>CM050213.1:2516666-3775000 GCA_027475355.1 Coilia nasus
TTGCAACTGATTCCATTTTAATATTAAATGTACATGACACACTACAGTAATAGGAAAACATTAAAAAGTCCTCCATTAAGCATTTTCTTTTCAGATGTGCTGTTTCGCTCTCAGGGTTGATTAATATTCTTCTCATCTTTTGCAGTCCCTCTTTTTGAGATGCTGATCTTTGGATAGTCTTGAGTCTTTGGGGAGGGGTAAGGGGGTTAATCAGTGGTATATCCATCTCACATGTGCAATGCAATAATAATTTAACCCAATTGAACATAATGGCAAGGTAGGCAACCTTTTTTGAATGCTTGAATATTTTCCCCAAATACTCTCACTGGGAAATACCTCCTGCTCACTATGAGCTGATGCGAAAGGAAGCAATTTTGCGCAGGTCAGCTAAAATAACTTCCATGACCTTCAAGGTGTCACAGCATTTCAAATACCAAAAAAGATATCATTACAAGATATCATAACAAATTATGCTCTTGTACTGCAATATCCAGTACCAAAAAGATATCATTACAAGATATTATAACAAATTATGCTCTTGTACTGCAATATCCAGTGAAGAGCTGCAGGCTAGGCTGTGGGTCACTGGGTCAAGTTGGATGACCCCTCCCAAGATCCATTTTCCTTGGGAGATGTCTAGCCTCAATCTGTGACCCATCAACCCTTTCACTTACAGGAATATATTCAAACCTTAAGGCTTTCCCAAATATGAACAATTACATATTTAATGTTAGATTGTTGTTAGACACCCAAAAAACACACTGGCACCATTTAAATAATTGTGAGCCTGGTACAGTTGTGTTTTAGGATTAGATTTACCTCCGCCAAGGAGGTTATGTTTTTGCTGGCATTTATCTGTCTGTCTGTGTGTTTGTTAGCAAAACAGCCTCTGGAAAATAAAAAATAAATCAAATAAAAAGTAATGTGTCATTGTAACTATCACTGAAATGTATACAGTATACAGTTTTTGGTTCATTGGTTACCTCCCAACAGTCTTAAAAATCTCTGGCGAGATTTTAAAAAAATCATCTTACTCAATTTTTTTGCCAATTGTTCAATACACGCATTGGCGATGGGGTCTGCCATCATCTCACAAAAATCTGGATTGGTAAAAAACAAAAAAAAACAGGAAAAATCTGGAAAATGAACATAGGAAATCCCATTGATGAAATAATTAAAAAAAAAAAAGTATGGGGTGAGTTGAACTGCTTGGCAGAGGTCTGCATTCTCTGAGTGCTTTTCTAGTAAAGACATGTGACTGTCATTTGTTCCAATAGCTTGTCTGGAGAGTGTTAAGACTTGTCTGTACAGTAGGTCCCTTCTGGCATTTAAATCTGTCCATGCCATTCATAAAAGTACACAGTCGATGCAAAATGTCCAGATATTATGTGTAGAAAATGTTTTCAGTGACTAAGTAACTTCTACACTGTGGGGAGATGAAAATTAATCTTACTTTTTTTTTTAGTTAATCCTGTGTGTCCATTACCAGTCGTGGATAAAAACAGAAGAGATGACATAATGAATGTGAGATTAGAAGTAAGATTGTAAGATTGAGTATTCAATTTATTAGCTGATATGTAACACTTTTTGGTTTACTTGAACCTCTTACTTAATTGGTCACTCTGGGCGCGAGGCAGGTCATCCTGTTCTTTCGACATTCATTTCCAGTAATCACAGAATAACCAATACAGACTGCGGTTAAATTGATTTTATTCAGGGATGTCAGGAGCTGTTATTCAGAGACAGGGGACCCCATGGGACAGGACAGATGCATGGGTGGCAGACATTCTTAGAGTAAAGTGCACACCACATCCTACATTGGAAGCAGAGAAATAAACCCTTTGAGCATGACAGTAGTGAGCACTGATGCTGCCCCACACACACACACACACAATGCAGTTTGTTCAGATCAAAGAAACAGTAGCTTTAAAATAACTGTCAAAATAAATAACTTTCAGCTTTATGCACAGCAGTAAAAATAGTAGGAATACTATTTATATCCTTGATATTAGTGGTCACAAAATAGTGAGTAAACTGTTCTGTAATTTTGTGTAAATGGTGTTCATGTCAATTTATCCATCAGAACATCACTAGTTGTTAAATTCTAGGTTGACTAACTTCAGTATAACATGACTGTTAATATGTACTGTGCTGTCCCACTTTGCTAGTACCACCATTGGCCTGTCTGTCTTTCCCTCAGAACACAGATCAGTTAGACCTGGCTGCACCACACATTGACATTCCAGACTGTCTGCCCTTCCGGCGGAAAATAGATATGTAAAGCAGCAACTTCTCTCAGACATTTCCCATGCAGTGATTTACTCTGGTGAGGAGGAGGGGTTGAATTGAGTTTTTGGAGGGTACTGTTATAACTAGCTGTAGAAATGGAAGGTGTGTTTTAAAGCAGCAGAGGTTGTTGGAAGAATGTCAGTGTTTGTATAACGAGTCATTTGGTCATTATTACATATATTGTTGCAGAGAATAATTCACTGCCAGAACAACATAGGGCAAGAAGCGTCAGAAAAGGAAAAAATAAATAAATTATGAACAAAATACAAAGGAAATACATTTATTGTTATTGAATACATACAAATATATCTGTACATTACAATTTAATACTTTACGGTTTCAATAATTGTCATTGTAACATAGGACCTCCGAAATGTCTCCGAAATGCTTAAACTGAATATATTATTGGCAAAAGACACTAAAGAAACAATTATTTCATTGCTTGAAGGTATGTTGGTGTTCAAATGGCAAAGTGTACTTGTCAGTCTAGCCAGCTATTTTTTTAATAAATGTCGTAGAGCAGCATGCAAGACACTAATTAAAAGTACTCCTAGCCATTCATCTCAGTATCCAGGTGCAAGTGGAAGACGAAGACAAAGGGGTAGGGGAAGGGGAAGGGGTAAGACAGAGAAATGAGACGCAGCCTTACTTTCTCCTCACTGAGCACATTCCTGTGTCTGCCACTCTTATTGTGCACAGTAGGAGGTGGCATTTTGGCATCACTGCTCCAATATTTACTATATTTAATCGAGTTTTCGATTGTGTCTTAATTTGGAACAGATAAATGTCAAATTGCTTAAAAAAGCAGTGGCAACATCAGGAGTAGTGTTATTGGACTTACCTGGAGACAAAATATTTTAATTCCCATACTGATACTGTTGTTGCAGTGACGTTTAGTGAAGAAATTGGAAAATACACAGCACTGAAGCTCTTGTGTCATCCTTGAACTAAAAGGTTTTGTTTACCTGGCTGGTGTGCATGTTGGCTTGCAGTCAGAGTGGATATCAATAGACAAACAATAGACAACAAATTGAATTTAGGACATATTTTGATATCTAATTATTCAAACATAACACTACTACTACCCACTGCGTAAGAGTACAGTATGAGTAGTAATAGTATTTTTGTTAATGTGTGTCATATTATATTTTATATATTATGGCATAATGGATGACAAAGCATTCGGTTAGCAGATGCTAATACATGTTTGTAGTGGTAATGTGTTCAAGACATGCATTGCATTGTCTTACATACCACGCTAATGTCTTGTGTTAATTTAAGGTTAATTTCCACATTTCGCTAAAACAGACTCTGTAGAACTACTTCTTTCCACCACCAACTATATCTTGCTGTACAAACTGATGTTAGTCATTTAAAACTGACTGTTGCTATGGCTAAGACCCAGCCATTAGTTCCACATGTTTGGTTGTCAAGCTAGCCGTTCTAGTGTTATGCCAAGCATAGCAAAACCACTTGGTTTATTTGGTAAAGCTGGCAGGTCACAACTCTATGGTTTATTTTAAGTTCACCTCGAACTGACGAATTGACACACCTATTTCATTATTAGAGAATATCAAAAGTTATACCACGGCTTCGTTCAGTTTCCCATTGTGATGCATTCTTTAGAATGGCAATTAATTTTCTATATAGATAGATAGATAGATAGCCTTTATTGTCCCCAGGGGGAAATTTGTTTTCACCGCCGTCACAAGACCTGTCACAGCCAACATAACATTGATGACAGCAGACAACATATAACACCATAAAAAAACACAAACACACAGACATTTGTAACAGACATCGTATGTGCTTCCAGGAGGGCCAATGCAGGGTTATTGTCGGAGGTTGTTCAGTGCAGTAATGGCAGATGGGACAAAGCTTTTGTTGAAACGTGCCCGTCTCCATCTTAGTGTCCTGTACCTGCGTCCAGACGGAAGGAGTGTGAAGTGTGAGTGAAGTGGGTGGGTGTGATCTCTGGTGATTGAATGTGCAAGGCGTGTGACTGCTTTGAGGTTGAGATCAGTGAGATTGGGTGTGGGGTGATGAATGATGGTGGATGGAGGTGGAGACCGGACCAGGAGCACATCTATGAAGTAGTCCATGCTTTCCGACCATATCACGCTTATGTATCAATGTGATAAGTTTGTGGTGAACTGTAAATTAAAGGTAAAGATGTGACAGCTTTAGCAAATGACGAGCATATGTCAAAATATGCAACATGTTGGGCCCTATCATGCTGTGACGCACTGTTCATTCACAACATGCGCTTGCTGTCATTACTATTCTGTGCGAGCTAGGGATTCAAATTATCGACTAATCCATTAATCATTAGTTGACTGGCCTTGTCGATCGATTAACGATTAATTGATAAGCGGTGATTTCTCCCTGAATTTCCATTTTTCAATACAGTCTATAAGAATATAACCTAAACATAGTTAAAATACTAAATTCAAAAAATGTTATATTCCTTAATGAAGGATTTATTGTACCATTAGGAACACAATGCAGACAAATGCATTTATGTTGTATAACAACATACATTCTTTATAGAAATTATGGTTACTTTAACATGAAACTAAATTGTGGACTGGCTCATTTATTGCATTTGAAACATTTATTTATTAGAAACATAAAAAGAAACAGAGGACATTCTAAATAGAGAGCTAGACAGAATATTATTTGGCTTTATACCACGGCTTCCTTCAATTTTACATTGTGAATTGGGAATCAATACACCAAGTTTGTGGTGAACTGTAAACAAACAGTAAAAATTTGACAGCTTTAGCAAATGACAAGCAGATGGAAGAACACAGAGTTGCAACGTTATATGCCTCTGAGATCGTCTTTTAGTGTTGTCATGCTGCATTTGGACTCTCTACGAATGTGATTTTGCTAAGCAAGGCTTAACAGAACTTTGGAATAGCTAGCTTGACTACCAAAGGCATGGAACTAATGACTGGGTCATGGTCATAGCAATCATGGTTCATATCCTGTCAGTAGGCTCTCCTATCATCACATGCTCGCCTTACCAACAGTGCTGTGATTGCAGGTTGTTCTGATGCACTCGTTCCATGAAGCACAGCTGCATGCACGCTGTAGAGGTGGTAACTCAGTGAAGCAGTTGAACTGTTGTATTGAAACGTAGCACCACGCAGAGTACATTTGGCTTCTTTTCGTCTTGACCGCTTCATGTTTTTTGAGCTGGGTCTCTCGCGTTTAATTTGACAGTTAATTTAATTTATTCGACTAAATTCTTATAGACAGTTAATCGATAGTCGATCAATTGTTTGCATCCCTAGTGCGAGCACATTGTTAGTTTTTTTTCTGGCAGAAAGTCACGTTGTCTAGATAGGAGATGACACTGTGCCCTCATGGGCGTGTCAGCGAAAAGAAGAGGTGTGGTCTGGCGCAAAGCTCACCAAAAGCTAAAAAAAGGATGCAAAAAACAAGTGCGCCAATGATGGAGAAAAACCTGGTCGGTAGTCAGTCACGCATTGCTAAAAAGCTTTTTTATGGGCGCATGAGGCCTTGGGATATAACGACAGGAATCCCCCTGTTGATGAGTGGCTGTTAGGGGACGATGGCTATCCACTAAGGGCATGGTTATAAAAATATACATAATGCCAATAACAGTGCATGAATTGCCATTGTGAGCTATAGACTAGGTAAAACATCTTCAAGCACCAAAAAGATGTCCAGTTGGATACAACCTAGCTCTTTTGAGTAGCGTAATCTAATGATTTACTAAGCACATAAAGACATAAATATAAATACATAAATATTTCGCATTGTTCATAATCAAAGGGAAATTATGTGTTTCACACAAGTAAGTGACAAAACATACCTAAAAAAATAAATAAATAACAAATGCATGAGGGTTGTGGTAAGTTTCTTCCATCCCCGAAGATTAACTGCTCACGCACGAGCAAATTGGTCTCTAAAGAAAAACACTCTTGATGTCCAGGCAAACCCGCTGTCTGGCTGGCTTTTAAGTGTGGCTGGCTATTAAAGGGAATGAGAGTGTAAAGTTTGATTGGTTTATTGCATGTTAGGCCCTGAACACATATATGATTAATTAGGTAACTTAAGAGCAACCCTTTTGAACCGTGCGCCAGGTGCAGTGTTCACTTTTCCCGTTGTCAAAATAGCATATTTCTTGGAAGCGCCCCCAAAGCAACTTGCGCGACACACTTCAGGCAATGCGCATATGATCATGAAAATAGAGCCCGTTATATGCCTCTGAGGTCAAATTTTAGTGCTGTCACAGTTCTGTGCTTTAGTGCTGTCACATGTGATTTTGCTAAGCAAGGCTTAACAGAACTTTGGAATAGCTTGACAACCAAAGGCATGGAACTGACGACTGGGTCTTGGCCATAGTAACCTCCAGTTTGGAATCAGTAATGGCAGTGTGTTCAGTAAGTTAGGAATAGTTAGGTTTGTTAATAGCCACGTTTGCAGTGTGACCATCCAAAACAATTCCACAAAGTGGCTTCCTAGCTTCATAAGGCCAATGTAACACTTTTATCTGCACTCTGTGTGAAGCACGTGGACATTTACATCTGGGATGGAAGGCCATATTTTTGAGGCTGCAAGGTGCCTTCATCGTCCTGCTGGTATTGATGATGTGGCGTACTAAAGACTGCTCTGTTGCCAGTGTGTGATGGTTTTGTGCGGTGGTGATGATGGATGGGCGTTGTGGACGGCCTCCATGGCTCTTTATGCTCTGTGATTAATCCAGGGATGAGATGAATGTCGGGTCTTTGGATTTCATTTAGTTGTAAATGTCCAGTTGCTACAGTTGATAAAGAGGTGGAGGGGGAAGCATATCCTGACATTCATACATGTCATTAGTTTGTACCACATGAATAGTCAATAAGAGTTACAAGAATGCATTGTGGTAGGTCAGCAATAGGTATGAGGTTTGAAAATCTTTCTGTACTTTGAAAACCTGAAGCAATTTGTATTTTGTATATATCAGAGCTGCATACAACTATATTCATGGAACTATACAATCCTCAATCTCCTTTGTGGCTTGCCAGACACCATCTCCTTATACTTTTATAAATTAAAAAATACCCACTGGCTATTAGATTGGGGTAAATGTGTGTTGGAGTGTGTCAGAGGCCAATGCTTCAGCTCTGTTGTCTGTGTGGCACATATCTGAGGGCCCTTAGAAAGACAGCTTTGTCACATTCAGCATACCAAACACCATCCTCCGGGTAATGCATCAACTCTGCATTGTGCACCTCTAGAGGCAGTAAACAGTTGGGTTGGAGACAGCATACACAACAGGCCATGACTATCTTCTTGTTTATGTTGTTTCTCTGGAGCTGGAGGTGCTGAAAACACCCCATTGCACTTGGTTTTGTTAGCCTCCTGTGGGCTGTTTCTATGTCGGGATTTATTTCTATGTAGACATTTAGAAGAGTTCTGAATTTTTTTTTTTACAAAGAACACAAAAGTACTTGTGCATGTAGGAAGAGCACCTTAGGGAGAAACTATAGCTATTACACCTACCCCTACACTATCTATAATCAAGTAAATAGTTCAGGCTGTTAGTCCCTGCTCCCAGGTGTAACACGCACAACTGGCCGCTGACTACAGCTATTCACGCAACCTCATGTGAGCTGTACAGGACAGAGCAGCTGAGGGGGTGGCCAACTGGAGCCGTACAGACAGATGCTCAACAAGGGTTAACCTGAACCAGCCGGCTACCGTTACAGTGACTGGGGCTGCTGGGGCCGTTTACATGATCCACTCAGCAGCACCTACCTATCGCTTTCCCCCATGGCTTTCACCATGCATCTCATCCAGGACCACTGGCAAGCCTTTGCAATTTCCTCCAACCTTTCCTTAACAATTAAAATAACTAGATAAATACATAAAAATACAAGACACTTGCACATGTGGGGAGAGCACCCATTGTACCACACTTCAGGCTTTCCTAACTACAGCCATTACAATTATCCATACACTATGTGGGACACATCCTCAGCAGTGTACCTCAGGATCAACGGGTGTTTCGGGCCTTTATTCACTGTACACCCTCCCCTGAGGCGGCCCAACTAAAGGTGATCAATCCTTTAGTGTGTGTCCACAGTTCAGCTACCTGCTACCCAAATTTCCAACGTGTACTTCCTCAATTCACTTACAACCAAAGTTTACTTCCAAAATGTACTACCTACTGTTCATTACCACCTGTTTGCACGACTTCCAAAGTTTTACTTACAAAATTAGCTACCACCACAATTTACTTCCAAAATGACCTGCTTACTTACTAATTAGGACTTATTATTGAATATTTGCACTTTACCACCATTTTACCACAAATACTATCACTTTGCAGTCACTAATGCATATGCCATTACACAAACAACCCTGCCAATGCTAGTTCTAAAGACAATTCTTCCCACTTACTTAACATTAAGTGTATACACCTCTTGAATCTAATGGTGACTAATGCTCAGTTATAGTAATACAGTAATAATCACATATTGATCCTTTTATGGGTGACTGTTGTATAATAATAATAAACTGGCTGTTGCCACTTACCAGTAGGAGAGAACCTCAGAGAACTGACCCGTATCTCTGGCTTAAAGTGGCGAGAGGTCCCGATTCTACCCGCTGACTTCACATTAAATGTATACACCTCTTGAATCTAATGGTGTCTAATGCTCAGCTATCCCGTGTTCCATACACCGCAAAACCCCGGGAAACTTGGCCACTCTGTATCCCAATACACCGCACGATCCCAGAGAGCCTGATTCTAAGCTGCCCATGTGTGTAATGGCTGCCATTTATAAGCCTCTTTCTTCTTCTGTGTTTCTATTGACCCACTAAACGCACTACTGCCATCTGCTGGTCTGGGGTGCCCATCCTTCTCTGCACAAACAGCCCTAGGTTGCACTAATCTCCACCACCTTACTAATGTCCTGTGCTGAACCAGTACCCACGCTAACCACTCCCAGCCTCCACTGCCACATTAATAAAATAAAATAATAATAATCCCAGCCTCCACTGCCACATTAATAACATAAAATAATAATAATAATAATAATAATGACGCAATCACGCAATGCCCCGTTGCATGCGGGCTCTTGCGTGATGCAACAACGCAGTATCACTATAATAATAATAATAATGACGCAATCACGCAATGCCCCGTTGCATGCGGGCTCTTGCGTGATGCAACAGCGCAGTATCACTATACACTATAATGACGTAAGGACGCTTCACCGCCCCATTCGAACATGGCAACCCTACTGCTTACCCCAGGCAGAGACCGCCCTTCTCATCCAGATCCAATTACTAGTCCTAGCTGCTTCCTCTGACATCTCCCTAACAGTTTTACGTAGATTCTTACCACCAACCCCAAGCTCCCCTAGCAATGAAATGACTGACCTCCCTACAAACCCTCTACAACCCACTTCTACTGGAAATACTCTTGCCCTCCATCCTTTCTGCTCTGCTTCCAATCTCAACTCTTCATACTTAAGCTTTTTCCTTTCATATGCTTCCTCTAGGGAGCTTTCCCATGGGACAGTGAGTTGAATAAAATACACTACCTGTTGGCTGGTCGACCAATAGACTATGTCTGGCCTCAAGTTAGTGGTAACTATTTCTTGAGGGACCACCAACTTTCCACCCACATCTACCAGCATCTGCCAATCCTTTGCTTCCTGTGTAGTACTCCTTGACTTTGCGGCTCTCTTACTTTCTCACCCTCCCGCACAATCTGGATACCTTTTTTATGACTACCTTCTGCATTTACCTGCTGCCTCCTACTCTCAATTCCTGCTGCTAAGCATTTTAATACTTGGTTGTGACGCCACGTATAGCGACCCTGTGCCAAGCTTACTTTACAGCCAGATAGTATATGTCTCAATGTGGCTACACCTGAACAGAGTGTGCATGACGGATCCCCATCTGTCCAGATTCTCAGGTTATCTGGCGATGGGAGCACATCGTACGTCGCTCCCAATAAAAACTTTAGCCTGTTAGACTCCATACTCCACAAATCCCTCCAAGTAACCTGTTTTCACTCCCTCCCAATTCAACCACTGGCCCTGCTTTGCTAGTGACACAGCTTTTACCTGCCTACTAGCTTCTTCTTGCCTGCGTATCTGCTCTACAACCAATCTCCTTTTCTCCTTCTGATCTGCCTTTCTCCACATTGGCTTCCATGATGTACGCCCCAAGCCTCCCCGCCCAATCTGGACATTTCCCATTATCTCTCCATGTCTAAGGGCTGCCTCTGCCTCCTGCACTGCTACCTTTGGTTTCCACTTTCTCCCTTTGCTCGGGTTAGGAGCCAGACCGCTGACTATCCTGTCCTTGCTCCCTGTTAACAACAGCTCTGTCCTAACCTTAGCACACTTAAATTCCTCTACCAGACTATTTATTGGCAGCTGCAGTATGCCCTTCCCATACAGAGCTACACTGCTTAGGCACCGTGGAACCCCTAACCACTTTTTAACGTATGAATTAACCACCTTTTCTAGCTTCTCTACTTTTGATAGTGGTACTTCATACACTGACATGGGCCACATTACTCTAGGGAACAGTCCAAATTGCATGCACCACAATTTCAGCTTTCCTGGTAGCCCTGACCTGTCAATTTTTTCCAATCCCTCCACCACGTCTTTTCTAAGCTGCTCTACCTGCTCTCGATCACTCAGGTCTGCATTATACCACCTCCCCAGGCTTTTCACTGGTCTCACCCTGATGGATGGGATTTCCTCACCTTCCACCGTGAACTTCTGCTCTACCACTTTTCCCTTGGTGACTGAGATACTCCTTGACTTACTAGGCTTTATCCTCATCCTCGCCCACCTGAGATTTGTATTTATCCTTTCTAACAACCTTTTTGTACATGGCACCGTTGTTGTTAACAGAGTCATGTCATCCATGAAAGCTCTAATTGGCGGGAGACGCAGTCCCTCCCGACGCCTTTCCCCTCCCACCACCCACTTAGACGCTCTTATTACCATTTCCATTGCCATTGTAAAAGCAAGTGGTGAGATCGTACACCCCGCCATAATGCCTACTTCTAGCTTCTGCCAGTCTGATACAAACCCCCCTGTACCTATACACAATCTAATATCTTTAAAGTATTCCTTCATTATATTCACAATCTCAACTGGCACTCTAAAGTATTCACAAGCACTCCAAATCAGACTATGCGGTACCGAGCCAAAGGCATTAGCTAGGTCCAAAAAAACTACATGAAGCTCCCTACCCTCTTGCTTTGCTGTCTGAATTTGGTGCCAAATTACACTAGTGTGCTCAATGCATCCAGCAAAACCTGGGATTCCTGCCTTCTGCACTGTTGTGTCAATTAACCCATTCTTTTCTAAATACTGCACAAGTCTCTTAGCCACTATACTGAAGAAGATTTCCCCCTCCACATTAAGCAAAGAGATCATTCTAAACTGGTCTATTCTAACAGACTCCTTTTCTTTTGGAATCAACACACCCCCTGTCCTGCACCATGCTGTTGGAATGCTCTGCTTATGCCACACAACCTTAAACAACCTCCACAGAAACCTAAGAACCCCTGGGGCATTCTTATATATCTGATATGGCACCCCATTAGGCCCTGGAGCTGATGAAGCCTTAGCTTTTCTCACCACAGCCTCTACCTCTTTCCACCTAGGTGGCACAACATCCATCTGACTTTCTATCTCCCCCAAGATTACCAAGAAAACACTTTCCTCCTTGCACTTGAGACACTGAAAAGGGATGTTTACCTGTGTACACACCAGGGATAGATATTAACCACCCGCCAAATGCGGGTAACTATGAGTGTTGGCGGGTGATTTTTGTCATTTTACCTGCCACTGTGGCTATCTAGCAACAAATTCCATATAGTATATGAAAGTCACTCACTCACGCATGTTGTATCGTAGCTAACAGACAGCGCAGGTGCTTACAAGCACTATTATTGACAAACAACACTCGGAGCGTTTATTCGGGTGCGGAACACATTTTAGGTTAGGGGTGGTGCATATTTGAGTCATGGATTTCTACCTATATATATAATGTCGTTTTAGTGCACTTGATATCCCTCCCGTTGGTACCCGACGTTCCATATTAACGCCATATGCGCACACAATTCCAGAGCCAACTCGTGATTTTGGCTTCTTAGGCTAATTGCGCGACCACCACCGATGTCTGAAGATTTTGAGGAAGTTCCATTCCTGGGGCACATTAAGTGGATGTTTTTCTATGACTATGATATAGCCTAACCATGATGACGGTAAGATATGAAGATTGACTATCATTTTAACATATCCTGAAATGGTGTGGTTATTCCAAATATGATCTTGGTAACTTTCTGTTCACCAATTTTCAGTAATGAAAGCGCAGTCATGATTATTATAGACTAACTGTCTAAGCGGGAATGCGTCAGTATTGCCTTATCACGTTGATAATAACGCCATATGCGCACAACTTGATTAAAAAAAACAACCTGTGATTTTATCCTAATCTACCTGTCAACTGCCACCAACTCCGATGTCAGAGGAGGACGGGTCCATCTCCGATAGCCACTGAAGATTTTACATCATTAAAGGTGTACTTCCACGAGAAACCGTTTAGTACTTGCTCTTTTGAAATATGATAGGTCACCCCGAGTTGCATATGCATGCTGCATATCAAAATGTTTTTCTATCCCCGTTTTCTATATCAGTCAAAAGAAGACAATAGGCGGAAAAACGACCCAATGCTAAAAGTGCCTCCGGCGTGACGTAGACGCGGAGATACATATAAGAGAAACTGACCGAATGGGCTTTAATTAAATAATGTTAGCCTGTTTGACTGACTGGCATAAGATTAGCAGGCTAGTTGAATGACTGAACTGCATTTAGCCGGGCACTTGCACTGTTTTGTAATGCAAATATTACCATTCTGAAACGTTCATTGACAAACGGTCAGGAAGCGACTGTGCTTGTGCCATCTCTCCTTCCTCTTCGGATTCATGATCAAACACATACAGCTGTATCTCCGTAGACATTCTGTGTGCAGTTTTAGCGCTGTCAAGTTGACTTGGCCCTTTACCACTCTGCTATCAAGTTGACTGTGGGGCAAAGGAAGCTGCAGGGAGCGTGCCTCTGGTGAAATCGTGTCGTTCTCCCCGCCCCACCCCCTCTACCAAACTAAAACAGCCTGAAACAGAAGCACTAGAACATTTTTTTTATTAACACTAGCGCACAGGGCAATTATTAATACTAGAGAACACCGCAAAATTAATGAAAACACGATGGAAGTACACCTTTAACAGATTCTTTATAACTATCTATCATAGACCGATAGCATCTGCACAAGGGGGCATAATCGCAAAAGAGTGCATACGCATGTAAACTGTCCCAGGCCTATATGACTGATGTTAGGTCTGACAAGACCACACACTGACACACGTAGCATACACAGACACTCATGTAACGAAATACATAGACTTAGAAGATTAACCCATCGTTCTGACACTTTAGCCCATGTCAAGCCAAGCTTGAATATGAACGTGCCGTGGAAGCCCAAAATCCAATAGTAGGCCTACACAACAAAATCAGAAACTTATTTGTGAATACTGAATGCTATTTTGGAGATAAACATCCTAAACACATAGAAACAGCACTCGGTGAGGCTGTAGCCTACCTGGAAGTATCCAAACATAAATTTGCTAAGTTATTATGGTAGAGAAAGCGGACTTAGCGTTTCTAAAACTTTGTGAAGACCAGCCTGCGCATCTCATTTCGCTGCACAAACTCTTTGGCGATGTCAATTAATTCAAGTATGCCCCAGTGAATGTGACAGCACATCAGGTCATTACGCCTTCTTTGTGTGTGATGTGAGAAAAAAATCATACATTCTTTTCTGCGCCGCTATGAACAGCAACTAGGGATCTTTGGGGTAGCTGCTAGGTTCAATATTTTTTTTTTACCTTTGACCTTACAATGTAGCCCACATAAAAACGACGTTTAAATACACATCAGTAATTTTTCATGCATTATTATGTTTATATTCAAATATGAATTTAACTGTGTAATATTTTAAAATTGCTTAGATGGCGAAACTAGTCATTATAAAAACGTCTTATTACTGCTCAGTAGAGGGTGCTCAGCACCGTTGGTACCCTGTGTATGGTTGGGGTGTGGGGGGTGATGGGCAGGCTTTGCTATAAAGCAACTTGGATGGTGTGACATTTTCTATTTTCGTTGAATGAGTCTGAAGTAGTTCAATGCAGTTGGAATAGGCTAAAGGAGTATGTACATTTTATAGTTACAGGTAGATATTGCTATATATTTCTACCCACCTAATAATGCAGTTTTTTTTACTTCCTTTGTGTATCTCCAGTGCTCAATTAAACAGATACATTGAAACAGGATTACTGTAAACTCCTGTAGTTACAGGAAGATATAGTTTCAAACCATCATTTTGAATCACTTTGTCTTAATTTCTTGTTTCGCAACCTTGCCAATCACGCTTGGACACAGTATGTATTATGACCAAAAAGAGACATTGTTAGGCTAGGCCTGTCTCATGTATTGGTAACACAACAACTGAATAATCAGCTCTGTAACAAACTATGAATTGGAAAATATTTACATTTCTATGCATTATAATGTATGGAACGGTTGAATAAAAAGTGGCTAGTAAAAATGTTGAGTGGCTGGTAGATTTTAAAATCTACCTGCCACAGTGGCAGGTGGACATAAAAAGTTAATTTCCATCCCTGGTACACACACATGCACAACAACAAGTAATATGGCCATCTAATAGCAATTTTAAAATATCTAAAGTGCCAGTTCTTTGAAGTAGCCTAAGCTTCACTGTACAAGGTGCTCTTATGCAGCTGAACCTGAAATTGAGCATTTTCCTGCATCTTGCAAGGATATCCAGACTCAAACCAAAAGCATACTTGGTTGTGATTCTGTTTAGTCTACTTTAGTAAAATATTATTCACAAAGCCCAACAGCACATTTTAATAGTTCCAGAAGGTAGACAACCAGTCAGGGGAAATTATATCATATGTTTTAGTTTTCATCCTAGTCAATAAACCATTTGTTTATAGTTCTATTTTTTTGATGATGTTGATGTTTTTTGATAATGACTGATAGAGCCCACAAATATTATGTACTTCACATTCTTGTGCCTTTTGAGGTTGGCATGTTTACTATAAAACACAGTTTTTTGTTGTGGGAAAAGACAATGAATGAAGAAGTTGGGAAAAGTGAGCACAGTTAAAAGTAAACCAGGAAAAGGCAGAATGTCACCATGCAGTATTTGCCTTCACTGTATGATTAGGAGGAACAAAACATGAAATTGTCTGAGTATTCAGGGAGCGCCCAACCTAGATAGTATTTATGTAGCACACAGTGCATGCAGTGTCATTGCTATATTCGGGTTAGAATATTCACCAACATTCCAAACTTTCACCAACATTTTCCAAGACAGATGACCATTAAACTTGTGGCACTATAATGAGGGTTGAAACGGGTTTAAAGTTAGAAATACTTGAGAACTGTATGCCTGACCAACTGGTCTATGGTTTGGGCCAATCGCACTGAAAATAAGCTTGGTCTATGGCCGATCAATTGGGGCATCATTAAGTAAGGGATAATGGACGACACGATGTTCGGATATCAGAATGCACGTTTGAGGTGGTATCACAAACACCGTGAAGTCCATTATCCCACTTATACCATGGTTACCACACTTGTCGGATGTTAATTTCAGGTAATAATTTCCATGTTTTAATCGCTAAAAAAACGTATTTGTAGAACGGTTTCCTTCCGCCACAAGATGTGTACTTTCATAACTTACTGGACAAACTGCCGCTGCTAATTCCAAATAGGAGGTTGCTATTGCCAAGACCCAGTCGTTAGTTCCATGCCTTTGGTTGTGAAGCTAGCTATTACAATGTTCTGATAAGCGTTGCTTAGCAAAATCACATTAATCCAAATGCAGCATGACAGCACTAAAACATGATCTCAGAGGCATATAACATGTTGCAACTCTGTGTTCTTCCATCTGCTTGTCATTTGCTAAAGCTGTCACATCTTTACTGTTTAGTTACAGTTCACCACAAACTTGGCGCATTGATATATCAACGTGATATGGTCGGAAAGCAGGGACTACTTCATAGGTATGCGTATATAGAAAGTTAATAACCATTCTAAAGAACACATCACAATGTTAAATTGAAGGAAGCCATGGTAGAATTAGTATTACATATATTTAATTGTACTCTACTCACTTTAAATGCAAAGAGTTCTAATATATATTAGGACATGCACCTCAAAATCAATGATGGGCCACCTGGATCCAGAAGCTACGATGTAGTGTCACATATTTCAAATCACCTGGTTCTGCATGTGTGGCTAATACAGGTGATTTTATAATACTAATAAACTCTTCTACCTGTCTGAGGAGTTGTACTACTAAGACCAGGCTTATTTAGTGATTGGTTGGAACATGTGTGGTACTAGATTGTAGCATCTGAAGCCAGATTGCACATTGTGGCTCAAAATGATACAATTATTTCTGTTGCCATTTTTATGATGTTACAGCGCAGTCCACAATTATTTGCACACTTGGTTAATATGTGTTCTAAAGCTTCTAATATTTTTTTTCATAATATAGGACCAAAAATGCAAAAAAAAAAAAAAAATTCCAATCTTCAATTCAAGTACATGTATTTAGTGGGGGAAAAATTCCACAATAAGAAATCTTTTACCTTAAATTATGTGTGCCACAAATATTGGCACCCCTAATGTTAATACTTTGTATAACCCCCATTTATAACATTTATCTTATAGCATTTCACAATGTGGAGGAATACAGAGAATCTTTCACCATTCCTCTTTGCACAATCAGTGTAAAGCGTCCAGAGTCCTGGGTCCTCTCTTATGCACTGTCCTCTTTAGTTCACCCTACAGATTTTCAATTGGAGGAGCTTGATTCTGTGTCTGGTGAACAATTTTTGAGTAGATTTGGCCACATGTTTAGGGTTGTTATCTTTCTGAAAAACCCAATGTTGATCTTCAGCTTTTGGGCAGAAGGCCACAAGATTTTGATTTGAAATGTCCTGCCATTTCAAAGAGTTCCTGATGCCATGCACCCTAACAAGGTTCCCATGGCCTTTGAAAGAAAAATAGGCCCACAGTGTCACCGATCCTCCTCCATACTTCACAGTGGGCATGAGATGCTTTTCCACATACTCATCTTTTGTGTTACACCAGAACCACTTACAGTGTTTGTTGCCAAAAAACTCCATCTTGGTCTCATCTGACCAAACCACACAGTCTTAGTTAAAGTCCCAGCACCGCTTAGCAAACTCCCACATTTGTATTTATGATTTATGAGAAAGTGCATGCCTCCCAAACAGCTTGCTGGTATGTAAATAGCCCCCGTTGGTTGTTATAGAGACTTTGTGACCTCAAGATGTGAGCTTTGGAGAACTTCATATTCGAAGTTTGTTTGTTTATGAATATTAATATTCAAATAATATTCGAATATTTTTTATAATATTTCGACCATTGAGTGCCGTCAGTAAGACCTATATTGGTATCAAACTTACGTTGGCAGTGTATCAATGTCAATAGACTACGTGAACGAAAGGCTAAATATTTATGCGTGTTAAATATGCATTGTTATTATTTAGCAAACAAGATATTCAGTGTCGGAATGAAGAAGTAATGAGCGGAATATGACAGAAGATTTTGTTACGACACAGTTAATGCTCCATCGGAAATACACAAGTTTACAGGAATCTTTCGTGCACCTAGTCAATGATGTTTTTTAAAGCACAACACGGTGTGATGACTGTTTTTTAATTAACAGTCAGACATGTCACATGTCCTCCCTCGTGATTTTCCCCTCTTGCTTTGGGAGTCCAGATGATAATACCGTAATGAGCTCGCGATTCACAACTTCACCAGCCAGAATCTGAATTGAAAACAACGTTTACACGCAAACATATTTACAAAAAAAAAATACCCATAACAGGTTCGAAGGGCTCTAATTTTTTAAATATTCGAATTTTATTCGAATAACGAAGCTTGGAGTCAAAGGCCTACTGTGTGTGGTGGCAAGATAAACTTGTGGCTTGTTTACCTCTGTTCCAGTTCTTTTAAACTTCTTGATGATGCCTCTGACTGTAGATATGGGCAGGTGTAGGTGAGTGGCTATTTTCTTGTAGCCATTGCATTTCCCATGTTAAAGAGTGGATAAGAGAAATAGGCTTTTGTGTGATGTCATATTTATACCCCAGGGAAACGGGAAGTGATTAATTACTAATTAAAGGTTTCTAGAAGCTCTGATCAACTTTGTAAACTACAGTAGAAATGTCACCAACAGTACCAACAGTTGTAGAACAGTTGATTTTATATAAAAAACTGTTATAACAGTTATTTTGTAGTCAGGGAGTTTTTAATTCAAAGGTTAAATTTTTCTACAATTTTCTACATTTTTTTAATTTTAAGGCTTTTAACACATCTTAAGCAGGGGGCAATAATTATGGAGGATTGTATTTCCTCCTGTAGTGATGTGTGGTGCTCTGTCTCTCTGCTGACAGAGATTTCACACTGGCAGTTTGTACACCAGGGCTGACGGGGTGCCTCCAGCGGCCCCCGTCGGCAGTGCTGCCGCTCCCTTTGCCCCGTGTGGGCTCTTGTTTTTCCATCAGTCACTCAGAGGCCCCTGCTGCTGTCAAGGTTGAAATGAAATAGAAATATCTCTTTCCTGTTGACAGAAAGAAATGGCAATATCAGCCACCCCAGTAGCCAGTAGGGACTGATGATGTGGAAGACATACAAGACATTGCTGTAATGCTCATACCATAGATCAATAAGATTCTGTGTTGAATATTTTTGAGTTAATTGAACAAATGACCCACAAGGGATGCGATCAACAAGCTGGAGTTGTCTGTCAGTCATGTTTGAATGGCAGAACTTGCTTATTGTCTTTTCATGGTGTTAACCAGTAAAAATTCATGTTTTAAAACAGAGCAGTTAAACTCAGAAACAAACTTACTGAAAATTCAGTATGCGGCCAAGAATTTCAATAAGCTTACCCTTCGGTTTGGTGCAGTAAACAGTAACCAAGGTAAAAAATAAAAAGCTAGAAGTGCTGTGTTCGCTGAGATCATAGGATCCTGCCAGGCCCAGACAGAGTGGTCCTGGGGGTATTCTGCATGCTTTTAAGTGCCAGCCATGATGTGGCACCAGCCACTGAGATTAGTTTAAAGCTCTACACACAGTGGCTTCTGCAAGGCTCACTGCCAATAAAGCCACTCCTCAATACCTCTGCAAGGTCACAGTTAACAGAAACTGCTGCTTAAGACACCCAGTTCATGGCGGGGGGAGATTTTAGTTCTGATATAAAGCTTAGGAAATTAGCGACATTGGGTCATGTTTCTAGTAACACAGTGAATATTGCAGTGCAAAGGCCAAATCGGTATACTGGGAATAGTGCCACAGTAGACATAGAAAAGATTATATAAAAGGTTATTTTCAGTACCAAAATATTTAACCATTTATGTGGCATCTTATTTTAGGAGGATTATAGTCTTTGATAATTGTTTTTGTTTGTTTTTTAAAGATTCAAGCATTGTTTCAATATGTCATTATGTTTGACGTCTGTGGTCTGGACAGAGGCAGGTCTAAATGTGTTTAATTCTCAGAATAGTCCCGTACAATGTTTGGTTTAAAAAGCATTGCTCACTTTTCATTAGGAACAGGCTTGTACTGTAATATGCTGTGAGCTTCCAATTTTAACCTGAACCATGTTACCTTTATTCAGTTATAAATGAGTATGCCCAGTAAATAAACTAATGCATATAGTTTTGTTGACTCCTGAGTTGCCATTGCTTAGAAAGATAATGCAATGTAACTATTCTACAATACATTCAAATGTACCTAATTTTTCTGTGCCTTACCCAGCTGGTCTGCTGGCCAGGAGGACTCAGATGTGACGAGATAAAGTCCATCAATTTCACTTAACACTGCCCTTATCAACGGGATGTCTCAATGAAAGCTTTGTGGTCAGAAGTAGAGGTGTATCTGTAAGTGGGTTGCTGGAATGGTTTGTAATCAGTGGAGCAGTGAATGGTAAATAAACATAAACACTGTAAACACAACTTAAAAAATGATAAAACATCTGTCACTCATCTTTTTTGTATTGCTAATGTGATTGCTAATTTTGCGCTCTATATGTCAAAAATCCACTGCATATGTCTGTAAAAAGAATATTTGATTATTTGTTGTTCGTCTGTCTTCCGTCTCTCGTCAAGGAGGGTCTGGTCTCTCACAGTGCCAGGTCTACAATTCACTTGTATTGCTATTGTATTAGTCCTCCCACTGGATTGTGACTGCAATTCAGCTGTCCTCTTCAGCCTCAGGTAGTATAAAATACAGCCGAAATGGCAAATGAATATTTGTGTCCAGTAAGCAAAACTTGGGCAAGATACTGAGGAGTTTATAATGGGAAGCTTCTGAGTCTGGCTGTTATCTGTGAACCTGCAGCTTTGTGTCCTATTTGTATGCACAGCCACGCGACTCAAGGCGCCACATTGTACTTAGCTTCCACTCTTTTAAATAAGCTGGAGGATGGTGTTTATGGCTCTGAAAAGTATGTCAATACATTTTCTCAATACAGATGGAGTGTTCATTATTAGAATGGATTTTTTGTTGTTTGATCAGACACTTGATCAATCGCAGTAGCATTGCCTTTTTCCACAGTGGGTAGTAAATACTTCATTCAGTGTGGAATGTCAGTGTTCCCTTGTTTGGACTTCAGTTACAGACCTACCTTGACAGCCAGACAGGGGTGTGGATGTGGGTGGGGGGTGGTCGGGGGGGGGGCATGATGGGTGGATCAGAGGTTGCAAACCCAGACTGTATGACAGGTCTTGACCCTAACCTGTCTTAAGGCCAGGGCACTAGACTAGCCTCAAATATTTACTGAGACAGTGAAACTCTCAGTTCTCATACTCAAAGAAAACAAATACAGTTAATGCAGTTTTTCTGTTAGAAATGCCTATGCAAAGTTTCTTTATTTAAAGCGTGTAATGACATTTCATCATATTTCATGTTTATTTGTTTAAAAGAGCCTAGTCCAATAAACTATTACACAATTTTATGGACTAAAGTAATTCCGACCATTTCCAGTGGTGTTGTTTTATCCTCTGTGTTTGAAGTGAGGCTAGACACAAAGTGCTTGGATTTATTTCTTGATTAAAATACAATTCAGAGCTGACATTTCCTTTTGTTCTGAACTTGCTCCATTAGGTAGTGGCAATTCTCTTACAAGACATCATTATGGTTTTTAATTTAGTGGAACAGGAAATTTAGCCTTTTAACAGCACATAAAAAATTCTCTATTACAACTCTTCTCCTTTAAAATCTCTAAATGTTTAATTTCCATTTCCTATTTCAGAAGTACCAGGTGATTATATTAGCTAAAAGCACCACTCTCTGCAGCCCCACTGTACATTTGTAATAGAATTCACTCACCTTTAGTTGTCAGCTTTGAATAATTGGCTCTCTCACTTGGAAAAGGAGTCACCTGTAAGAAAATCAACCTATACACCCTATTCCTATATCTGGCCCCTATTCAATTAAATTTAAGTGAGAGCAATGCAGTCCTTGCAGCTTAGGAGCATAGGAAAGACATATCTAATCATGAGTCTGTGATCAAATAATTAATTTTCTGGGAAGAATACTGAAAAATAAAAAGCGGCAAGCCATTCTGGAAAAAAAGGTAAATATTTTCACATTAAAGGAGTCTCCAACATTTTGAGTTCAGTAGCCGCATGTTCTGGTCTTGTTTGTTGTGTGTGTTATTGCTAAAATGCTTTAGTAGCAGGCAGGGTTTTTACCTTCTTCCAGCAGTAATTCCATGATGTGTCCTGCTCACAGTGCAGCCCCCTGCACATCAAAAGTGGAGCCACTGATTTGGGCTTCATCCATTACAGGTTGCTTTATCAGTGGGTGTCCTGTCTTTAGCTATGTGCCGATTTATCCTGTCCCTTCCAGCCGAGCCTCAGAGACCTGGAGAGCTCTGAAATCTCTTTGATGGGATTGGACAGATACCCCCTGCCTTTCAAATATGGCCTGCTCCCTCCCCCTGACACATCACACCAGCGTGGTGACTCCAACATGTTGTCCATCTGATATCAGAAAACAATATGATTATGTGGATGTGAATGTGTAAGTGTGAGAAAAATCCTTTTAATTGGGGAGTCAAGAGCCAGTCAGCTGGCAACTGTTCCCCTTTTTTTGTTTTATCAAAATGTGTACAAGTAAGGTCAATTTATGGTACTCTGTCAAATCAACGGCATAACCAGTGCCATCCCTCTGCAACCACAGATGCTATTTTACACTGATGTCGTAGCCTGACGAACACCTCCAAAAAGTAACATACTTTCTGGGTAATCTATTTTCTTGGTAACTTTTACAAAATCTATGCAAGAAAAGCCTAACAAATTACCAGTCAGGCAAAGTTATTGACTTAAAGTGAGGTCAGGGCCCTAAGAGCAATTCTTAAAAAAAAACAACAAAAAAAAAAAAAAAACAGCTAAGGTGCTGTTGATATGGTGCTTTTTTATTTTTGCAAATTAAATAATTTAAAACGTTACTTCAATCAATTTGATGGTAACAATGTGGAAAATGCTGGCTGCTGGCATTTTGGTTTGGAAAATCTATTTGAAATCAACAATGACTGCATTGGTACAAGGTGTTAATGTGAGACCAGCAATAGCAATGCTAGCAAACATCAACGATGCTGAAGGAAGTGAAAAGCAGGAATTTAAAGATTAGAAAATTTAAAGATTAGAATTAGAGAATTTAAAGATTAGAAAATGCTGTTTATATACTAAAGGCTACTGTATCTGTCTTTACCATTAGGGGTGAAGTAGGAAGTATAACAATATTCAACAATGCCTTTTGGTAAAATGGTTTGTACAGAGAGAAAGAGTTAAAAAATAACTCTATGTTTATTATCATTAGGATGCATCCACTGGTAACAATCCTCAATAGAGTGTGGCTAGGAACTATATATTTGAACATAGAAAGGGATGTGCATTCACAATGACGTGCAGGCTACGGAATATTACAATTTCAAAGAAGCCTGTTGCAACCTTGACAAAGGCCAGTTTGCCAAAATGCAGACATGCAGAAAAAAAAAGTTAAAACGTAGTAAAACTGAGTGTGCTGCTACTTTCTTTGAAATAGGAACGATATATTCACAAAGTAAATGTTGGTCTGGTTAGACCAAACCAGTCTGTTCTATGAGCCAAATTATTGATCAAATACAAAAATAATCAAAACCTAAAAAATGGCTGCTTTGTATGCTTTTATGTGAACTATACATATTGTAAATAAACTAGGTCAACTGTGTTGTATTCAGTCAAGAACATAGCTAGATGTTAATTGCTTGATTGACATGCTAAACTATTTGTATTTTGCTGAGTAGGTAATGCCCTTCTTTATTTTCTATCTTTCTGTGTTTAGGGGTCATTTTACAGTATTTTCAGGTGAAATCAGGTAAAGACAGGCTGAGCAGAAGTCCCAATAGTGTTTTGCTCCAGCAGTATGGAGACAAATCACCTAGTTATAACAGAGTCTCAGTTCTCATTGCACAGCTTATAATTTAATTTTTCCAACCTTGAGGTCAAGGACCTGGAGATGGCATTAGGATGGATGAAATGTCACTGGAAAGAGGAAATGGTGTTAACTGCTAAATAAGATCAAACAAATAATTTATTTCTGTTCCACACTGTTCATCTCCTGGTGGTCATTGTTCTATTTAATTTTTTGTGTCTCTTTCTCTCTTTTAAACAGTGGGATGCCATTACAGAGATGGATGAGCACAACAGACCCATACACACCTTCCAGGTGTGCCACGTGATGGAACCCAATCAGAACAACTGGCTGCGCTCCAACTGGATCTTCCGCGAGGCTGCACAGAAGGTCTACGTGGAGCTGCGCTTCACACTGCGTGACTGTAACAGCATCCCTTGGGTCTCCGGCACCTGCAAAGAGACCTTCAACCTGTTCTACATGGAAAGCGATGAGGCACACGGGATCAAGTTCAAGTCTAGCCAGTACACTAAGATTGACACCATCGCAGCTGATGAGAGCTTCACACAGATGGACCTTGGGGATCGCATCCTCAAACTCAACACTGAGGTGCGAGAGGTGGGGCCCATCACCAGGAAAGGTTTCTATTTGGCCTTTCAGGACATAGGGGCCTGCATAGCTCTGGTATCCGTACGGGTATACTATAAAAAGTGTCCTTTCACTTTTCGCAACCTTGCCACATTCCCAGACACTATTCCGAGAGTGGACTCGTCGTCGCTTGTGGAGGTTCGTGGGGCTTGTGTGAAAAACGCAGAGGAGCGAGACACACCAAAACTCTACTGCGGGGCAGATGGAGACTGGCTGGTGCCACTTGGCCGCTGTGTATGCAGTGTGGGCTATGAGGAGTTGAATGGTGCCTGCACTGGTGAGTGGCATTGTGTCTATATACACATTTATGTTTACATAAAACAGAATAACATGTATATGACATATATATCTATATGATCTAGTGATGGTATCATTTTTGTTATGCTGTACATTTAGTATGATTTGTCTGCTACAGGAAACAGAAAATGTCAGCTTCTGTATTTTAAGTATAAAACAAAAATCCTAAACCAACCCATCTCTGCCCCATAGCACGTGGTGTGTACTGAGGTGTGTCCCGTGTCAAACACAGGCAGCTCTGTTCTGGGCTACTGAGATGATGGCTCACAAAGCTGACATTAGTTTGTGAATCAGAAATATTAGAGGGGCTCAGATGGGACCAGTCTCATGCTAGAGTGCAGAGCCAGACACTGGGTGACAGACCAGCACCAGTGCCACGGCATAATCTCCCATGTGGAGATGCGGTGGCATTTAATCTTTTTGTGAAAGACAGTCCACAGGCTCATTCAGATGAGATCGAATATGAAGAAGATCTTGCTGTTTAAGGTTGATTTCAAGCCTGGATGAAGAAGCTGCCCTTTTCTCTCTTGGTGGGACAGCAGTGGGAATAGGAGTGTCATATTAGGAAAATCTCGGTGTAAATCTGCTCTTGGTATCTTCAAAGGCGGACCCCCACAACACTGCTCCCGCCCTGAGGCGCTATCAGCAGAATGGATCACTCGATAGATTAAGGGTTGCAGTTGCACAAGTCTGTCAGTTGTCAAGCTGTGTGCCTGTAATGGGGCTGAAAAAGTGAATCCTTTCACAGTATTGCAATCTCTCTGAAGACTTTTCTAAAGCCCAGCTAAAAATGGACAGCTTTTGCTCGCATCATATTCATCACAGTCACTGTGGTCCTGTATCTCAGGTTCCCACTGGAATGTGATGTTGGCCACTTCAGTTGTAAAGGATACAAAACCAGTTATACACTAACTAAAACAATCACACACACACACACACACACACACACACACACACACATGCCACATTCCCAGACACACGTGTGTGTGTGTACCGTATATATACTGGGCCATAATAATGGGACACATTTGAAATGTCAGTATCTTGGACTATAAAAATGACACAGAGTACAAAATATTTGCTGACATATTTGCAGCCATATTTTTTAATACTTTCCTTTGTAATTGTATTTGTCATGAAATAATGTTATAGTCAAATTAAGTACTTTTTAGCGTAAAGTGATTAACTGCATAAAAGAGCATATCATAGTAATGAGGGGAAACTACTGTCCTATTCCAACCTCACTAAGTTGAAGTCCTGTTTCAGTTACTCTGGTGATGTCATGATGGCCATGGGAAATGCATGTTCATGTCTTTGATTGATTTCATAACACGTGTATATGTCTTTTTGCTGATTTCATCATTTACTTTCATTCCTGAGGCATCTGGGAGCTTTTTGGGAAAGGTATTTTTGAATAATCTCGATTCTTATTTCAGGATTCAGTCAAGCAGGGCTGTCAGAGCATTGCAGTTGGGGGTATAGAACGCTTTAGCCTTTGGGGAGGACTCAAGACATAAATGCCTTAGTCCCAACAGTTAGAGCCACCAGAGCAGCCAGGCTCTTCCCCTGTGTGTGTGATTTAATGCATTGATACGTGGGTGAGTGTGTGCCCACTTAAGATCAGCACATACATACATACAATACCCTCGAAGCAAGAAAAGAAAAAAAATTGAAACAGAATCCTACACTTTTGCACTCCAAACATGAGAGATTGTACAATATGAGAGCAAAAAGGACTTCAAACAAGAGGATCCAGTCCAGCTGGATTATATAACTGAAACAAGTACGTACAGATGGTTAGCTTTCCCGATTCTCAGTTCTCAGAAGGAATCTCGTGAGGTTCTCGTGAGGATTACGAGATAATAGCACTTTTACAGTCAACTAAATACTGCAAGTCTTGCTGTGGGTGGGTCAACCTCGGAAGTGAGATCTTTACTTCAGCGTAAACCTTTGTGGTCCTATGCTGTCCCTAGCGGCGGCAGTGGTAAACACTTCTCGCGACTGCAGGAATCTCGACTTGTGAGAATTAAATGAGCATCGGGAAAGCTAGCCATCTGTACAGTGCAATGATATTATGTAACTGTACCAGACTGTAAGCCTTCAACAATACATTTCTTTTTTTTATGAGGTAAGCACTTTAAAATGACACTAAAATAAGCAAAAAGATAACTGAGTAGTAGTATGTGTTTTTAAGCAATTATGTCTATACTAAGTTAGCTTTACTGGGAGGAATGTTAAAGCAATTTATAGTGCCATTAATGTGTGTTTTCCAAAAATGTTACATTACATTATAATTATCCTGCATTTATAATGACAAAATCCTACTGGACACACAGTTCCAAGATCATATTTAAACAGGTCAGCAAAGAGCTTCTGCAATACTTACCCATAAAATCCAAGAGGAACTTAAATCAAGAAGTATTGAGGTAAGAGTAAATGCAGGGACAACACTGTTTAAGACAAGACAAACTCACTGTTGCTTTGTAAGTGATGAGTGTTTTTTTTTTTTAATTGGGCTGCATTTGTATCTGAATGAGAATAGCTTGATGACATTAAACCATTACATTGCAAAACATATTGAGGAGGAATATAGCTCTCACACATGACAATTCTCTAGACTATACCTAGATTGCAATAAGTGTAAGGTGTACTTGAGGGATCACTGCAGTCTAATGGTGCTTAACCATACATACATATGGGTGTAAATGCCCTAAAGTTGCAGAATGGACAGGGAGTACGCAGTTATGGAGGTGATCAGAGATGCATTGTGACCCCAAAACACATGTAGTTGGTTAAAAGTTCACTGATGTCTGTGCAGGTGCATTGTCCGAGCTCCCCCACTCAACTTGTCATCTAAAGTGTATGTTATTTAAATCCAATTTGAAGACATATCTTTTCTCTCTATTTTTAGCTTGTTCTGAGGTGTTTATCTGATGCTGTCAACACCGGCCTTTAGTCGTGTATTTGTTAATCTCATTTCTATTTCATTGTCCATATTATATACCTATGTATGGTTTTTGTTTTATGGTTTTACTGTCTTAGTTTTCATGTTTTACGTTGTGGAGCATTTTGGGTCAATTCATCGTTTTTTTTTTTTGTGAATCTAAAATAAGAAAGACTCGACTTGACTTGAATTCTCAGTGCAGCCCACTGCAACTCCTGCCCACTCCTTATCCCGCACCCACAACACATGACTTGTGTGTCATCTGCTACGGAGATCAGGGAGGTGCAATATGGTCGATTATCACTATTTTTAATATGTTGAGAACTGTTGCCGTTGCAGGGGCAGTGGTGGCCTAGCAATTAAGGTATCGGACCTGTACCTCCAGGGTCACCAGTAGCGCCACTGAGGTATCCTGAGCATGGTACTATCCCCACACACTGATCCACGGGTGCCCTTGTCATGGCTGCCCCCTGCTCACGTGTGTGATGGGTTAAATGCAGAGGTGATTTTCGTTGTGTGCACTGTGTGCTGTGCTGTGCCGTGTGATGACAAAAGTGGGACCTTCACTTTAAAGTGCAATGGCTTAAGGAACAGTAGAAGAGAGAAGCCGTGCAGAATTTGCTGGTTGTAGAGTGTGGTGTTTTGCTCCTTGATGTGGGGCCGGTTGCGCTGAATCAGAAACCTGCTGCCATACAGCACTGTCACTATAAAGGAGATGCAGCTTCCTTCACCTCTGACACAAAAGTAACACAGTATGTCAAGTTGGAGTGATGCATGGAGGTCCTAACCATTTCCGTCATATAAAAAGTATATGAAACTTAACACAGCTACCCCATGTACTGTGCCAGTCAAGAGGCTATTTAGACTATACGGTCTCGTGCTGAAGCCTAACAGAAATCGGTTGTCCGATGAAAGATTTGGAAGACTTCTCATTATAATATATATATAATCATTGTTTTAGTGGCATAACAAAGTGCCTTTGCCCTAGACTATACCATGCCAATGAAACAAGTTTACCCTGACATCATCTAATTTGATTAGATGGCCAGAGTTATTTTATTTAGCACACATATTTGAATGATCTAATTTGTTAGGGCATTTATGTGGTAGCCTATATGCCAGTCTCTGCATGCTATTTCATTCATTCTATTTCTAGTGAGTGCTGTTATCAAGTTAACCTGTTTTAGGTGATTGGCTTGTTTTTTTACATTAGCCTGCCAGCAGTGCAATACTGATATGACCCTGTGGCAGTGCAGATTTTCACCAACGTTGTGGTGTAGCCTGATTTCATTGAAGGGCATGAAAGAATGACTTGTCATTATGTCTTGCTCATTGTAATAGGAATTTGTTCTGTGTTTTGCTCAAGGCCGTTGCTGAGTAGCACAAAGTAATGTAAGGACTTTCTATAAGGAGTGAAGTAATGTATTACATTTTTTAGCAATAGTGAGTAATGTGTAATGGATTACTTTTTTTGGAGTAACAACCCCAACATTGCCCATTATTGATGGTAGTTATAAGTGTAATCAGTTTTAAATGCTATCTGGACAAAATGGCAGGGTCTTTGATGAGCTGCCTTTAAAACTAGAATTAAAACACCTAAAATAGGAATGCGAAATAAAAAATGTAACCATAGCAGCAAGCAGTAATGACGCCAAGCTATGGGCTTACACACTCACAGCAAGCTTTGAGGTAATAAGCCAAAATTTGGCTAAGATACGTGAAATGTGAAAATTTTGTTTTGCTTTTGAGCTTTTGATAGAATCTGCTGATATGAAAACAAACAAATGGCAGGTTTCCTAGATGCAGTTAAGAAGTTCTTAAAGGAGAACTTCGGTGTAAAATGAAAATTGGCATGTTAAAACATCATACCGAGTTGGTATGTGTACTGGGGAGCACATTTGATTTAGCCTGTTGCATTCAGAGTTTAACTATTTTTTATCGTTTGTCCCAGAAGGCTAACAATGGAAGTGGTAGGTGCCCTCAGACGAAGCATGACGACTACGCTATTTTTAAACCATTAAAACAGCTCGAAGAAACTCCACACTCCATTGGTAGTACAACACAGGTCCTGACATTAAAAACGAGGCACTGAGAACTTTGTAAGTGTACACAACATTTATTAATAAAATAGTTTTGACAGGCAGTACCTTTCTGTAGTTTCTCAACGCCGCCATGATGAAAGTCCGCACAAGTCGATTGAGGAACACGAACCAGCAGGAAGAATAGGAGAAGAGGTAGCACAATCGACCTGTTTGGACTTTCATCATGGCGGCAACGAGAAACTACAGCAAGGTACTGCCTGTCAAAACTATTTTATTAATAAATGTTGTGTACACTTACAAAGTTCTCAGTCGTCATGCTTCGTCTGAGGGCACCTACCACTTCCATTGTTAGCCTTCTGGGACAAACGAAAAAAAAAAAGTTAAACTCTGAATGCAACAGGCTAAATCAATTTTGCTCCTCAGTACACATACCAACTCGGTATGATGTTTTAACATGACAATTTTCATTTTACACCGAAGTTCTCCTTTAAGACCCTTAAATTCTTTAGACCCTTCGTAGGGCTCCCGTAAGAAGCAAGCATTTCCTAAAATGCTTCTTAGTCTAAGAAGACCTGCTGTTAAGAAGGGTCTGGAGCGCTGTTAACACGCTTCGTAGCGACAAAATAGTGGACAGTGCCATGTCAGGCAGGAAAAGCAATGTGACACTAAGTAAGATCATATTAATGCGGTGTGTCTGTTTGCCAAGATTGTGTTTTCCCCCTTTTTCCTTCCTATCATATATCCATACTCAGTGGTTAAAGTGGATTTGGCAAGTGGAGAAACTCTAACCTTTTTGGTCGGCGCAACAAAGAAAAATCACTCACCATGTAACAGCATATTGAGTATTGTTTATTCTTTTTTGGATACGATAGTGTCACTGTCAATCTAACCATCACACACTACTTATGTGACATTCAATAGTTTTATTTTGGTTCATCTACATTGATATGGCAATATGCAATCATTACTGAACACCACAATATGGAACATAACCTTGTTTTTCATACTTTCAATTCAAAAATAAAAATGGGAAGTCCAAAACTGACTCAGATTTAAAACACCCCAAAATAGATGCAGACCAAGGGCGTAGAACTGGCATGGATGGAGGTGACGCGTACCCATCAATATCCAGCAATTATTGATTTGTCCCCAGCAATAATTTGTGCCCCTCAAAAAAAAAAAAAACGATCTGTCAACGTCTTATCACCTAGCGGCGCAGAAATGGTTAAATTAAGTTCTCTACTGAAGTCCTAATACATATGGTCAATGTGACTGGCTGTGCCCTGCTTCCCGTGAGATTCGGTTTGGTGTTAGTAGCGCCAAAACTAGAATCAGAACTTGTCCAAAGCGAGTGGCGAGCGGCAAGCGATGGCAGCTAAAAAGAAGAAGGTGGACATAAGGACCTACTTTTCAAAGAAACCTGTAAGTCACAAAGTCAAGATCGCTACTGAAATGAGTCCCACAACATTAATGACAACTAGGCTTTGGCACACAACGTGCCTACAGCAGGCTAAAATCGTCTGTAGCAGCTATTCATAACATCAAAAATGCCAACTGTCAGTTTTCTTATGGATATTATTAGCCTACAGAGGCTGTTAAATTGACATGTTTAACAATAGAACTTTGGTGACACAATAACTTTCTATTTTAATGCTAATGTTACACGATTAGAGTAAAAACACCGCACACTCCAATCTGTGCAGGGGACAGGATTTATTCAAGCTTTCGGTCCTAGACCTCATCATTATTCCTGATGAGGTCTAGGACCGAAAGCTTGAATAAATCCTGTCCCCTGCACAGATTGGAGTGTGCGGTGTTTTTACTCTAGTCGTGAATCTTTGACCTGAAACTCCAGCACCTCTACCACCAGATGAGCGGTGTACTTTATTCATTTTGAATGCTAATGTTACAGACTGCAGTGCAGTTGGCACAAATTGTATAGAAAATGCACTCTCTGTACAAACATTAATGATGATTTCAGGGTTATGCAGTGCTCCATCTACTTTTTGTTGCTGATGTGTGAGACCTGTTTTATTTGCACCATGGTAGAATTCAACTGAAATCTAAACTACTTATTTGTCAGTCAGGGGCAAGTAATAATGTGGAAAGTGATAATATGGAAAGTTTTTAACCCAAAAGAAGTCCAGTAGCTTACAACTTAGCTCCTTTGACTACCATAACCTGGATGAATGATAATCTTCACAAAGTCATACTTAGAGTTACTTCAGCTTATATTAGCATTTATGACTGAAACAGTAAAAGTGGAGTATATATGAATGAAGTCAATAAGTCAATAACATTAGCCTACCAATAGTTTTTTTTTTAATTAGGAAACAAGAATTCATGGACATTTCTATCTCAGCATTGCGGAGTAAAATCTAATGTTCATTATTGACCAGCAGTTTGACAGTTAGCTCTGTCAAGTCTTGTTGTTCCTTTAAGTTGTGCTCGTTGCAGTGTTTACATTTCAGAATTTTGAAATGATTTCATCTTCAACTTTTAACTCCACTCCAACATCCACTTGCTTTTGCTAGAACTGCAACTGTAAAGCTAGGTCTACACTCGCCGTGTCGCTCTGTGCACATGAGAGAGACATCAAAATGACGTCAATGCACATCTGGCACAGTGTTTTAAAGTGTGCACCTGGCTGTCCTGACCCTCATTTTTTGTAACTTGTGCACAGTAAATACACACACTGACCAAAAACTTTCTGGATTTACAGTGGTCCCTCGCTATAACGCGGTTCACCTTTCACGGCCTCGCTGTTTTGCGGATTTTTTTTAGTGCATGCTTTTTTTTTTACAGTGCATTGTGTTCTGTGCCCTGATTGGCTAAGGGACTGTAGAACATTGTCAATCAATCTCCTGTACAGTACAGAATGTGCTGAGCTTGTAAACTTAACATAAATCTTCCATCGCTAGCTGTATGACTCTGAAGTGCTGTATGTTTGCAAGTTTGAACTTTGAAGTAGAAGAGAGAAATATGAGAAAATGTCAATGCCTGTCTGAGAAAAGTGTATAAAGTGTGTAGGGAGGGGTTTTACAGCCTTAAAACATTTAGAATAATTGTAAAAAATAAAGCTGACTACTTTGCCGATTTCGCCTATCGCGGATTATTTTTAGAACGTAACTCCCGTGAATAACGAGGGATCACTGTATCCAGTTTCATTTCCAAATCAAGATGTAAACCTGCAATTCAGTCATGTTTCATGTTTAACTACTGTGGCATTTAACACCTCTGATGAGAGGATTGATGCATGTGTCGAGCGCAAGTATGAAGGGTTAGGCGCATTGGTGACGTCACTTTCTTGTGCACTCGGCATGTTGCAGTTATACTGGAGCCTTTATCTGCATTAACTCAGACAGGAAATACGAGGACCAGCACTGAAAGTATAAGTGACACTTTGGGACGATTTCGGGAAGTGACACTTTACGATAAGCCATAGGTCAATTAATCGCATGATAAATAAAAATGAGTGCGACTTTTCCGGCTGCGATAAATTACATTTGCATGCTTGTTTATTTTCCACACCTCTCCCTCTCTTTCTACCAAAGATACTCGATGAAAAGAGTTTTCACTCCGGTGCTTTGGTCTCGACTGACCCCTCCTGTTTCATTTAAGCCTTTTCACAGCGAAAAGGCAGAAATTATTGTTTGCTGCATGGTTACCCTCAAAATGCCCCCAATGTAGGCTACTTCTAAAATAAATGTACCCTCGTGTCAAATTACATGCTACAAATTGTTCATATAATCTCATTTCCAAGTAAACAAGGTTAACCTGTTAGATGTTGACCTGCTATAATAATGCGTCTCTTAGCAAGCTAAACGGAACAAGCAACGAAAGCTAGCCAACAATATCAGGGTATTGCAGTCATATTTGGCTGGTAATGCACATTTTCTGAACAGTAATCCGTTGTGTAAACAAATTTATTAGAAGTAGTTTTGCCCATTTATTGGTTTGATACCCTGTGAACTGCAAAGCAGGGTGAAAACAAATCCTACACTAACTGGTGTGGCTATAACTAGCATAGCATTTTAAGCTGCTTTTGACAAGTGGATGCAAGTAAACGCAAGTGTCAGAAGAGACCTTTTTTTCACGTGTTCCCTGCAGTGTGAAGCACTAAGTTAGGTCTAATATAGTAAATGAATACACACAGAAATGAAGACATTCTTGCAACACATTGCATCAAGAGATGGGCAACAGTATTCTAACCTAAGGGGCAACCGGCAACTATATTGAAACACTCAAAGATATCCACAGTGTCACGCTAAGCCCATCATCCTGATATGAACATTAGCTTAAATCAGCCACTAAAGTCAAGCAGGCAATGAGGCGGACCTGCCTGCTAATTCAAATTGTTTTGGTTGTGTGTGGTTTTTATTTCCATTTTATTTAACCTAAGAGACTGAGATGGAGAGTCCATTTTATTTATTGTTTTTAGTTGTTTTGTTTGTTTATTTTGGATATTTAATTTTTTTTTCTTCCAGTGTTAAATATTCTTTAGAAGTTAAAATGTATTGATCTTTGAAAGTGTAAACTTGCATTATTATGTCATTATCATTATATTACTTGAAAGTGTCCTTAAAACTACATATAATAATATTATCGCTTATCACAATATTATCGCTTCTCGAAATAATTTCTGAGACAATTTATCGCAGAGCCAAATTTATCGCGACAGGGCTAGCTAGAACACAGTTCCGGAGCATTCTAGCCCACTTTAACCCTGCCCCTACTACCCATTAAGAGGTAAAAATTAGGGAAAAAACTATCCTCCATCTATGGTACCATTTCTTTGAAATGTTTTGCCACAGCTCCCTAATTTCTCTCTAGTATTGTCCCTAATATTTACTCCTTCTACTCTCCTACCTGAACGCTTGTTGTACACTAAAGCAACTAGAGCTGCAGGGCATGTCTGAAATCAAATTGAATACGGTTTAACATCAGGACACATTATCTCTTCAACCACAAGCACATACACACACATTAGCTACACTGGTCATGGATAAAACTACATGGATAAAATATTTTTTTTAATAATTTTTGTCCCCTTGCTTGTGTTAGACTCTTAAAAAAATGTATTTCCATGCATAAACCTCCCCCATGTATTAACGTCATAGCAGGAGAATTTTTGCAAAATAATCTATGTAGAAACCTCAGTTTATAATTCAGAAATTACAGTATTTATCTCAAACTAACCCAGCTTGTGTTCTTTAAAGCAGGCATTCCACATTGGACACTGTTAATTACGTCTCCCAAGGAGTTTATATTTTTGTCTGCATTGGTTTGTTTGTCTGTTTTTTGGTCTGTTAGTTAGCAACTTTACACAAAAAGTAATAAATGGGGAGAATTTTGTGGGAAGGCTGGGAATGGGCCAGTGAAGAAATTATTACATTATTTTGGCAGTGATCCTGATCCAGCATATTTTTTAAAGGACTTTGTGGCAGGGTTATAGTTTGAAAAAAGGAACTGCACTGATGGCTGCCCTGAACTGAAGAAGCTGAAATGTCTTCAAGCTCCAAAAGAAGTCCAGTTGCATACAACTTAGCTCTTTTGACATCCATGACCTGGATGAATGAGAATCTTCACAGATTTCACTGGCATTATTATGACCGCCGCAACCGTTAGCAGTCATGTTGGTTTTGTCATTTTTTTTTTTTTTCACTTTTTTTTTTTGTTTTACAGATTTTCTAGGACACTGAAACACTGGGGAATATGAAGCTTTGTGGGCATGTAGCTCCAGCAGTCTCACAGCGAATAGAAGCTTTTGGTCCCCAGGGGCCACCGCACCCCCAATCCCTGTGCCAGTGCCCGTGAAAGAGGGGGAGACCGCCAAAGATTTTTGCTGAATATCTCAATGACTGTTTCACCCAACAAAATCAACTTTTTGTGATATGTCGGTGTTATGGAGGACTATCGACCAAGCCAGCATAGAGGGCGCTGTAATTGTACAAAATGCCATTTTTTTCCTATGATCTAGAGAATGCTAGCCTGGCTATCGCGACTTGTCAATGCTCTGCGAGCATTGGTCTGGCCAAGCTGTGTTGTAAACCCATTTCTCAGAAGGCGGGCTTAACCCGCCTCTTTCAAATGCCTCTGTTTGCTACCGGACGAAGCTTCAATCAATCACACCCCTCTGCCCTCTGACGTATACCCCAGCGGAAGAAACTGCTTGATCCAAACAAAAAGTAGTAGTAGCCTGTAGTCATATAGAAATGGCGTTAAATGATTTTTGTCGGACTTGTGAGGTGAACATGAGAGTGGCTGGTGTTGGCCATTTAATATTGATATTCGAAAAACGAATCAGTGCGATCAAAGGCGACATGACCACAACAACAGCGTCCGCGCAAAGCATGGACTTGGCTACCAGCGGGGCTAACTGATAAATTAAACTTTTACCGAAGCCGGTCGGTAGCATTGCAAAAACGCCCTTTCCCGCAACAAATGCTTCAAGGGCTGCCCTTTGCTCTATTTTCAGATAGAACTTCCCTTTGAATTCGTCCTAAACAGCAGCTACAGATGCATTGAAATCTTACGGTTGCTCCACGTTCGCCATGTAGACAGTGACTGAGATAGATTTCCGGTTTCCAAACTACCGCGTCATTGCCTTTTGAAATGCTCGATTTTCATTGGCCCCCTATCTGAGGACTGAGCAGAAATGGTTTAGATAGGCAGCTTGGCCAGACTGACTTGCTCGCGAAATGTAAATGCAGCGTCACAGGCAGGGGTGCGTTTCCCAAAAGCATAGTTGCTAACGTTGTTGGTTCAAACTATGTAGGTGCGATGCAAGTGTGTCTCAAAACCTTCGTTCGTGTGAACCAACATAGTTTGAACCAACATAGTGTAAACCAACATAGTCCCAACATAGTGCGACTGACACAGGCGTGTCCCAAAACACGAACATTCGCAACCACGTTGGTAACTAGTGAGGTTTGCAACCACAGCTCTCGGTGCTTAGTTCCACCTAACCAACGTTGTTTGAAGGTCTCGACGGCATCCAACATGGCGGACCGAATGTCTCGAAATCCTCGATCATTGTAAATATCTTCGTTGTTTGACGTTGTATCACTCAGATTTTACAAAACGAGGTGAGAAATATACAGTGTAGAATCTAAAAAGCCCGTTGTTGTAGCAAAACAATTGATCTAGGAGGATATTTGCAACTCGTTTGGCAGTTTGGCTTAAGCGACTCATGATGTGACGTACCATCAAGTACCTCCAAATTCCGTGCGCTAGGAGCTGGTTTCTGTGGTGCTATTGGTAGAGCGCAGGTCATGCACACCTGTGTTTGTAGATAGTACTCTGGTTCCAATCCGGGATGATGCATAATTAAGATGCTACATGAAATTGTTGACATTCTCAACTGGCACGTTGCTTTTCTTAACGTAGTTTCAGGGTGAACGTGTCTCCCCTGTTGCGTATTAACATAGTGGGGCCAATTTATGCCAGCCTGCATATTCTTGGGCTTGTGTTCATAAACTTCAGAATGCAGGTCGCCAAGGTGAAAATAAACTTCCAGCTCCTCCGTCATTACGTGCATTGTAAGCAATAAACCTAATGTTGATAGCGTGTAGCATATAAGCACATGCATTTACAGATGGCACATCGCCTGGTGTCTATGAAAAATAGCATTTTGAAAGCTATTTTAATCAGGCTAGCTGTGATGGCTCGTACTCTATGTGATTTAAATAAAATAAAAGCATTATATAGACTTTGGCTTCCACATTACTTCAAAGTCAGGGAGATTTCCTATAGCTTAATGTATTGCCTAGAACTATAGGCTGCTTTTGAGACGTGCAGTCACAACTCATCTGTGTTCATATCCAGAGGTCTGCGTCATTAAATAAACAATGTTAAAGTTTATTTAATCACTGAAATGTCTTGCAAATCTGTTACTATATTACAAATGAACACTAAGCCAGCAGTATATAGGGTTCAGTGATACTTTCCACCGTTAGATTTATTCAGTGTCTATTGTTTATTTCCTAGTACACAGTTATTCCCGACATCATGTGAAATAGCCTATTAATCGGCTACATAATTGATCTCTGTTAAATTCCGTTCAAAAGGTCATAGCCTACTTCGGATTGTTTCTCTCTGCTTCCGACAATGCACGAGCATGTCCGAACACATCTGGAAACCATTGTGGTTTGGACTATATTGGTTCAAACCAACTTGGTTCAGACTATGAAGGTACGACAGTGTTTGGGACACAGTCGCACTTTGGTCGTTGGTTAGTTCAACGGTGCATCGTACCATGTTGGTTTAAAGCTAAGTTGGTTGGTTGTTTGGGAAACGCACCCCAGTATGGGCACACCCAGGCTAAGAGAATGCTACAGTTTAAAACCAATTTTTTGTGTTGAAATCTACTCAGCCTTGCGCATTGAAAACACTGGTCCACACCAACTTCCAACAGAAACAATTTCCATTAAATTTCGAAATGACAAAAGTAAAAAAGTAAACAAACTTGTCATAGGGCGTTCATGTGAATCTCACCAAATTTGTTATGTTATCTGCAGACAATGCTGACAGAAATGATTAAACGATTTATCTTGAGATGAACCATTTCAAAGTTACTTGTCAACCGAAATTGAAGACGTAGCTTAAAAATCTTGACATGACAGTTCATATCTTGGCTTCTTTTTGTCCAATGTTTGTCAAAGTTGACATGCAAACTCTACACAGCTTTCTTTAAATGTGTCCCGTAGCTTTTCTTTACTGGTACCGCTGATTTCCATTGAAGCTGAAAGTCCGAAAACAGTTTTCACCTAATAACTAGACCAAAAAATTTGTCATTGCCATAAATTTGATCCATGGTGGGTGGTGTATTTTTACAAAATGCCATTCTGCCTATTATCTGGAGAATGCTATGGTTTAAAAACAATTCCATTGAATCTCATGCGTTGAAAACATTCATCTATTACTAAAAAACAAGTTAATACCCTTCATAATCAAATACAGTTCTAGTTATACAAGTGTTTTGAGCTAGGCCCATTGCCAGTTAGGCAGATCAATAAATGCTATAGGGTCATTCCGGGGTGTGTTTCAGGGGTACATTTCCCAAAAGCTTGTGTAGGTGCGACGCAAGCGGTTTTCAAAATCTTTGCTCGTGTAAACTGAGATGGTTTAAACCAACATAGTGTGAACCAACATAGTGCAATCCATGGTTGACTGCCACAGGCGTTTTCCAAATCACGAACGTTCGCAGCCATTGTGGTAACTTTGAAGAAGTTTTGCAAGAGACTTCAGTGATTTAATAAAATCTAACATATCTAAAATCTAACATATTGTTTTTAAAGGATGCTGAGCTGTCTCAAATGCAGAATGTCTCCAAACCCTCTCAATCATTGTAAAATATCTTAGTCGTGATGTTTTATTGCTCAGATTTTTCAAAATGAGGTATATGAGAAATATGCAGTGCAAAATCTAAAAAGCTGTTATTGTAGGAAAACAATTCATCTACAAGGAGATATGCAAGTAGTTTTGTATCCTAGCTTAAATGACCCATGGTGTGGTCATACCTTCAAATACCTCCAAACTTCAAAGGCTAGCAACTTGCTTCTGTGGTGGAGGCGGCAGAGCACTGGTCATACAAACTGAGGCTTGTTGACGATGCTCTTGTTCGAGCCTGGTATGTTGCGTAAGGTAGAATGTGAAATCATTGATTGTCTCAATTGACCAAGTTTATTGTAGTTTTAGGGTGAATGTGTACCTTCCGGCTAAATTCTGTTCACAAGAGTCATGGTTTAGTTTTTTTCTTTCTTTCTGCCTCCAACAATAAACAAGGTTGTCTGAAAATATCTGGAAACATCATTCAACATCGGGTGCTTGACTTGTCAGTCTTCTGCCGCATAGTCGTTCTACCAGGACCTCGTGGATGCACCTTGTGATTTGTCCTGCAAGCCCAGCCGGCTCTACCACAGAGAGCCACTGGATCAAGAGAAGCAAGCCAACACTTCTTCTTTTCATAAACACTTTATTTTCTCAAATTGCAGAATGTTTAAGGCAAAGTTTAGCCAGTGTCACTGCCAGAAGGCCAAAGCCTAGAGCTTTGCCTTATCAAAGACCAGGCAGCTATCCAGGACCTGTCCACGTTTCTGTCATGCCACTCCCCAGTTCTCTCTCTACCCTCAACAATATTCTACACCTAAATGTTCTATACAGAAAGTGGGTGTACCCAGTGGTACCAGCCATGAATGAATATGCAGTAGGCAGTTGTATGGGACAGTGCCTTTGTTACAAGGTGATAGTTGGAATCTCTTCCTAATCAGATCACAGGGTCCAAACAATCAAAAGACTTCCCGAGTTCCTGAGACGACCACCGGCTTAGACAAACCAGTACACAATACACCATCAACAGCTTTTCACTCATCTCTAAAGACACAGACACATGTATTGGCAGTACAAACCTGTGATTCTGATAGAAATAGTCCTAAGAACACAAAATAACTAAGGAATGTAAAATAATAATAAAGAAATGTGTTCATATTAAAAATGCTACACACAACATTATTATTCAGATTCCTTCACTTTCGACAATAAACACTCTCCAAACACATCTTGAAACATTGTCATTTGAACTATGTTGGTTCAAACCAACTTGGTTCAGACAACATTGGTATGACAGTGTTGTGGACAGTGGTGAACAGTCACACTTAACATGTTGGTTAGTTCCGTGATGCATCGTACAACGTTAGTTTAAAGCTAACTTGGTTAGTTGTTTGGGAATGGCACCCCAGACCAAACTGTAAGTTACTGGCATACAATAAAACACAAATGGTAATTCATAGTGTGTCCAGACGATATGCTGACATACTGTAGCATAATGGCAATAATACATGAGCACAAATGCAAGCTCATTCACTTACTCATTCATTTAGTGCTTGTTTGTCTAAAGTGGAGGAAACAATTGCAGGGACATAACTCATGAACTCAAAACTGGACAACTGGCCCCACAGTTCTTGGCCGTTGTGCCACTTTGACCAAAAGTGCACCTGGCAGACGAGGAAACAGAGGTGTTCTGTTGGCTACTCCTGTCATCATTTCCAAATGCACTATGCGCAGCAGGAGTTAGTTGAGTGAGAGAGCTTCAGATGAACAGAGAGAAAGAGAGGGAGATATAAAAAGAGAGGAAGATGTGAAGTTGGCTGCGGTCCTGAGCACTGAGGGATGCTAATATCCTTGGATGGAGCTGACAGTCTGTCTGGAGCATTCAGGAGGCGAGCTGGCAGAGCTGGCATGGCAAACTGGCTCAAGCCTGCATGACTTTGTTGCTGTCTGTGCCACTGTGCTGCTGTGCATACAGTCTTGTAGGTGGCCAACATGGGTTAGAGAAATGCTAATGACATGTAGTGTTGTGAATGTTAGGCTGTGTCAGCATGTGGGAATATTATAGGTGTTTAGTTCATGCTAATTTTAGTTTATGCCTGAAGCCACATGTGTGTGTGTGTGTGTGTGTCTGTGTTTACATTTAATCCTGTAAAAGTCAATCTTATTTATAAAGATTAGACAAAAAAGGAAAAAGCAGGTTAACTTACTTCATTTGACATCAGATTGATATTAGTGTGGTGTACAGGTGAATCTATTCACAATGAGTGAAGAGGATACACTTTCACATTTTTAATATCGTTTTATGTCAGGTATGTTAGAAAAGATGTAAACATTTTTCTGTGTTTTGTTTTCTCACTCGGAGATGTAATTGATTGCAGATGTATTTGGTGTAATTTGTTTAATTGAGGCTGTGTGGGAGGGGAAGCAGTATATTTGTTATGTGTCCTGGGAACTGGTAGGTTTATGCAAATATCACTGAAGAATAAATTATGTAAATTACAGTTTGTGAGTAGTTGTGCCAAGTTGATACATGAACTCACGGTGACTTCTGCTTCCTCTTTTTTATTGCTGAGTGTTACTTCAAAGGCTAGTCTGATCAAAGCTAGCAGAAGCAAAAAAAATCCCCAATGCTCTGCAGAAGCGCTCACAAAGCCTCCTCTGCTAGCAAAACAAAGGCAGCCTAGCATTTGACACTTTTTTGTATTTTGCTGCAAAAATGCTGTCAGACATTTCAATTGCTTTTTTTCCCAATTTCTATTTTAAGTCTACCGGCTATGACAGTGAATAAGTCATTAAAGAGCTTATGGAGTGGCCTAGATAAACCATCAGCACACTGATGTTATGGGGTACTCTGTTGTCATAAATGAAAGCTCGCAGAGGGGGCTGTGGGAAGCAAACAGTAATTTGTTTTGCAGTGAAACGTGACATGCTGTGCAAATGCTTGTTCAAATTTCAAAGGATCAGTGTTTTTTGTGGTTAAAAGTCTGTCTTGGATTCTTGTTTCTAAATGATGCTCATCATTTAGTCACAAATCAGGCATCATTTTCAGGCTTCTTTATACCCTCATTACTCCATTATGGTCACAAGAAAAAGAACAATCTTGACTATTTCAATTCAGTGCAGTTCATTTGCCTCATCCATATTGTGAGACAAGTAACTATATTTAAGATTACCCAAATGCTCTTTTGTTTTACACAGACTTTCCTTGACTATGTGAATGAGACTATGCCAGGATCTCTAACTCAGTAGTTTCTGTCCGCGTATTACGTTTGAAGAGCTTTTAGGCACCTGCTCTGCCTGTGTATGGGGTGGAATAAAGCCCTCTAGCTTGGCCTACATACTGATCTTCAAACTGATGATTGATACTGGTGCTTTCTCTGAGTGACAGTGACTTAAGGGCAAGAGTTTTCAAGTCGGCAGGTGTCCCTCAATCTGCTGGTCCACAGCCTCAACAGCACCATCCAAACCTGTTAGATATGGCTGCATGCATTTGGCACAACTCTGATATCCCTCTCTCTCTCTCTCCCTCTCTCTCTCTCTCTCTCTCTCTCTCTCTCTCTCTCTCTCTCTCTCTCTCTCTCTCTCTCTCTCTCTCTCTCTCTCTCTCTCTCTCTCTCTTTCTCTACCACAGTAGGAGCTCAGCGCTCATGGGCTAATCCTGGATGCTCAACACAAGAATGATATGAGCAAAGTAGGTCAATTTTAGAAAATGTTCAGCTATGAGCATCCGTCCTCATGGAGCATTTTTTTTCTTCTTCCTGCACGAACTCTTGGTGACCCCGTTGATGCGTGTGCTCACAATAGCACCCAATCGGCTTTGCTGAACCAATGCAAATTAGGCTGACAGCCTCACAAGCGTCCTGATGTATGCATTTCAAACTCTGGGGTTGGTTGTGTTGGCATATGTAAAATGGAACAATTTTCAAGTTATAATGTTATATGTGCTTTATCCTGTGTCTAAAACAACGTACAGAGGGCATTTGTTCTGTATTGGGGTCAATTTGTAAGCATGGTAAGTTGAGATGTTATGACGAAAATATCAGTTTGTTAACAAAAGCATACATCTACATCTGAGCAGATTGTTGAACAGCCTGACATTACATGGAGCAATGAAAAGATCAAGACTTTTTAAAATCTACTCCTCACTAAAAAACATAATATGTGAAGGTTTTATTTAATATTTTTCTGCATTTACTTAAAGATAAAAAGTTTTACAGAGGAGAGTCCTTGCTGTAACATTACAAATGTGAGTTGTATATGTAAATTTGCTTTAAAATTATACTGAATGTCCCTGAAGATTTTCTCAATCTTGATTAAAAACAACTATATTTTTGCTGGGGCTGGAAGTATGAGTGTAGAGAGCATCAGAGTTTAAAGTATTCAGCATTCAGCTCTAAGGAAAGCCAAAGACAATTTGGGGTAGAGATATAAATAGAAATAGGTGTTTGCTCTCGTTGTAGTCTTCCGATTGCTGTTGCTTCAAATGTATCCTGTTATCTAGGCTAGACAAGTATAGATTAGACTGAGCTTGTGTCTTGTAGGTGATGCATTTAGGACAATATTATGGATAACTGTTCGAAAAATAAACAGATTTCTTGGAGAAATGCAACATGGTTGGTAGAAATGAGTGATTGTTGTCGTAGTAATATATATTATTTTTTGTTGTGCGTACCAAATGTATTGTTATATATGCATATGGTGTACGAAAGTAGCCTGAAATACCAGGACTCTCCCTCTTACTGTGTGCTGGTGTGGAGAACTTTGAATGCATGCCTAACAAAAGTTACTTATTCTTATTCTATAAGCCTATTAGAAACCTGCTTACATATACCTTGATGCTGAATCCATGTCTCTAAAGTTGCTTAGTGTTGTTTAGCGGCCTGTTAATGTGTTACTGTTTTAAATTTTTTATGTGATAAAAAGACACAACATAAGGCTGTCTATATCTTGATCATATATCACAGTAGATGTATATACATATGGTCTGAAAATTGTATTAATAAAAGTGATACAAACCAACCTCACAAAGGTTTTCTTTATAATGCTTTCTTCTTGTAAATTTAAGGTCATGTTAAAGTTTATCTTAGTAATGATGTTGCTTTGAGGACAGCTTCATTTAGAAACACTAAAATATTTCATCTCAAATAAATCTTTGTAATTATACCATAATAAGGCCCATCTCTTTTTTTCTTAGTCTTTTGTGTGGTTAAAAGACATGAAGCTTTTTAAACAGGCATGTGGTTATTTTGTGAGCCTATAACTTACGTATATGTTTGGTTCTTTGCTGTTTGTTTTGTTCAGTTACAAAGAATATGGACCAAATCAGATTTCCAGCATTTTCAGGTTTATTTTTAGGTATTATTTTAGCCAACAGAAGAATCTTCTGTGAATTGTCAAGGATGTCATAGCAATCATACACATCAACACTGTCTGTTTTACTCTCCGTTTCACGCAGTGTTTAATTGTTGAGATATTGCTTTCATTCTGGTAACACAAACTAGCACACATTACACTGGATAAATTCAGGTTGCTCATGTGCGCATTGTAGCTTTCACAGTGATCTGAATAATGTAGGGAGTGGGTGGATGGCAGGAGTTTTCTGCCTGCAGTTCAAGGCAATGAATCTGACTCCAGCATGCTGCCAGAGTCCTTGAGGGGACAGGGGGAGTTGCGTTTCAGATCAGTGCCAAGATCAGTGTCCTGCTGTGGCGTAGTCTAGCTTAACTTCCTGGAACTCGTTAGTGCAGAGCGATAAAACAAGGTGTCCACCTCTAGCACTTTCTCTAATCACCTGTAGCACAAACTTGGTGCTCACAAATTAGAAGAAGACCATTCATTTGAAAGTGTCCCTCCCACTGGCAGTGGTCGCACTAATATAGACCATACAGATAAATTCGCTCTACTGACAATGAAGGCGGAGGATATGGGCTTTTTTAGCAGGTGATCAATTGAACCGACTGTTCAGCTGTTTCTCAAGCAAAATTTCCTGATATTGTCCTGCAGTGTAATGTTTATACTGTCACTTAACTTGTTTCAAAATATAAGATGTTTACTTTAATGCTGCCTGACAAATGTGAAGTTAAGTAATTCTAATTTATAGTATCAATTCCTCCACTGTTGTTTATCTTCCCGAACAAAGACAGCTGTGTTCTATCCTACCAGTACCTGTCTTGGCTGTGCGTATGCTGTGTGATGGCGGCTGTCTTAACCAACTAGTGGTCAGTACATTTTTAATTCCCTCTGAACTGCTCCTTTGCATATCAAAGCAAAAGGATATGAGTAAACATTCTTTATGAGTCCATCTGCTGCTCGTCTCTCTACGGCCTGGAGTGAATCGAAGGCTTTTCACAGAAGCAGCAGCAGTTTTAGTCACTTTAGCAGGTGGAGAACAGTTATGCAGGCCCACCAACTGCTTAGTAAACAAGGAAACCATAGTGTCATGACTACAGGGTATTTTGGCCCAAACAAAGTTTATTGGTGCTTGATGACACACAACATGTAACAAAATATAACTTCTGAGTTGTTATTGAGTTGCTTCTGTGTTGCTATTATATTGCTCACTGTACTGCAGTTTGCTGATGCTACTGTCAGTGTTATTTAAAGGTGTTATTGCATCATTTTGTCATTCATTTTGTGGTGGTCTGTAGTATTAATTAATGCCCTGTGAGCCATTTAAAAAAAATGCTTTAGTGCTCCTGTTTAAGGCTGTTATATTTTGATGGAGGGGCGGGGAGAATCATAGGTTTTCGACTATGCTAGTCTCAGGCTACCATTATTCCATCCAGTCATAGCACACCAAATAGAAAATCTAAATGTTCTAAACAAACACACCTACTTACCTATATTTTGCTAGGTGAATGTGTGCTGCAACAAGACTCCACTGGTAACTACTATGACCTGGCTTTTCCTAATTCAAACCTTTTTCTTATTCCCTAGTTATTCTGTCTGTTTTCTTTCATTGACTAATGGAGGCAATCGCGGTAAGGAGCATTTTCACATGCAGCTTGCAAATGCAAGTCAGACAAATACATCGTATTTCAAAAAGGGACTGACACCTTTAATAGTTAATCAGTCCATAACTTGGTGGTTTTTGCAGCTTTGTGGAAAAGAAGACACTGGGCTCTATTTTCACAATCATATGCGCATTGTCTAAAGTCTGTTGCGCAAGTTGCTTTGGGGGCGTTCCCGACACAATTTGGTATTTTGACGGCAGGAAAAGCGAACATTGCGCCTGGCGCATGGTTCAAAAGGGTTGGTCCTAAGTTACCTAATTAATCATAGGTGTGTTCGGGGCGTAACATGCAATAAACCAATCAGAGTTTTACTCTCATTCCCTTTAAAAGCCAGCCGCGCTTTGCCCATGGCCTGATGCTCTTACGATGGCGTGTTTGCCATCAGGAGCGTTTTCTTTGAAGACCGATCTGCTCGCGCATGACCAGTTAATCTTCGTGGATGGATATTTAGGTCTGTTTTTTCACTTACTTGTGTGAAACACATAATTTCACTTTGGTTATAAACAATGTGCATATGTTTATTAAAAACAGATTGCTCAATAACTGTCCATTATTGCAAAATATGTATCAGTGTTGTCTTTGCACTTAGTAAATCAGATTCGTAGTCGTATGCAATTGGACATCTTTTTGGAGCTTGAAGGCGTTTAAAGCGCTGTTGTTGGCATGATGTATGTTAATAACCATGCCTTTAGTCGATAGCCATCGTCCCCTAACAGCGACTCATCAAGAGGGGGATCCCTCTCATTATATCCCAAAGCGCTCTGCGCCCCTAAAATAGCTTTTCAGCAATGCGAAACTGACGACAGACCAGGGTTTTGTTGGTTACTGGCGGATTTAATTTTTGCGTCCTGATAATAGCATCTGGCACGCTTTGCGCCAGACCACACCTCTTCTTTTCGCTGACACTCCCGTGACGGCGCAGTGTCATCTGTTATCTAGACAACGTGATTTTTTTGCCTGAAAAACGAACGATGCACTGGCACAGAATAGTAATGACACCATGCACATGTCGCGAATGCACAGTGCGCAGCGGCATGATAGGGCCCACTGTGTGTATATCTGTATCTGCAGTAACAACCAGCAATGGGGATGTGTTCATCAAAGAAGTGTCTCAGTTACTGTGCATACAGTAAGACAGCCCTAGTAACAGCAATCACAATAATGTGTTAACAAAAAATCCATAGCTTTCTCAAAAGTTTTGGATGATTGACTAATGATTTTTATATCTACAAAACAATGGAGTGTATTATCTGCCCTTTGCCGTTATTTTGGTGTTTCAAGTATAACTCCCTCAGCACTAGCTGAGACTCGTTTGTAGTGTCTGGTGCATCTGGGTTGCAGACCATACACTGTGTCGTCTCAGTAATGGTGTGGTGGCCATCATGTTGTGATCAGTGTTTTGTATTTCATTTCTCACTCGCATTTTATTTGGGACAGAGAGACAAGCTAATGGAAATATGCACATTTGATGTAAAGACTTGAGAATTCATACAGGCTACATTGTTAAATATTTCCCTGTTAAATAACAGGGCATTACTGGCATCAGGGTTACCATTATTTTCCTGTTGACTCCTGTCAATGTTTTTTTTTAACAGCGCTTTCCCTGTAATGTTCTTCAACAGGAATTTACTGTGAATTACAGAACAAACAGGACACCACCACCAGCAGGGTCACTAATAATTTCAGGTTTACACTGTTTGTAATAATCATATTCTATGGAGTTAATTCTATAGGCATACTTACTATACCTAGTATTATAAGCATAGACATAATGCATCTCACAACACTTAAGTGAAAGAAAACTATCAAGTTTCATGTTGAAATGAACTCTTATTTTTCATTGCAATACAAACCACTGACAGGTAAAAAAAACTTACAAATGTAGACACACATGGAATCAGTCACAGAAAAATATGTCATATATTATATATCATGTTCATTGCTGACAGCTGACACTAAACCTTAACATTTATAATGTTCCCAAAACTGATTCAGTTCATCAAAAAAGACTGAAACCAGACATCCCAAGTGGCTCCTGGTCACTCAGATATGTTACATACGGGATGATATTAATAACAATCTGTTGTTCATGGCTTCAAAACAGTTAAGTAGCAAATGCATTTTAAAACCAAAAATGAAAAATACTGAACCTCAACATTTATTAATCTTTACTTGTATAGCACAATTCATACATACAAGATGCAACTCAAAGTGCTTTACAGTTTGGCAAAGTCACCACAAGACAACATTTCTTGCAGTCCAGTGGCGCCGGAGCAGACAAACACAGTAACAAAATGACGTAATGACGCAATGCCCCGTTAATGCGGGCTCTTGCGTGAGGCAATAATGTAATGTCACAGTGATGCAATGCCCCGTTTATGCGGGCTCTTGTGTGGCGTAATAATGCACTGTCACAGCAACACAATGCCCCGTTGATGCAGGCTCTTGCATGAACACCGGTAAACAGTCCTTGTAGATCGCAGGCACTAGAACGACGCAATGCCCCGTTGATGAGGGCTCTTGCGTGAACACAGGTCAACAGTCCTTGCAAACCAGAGGAAGTTCATTTAGGCGCAGTCGGGTTGCTAGTGTCCCCAGGAAGCAAGAAGGGTGAGGAAAAAACTCCCTGTTTGTGTGATTTGTGTGAATTCAAGGAAGAAACCTTAGGTATCAGTGAGGAAAACTCTCTGTTTTTCTAGGAAGAAACCTCAGGCAGAAACACGACCCCAGGGGAGCCCATCAGCCGGGGCTGGTAATGGGAAGTCTCTGACTGTATGAAGGGCATTTGATCTGAGCCGGGAAGTCTGTCTAAAGGGACTTTGATCCAAGCAGTTCGGTATAGGCAAGGTTGAATAGGTAGATCTTTAGTTGTCGTTTGAAGATGTCGATGGATTCTGCTTTTCTGATGTGCTGTGGTAGGGCATTCCATCTCTTTGGGGCGTAGTATGAGAAGGCTGATTCCCCGATCCTTTTGGGTGGTGCGTCTGGAATCCTCAGGAGACCAGCAAGGGCTCGTGCAGGGGTGTAAGAGGATAATGCGTCAGTAATATAACATGGGGCAAGGCCATTTACAGCTTTGAATAGTAGTAGTAGTAGTAGTTTGAAGTCAATTCTGTAAGATGCGGGTAGCCAGTGTAGTCCAGCCAGTACAGGAGTAATGTGCTCCATCTTTCTTGTTTTTGTTAGTAATCTTGTAGCCACATTTTGAATAAGCTGTAGTTTTTTAATTGATTTTTTTAATAAGGCATTGCAGTAGTGTAGTTTACTTGTGATAAATGCATAAACAAGTTTTTTGGCATCTGACTGGGTCAGGAAGAGGCAAACTTTTGCAATATGTCTTAGATGGAAATATGCTGTTTTAGTAACTTTCTTGATGTGAGGTTCGAGGCTTAGGTTAGAGTCAAGGATGACACCTAGACTAGTTACCTGTTTTCTGACATGTTGGTTTAGGTTACCTAGACTGGGGAGGAGAGCTTCACGTTTGTCTTTTGGGCAAATAAGCAGTAGTTCAGTTAGGGCTGCTCAATTAATCGAATTCTAATCATGATAACGATTTCAGGGTCAAACGATCTCAAAACAAATAAAATCGAGGGCAACAATGTTTTTGCCCTAATTATTTTCTACGGAAAAACCAAAGGTACAAGAATGTTTTTTCGAAATGTTTTTGAATACATTTTCAATAAATGAAGTATGTTACTGAGGAAAACAAAATAATCGTTTGAATAATCATGATTTCAGTTTTGGCCCAAATAATCGTGATTTAGATTTTTTCCATAATCGAGCAGCCTTAAGTTCAGTTTTGTTTTCTTTTAACTTTAGAAAGTTATTGCTCATCCAATGCGTGACAGCTGACAAACAGGCGGTTAAAAACTGTAGAGCTGTGGTTTTGTTTGGCTCAACTGAGATATAAAGTTGTGTATCATCAGCATAACTATGAAAGTCTATATTATGGTTTTTGATAATGTTGCCCAATGGTAGCATATATAATAAAAAAAGGACAAGACAGCTGCCTTGAGCAACACAAAAGGGTACGTCATGGTTTTTTGGATACATGATATACTAATATAGAATTGTCTTCCAGTGATGTATGACTCAAGCCATTTTAGTACATGGCCTGAAAGGCCCACCCAAGTTTTAAGACGATGTAGTAGTATGCTGTGGTCGATTGTGTCAAAGGCGGCACTTAAGTCTAAGAGGACCAGGGCAGAGACTTTGTTTGTGGCTGTACTGGGTCTGAGGTCATTTACTATTTTGGTTAGGGCAGACTTTGTACTATGATTTGCTCTAAAACCTGATCGGAATTTTTCTAAGATGTCGTCTCAATTAAGGAATTGGTTGAGCCTTTTCAAATATTTTGCTTATAAATGGGAGGTTGGAGATCAGTCTATAGTAATTTTGCGTGTTTAGTCCAGGTTTGGTTTCTTTAGCTTCACTACATCAGTTTTAAAGGTGCTTGGGGAAACACCTGTGAGAATGGAGGTGTTAATGATCTGTAATAAGGCTGTGGAGACGTAATTGAAATTGTTTTTCATGTGGAAGGTGGAAATGGGGTCAAGGCTGCATGTTGACTGTTTGCTATGTTTAACAAGATTATAGAGTTCGTCTTCTGTAATGGTGCTAAAAATTCTGTAGGGTCGGTGGTTCCCTGCTGGGGGCATCATGGATGTATTTAGGGTCCCGAGTGATTTCTGCTCTAATGGCTAATATTTTGTTTGTGAAGAATTCTACAAATATCACAAACTGGCGCAGGATTTAGCACTTTTGTGGAGAATAATACTCTTGTGATGTTGTGATGGTCTGCAATAATTATGACCGCCGCTAGCGAAGCTAGCGAAAGCGGTCATTATAGAGTTGCCGCGAACTTTTTTCCCTTTTTTTTTTTTTTTTTCCTTTTTTTCTTTTTTTCTTTTTTTTCAGTGAATGTCCGTCAACGATTCCCGGGACACTGAAACTCGGGGGGACATGAATCTTTGGAGGCATGTAGCCCTGGAACATTTTGAGCGAATAGAAGCTTTTGGTCCCCCGGGGCCACCCCCCCGCTGTGCCAGCATACGTCAAAGAGGGGGAGACCGGCAAAAGTTTTTGCTGAATAACTCATTGAAAGTTTCACCCAACAACATGAAATTTTTGTGATATGTCGGTGTTACAGAGACGTATCGACCCAGCCAATAAACGCTCACTTGAAGCATAGCGCCACCTAGTGATATGGGTAAATGCAAAAATTGGGATATTGAGTTGCCAATATCTTGGACCGAGAAGGTGGGAACTGCGCAAAATACGTCATGTACGATCACCACAAAGACCTCTATAACCACAGCACGTGCCATACAATTTGGTCAATAGGGGGCGCTGTAATTGTACAAAATGTCATTTTGCCTATTATCTAGAGAATGCTAATGTTTACAACAATTTTTTTTTTATCGTGAAATCTATTGACCCTCACGCATTGAAAACACTGGTCGACGCCCACTTCCAACGAGAACAATTTCCGTGAAATTTTAACATTGCTAAAACGAATCTGAACGAACTCGTCATAGGCCGTTCATGTGAATCTCACCAAATTTGGTATATGTCATCTACAGACAATGCTGACAAAAAGTTATCAAAGGATTTATCTTGAGATAAACCGTTCCGAAGTTACATGTCAATGAACATTTAACACGTAGCTTAAAATTCTTCAAATGGCCGTATCTTGGCTTTTAATTACTCAAATTTAGTCAAAGTTGACATGTCATCTCTAAACATATTTCTTTTCATGTGTACTAAATTTTGTGACATTTCCTCATAGGGGGCGATGTTTATTGGTGAAGCTAGGTGTCAAAAAACAGTTTTTGTTAAATAACTCGTCAACAATTTTGCCCAAGACAACGATTTTGTATTAGTATGTCGGTGTTACAGAGACGTATCGACCCAGCCCATAAACTCTCACTTGAAGCATAGCGCCACCTAGTGATAAGGGTAAATGCAAAAATTGGGATTTTGAGTTGCCAATATCTTGGACCGAGAAGGTGGGAACTGCGCAAAATACGTCATGCACGATCACCGCAAAGACCTCTAACACCACAGAACGTGCCATAAAATTTTGTCCATAGGGGGCGCTGTAATTGTACAAAATGTCATTTTGCCTATTATCTAGAGAATGCTAACGTTTACAACCAATTTTTTTTTATTGTGAAATCTATTGACCCTCACGCATTGAAAACACTGGTCGACGCCCACTCCAACGAGAACAATTTCCGTGAAATTTTAACATTGCGAAAACAAATCTGAACGAACTCGTCATAGGCCGTTCATGTGAATCTCGCCAAAGTTGGTATATGCCATCTACAGACAATGCTGACAAAAAGTTATCAAAGGATTTATCTTGAGATAAACCGTTCCGAAGTTACACGTCAATGAACAAATAACACGTAGCTTAAAATTCTTCAAATGTCCATATCTTGGCTTTTAATTGCTCAAATTTGGTCAAAGTTGACATGCCATCTCTAAACAGCTTTCTTTTTATGTGTACTAAACTTTTTTACATTTCGTCATAGGGGGCGATGTTTATTGGCGAAGCTAGGTGTCAAAAAACAGTTTTTGTTAAATAACTCATCAACAATTTTGCCCAAGACAACGATTTTGTGTTAGTATGTCGGTGTTACAGAGGCGTATCGACACAGCCCATAAACACTCACTTGAAGCATAGCGCCACCTAGTGATATGGGTAAATGCAAAAATTGGGATTTTGAGTTGCCAATATCTTCGACCGAGAAGGTGGAAACTGCGCAAAATACGTCATGCACGATCACCACAAAGACCTCTAACACCACAGCACGTGCCATAAAATTTGGTCAATAGGGGGCGCTGTAATTGTAGAAAATGTCATTTTGCCTATTATCTAGAGAATGCTAACGTTTACAACATTTTTTTTTTTTATCGTGAAATCTATTGACCCTCACGCATTGAAAACACTGGTCGACGCCCACTTCCAATGAGAACAATTTCCGTGAAATTTTAACATTGCGAAAACGAATCTGAACGAACTCGTCATAGGCCGTTCATGTGAATCTCACCAAATTTGGTATATGTCATCTACAGACAATGCTGACAAAAAGTTATCAAAGGATTTATCTTTAGATAAACTGTTCCGAAGTTACACGTCAATGAACAAATAACACGTAGATTAAAATACTTCAAATGTCCATATCTTGGCTTTTAATTGCTCAAATTTGGTCAAAGTTGACATGCCATCTCTAAACAGCTTTCTTTTCATGTTTACTAAACTTCTTGACATTGCGTCATAGGGGGCGATGTTTATTGGCGAAGCTAGGTGTCAAAAACAGTTTTTGTTAAATAACTTGTCAACAATTTTGCCCAAGACAACGATTTTGTGTTAGTATGTCGGTGTTACAGAGTCGTATCGACCCAGCCCCCAAACACTCACTTGACGCATAGCGCCACCTAGTGATAAAGGTATATGCAAAAATTGACATTTTGAGTTGCCAATATCTTGGACCGAGAAGGTGGGAACTGCGCAAAATACGTCATGCACGATCAGCACAAAGACTTCTAAAACCACAGCATGTGCCATACAATTTGGTCCATAGGGGGCGCTGTAATTGTAGAAAATGTCATTTTGCCTATTATCTAGAGAATGCTAACGTTTACAACCAATTTTTTTTTATCATGAAATCTATTGACCCTCACGCATTGAAAACACTGGTCGACGCCCACTTCCAACGAGAACAATTTCCGTGAAATTTTAATATTGCGAAAACGAATCTGAAAGAACTCGTCATAGGCCGTTCATGTGAATCTCACCAAATTTGGTATATGTCATCTACAGACAATGCTGACAAAAAGTTATCAAAGGATTTATCTTGAGATAAACCGTTCCGAAGTTACACATTAATGAATATTTAACACGTAGCTTAAAATTCTTCAAATGGCCGTATCTTGGCTTTTAATTGCTCAAATTTGGTCAAAGTTGACATGCCATCTCTAAACATCTTTCTTTTCATGTGTACTAAATTTTGTGACATTTCCTCATAGGGGGCGATGTTTATTGGTGAGGCTAGGTGTCAAAAAACAGTTTTTGTTAAATAACTCGTTAACAATTTTGCCCAAGACAACGATTTTGTGTTAGTATGTAGGTGTTACAGAGGCATATTGACCCAGCCCATAAACTCTCACTTGAAGCATAGCGCCACCTAGTGATAAGGGTAAATGCAAAAATTGGGATTTTGAGTTGCCAATATCTTGGACCGAGAAGGTGGGAACTGCACAAAATACATCATGCACGATCACCACAAAGACCTCTAACACCACAGAACATGCCATAAAATTTGGTCCATAGGGGGCGCTGTAATTGTACAAAATCTCATTTTGCCAATTCCTTGCCTTCACAAATCACTCCTACACACTACACATTCAAAACCCACATCCATGCCCACTTCCAGGAAATCATTTCCACAGAAATTCTCACCTCACAACACTGCTCTACCACACACTCATCACACCAACACTTCCCACATTTCAATATACTGCGGCGGTCATACCATGTACCGCTATGCGGTACATCTAGTTTTTGATAAATAGATTTTTCTTTACGCGCGTATTGTACGGAAGCCCTGAACCGCACAGAGGTAAAAAAAAAATTGAGATATTATCTCGTTATTTCGAGATACTATCTCGTTATTTCGAGATATTATCTCGTTTTTTCGAGATAGTATCTCGTTATTACAAGATAATTTAATGCATTTCTGGAGGGCATATGATGACCATGGACGGCCGATACAACACCTATGTTGTCAATGGAGGGGGCCTTATAGGTCTGCCCACATAAACTTATCATTACGCAGGGGTACAAACAGTCAAGTGGATGCTCTAGGAAATCAAAACTTCTGTTTGCTAGTTAGCGCCTCTTTAGTTTGCCACGTTTAATCTCAATGAAGATTAACGTCTTGTACTACAGTGAGAGGCTCTTTCAACTCAGTTGAAGCATATAACTGGAGATTTACCTCAATAATAAAGGGACTGACACCACACAGTCCAATTGGACATATCGTATTTAACAGTAGCTTACTGTTTAGCTGGGGATCATTGAGCGGGGAGCATCGGACCCTTTTTTGGAAAGAGGGTCCTATGTATATATTATTTGTGCCTGTTTGCTTACTAAAACATAAACATACATGGCTATACAGGCTATACATGTTGCAACATTTCTGCCAGTTCAGCTCGCCTCTCTGCCACAGCAGCAGGTACATCGGGGTTCAACGCGTTGTGCGCCGAAAGCGGTACAACAACGTTAGAAGACGGGAAATAAAAGCCAAGCAAAAGCCAACAAACTCAAAGGAAACATCAAAAATAATTCCCGCTAACGGGGAACATAGGACCCTCTTTCCAAAAAAGGGTCCGATGCTCCCCGCTCAATCCAAATATACTGTGGCCACGCATAGGCGTTGCTTGTTGTTGTTGTTCTGTTTGTTTGCCACTGTTTCGTCACATGCCTAAATTTTATTCAGACAATGGGCCCTATTTTGCCGCGGCGCATTGTGTATTCGCGACATGCGCATGCTGTCATTGCTATTCTGTGCCAGCGCAACGTTCATTTTTTCAGGCAAAAAATCACATGGTCTAGATAGCAGATGACATTGCGCCGTGACGGCGGGTCAGCAATAAGAAGAGGTGTGATCTGGCGCAAAGCGCACCAGATGCTATTATGAGGAGGCATAAACCATTTGCGCCTTTGATCAATAAAAAGGTCCTTTTTTCGTCACTGGCGCATTGTTGAAAAGCTATTTTAGAGGCGCACAACGCTTTGAACCCCGATGTACCTGCATCTGCGCCAGAGAGGCGAGCTGAACTGGCAGAAAAGTTGCAACATGTATAGCCTGTACAGCACAAGGGGGTGAGACCGTGTTGCATAGCCATGTATTTTTATGTTTTAGTAAGCAAACAGGCACAAATAATGAGAATATAACAATGCTGTGCAGTTTATAGCAATGTTCTGCAGTTTATTTACAATTTCTTTTATCATTTTGGATAAACAGCGATTGCAATGTTCTGCAGTTTATTTACCATTTCTTTTGTCGTTTTAAATAAACAGCGTGGCAAGTTGTAAGAAATAATATGGACAAATCATCAAAAAGAAAACTAGTGGACTAATGGTTTGATGGACCTATACCTTCCGTTTATTTTTGATGTTTCCTTTGAGTTTGTTGGCTTTTGCTTGGCTTTTGTTTCCCGTCTTCTAACGTTGTTGTACCGCTTTCGGTGCACAACGCGTTGAACCCCGATGTACCTGCTGCTGCGGCAGAGAGGCGAGCTGAACTGGCAGAAATGTTGCAACATGTATAGCCTGTATAGCCATTTATGTTTATGTTTTAGTAAGCAAACAGGCACAAATAATAAGAGTATAGCAATGTTCTGCAGTTTCGTTTGTCGTTTTAAATAAACAGCGATTGCAATGTTCTGCAGTTTATTTAATAAACAGCGTGGCAAGTTGTAAGAAATGATATGGACTAATCATCAAAAAGAAAACTAGTGCATATTGCAACACTTAAAAGTAGCCATTGAACAAGCATCGCTTGCGCATCTTACCAGAAGTGCGTTTGAACCAACCAACCACAGAACAACAACAACAAGCAACGCCTATGCGTGGCCACAGTATATTTGGATTGAGCGAGGAACATCGGACCCTTTTTTGGAAAGAGGGTCCTATGATACCGGGGAACATAGGACCCGGGGAACATAGGGATGACCCCCAGCTAGACAGTAAGCTACTGTTAAATACGATATGTCCAATTGGACTGTGTGGTGTCAGTCCCTTTATTATTGAGGTAAATCTCCATTTATATGCTTCAACTGAGTTGAAAGAGCCTCTCACTGTAGTACAAGACGTTAATCTTCATTGAGATTAAACGTGGCAAACTAAAGAGGCGCTAACTAGCAAACAGAAGTTTTGATTTCCTAGAGCATCCAGTTGACTGTTTGTACCCCTGCGTAATGATAAGTTTATGTGGGCAGACCTATAAGGCCCCCTCCATTGACAACATACTGTAGGTGTTGTATCGGCCGTCCATGGTCATCATATGCCCTCCAGAAATGCATTAAATTATCTTGTAATAACGAGATACTATCTCGAAAAAACGAGATAATAACGAGATAGTATCTCGAAATAACGAGATAGTATCTCGAAATAACGAGATAATTTCCCCTCTGTGCGGTTCAGGGCTTCCATAGTATTGCATTGTTGTAGGTGATAATACGTTCTTTTAGGATTATGCGATTGACTTCTAATTTAGATTTTCTCCATGCTCGTTCTGCTGCTCTGCATTGCCTTTTTTTCTCTCGTATTAAATCATTTATCCATGGTGAGGTTTTAACTTGTGAGCTGTGTTTTGCTTTTAAAGGAGCAACTTCATCTAAAATTTCTTTCAAGTTTCTATTAAAGCCAACCACCATTTCATTGAGTGATTGGTGGCCATTGAGGAGGTCGCGGGTGTTAATAATGTTAGGATAGGCAAAGGCTAGATGGCATTAGGTAGACACCACACGAAACATTGACACACCTCATCCACCAGGGTGAAGTGTTTGTTTACTGTGCCTGCCCATAAAAGGGTAAGAGGTCACAGGAAAAGGGGAGTTCTCGGAGACCGGAAGGCCTGCGGTGGAAGAGAGCGTGGCAGGCTCATTTCCTAGTTGGACTTGGTTTGTTTTTTTTGTCTTTTGGGAATAACGTTTTGTGCTTGAAGCCGATGCCATCCTATAGTGCTCTTCCCCCCATTATACCTGAACGACCGACCGACCAGCTTGTGTTAGTCCGACATGGTGCCACAGCTTGGGCTCGCCACACTCGGTTAAGCTGACACTATTCCCCTGATACACACACCCACACGCTAGCCTCACACATCTGTACACATTCACATCATGATGCAACGCACCTAGTTTAGGAACTCCTTTGTATGCAGGGTGTGAGCAAGAGTAGGCTAAAAATCCCCTAGACCACGTTAGCCTGGCAGTATTGTGTGCGGCAGAGGAGCTCAATTCCTAACAATAAGTTTAGTGATTTTTTATTCCGCTGATTCATTTACGTATTGTTTGTGTGTTACACAGGTCTCTATATTGCTAGGTATAGTAAATGGGAATTCAAACTAGATGTACCGCGTAGCGGCGTATGACCGCCGCAGTGTATTGAAATGTGGGAAGTTTTTTTTGCCAATTTTATGGCATGTGCTGTGCTTTTAGAGGTCTTTGTGTTGATCGTGGATGACATATTTTATGCAGTTCCCAGCTTCTCGGTCCAAGATATTGGCAACTCAAAATCCCAATTTTCGCATTTACCCTTATCACTAGGTGGCGCTATGCTTCAAGTGAGTGTTTATGGCCTGGGTCAATACGTCTCTGTAACACTGACGTACTAACACAAAAGTGTTATCTTGGGCAAAATTGTTGGCGAATTATTTAACAAAAACTGTTTTTTGACACCTAGCTTCGGAGATAAACATCGCCCCCTATGACAAAATGTCACAAAATTTAGTACACATGAAGAGAAATCTGTTTAGAGATGGCATGTCAACTTTGACCAAATTTGAGCAATTAAAAGCCAAGATATTGACTTTTGAAGAATTTTAAGCTACGTGTTAAATGTTCATTGACATGTAACTTCAAAATGGTTTATCTCAAGATAAATCCTTTGGTAACTTTTTGTCCGCATTGTCTGTAGATGACATATACCAAATTTGGTGAGATTCACATGAACGGCCTATGACGAATTCGTTCAGATTCGTTTTCGCAACGTTAAAATTTCACGGAAATTGTTTACGTTGGAAGTGGGCGTCGACCAGTGTTTTCAATGCCTTAGGGTCAATAGATTTCACAATAAAACAAAAATGGTTGTAAATATTAGCATTCTGTAGATAATAGGCAAAATGACATTTTGTACAATTACAGCGCCCCCTATGGACCAAATTGTATGGCACATGCTGTGGTTTTAGAGGTCTTTGTGCTGATGGTGCATTACGTATTTTGTGCAGTTCCTACCTTCTCGGTCCAAGATATTGGCAACTGAAAATCCCAATTTTTGCATTTACCCTTATCACTAGGTGGCGCTATACTTCAAGTGAGTGTTAATGGGCTGGGTCGATATGCCTCTGTAACACCGACATACTAACACAAAATTTTTGTCTTGGGCAAAATTGTTGAGTTATTTAACAAAAACTGTTTTTTGACTTCTAGCTTCGCCAATAAACATCGACACCTACGATGAAATTTTGTACACATGAAAAGAAAGCTGTTAAGAGATGGCATGTCAACTTTGACCAAATTTGAGCAATTAAAAGCCAAGATATGGACTTTTGAAGAATTTAAGCTATGTGTTAAATGTTCATTGACGTGTAACTTCGAAACGGTTTATCTCAAGATAAATCCTTTGATAACTTTTTGTCAGCATTGTCTGTAGATGGCATATACCAAATTTGGTGAGATTCACATGAACGCCTATGACAAGTTTGTTCAGATTCGTTTTCGCAATGTTAAAATTTCACGGAAATTGTTCTCGTTGGAAGTGGGCGTCGACCAGTGTTTTCAATGCGTGAGGGTCAATAGATTTCACGACAAAAAAAAATTGGTTGTAAACATTAGCATTCTCTAGATAATAGGCAAAATGGCATTTTGTACAGATACAGCTCCCCCTGTGGACCAAATTGTATGGCACATGCTGTGGTCTTAGAGGTCTTTGTGCTGGTTGTGCATGACGTATTTTGCGCAGTTCCCACCTTCTCGGTCCAAGATATTGGCAACTCAAAATCCCAATTTTTGCATATACCCTTATCACTAGGTGGCGCTATGCTTCAAGTGAGTGTTTATGGGCTGTGTCGATACAGCTCTGTAACACCGACATACTAACACAAAATCGTTGTCTTGGGCAAAATTGTTGACTAGTGATTTAACAAAAACTGTTTTTTGACATCTAGTTTCGCCAATAAACATTGCCCCCTATGACGAAATGTCACAAAATTTAGTACACATGAAAAGAAAGCTGTTCAGAGATGGCATGTCAACTTTGACCAAATTTGAGCAATTAAAAGCCAAGATATGGACATTTGAAGAATTTTAAGCTACGTGTTATTTGTTCATTGACTTGTAACTTCGGAACGGTTTATCTCAAGATAAATCCTCTGATAACTTTTTGTCAGCATTATCTGTAGATGACCTATACAAAATTTGGTGAGATTCACATGAAAGGCCTATGACGAGTTTGTTCAGATTCGTTTTCGCAATGTTAAAATTTCACGGAAATTGTTCTTGTTGGAAGTGGGCATCGACCAGTGTTTTCAATGCGTGAGGGTCCATAGATTTCACAATAAAAAATAAAATTGTTGTAAACGTTAGCATTGTGTAGATAATAGGCAAAATGACATTTTCTACAATTACAGCGCCCCCTATGGACCAAATGTTATGGCATGTGCTGTGGTGTTACAGGTCTTTATGGTGATCGTGCATGACGTATTTTGCGCAGTTTCCATCTTCTCGGTCCAAGATATTGGCAACTCAAAATCTCAATTTTTGCATTTACCCATATCACTAGGTGGCGCTATGCTCCAAGTGAGCGTTTATTGGCTGGGTCGATACGTCTATGTAACACCAACATATCACAAAAATGTCATGTTGTTGGGTGAAACGCTCATTGAGTTATTCAGCAAAAACTCCCGGTCTCCCCCTCTTTAACGGACACTGGCACAGCGGGGGGGGTGGCCCTGGGGGACCAAAAGGTGTTATTCGCTCACAAACTTCTAGGGCTACATGCCTACAAACATTCATGTCCCCCCGAGTTTCAGTGTCAGTGTCAAAAATTTCGGGGCAACTCCAATATGACCGCTTTCGGTAGCTTCGCTAGCGGCGGTCATAATAATAACAACATTGTTTCTTTAAAAAAAATGCTTTGAATTGGAAAAATGACAAAAGTTTGAAATGTGTGACGTACTTACATTTTATAAGTAGCCTCGTTTATGTACAGTATTCCAGATTAGTGTCCCATATTGTATATGGTTCCCTGCAAACATTGTACACATACAGTGTTAAACATATGGTGTTCTAAATTGGAGTTCATGAGGGCAATAAAATGTGTTCATGAGTGTAATGAAATTTCTGAGACCTTAAGTGTTGAACTGTCAGATAGCCAGCCTGTGTCTAATCTGTTTTCCATTGACAAATGTTAGTGCTGAATTGCCATAATGTACTGCATTCTTAAACATCGTAAGTGTGACTGTTTCTGGAAATTCTACCAACAGCAAATTATGTAGGTTTAAAATATATTAGGAAGTGGATGAAACACACACAGTTCGTGGTGTAGTTTTTTGCAAGAAGATTGATACACCTGTGTATTTAAAAAACATCACAGGCCTGATGTCATAATTATGACCGCGGTCATTATAGTGTGGCCGCAACTTTTTTCTCCTTTTTTTTTTTTTTTGTTTTTTCACAGATTTTCCGTCAACGACTCCCGGGACACTGGAAGCCTGGGGGACATGAATCTTTGTAGGCATGTAGCCCTAGAACTTTTTGAGCGACTAGAAGCTTTTGGCCCCCAAGGGCCCCCCCGCTGTGCCAGTGTCCGTCAAAGAGGGGGAGACCGGCAAAAGTTTTTGCTGAATAACTCAATGAACGTTTCACCCAACAACATGAAATTGTTTTGATATGTCGGTGTTACAGAGACGTATCGACCAAGCCCACAAACACTCACTTGAAGCAGAGCGCAACCTTGTGATATGGGTAAATGCAAAAATTGGGATTTTGAATACCTTGGACTGAGAAAAGGGAAACTGCGCAAAATACGTCATGCACAATCACCACAAAGACCTCTAACACCACAGCACATGCCATAAAATTTGGTCCATAGGGGGCGCTATAATAATAGAAAATGTCATTTTGCCTATTTTCTTGACCGTTAATGTGAATCTCACCAAATTTGGTATATGCCATCTACAGACAATGCTGACAAAAAGTTATCAAAGGATTTACCTTGAGATAAACCATTTGGAAGTTACACATCACAGAACATTTAACACTGTTAGGCCGGGTTGGGATTAGAACCCTGATCTCTCGGTATAGTAACCCAGAGACAATCCACTAGGCCAGAAATGACTCAAGTGCAGAGGAGTGGGTTCAGGGTTGGTAAGGTTTATAATAAAAAACAGAAGGGTTCAAAAGGTTCCACAAAATTGCAAACTGAAGCAATCTACAAAAAATCCCAAAGCACAGAAGATCCAAAAGCACACGATGAACAGAAAAAGTTATCAAAGTCCGAAAAGGTTTATCACAACAGTTGCAAAAAACAGAACAAGCAAACTTCCAAAAGGCAAAACACATAAAAGACACAGCAAAATCCAACAGCATGAACAGAGAATGCAAACACTCACCAGGGTGGGAAACAAAGACTCAGTGACTAACACAAAGAATAAATACACAGAGTAATTGGGCACATGATTGATCAGGATACAGTTCAGCTGGGCAATTAGGAGTTGGCGGGGAAATTACAACAAAGCACATGGCAACCAAAACGAAGACATACATACAAGGAAAAAAGGCACAATAGTCGCCTCTAGAGGCCAACATGGCCATAGCCCCTAACATTACCGCCCTCTCTAGGAACGTCTCCCGACGTTCCACGGACGGTCAGGATGAGTCCGATGAAACTCCCTGAAAAGACCCCTGTCCAATATGTCCCGAGCAGGAACCCCGGAGCACTCCTCAGGACTACGTGTATAGCCCTTCCAGTCCACCAGGTACTGTAGCCCACCCCACAACCGGCGTGAGACCAACAGACGACACACAGTGAAGACAGGACCACCATCGACAAACGGGGGGGGTGGGGGCAGTTGGCAGAGGGGCATAAGAGGACAACAGGACCGGGCGCAACAAAGACACATGAAAAGTGGGATTAACCTTGAGGGACCGGGGCAACAGCAGCTGATAGTTGACTGGGTTGACCTGACGGACCACCTTAAATGGACCACTGTAATAAGGGGCCAATTTGCGACACTCCGTCCGCAGGGGAAGGTCCTTGGAGGACATCCAGACCCGCTGACCAGGGCGGAAAATCCGTGCCGGCCGCCTGTGATGATTGGCCTAAGTCTGGTTCGCCCTAGATGTCCGCAGCAATGCCTTTCGGGTTTTAGTCCAGGTCTTGTGACACCGCCTCAGAAAATGCTGGACCGAGGGAACCCCAACATCCTCCTCTTGATCAGGAAACAAAGGTGGCTGGAACCCAAACTGGCACTGGAATGGAGACATCCTGGTTGCAGAAAACTGGAGAGTGTTATGTGCATACTCTGCCCGAGGTAACCAGGAGCTCCAAGATGTTGGGTTGTCCATAGCCAGGCTCCGCAGGGTGGTCTCCAGGTCCTAGTTGAGTCTCTCCATTTGCCTATTGGACTGGGGGTGGTAACCGGAGGAGAGACTGGCAGTGACCCCAATGAGCTTGCAGAAGGCCCAACACACCCGGGAGGAGAACTGGGGCCCTCGGTCTGAGACAATGTCCTGCGGAAGTCCGAATACTCGGAAAACATGGTCAAACATTTGTTTGGCAGTCTCAAGGGCAGATGGGAGCTTGCAGAGGGGTATAAAACGACAGGCTTTAGAAAACCTGTCGACAACAAATAAAATGACCGTATTACCTAGACTCAGGCAGGCCGGTGACGAAGTCGGTGGAGAACCATGGCTCGCGTCCGTTGAGGAACATACAAGCGTCCCGGTGGGCCTGTTCCAGGATCAGGCTCCTGACGCTGAGCCCGTTGGACAGCTGTCTCCACACCCCAACAGACAGGAGCCACGATCCGAGATGCTGGGATTACCGGGCCAACTTCACACTCCCTGTCCACAGAGGAGAACTGCCTGGATAGGGCATCAGGCTTGATGTTCTTCGAACCAGGGCGGTATGACAGGGTGAAATCAAACCGGCTGAAGAACATAGCCCACCGAGCCTGACGAGGGTTGAGACCCATGGCTTGCTGGAGGTACTCAAGGTTCTTATGATCCGTCGAAACCAAAAACGGATGTTGAGCTCCCTCCAGCCAGTGTCTCCATTCTTCAAGTGCCAGCTTCACCGCTAGCAACTCGCGGTCTCCCACATCATACCGAGACTCAGTAGGACTTAGGCGTTGTGAAAAATACGCACAGGGGTGCAACCTCTGGCCCGAGCGCTGGGACAGGACAGCCCCTACACCCACATCAGAAGCATCCACCTCAACAATGAAAGGTTGCGACGGGTCAGGAAGGACCTGTATGGGCGCAGTGGAGAAGAGGTCCTTGAGACCTTGCAATGCATTCTCCGCTCTGAGAGACCAAACAAATAGGCCGTGCAACGTCTTAGTGAGGGCAGATAAGGGTGCCGCCACCGAGCTGAAATCCCTGACGAACTTGCGGTAGAAGTTTGCGAACCCCAAGAATTGCTGGACATCCGTTACAGATTTCGAAGTGGGCCAGTTCCGCAAGGCTAGGGTCTTAGCTGGATCCATCTGAATTTGCCTGCTTTTTACAATGAAGCCAAGGAAGGACACTTCTGGGACATGGAATTCGCACTTCTGAGCCTTTGCGAAGAGATTATTTTTTAGCAGTCTCTGGAGAACTTGCCGTACATGGAGGCGATGCTCCTGTAGCGTCTTAGAAAAAATCAAGATGTCGTCCAGGTACACAAAAACAAAATTATTAATCATGTCTCTCAACACATCATTAATGAGGGCTTGGAAAACCGCAGGCGCATTGGTAAGTCCAAAAGGCATCACCTGATACTCATAGTGACCCGAGGGGGTGTTAAAAGCGGTCTTCCACTCCCGTATGCGAATAAGATGGTATGCATTTCTCAAATCCAACTTGGTGAAAATTGTGGCCCCCTGGAGCAGGTCAAAAGCTGTGGACATCAGCGGTAATGGGTAGTGGTTGCGCACAGTGATCTTATTCAGGCCCCGGTAGTCAATGCAATCCATCCTTCTTGCCGACAAAGAAAAAAACGGCACCAGCAGGCAAGGTAGAGGGTCGGATGAATCCAGAGGCTAACGCCTCCTTGATGTAGTCATCCATGGCCTTGCGTTCTGGCAGGGAAACGGAGAATGTTCTTCCACGAGGAGGAGCAGTACCAGGAAGCAAGTCTATGGCGCACTCGTAGGCGCGGTGAGGGGGAAGAGTAGCAGCCCTATGTTTACTGAACACCTCCTTTAAATCCCAGTACTCCGTGGGAACTACTGATAACTCGGTGAGATCAGGGGACTCAGCGGGAGACACTGGAGAACTGGTGAATAGGCAGGTGGCGTGGCATGTGGGGCCCCATTCAACGAGCTGGCCTGTAGTCCAGTCTATGTGGGGGTTGTGGCACGTAAGCCAGGGCAAGCCCAGTATCACAAGAAACTCGGGCGAACGAATGAGGTGCAGAGAGATTTCTTCTCTGTGATCCTGAGACCGGAGCCGAACAGGGGAGGTAACTTGAGTGACTCTTCCATCACCCAATGCTTGCCCATCCAGAGCAGAAACGGACAAAGGTAGCTCAAGAGGTACAACTGGAATCTTGAATTTAGCTTGAAGCTAGGTGTCAAAAAACAGTTTTTGTTAAATAACTCGTCAACAATTTTGCCCAAGACAACACTTTTGTGTTAATATGTTGGTGTTACAGAGGCGTATCGACTCGGCCCATAAACATTCACTTGAAGCATAGCGCCACCTAGTGATGAGGGTAAATGCAAAAATTGGGACTTTGAGTTGCCAATATCTTGGACCAAGAAGGTCAGAACTGCACAAAATATGTCATGCACGATCAGCACAAAGACCTCTAAAACCACAGCACGTGCCATACAATTTGGTCTATAGGGTGCGCTGTAATTGTACAAAATGTCATTTTGCCTATTATCTAGAGAATGCTAATGTGTGAAATATATTGACCGTCACGCATTGAAAACACTGGTCGACGCCCACTTCCAACGAGAACAATTTCCGTGAAGTTTTAACATTGCGAAAACAAATCTGAACAAACTCGTCATCGAATCTCACCAAAGTTGGTATATGCCATCTACAGACAATGCTGACAAAAAGTTATCAAAGGATTTATCTTGAGATAAACCGTTTCGAAGTTACACGTCAATGAACATTGAACACATAGCTTAAAACTCTTCAAAAGTCCATATCTTGGCTTTTAATTGCTGAAATTTGTCAAAGTTGACATGCCATCTCTAAACAGCTTTCTGTTCATGTGTACAAAATTTTGTGACATTTCGTTATAGGGGGCGTTGTTTACCGGCAAAGCTAGGTGTCAAAAAACAGTTTTTGTTAAATAACTCGTCAACAATTTTGCCCAAGACAACAATTTTGTGTTAATATGTTGGTGTTACAGAGGTGTATCGACCCAGCCCATAAACACTCACTTGAAGCATAGCGCCACCTAGTGATAAGGGTAAATGCAAAAATTGGGATTTTGAGTTGCCAATATCTTGGACCAAGAAGGTCAGAACTGCACAAAATACGTCATGCACGATCAGCACAAAGACCTCTAAAACCACAGCATGTACCATAAAATTTGGTCCATAGGGGGCGCTGTAATTGTACAAAATGTAATTTTGCCTATTATCTAGAGAATGCTAATGTTTACAATCAATTTTTTTCTATTGTGAAATCTATTGACCCTCACACATTGAAAACACTGGTCGACGCCCACTTCCAACGAGAACAATTTCCGTGAAATTTTAACATTGCGAAAATGAATCTGAACAAATTCGTCATAGGCAGTTCTTGCGAATCTCACCAAAGTCGGTATATGTCATCTACAGACAATGCTGTCAAAAAGTTATCAAAGGATTTATCTTGAGATAAACCGTTTCGAAGTTACACGTCAATGAACATTTAACACGTAGCTTAAAATTCTTCAAAAGTCCATATCTTGACTTTCATTTGCTGAAATTTGGTCAAAGTTGACATGCCATCTCTAAACAGCTTTCTTTTCATGTGTACTAAATTTTGTGACATTTCGTCATGGGGGCGATGTTTATCGCTGAAGCTAGGTGTTGAAAAGCAGTTTTTGTTAAATAACTCGTCAACAATTTTGCCCAAGACAACGATTTTGTGTTAGTATGCTGGTGTTTCAGAGGCGTATCGACCCAGCCCATAAACACTCACTTGAAGCATAGCGCCACCTAGTTATATGGGTAAATGCAAAAATTGGGATTTTGAACTGCCAATATATTGGACCAAGAAGGTGGGAACTGCACAAAATACGTCATGCACGATCAGCACAAAGGCCTCTAAAACCACAGCATGTGCCATATAATTTGTAATTGTACAAAATCTAATTTTGCCTATTCCTTGCCCTCACAAATCACTCCTACACACTACACAAACACACACAATGTCATTTATCACAACACTGCTCTACCACACACTCATCATACCAACAGTTCCCACATTTCAATATACTGCGGCGGTCATACCAGTGTTTCCCATACATAGACCATTCTGTGGCGCAGTGCCACAGAATGAAAACCGAGCGCCACAAATTGATTCCGTTTTTTTTTTTTCAAACATGATTCTGTCATTCTCGCTCACACACACAGAGAGTGAGAGAGAGCGAGAGAGAAATAGAGATTAACATCCGCGCATACATGTCAATGGGGGTACACTTATAAAATACCTGCACTGGTCCGACGTTTTCAACCAACCCAAGCACAACTTTGAACTCAAGCTAATATTAACCCTATGGGCCTGGGAGACGCAAAAAGCTTCCAAACCCATTCTTATCTGTTGAATTACTCCGGGACGGTACATCGTAGAGATATGTCACTCATACCACACAAAACAGCAGTACCAGGGCTTTACAACGAGACCTACCGCTCATTTTTGTGATCAAGTATCGGCGAGATATTAATATTTACAAATTCGGCAAAATCTCTCATATTGGCGCTTTGCACAGCCATTACTCTCGTTGAAATTACTCGTGAACCCGTGATCGGATACATAAGGCACACACATCAGAAGAAAATACGGAATCTCGGCTTTCCAATGACTCCAAGCACATATTATCACATTAATGTATCACATTAAAACAAGTGATCAAATATTTGCCAAGTAATGATTTGACAAAATTTTACTTCACCCATTTTAAACTCGCGGTTATCAGTCAATGCATAATGTAAACAATAGCAGAACCATTCTACTGCTATCGTGCATTTCTGTCAACGTTTCATACTATTTTAAAATTACTGCAAATTTCTGCATAATATCCATAATCCTGCATAATCTTGATATAACATCCTTCATTACATGGAAAACAGAGACATAAACAAGCTACAAAATAGGCTGGCACATAAGGACAAGAGGGGACAGTCACTTTTAACACTTTTATGCACAGATACAAATGTTACCACACGCAAACTGTTTTGATGGTCCAGTATAATATGATTTTATGTTGTTCACATGCATGTAATACATAGACAATAGTTCAATAGGTCAATACAACCACACTGTTTGTGAAGACTCACTGTAACTATGCTTTGGGATGCACTTCTGTAGAAATGGATTATGATGTGCCTCCACATGGTTTAGGCATCACTTTTGGGAAAAAGTTGCATAGTCACAACTGTGTAATTCGCTAACAGTTAATTAAGCTTTGGAGAATCAAACCTCAAGACATTTGCTTTAGTGCTCAATCTTAATTCAGCACCTCACCTCAGATCTCCTGTATTGCATTCTTTGGAAAGGAATAGTGTACAAACTCTCTTCGACTCTTGACACAATCTATGTGAAGTACGTCAGGAACATTGCTAGAGACCTTTGGCAGACATGCTTTCAGTTTTCTTCTGTAAAGACAAAATGGAAGCATTCAGTAGTATCCACTTCGCGTCGGGCCATATTACCACTTTGAACGTGCATTAACTTTCTGATATACGCTGAGTCGTTCATTATCTCTTACATGTACTGTATATACATATTTTTAAGTTTAAAATTTTGTCTGATGTTATCAATTCCACTGAATAATCAAAGGTCTTTTTTAAATATTTATTTTTAAACCCCATGTCTCACGGCAGATCTTTTTCCTTCCATCTGCTGTTCTTCACGTCATTGTAGTTTCTACCTACTACTTTTTCAGTTTGTCATTCATTACTAGGATTGTGGGAAAGGCACAACAATCTGGTCACAGAGCAGACTTGGGCATGGGCCTAGCTCTTCCACTGTAGTGCAGGGCATGAAGTTTGAACTCCGTAATCCCAACAAGCCTCTTAGAAGGGGGGTAATCTCTCTCTGACTATAGCCTGATGTCAACTTTGAGGACAAGGCTGGGTTCATGGACTTTCCATGAAAAAGTCCAGAACTTCAGGTCTACATCAGAGGATGACAGTAACCATTTTGACACAGATTTTTTTGTCTGTGTTTTATTTCATGTGTTTCAGAGAGTAGGACAGAGGAGCTCTGTACAGTCTTTTAGCTCCATAAAGTCAAATTTAATGAACTTAAAAACTTTAAAACAGGCTGACAAAGATCATATGTGATCAAAACATAGCCTATACTCTTTATAGGCTCTTTATTCTTTTTTAAATAGACTTTGCGCAGTGAAGCAGTGTGCAGACCGTGTTTGTCCTACTGTCTGATACATTAGTCTGGTACTTGTGTTTAGTCCTCTGGATTTGTGCGCCTTTTCGGTTGTACATTTGTTTTAGAGGGGCTGCATGTAGGCTATTTATTCCCTCTTTCAAGGTGGAATCTGACAGTTCTGTGTAACTATGTAAACAAATACAGTGTTAATGTACTGTAGTGTGATGCTCTGGACACTGTTTTTTTCAGTCATACATGAACCAAGTTAGCTCACTGTAGTCTTATTTACCCTTACCAGCAAAGCAGAACACTGAAGATTTAACATTACAGAAAGATAATCCAGTCTCTTAACTTTTTGTGGTGAAATTCATTTCTACGTGGAATGAAATTCTTAAATTTAATAGAAATGTCCTGTTTTTTGGCTCTGCTGATATATTTGGTAATATTTTTGCATACCAGGCCTGTGAGATCTAAAACCTAGCCTGCTGAGCTCCCCTGATGCTGGAACTTTCAGAAGTCAATTAAACCAACTTACAGCATCATTCAAAAAGCAAAGTCTGCTATTCCACGAAACACACACGTGTGCAAGAAGATCCTTCTATTAGTCTTTTCTAATCTTTATTGATTAAAATCGCACTGCTGAGTCCCTATGTGCTTCTGTTATATGGTAGCAATTAAGCTCCTCTGTGGGTTGTTCCCTCATTTAGCCTGCTGGGTCATTCCGTGTCAAATTGAACGATGGCCGACAGTCACCCTCTCCAAAAAATCTGAAAAAAATTACAGCTGTTTGTACATCCAACCTATGTATAAATCTTAAATATTAAGTCTGTATCACTAATAGCTCCAAAACTACAGCCCAATTTCAATTTAAAGATCATAAACAGTAACAATATGCTACGCAAACATCAAGAATGTGAAAACTAAGATCTCATATTTTTAAATGTTTAAATTTAAGATATGCATAATATTTAGTGATCATGAGTGTGAATGTCTGTGTCTTGCGTTTCATTACTTTAGAAATATGAGATCTTAGTTTTCACATTCTTGATGTTTGCGTAGCATATTGTTACTGTTTATGATCTTTAAATTGATAGCATTCCTGTTTATGGTCCTTTTGTGTTTGTATTATAATGCCATTGTTTTTCAGGTTTGCCTTGCTTTTTGTGTGCTGTACAATAAAACCCTGCTCAAAAAATGACCTTGACAGTGCAATTGGTTTAATTGTAACACAAAGTTTGTTTGGCAGCTTTTCCTGTAAATGACATGCTACCCTATCATTGACTTCCATTGTATTAAAAGAGCACAACATGTGGTGGAAAGTGGTACTGCTGATCAATCCAACTCCATGGAATTACTGACATTTTTTTCGAAACATCATATCTCAATAAAGAGGCTCAGCAACAAATCCAAATTTTGGACAAATGATCCTCACATACAGGATGATTATGGAAAAATGTTTAAAAAATCCTGTGACCTGTTCACATGGTGAAATGACAAGATGAAAACAGCCTTTTTCAAAATCAAGCCTAACTTCAAGAAAATACACTGACCATATGGAAACAATATCAACCAAGGTTAATGCATAGGCATGACATTATAATCCATATATGACTGGGAAAAATAATCTGATAAATTAGTGTGCCATACTTTTCGAACGAGGAGCCCTCAAAAGTGGTGGTGTCATTTCACATATTGAATCTATAGCCATTTTCACAGCTTTGGAGAGGAAGAATTACACAAGGTACATCTGATCTGATTTGATTTTTGAAATCTACAGGAAAATGCATTTCTATTCACATAGTTACACTAATGTGTGTGGAATACTAAAAGAGCCAGCAATGTCGGAAGTTGAGCAAAAGGCTTGTTCACCAGAATTCCCAAAATGACCTGAAATTTCAAAGGGCTGTAGTTTTGGAGCTATTAGTGATACAGACTTAATATTTAAGATTTATACATAGGTTGGATGTACAAACAGCTGTGATTTTTTTCAGATTTTTTGGAGAGGGTGACTGTCGGCCATCGTTCAATTTGACACGGAATGACCCTGCTGCATTCGTCAAGCTAAGGTCACTGAGTATGAGGACGCAGTATGCCTGGAGATACCGAAGTGCGTGCGTGCGTGTGTGTGCATGGTAGCCTTGGACGTGTTCATAGACTGTGTTAGAGGATTGCAAATAGCTGGACTAAACAATAAAAACTTTTGCATACTTTTTGCATACAAATACTGCTCTGTGTCAGTTATAGGCAGTCTGCATATGTAGAGCAGGCAATGTCACCTGTGTCCTTGATACACTTCACATATGTGGTTGTATGAGTATTGGTCCCACTAAATGAAATAATCAAATGTCCATGTGTGTGTATGTTTGTGTGTGCACTTTAGCTCCTTAGACTTATGGTCCTATCTCCATCAGCCAATGTAAATTATTCCCCCTCTCAAGCTCAAATCCCTTTCTCCCCCAAGGCCAGTGCCGGGAGGTACGGCGAGTTGAGCATCTCTTTAAACATTTTGCCCTGACAGCGGACACGCCTGACAGTCCTCATATGACAAACTATGATAGGCAGCCTTCTCACTGAGGGGGCATTTAGCGGCAAGATGCCAAATTGCACACCACACTAGGATCCAGCTGTGGAAGTGACAGATTTAATTTGGTATCTGGCGTTCAACATGATTAAAGAGCCACAGGAAGCATTTGCACATGAGCCCAGTTCAGCTGCCCATTTTCAGACAGACACCATGCTTGACCAGTCTAACCCTGCTCTGCAGAGGACTGGTGAGAGAAGGATGCATACAAGGAGTCTTATCTCACAATATTAGAAAAATTATGTGCTTTATTAGAAATTAGAACTATTTTCTAGAACATTATATGTGTAGTAGCTACCTGCTAATAACTGCTGATATATGTTTATTGAAATCTATGTGGAATGAGAACTATATTACTTTGAGTAATGGTTGGATGATAACATTACTATAAATTAAATAGCCCATAAATAATTGAGTTAAACACCCATTGGTGGAGAATATTGTGTGTACGTGTATTTACTCATCTTGTAGTATTAGTAATTTATATTTCAAAATGGTTTCGAAGAGAAACATCTCAAATGAGATTTTGTTCAGTGGTAAAAACAGCTGAAGCATTGAAAATGAAATTGTATGTGTGCTCTTGCATGAGAGCTGAGGATTACCCAGGGAGGAAAAGAAGGGTTATTAGTTTCTGTTATATAGAAGATCAGCAGCACACCGACTGTAACATATAGCTGCATAATTGTACCACAAAGACATTACACATGGCTCAGAGTTACTTTCGGTTGTGTTCATGCATGTGGGGGTTATATTAGTTACCAGCTAGTGCTGCATGTGTCAATGATAGGTGTACTTACCACTGTGAGATAAACAGTTTTTGATGTAATGCCTCACTTTTATCATCCTAAAGTGGATGTTTACAAGGCTGTCATGTTGGCATAGCAGGATAAGTATTGACCTAACACGCAGCCATAAGAGCAGTGATAGGTGGTGTAAATCAGACTGCAGCACTGAGCTGTTGGAAGGCCTTCTATTGTTTCATGGCACATTCATAAAGATGTCAGGAGCCATGATATCAATGAGACAGCACTGAGAATTGTGTTGAGTTGCTGTTGTTACTACCATAATCACAGCTCTGCTTTTGTGATCAAGAAAATATTCATGTATTTATGGTGTAGGGTATAACAGACATAAATCTGAGGAATACAGTGGCTGTGCACAGTTCTCCATGCCGGATCTTGAGGGTGCATGTTTGTGGATCCCTAAAGAGTCAGGAATTATGATGAGTCACAGAACAGGACAATGAGGATGATTTGGATGGCTTCACAGAAGAATACACTCAGAAAATATATTGCAGACCTGAGGTTGGTCATAGTTTTTCCAACATTGAGCCATATCATTTCCTGAAATTCACTCATATCAAGCTTTCAGAACTTTCATTGTATTTTGGTTTTGAGCTTTAATCGAAACATGAGCTGCATGTAGGTGTTGCTATGAGTATAGGTTTTATGGGGAAATCATTTGTCGTGAACACCTTGAAACTGGTGAAAAAACTTTCTTAAAGATTTATTTCTCCTATTTAAGTGTCATCTTGGGATTTTATTTTATTTTATTTGTTTTATATAGAAATATATCCATATTATATGTAAACTTAACTAGAAAATCAAAAATAAAATAACTAAGATGTAGGGTGTCATTGTAGCCTGCCACTTTTTCAAAATAAATTTGGCTAAATAAATTTCTTTACAAACTGCCTAAAAAGGCTGATATAATTAATCTGGGATTAATTATAATAATAAATATAATAAACACAATCTACAACTTAACACATTGAAGACTGTCGAGATGGTTGTGGACTTCAGGAAGCACCCCTCACTGCTGCACCCCCAAGTATCAAATGTGGACTCTTTCAAGTTTCTGGGATCCATCATCTCTCAGGACCTGAAGTGGGAGTCCAACATCAACGCCATCCTCAAAAAGGCTCAGCAGAGGATGTACTTCCTACGCCAGCTGCGGAAGCATCAATTCGGACTGCAGAAAAAATCATCGGTGCCCCCCTGCCCTCCCTCCAGGACTTGTACATTGGGAGGACCAGGAAGCGGGCAGAGAACATAATCAAAGACCCCTCTCACCCTGCACACACCCTCTTCAACCTCCTTCCCTCTGGTAGACGCTACAGATCCCTGCGCACCAAAACTACCAGACACAAAAACAGCTTCTTCCCCACTGCCATCACCCTACTGAACAGCTGAACTACACATGCATACATACATACATGCACATATGTGTATATGCTTACTGTTATGCCCTTGTATTCCCCCCCTCCCAGCGCTTCTCTTGCACATGACACAAGTAAAGACTTGCCTAGGTGTCCCCTGCCCAGCAACTCAAGACTCTTTTTTTTTTTTTTTTTTTTTTAGTGCATGTATATTGTGTATGTATATTGTATATTGTTGTCCCTACTGTGCAATACAAGTCAAATTCCTTGTATACGTAAGTATACTTGGCCAATAAAGCTGATTCTGATTCTGATTCTGATGTTTGTGACTGACAACAAAAATGTACATGTTCCTGTTACTGCTTTGCTTCATTCACTTTGACATTTTTCCCATAAGAGGCTGTTATAGTTATAATGAGTTTTAGCCAAGTCTGAAGCTTCAGGCTTGATTTAAAATCTCCTCCATAAAGGACACACTGACAAAGTGTTCACATCCATTTTCTGGTGCTAAAACTGGACTTTGTCAGTGGTGGAAAAATATTTTAAAGTATTCCTTCACTAAGGTTAACGTCAAAGTCAAAGTCAAAGTCAAAGTCAAAGTCAGCTTTATTGTCGAAAAACCATATGTACAGGTTGCACACACAGAATTTGAAATTGCAAACGTAACAGTACAGCAAACATAACAGTACAGCAGTGGTCTTGATGTAAGCAAGATGTAATGAAGGTATTAAGGTAAAAATAAGTTAAAGTAAAAATGAAGTGTAGAAGAAGTATGAATTTGCATAAAGTTACAATACTCACATTTTTACCATGTATATATATTTTTTTTTTTTGCTAATCACATCTACATTACACTATTTATGTTTCCTATGATTTGTTAGCCAAGATAGTGGAAATAACTCATGCCCTTTCCAATCACCATAGAGGTTTTAGAGCCTTTCCCAAAAGCATTCAGATGTCTTGTAAGCACTTGTAGATTTATTAATGCTTCCTAATTATCTACCTTTAATAGGTTGCGGCTAGACTGTACCCAGGATAGTAATTTCAATTGCTATTGCTTGGGTACATCTAAGTTTTTAGGCTACAATTCAGAATCATTACTTATTTAATCTAATTTTATTTAATCTAAAAAATCAAGAAAAACAAGGAGCATAAAGCATATGACTTACCCTATGATACTGCTGCAAACCTTATTTACTCATCTCTTCACCATTGTTCATCTTTTGCCCATGTTTGATTCCCTTCTAGTATACCCAGAAATGCTTTTGCTCACACAGTATTAATAATGTTAGCCAGCCGATAGAGACAAATTAGCCCATGTTGGAGACATAAAACATGAGGCAAGAAACTAATTTCAATTTGGTGTAGGCTATTAATACATTTGTGTGTGTCACAGATCTGCCGAAAGATGATTTGTAGTTGTTTATTAAATCATATAAAAATTAAACTCTATTGTTTTTCATCAACAGTATTCCACCACATTAATGAGATTGACATGACGCATAGCCATGTATCGACCTCGGAAACTTTTACAGTGTTACCAGACAATGAGCCGTTACAGGCCCTGCTATTTGCCATGTAGAAAGTTTGACTGTCGAAGTTAAGATATAGCGTAGCGTCCTGGATGGCATTATTTTTTACTTTTTCATAACATCTAATGTAGCAGAAATTGACATCAGGGTGTATTTAGTTTGGCTTAACCAAATGTTTCAAATGGAACCTCATTTGTGAAAGTTAGGCATACAGGACAAGTTATATATGTATGTAGGACTGTCTAACTGACTGATGTTGTGAACTGTCAGGCTGATGTAAAAAAATGCATGATAAAAAAAGGTCAAACACACTGGATGCCCACATATTTTCACTGCTTGACCCCCCGGGATTGTTTTACTGGTGCTCTAAGCACAATTTTTACAGCAAAGACTGCTATCATACTTTGCACTTTTTCTATACTGTATATACATCGACTGTATATGTTCAGTGTTCTTTACTAAGTGTTTCATTACATTAAAGACAACTACAAAGTACAATTAAGCCAATTTTAATGAAGCCAATATCAATGAAGTATTGATATTTTATATTATGTCGACTTCATTAATCAATTCAAAGCTAGTCATGCAGAATTCAGCATTGTTGTCATATAGCTGCATATTTAAATACATTAATAATTGGTTGTCATTTTTTATGTCATTTATTTTAGCATCTACAGCAGAAAAGCTTACTACATGAGCCCAGATGTTACATATCTAAACACGTCATCTTTTTACAGTTGAAGAGTCCTGGCCTCTGCATCTGGCTCTCAACACATCATTCACAATCATTACAGAATAATGAACATCAGCAGTGTTGGGGTCGTTACTCAAAAAACGTAATGCATTACATTACTTCTTTACTGCATATGGAAAGTAACTCCTTACATTACTTTACGTTACTCATCAACAGCCTTGAGCAAAACACAAAACTTCCTATTGCAACGAGCAAGATGTATGACAAGTCATTCTTTCATGTCATTTAACGAAAACAGGCTACACCACAAAGCTCTATAGAGCACTGCACAGGGTCACATCAGTATTGCACTACTGGCAGGCTTATGTCGTAAAAAAAAACAAGCCAAAAGTCTTAATAACAGCACTCACTAATAGATAATAATTATAATAGAATGAATCAAACAGCATGCAGAGACTGGCATATAGGCTACTACAGCATAAATCCCTTAACAAACAAGACCATTTCAATAAAACATGTTACTAAATAAAATAACTCTGGACATCTAACCACATTAGATGATATCAGGGTAAACACGTTTCATTGCAGTTGTTAAGGCAAAGGGCCAAGGCACTTTGTTAAATCATTTGGGGTGCTCCCCACTAAAATGATGATCATATTGCATGAGAAGTCTTTCAAATCTTTCATCTGACAACCGATTTCTATTAGGCTTCAGCACGAGACCGTCTAGTCTGAATAGCCTCTTTACTGGCGCGCTAGATGGGGTAGCTGTGTTAAGTTTCATATACTTTTTATATGAGGGAAACGGTTAAGGATTTTGATGTGTGACTGCGACTTCACATACTCTGTTGCTTTTGTGTCAAAGTTGAAAGAAGCTGTATCTCTCTCATTCTCATTAAAAGCAAACTTCTCCTTCTCAGCGACAGTGCTGTATGGCGGCAGGTTTCTGATTCTGCTGCACAACCAGCCCCACATCACGGTGCAAAACACGACATGACACAATTCCTTACTGCTTCTCTCTTTCCCTCTTCCCTAAGCCATTGCACTTTAATGTCGGCAATGTCTCTCAATATATTAAAAACAATCAGCATATCTCCACCCTCCGAACGTTATGGTAGACAGCTTAGCCTTTTTCCTGAATTTAACATTCACTGACAGTTGCGTGTGGACATGTCTCGCGACTATTGTGCAAGCGTGCACCTGAGGATTTTGGGGGAGGATCAGGGAATTTGTCTCAGATATCTGTGGTCAGACTGTCCACTGGGGAAGTTCAGTAATCAGCATATGCACTATTAGTAACTGTAGTGTGATTAATGAATTTATAACAGTAACGCGCTACACTACTACATTACCAACAAATGTAATGTCAATACAGTACTTAGTAATGCATTACACCTGAACATCTCTGAACATCAGTGCACTTTCATCTGTGGAACGTCTCTGTTTTCTTTTGTACCCAGATAGACCATAGACAGAAGAAACAAATCAGATAAACTTAAACTTAAAAGACTGAGTGTCTTTTAAGTAAATGCTTTAAATGCTTTTGTCACAGCATTTAATATTGGCTTTGTTTCTCAGTGTTTTTGCATCTCTGGTGGTAGAAACCATAATTTTCATTTAAATGTAACACACGTAGCCCTCAGAGAATTAAATATGTTTCTGAGAAAGTTTTCAGGTAGTAGAAATAACAACCTTTTGTTAGTTGTGTAAGTGTAGTGGGCTATTTGGAAATTGATGAAATTCACTATAAAAGTGACTGTACACAGTGTCGTAGGTGAGCTTTACAGTTCAAGTTTTGGTATTTTTAAGTAGAATTGAAATGTATGTCTTTGATTGTTAGCTGCCACTGTCACACTGGCAATCATTTCCAAATGGATCAACAATTTTAATTAATTCAAGATTTTTTGTTTTTTTTTAGTTTAGTTTTATTTTTCTCACCATAGTGTTCACCTCTGAGCAAGGGTTTTATGCAAATGTAATCTCTGGAAAAGATAATTTAGACTCTTTTTAATGGCAGTTTTCAACTCCAACAGTCATCATTCATGTGGAAGAAAGTTGTGATGAGTCACTGTGGTCCCCATAACAGCTTATTATCTGTTCATTAAGTTTGTTTTGCCATTAGGAATCTATACACAATGCATTCACTCATCATGGGTGGTAAATGACTTACAGAATCCAATAATTAGAATCCAAACAAAGTGTGTACCAAATGGATTGATAGACATCAGAGGGGACAGTTGTTGGGTTGGATGAGGGACACTCAATTGAAAACCCCACAGAGATGTGTAAAATGGCACTTTAAAGGATTCAGTGTAACTATGTGTGTGTGTGTGTGTGTGTGTGTAAGGGAGACAGAGAGAGAGAGAGAGATTGTATGTGTGTGTGTGTGAGGGAGAAAAGACAGACAGAGAGAAAGACAGAGAGAGATGTATGTAGAGAGTTTTTGTGTGTGTGTGTGTGTGTGTGTGTGTGTGTGTGTGTGTGTGTGTGTGTGTGTGTGTGTGTGTGTGTCTGGGTGGGTGGGTGGGTGGGTGCAAAGCCTTGTATTTGGTTAATCGATGGTAGCTGTCACATCAGTATTTCACTTGTCCCACTAAAGAGAATACTTGTGTTTAACAAAAAACTGTTTCATACCTCTAGAGAGGATAGAGCAGTGTTACACATTACACTTCCTAGAATAGGCTGAAGGTTGAGGGTTGAAGGAGGAATCCTTTTAGATGCATCTGAAAAATGGATTTGCTGAGATTAAATTGTGTAGGTGAGGAAAGAGATGAAAGCAGGAGACCAATGTATTGTATTTTATACTGTACAGCACATCCTAATTTCCCACCTGTCCTGTGGCTCTAATGTGTGACATTGCCATGCACATAAATCCTGTTTTTTTTTTTACAGCTGCTTTTTCCATCCACATGCACTTTTTACAGTAAGACATTGTAGGATTTTGTCTGAGCGTTATTATCTTTCATTGTAGTTCTATACAACACTGAAAGCTGAACACTTTACAATGCTGTGAACTTGTTTAGCCAGTGTTCTTTTTGAAGCTTGACATTTTTAGAAAGACTTCTACCGTTGACCTCTCAAAGTTTTATAAATTCATTACACATTTTCTTGGTATAGTGAAAGCCACAGAGAAGCTGAATGACATTACAGATTAAATTAGGTTCATTTATATTTACAAGTGCCAACCAAGTGTTTCTGGTGAAAGTTAAAGACCAATAAAATTCAAAGGTGTGTTGTTATTGGCAACAGCTGTTTTTTATTTTTGCATATGAAAATTAAACATGGATTTTACCAGGGTGCGAAGAAGACCCAAAATTGTTTTAGTGTTGTGATGTCAACAAATACAGATCAATTGTTGCACACCTGGCACACTTAATTGTACACTCTTTCATCTTTTCTGAAATTGCTTCTTTCATGTGATACCAAAATACCCACCTGATCATTATCAGTGCATGCCGATGTCATAGCATGCATGGTCAAATAGGTGTGAATCCGCACAGGTTCTTTCTGGGGTGTATGGGTCGAATAATAGAGCAGTGCAAAAACAAACAAACAGACAAAAAGCTTTATAGACAATGTAGTATTGCTGTTTTTTTAGTTTATTTCATCAGTGATATTAAAAAGTTTGACAGATGCTTAAGGCCAAATAATTTCACACATTAACAGATATCTATTACTTGTGTGTCTGGGTCTTACGTGCATCTACTTATAGGCATTGTGAACCCTATTTACTGCTAATAAGATTAGTTGGGTTTAGACTGTTAATGGAACATTACAGCACTGTGTTGTATTTATTCAGTGAATCAGGTTTTAAGAATTATGTCATCTTTATGCATTTCTGTATTAGAGTATTCCCTATTTGAAACTGAACCACAACTCAACCATAGAGCTGACTACTGAGTCTAGCCTGCCTAACAGGCTAGTAAACACTCAGGGGTGTTGTAATGATCACCCTATGATGACGTCATTTTTGATTGCCCTCTCACCCTTGTGATACACCTTGCAGCATGAATGTTGTATGTATGCTGTGGATACATACGAGGACCACACTTGTATTATATAGTCCAGTAACTCAGATTATGTCTACCCTATGTGGTTTCATAGTACTCTTCATTATAATAAACAAAGAACAGCACTTTTCCTTCATGTCCGGCTAAGTTATATCCAGCTTTATGGGGAAAATTGTGGGGATCTATGGCCAGATCCTTACAGTGTGTCTCACAAAACCATTGCCTAATAACTATCATTGTTAACTGATACAGAAATTATCATCTTAGCTCTGTTTTTGTTGCCATAATTATTAATGTGGGTTGCATGTGGGAACCTAACATCAGACCCAACATCTGTAAAATCAGCAGTCGTCCTTACTGCACTAAGCCCATACTAAATTATCTACACTCTAGATTAATTCTTTACATGCTTAGCTTTGTTACACAGACTGTGTTACAGTTTAATTGTTTACTGTACCTACATAAGGATAATTATATGTAGGTTGCTTTTCTAAAGGCTTTTCAAACCTTTTCCACCCTCACAGAGGAATGTGAAGGTAACAAAAGGTTTCTTTCAGATAATTATTAATGTGACTTCAATGTACATCTGCAATAGAGGTTAGATTGCATCAGCAGACCATATTGCAGCGATATGTGAATGGCATGACATTAATTGTTACATATGAGCAGGCTGGTGTTCCCCTCAGATGTGATGAAATACTCTCACTGGTCCTACTTATTTGCATCCTTCAAATATGAACAGATTCATCTTTGCTCTATAAACACTGAAGCAGACAGGTAGGCATTGTATTATCAGGCTGCTTTGTTGTTGGATGTCATTGTGCTTTGCATTTATGTTGTTTCATTAACAACTTCTTGTAAGAGCGGTTGCTGATGTTGACCATTTTTAAAGGAAATTAAATATTGTATAACCTGAAATGCTCTTACTGACCCTTTTGGCATTGTGTTGCATGGGAGCCCTTATGTTCTACCATGTTATCATTTCTAATGTGCTTTGTTGATAAAAATGTATCTTAAATAAAATATCAGAACACAGAAGATAGAAGTGTGCATTATGGATAGCATATTTACAGATAGTGAAACCCGCCTGCACAAAGGCAAAAAAAAAACCTAATATGCTGTAGACGTTTCCATCAAGGAGAGCAGATAGCCTCTTTGTGCAGTGCAAAACTTGAGATTTTCAATATGCCATGCTCATAGGATGCATCTCACCGAGCTATCTTTATATACCCATCTTATCACGCTTTCTTTGATTTCAAGAGCTGAACTATTCTGCAACATTTGTTCATGTGGTTCAGCAAGTAAATGCTGCAGAATTGTGCTTTTCTTGAAATTGTTGGTCTTCGCCAGCACCGGAGAGGAGAGCGAGAGCTGTGTGTCACACGGGAATGCAATTCCATCATCTCCCTATCAGTGAGGAGGAGGAGGAGGAGGAGGAAGTGGAGGAGGAGAAGGGGAAGGAGAAGTGATCTTCAGCCACCTGAGAGCACTGAAAGAGAAGGACAGGCCTGCTGCTGAGGCACAGACATGTGAAATCTCCCCCCATCTGCTGGGCTTTGTGCTGTCCGTGGTGCTGAAACAGCCCAGGCAGCTGCTGTGGATCTTAGTGCTGCGTGTGTGTGTGTGTGTGTGTGTGTGTGGGGGGGGGGGGGGGGGGGGGGGGGGGGGGGGCGCTGCCTTTTTGGGCTGGGGGTTCTGGACTCCTTCCAAAGCTAATTAACCTTCGGTTCAGAAATTCACAGAGAATTAGCAGGGCCCCCAGGTCAGCGAATTATCCTTCCTTCGCCAAAGTCCTTTACCCACTCCTTCCCCTCCATATGCACGCACCCATCCACTACAGACCCATTTCCTGTCTGCTTATTGAGTGCAGGTGACGTGGCAATTGCACCTGCTGGACTCTTTCACAGCCACAGTTGTATTTCTTTATCTGTGCAGATCGAGTTGGTTTAAGCGTTGTTTGTTTAATTTCTGTTAATTAACTGTAACAAGGTCAATGTTACTCGCACATTCATGCCCTGATTATGTAGAAGGACAAGTATAGCCCTATATGTATACACAGGTTCATTGACTTTTTAAGGAGGCTGTGGGAGAATAAGTGAGTGACAGGTTTTGGTTCAAGGCCACCAGTACATCAGGGGTTAATGGCATGACAACCTTGTGCTGGCAGAGAGAATGCCACTCATAATATTGATAAGACCACATTGTATGTCTTTGTCCCATCTAATTGGCAACATTTGTTGTGAGGAAGCACAGAATCCTGGGCTCCCCATGCTTGAGCTCAGTTAATATATCAAAAGGGAAAAATGTGAAGCCCAAAAACGCTCAGTGTTTCAAGGTGAAGCCCTCAAATCACTCAGCTTGTGTTACCTTGTTAAATCGATGTTCACTGAGACAGCCTGCTGAAGTGGAATTCGCTAAGTGTGTGTGGGCCTGGGGCCTTTGTCTTGGGGTGCGTTTGAAACTTATCAGCAAGGGACTTGAGAGGATTTGAAATGCCATTTGTCCCTCTGACACTGGTGCTTTGGAAGCGAGGCCATGGGGACAGGAAGGAGAGGCTAGAAGAGCCCCTACTCACATCACCTTCATTTCCCTGAAATGTGAGGGCAGTCCATTGGGAGTTGTCAGCATAAATAAGCAATATCTTAATGATACCTCTGTAAGGAAAGGACATTTTGAGTGATATTTTGGGTCTGTAATTGCCACTCTTCTTTAACACATTAAAATTTAAATGCGACTCTGAGTTCACACTTCCACAGTGAATTTGTCATGCTTGGATAGTTTAGATAAGCAAGGGTTTGACGTGTAAGAGAATTTAATAGCAATGGAAATTATTCATTTTTGTTGCAATGATTTTTCAGCAGCATACTGATGGACTGTGACTGCTTGTCATTTTCAGTTGACTAATTATCACTTAAGATAACCTCTTTTACCGTTTTTATATTTTTCCTCAGCTTGTCGACCCGGCTTTTACAAGGCTTTTGCTGGAAACATCAAGTGTGCCAAGTGTCCCCCACACAGTTACAGCTATGATGATGGGTCCCAGCTGTGCTACTGTGAGAAGGGCTACTTCAGGGCTGATAAAGATCCTCCCTCAATGGCTTGCACTCGTAAGTGTACTCTCTGGATGGCAGGGTTATTTTTAAATGTTTCATCTGAAATGTTCTATAGAAAAGCAGTAATTTCAAAATGACTGAAATGTCCATCTGGAAAATGTGTGTGTGTTAAGTTTAGAGGAATGGCATTATTATTCAAAAGTTTTGAAAGTTTCAGAGGGAGGTGAAAACTTGAGAAGAATTTAGTCAATTCTTTTTCCATTTGAATGAATGCTCTTAAGCCATCTCTGTTGGCCAGGATAAGATTTAAGACCTCTTGGTCCTGAAGCCATTGCTTTTTAGATTAAAGTATATACTGTGGAATCAATAGCAAACAATTGAATGCTTCATTTATTTAACTCATCATATTGATTTGCTTAAGAAGAAAATTAGGAGGAGAAGTGAGAGTATTTACAAATTGTCTGAAATGTTTATCCTAAATTCATGTTCTAACTATTAAACATTTAGTTGTACTGTTCTTTAGCCTTAATAGCTAAAATATATTTGTAGGTATCTGTATAATATTTTAAAAACACACATTCTCAAAGGCCTTTACCTTCCTTTTACAGGAGAATTTGACTGAAAGTCCAGTTAGGAGCATGAGAGCTTGATCAAATTCAACATAAGGTCATTGCATTTTAAGTGCAAGCTTATTTCTCCACCCTGTGGTTCTGTAAGCATATCTTCATAAATTATTCACAATGTATTACTATAGCTTAACATCTATATCATGCCTCTACATTTACAAATTACTACTTAAGGTGAATAATGCATTCTCATTTGAAAAGCCACTTGAATGCAGACTGGTACAGAGGTTACAAAGGAACATAGATGGTGACTGATCTTTTGTGCCTCGTGACACTTGAGGGTAATATTTTGTCTGGAATGGTAATGATTTTGAGTATACCTTGAGAGCCCCTTATTTCACACGGGCCAACAGGACACGGTGGACTAATTACTGCTCTGCCACTGTCATTGAGCTAATAATCTGTTTGATTAGCTAATGGAAGACTTAGTTTAAGTCAAATCAAAATGGACACAGAGTTGTCCAGGGTGGGGTGGTGGTAAGGCAGTGTGTGATTTAGAGAGGAAGGGGGTTCAGATGACATACAGTATGCTTTCCCCCTTAGACACTGAAATCAAAAAAGGTCAGTGTTCATGTGATCATTGAAGTATAGCCTCAGTGGTCATACAGATTTAGTTCATTCCCCTGTTGCCAGAGCATCCAAAGAGTTCAGAAAGGCTAAAAAAAGAGTGATCTTGTGTTTCACATTCATGAACAAAGGTAGAAAAAGCAGCCATCTGCAGACGTCACTCAAGATAACAATCTCCATTCTGTGGCAGAATGGGAGTTGATTGATGGCGCACGATTGTGGTGCGAGGTTCTCAGATGGAGGAGAATGGAAGGCAGATAGCATGGAGTGCGTTTGCTGAAAGGGAGCGGGCTGATGTGAACAGAAGTCTCGCTGGGGGAGGAGGTGCCCCCTTCGCTCATGCCAAAGAGCCACACACAAAACCTTGTCAAACTGAGAGGAGGCTTTATTTATGGGCCACACTGTTGCTGGCAGCACAGTGTGTTGGAGCGATATGAGTGAAGCAACCCATTGTCTACACAATGGCTCAGACTCTGAAGCAGGGGCAGTGTGGTCAAAGCCTACAGGGTTTACTTTCACACTGGTAACTATTGTGACCACAACCAATAAAACCTGCTTGCAAGATGTCTGACAGAAATACTCATAGGACATTGGTGTCAGTGCTTAATTGTCCATTTTAGATAGATAGGTAGATAGTTTTAAAACCACTAATCCAAAGGGAACATACAGGTATTATAGGACACATACAATTCTTGGTAGGATAGGACCCTACAGCTTACAAATGGCCATTGTTTTACTTGGTCCTCTCTGTTCACCTACAGGACCTCCATCTCCCCCAAGAAATGTGGTTTTCAATATCAATGAGACCTCCCTCTTCCTGGAATGGAGCCCACCAAGTGACACTGGAGGCCGCAAGGACCTGACCTACAATGTCCTGTGCAAGCGCTGTGGGCCAGACCAGCAGCAGTGTGAGCTGTGTGGGGGGGAGCTGCGTTTTGTGCCTCGCCCTCAGGGTTTGACCAATGCCTCGGTCACAGTGCTGGACTTTGCCGCCCATGCCAACTACACCTTCGAGATTGAGTCCCAAAACGGGGTGTCAGAGCTGAGTTCTGTCCCCAGGCCTGTGGCAGCTGTCACCATCAGCACCGACCAAGGGGGTGAGTACACAAACCAACAAGCAGGAGACACCTGCCTCAGCAGCTAGAGGAGTCAGCTAGTACCCGGAGAGTCACTGGTTTGATTCCAGCTCCTCCTCATTTAGTTGAAGTGTCCTTGAGCAAGACACGGAACCCCAAAGTGTTCTTGATATTAGTTGGAGAGGCATGGCAGCCTTCCACCATCAATGCATGAGTGAATTAAGCAATATAACACAAGTGGAAGTGGGGTTGGTAGCGGATATCACCACGGCTGTGATTCGGCTGCAGCCACAGAACCTTTGAACCACAGCCGTGGTGATACCCGCTAACCAACCCCACGACCAGAAGTGTTTTATTGCTTTCAAACAACAGTTCCATTGCTAACACAATTAGTTTTTAGACAAAAAAAATTATTTGTTTTTTAAAGTTATATTTCATTGTATTTCAGTTCGCTCCAGTGTCTGCTCCACAAAATGGCGTCTGTGTTTGCTACACAACAAGTGTCTACTTATACACATTGCTTTGGCTATTCCCCTGTATTGTGCAGCCGCAGTGCTGAGATATGATTGTTGTTGTTCTTCACAGTCCAAGCAAGGCCTAATGCAAAGCGGCTCTTCTGCAGTCTTGGAGGTCTTGTTAAAGTCTACCATAGCTTATAATATAAAATATTCATTCGATTTCGTTTTTTCGCGTTTTTCTCTCGACTGTTTATAAACTAGATGAAATGGAATGTTGGTGTAAAGTTTTAACGGTTACATTGGCGGTGATTACTAACTGCGAAGAGTAACCCATGGTATGTCAGGGGATATCTTCACTCCTACTGATGAGTGGAATGCATCTCATCCAATCAGAAATTCATAAATAGTTTGACCGGACCTTACTGTTTTATAAAGTGTGAATGAATGTGGGGCATTGCACTGTAAAGTGCTTTGGGTGCTTTGCTGAGTGAAAAAGCGCTATATAAATGCAGTTAATTTACCACTTATGTGCACTGGCTGTGTACAGAAAGAGACATCAAAGAATATTTGTATCAGCGATCTCAGTTTGTTGTTGCCGAAGTTGTTGAACCAGGAAGGAGACAGAGTGTGTGAAATTTCAATAGTGTGTTGAATGGAGCAGAACACAGCAAGGTTTGTTGTACACATGAAACCTGAACTCCTGTCACAGCTGGCTGTCAGACTCCAGCGCCCCTTCTGAGCTGGCTCCAGTTCATTTGACCACCCGCGTACTTATGCAGTCAACACAGGACACCTCCTGCAGACTTTGTCTGTCACACTGCCTAAAAACATTTTAATTTATTCACATTGGCATGCTTATGGTTGGACCTTCACTATTTATAGCTTCACTATTTATAATTTTTCATATCTGCTGAAGTGCTGAGAAATGTAGAGTAGTTTAAGGCATACTTGGTTCAAAGAAGCTGCAATAGCTAGCCACCTCTATTATAGTAGACTAGCATGAAGTCATTACTGCCAACCATGATGTCTGTGACTGATAGGTCATTTCCGACCCGGTACACAGTGGAATGCAATCAGCCCGCAAGCTAATGGATGTGTTTGTCCAGGCACGGGTGTGCAAAGGGTGATTCCATCCCAGCTGAGAATAAATAAAATGCACGGCAAACGAGTTTTTATAGTGGGCGCGAATCATATTGTCCATCTGCATCATAATTGGTTTGTTTATTAGGATGGAGAAAGAAAAGAGTACAAGGAGATCACTTTGTATTACCATAAGAGAGCCGTCAGCAGAGAGCAGGCTTGGAGACGGGGGGGGGGGGGGGGTGTTGCAGATGCAGGTGCTGTGGGTTTATCATCAGTACAGTCACACACATTACTTACAGCGGCCTGCTTTGGGACAGAATTATTTGCTCAGCTGCCTGGTTTTACTATCATCATTTTATAGTTTTTGAAGTCATTCTTCACTCATTAATTGGGCCACTCTCCCTTTTTTCTCCTTACCCTTGCCTTCTGCCCTTCTCTGTGGTATTCTGTTAAGATTAAGAGTTTACTTTTTAAATAGAAGATAACATCCCTTTGGTGCCTCATATGCATTTGTGTTTTATAAAATGACATCTTGTATCTTAGTAAAAACATCAGGTGCTTTAAAACTTATAGTCCACAAGCCAAATAATACTTTGTGTACATTGTGAGACCTTTTATACACATTTCCAAATTATCCAAATATATCTTGTTATTGACTTGACTTGACATCACAGATACATTTTTGGTATTTTTAGCACATACTGTAGTAAATGCTTTCAGGACCAGACTTCCCGTTGCTGTCCATCTGAGTCAATGTGTGTTCATCCTTACCCAGTTGCTCTTATTGATATCAGATAGAAGACAATTACAGGTGATTTATCAGCTGCAGGCAGGTGCAGCATGAATGAGAGAGGTCACCAAGTTTGATTTCTACTTGGATTTCCAAAGCTGTGTCAGTATAAATAGACACAAAGTAAAGAAAGGACAGACCATGACCTCTGTCTCTCTCTCTCTCTCTTTCTCTTTCTCTCTCTCTCTCTCTCTCTCTCTCTCTCTCTCTCTCTCTCTCTCTCTCTCTCTCTCTGTCTCTCTGTCTCTCTCTCTCTTTCTCTCTCTCTCTGTCTCTCTTTGTCTCTCTCTGTCTCTCTCTCTCACACACACACACACATACACACACACACACACACACACTTACTTATACACATACACGGTGAGAGAGAAAACACGAAAGACGAATCAGATTTGACGTAGTGAAATTTTAAAAGTTCAAGACAGCTCATTAGCATGAGGCACTATGATCACACTGGTATCCCAGTGATGTATGGTACTCAGTGCTTCCGTTCATGTTCATCAAAGTAACTTGAACACAGGAGGAGAAAACTGAAAGGGAACTTCTGGCTCCTGTGAAATGGAGAATCGGCTAGGGTGTCCAGCCCCTCAGCACAACAGCTAATGATATCGTCATGTCAAACATGTCCTTTCCCTCCCACCCACTCAAGGTGCACCCATTCTCTCCGCTATTATATGAAGATGCAGTGTATCCACAATCATATCTCTTCCCAGAGTACATACCGACATACAGTCAAACACTCTATAAACACCACATGCTCTCCTATGAAGCACTATAGATGGGAGATTTATACAGTGTAGAGATTAACAGTGGTAAGCCTTGGCCCAGGTGTAAATCCAGTCACATCCTGAGGAGGAGATAAGAGTCTTTGGAAATTACTGCTGGATTTACTACATGCTCTTGTATAGGAAATTCCTGCTAGTGTTATTGCTCTGATTTAAAATAATACAGCTACATTTTAAAATAAGGATCATCCATCTGATGACTGACATTGCCATAGGATGTCTGAGGCTGAGAACACAACCAAGAATTAAAATGTTTTTGCAAGCTGGTCTGACCTGCATCGGCTGAAGCGCTTAAATAAAGAGGCAAGGCAATTTCAGAATTGCATGTATTTTCTGCTTATTCAAGGCTAAGGTTAGTTAATGTTGTGTATTAGTTTGGATTTGTAAAGTTGGCTGTGCATGGAGCTGCATGTACACTAATACAGACATTTCTTTAGATTTTAGTTAGCTGCTAGACCTGTGCAGTGTGAAAAGGAGTCTCACAATCATGTGCCAAAAAATCAGTGCCTTGCCTGTTAAGTTGGCTAGAAGGTGTAATTTGAACATTTTAATGTCCGTGCTAAAAGATGTACCTTATAAACAGAGTAAAATGATAGGGGATACTAGTTTTTTTCCAGAAATGACAGGGGTGTGCGACATGGGACTGATCTAATTGCCTGGCAAGCAGCCCTGGAGAGGGCTGTGCAGCAGCATGGCAGAGAAGGTTGCACAGCAATGGTGCAGAAGGGGGGAACCAAACTGAGCCATGGCTGACAAAACACAAGAAATTGGCAGCAGAGGAGGGGGCGGGTCTTGCTGTCAGTTTCCGTGGCGATGGTGATTGACGTGCTGGGGGAGCCACGGCATCATGGAGGAGGAATGGTAATTGATTGCAGGGAGAGCTGAGTGAGAGTCAAAGCTCAGGAGAGGGCAACGAATTATGAGCACCTGAAAGGGCTAGAAGGTGGTGGTTGGGGGCAGGCATGAAGAGAAGTGCAGCGTGTAAGGAGGGAAGAAATGTCCCATTAAAGGAGGGCCTTCTTTAATCACCTGAAACAACTGGGTAATTGTGTGTGTCACTGAAGCAATCAAGGACATATAGAGTTCTCCAGTTAAGCAACATGTCTCTTTCATGAATAAATTAGTATGCTTCCGAGTAACCTCGGTCCAATTAAATACCGTCAAGTAATAAAGGTCAAGGAAAAAGTGATTTTGAATAAAATCATCCAGACCAAGAAATTTGTGGTGATAGGTGGTGTTGTTTTCCATTATGATACTGCAGCATGCTTTTTTTTGTTTTCGATATGATAATAGCATTCACATAAAGGAAATATCAGCATTGTCGCTGCCACATAAAAAGAAATGTTCTTTTTTTTTTTTTCTGGGGTTCAGAAATACGGTCATTGTAGGCAAGGTAAACTCCTGCGCCAGCCAGTAAAGATGTGATTATGGTAGCAGAAGACGAATGGGCAAGTATGAGCAAATACATCAGTAGCCAGCCCGGAACAGTGGTGCACCATGTTCTAACTAACTATGACAAATTAGCCACTGCCTTAATTACTACCATGGGAAAATTACAATGATGTTTATTGGGAAAGGCATCATGAGCCGCTCCCCAGTGCCTGGAGACCAAATGGCCTGACACACCAGAGGAACAGCAATAATAACACTACAAACAAATTGGCTGTTTGAAATGGTTGCTGGCATGCCAAAGGTGACTTTCCTCTTTCTAATCAATACCTCCTCGTCCTTCTTCCCCTTTTTCTTTTTGCTGCTCAGATGCAGGCACATGGCCTGTGTTTGTTGGCACTATTGACAGATTTCATCAAATATGAAAACTGCTTGCTGTCATATTCTAGCCACATCCTGTGTCAGTGTGTCTGGAGGTTTTTGCTGTATCCTGGAGTCTCCTGGAGTGGTTAGCATGAACACTGTAGTGCTTGTGTTTGTATATTGGTGAGTGGCTACAGATTATCATGCAAGTGAAACAGTTGGTATTTGTTCGGAATTTATAACGCTTGTTAACCCATAGCTGTCTCTCTGTGTCCACTGGCACCAAGAGTTGGAGCTCCTTAATCAGTACATACTTTAGAAAAGTGGACAACTCTGCATATGACACAAAAGTCTGATCTCAAATGTGTTGTAATAGTATACAGAAATAAAGCTCTGAAGCATTTTGTCTCATCAGAGCATTTTTGTTTTATCCGCAAGAAGACAAAATGAGTCATTTCATAACAATATTTATATTACAAAGCATGTCATGCAGAAGGTGTGAGGAGATGAGGTATTATTTAAGGCTGACTGGACTTGCATGCATTTGTTTTAGTGCATCAGTCACACAGATTGTTTCTCACAGTAAATACTAGGCTGGTACCTGTGAGAGCATGTTGCCACCTTGCCATTCAACTTGAAGTTCCCTTGCTGCACGGCAAATGCTTCCCCTGCTCTGGTATTTCCCATAAAGCCTCATACAGTATTGATAGACACAGCCTGGCCATCTTCTGTGTTTTCCAAGGCCATGGTGGAAGACAGCCTGGGGATGTGAGGCCCACCCGGAGGAAGGGTGAGCGTGTAGGTAATTAACCTGCCTCCTCTTGACCAGCTGCACCGGACTGACAAACACCCCCCTGACTGTGCAGGTCTGAGCCCTGACTCCCTCCCCCGCACCATCTCCCCCCACACTGATAATTACAACAAAGGCACAGATTTTTAGAGGGCCAACACCTTGCATGTTCACAGCTACAATATGTTGCGTGCGTGTGTGTGTGTGTGTGTGTGTGTGTGTGTGTGTGTGTGTGTGTGTGTGTGTGTGTGTGTGTGTGTGTGTGTGTGTGTGTGTGTGTGTGACCGGTGTGCTTCAGGCTTAAGCTGCACCTGGCAGAACTGTGGTGACAATAAAGCATTTCACGTTGGCTGTTCTTGGGTCTCCACAGTGCTATCTAATATTTTCCAAGGCTTGTGCACAATCTGCTCGTACTTCAATAAATGATTATTTCTAGCAAATCCCACATCGAGTCCCTCTCTAAGGACAGATTTGAAGTTTTCAATGTATTATGAAGAATAGTTAAGATTGATATTCCACTGCATTTCAAAATGTGTGCAACTAAAGGCTTGGTGTGCAAGGACCTGTCTCATCCATATATTGTGTGCTGAGATGGATAGTGGGCCACATTGTTAATAAAGATGAATGGCGCAGCATTAACTGGTCAGAGAAGCTCAGGTAGAGCAGCAGTGGCCTTGCGATGATGGATCATAAATAGACCCTGAGTCGAGCAGTTATTAGCCACTGATTTATCCTGCTGCATCTTAAAGAACGCCCTTGGCTTTTCCAACCTGTTATTGCCCTGCAAGGGCCACCATTACAGGTGCATCATGGGTGATGACGGCAAGGAGCCCACATGCTGGTCTGGCCATCTGGCTGTGGCGGCGCTGATGGCTCCGTGAGGGATGGCGTTTTTTGTGAATGTGACCTCACAAGGTGTAGGCGATCTCCATCAGCAGGGCAGTGCTCTCCTGGCATCCACCGTTGCGCTTCCTGTGGGCTGCATGGAAGGAGATATGGCCAGGACAAGATGACGTGGACAAATTTATGAAATAGTATTGTTTTTGGGGAATTATTCCAACATTCTTTCTCTCTCTCTCTCGCTTTCTCTTTCTGTCCTTCTTTGCCCTCTATTTCTGTATCACTGTTATTAAACTCCCTTTGTTTGGTTTTATGAGAATGTAAGACTTTCCAGAATTATGGCTTTCATTGGATCTTTTACTGCAATTAAGGGGACAAACAGTTAGATTGATGTGGCTTGGCTACAGTTTGTTGAAGTTGCAGCTTGGCTGTCAAGGTCAAAATGAATCACCATCACAAAACTATGATTTTTATTAGAGATAAATATATGTGACTGAGTAGAGCAGATGTTCCAATAAAAAAGTTTTTGATTTTCACTTTAGTGTAGCCTCTGTGCAAGGAGCACTTACAATCATAAAAAACATTTTTGCAGGCTTGATTAAATTTCTGCTGCATTAAGCTTAAATGTTCAGCTTAAAAATCCTAGCACATTTTATTACAATGGTCAACAGTTTTGCACAAATAGGGTCTGACATCTTTATTCATCCATTGTATTTCATGAAACATTCCGGAGCAGCTTTTGTAATAATCTTCCCTCCACCAAGCTTTTATCATCATTTACGTCTTGAAGAAGCCAGTTGGAGTGAGATAACCTGCTCTCTGCCTCCAGGCTCCAGTGGTAATTATAACACGCACGCCCGGGCCCCACCACCAGCTGCACCATCCACAACACTACCAGCTGCTTACTGAGAATGGCACACAACAGAACAGTCCGTCAGACAGCCGAGCATGAAGGACAGTTTTAACCTCGCTAACTCTTGGTACTATATGATATCATAAAAAAACATATATCTTAAATATAATATAATAATATAATAATATATTATATTATAAAACAGAAAAATGCCATTGAAAGTCGTCATCATCTACAATGAGGTGTAATTGTGTAATTGTGTCAAAATTCGGCATATTTAAAAAAGGGGAAATGTTTTTTAGTTTCATTGTAAGTAATGTCTGCGCTAAATCATTTTTAGAAGACAAAGTCACATTTATAAATGATTTAAGGTTATTTTTACATAGAATAAAAAAAAATTGATATAAATGATCAGTTTACATTGCCTGTAGTCATGTTACAAACATTACATGCTGTGTGTCCTGTGTGGGCGTAACTGTAAAGTGTTTGGTAGGATTTGACGTATTCCCCCAAAATAACTTTTCTTGGCCCACTAAGTGACCTCATTGAAAGGAAAGTGATGGATGAGATGTCAGTGACACTCTACGGTAGTGAATTCCAAATCTTGGATGCCATCTCTCCTGCAGCCCATGACGCTGAGGGACGAAGCTACAGATAACAAGCAACCCAGAATCAGCTGACCTTAGTGCACGAACATGTAAATCCATGTAAATATCAGCAATTTGTAAGTTTCACATTGTCATGCCTTTCACATCAAGACCTTGCTAAGACAGCCATTTACAGGATGCACTGGCCCACTTACCATACCCCAGGTGTACCGCACAGGCCGAGCCACATGTGGAAATGAGTGTGTGAGCTCTGTACTCTACAGGGTGTCCCGCTGCGCTGGGCGGAGGATAATAGAATCCTCCTGTTTTGATAAAGTCGGTCACTTGCTCCAGGTCACATTTTGCTTCCATTACCGTGGACTGTGCGATTCAGGCTTCATCTGAATGTTATTTTCCCACAGATCCCTGCAGGAAGTCAGGTGTACGCTGTGTGGGGAATATTGGTGTTTCCTGTAGGACGGTGTTTTTCCCAGATGATGCCGCAGCATTGCGGTTGTGAGCAGTGCACTGCATCACCCCAGCCTTTTGTTTGCCTCCCCAGACTGTCACACTGAGTTTGCCTCTAATGAAGTACTAAATATGTGGCATGCACCCATGTTTATTTGCTTAACTATTTGTTGCACACATGCTCACACTCACACACATACATATTGAGGCAAGGAAACGAAAAAAAGGAAAACACCCATGCTGGCACTCATACAAAGTAAACACATGAACATACACCGTAGCACATTCCCTGAAACACACGTACATGCACCGGTGCAAATAAAGCTTGGCTGTGTCCTCCTCTTGAGACGACAAGAGAACAAAAAGCTTTCTGCAGATGGGTGTTTTTGGCCTCAGCATCAGGACAGAAATGGTCTCATGGATCAAAGTGCCTTTTTGACCCCCTCAACAAGCCTGTTTGCAGCCAAAGCGCACCGCCTGCTTTGAAGCTGCATAAAGTCATTGTACTGTCGAATGATCTGAGCTGCACAAAAATTAGTTCCACTAGCCCATAATTGTGGCAGCAGTTGCTTTAAACCTCTGATGAAAAATAACCTTCAAATGAATTAATTTGTTTGAGAGAGAACAACTGAAATTTTAAAAATTGCATTAAGCATTTCTGTATAGTCTTTTCTGTCCGTAGAACAATAGAGAGCTTAACAACAAATAAACCTACCGTGTAGTTGTACATAAAAAATATCAAAAGGACCTTTTAGTTTTGACACCATTATGTCATGAGACATTGTTTATAAGCTGAATGCAGAGTTTTGGTTATTGGATTAATATATCTTTTAGCACAAAATAAATGCACTTTATAGTGATAAACTTAAAATAGTAGAATCTGTTAAATATAATTCTGTTTTTTGCAGTTTAAATCCTGTGTTTGAATTCCATGTTTATTCAGAAATAAAATGATTTTTTAGCTGGTGTGCAGTGCTTTCGGTATTTCCAAAAATCAAGTAAACCTTGGTGATAGCTGTTGTTTAATTTATAAAACCTGAAATACCCTTGAGTTTACACACTACTGTTTACTTTTTGTCTTCCAACTTTGCGCAATGTGTCAATCAAATGAACATTTCAAGGTTACAATAGACACTTCTGTATTGCTATAGTTAACGCCTCTTTGATAATGTATCATCAAATCTTCACGGAAGAGGCAAGGTCATGTCACAGTACAATCAGTCTAGTGTCTTTTCTTTCATGGCTTGGAAATTTTTCTTCTGCCTGAATCAAAATTTCACTGCCTGCACCTGTTCTCGCTTGCCTGGTTTCAAACATTGTACTGTATGTATTGTATTAGGAACCAGAACATACAGTATCTAGCTTTTCCCACTACTATCAGTAGGATTTAAAAACTCAGCCTTGGCTGAGAGTACAATTACTAGGTGCAAGATAAAATTGCTTGTGATTCTACACCATGCCTCATTAGGTTGCAGATGCCACTATTAACCTCTAGTGCATTTTTTGTCAGTACTTTGGAATTTTATTTCTTTAAATGTTTTGAAATACATGCTGTGATCATTTTGTCTTACGAATATAACAATGTGCATATACAAAAGGCTGAATAGTGTAAGTAATTCAAATGCACCCCGGCTGGTAAATAATTGAGTGCTTGCTCAGAGGGACCGCCGTAAAGTGCAATGGTGTCAGGGAGAGGAGTGATGCATGGAGGAGGCCTTGTATGGAGGTGAGCACAATCGTTGAAATGACAGCTGTGAGAGACAGGCTGAGAGAAGTTGTTATGTCTCAGGAGCAAGGCATAGAAAACCACTAAAGGATTAATTCTCCCCAAAATGGGATTTCTCTGGAAACCAGCTGTGGTGTCACTCACCCCTCTCATAAGATTGGCTGCTCAGTGGCAAACGAGGTTCAGGATTCAGTCAAGGCAGGTCCACACTGAAGGTCAAGTGAAAGAAGTAGGCTTTCCTTAAAGATCAGAGAAATCAGTCGCTCTTTTGTGTGCTCACTTTACAGCATGTAATACAACATCCATTCTATTTACAAGTCAAGGCTTTTCTCTTCAGACCCACCACCAGCCACCCTCTTAAGCCAACAGCCTCACCTGAGCAAAAATCTCACTGCTTAAGGAACATCACTCTGCATGATGCACTATTGATAACAGACTGTAGGATCAGAGAACTAGGCTGATAAATCGTCTTTGGTCTTTGCATTTGATGATCATATCGTGTTCTCGGGGCTATCGCCTGTAGAGCCTAAAAGCATGCATTGTAAGTTTAGCGACTGTGGAGACCCAAGGATAATACCACCTCCCTGTTGCGAGACACTGAATCATGTCGAAGAATCATTGACCTTTGCTAGTGATACGGATTGCTGATGGTGAATAAACTTTTCCTCGACTCGCTGCCCTGTCTGTGCCATGGCAGCTGTGTGTGCCTGTGTTTATCTGTGTGTCACTTATCAGTTGCACTGGTGTTAAGAGCATGCATTATTGATGCACACCCTATTAAGGCCTACTTGCAGGGAGATCCTAAGGGACCCAGCTGGCACGAAAACGAGCGATTTAAATGGACGTCTCTCATTACGGCACCTATTGACCGCCTGTCGTCTGCGGCGGCCACATGACGGCTCACGGAGAAAGCGCATCCATCAGTGGCGGGGACATGGAACAGGCAGGATTATGGCCCTGACCTTTTCCCCATCCGCCTGCCGCAGAGAGAGGAGAGAGAGAGAGAGAAAGAGAGCGGGAGAAAGAGGGAGAGAGGGAGTGAGGCGTGCTGGGGGACTTGGGGGGTGGGGGGATGGGGGTCCGCTAACTGCAAGGTCTCGGCACTGGCGATGTGCTGAATCTCATTCCTGGGGTCCTGACGAATGGCTTGTGCTGAGAATGTAGGACACACGCCTCCAACTTGCCCCTCTCTCTCTCCGCTTCGCCCACTCTTGCTCCTGCTGCCACGCGCTATTTTTGTGCTTGCGCTTCTCCTCTCCTCCTCCTCACCTAAAGTCAAAATCAAGGTGTTCCCTAAACTGAGTCAGCCTTGTTTCCTAGTAGTTTTTATTCAGTTAATAGCGCATGTGTGTGTGTGTGTGTGCATGTGTGTGTGTTTAGAAGCAGTTTTAGACATCTAAAGTTACTTTAACAATGCCACCAAGTCTCAGGGAAAGTATTGAAAATAATGCTCTCTTCACCTTTTGCTCCGCTACTTTCCTTATATCCCTCAGACTGCCGTGTTGTTGTGGTCTTCTCCTAGGCTCTGTCTCATTAGTCTCTTGTCTGTCAGCTTAAGAGCACATGCCCATGTTGGGTCAGGATGCACACTCTCAGTAATATCTAGAATATGCTGAGTGGAGAAGTAGAGCATTTAGGTCTACAGTAGAGCGGGGTGGCAGTGACATGTTCAGAGGAGCTGAACACTGCTCTTCGAGTCACCTCATAGGAGGACATGTCTCTGTCATAGCAGCAGTGGAGGTCTCTGGGTAGAGGGGAGACGGTCACCGTGACAACCCCAGAGACCAGAGTGACACACAGCATAGAGTAGTGGAATTTTCATCTTTCTCTTCCTGTCTGAGGACTTGAAAGCAATCCATAATATTGTAATTTCCTCCTGGCAGCCGATGCATTTGAGACCACAAAAAAGAGCCAGTCAGAACTGTGAGGTTTTGGTCATTGCCACAACTCTTCATCCAATTAAAAATCGAACAAAGCACGGAGCCCCAGACAGGGCAGATGGGCAGATCATCCTGCTGTTATTTCTGTTGTTTTTTTAGCCTAAGGATTTGGTTTTTGTAAACACACACACAGTTAGGTATTTACAGAGGGAGAAGACAAACAAAAGCCATCAAATACACCTCCCTTCCTCACCTCACAACAGATGCCAGTGTTTAATTTGTCACACCGGAGGCTGCCATTGGTCTGCGGGAAACGATGAATTACTAAACTGGCACAGACTCATCACTGTCCCACAAAGGCCACAAGGTACAGGTAGGCCTTCTCCCTCCATGCACTGTTCTGCTCTGGCACCTCTAGAGCTTATGTAATATGGAATATGCTCACATCTTCAAACGAGTCAGATGAATCAGGGCCATCACAAATGACAAAAACACAATAAATATGTTTTGGTCCTGGGGAGAAGTTTCTTCCTTCATTTTCAGGACATTAGGGAACTGCCTCACTTTTGCAATGTAAGAGTATGCAACTACAATAGTAGACAGGGGACAGGGGACTCTGAACTCCCAAAAATAACTAAATATATAAATGCACTTAATTTAAGAAGAAATAGTCTGACCCCTCTCTCTGTAATTTTCCAAGATGTGTTTTGAAAGAGTTCAATAGAGATTTGTTGTTGAGTGGGGGAAATGTAGTGTTAACTGTGTCTCATATTTGCCGCCTGGCTGTGTTGTCAAGTGAAGCCTGCCATTTGAGGCCACCCTGGGATCTGGGCAAGGCAGCGTGGTACAGTGGGGAACACGGCCCAGTGATTAAGAGGGAGAGTGCACTCATTACGGGTGCATTTCCAAGGAGATGCAGCACAAAGCCGAGGCCCTACCTCTGGAGACTCCACTGCCTCCGCCCTAGAAGAGCCTTGGCCAGCTAAGCAGAGCACGACTGGCTGGCCTCAGGGAAACTCCACATGTCCTCGCATTAGAGAGACTCTTACCACCTCGTCCTCTCCCTCCCGCCCCCATCATGATTTCCATCATTCTGTCCTCCACTTCTTATTTATTTTTCCCTCTATCTTCTTATCTAGTTTTTTTTTTCTTCCATCACCTCTTTTTCAAAGGTCTCAACTTTCTGCATTAAAGGAGACATTTAGTTTAAAATGAACTGGGTGTGTTCAGACATGACTTGGTACATGTATGTTTTGTGAGGATGAAAACTACGCTAGCCTGTTACATTTCGAACTTCACTATTTGTACCATTTTTGTCGAAAAGGCTGGCAATGCTAGTCATCGTGGTACAGAGGAAGCTTTAAGATATCTGTATTTTTAAACTATTAAAAAAGGCTTAAAGTAGTCCTGGCATTCAAAATGTGGCATTGAGAACTTTGTAAGTGTAAACAACGTTTATTAATCCTATGGGCCCTAGGCTATTTTCAGGGTATTTTTACTACCTTTTCTTTTAAATTCATATCTTGGTCATTGTAAGGGCCATACACACATGCTATATCTTGTTTCAGGACAGGCTTGGCTGTCCAGATCTGGTTTCAGTTGGTGAGCTACTATTTGCACTGATTTTATAAAAAAACAGTAAACCAATAAAAAGTCATACTGCGTATAAAAAAATCTTGTATTCTTGCATTCTTGTATTCTTAACTTTTCATATTTGCGTAGAGGAGATTGTCTGGAATCCATGATGGTGGGACACATGTAAATTTCCACGCACTTTGCGGGCGTCAGGCCCATAGGGTTAAAAAGACAGTTTTACAGGTAGTACTTTTTGGTAGTTTCTGGTCGCTGCCATGTTGAAAGTCCATACAAGTTGATTGAGTTGTGGCTAGGACAGTGGCTGTGGTGGCTTCCTCCATCTCTCCATGACACCCCTTTCATCGTGCTTTTGCAGCTGTTTATATGTACACTCCATTTTGAATTACGAAAGTACGGATGCCGATCAAATAGAAATTGCTCTTCCTCTTCCTCAAATTCTCTGTAATACTCGGTGTTCGCTGTTTATACAATATTCCAGATACAGTCACTACATTTACAGTCAATAATAAATGATTTCGGTAAGTGTTCACGTGCCACTTCCGGACAATCGATCAATTTGTATGGAGTTCGTTTTTGAATGCAAGGATACAAGGATACAAGGAGTTTTATTTGTCACGTACATAGACATACTGGGTAGTAGGACATGCAGTGAAACTGATGATTGTGGGTCTAGACTGTGCATGGGGAGTAAAGTGCGTAGAATGCATTTGGGGGGGCCATAAGAAGGGCAGAGGTAGAAAAAAGGTGAAGGGGGGGGTGCATGCTTAGTGTGTGTGTGTGTGGGGTGAGTGGGCCTTGAGCCGTGAGGGCTGAGTCCTATGTGCTGTGTGTGTGTGGGCCAGGGCCCTTGTTATACTACCAAGGAATGGTAGTGCCTCTGCTTAGTTTCATGTACCTCCAGCAACTGGGTCACAGAGCACGAACGTAAGTTTCAGTTTTCTCTGTCTCTGAATATGGACAGGCCATGCAAACAGGGCCGAGTTCAAGATGCACGAAACATAGCAACACGGTAACTTCAACAGAAACATAGGTGCGCTGAACACTCTGTTGTGTGACCAACTTGCAAAACTATGGCAGCTGAGAGGGCAATTCTTTGTGTCGTCCTGGCAGAGGAAATCATGGAAGACGACCGTACAGTGTTGAACACAAGTATTGTGAACTGGCTCTTTAAACTCGTGTGGTTTATATACACGGTGTGGCTGATCGGATCACTGGTCTAACACACCTACCAAACGGGAACAAACAATCCCGAAAGCATGTTGCAGACATGTTTGTTCAATCAGGAAACCATAGCAAACCATAGTAAACTGGTGCATTGGTTGAAAATGGATGGCTGAAAACGGTGACGTTGAACTTAAGTTTTAAATTAAAGATTTAAAGCCAGAACAAGAAGTCTCCTTCCTATGGGTATACTTCCTATGGGTTTTGGTAAAAGCTTAATGTAACAAGCAGTAGCGATTGTTTGAAGCGACCATGGAGCCAACAAATGGCAATGCAGAGGTTTCAGACATTTTGTAAGTGAAACGAAAGCAGCTGATGCATCAGGCTAGTATGGAGCTACTTTGAGCTTTTTTAATGGTCTAAAAATATCAATGTCCCAAGTTTTCTCTGTGGCCTGATCACTAGTAATCCAATCCACCGAGGCTCTGGTCACCATTGTCCTGAGAATGCCACCTTCATGTTTACTATGCCTGGTTCCTGTCCATCGCACCAGCCAACAGTACGACGAGTCTCTCCCGCAGACTCTGGACACATCCTCGACTGGCCTGCAGACTTTTCCTCATCCACATTGCTGTCATACTGCTTTTTTTTTTTTTTTTTAATTGTAGTTGCTGATTTTGATCGCTTTTTATTTACTGTTAAATGTTTGTTATTACTGTTAAATATTTGTTGTTTTGCTCTCTATTTTTAAATAGTTTAGTTATTGTTTTGATATCTATCTACTTATTTCAATTTGTGAATGTACTGACAATTTACTGAGTCTATTTTGTTTTTAATGGTATTGGAATGATTTTCTTTATCTTTTGTATGCTATTCTACTTTATTTTTAAATGTTATCATTACCTTGTTGTCTGTCAAGCACTTTGGGTCAACTTCTGTGTTAAAATGCTATACAAATAAATTTACTTGACTAGTATTCTGAGTCTTTTCAACAAAAATGGTAAAAATAGTAAAGCTCGAAAAGCAATAGGCTGGTGTAATTTTTCTCTTCAGCAAACATACCAACTCGTTTCTCCTTTAATGTCCTGTCTTATTTATTCGTCTACCTTCTTTCACTTGTCTCACCTGTTCCTAAACAGTCACTCTCTCTATATCTATTTGTCTCCTAACTTAGTAGGAGTATTAGGGGTGTTAATTAATTAATCATATAATCGATGCATTGCGATGCAGATGTGAACAATTAATAATCGTTTCAATAGCAGATAATAATCGATTATAATGTATTGTGATAACCTGTGTTAATTGTGTTCTGTTCTGCTGATATTCTTATGTGTATGTGCCTTTAAGGCAGTGTTTCTCAATTATTTTCTGTTACGCCCCCCCTAGGAGGAATAAAACATTTCGCCGCCCCCCCCACTCTCCAACACAACTAGATAACACCCCTGCATAACATTTTATCCTTATTAACAATAAAGAAAACAAAAAAATAAAGAAATATAGATCACCTTATAACAAAGAATACCTTTTTTAACATTCTTTTTTAGTCTGTACTGTGGTCGATGTTGCAATTACACTTTATTCTAGTACGGTAAAAAATGTTCCCCAGGGTCACACGCGCCCCCCCTGGCATGGCACTGCGCCCCCCCAGGGGGGCCCGCCCCACTATTTGAGAAGCGCTGCTTTAAGGAAAGGGAGATGAGTGTGTGTGGGCACGCATGTGTGTGTGTGTGTGCGCGGGATGAGAGGAGAGAAACACAGAAAAGTTGCTGCACTGTTGTGCTGTAGTGTTATGTGGGTTGTGGCTAAACAGCAACTATCTTGTAGAAACGGTTCCCAATAAAGTTTCCTGAAAGTGTCAAGCAAGCCTCGGATTATTACAGTCATTTTTTGTCGCCATAAGTATTACAAATAGCACCTGGGAACCCGTTTTGTCTATGGCAACCTGTGTCTATGGTCTTTGTCTCATGTACGTGACCCATTCATCGTCGCATAGCATACATAACAACACAACATGACGGCGCCATAAAAATAAATATGTTGGGAACACCACCAACTTAAGAAATCGCGTTAGCCGTTTCCATCCAGTTGTTAACAGCACTGGTGTTCTGCGGAGTTGTCCTACTTTTGTGAAATGTCCTACCGTAGAAAGAAATGACAGACACGTCTGCTGAGCTGTGCTACCTTGTCCTAAAATCCTACCGTGCGCTTCCAGTTTCATTTTTTCATTTTCATTTCAATTTTTTTTTTTTTTTTTCATTTTTATGCTCGCTGTTTTAATGTTTTTTTTTCTGCAAGTGCGTTCAAACACAGAGAATGATGTCATCGGAAATAAAACATAGATGTATGCATGACATTTTCACAATTCCAATTATTACATTAGAATATGCTTCCACGCTGGTAAGTGCAAGTACGACCCTATGACAATTAAATTTACCTCGGCAGAGTATGCTTCCACAATTATAGGCCTATAGCAGATAGAACGTTTTGACAGTTCAAATGACCCCGGCAGAATATGCTACTACATTGATATATGTAGGTAGGACGTTCTGACAATTCAAATGACCCCGTCAGAATATGCTTCTACATTGATGTGCAGGTAGGATGTTCTGACAATTCATAACTTTTATCAAGTAAAAAAGGAAGGTAATATCTTACTGCTTGTGTTTGTTGATGAAATCAACACCATGTGAAGTAATATAGAAATGTGATGTGAAGAATCGTGATGCATCGAAATATTGAATCGAATCGCTAACTTAATAATCGTAATCGAATCGAATCGTGAGATGAGTGAAGGTTCACACCTCTAATGCGTATGTGTGCCTGTTTGTGTGTGTTGATGAGGTTGTGGGAGTGCCTGCTTTAAAGTCAGACACAGAGATGCTGTCTTTTTTACATTACATTACATTACACTTAGCTGACGCTCTTATCCAGAGCGACTTACAGATATTTACAGGGTTACAGTTACAGTCCCTGGAGCAGTGTGGGGTTAGATGCCTTGCTCAAGGGCATCTCAACCATGGGTAGGGCAGGATTCAAACCGGCAACCTTCCGATTGCAAGACCAACTCCCTAAACACTAGGCCACAGCTGCCCCCACAGCTGTCTTGGTCCTCACTTCTTTGCTCACATAGCCACATGGTGTCCTTGGCACGATGCCAGCTTTTTAAAAAAAACACAAAGCTACATTGTACACCACCAGAGACAGTGCTTTGAAGTATTCAAGGCATTGTATGGAAATGTATAGCACAACAAATGTTACCCATGTGTCTGTGTGTATAGTATATGTGCATGTGCGTTTTAGCCAAGAAACCTCCTTTATATGCTTGTAGATGTTTCGTTAGAAATCTTAGTCTATAGAGAGGCCTGGTCTATTTGTTCTATGTTATCTTTACTGTACAACATAACTTATTGCCTCATCAACAGTCCATCCACGAATTACCTGGGCTTAAAATTACATATCTTATTTCATTTATTTAGTCTGGGTTGCAGTGCAAATAATTTAGACATAGTACAAGACTCAGTAATCTTGGCTACTTTCTCTAATAATCACTTACTGGTGATTTGTGTTTTGCTTCTTATGTTGTAGAGCAAATTCTGTCTGTGCTCATTTTCTACCAGTGTCTTTATCCAACTGTTTCATATAGAGAATGCATTTGATGACAGCATGCAACAGCCACCACTCAAACAATGGCACTGTGTGGTTTCTGTGCTCAGGAATTAATAATCTGCTGAGACCCTTCCCTAGTTCCTAGGTCAGATACTCCTGCCCAATCCAACGTCTTAAGTCAATTACTTTCTGACAGTTTGCAAACCTTTTCAAGATATTTGCTTTTATTGATGGTATCAGATACTATTTTTGGTTGCTTCTTTTTATGACATAGTCAATCGTTTCTCGTACACATGAGTTACTTGATTGTCCTTATGTTCGCTTTTATTGTTTTCTCGCAGATGTTGTAGGAAGTAGATTTTGAAGAGCTTTTTGTTTATTAATAACTTTACAGTTTCTGCTTTTAACTGTCTTTGCTACCCACATTCAGAATCACATCATTTCTGGTCTCTTCTTTGGATGGCACTGTGTTGCAGATTGCTGATGAATAGGTATTACTAAATGAAGTATTTCTTTCACTTTATATGTCAAATGTAGCGCCGGTGGCGGTGAGCCCATTGTGTGAGTGGGTGTGTTATTCTGTGTTATGCTCTGCTGGGGACTAAATGCAGCATATCATTTGTGACAGTTTTGCTACAAAAAAGGAAGACAAGGTTGAAAGGTAGTTCATCTGTTGTGTGAAAGTTCACCCTGTTCCATTAATGTGTTAACAGGGTGTCCCACTGGCTAGAGAGGTTTCAGCCCTCCTCCAGGCGTCAACAAAGCATTTACCAGTCTGATTGATGTAAAACTATATATTACACAAATGTATATACAAAAGCAGAGGAACGATATTGGATAATATTCAAAATTAGTAATTATGTTAAAATCAGGTCAAATTTCACCAGCAGAGACACCTCTAAACTAGTCTAAAAGAGACATCCAGGGTCTGTGCACCAGAAGCGAACTGCATGATCCTCTCCAATTTTCCCTCACAGGGACATTTCCATTCAGAGAGGAGGTGTGACTGCAGTGTAATTTTGGCTGCCCTCACTTGTAATTTGCTACCACAGATCCTAAACGTGGATTTTGAAACCCATCAGGTCAAAGTGATTGGCCCTGCTTGCTATGGAATGGGCCTGAGCCCAACAGATGCGGCTCAGGTTGTGAAAGTTAAGGGGACATCCAGGGTGTGGGAATGGGATGTTGAACAGTACCCACCTACTACGCCATAACTACTACGCCTTTATAATAGGGAACTCTTATCCCTGCTCCTGGTGTAATATGTTTGGACTGGTAAGCATATCCCATCTTTTTTCAATCAAATTTGTTTATTATTGGCTTCACCCACACTAAAATTGCGTTTTACGCCTGCTAATGGTATTACGTATTAATTTCAATCAATATTTTGCCTCATAAGGCTTACGGGGTTACTGTAGTTCAGATTCAAAAATAGAATGAGAAGCAGACGTGTTCAGCACAGGAGAAACATGCTGATGCTGATACCAAATGATTTCATTCAAGTTTGTGATTGTTTTTTTTCTATGTTTGTCTGGAGTCTTTGATCTACCCACCATCATGGATGTTTCTCATGTGGGATGTCTGAAGGGTGCTGATGGCTGTCTGCCTGCCTATGAAGGAAGGGAAATGAGACTTCAAGAGATGCGAGATGCGAGATGCAGGATGTCCTGGCTGAAATCCCCCAGCCAACTGTTGCTCCCACTCAGCCATGTCTGATGTCTCCCGACTAGCACAGGCACTTGCCCCTTAGCAGCCAGATAGGGACAGACAGGGGAAGGCTTCTGTGTCAATGTAGCTCTTGTAATTTTGTTCTGTTATTTACTCCATGTTTTGTTTTCATGGTTTTTTTAACTTGAGTCATCAGAAAGGGTTAGATAAGTGCAGAGCTCTTTCTAACCTTGGCCTTCGCCTGTCCTCCTGTGAGTATGAGTGCCGACGGCTCTCAAAGGTAGCCATCTGTCTGGCCTTCGTCTTGCTCCAGGAGGATCTGGGGACCAGCTGGTCAAGCCCTGCAGATAGCAGGGTTGGGAAGGCAGGATGAAGGAGAGAAAGAGAGAGAGAGAAAGAGAGAGAGATCTGGATCTGGGTGACTGGGTGTGAGAAATGCAGGTTTAGATAAATGACAGAAATAAATATCAGGATTAGACAGACAGACAGATCTAAATTCCCACCGTACCGTCATGAGGATGGCTAATGTATGCCCATGCCCACAGAGAGGGCAGCACAAAATGACTGCTGTTGATCAAGCATGCAGAGTGCTGGTCGAGGGGTGAGGAGAGGTTGGCGTCACAGCTGGCAGGGGGTGAAATTGGGTGCCCTGATGTACCTGAACATTATCTCAATGCAGATTAGCACACAGTTATTTGCATCCTCTGTAAACAGAAACAGTGTATGTGTCTGTGTGTTTATATAAGTGTTTGTGCTAAGCAATCAAATTTGTACGGAAGTGTGGAAGGGTAAAACTGAACAGCTAATGCTCCTTATTAACAACCCTTCAAAGAGAGTGTTTATGTACATTTTGAAACTGCTACATCAAAACAGTGTGAGAAAAGACACTGGACAATAAACATCTCAATGGTTATATTGTTGTATAGTAAGTGATAACAATGGTGAAAAGTTTATGAATAAATAATTAGCTAATGGTTGCATTTAGGAAGTGGCTACATATTTATAAGGGTGGATACATATTTATAAAACATATACATAATTGTATGAATAAACAATTAACATAACAGTTTGTTGATGTGAATCAGGCATTAACCAGTGAATGTAAACTCAGTGTTTACATTGAGTAGTGTAGATAGAACAGAAAAGAAACAGGAAAACAGCTTTTAACCCTGATCTCACACATCAAAAATATTTACAGTCCACTTTGTTGTTACCAGTTGACAGTGACCATATGAAGAATTGTGATAATGCGCTCTTCCACAATTACACAGATCCTGTGCTGGGAGCAGGTGGGAAAGAGAGTAATAGATGTCATTAGCCACATCTTCAGCTTGACATGATTTATGCTTGTATTATTATTATTATCAAAAATCTTTTTCACTGCAAGGATCATTTCCTTTCAGCTAATGGCTATCCTATTTTAAGGATTGGCTCATTTAAACAAAAAAAGAGATTTGATTAATAATTACACTTTTTGTTGAACTGCTAAAGTGTAATCTTATTATTTGACACCTGAGTGACTGTCCCCAATTTATTTTCCTAATCATCATAATAGGTTATGGCACTGTCTCATTGCCAAGTCAAATACTGTCAGAGATCTCTGAAATGAAATGGATTAGTTATATTATTGTGAACAAAATGCTCTGTAGTGTCCCAAACAAGTGACTAATAACAAGACCATGCAGAATATAATTTTGCATTCTAAATGTAAAACAAAGACTCATTTTTAAAAGACTCATATTATGTATCATGTTATAATGAATCAGCAGTGAACCATGTTACTCATTATAAAGTATTCACAGCTACAGATGCTGCACTCTTCATTTACCAACATTTAAGTGAATGCCATTTACAGTATATGTAAAGTGACATTTGAGAAGCAATTTTGCTGACTCCTCTTGTTTCTGTCTGTGTAGTCATTGCTGAGTGGAGTTATGGGGGTCAGGGTGAGGGGGCTCTGCTAGATGCATGTGTGCTTGGCAGTGCTGAGACAGTAGAGATGCAAAAGGGCATCTATTTATGCCACTTGACTTCTCCTCCTCTCTCCGTCTCCGATGCCAGGCAAAGACGGAGCGCAGGAAAATTACAGTCCCCAAAATAGCTCCCTTGAGACCATTGGGTTGGTCTAATGTCTAGTGTGTAGTTGCTGTAAGTAAGATCTCTCGGAAGTGTCAGACCTTTATTTTTTATTGTCTTTCCTTTGCTCCAGTAAAACAAATAATCCCCTTATTAAACCCAGTACCATTAGTAATGAATACGATCCTATTCAGTTTGTTGCAGCGAGCTGGATCAAATCCTGCTTTTATGGCTCATCACAAGAAAAAATCCTATTTCCAGCATGATAACAGACACACTGCCCGTCAGGTTCTTCTCCCTGAAGCACTTAAGCTCCTCTATGGAATAGATTTTTGGTGGGGGCTGGCCATAAATGGCAACAGTAAGATAATTCCATTCTTCTCATTAATTACCTCTGAGAAAGAGAGCCAAATTGGTATTGATTGTGGAGGGCTGGTCCAAGGCTGCTTTCATTGGCCCGTTATAACACCTCATTGCGTTTCCAAATTACTAGTTAAGGAAAAGCAGGCAAAAGCAGGCAAATCATCTTGTAGCCTGGTTCCCAATTAAAATGTGCAAGTCCCTTGCTCTTACCTGTCTCTCAGCTCACTGTCCCATGTCATGACTCTGGGAGAGGCTCAGATGGTAGCAGGGCTTAGCCGGTTAGCCTTCTAAGAGAGAAAAAGAGAGAGAGAGGGACTGAAGAGTTTGACTCTCTCAGGCTCTCTCTTCCATGACTGATTGTTTTAATTAACTGTTAACCACACCAAGATGGGCCGCTGTGTTCAGCAGATACAGATGATAAATTGGACATGACTTGCGGAAGGAACATCTGCTGTGTTGTGCACTGTAAGGCAAAGGATCCCCGTTTACCAGCGTAAATCACAGGTGCGCTCCAGCCCATGTCTCAAGGAATACTGGGTCCTTCTATTGATAGTTTGGGCCCTGATGAAATATTTAGCTGTCTGAACTGTTTACAAGTCTACATTTAACCTCAGCAGACATAAATAACCACCTGCTTTCTTGATCCCGGTGAAATCAGTGTAAACGGCCCCTGAAGCAACTTATCTTTGTTAACATCATATGTAATAACACATCTTAGAAATAGAAAAGGGCTATCAAACCACAACTATAGTTGACAGGAGTACCACTATGTTGGAGAGCTTAAGTTTGTGTGAACTTCACAGCACAAAAGTATGTATTAGAGTGGTCATTTTTACAGTATTAACTTATTCACTCTAGAGTGATTTAATCACCATTTTTGTAAGGATCACCAGGACCAATGTGTTGTAAGTAATTTAAACCCTTGATTAGTAAGGTAAAATTATTTCACACTTCACAACATTTGGCTGAGTATTAAATAAATAAAGGCATTATGCAAGAGGCAAGAACAATTGTAAGATTGCTGAATGAATAAACAATTCAATACATTCATTAAATAAATCATTACAGTAACTTGTGAACATGTAAAGCTATTTGATGCATACCGTCTTACTCAGTACAAAATACACCTTGGTATGAACAGTTGTAAACAATGACATTAGTTTTAAATGAAGTGGTCGAAGTGAATGAAACACAAGTGCCCTAACAAACAAACATGCCCAAACAAACATAAGTGTGAGAGAGAGAGAGATACCTTGTGGTTTATTTGGCAAACAATGCCCTTTTGCTTATAACTATTGTACTGTAGGTCAAGTACATGTTGTCAAGGGGAGGCTAATTGTGCAGGAGTACTGTCAAGAGATTTAAATAAAAACACAAAAGTCATATATGTTTTTCACATTATACTAGTTTGACATTGTTGTAAAGATTGTAATGTACTGTAAGGACTAAATGAGCATTCATACATATTTAGAGATAGGTCAAACCCTGGTTAAAAGCAGGAAAGGCTGACACAATCAACCAGGTGTTAAAAGAGCATACTGTAGGGTGTGGTAGCAAGCTGTGGCCAAAGCATGGTGACATCATTCAATGTTTGGGGGATGTTGTGAAGCCAAACAATGGAAGTCATTTGTTGGAGGGTTAGAGGATTCCTCTGCCCTGCTTTACACTCGGCTGGGAGGTGCATTTTCCAAGTCCAGCTACTGTCAGAGTGACTTCTGCCTTTCTTTATTTCTTCTAATGGACGATCCATACAGATAATTAAATTATAGATTTTCTTGAAGTGAATCATTGAACAGGCATATCATTAGGCACAGTTAGATGAAATGTTACATTTTGAAAAGGTATATCATATCCCCGATGCAGAAAGTCAGTGTAGAAAACAGCCACACGACACAGACCTTGGGCAGATGGATTTTCCTGCCAGTGCAGAGGGCAGCTCTGATAATGGGGCTTTGGTAAAAGGAAAAAAAGTATGTCCTTACTGGAGTCATTCTATAAACGGAAGAGGCGCAAAAGAGGAGTGCAGTAAGCTGAAACCCTTAGAGAGGGGAGAGAGAGAGGTGGAAAGAAGGGGGACGAAGTCGGAGAAAGGCAGACAGAAAGTGAGCCAGAAGAACAAGACTGAGGGGAGAGGAAGAGCAGATTCCCTGCTATTCTAACACACAAGGACAGTTAAATTCAATAGAAACTGTACACTGCTGCAAGGGTGAACCAGGTCCTCAGCTGCAGGGTGGAAAAAAGTCCAATTAGACAACCGTGTGTGTAGCACAGAAAGGCAAGCTGAACCAAAACTCCAAATGTGAGCCATACGGACATGAACCTTACAGGAACACTGCACATGCTCTAATGACTCCCCACCAGGGGCTGATCAGCTTTTGGGATCATTAGCCCCCTATGCCCTCCTTTGCAGAGTGCCAAGGCTTCCCGCGTTCTGTGTACCCACTCCATCCCCAGTGAGGCTGTAATTATATTCATTACACCCAGTCCAAAGCCCTTCTCATTCCATACAACGCCTGGAGGATTACTGGGGAGGTTAGCACACTGACGGTGAACGATATTAAATTAACCCCTTTGATTGAGTTTACTTCACCGTGCTCTCCAATTAAGTAGCACACTCTGAGGACAAACAGGGTTTGAACTTGAGCAAGTTGTCCTGCCTCTCAACACCCTCAGAGCAGTCCACACAGAGCCTCTCAACCCAGTATAGTACTGATCAGGGATATGATAACATCTCACTTTTGCAGCAAGATGTTGACCATGCTAAAATGGGATGTGTACACCTTGTGCATTGCATGTGAAGAATGGAACATTAACTTTGCTAAATTAGCCCCTGCTCAAACTGCTTCAGTTGAAAACATCCCCAACGCAATGAGTTGTACCACACCCCTCCTTCAGGTTGTAAGGATAATTGTGTATTTGACTGAAAATCTTTCAGAGAACTGAATTTATTTTACAGCGATTTGCTGCAGAGAAACTGATGAAATGTCTGAGATCTTTGTAATCCTTGTTCAGTGCATAAACATACTCTGTCGCATCTGATAAAGGTATAACTCCTGATCTGACACAAATCCCCCCTCATTCTTTAACCATACACAAATTTGATGGCAGTGCTAAATTCAGTCATTTGGAATTATGAAGTGGATGCTTTGATTGCTTCCGAAAGAAGACCGTATAACCCAAATATCTCTGTTTATCGCCTGACAATTCCAGCACCACGCACCCATTGACTGCTCAGTCACTGTCAGACATAGTCATGCAGTAATGGATCATTTTCTGAGTGGCCCACATGACAACATGCTCAGGCCAACATTGGCAGGACTGGGCTTGACAGGCTGTCAGTCGTTGCTGGGACTCCCTTGTGGTTTGTGTGGGGCTAGAATGCTGTAGGTCTGTTCAAAACAGGGAGGAAGAAGTGGAAAGAGAGGAAGAGGAGGACTAGAACATACTAGAAAAAGGGACAAAGACAAACTGCTATGTTTTCAGATTACAGGTTCAAATTGCCTGTAATATTTCACTCAAAGTCATTTCAGATGAATCTCTTCATTGTTTAAGGGGTGTTTTTTTTACATTTCATAACAAAATGCATCCTACAACAATGTAATATTCTAAAATTCCTTATTATATTCAATGGACCCCCAACATTCTTTAGAACTTACATTTACAGTAACCAACATTCCCCTCACACCAGTGTGACAGTACACCTTTAAAGATTAATACACCATACTTAGGGTTGATCACTGAAGTCCACCACATGGTTTGTTCACCTGGGCTAGGTTTGTACACAGGGGTTGTCTTTACTAATTGGTTGACAGTTGTATTTTTCTCTTTAGTGATTCATTAACACAGCACAAAAATCATTTAATCATAGTATGGCATCAATGCAGACTGAATTGATTGTAGAAAGCATTTAATGGAAACCTTTAGGGGAGGAAAGCTAATTAAAATCATATGCAGGTCAAGCACATTTAATGAGTTTCTATTTGTTTGCTCTAGCTTAGCTTGTGAATCTAACTACGGTTGAATGCTAAATCTATCCATTGAGCATTGTAATTGACTGGGAATTTTAATGGCTTTTCAAGTTATCTTTTCACAACTAGGCAAAGTGAGGGGGGAGACCATTTATATGAACACTTTACTACACCGGCTGATGGATTAGGGAAATAGATACGATACTGTTTTATCTGTGGTGTAACACCGTTTAATGTGGCATGTTGAACCTGCTTCTAGATTGGAAATGCATGTTGCGTTCCACTAATTTAATTACAGAAAGTTCATCTGAACCACTTCACTACATTGGCTTTACAAAACTATTTGGTTCCTTGTTATGTGTTCAATTCCTTTGCATTTGAAACATTTTCCCAAGGCCCACTTCCTATATCATAGTCCTGTAGTGACTCCAACAGCTTCTCCTAATATTGTACCTCCCAGGCACACAAGTGGAAAGGAGAGAGGAAGGCCACACTGAGATGTCTGATCCTCTGTCTAAGGCTTGAGGTTTGTGAGGCTTCCCATAAACATGTCTGCAACATATTACCTTTCAATTTTTTTGGTACAGAAATCCCAATATACCATGTCAAAGTATATTGGTTTGTCAATGTTTTTACCACCCAGTTAAGCCCATAAGTTGCACTATTTATTTCGTTATTTTTGCAATACATGTTCTGACAATAAGAATTATAAATTGTCTGAAGTTAGTGCAATAAAGTACATATTGCTTACACACATTTCTTCGGATATGTACATTTAAAAGGCTAGTCATGGATTTGTGATTGTTATCAGAGCCTCACGTTACTAAGTAATGTGTTACTGTACTCAGATTACATTTGTCAGTAACGTAGTATTGTAACGCATTACTGTTATAAGTTCATTAATCACACTACGGTAACTAATAGTGCATATGCTGATTACTGGACATCTCCAGTGGACAGGCTGACCACATATATCCGAGATGGATTCCTGGACCCTCCCCGAAAAACCCTCAGGTGCACGTTTGCACAATAGTCGCGAGACATGTTCACACGCAACTGTCGGTGATAGTTACATTCAGAGTAATGGCAAAGCCGTCTACCATAACTTTTGGGGGGTGGAGGTATGCTTGTTATTTTTAATATGTTGAGTGTTGTTGCTGAATGTGCAGAATCAGAAACCTACTGCCCCCTACACCACTGTCTCTGAGAAGATGTTTGCTTTTGATGATGAGTTGCGTGCACAACTTGGCAACAGAACACTCCGCATGACTATAGTTATTCCATACCGCATCCATACCTGCGAAAATGTCAAAATATTATCAGCAACTTTCTGCTCTGGACCGACAGAGATATGATGACAAGCTGACTGTACTTAATGGAAAAACTCTTGAAGACCCCTATGGCATTACCGATTGGGTGCAGGACACTGGCAGATGGCCTAATATTCAATGGCCCAACATTTACAGCTACTTAATTGAGACACCAAGCGTGTATACACAAGAAAAATTACGTGCATACAAATCTCTTGAAGCATATAACTACGTTTTATCAGGACATGTTCAGGAGGTGTATTATCATGATTATAATAACACTGAGTTTTGTGTAGTAAAGGCAGAGGTATTACCGAGTCAACGACAAAGTGCGAAAGACATGTATGAGGCTTGGGCAATCGTACATAATGCAGACAGCTGGATACTGAAAGCTAACTGCACCTGCATGGCTGGGTAAGGAACAAGCTAATGCTAGCTAACAAACCAGCCATTTAAACCGCAAACGTAAAACATAAAACACTCAATTAAGCAGCTTTACACAATGTTGAGTAAAAGATTGGTTGGATGTATTATTTAATTTACAGGCTAGGCTCATGCTGTAGTCATGCAGCAGCAGTCCTGTTCAAAATTGAAATTTGCATCAGAGTGGGCACAACAGAAACATCCATAACATCTGGACCTTGTCTCTGGAGAGACTGCAGAAAGGAGGTCAGGCCAGCTAAACTGAGTGATATAAGTTTCCAAAACCCCAAAAGCCAACTGTGCAAACAGAAAGCTGGACCAAAGTTTAAGTCCCCGAGACTCACAAAAGGTAGCCTACCCTGCAGGCTAACACTGCAGTGTATAATAGGAAAACTGCATTTTGTTTTCGGCAGTATTGCAATATTTTCTTATTTTTGTAGTTTGGAGTTTTTTCAAGTCCAAAATATTGCATTTACTGCAGTAATCCACATATTCACTTATAGCTTACACTGACAATATGCAGTTCCCCTCTTCCTGCACTGGGTGCCTTGGCAGGGCAGTCAGATAAAACAATGAATCTAGATATTCTTGACCTAATAGGTTCTTATTATGAAACCCTTGATACAATGTATGTCTATATGTTTTCTTCTTTAGTACTAACAGATGAGGACATCATGGAACTCCATAAAATTGCTCCCCATGCTGCAGCCCTAACTAGCCTTGAAAACAGTGACACAGATACAGCATCATCTGGAAGTGACACTGAGACAGAGGAAGAACTGAGTTTGCCAGAGCCATTGACTGCATTGTATGATTCAAGCCTGCGACAGCTATGCCCACGTGAAATTCAGATTAGAAGCAAAGAGGTTTACAAACAATTACAAACAAATTTGCAACCAATTCAGTATCAAAAATTAGAATTAATTACTCGACAACAGTCACAATCCAAAGTATGGTTCACATACAGAGCAGGGCGCATCACAAGCACAAAATTCCACCGTGTGTGCACCACTGAGAAAATTAGCGTTGAATGTCTCAAGGACATTATGCATTACAATAATACACTACTTGAGGTTCTGTCTGTGGGTTGGGGCAAAAACATGGAGGCTGTTGCAAGACAGTGCTATGCTGAACATGCAGCAACAAAACATGAAGACTTTACTGTCACCTGCCTGGGATTAGTCGTACCGCCTCAAGAGCCATACCTTGGTTCATCCCCAGATGGAATGATAGATTGTTCCTGTTGTGGCAAGGGGGTACTTGAAATTAAATGTCCCTGTAAGTACAAAGACAGCCTAAGTGGTTCTGCTAGAGACAAACAGTTTTATCTAGACCACACAAATACACTAAAACAATCACACCCCTACTACTATCAGGTGCAATTCCATATGTATGCGTGCAATGTTTCACACTGTGATTTTGTTGTCTAGACAACACAAGAGCTTGTTGTCCAGTGCATTATGAAAGATCAGGACTTTTTACTGGAGACCATGCCAAAAGGTCACAATGCCTTTCTCTCAGTTATTCTGCCAGAAATTTTGACCAGGCAAAATGACCCTTCTCTGGAACATTTAAGGTGTTGCAAACAGTGTGGAAGACCACTATTTGGAAAGATAACTGAGTGTCAGATGTCTCTCTCCCTTTCTCTCTCCCGCCAATTAGAGCTTTCATGGATGACATGACTCTGTTAACAACAATGGTGCAATGTACAAAAAGGTTGTTGGAAAGGATAAATACAAATCTCAAGTGGGCGAGGATGAGGATAAAGCCTAGTAAGTCAAGGAGTATCTCAGTCACCAAGGGAAAAGTGGTAGAGCAGAAGTTCACAGTGGAAGGTGAGGAAATCCCATCCATCAGGGTGAGACCAGTGAAAAGCCTGGGGAGGTGGTATAATGCAGACCTGAGTGATCGAGAGCAGGTAGAGCAGCTTAGAAAAGACATGGTGGAGGGATTGGAAAAAATTGACAGGTCAGGGCTACCAGGAAAGCTGAAATTGTGGTGCATGCAATTTGGACTGTTCCCTAGAGTAATGTGGCCAATGCCAGTGTATGAAGTACCATTATCAATAGTAGAGAAGCTAGAAAGCAGTGTTTTCCCCAGAAATAAAAAGAAGGGTTTAAATTTTGATGTAAATACGATGACGCGGTGGCACGGTAGCTAGGAGGATTGGTGGGCATGCACCCTGGGAATTTTTTTTTTTTTCTAGAGCTAGAATGGTGCATTCTAGGAAGATCTGAAGCTAAATTTTGGTCCCGGAAGGCCAGTGGAAACATAACACTTTTAATAAAATGTTGCATTTTTTGGCACAAATACAACAAAAAACTCGTTGCACTTGGTGAGTTGAAAGAGCCAAAACTCCCAGGTGGGAAGGCTAATTTATTGTCACACAAGAAATACTGCAAGCACTATATAATGTCACATGAATTTGACTAGGCTGTCACTAACTAAATGTTGAGCCTCCTGGGCCGCCCATGTCATGGCCACTCTTGCGTACGTCACAGTACGTTCCTACTATGAGCTAAATATCTCCCTGTATGGCCACATGAAAGCTGAATTGGTACCACAGATCTTAGATTCTGCAGATAAATATAATTCAGTGTAGTGTAGTATTATCTAGAATGATGTCTGATGACAACAAATTCTTATTTCAGTGTTGGAAAGATAACTGAGTGTGTCAGATGTCTCTCTCCCTTTCACTACAGCTGTGCAGGCATCAAAAGGAAGACTCAGGGCTGGCTCTGTATGGAATGCAAAATTTAGTTACGGGGACATTAGAGTGAGATCCTAGTTACTTTGAAAGCCAAATGTATAATGAAAACATCACAAATAACCAAACAATTCTAATTTATTGTTAAGAAAATGTTAATGAAAGTAATAAATTACACAGATACAATTATATACAACTTAACAATGTACAGATAAATAAATGAATACATTAATACATACATACATGCATAAAACGGGTATTGCAATTATATGAATAAAATGTACATTGTCAACCATTACCTCATCATTTATTTTGTTACTACACTATTACAGAGGTCTGCTTGTGATACAGAAAAGACCGTCTGCAAAATTTTAAAGGTCTTCCAGCGTCCAATCACACGCTCTACATGTATACGTACCCGTGAAAGCTGTCTGGACCTATCCACCTCATGGGCTGCAAGTTGCTTTTTGCCTTTTGTGAAAGACGGTATTCTTAAGGTCACACCAAGTGCAGCCAAATCATCCCTAATTAGAAATCCCCTATCTGCCAAAACTTCGTCATTTTGCTCTAAAAGGTTTAAAATGCCCGATTCCCTGGTTATTTGCTTGTCCGAGACCCGACCACCCCAACCTGATGAAATAAACGTTATTGCCCCAGCAGGAGAAATTCCAATTAAATACTTAAAATAATAGTGTTTAATACTTAAGTTAAATACTTAAAATAATAGTGTTGCTATGCTTATAATTTGACCATGTTTGTGCCCATGCTGTTAAGTTTGTGGATCTGTCAATGAATATTTCTGTGCAGTCAATGATGCATCTGCATCTTTTAAAAATTTTAAAAGAGTTTGGCAGATTTTTAAGTACTGCCCCTTTGCTTGGCTATTTAATGAGGGGTTTCAGTACAGTTGCCACAGTTGTATCGATGTACGACAGATATTTGATATGGTGCTGTTGGAGACATTACATTTATAAGCTAAGTATTTGTTGCTGAAGCCAATTTTTAATTTCATCAATACAACTAATAAGTGATCTTGCAAACTACAACTTACAGACCGTATCAACTGTGCCAGATAGTTTTTGTATGAGCCAATTAAAAATTATGATTTGAAGACCTGTGAGAAAGAGAAACTGTGGGATGTCACTTTTAATAGTGTTGTAGCAAAATCGTGAGGCTTTAAGATCTTCCCTAAGCTTCTCATTTTCAGCTGTCAGCCTTGTAACATCTCGACGAAGGCTGGCCCATTACTCCTGTAGCTGGTCATACCTCTCACACAGTGAATTGTACTCATATCTAGGGATGAGATCCTCTTCTTCTGTTCAGAGACACATACATACATACAACCCAGGTTTTGCTGGATGCATTGAGCACACTAGTGTAATTTGGCACCAAATTCAGACAGCAAAGCAAGAGGGTAGGGAGCTTCATGTAGTTTTTTTGGACCAAGCTAATGCCTTTGGCTCGGTGCCGCATAGTCTGATTTGGAGTGCTTGTGAATACTTTAGAGTGCCAGTTGAGATTGTGAATATAATGAAGGAATACTTTAAAGATATTAGATTGTGTATAGGTACAGGGGAGTTTGTATCAGACTGGCAGAAGCTAGAAGTAGGCATTATGGCGGGGTGTACGATCTCACCACTTGCTTTTACAATGGCAATGGAAATGGTAATAAGAGCTTCTAAGTGGGTGGTGGGAGGGGAAAGGCGTCGGGAGGGACTGCGTCTCCCGCCAATTAGAGCTTTCATGGATGACATGACTCTGTTAACAACAACGGTGCAATGTACAAAAAGGTTGTTGGAAAGGATAAATACAAATCTCAAGTGGGCGAGGATGAGGATAAAGCCTAGTAAGTCAAGGAGTATCTCAGTCACCAAGGGAAAAGTGGTAGAGCAGAAGTTCACAGTGGAAGGTGAGGAAATCCCATCCATCAGGGTGAGACCAGTGAAAAGCCTGGGGAGGTGGTATAATGCAGACCTGAGTGATCGAGAGCAGGTAGAGCAGCTTAGAAAAGACATGGTGGAGGGATTGGAAAAAATTGACAGGTCAGGGCTACCAGGAAAGCTGAAATTGTGGTGCATGCAATTTGGACTGTTCCCTAGAGTAATGTGGCCAATGCCAGTGTATGAAGTACCATTATCAATAGTAGAGAAGCTAGAAAGCAGTGTTTTCCCCAGAAATAAAAAGAAGGGTTTAAATTTTGATGTAAATACGATGACGCGGTGGCACGGTAGCTAGGAGGATTGGTGGGCATGCACCCTGGGAATTTTTTTTTTTTTCTAGAGCTAGAATGGTGCATTCTAGGAAGATCTGAAGCTAAATTTTGGTCCCGGAAGGCCAGTGGAAACATAACACTTTTAATAAAATGTTGCATTTTTTGGCACAAATACAACAAAAAACTCGTTGCACTTGGTGAGTTGAAAGAGCCAAAACTCCCAGGTGGGAAGGCTAATTTATTGTCACACAAGAAATACTGCAAGCACTATATAATGTCACATGAATTTGACTAGGCTGTCACTAACTAAATGTTGAGCCTCCTGGGCCGCCCATGTCATGGCCACTCTTGCGTACGTCACAGTACGTTCCTACTATGAGCTAAATATCTCCCTGTATGGCCACATGAAAGCTGAATTGGTACCACAGATCTTAGATTCTGCAGATAAATATAATTCAGTGTAGTGTAGTATTATCTAGAATGATGTCTGATGACAACAAATTCTTATTTCAGTGTTCCTGTAACAAGCTAACGAACTAGCTCATTGAAATGATTGGTAATGTGGTAATGCTAACAGTCATCGACTCACCTTGAATTTAACACGCTGCAAAAATCTTATTACTTTCTCCACTTCAGCTAATATCAGTATTAGTATCTAGGTGGGTGTTGGTGAGTAAAGTGGCAGCTTTCAGTTTAAAACATTATGTTAGCGTAGTTCGCTAGCGTTAGCGCGCTAACAACCCCATACAGGCTGCAGCCTGGTCTGAAATGAAGCTAATTTTCTGGAAATCCAAACAGTAACAACGTACACTATTAGGCTTGAAATAATCACAAATAATTGCGGATTGTGACACTTTGTTAAAAAGAACCATCAACAAATCCAGAAAGACGTAAGGACCAATTTATTAGTTAATTTCCACGAGTGTCCCATACAATGAAACAGTCTTGACTCTGCTCTACATAAAGGAGGATTTGCCTTTCACGCTCTCTCTCACTCTCTTTCAGCAGCTAGATGATCCGATCGCATTCTGTACACTGTGGAGAAAGTTTTCTTGCTACATGAGCATGTCCCAAGGACAGCGTTCTCCTTCCTTCTTGTGTAGCATTTACAGTCAAAGTCAGGCAGTTTTAGTAGCCCCGAGGTTTGCGTTAAAGATCTTAGATTCTACTATACTCTCTGATACAGCTGACTGGCGGAATAAAACAAAGGAGCACTGTAATCGGCATGTGATTGGCCAGTTTCGCCAGTATAGTAGTTTACACACCCACCACGGAAGTTTCCTAAAAACGCAGCCTACATTTGACTACATTGGGGCTTCTTGTTCGGGGAAAATTCCGGGGGGAATGTTTTTGTGCATGATTTTTAAGCGTATCGACATTTTATGAAAGCGTCTCGGCAAAACTTGATGCGTATCGGCGAAAAAAGAAGCGTATCGGTGCCGATACGCTTAGGGCTCATTTCCACCGCCTCGTTCAGCGCGTAGCCGTGTTCAGCGCGTGGGCGTATACAATAGGTTTGTATGGGGACAGAATACGCTCAGAACACGCTTGCGGTGGGAATGGTCTCATCTGCTAACGTGCATTCTAAATGAATACGGACAGAATACGGCCACGCGCTGAATACGCAGAGAGTGCGGTGGAAATGGGCCCTTAGGGCCCATTTCCACCGCCTTGACCGTGTTCAGCGCGTAGCCGTGTTCAGCGCGTGGCCGTATTCTGAGCGTATGACCATTTCCACCGGCCATCTCTGCGTATTCAGCGCGGGAGCGGGAATTCAGCTGCCAGCCCCTTCTTTAAATGCACTTGGCCAATGTCTTTAAGTGCACATAGCCACGTTTCCCTATCTCTCACTTTAGTAAACACAATATGTGTTTCTCTGGTTTTATTTCCTTATGTTAAACGTTGTTCAGAAAGCATAACTGCACAAATAGTAGCCTACAACTTGGCACTTCGATAAGACGAAGGGAATATTTGACATTGTTCTAAATCATGTAGGCTGCGTATTCAGCGCGTGGCCGTATTCTGTCCGTATTCATTTAGAATGCACGTTAGCAGATGAGACCATTCCCACCGCAAGCGTGTTCTGAGCGTATTCTGTCCCCATACAAACCTATTGTATACGCCCACGCGCTGAACACGGCTACGCGCTGAACGAGGCGGTGGAAATGAGCCCTAAGCGTATCGGCACCGATACGCTTCTTTTTTCGCCGATACGCAGTCTACGCTCAGAATACGCTCAGAACACGGTGGCGGTGGGAATGGTCTCATCCGCTAACGTGCATTCTAAATGAATACGGACAGAATACGGACAGAATACGGCCACGCGCTGAATACGCAGAGAGTGCGGTGGAAATGGGCCCTTAGACGCTTTGGGGAAAACACTGAGAAAGAGTGGTTAATTCATACGTTAAAAAGTGGTTAGGGGTTCCACAGTGCCTAAGCAGTGTAGCTCTGTATGGGAAGGGCATACTGCAGCTGCCAATAAATAGTCTGGTAGAGGAATTTAAGTGTGCTAAGGTTAGGACAGAGCTGTTGTTAACAGGGAGCAAGGACAGGATAGTCAGTGGTCTGGCTCCTAACCCGAGCAAAGGGAGAAAGTGGAAACCAAAGGTAGCAGTGCAGGATGCAGAGGCAGCCCTTAGACATGGAGAGATAATGGGAAATGTCCAGATTGGGCGGGGAGGCTTGGGGCGTACATCAGGGAAGCCAATGTGGAGAAAGGCAGATCAGAAGGAGAAAAGGAGATTGGTTGTAGAGCAGATACGCAGGCAAGAAGAAGCTAGTAGACAGGTAAAAGCTGTGTCACTAGCAAAGCAGGGCGAGTGGTTGAATTGGGAGGGAGTAGAGAGAAAACAGGTTACTTGGAGGGATTTGTGGAGTATGGAGTCTAACAGGCTAAAGTTTTTATTGGGAGCGACGTACGACGTCCTCCCATTGCCAGATAACCTGAGAATCTGGACAGATGGGGATCCGTCATGCACACTCTGTTCAAGTGTAGCCACATTGAGACATATACTATCTGGCTGTAAAGTTAGCTTGGCACAGGGTCGCTATACATGGCGTCACAACCAAGTATTAAAATGCTTAGCAGCAGGAATTGAGAGTAGGAGGCAGCAGGTAAATGCAGAAGGTAGTCATAAAAAAGGTATCCAGATTGTGCGGGAGGGTGACAAAAGTAAGAGAGCCGCAAAGTCAAGGAGTACTACACAGGAAGCAAAGGATTGGCAGGTGCTGGTAGATGTGGGTGGAAAGTTGGTGGTCCCTCAAGAAGTAGTTACCACTAACTTGAGGCCAGACATAGTGTATTGGTCGACCAGCCAACAGGTAGTGTATTTTATTGAACTCACTGTCCCATGGGAAAGCTCCCTAGAGGAAGCATATGAAAGGAAAAAGCTTTAAGGTGTACTTCCACGAGAAACCGTTTAGTACTTGCTCTTTTTTGAAATATGATAGGTCACCCCGAGTTGCATATGCATGCTGCATATCAAAATGTTTTTCTATCCCCGTTTTCTATATCAGTCAAAAGAAGACAATAGGTGGAAAAACGACCCAATGCGAAAAGGGCCTTCGGCGTGACGTAGACGTGGAAATACATATAAGAGAAACTGACCGAATGGGCTTTAAATAATGTTAGCCTGTTTGACTGACTTGCATAAGATTAGTAGGCTAGTTGAATGACTGAACTGCATTTAGCCGGGCACTTGCACTGTTTTGTCATGCAAATATTACCATTCTGAAACGTTCATTGACAAACGGTCAGGAAGCGACTGTGCTTGTGCCATCTCTCCTTCCTCTTCGGATTCAGGATAACACATAAGGCTGTATCTCCGTAGACATTCTGTGTGCAGTTTTAGCGCTGTCAAGTTGACTTTTCCCCTTTACCTTACTCTGCTATCAAGTTGACTGTGGGGCAAAGGAAGCTGCAGGGAGCGTGCCTCTGGTGAAATCGTGTCGTTCTCCCGGCCCCACCCCCTCTACCAAACTAAAACAACCTGAAACAGAAGCACTAGAACATTTTTTTCATTAAAACCAGCGCACAGGGCAATTATTAATACTAGAGAACCCCGCAAAATTAATGAAAACACGATGGAAGTACACCTTTAAGTATGAAGAGTTGAGATTGGAAGCAGAGCAGAAAGGATGGAGGGCAAGAGTATTTACAGTAGAAGTGGGTTGTAGAGGGTTTGTAGGGAGGTCAGTCATTTCATTGCTAGGGGAGCTTGGGGTTGGTGGTAAGAATCTACGTAAAACTGTTAGGGAGATGTCAGAGGAAGCAGCTAGGACTAGTAATTGGATCTGGATGAGAAGGGCGGTCTCTGCCTGGGGTAAGCAGTAGGGTTGCCATGTTCGAATGAGGCGGTGGAGGGATTCGAGCCCAGGCCCTGCAGGTGTGGATCGAGTGCCTTAGCCAGTGTGCTACCGAGGAGGTGGAGATTAGTGCAACCTAGGGCTGTTTGTGCAGATAAGGATGGGCACCCCAGAGCAGCAGATGGCAGTAGTGCGTCTAGTGGGTCAATAGAAACACAGAAGAAGAGGCTTATAAATGGCAGCCATCACACACATGGGCAGCTTAGAATCAGGCTCTCTGGGATCGTGCGGTGTATTGGGATACAGAGTGGCCAAGTTTCCCGGGGTTTTGCGGTGTATGGAACACGGGATAGCTGAGCATTAGACACCATTACATTCAAGAGGTGGATACTTTTAATGGTAAGTCAATGGGTAGAATCGTCTTTAGAACTAGCATTGGCAGTGTCGTTTTGTGTAATGGCGTATGCGTTAATGACTGCAAAGTGATAGTATCTGTGGTAAAATGGTGGTAAAGTGCAAATATTCGATAACAAGTCCTAATTAGTAAGTAAGCAGGTCATTTTTAAATTGTGGTTGTGGTTAGTTTGTAAGTAAAACTTTGTAAGTCGGGCGGGGGCGGTGTAGGAGATGAGATGGGGGAGGAGGAGGAGGAGATGAGGCCCAGACAGGCCCTTGGGGTGAGCGAAGCCCAGACAGGCTCCCTCTCCCCCCTTCTCCTTCCCCTCCTCTTTCCCTAATTTGTTTTTTTTTTTTTTTTTTTTTTTTTTATGTGTTGGTAATGAGCAGTAAGTAGTAAATTTTGGAAGTAAATGGTGTTCGTAAGTGAATTGTGGAAGTACATTTTGGAAATTTGGGTAGCAGGTAGCTAAACTGTGGACACACCGCCTCCTCAGGGGAGGGTGTACAGTGAGTAAAGGCCCGAAACACCCGTTGATCCTGAGGTACACTGCTGAGGATGTGTCCCACATGGTGTATGGATAATTGTAATGGCTGTAGTTAGGAAAGCCTGAAGTGGGGTACAATGGGTGCTCTCCCCACATGTGCAAGTGTCTTGTATTTTTTTATTTTTTATTTATTTATTTATTTATTTATTTATTTATTTATTCATTTATTTATTGTAATTGTTAAGGAAATGTTGGAGGAAACTGCAAAGGCTTGTCAGTGGTCCTGGATGAGATGCATGTTGTTGGCATGGTGAAAGCCATGGGGGAAAGCGATAGGTAGGTGCTGCTGAGTGGATCATGTAAACGGCCCCAGCAGCCCCAGTCACTGTAACGGTAGCCGGCTGGTTCAGGTTAACCCTTGTTGAGCATCTGTCTGTACGGCTCCAGTTGGCCATCCCCGTCCTGTACAGCTCACATGAGGTTGCGCGAATAGCTGTAGTCAGCGGCCAGTTGTGCGTGTTACTCCTGGGAGTAGGGACTAACAGCCTGAACTATTTACTTGGTTATAGATAGTGTAGGGGTAGGTGGAATAGCTATAGTTTCTCCCTAAGGTGCTCTTCCTACATGCACAAGTACTTTGTGTTCTTTGTAAACTACACACACAAAGAATATCAATCAAAATAAACAGTTAAATAGTTCTTGCTTTCTCTAGCACTGCTACAGTAGACCTAAACCATAACTGATGCAAAACCTGAGCAGATTATTGTAGTGTCACCAAACTTTTTTTATGGACAGTGAATAGGTTAAGGTTTTTTAGTTTGATATTTAAAAATAGACTTTGTACCAGCACTCGGCAGCTGTTCTGACAAGGACGTTTCAGCTGAAAGTTGCCTATAGTGCTCTCATCCCTCCTCCTTTTACGATTAAACCTTCAGGGAGGGAAGATAGAGCAGGTTGTTGGTTGAGATCATTATCAAAAGTTAGATGACAGACAGCTGTTCATTTAAAACACCACAGCTGGTCTGCTAATAGGCATTTAAACATGATACAATGTAATTTAGCATTAGCTAGCGTTATGCTAGCGGCTACCGATAGGCTGTCTAATTTGGACTGTGGATCCTCCCTCTGTGCTGTGTACGCAAATACCGAGGGCACAAAATCAGGACTGTCGATGTCCATTGAGACCTCTCCTACAACAGGGATAATTGTAAGCTTGTGAAGCTTAGCTGTCAGAGCAACTTCAACACAAAGTGCAGCAACATTTGGCTAATTACAGTTTACAACATGATACTATATAGCCTAACTCGGCGATGAGCCTGTACGTTTTTGTGACAAACAATCTGTATGCAAGTAAAGTTGTAGTAAATTATAAACAAAATGTATGTTGCCATAATAATACAACGTAGCATATGGCTAACTTACCCGATATAAAATGGGCACTGCCCACCCTACTCGTTTACAGTAGCGGTGCGTGAGCATTTTGGATAGGGAAGCCCATTGCCAAATTAGTTTCACAGTAACGAAGTGTATCGTAAATATAATGAATAAAACGTTCAGGTGCGTCTTTATCGTCATTCTTTGCGGTAACTTCACTTGAAATCAGCGTTCACAGCATTGCCCTTTGGACATGAGAGACTGCTTGATTATGGACTCCACGGTAGCCCACAAAAGTATAGGCGCAGTTCTCGGGACGGAAGTAGCGACACAAATTAATAAGAACTAAATCGTAATTCAATTACTTCTCTCTGCATATGTAGCCTATACTGCTAACAAGAACTACAAGCAGGAATTGACAAAGACCTACAATTTCTGTTTGCTGTGGGCGCCAATAAACGTGTAATTAAATAACCAACCAAATATGTTTCCACAGTATTCCTTAGGCCTAACATAAAAGCAAAGACGTCTCTCAATGGTGCATTATTATTAGTAGAGTACAGATACTTTATTGATCCCGACGGATTTTTGTTTTTGTTGTTGTTTTTTTTTTGTTTTTTTTTTGTTTTTGTTTTTTTTTGTTTTCGTTTTTTTAACTGAGCGATTGTGGTACACGTAGGAGCATTAAAGCAGGCGATAGCCTTTTAAGATTTAATTAAATCTTAACTTGTTAAGTAAAGGGTAACATGTTGAACATGGTCAGAGCTAGGAACATAGCAACATACACTCTGACAGAACTATCTAAACAATTTTAAAACGTCACTAACTATATTTGCCCCGCGCGCCTATTTGTAAAGTAAGGGCATACGTCTGCTTTTAAGGGATGCAAAATGGTCAATCACACGATCATAGAACTGCTTGCTCGATTTGAGTGACTGAATGACTGTCGACTCCATTGATATTTTGCACAAGTCGGAACACCTCTCCTGGGCGCAAGTGTTGCGCAGATACGTCTTAACTCTTTTCAAGCAAGAGAATGACCTCTCTGCAGAAGTACTGCTAACCGGAATTGTAAGCAGGAGTTGACAAAGTTTTGCCACTTCTGGAAGGGTGCTTAGAAGATCATCTTCGATGAGGAGCTGAAGCAGATCAGCTGGTGGCTTGTGATACGTGCAGTCATCATAAATGGCCTGGAGCTCATTGCGCAGCCTGAGGGCATCGAAGAATGGGTACGTCTGGAACAGCTGTCTTAACTCGCTGTCAGGAAACCCATCCTTTTGCGCAAAGGTCCGAAACGAAGTGTGTTCAAGGAGACGGAAAAATGTTAACTTTTTCATATCGGCAAACCTTTCCTTCAAATGAAACACGACACTGTCAAGGATTTGAAAGTAAATGCGACGATAGGAGTCAAAAGGGGTCGCCGCATCCTCATCATTGTTGCCCTGACTAAAGCCTTGCTCAAAGCCCTGCCAATCCCGACAACGTCTCTTGCGCTTGTCACTTGGGGACCCTACCATGTCTTCGGTGTGGCTAAATATTGTCTGAAAGCGCTCCACTGTACGAATTCCAACAAGAGCCGCACCGACAGCCTCTACTCTCTTCACCGCATACCCTAGGTCAGTAGACTTCGATTGGAGCACTTTGAAAAGCGGCTCAGTTAAGTTGAAGACATCCCTAAATGTGTGAAGCAGAAACACGAATTCGAAACTGTTCAGTGATTTACGAAGGGACACACTTTGGGAAATGGCATCTTTGTCCCAACCCGGCTGTGATGTTATCCGCTCGAAAACACGGAGCAGCGATTCACGACCTTCACTGACAGCATGCACCGCACGGCTTTTGAAATTCCACCGGGTTGCGCTCCCAGAAGGAATACGAAGAGAGCGGTCTGCTTCCTCAAGCAAAGCCGTGCGCTTACATGAACCGGTAAAGAAATTGTGGAACCCATCCAGCTCGGCAAAAAATAGCCTAGCAGGCTGGATAGCGTCCATCCCCTGAGCCAAAACTAGATTTAGTCTGTGTGCATAACAATGTATGAACTGTGCATGGGGGCATTTCTCCTTCACCAGTGCCTGAACACCACCCCTCTGTCCACTCATGCAGCTTGCCCCGTCATACGTCTGGCAAATGAGCTTAGCGGATCGGTTGTATTTTTCGAGTTCCCTGAGAACAACAGATGTGATTGCCTGAGCGTCCCGGTTCACGCTGACATCAGTAAAGCCAAGGAACCTCTCACAGACAATGCCTTTTTGGTTAATGTGACGGACAATTACGCTCAGCTGACATTTGCGAGAGATGTCAGACGTATCATCAACCTGCACTGCTATGAAGGGTGCTGCACTGATGTCAGCGTCCACCTCGCTCTGAATCACATCGGCTATGGACCCGATCAGCTCATTTTGGATTGTGCTTGATGTCCCTGTGAACACTGTGGATGAACCTAAGTGAGAAGCAAGCCCCTCATCGATTTCAGCGAGTGCATGAATCAGCTCCATGTAATTTCCCCTGTTCGCACTACCCACAGATTCGTCATGCCCACGAAATGCTAGCTCTTGTTTAGCTAAGTACACAACCATGATGATAAGCTTCCTCATAATGTCCCTGTTTTTAGCTACCTGACTGTTGTGCTGCTGCACACTAAGTGTAGCTGCTTGACTGAGGGCCTGATCAATCCTTACCTTCCCAAACACCTTCAGTTTCATGGTTGCAACTATGTGTGATTTAGATTTTTCGTGTCTCTCAATTGCCCTTCCCAAATTTATTAAATCAGAATAGCCGCATGAAACCCAGGGATTGCCAGCTGCCGCTGCCCTCTCAAACAACAAGCATGGCCAGCAGAACAGCTTTGCTGTAGTCATGCTAGCAGTCAACCACTCGGTTTTAACAAAGTGTTGTTTGTTAAACGTTCTCACTTTATTTGTCGTTTTTTGAACAATTACAACTTCTGGCGTAGGCCGCCCCCTCTCCTTTACCAGAAGTTGTTGCTCAAATGGCAACTTGGTGAAATCGTTTTCCAAAAAATAATCAACGTCGTTCTCCATCTTGATAACACTCGGCACAGTCACTGAAAGACTGAAGCCCTGGTCGAGAGTGCGAGCTTTCTCGTCTGAAAATTATTTGCATATCTGATACTGATTGGTGAACAACAATTTTAGGCGGGTTTATTTGACCCGCCCACTCGCGATTTAGAGTGAAGTTTCGTGGAAGCCGGCTTTTGCCAGATTCCCTTACACACCCACAAGAGTTTTTTTTCCTTTGTTGCATTGTGCAGAGCCCAGTATAGCAGGCACATCTGATTGGTTGATTCTCCTAACTGTTTTCTCACTAGAAAAAGCAGGCGTTGAAGCCAAATGGGCGTTAACTAAACCTGGCTTCCCTTGGCGACGTCATAAGAGTAGCCTACCTACGTTCTCTATTGCTATTCTATGCTATTCTCCAAGCGCAAGTTTGTACACGAGAAAGGCGGCTGAATTTTAACGTTAGAACTGTGATTTTAATCAATCCCTGATTAAAATACAATGTACACAAAACACATATCTATATAGAACCCAAAATGCTTAGCTGCAGTATTTTATCAATAAATATTGCTTTGTTTATGATTGTCACTATTTGTTCAATTCAGAGGAAGCCGGGATTCCCCTGGCTTCCATTACGAGTCGCCCCTGCTCGTTTAATCGCCTGAAGCCAGTGGCGACTCTAGGGGGTGGCCAAGGGTGGCCAGTGCCACCACTGAAATGTCATTGGCCACCCCGATGGCCACCCTAGATCCGATAGGTAATTTATCAAGTTCGTCAACACAACAAACAAGAGAAACACTGTCAAGTCAGTGATGCTGCAGAGAGCTGATTTCTGATCAGCGGAAGTTTTTCGAGTGACACTGAGGGGTCAGTAGACACGAGATGAGCACTGCGCGTGTCGCCTGCAGCCCCATGCAGGTCTGGGTGGCAGTTGCTTATTTATCGTTCAAGATCTGGCAACTCTGCGAGATGAACACTGCCTGTCACCTGCAGCTCCCGCAAAACAGCATTAGAGACCGCATCCATTAACTGGATACATCGGGATTAAGTCAATAAGGTATGGTAATTTAATGATTTAATGAATAATTATCATGTCGTAATTTGCTCTGAATATGTAGGAACACTTTATTTAACGAACTTTGTTAGTAGCAGGAGCATCTGTCATTCAACGGTTAACCTAAGGCTAGCTTAACATTAGAAAGTCTATAGGCAGGCAAACCGCGATTAGCATCGCTACATTTAACATTTACTTACAGATATGAATTCTCTGCGTCTTAAAAAAGAAACGAATTTATTGAAACTCTTTCCAGTCTCCCATAGTCAGAGCACTACCTAACTACAGCAAGCCTAGAGGGACAAAAATCGCTACAATTCTTGTAGGGGCAGAAGGTTATTTGTGTATTGATACGTGGGGAATTAAAAAAAACCTGCTAGAAACATGCCCGGTATCTGTGGAGTCTGCAGAGGTCATCTTGATGAAAAAGTGTATAGTCAACAAATATGGATACAAGACGGTTTTGTGAAGCATCGTAACAGTGGGCTACCCCTGCTGCTAATGCAAGTAATATGCTAAACTTAACGTTTTCAGGTACTCCTCCATGTTTTGGTTCACGTTATAATCATGCAATTGACTCAACAAGATACCTAGGCTAAGTTAATCTTTAGACACGTCTCCACTGGCGGTCTCGGTCTGCTTCTTCAGAAGTTGCTAACCATACATCTTATTTCTGAAGTTATTTTTTCCAAATTTTCTTCGGCATGTCATGCAGTGCAAATGACATGATATTTCCATTCATAAGAAATATCACAGCAAAACACCTTATTAAGCAGAAGGTGCATGTTAAGGCATAACTATGGCAGAAACACATAGGAAACAATTTTATTTCCACAGTTGAGCTGTGTATGATACCATGCTATTGAACTAACGTTTTTATCAGCCAAATACGTGATATCAGCTTTGTCATAAATTATTTGATTAGCCTGATAGCAACAATTAATTACCATGAATATCATAAATGCTTTTAACCAATTTTAACTTCAGCATGTGCAAAAATACATGGAATTTGACACAGTTTTTTAATAGTCTTCTAATCATCTGCGCCTTTTGCTCCGTAAAAGAGGTCAAGAGGTCTAAGGTGTGCGATGGGCATATGGAGAAAACACTGGACACTGAACAGCGGTCACCTTAAAGAATTACAGCATGGTGAACTTGTGTTTACTGACGTAACGGGAGCGACTCAAAGTTGTAGTCCGTTTATGACAAGTTAGGCACAATTTAGATTTTTTAAAATATTAAAAATTTCACACAATACTTTCACAGTTAGTAGATAATCCCCATATATAGCCTGAAAAATATGTCTGGTGCACAAGTTCCGTGTCATACCTTTGTGGGATTTTTTTAAAAATCGGTCTATGGGATTTTTAATAGGATCGCTCTGGGGATAGGAACGCCACCGCTAGGATCGCTGTGTTCCACTTTCCCTCCCTATACCATGGCAATGAAATGTGTCTACCCTGACATCATCTAATGTGGTTAGATGGCCAGAGTTATTTTATTTAGTAACACGTTTTATTTGAATTGTCTAGTTTGTTAAAGCTTTTATGCTGTAACCTATATGCCAGTCCCTGCATATGGTTATGTAATCATCGGCATTAGTTTGTTTGTTGGTTAGTTAGCAAGATAACTCAAAAAGTTATGGACAGATTTCAATGTCCAATCAAAAATGGGCTAACTTAAAAGTGATTAGATTTTGGTGGTGATCTTAGCTGCCCTGGCGGAGGTCTGCGCTCTCTGAGTGCTTTTCTAGTTTATTATATTTTTAGTGAGTACTGTTATCAAGTTAACCTGTTTTAGACTTTTGGCTAAAGTAATGGTCCCTCATTATTCGCGGGAGTTACGTTCTAAAAATAACCCGCGATAGGTGAAATCCGCGAAGTAGTCAGCTTTATTTTTTACAATTATTATAGATGTTTTAAGGCTCTAAACCCCGTTATTACACACTTCATACACTTTTTTGTCAGACAGGCATTGACATTTTCTCACATTTCTCTTTCTTCTACTCTCAAAGTTCAAACTTGCAAACAGCAAACAGCACTTCAGAGTCACATGGCTAGCGATGGAAGATTTATGTAAATTTTACAGGCTAAGAGCATTCTGTGCTGTAGGAGACACGGCGCGGAGGGGATTGATTGACAATTTTCTACAGTCCCTTAGCCAATCAGGGTGCAGAATACACTGCGCTGTTAAAAAAAAGAAGCATGCACTATAAAAAAAAAACCACGAAACAGCATTACTTTGCGAGTAATGTGTAATGTGGATTGCTTTTTTTTGAGTAACGACCCCAACACTGCAGATTTGTGATTTGTGGCTATTTGGTTTTTTTCTTTGTTTGTTTTTGTAGTGAAGTAGCATACGGTCGCTTTGTTTCCACCTGTGACATTTAATAATATTTAATCAAATATGTGAATCAGACATTTTGTCATGTCATGTTATTTGTTGCTTTACACGGAACCGCTATTCTGTAAAGCAGGGTTTCCTAACTGGTGGGTCAGGACTGACTCAAAAGTGGGTCGCAGAGCCCTTCTGGGTGGGTCGCAGAGCTTGTAGTTAAAGAAAAATAAATAAATAACCAAACAATGTTCTCTATGTAGTTGGAATGTAAAATAAAATCCCATTCATCACAAATCAGGTAGCTGTTTAGTTCATGATGTGTCCTGCTTATGGATGAAATTGGCCCGTGGGGGGATGTCACTGAGTTGGTTTGAAAACTTGGGTTGCAACTTAATGGTGATAGGAAATTGTGGGTCCCTAGGCCACACTGGTTAAGAACCACTGCTGTAAAGTATTTTGTCAAGACCGGCCTTTATCATGAACAATGCCATGTGATGACCCACAGAAAACTCACAGCTGTGATAATATATTTATAACAATTCATTGGTCACTTTATTCAATTGTTGACATTGGCTGGGTTTCCTAGATGCAGTTAAGAAGTTCTTAGTGCTTAGTGCTTAGTGCTTTTCCCTTTCTTTTATGCATCCCTACTACCCATTAAGTGTTAAAAATTAGGGTGAAAATATGTCTTCTATGGTACAGTACCATGTGTTTAAAATGTTTTACCACAGTTTCCTAATTTCTCCCTAATATTTTTCCTGAAATATTTTTTCATAAATATTTTATAATTTTTTAGCAACATTCTTTTTTTACTCCTCCTACTCACCACTTGTTGTAGGCTAAAGCAACTTGAGCTGTTGAAGTTTTAAGTTCTGGGGCCTCATGTACAAAGCTTGCGTACGCACAAAAACACCCCGTACGCCACTTCTCACGCCAGAGTTCGGATGTACAAAGACTGACTTGACGTGAAAAAGTGCGGGCCTCCACGCAAACTTCATGGCTGGCGTACGCACGTTTCTAGTGCATTTGGTCAGTTGGCGGCACATAGAGGCAATGCAGCGCAATAACTTCAGGTGTTCTCACGAGTCATGACATAATATTGCAATTTGCGGCTAGGTAAAGGTGGCTTTAAACGTCAGGATGCATGATTTTAAACTCACTTCAATCATGGGTTATTGTTTACACGCATAATGTGACACTGTTGGGTTAACTTTAACAGATACATAAAACTATAATAGCTATACTGGAATCAAGGAAATCGGAAGCCGCGTTAAAATTATATTCAGGGATGACTGCTTATTAAACATTGCATATTTAGCTACAGGACTGTGGATGTCATTAATGCTAATAGATCTCCCATGAGATGTTTGTCGCTCAATTCTTGACAGTAGTATAATGAGACTAGAGTTGTTGGTGTTGCGTGGAGTAACCATAAGCCATATTTACTTGAAATCAATCAATCAAACATTAAAGCGGAATTTGCAGCGATAGCCGGGTTTCCAAATGTAATCGGAGCGATCGACTGCACACATATAAAGACGCCATCTGAGGGGAAATATGCGTATGTGAACAGGAAACATTTCCATTCAATAAACGTACAAATAATATGTGATGCCCAAATGCGCCTTACAAATATTGTAGCAAGGTGGCCTGGGGTAACCCATGACTCCTTCATCCGGACTAACAGCGTGGTTGGGAATAGGCTGGAAGCTGGCAGAGTGCGTAATGGGTGGCTACTTGGTAAGAAATTTAACACCTAAAGTGAATGTACTGGAAAATATACACATGATGTATAGTTTATGCTGTAATTATTCTGATCACTCATAGGAGACAGCGACTTTCTTTTTCACATCCACTTTTATGTCGGACCTTTTTTTTTTTTACATCAGCACGGCCCGTGTTTCTGACCTTACCGCACTGCCTTTGCCACATTTGTCCAGGCAATTTGTTTTGTTTTGGTGCTGATTCCGGTGGAGAGTGAACCAAACAAGATTTCGTCTCTGGCCTCCACCTCCGAAATCAGCACATTCACCTCGCATGCCGAAAAGTTTTTTTTCCTTCCTTTCTCCATATCCATTCTCTCAACGGGAGCACTACTACAGACCTATTTATACTAATTAGCATATTCAATGTGGGGTACTTGAGGGAGGAGACAAGGCGGAGAGTCGGGCTCGTGCATGTGCTCTGGATTTCACATGTACAAAGAGAATGTGCGTGGAAACCTGCTTACGCACGGATTGATACATCTGATTTTTTTTGTGCGTACGCATCTTTCCAGATTTTTCGCGTACGCACAGATTCAGTAGGAAATCCACGCAAGTGTTAGTACATGAGGCCCCTGGACACATATCGCCTCTCCAAGCCAGGGACAAGTGACATCACACAACTGACACAGAATTTAACTCAGCTGGAAGATAATCAACTGAGGCTTGATGAAGGTCCAATGGGTGCAGTCCAATCGGCTACTCTGGGATTGACTGCTCATTGCATTCCAGTTCCAGTTAACACTTCCTCTTAGCCGACCTCTTCTTAAGAGCCTTCTTAACTTGTTAAATGGAAAACCCAGCCATTGTGATTTCAGTACACCAATTCCAAAATCAAACTGAGAGAACACGACATTTGGAGAGTTTCTTTCAGATAGAGGCCATTTCAATCTATTTGTTTTTTTTCTTGAATGTATACATTGCATTAAATTAATTACTTGGCTATAAATAGTGCCACATATTTAAAAAATTCCAATGACATCAGCCACTGGCTGTCTAAGGAAACATTTAATTATAGTGAAACAGAGCGACTGTGTCACCACAGGGCTGAGCTAAAGAGACACAGGCTGGATTTATATATGCACTGGCTTCTCCACACAAATTTCCATTTACATTTTTTCAGTCCAGATTGGAATCGATCTTTGTCATTAGTCATTCAAAGTGCCAATAACCACAGTTGTACATCCTCACACAGCTCAATGATCTCCACTGCATTCAAGTAACATATTTGCAGTAGGCCAGCTGTTATTTTGAATTTAGTTGCCTGCTTTGTCAAACTTGTTGGTAACATTGGACCTACGGCCAGTTTCTCATCCTAGACAGAATGTGTGGGTAGTGAGTTTCTGTCTTGGCTTCCTGTAGTGCAGACAGTGGCACATGCATACATAACTGTCATTGTCACCATAGTTGCTGTGCAGAAAGCTCTCTGCGAAACGATACCGACCTAACATTCTGAACTAACATTTGGTTAATTATTCACTTTAAGACTTTACAATTTTACCCTGCATTTATTAATACCATAGCAAAACTACACCCTACTCTTACTATTTCATTCATGTAACAGAGCTAAAGTTAATTCAGGCTCAGATACAAGTATTTATACTTTTACAGCAGTTGGGTACTTCAGCATTAAAGTCACAGCCTGTCAGTATTCTAAAGACATCCTTAAGACCTTATCTGACTGCTGATAATAAACCACACATGCTTATTCCACTGTCCCTCATAAATAAAGTACACAGTGAATTCAGCACAGAAACAAGCTATGTGCATTCTCCCCATTGGACAAGCGCCTCTACGTAAGTCACTTTTGTTTGGCTGGCATTTAGTATGCAGCATCTAAGAGATGCTGTTGTGTTGGCACTGGCTTGAATGGAGTTGCAATGGTGTCTAGTCTGAATGAAGAGCTCCCTCACAAGCTGGTGAAGTGAAGGGGAGCTTAGGAGGGGAGAGGGCATCTGCTTGCTGTCCAGCGGTGGCACAGCCTGCTCATGCCCACATTGATCTGGCCTGATATGTTAGTGCTGGCCTACGCATGCAAACACCCTCTTATCAGCAGATCCAGTATGAACATACGGATCAAGGAAAACTCTTGATACAGCCTGCTCCACACAGAGTGACCCGCAAACCTTGAGCTGACCTATACTAAGTATGTGACACTGTAGCACCCATAAGGTGTAAAAGTCAACTCTGGCCATGACTGATTCAGAGAGACAGGAAGGATTAGCATGCATACAGTATGTGAGTGGATTTTTCTTATTGTTCTTCCATTTATTTGTGTTCATACCATGTGCAGAAGTTGGTGAGAGTAATCAAGATAGCTATGAATGCAACTTAATGTGGCTGTTCAAATTGCCTACCTTCTTGAAAATTTCATTTATTGAATCGTTTCAGTACTATTTTCACTGCTGATGCAGTTCTAATAGGTCAATAATTACACCAAACGTACTTTTGCCCAATGGCATTTTTAGTGCACCAAAAGTGAACATTTATTTTAGTAAAAATTCACTCTTAGATATTACTAATATTCACACTGTAACGTAATATGCCACACAAATACCTAGCTTTTAATTAGAAAATCAAAATGTTTGGCTGTGGTTGACTTTTCAGTGGCTGCATAAGACCTGTGTAATATAATTTCTTTATTTCTGTATTATGTCCTATCTCCATGAGATCAGAAATTATTGCCATAAAATCCAGTATTTGTGTAAAAACTAGAGGCCTTGTGAGAGCTCCAGCAGCTGAATCTGTTTAAGTGACAGTTTAACTAGTGTTGCGCCTCCAAATAATACAGCACAGTGAAATAATGCTGGTGAAGAATTGCTGAGTCTTACACTGTGAATTGATTTTGCGGGCTGGAACTTGATAAGGGAGGCCTAAATCAGACAAAATACATTGCAAACACAATCTATTTGCATGTTTGGTACTATTATTACATCTGAAAGTGTCCTCAATATCTGTGTAAATAACAAATGTGGTTATTAGATCAAGCGTTGATATTTGATGCTTTTATGCTTTAAGGAATATATTACTGTGAGATTTGTTCCTTGACAGCCTTATAGTGTATGGCAGAGATCCCATCTTAGTATGGTCAGGGTCATGAAGCAGCTTGACCCCCAGTCACCCACAGGGTCATACGACTTCGCTCATTTGCAGAGCTAAAACAGATTAATGACGCATGGGATGAGGTGGAATGGATAGAGGTTAACCAAATGATCTAACCCCGTCCCGTGACCCACAGGTCCCTCTCTGGTTGGCATGGTACAAAAAGACTGGGCGTCCCACAACAGTATCGCCCTCTCCTGGAAAGATGCAGAACATTCCTCGCTGCCTGTGTTGGACTATGAGATCAAGTATTTTGAAAAGGTACAGCCACTCCTCTCAAGGAGACACATGCTCTGACCCAGAAGAAAGTATTGCTTCTGGGAATTGTCTTGGCTTTGTTATTTAGAAACTAATAGGATCTTATATTGAGCTGACTTGAATCATTTTGTCCTAAGGGGGTTTTAGGAGAAACAGTTCATAATTCAGTAACATCTGGCCTTTGTTTCATACTTCTTAAAATAGTGTCCAGTGAAGCCAGATATAAGTACAATCTGAGTTCATCTTAAAGATCTCATTGCATAGCTTTTTTATTAATTTTGCGCTGGTCACTAGTATTAATGAATGCCCTGAGCCGTTTTTAGTGAAAAAATGCTTTAGTGCTCCTGTTATAAGCTGTTCTAGTTTGGAGGAGGAGATGAAGCGAGGAGAATGACAGGTTCTTGGCCATGCTAGTCACAAGCTACAATCATTCAAAGCCCATTCAGTCATAGCACACAAAATCCAAGACTTAAAGGTTTTAAACAAACACACATACTTACCTATATTTCGCTAAGTGAATGTGTGCTGCAACGACACTCCTCCGGTAATCACAACTGTGGCATGGCTTTTTCTAATTAACAAACTTACGTCACTTTGTTGGCCTTTTTCTTATTCGCTCGTTTTCCTGCTTTTTTTCTTTCATTGACTAATGGAGGCAATCGAGATAGAAGAAGATTTTCACGTGCAGCATGCATATGCAATTCGGAGTGACCGATCATATTTCAAAAAGAGCAAGTACTAAACGGCTTCTCGCGGAATGAGACCTTTAAGATCTTAAATTAAGATTATACTGTTGTTTTTCTCCTAAGGGGGTTTCAGGAGAAACAGATCAGAAGTCAGTAAGATCTTATTTATTTCTGAGAGACAACAATGAGACTGTTATAATGAGTAATATTTTCCTCTCTGAGGTGTTCTTTAGATCAGCTAGCCTATAAATGAAATAAACAAGCTGTGTGGTAGTTAGAGTATTGTCAAATTGGATTCTGTACAACAGAAACACAGAATTACATAAAAGCTTCCGCCAACCCCCCTCTCCACAACCACATTCTATATTTGTAAAGGGAAGACGTGCTGTAAGTGCTCAGGGCTAGCCTGGTGAGCAGCTTCGGTAGATGTGGTGTCTGACGGAGGAGTCTGTGGTGGTCACATGTATATGTGTTCTGGCATGTCCTTCAGGAGCACGAGCAGCTCAGCTACTCGTCCACACGCAGCAAGGTGCCCAGTGTCATCATCGGCGGACTCAAGTCGTCCACCGTGTACGCCTTCAACATCCGGGCACGTACACCTGCCGGCTACACCAGCTACAGCCCCAAGTTTGAGTTTGAGACGGGAGATGAGGGTAAGGCTGTCCTATCCGCTGGCTAGTTCCTTCCACAGCTGTTCTTGTCCACCAAATCTTTTTCGTGTTCTGGCAGACTCGGCAGTGTGCAGTTTGAACCCTTCTCAGACACATTGAATATTCATCCGCTTGCATGTAGAAAGAAGGATAATCACATTTGAAAAGGGTTGTGCCATTTATAGCTATTATGCCACCAAGATAAAGGGAATGTTCATTGGCTTTCAGACAGACAGAGAATGATCCTATTATGTTCATAACCTTGCCACCCAACTCATCAACCTCACTTGCACATAGGACCCCAAGCATTTAGGCAATCAGTTTTATCTTTATGCTTTATTTTTCTTATTATTATTATGATTTTTTATTTGACACCATGCCATAAATATATTTTTGGTAATAAATAGGTAGTGTTCAGGTCATTGAGCATTTTTCTCATTTCACATTTGAGCTGCTACTCAGGCGAGTGCGTGTGTTTGCAGGAGAGGTAGAGAGAGGCAGGGGGTTTGTGAGGAGCAACGTTTAGCAAAAATACCTTTATGTGAATAGAGAGCAGAGTTTGGCCTGACATGACAGCCTCTGATGGCTCAGCTTTCTGCTCAAAGCACTTATTAGCACACTGCAAATCAGACAAGCTTCATTAATTAAACCCTCTTTTCTTAACCAATTGCGTCAAAGCTGTCTTGGGTTAAAGTTCCTGTGAAGTAATCTGCTGTTGAGATCTGCAGTCCCCTTCTTCATTAAAAGAGGACTGCTAATTAGCACTGTCCATCCATGTCGCCCAGCATCAGAGCTCTCCCATCCTGGTTTCCCTCTTCCCTCCACCCTTCATCTCTCTCCTGCTGTCAGGCTGTTTCACTATCTTTATCCTTTTTTTCTTTTGTGTGTCTGTTCTTGTTTTTCACTGCCTCTGATTGATTTATTTACACAGTATGCACTGTGTAACTGAAAATGTTTTGAGTGTTAAATTAAGCTTTACTTAAATAATTACTTTTAAATTATATTTCTAGGGTAAATTACAACAGGTATTTCCTCAGAGTAACATTATTCAAAATCCTCACCATTTCTTCGAGTTTAAATTAAAAAAGCCAATCACTATTATCATATTAGAACTGATTACATTTTATATATACATGTTGCATGTTATTACACAATGTGTATAAGATCACAATAGTGTTCTGGCACAGGTGTATTCCAACGTCATGATTGCATTGCTTAATATAAGTTTAATATTTTTCATATTGTGTAACAGTGCTAGTGTGTGTAGTGTATGAACTAGAATTCAAAGATTGAGGGGTTTTTTTGTGAGCAGTGACAAAGAACCTTACTGATGCATGTAGCATGCATGATGGTGGTAACTTTATTGTATGTGGATTTTCATGAGCAGACTGTGTGCATGTTTATACAAATGCTGATAGCAACTGTGTTCTCTCCCAAGCCTCAGACATGGCTGCAGACCAGGGCCAGGTGCTGGTCATCGTCACAGCGTCAGTTGGCGGCTTCACACTGCTGGTCATCCTCACCCTGTTCTTCCTCATCACAGGACGGTAAGAAACACACACACACACACACACTTGAAATGATCACAAACACTTGCGGGTTATGATTGATGATTCCGAAAAGCCCAACAACAACTTCAGAAAGACGTAATGACAAAAGTTATTGGTAAAATCCCATCGTGTCCCATTCAGTTGAGTGCAATGAGGCTTGACTGCATAAAGGCTGATTACCCCCGCCGCCCCCAACCATATTTGGTAGATGTAGAGCATTTATTACAGGTAGAAGGTGAAAACAGTGTCAAAAGGCTAAGTGAACCCACTTTGTGTTAATACTGTGCAGGGGTGCGTTTCTCAAACAACTTCCTAGGTTAGCATTTTTGGACCACTTTACTATGGAAGTATCTACTGTGGTAGTGGCAAAACCCGACTGTTTCTCGAAGCACTTGTACTTCAGTAGAACTATCATTGTAGGTACTTCCATAGTGGGCTCTACCATCAGTGTGTGAAGCATGGAAGCAATGGAGGAAAAGTAGGGGAAAGCCGTTGTGATTGGATGGATCTTTTTCGTTGACATCCCATGACAGACATGCAGGCTATCTATCCTTGTTGAATTTATTCGATAGTGATAATAATGACAAAGCTATGGTAAACATCTGGTAAAACCAACTGACGTGTTCGGAGTAGGTACTTCTGAAGTTTCTCACTACCAAAGTACAGTACTACCATAGTAGGCTTTGAGGAATGCAAGATAGCCTTTGGAACGATACTTCGTAAGTACCAACAACGGTAGTGGCTAAGAAGTTAGCAACTTTGCCTTTGAGAAACATAGCCCCAGGTTAGGCTGTACTGTGAACTTTTTAGTGAACTCTACTGAGACCACTTCTGAATGTGGCCTTGGTTTGGTACGCTTTAACCCTATGGGCCGGACGCCCCCAAAGTGCGGGCAAATGTACACCTATTCTTCTCTGTTGAATTACTTTGGAACGGTACATCGTAGCCATATGGCACTCACCAAACGCAACAGCAGAACCAGGGCTTTACAACGTGACTCCTCTACTCACATATGAAAAGATATCCCTACTGACAGCATCCTATGGACAGGTAATTGCAAGAATACAAGATTTTTCTTTATACGCAATATGATTTTTTATCTGTTTACTATTTTTTATAAAATCAGTGCAAATACCAGCTCAGCAAATAAAACCAGATCTGGATATCCTAGACTGTCCTGAAAAAAAAAACAAAAAAAAAACAAGATATAGCATGTGTATGGCCCTTACAATGACCAAGATATGAGCTTAAAAGTAAAGGTAGTAAAAATACCCTGAAAATAGCCTAGGGCCCATAGGGTTAAAGGGGTCTGAGTGTGCGTAGAGTGTTCACACATGGGCCAAACATGCTCAATGGATATCACTGGGCAGTTGGGACTGTCTTGTGTTATTTAGTAGGCTTTTGACAATTAGAATCAGCAAACAATAAACTTAAAACGTCAAAACCAGTTTTACCACATGAACCATATGAATGGTAAAAACTGTGTTAAGCAAAATTGTTAGTAAATTTAATTAACTACAGTTGCATTTGAAAATCGCACATTCCTTATCACTTCTTGCACTTGGAAAATGGGAATCACTTTCACTTTGCTCTTAAATACCTAAATATCAGATTGTGTGTGTGTTTGTGTGTGTGTGTGTGTGTGTGTGTGCGAGAGAGAGCGACAGAGAATTGAATTGCTTTCACTGTACTTACATTACTCAAACAGCCAATTTTGAATTTGAGGGTTGCAGATCTTTATTTATTTATTTTTTGTACAGTTATACCTTTAGCCTACAGGTGTGGCTATCTCCCACCATGTCCAGATGCACATCATAGGCTACAGTATTAACACATTAGGGTGTGGCAAGTTATGCCTCCCATTTGTAATTGTGTCTATATGTATATGTATATTTTTTGTCATTTACCTTACTTCTATTATAAATTATAATAATTATAATTATTTTAATGTTCAGGTCCAGTCAGGGTAGGAAAGGGTGAGTGGGAAGGGTGGTGCAATGTTGGTGCTTGTATGTTCAAGAAAAAAAAACAAAGCCCAAAGCAACAAAATGTAGCTGAACTAGTGTTTTTTTACACACTCACATTTTTAATAAAAAGAAGTTTTGAAAAAGAGCAGCTCTAGCACAAGAAAGCAGCTCTACACACATGATGCTTATTGTGGCTGTGTATGAGTCTACAGCATATGACATATTTTCTCCTCTCAGCATAGGACATTGAAGCAAGACCTGTCCATTGTAACACAGTTATCTTTTTAGTCGTCAAAATCCTTAAAGAATGCACCCACCTTCCACACGTTCTAAACACCACACCACTCATTGCCAATCATCCAGTTCATTCACAAAATTGCCTGACCAATTAGAAGTCGCCAAGGTCACGACTGCTAGGCCACGATCATAGTAAATACAGGAATTGAGTAGAGTGTGAATGGAGAGAGACACAGTGGCGGTGTTCATGGCTGAGAGCCTTCGGTAGCGCGGAGAAAGTGTCGGGAGTGAAACGGATCTTTTGCATATCGGGTCTTTTGCACTGAGTTCAAACTTCGATTGTTCGCTGGACGTCGGATTGGATTGTGTATTTCGTGTTCTTGTGGGATACGGACAACACTGAGACAGTTCAGGTATCGTCAATGCAAACGCTCTTTGCCTGGCTTGTTTGGATACTTGCTGTTCCCGTGAACTGTTTCCCTGCTGAGTTTCCCCGTGTGCCCTGCTCATTCTCCCTGCTCTATTGCTGTTGGCCTCCTGGGTCCTACACCTAGCTTACTCCTCTCCAGCACGCTCACACACGCACGCACACACACACGGCATTCCTACACCTGCCAAACATAGCTTGCTCTCTCTCCCTCTCCCTCTCCCTCTCTCTCTCTCTCTCTCTCTCTCTCTCTCTCTCTCTCTCTCTCTCTCTCTCTCTTCTCCCTTTTTTGTTTTTATTGAATGTTTGAAGGCCTTGAATGAAACAGTGCTCTTGTCAATGAACTGAACTGCTACTCTGCTGCTGTTTTGCTCCTGGTCTTTGTGTATATAACTCTCTTTTCCATGCCGTCTGTTTGATGAACTGAACTCTCAATATATGCAACGAAAATGAACGTACTCCTGTTGTGTGATGTTTGTGCTCTAGTTTGAACAAGAGGCTACATTGTATGGTAACTGGTGGCTAAGTTCTGACGTGGTAGTTTCCCACTACCTGGCGCCCAACTCCCATACCCACTATTGTTTTACAATTATTTCTTTTGTACGTCAGACACACCGTTACACCATGTAATTTCATGTAGGTCTGTAGCAGGGAGACATAGAGATAGATCAGCATATATTCCCATTGATTCACCATTTGGGGTGCTGAGCCCCAGAAGATCAGCTGGTGTTAATGTGATTAAGCAATTCTGTCAGCAATATTGTTGAATTGGAATACAAATCCTGAGAACAGGGAAATATGCTTTGAATATTTGAGTGTTTTAGCATTGTTCGTTTTTCACCCCAGAATGAGCACAAATACATTTTACTCTGCTGGAATAAATACCTTTTCATTCCACACAGCATAACTCTCCATAACTAACCTAACCTCATTACAACATTGGTTTAATTGGTGTTTGATTAAGCAAAAGAATGAATATTGGTGTGTGTGTTTATTTTCATTAATATTATACATATCTTTAAATAGCATACATGTACACAAGATTTTTTTTTATCTATTTAGGACCGAATTGTGTCAAAATTGGGTTGGTTTCCGTGACATATTTTAGTTTCTTTGTCTGTCTTTATTTCTCTGTCACCCTTCCTTTCTTTATTTTTCTGTCTCTGTATACAGATACAGAAAAATTAAGAGAGTGTGGGTGTGGGTGTGTGCATTTCCATATGTGTGTGTCTTAGGTCAATGAGTTTAAGGGCGCTTTCAGACCTATAGTTCGATTGCATTGATCTGCACTAGTTAGAAAAATGTTACAATGTAGCAAACGGACATGGGTACAGTTTGCTTTCACATATGCATAGCTCTAAACAAACCAAAATAGGCCATCGCTACCGGAACTAGGCTTAAACGCGCCACTTTCACGCAACTCAAACAAACAGGGAGTTTTTCCTCACCCCTGTTGCTCCCTGGTTACACTAACAACCGACTGCGCCTAAATGAACTTTCCTCGTCTAGTACCTCTGGTCTGCAAAGACTGCCGACCTATGTTCACATAAGAGCCCACATTAACAGGGCATTGCATAGTTCTAGCGCCACTGGACTACAAAGATTGCTGACTAGGGCCTACATGGACTGCCTACCTGTGTTCATGCAAGAGTCAGTTTGCTACTGTATTTATCTGCTCCGGCACCACTGAACCGCAAGAAATGTTGTCCTGTAACAACCCTGCTAAACTGTAAAGCATTTTGAGCTGTATCTTGCATGTATGAACTCTGCTATACAAGTAAAGTTTATTATTACTTTCAATAATAACTAGATGTACCGCATAGCGGTACATGGTATGACCGCCGCAGTGTATTGAAATGTGGGAACTGTTGGTATGATGAATGTGTGGTACAGCAGTGTGGGGTGAGAAATTGTGTGGAAATGATTTCCTGGAAGTGGTCATGGATGTGGGTTTTCAATGAATGACATTGTGTGTGTTTGTGTAGTGCGTAGGAGTGATTTGTGAAAGAAATAGGCAAAATGAGATTTTGTACAATTACAGCACGCCCTATGGGCCCAATTTTATGGCATGTACTGTGCTTTTAGAGGTCTTTGTACTGATCATGCATGATGTATTTTGTGCAGTTCCCACCTTCTCGGTCCAAGATATTGGCAAACCAAAACTCCAAGTTTTGCATTTACCCATATCACTAGGTGGAGCTATGCTATGAGTGTTTACGAGTTGGGTCGATACGTCTCTGTAACACCAACATACTAACACAAAATCGTTGTCTTGGGCAAAATTTGTTGAGTTATTTAACAAAAACTGTTTTTTGACACCTAGCTTCGACGATAAACATCGCCCCCTATGACAAAATGTCGCAAAATTTTGTACACATGAAAAGAAAGCTGTTTAGAGTTGGCATGTCAACTTTGACCAAATTTGAGCAATTAGAAGCCCAGATATGGACTTTTGAAGAATTTTAAGCTACGTGGTAAATGTTCATTGACATGTAACTTTGAAACAGTTTATTTCAAGCTAAATTCTGTGATAACGTTTTGTCAGCATTGTCTGTAGATGACATCTACCAAATTTGGTGAGATTCGCTTGAACGGCCTATGACAAGTTCATTTGGATTCACTTTCGCAGTGTTGAAATTTCACGGAAATTGTTTTCGTTAGAAGTGGGCGTCGACCAGTGTTTTCAATGGGTGAGGGTCAATACATTTCACAATATAAACAAATTGGTTGTAAATGTGAGTATTCTCTAGATAATAGGCAAAATGACATTTTGTACAATTACAGTGCCCCCTATGGACCAAATTTTATGGCATGTGTTGTGCTTTTAGAGGACTTTGTGCTGATCGTGCATGACGTATTTTGTGCAGTTCCCACCTTCTCGGTCCAAGATATTGGCAATTCAAGATGCCAATTTTTGCATGTACCCATATCACTAGGTGGCGCTATGCTTCAAGTGAGTGTTTATGGGCTGGGTCGATACGCCTCTGTAACACCGCCATATCACAAAAATTTCATGTTGTTGGGTGAAATTTTCATTGAGTTATTCAGCAAAAACTTTTGGGCATCTCCCCCTCTTTGATAGACACTGGCACAGCAGGAGGGTGACCCTTGGGGGCCAAAAGCTTCTAGTCGCACAAAAATTTCTTGGGCTACATGCCTACAAAGATTCATGTCCCCCAGACTTCCAGTGTCCCAGCAATCATTGACTGTTTGCTGTGAAAAAAAAGAAAAAAAGGAAAAAAGTTGCGGCAACACTATAATGACCGCTTTCGCTAGCTTTGCTAGCAGCGGTCATAATAATGCACTAAACTCTAATGTTCCATCCAATTTGGCCTGGTTGCTTTCACACCAGAGGAACCATACCAAAGTAGTCTTGGACCGGTTGATTTGGTGCGCACCAAAGTACCAAGATTGCATTCACAACAATGAAAACGAACCGAACTAAGAACTTTTGGTTCGAACGGGACGTTTGGTGTGCACCAAATGCTGTCAGTGTAAAAGCACCCTAAATGTGCTTACCTGTCATGCTGCAAGTAATTTGGCTGTCTCCTTAAACATAATACCCCCCCCCCCCCCACACACACAGACAAAGACACACAGACAAAACACACACACACACACGCAAACATCCCCCACTCCGCCACCACTGTTATTATGAAGACCCTACAAGGATGGCTTTAAACAACTCGGGAAACAGTTATGAGTGGGCAGAGAGGGGGAGAGACAGAGAAAGTAAGAGAGGGAGAGAGAGACCAGAAGAGGTGGATGGGATGACACATGGAAGAAAAAAGAAGAGTCCATCCCTCAAGACAATTCATTGCACATTTTTTACAAATTAGTGCCATGTGTGGAAGCCATCAATGGTGATGGCACTCCAATAAGTTGTGCATGACTGATGTTGACGTTGGAGAAAAATAGGGGTTCACCGCTGGGGTTGAGCAGCTCCTCTCTAGCACCAGCTCTGCCTGGGTCACACTCCACACCAGGGAGCTCCACAGCCATCGTCTGATATTTACCAGATAGTTGTGGAGAGACAAGGGCATTGACTACACACAAATTTGCAGAGGCATATTCAAAGTGTGATGAAGTGGGCTTTGGTAATGCAGTAAATGCTAGAGCATATTTTTTGGATGAGAACTAGGTTGGCACTGGCATTGGCATGTTTGGAATTTGGATATTTTGAACACAATGCACTATGGAGCTACCAATGAAATTATTAGTTGTCGGGGGAAAAAAAATCTCCTGTCACTGACAAAAACCAAGTTAAATTGTCTGATATGGTTTTTCAATAACAATTTTTTGATGTGGATCTTTTGTCGTTCTGATGCACCGGGTTAACATTTGTGTCAGTTTTTTATGCTGTCTTTTTTGGATGACAGTACTTTTCACTGTCAACTTAATGTCTTTGTTTTGGTGTAGAATTTGATGGGTTGGGCAACAACAGTTCGGTTCACTATCATACCAGAAGTGTTGCATTGAATGGGAGGGGTATGTGCATGCATGACTGATTTTGACATGCATATGGTCGTCCATAAGCACTCCAAAAATGTGTCAATCTGCATCATTTTTTGCATCCCTATCGTGCTGCGCACACCTGTGTGAGAGACATGACTGGTTTGCATTCCTATGTATGATTCATTTCACCCAATCCATTTATGCTGACTGTTCATATTTGTGTTTTGTGCTGCGTGAACAGAAATAGAAAACACTGCCCCTTTCCATCCTTGAACACCATGGAAAGACTCTGCAGTGCCATTTTTACTATTTGGCCTTTTGTCAAAAAAGCAGTAGGACCTCTGAAGTTGCTTAAAATTGGGTAGGGAGTTTAAAATATGCCCAAAAGATCTGAGGTGATTAACAGATAACTACTCAAACTTTGACTGGCTACTGACTTTGTGATTTTTTTGTCACATTAAAATTAAAATCTCAATACATGAAATGTTAAAATGTCCTCAATAATGAAATATTTACAGGTCCTCATGCATTGCAATCTGTGAAAGGTCAAAAGATTAAAGTTATAATTGTAAAGCAGTAAAGTAGTAAGTGTTTTTAGAATCTTACCTCACTGAAGTATGTGTTCATGCATATATTTTAGAGACTGTAATGCCACTTCCATAAAATCACCCCATAAATATCTGGAATAACAGAGAAACAACTAGAGGTCAACTCATATTTATGCCCCGGAGTTTGATTTTGCATGGACTGGGTGTGGAGCTTTATAATGTCAGAGGGAAACGGCTGAAGCAGGCAGTTTGGAGTGTGGAGCAGTGGTGCCTCATGGGAGAACATCACTCAACCTCTGCTGGCAAGCACTGAGTTCACATGCACACAAAGTCCATCCCACCCACTTTTTTATAGTTTCCTGGACAGAAACAAACCCATGCACATGCCATGCACACACACAAATACAGAAACACTCACCGATGTGCGTGCTTATCTACAGTTTGCAAAAGCCAGCATAAAGATGTCCACAACATCTGTAGTCAGTAGCTTAGACAAACCTTAATAAACATAGCCCTCTGTGGATAAACAAGAATAAAGGTGATAATTACACAAGCCCAAGTAATACAGTGGATCCTATACAATGTGGTTGTGATCTTGTGATGGGAGATGAAAAATTCCAGTATCAGTATCGGATGTTAGTATAGTGATATTTGTATTCATAACAGTTCTCCAATACAGGTACCATTTTATATAAACATTAACGTACATTAAACTCAAGGTTGTGGTCAGGTGTTATATACAGATATTTTTCTGTTCTATTAAATGTGCCTACTGAATACACCTGGTAACAGGGTAATCTACCATTTACTGTTGTACACTTTTATTTCTATACGTTTTACTATTTTATTTTCTAACAACCTGGGCCTCGTTTCCCGATAATGATGGATCTTAGCCTTAAGAGCAACGTAAACAATTGATCCCACGAACGTTCTTACATTCCTTACGGACCGTTTCTCGAACATGATCGTACATGAACGCACGTGCCCTGCTCAAGTTGGCGCTATTAAGGGTTATTTTTTTCTTAGTTGCCTCGAAACGCTCCCGTTCATGAAATGCCCATACAAATCACATGTAGGATCACCGTTTTATTATGCCAAGTTTTACTATCAAATATAGTTGACGTACGCTCCTGGCTGCAATCATATTGACTTAATTCCAGGCTCTTGCGTAATTTAGGCTACTTCTTTATTTCCGTTTGTCTGCTGCGTCAGCTACATGATGTCATGGTAGTTATATGGTAGTTGCATGATAGTTACAAAAATAATGTCTTTGTTCAGGCGCATGTAGCCTATTTTCACTTCGCATCCTCTGGGTGTCTCCACTCTGCCACGCCAGTTAAGATTAATCTTAGTGCTCTACGGGGTCTCCGGACCACACGTAGAGTTACGAGTGATCTCACGATGGTTCTTGGCCAAGGAAGGTTTCGGGAAACGGTCCGTAAACTCTACGATGGTGCTAAGTGTGAAGTTGAGTACTACTTAGGCTTAAGTACTACTTAACATCGCTCGTAGTGCTTTCGGGAAACGAGGCCCAGAGCACATACAATGACAGTCCTAAGTATGTTCCATACTGGTATACTGTTCTATACTGGTACCTGCTATAACTGCCTAAACAAACTCCTCAATGTAAAAGAATGTGGTATTGATTCACCTCTACTAGTTATCTACAAAAATAAAAAATATGCACAAACACAAAGTAGCGTGGGTTGTGGGTTGTCCAAAAATATTTTCACATTATTTCCAGATAAAATGTTTTCATGCTTTAATGTGAAAATATATCTTTTAACAACAGGGAAGTATGTGTTATAACATGAACCTTTTCATCAAAAAATATTGCTGAAATCTGAAAAATATCTTATTTGAATACACTTTTCACATTACAACATGACACTGATCAACTAATTTGTTTCTGGTGAGGCAGCAGTACACTTCTGTACGCTTCTTCTAACAGCCCTTTTTTCTAATGCAGAAAATCATATTGGTCACATCCATGCAGTTTGTGTCCAAGATATTCTGGATAAGAGAGAGAATCTGACATTGCTTGAGAAAAATGAATCAATGACCAAATGAAATACAGTTCTCCCCTCCCCAGTGGTATTGACTCTGTCCTCAATCCTTTTCTCCGTTGCTAAAGTAAATATTCCTGTGAGAGGTCCTGAGGCCTTCCCTCAGTAGACACCTCCAAAGGCTGGGGGGCCACAGCAGGTCTGACTGAGGCACATGTCACTGGTGGTTTTAATGAATCGAGTGACCCCATCTGCAGGGGTCGATAGTGCCACTTCTTATTTCTCCACTCCTCCTTCAGCAGATGAGCGCTGGCTATCTGCTCTGTCCATCAGCCAGCTTTCCTCCAGCCATGTGACATACTGTTCTAATCTGGCAGCACACATCTTGTTGGCCCCCCACACACCCCACTACTCCCCCTTTCTGCTTGCCTGATCTCACGCCATTCCTAATGGCCAGTTAGCACTTGTGAGTCTTTCAACACAGATTCTCCCCTTTCGTGAGTTAAAAGTGCCCTTTTAGGTTTTATTATACTACACTGTAAATAGTGCCAGCTTAAAACAACTAAGACATGGATCATTTTATGTGGGTGTAACTTCTATTAGTTTGCTTCATTATTTTCCAGGTATAATGAACATACAGTTAGTTATATAGTGCAACTTAAAACAACTTACAAAGATCCATTCAGCATGTTGTTTTCTGTCAGTATTTTTAAAGGTGTACTTGCATCATGTTTTCATTAATTTGGCGGTTGTGTCTAGTATCGATGAATGCCCTACGAGCTGGTTTTGGTGAAAAAAATGTTTCAGGCTGTAGTTTGGTGGAGGAGATGGAGCGGGGAGAATGACAGGTTCTTGGCTATGCTAGTCACAGGCTACAATCATTCAAAGCCAATTCGGCGATAGTGAACCAAATAGAAGATTTAAACGTTTTAAACAAACACACATACTTACCTATACTTCGCTAAGTAAGTGTGTGCTGCAACACAGTAATCACAGCTGTGGCATGGCTTTTTCTAATGAACAAACTCACGTCACCATGTTGGCCTTTTTCTTATTCACTCGTTTTTCTGCATACTTTCTTTTATTGACTAATGGAGGCAATCGGGGTATAAGAACATTTTCACATGCAGCATGCATATTCAACTCGTGGTGACCTATCGTATTTCAAAAGAGTAAAGGGTTTCTCATGGAAGTGCTTCTTTAAGTAATTTTAAGTTGATTCTAAGCAGCACTTTTGACAGGGTAGGTATTTCAGCAACCTTTGTAATTATCCTGATAATGTTTGCTTTGATTATTTCAAACCCACTTGCATGACAGGAAGCTGGTTTGACAGCTGAGTGAATTTTCCACCCTACTGGTGGCTAAAGATCACGAGTCTAATCATCACCCTGCAGCCCTGCCCAAGTGAGCCTTTAAAGCTGATTTCTGTTGATGCTTGAAGTAGTTGGTGGTCTCTGTCTCATTTCTTTTCTGTCAGAAGCATGGCTGAGAAAGTGTCTTCGCAGACACAGCTCCAAACAACAGGGCAGCTGCTGTCTGTCACCATGCCAGCAGGGTGGGATATGCTGTCACTCAGAGACGGCAGATACTGTACAGAGTGCCAAGATTCTGCAATGCACGCACACACAACACACACATATGCATACATACACACATGCACACAAAGACATGCATAAATATGTATGTCACATTTATCATCAATTATAATTAATAGTAAGACTGTGACAGGTCTAATTTCTTCAATTTTATTACAGTTTCCTCATGCGTTAAGCAGTGATGGAGAGGTTGACCTCATATAGGCTTTAGAGTATTTAAAGAGGTTAACAAAAGCACACATTTCTTGATATTTCTTTCTCTATTGTTTATTTTTATCCTCCCAGTACCAAAATGTCCACAGAATAAACAGACCTCCCTGACACGTTCCGTATTCTACGCACACAAGTGCACCCTTGTTGTGGACCCTGTGTTGCCTTCGCACTTATGTTATAGCTTATAGTGCAACAGACATGCGCTATCTCTGGCCATGTGTGATTCACGATCTCTCCACTTCAGTGGGTTACAGCTCTGTTGCAAGTTATTCACAGTAAGTAAAATCCTATGTATAACAGACTCAAAACAGACAATGACAAGTACAAAAAAACGCAAAGTTGATGGCGAAAATCGCCAGCTCAAACCCGTCTTGACGGACCAGTTTTGTTTTATTTTACCTAAGCATCAAAATGCTAAGCCAACATGCCTGTCCTGACTCCTATCAGCGTTTGGGAGGGGTTTGGGTTCCTCTAGTGGTTGTTTTAAGAACTAGTTGTCGACGTTCAGTTCCTCTAAAGAACTTGTTCGGATTCGTTCACCAGTTTGTTCCTTTGGATGACGTCATATCACGTGTCTTGCACGACTCCAAGCCATGAAACCAAAGCCCGTTTGACTGGTCAGTCAATCTTAAAGTGAAGTGCACTGAAACAGCATTATATCAGAATATTATCTTCCCAGTTACGCCAGAATTCAGTGATGTTTTGTTAGGCTACGTGATAACACAAGAACGTCGGGACGAACGAGAGAGGAGTCAGAGTCTGTATAAGTCCAATGATCAATGGGTGAATGACCAAACCCATTAAAAGAATTAAAATGAATAATGAATTATTCAACATTCAAGGACATGGCCGGATTAACGCACAGGCTAGATATGGCTGCAGCCTAGGGGCCCCCACGTGTGCCAGCCTGCCAGGGGGCCCCCGATTGGACAAAAAAAAAAAAAAAAAATTCAATTTCATTTGCTCAAAATAAATATTTTAATAAGCAAGACGCTGATTGGCTAAAAATAGTGGCGGCAAATCTGCTTTCCAGATATAAACGTCAGAACGTTACACACCCCCTCAGTTGGACAGTGACAATGCGAAAATGTCGGAGAGAAAGTATGAGGGTGGCGTCAAAAGCGAAAGGCTCAACGAGCGAAAGTACAGCGAGACAAAAATCTCCTGTACAACATGCCTAAGTTAACAGGCTTTTTTAAGCCTGCTGAATCACCACTGACAAGTCCTGAAACTGTTGCCAATAATGTCGATAGAGTTATGCTAGCTGGATCTGCAGACAGTTTTAGCTCTGGGGAGGGCAAAGGACCATCAGTTTCAGACCTTGAAATAACTACAGTAGGCCTATGTGTGGATGAATGTGCTGCAACTAGTCCCACAAACACTGAGTTAGCAGTTAACAGCCCTTACTATGAGAGTACTATGAGAGCAATACCCACTGTTTCTGAAGGGAGTAGTGATGCTAACCTCTCTGACCCGGCGGTTGCCTGTAATGATGGTTCTCCTGGACGTTCTAGCGACGTCGATGTTAACTTTAATTCAGATCCTGGTTGTTGGGGCGAAATTGATGAACATGCCAGAAAATACTGGGTACAAATGGGACCTGGTATTTGCCCTAACAAAGACGCGGATAACGCTGCATCCAAAAGACATCACAAGCAACAGAAAAGGTACTTTTCAAAGTCTTTATTCATGAGGAAGCTTGCTAATGGTGAACTTGTGCAGAGAGAGTGGCTCTTTTACTTTCCTTCAAAGGGTACAGTCTTTTGTTTTGCTTGCAAATTATTCGGGAGAACCAGTCTGTTGACGTGCGGGTATAGTGATTGGAAAAATGCTTACGGGCACCTGTCAGAGCATGAAGGATCACAGTGCCACAGAGAGGCGATGATGATTTACCTTAGACGGTGTGCTAATGGTGGATGTGTTGACCATGAGCTCAGAAAACAGTTTGACAGTGAATGCGCATACTGGAGGGAGGTTTTGAAGAGAGTGGTTGTCGTGGTTAGGCATTTAGCGGAGCGAGGGCTGTCTTTCAGGGGAAGTAGTGAAATCTTTGGAAGACTGGATAATGACAATTTTATGGGGACATTGGAAGTAATCAGCGAATTTGATCCCTTCCTGAAAAGGCATATTGAAAAATATGGCAATGTTGGCAAGGGAGCACCCTCATATCTTTCGTCAACAACGTGTTTGGAGTTTATTGAATTGATGGGAGAGAGGGTTCTTGCAGAAATAATCAGCCAGATAAAAGGGGCTAAATATTTCTCGATTAGTGTCGATTCTACACCAGACGTTGCACACACAGACCAGCTAACATTCATAATACGTTATGTGTCAACAGATGGTCGTGTTACAGACCGTTTCGTGAAATTTCTGCCAATCGAGTCTCATTTGGGAGAATCACTTTTCCAGGCTGTTCTTGGTGTGTTGAATGACATGCAGCTTGACATGAATAACTGTAGAGGCCAGTGTTATGACAATGCTGCAAACATGTCTGGTACTTACAGTGGCCTACAAGCACGAATCAGACAAATTAACCCTCTGGCTGAATGGGTACCTTGCCGCACACACTCTGAATTTAGTTGGAATCAACAGTGTCAACAGCTGCTTTGAGACGGATGCATTTTTCACTTTAGTACAGACACTTTTTAACTTTGCGTCCAAATCTTCATCTCATTGGCAGACGATAACAGCTGGTTTGACGCCTAATGAAAACAATAGGATCGAGACTCTTAAAGGTCTCTCTGATGCTAGATGGTCAGCTCACGCATTAGCAACCAAAGCACTTCCCCAGAACTATGGCAAAATTCAGGAGTCGCTATTGAAATTGAGTAAAGTAAAAATGTTACTACACAACGTGAAGCCGTGACATACAATGTAAAGATGGACGAATTAGAAAATGCGTTCCTGTGTAACCTAGGGAACAATATATTACAACGTTTCCACAGAACTAGTGTTGCTCTGCAGGCAGCAACCTGTAGCCTAGGGGCCCCTGGTCATCTTAATCCGGCCTTGTTCAAGGCAGAGTAAATAATGTTATAATATAACAACTTCATTACAAATAATGAAACAACTGTTGTTAAGTTATCTAGCGTATCGCTGAATTACATTCTTTTGTTTGCTCATAGACACGGTTGCTATGCTTAATAGGCTGTCATTATAAAATATATAAATAAATAAATACATAAAATGCATGAGAACGTTTCAGACTCAATAAGGATAACAACATATGATTGGTTGGTGGGCTTCACTGCCACTGAATGAGCTCACAGACTGCTGTGCTGATTTTCGAAGGAATGACCGACCATGGGAAGCAGCGAACTAGTTTGTCTCGTTCCTCCCCCGAGTCAGTTAAAGTCCACTGTACGATCAATGGATGAATGACCAAACCCATATTAAAATCGCTGATGATAGCCTACATAGACAGTAAAACTTGTTTCAAACCTGTCACAAACATGTTTTCATTCAAAGATCAAGTCTTTCATTCTTTACATTTCTCCCACCAGCCATGTCAAACGCTTATCACAATGGCTTATCGTCAATGCATATTCGCGCCTACTTGTAGCCTATAGAACGTCAAAGAAAAAACAAAATAGATACATAGTAGCAGGGGCTGCGCACACGGGCTGCATCCGCATCTGCATCTGGGTCATTCCGTGTCAAATCAACAAATGGCCGACAGTCACCCTCTCCAAAAAAATTGAAAAAAATCACAGCTGTTTGTACATCCAACCTATGTATAAATCTTAAATATTAAGTCTGTATCACTAATAGCTCCAAAACTACAGCCCTTTGAAATTTCAGGTCATTTTGGGAATTCTGGTGAACAAGCCTTTTGCTCAACTTTCGACATTGCTGGCTCTTTTAGTATTCCACACACATTAGTGTAACTATGTGAAAAGAAATGCATTTTCCTGTAGAATTCAAAGATCAAATCAGATCAGATGTACCTTGTGTAATTCTTCCTCTCCAAAGCTGTGAAAATGGCTATAGATTCAATATGTGAAATGACACCACCACTTTTGAGGGCTTCTCATTCAAAAAGTATGGCATTGCCTATGCATTAACCTTTGTTGATATTGTTTTTATATGGTCAGTGTATTTTCTTGAAGTTAGGCTTGATTTTCAAAAAGGCTGTTTTCATGTCGTCATTTCACCATGTGGACAGTTCACAGGATTTTTTAAACATTTTTCCATAATCATCCTGTATGTGAGGATCATTTGTCCAAAATTTGGATTTGTTGCTGAGTCTCTATTGAGATATGATGTTTGGGGAAAAAAATGTCAGTAATTCCATGGAGTTGGATTGATCGGTAGTACCTCTTTCCACCACATGTTGTGCTCTTTTAATACAATGGAAGTCAATGATAGGGTAGCATGTCATTTACAGGAAAAGCTGCCAAACAAACTTTGTGTTACAATTAAACCAATTGCACTGTCAAGGTCATTTTTGAGCAGGGTTTTATTGTACAGCACACAAAAAGCAAGGCAAAACTGAAACAATGGCATTATAATACAAACACAAAAGGACCATAAACAGGAATGCTATCAATTTAAAGATCATAAACAGTAACAATATGCTATGCAAACATCAAGAATGTAAAAAACTAAGATCTCATATTTTTAAAGTAATGAAATGCAAGACACAGACATTCACACTCATGATCACAAAATATTATGCATATCTTAAATTTAAACATTTTAAAAATTCATGCAGCGAAATCGCCTCTCCATCCGCGCACGAACATCAGTGAGTCAAAAACTGCCTGCCGACTTTCAGGTCAAAATAGATCATTTCCGCGAGTTTTTGACGAAGGAAGTAGCGGGGCATAACGTGACACCAGATCACATAATAAATATGAATGAAGTCCCCCTCACTTTTGACATCCTCATGGGCCGAAGTGTGGCAGAAAAGGGGGTGAAAACTGTCAACATTGTGACAACGGGCCATGAAAAATCGCACTTCACAGTGGTGCTGGCATGCTGTGGAGACGGGACTAAGTTGCCTCCTATGGTGATCTTCAAGAGAAAAACAATGCCAAAAATTGAATGCCCCTCATCAGTTGTCCTGGCCGTGAACGAGAAGGGGTGGATGGACCAGGACATGATGAATGTGTGGCTAACCAAGTGCTATGCCAAGCGTCCTGATGGGTTTTTCAAAACGCGCAAGGCCCTGCTTGTCATGGACAGCATGCGGGCGCATATCACATCCCAATTCAAAGATAAATTAAAGGCGTTCAATTCGATCCCTGCCATCATTCCTGGGGGCCTGACGAAAGTGCTACAGCCATCTCTGTGAACCGGAGCTTCAAGGCAGTTCTGCGACAACTGTGGGAGCAGTGGATGATTGATGAGGAACACAGCTTCACGGCAACCGGGAGGATGCGCCATGCAACTTTCCTTGATGTCATCGGGTGGATTAGCAAAGCATGGGCTTCAGTGACGACGGAAACCATCCTGTCTGGGTTTCGAAAGGCTGGAATAGCTGGAGCTGATGCAGAGTCTGACGACAGCCACCCAGAAGAACATGAGGAAATGGGGCTTCGTCTGCCACTGGAGTTGGCAGAGTTGTTCAGAAGCGACACAGAGGATGAAGATTTCAATGGATTTGTTGATGAACTCAATTGACCTAATTAATGGTTTGTGTAACTTTATTTACGAAGACCTAATGATTTTATTGGCCAACTTGATCAGTTTTTGTGCTATTAAATGAATCTATTTTGCATTTTTAAAAATGCGTGAGTGTGTGAAGCGCATGGCTGCGCCTCCCGAAGTGGAAGGCAGTGTGATGGAGTGACCATCACTAGAGTTGTGGGTGTGCTCTGACTGCCATCCCAATGAGCCTGGCTCTTTGGCGTTGCGGTCAGAGCCCCAGTTTGGTACCCTGGAGACCTGGGTTCGAAGCCGGGTGGGGTGACTTCTCCTCCCCTTCGCTACAGGTGGCAAGCGCACTTTTCTGCCTTGTCTCGTTTTTTTCCTCCTCCAAATTCGATTGATTTGACTGTAGGCCTATGCCTGCTTTGATTAAGCATACCTGTAAGCCTGCTTGGCTTTTGATTTCATTAAATAAAATTCGACAAAAATGAAGAATGACGCTCCTCGATGATTACCGCTTTACAGATGGACGAGCCACGGGGTGAGTAAGCCCTAGGGGATACCGGCAAAAAATACAGGCCTATTCTAAAAGCACTACTGGTAATTAATGCATCAGTAATATGATGCGTCGCTCATCACATAGAATCAGATTTTATGGATAGAACGATGATTGTAGGACAGAATAACCCTTCAAAAAAGTGCGACTTGTAGTCCGGTGCGACGTATATCTTTTTTTTTCGTCTTCACAATGCATTTTTTGGCTGATGCGACTTAAACTCCGGAGCGACTTATAGTCCAAAAAATACGGTATGTTACTTACCTGTGTGAGTAGGCTACTGTGAAAAGATGCGTGTTAGCTTTAGTAGTATGTTGTACTTACCGGATTTATAACATGAAAAGGAAGAAGAAAATGGTGAATAGTGTTGTGCATATTTTATTTGAAATGTAACATTGATATTTCATTGTGTTGTGTTGCAGTTTTACAAAAAAGTAGCAGGATTTCAGTAAAAGGTCAACCTGGAATCAAGTGTACTGGGTCTTTCTTGTTAGCTATCTGTCTGAAAATATAGCTCACGACACGTATTAACCAGTTCAGAATAATGCCTGATATGCATGCAAACTGTCGCCGTCTGCGACAAAATCAAGAGGCACTTCACTACTATGCATACTACTAGTTTTAATTCACACTTTTTTGAAATAGCCAGCATGCCTTCTTCCTTCATACGCTCCATTTTTACCATTGAGACATGTAAGACAGCACAACAAAGGGCAAGAACAGCCTCTTTACGTGTTTCTTGGAATCTTGGAAGAGCAAATTCTGTGTTGATTAAAGAGTGTGCAATTGATATGGTGGAAGAGGTTTTATGTCACGACGAGAAAAACAAGCAAAATACTGTGGAGCTACTAAAGCAGGTGCCATTGTCGGCCAACAGCGCAACAAGAACAATAGAAGTTTTAGCCGAGGATTGCTCATCCAGACTAAACGCGGATCTGATTAAAACAGAGGCCATGTCACTGGCAATAGACTTGTCGTGTGACCGAACCGATATGGAACATCTATTTGTGTTTGTCAGATTTTTTTGATGAGAATACATTTCGGGAAGAGCTACTTTGTTTACCAACTCTACCTGGGCACACAACTGGGGAGATCCTCGATGACGAGCTGACACAGTTTTTTGCTAAGACTGGTTTGGATGTGACCAAAATCATGTCTGTTGTTACCGATGGAGCCCCGTATATGGTGGGACACCGCCAGGGCTTGGTGAGCAGGCTCTCCGCAATTAACCCACAGCTCTTGACATTTCATTGTATTATTCACCAATCAGTGCTGTGCGCTAAACTTGGCAAGGAAATGAAAGAGGTCATGGATTCGGTGACAAGACTGGTCAATATTGTTCGGGAGAATTCAAGTCTGCAACACCGCATTTTCAGAGCATTCTTGGAGGAAATGTCAGCGGAGCATACAGAGCTTTTGCTGCATAACGATGTTTGGAACGGGGCGCACCAATTCCAGGCATTTTTCATGGATAAGAATAAGATGGGATGTGTGTGTTTTTTGAGTGACATAATGTCTCATCTGAATCACCTTAACCTTCAATTACAAGGGAAGAATCACAATGTTGCAGACATGTACGAGGCTACTAAAGCATTCCAGGCAAAATTGAGCCTTTTCAAGAGAGACATTCGCGGGAGAAAGTTGCAGTACATAATCTGGCCCACAATGAAAAATAATTGGGGACCACTGCACTATACTGTAACTCGGTCACCACACAGACAAGAACAGAACATTTAGCGACGCACACTACTAACACAAACTTTCAGCTGTCCTACACAGTCAGGCCCTCTTTGCTCAATGCACTCCGCCTGCCGTTAGATGCCAAGTCCTCTCTGGAGCTTTCCTTGTCTCGCCCACCAGCAGCAGGCAACAGCACACACCTCCCTCAATCTCAGCCCCATGGATAAGTGTAATGCCAGCCTCCTCCACGCATGCAGGCTCTAATGGGTTGCCTAATTGCTTTATCTGGGCGATGGGAACACGCTGAAGTGTCTCCTAAGAAAGCTTCTTTTCTTCCTAAGGGTCTCCTAAGCAAGGCCCATTACCCATCCTGGAATGGATCATGTAGGAAAATTTTAATTGCATCCAAGAGCATGTGATAAAATTAATTAAAGATGGTTCTACCTTGAGTGTGTATACCAGAGGGCTGTGCGAGAGATCCACTCAGAAATATGATGAGATTTCATGCGGAGCAAACCCCTTTTTTAGTGTGAAGAGTGCTATGAATAGCCATGCCCCATCTGCTGAAATGTAAATGTGCGAGGTGCTGTAATGAGGAAAATGACTTGATGAAATCCAAAGTGCATGGCACAGTGATAATCTTGTTCTTCTACTAAGTGCCTGTGCGAGGAAGTTAAAGAAATCAAGAGAAGTGTTGGCAGAGCTCAGTCCACATGTGTGTGCGAGTGTTTTTCACCTACAGTACAAACAACAGTCACTGAAGTTTGTTTCAGAATCTTTTGTTACAAGTCCTGCATTCTCCCATTCTCTCAGTAAGGCCATCCAATGCACAGATTAAATCTGTCGGCAAAGATTATGGAACAGAGCAGTGACATGCTGCAGTCTGTCATTTTAAAGGAACCATGGTGTGTTTCCAGATGCTATGTCATTATTCATAGTGGTGTAGTGACCATGTGTGTTTTGATGGAGTGTCATGGGTGATCTTTTCCTGGTGTCTTTTTCTGTGGCAGGTGTCAGTGGTACATAAAAGCCAAGATGAAGTCGGATGACAAGCGGAGGGCTCAGTATCAGAACGGCCATGGTGAGTGCCCCCCCCCCCATTCCCACCCCCACCCCACCCACAAAAAAGCCTCAACTCTCACACAGCTCTGCTAAGCTTATTTTACACATGACTCATCAGGCAGCCATTATTTTCCAAGAGGAACAAGTCAGTATGAATCACACAGAGAGAGCTGCGTCTATCTACAAATATTCTTAAACAAATTGTCATGGATATTTAGTTATGGTTAGCGATGAATAGCAAACAGAACTTCCAGAGAAAAGTCAAAATAGCAAATCCAGTCATGCATCTCTCTCAAAGACTGTGAATGAAGTACTCAAGATGTCATCCCCTTGGTGAACAGCCGCCATACCACTGAGACCCTGCCGCTATTTGCATGCCACTCAGTCCAATTTAAAACTGCCAGTTGAAAGGTCCATTTCTTCTGTTTTGTTGTTTTGTTTGTTTTCTTCAATGGTGCCGTATATGTCTAAATCTTGTAGCAGTTTTGAAGTCACGTGTCACACTAAAGGCAGTGAACTAATCAGCCCAAGCATAGAGAAGTCCCCCTCCATCCTTCTCTCCCCTGGGCTACACAACCCCCTCCCACAGCATTCCAGCTCTTACTGTTTCTCTTGAAGTCGTGTATTTTTTTGGAGACGTTCAACATTTTTCTTAGCCTTTACACACTCCTCTTCTTTTTCTCCTGTGTTCACTTTCTTATTTACCCCCTCTGCAACTATTTTCTCATTACAGCAAGAGCCACATTAAAAAATGGCTTTTTAAACACATTAAAAATAGGCTTTCCATTAGTCTCCTCCAACAGATCACAGTGGCTCCAATCTTATTTCCACTGGCAGTCAGAATTATTTTATATTCTGTGTGTGGGATGAAAGTGATTTTACAGTGTTTTCATATTACACATTTAATATTTTATAAATATTAGTTTTAAGTTATCAAAGTAATACTTAGTTGGCCATTGAGTGTGTTGTTTTTAATTTAGCTGTACGTGGGTGTAACAGATGAGGCCCTAAATGAGACTAGGGTGCCAAAGCCAGAGATTAATAAATGCCCACGTCCCCGACTCACTCCAACAAACACAAAGGCCATCTTATGAGAGTGGCTAACAGCAGGGTAATGGTGAGCACCATCAGCATATTTGTAAATTTGACACACCACAGCAGATTTGGCAACGCTTGCATTTCAGACACTAAACTAAACAAAAGCTCTGGTTGTGGTGTCAGGCTCCATTACTATATTCCATTGGGACTTATTTGATATTCATATTATGTACATTTACTTTGATTTGTTTAGCAGAAACTGAAATAACTTTGTGAGCTGAGTGAATGTTTGCATTTTATTTGTGTCAGAGCCCCTTGGGAATGATGCAAATGACCCCATCGTAGTTTTCCACCACACGTATTGGATATTTTTAAATGTTTTTCTTAGGGCGAAACTAATTCATCTTTTCATTACATTAATAATTTATTCATCATAAACATATAGCATGAAAATATTTACAGTGTTTTATTTCACGTGTGTCATGTTTATTCATGTGTGGCTCTTGACTTGGAACAAACACAGCCATTGTATGTGTTTTATTATGAATTATTCATTGCCTTATTTGACATGGATAATATGGCCATAAATGCATTACTAGATGTGTTTTTTTCAAATGTGGACAGCAGGAAATCACCAGAAAAAAGCTGATGTGTCCACATTGGGAATAAACAGTCAAAGATGACGCTCTGACTCATATCAGTAACAGAAACAGAGCTCACTAGTGTAAACAACACATTCTGTAACTTTCAAAAAGTGAACCAAATTTTTTTTGTTCCATCCCTTGTGCATGACACTGAGAAAACGCTTAGACAAGAAAACATATTTCTCCAACGACTACAAAAACTTGTAATGAGTACTCAGAGGGGACGTTTTTATCCATCCTTCCTCAAACCTGAGCTGCTATCTTTTCTTGATCACTGACCAGTTTTAATCTTTAGTTTTAAGAAAAAAGAAAACAGTTTTGGTGGATGACGACACTGACATGTCAGTAAGCACTGGACAGTCTCCTCAGAGGTGACAATATAGCCCCATATTAAATGGCTTATCAAACACTATGTTTGCATACTGTATTGTTTTAATTATTTTTTGCAATTATTTTACTACATTGTAGTGTTATAATAAATAGGCTATTAAACTGGCTTAGAAGCTCATATGCCATAACCTGTACCCATCATCCCCACCACTTCACATTTTTTATTATGTATTAGATTTTCTCCTGCATTACAAAGAATGCCTTCTGTAATTTCTGCACCAGTGTCAGTGCACTCTGTCTAACACATGTAAACCCTCTGTAATTCCTCAGTAGCGCCTTTTCCTGGTATAAAGACATACATTGATCCTGACACCTACGAGGATCCCACCCAGGCTGTGCATGAGTTTGCCAAAGAGATTGACACGTCGCGCATTCGCATTGAGCGAGTAATTGGAGCTGGTGAGTTTCGCACCTTCTGGCCCATAACTCCCAGATGAATGTATCTCTATATCTCTATGATCATGTGAGCCTTTCCACCATGCGAGGCAGGCTTAAAAAGATAACATTAACTTCTACATTGTTCAAACATTCTCCTGTTTGTGTTACATATATTACACATAAGTAATTTAACCTTATTTTAACAGCACCAGGAAGTTAACTACCAGCACAAACATTGCACTTTTACTGGTACATCTGGAATGTCCAGGCCATCACAGATTGTAGTTTCATCTACTGTATCAAGTTCCATGATTGCCACCTAGTGGCATGTCTGTATTAAAGCACCTCACTTTTTTCCCTGAATGACCCAGAAGAATTGAGTGCCATTACAGTTTAGGTGCAGTGGGCTTCAGACAGACTGTGTGGGGACTGTGATTGAAAGGTGGCGATGTGTGTGTCAGGTGAATTCGGGGAGGTGTGCAGTGGGCGGCTGCGGACACCCGGAAAGAAGGAGATCCCCGTGGCCATCAAGACGCTAAAGGGGGGCTACGTGGAGCGGCAGAGAAAGGACTTCCTCAGGGAGGCGAGCATCATGGGACAGTTTGACCACCCAAACATCATCAGGCTGGAGGGTGTGGTGACTAAAAGTGAGTGTACTGTTATTAAGACATTTTATAAGACTTTTCGTTATGCGGTAGGTGAGAGTCCATGTGTTTCTCAGAGCAGACTCACATTATCATTCTACAGAGGCTCCATTGGTTCCTCAGTGCAGGTCTTTGTTATTAGAGGGATTCTTCCCATCTCCTTCTCTCCATCATGGCAGATGAGGTCCGTCTGAGAATATTAGCTAGCCCGTCTCTGCTTTGTAGCCACATTTAAACAGCTTGGAGCCAACAAAGGAACTGAGCCAAGTGATCAGAACAAACAGCCCTGCCTCTGGATCCCTCCAACAGTCCACTGCTGTTTCAGCCTCCACTGACACCTGCTGTGAGCAGAGGGAGGGAGAGAGCGAGACAGTGAGAGAAAAAGAAGAGGCATAGAGAGAGAGGGAAAGAGAGAAAGACAGACAGAGACAGAAAGAGAAGGCAGAAAGAGAAGTGAGCTCGAGTCCCAGGGGTCTTTGTGAATGTGAAAGCTGGGGAAGAGCTGTCACATGTCTGTTGAGGTGTCAGTGGGAATTAATAAATAAATAAGTCTCTCCCGTTTGGAGCAACAAAGGAGTATTACTGATGCATGAAGAGGCAGCAAAGCCCTGCTCATGAAGACACTGCACCGTTAAAAAATCCACTTTTACTGGCAAACAAAAGCCCTCTTTAGGTTTTCTCCCATATACCCATTATTGTGGCAATGGGGCTATTGGAAGTCAAGCAGAGATGGACTGTAAAGTATAGCCAGAAAATAATGACTGCTCTCTTAATTGTCAATTGTCATCCCTCAAGTGTGAACCTGTGCTGTAATGCGATTAGTATAGGAATTGGTTGGGATCAGATCCTTTCAAATTCTCGTCAGGTCCACCCCCTCCTTATAAAATAAGCACTGGCTCTCTGACGAAGCCATCTGTTTCAATTATTAGTCTGTTTGCGTTATCAATCAAGCTGAGAAAGCGCCAGTCACCTGCGCAGGGAGCACAGGTCCAGATAATCACAGAACGATAGAACAAGGCTGTGGGATTACTCTGATGATAAATAACTGCTTAGTCGAGCATGAACCACTTAGATTGCACAGGATTGTTATTTTTTTCATTAGAGGCGCACCTCTTAACACTGTTAAATCAGAGGTGCAAGGAGCCCATTTCATGAGATAAATGGACTGATTGTTTTTGCCAGAAGGTAATAAATCTTACTTTTGATGGCATGGGGACAAAAACAATTGATCTCTCCCCCTCAGGGTGACAAATAATATTGGTCTTTTCAATCCATTAGCACTTCAGTGCAGCCTTTGGCAAGAGCAGCAGTGACTGCAGCCATTACAGCAATGCGGTAATCACTTTGTTTGCATTTGAGACACTTCCCTGTGTCACTCCAAGTTCAGAAAAAAAAATGATTTATTAAAAAAACAGAATGTAGGATGGATAGAGGAAGCCAGAAGGTTCACAAATGCTCCCTTTGCACAACTGGCATTTACCTTAGTGTTAGCTGCCAATGTGCAGGTGCAGGGAGGTAAGTTCAGGTCAGCCACTGAGCTTCAAAACCTGTTTAAGTCAGAAAGCCATGGCATGGTTTACCTCCTTTTTGTCCATTTTAAAAACAGTCTGCATAGCACACATGGGACTCTGAGACCTTGAATTACATTCCAGATCTATTTGTGTGTGCATACCCTTTTCCATCCATCCTGAAGGACTCAGCAAATACAAGGCACCTTTTGGTTTTGACATGAGGAAGTGTGCTTATCAGGGGACAGCTGCATCTGACACACGGAGTGAGTCATTAGTGGCATCCGTCACATGCCTGCATATGCCATCCATTGGCAACGCCGCAGCACAGCGGCCTGTCACGGCACGTTGCACAGCAGCCCCCTCAACGCACCGTCACCGTCGCGTGCAGTCGGCAATCTGCTGGGGACTGCTCAGCTCCACTCACCTCCCTCGCTCCATCTGTGGTGTTTTCTTTCTCCTCTTGTTGCCCGTCTCTCTTTATCTCTCTCTCTTGTCCTCTCTTTCACACACACTTTCTTTTTCTTTCAATCACTTTTCCATAAACTAGCATGTCTTTTTCCATTTCCTTTTTGAGAAAAGAAACACTTTTGGCATCCTTCTGCAACCCTTAACGTTCCTTTCAACCTTCTCAGATAGACAAAAAACATCTGTTACCTTCACATACCAATACCTTCAACCTCTTTAGAGACCAATTAAGAAATGTAGGTACTCAAGTGCGAATTATTCACCTGCATGTGCAGTAAGAAAATGTAATGCTTTTAGATTTGCACCTGTTTTTCCAAAAATATTGTTAAACATATATAAGTATGTCATAACTTCAGTTGAAAACAAGTTGACATTGATATTTTGTAGCTTACTGTCTGAAGACACATATTATCTTCTGCACAAAGGTAACATATTGTTGGATGGAGATCTACCCAGTGCTTTGGGAATCATGACTGTGAAGAGACTGTAAACTTGTTCACACCTACATGTAAAGGTATCATTCCCTAAAAAGCTTGTTTTGAAATACGATAGGTCACTCTGAGTTGCATATGTATGCTACATGTCAAAATGTTCTTCTACCCCGATTGCCTCTATTACTCAATGAAAGAAAAAACACAGAAAAACGAGTGAATAAGAAAAAGGCAATCGACGTGCTGTAAGTTTGTTAATTACAAAAAGCTATGCCATAGTTGTGACTAACGGAGGAGCCTCGTTGCAGCACACATTCACGAAGCAAAATATAGGTAAGTAGGTGTTTTTAGAATGTTTAAATGTTCTATTTGGTGTGCTATGACTGAATAGGCTTTGAATGATTGTAGCCTGTGACTAGCATAGCCGAGAACCCGCTCCATCTCCTCCACCAAACTAGAACAGCCTGTAACAGGAGCACTAAAGCATTTTTTTCACCAAAACCCAGCTCACAGGGCATTCATGAATACTAGAGCCTACCGCAAAATTTATTTTTTAAAAAATGATGCAATGACACCTTTAAATAAAATTTTTAGTAAACATCCTAAAAATTGCTCTGTGTACCTTTTTATATTGTCAGAACTTCAAAGGTGTAATGCAAAATGTTCTGTGACAAAGACTCGTTGTTGCCACTGTAAAAAAGCCTCACATAAGTTGAAGGAGAATGTCTGTGCGAGTGTGTGGTCAAAGCACTGAAGTCCAGAGATTACAGAGGTCGTGGGGTTCCTTTTCAACTGTAGGAAGATGTTCTGTCTGGAGGTGATGGAGAAATCCTATCACTAACATGAAGACTATTCAACGTTCCCTCCTCCAGTCTGATTAAGGAATAATAGTCACAGCTGTCCACTCACAAGCGCGCAGCTGCATTCTTCCACCTAATTTAAATCTGCACTTCCATGGTTTATGTATGCTCTTGATGCTTAATGTACAAGATTTAAGACAGGCCCTGTCAGCCAAGCTCATTAAAAGAATGGTGAGGACAGAGCCGTTTTTTTCTATTTGTGTCTTTCCCTCCCTTATCCCTGATTTGTTATTTGTGTATTTAAAGACCCAGCAGGGGTTTGATTATTGCCAGTCTGTTTTGCCAATTATCTAAATTAGCTGGGTATTTTGCAGTGTAAACAGAATGTTGTATTAAACGGTGTTGAACATGCCAAGCCAGAATCAATCAGCTCTATTTTATTTAGGGACTGTGGTGTGAAATGCATTTTCAGTTGGAACAGTGGGACCTCTGATCATGTGTAATCTGATTAATCTGAAATTGATTTCGTGAAGAAAAAAACGACAAACATGAAGCATCCCATGACTGGACCAAAGAAATGATTTCCATGCCTGTTTTCATCCTTATAAGGCATTACTTTCAATGCTACACACACTACTGGGTAAGATGTTTCCTGTGTAAGAGTTTTCAAAATGTATCATTTTCATGGATTTCATACTGTGATGCAAAATATGACCTCAAAATATTTCGATATTCACAGCCAGACCACATCCACAAATGTACCGGTAATGGTTGGAAGATACATGGCTGGGTACATGGCTTCTAATTTCATAGCAGTGCTCTGTTTGACCTCCTTCAGTTCCAAACTCATCTGTACTTTTTGGGGAAAGTAGCAGATGATGAGCATGGCATCCGGACAGCTCTCTCCTGCATGTCCCCCTTGTGTGTGTGCTATCTCCCTGCAGTGCTGTCCACACGCGCCCGCATTGTAATGCCAATGTAATCCAGTAATGAGAGCAGCCATCCGCTGGGACTGTCAGAGGGATTATCCTGTGACATGACCCCAGGAGATGGACGGCAGGTCCTCTGTCTATCCCCACCACCTCTCCAGGCCTGCCCAGGGTGGGGGATGAAAGTGCACACTAATTAAAGTCTTTTAATCCAGCACTGGATTACTCTCTCATCAAGCTCATGGCTGCCAAGGAGATGACCTGCTAATCGCCTATTAACTTTTATGCAAGGGACATTGAACCCGATTTCAACCTTGTCTGCTGAACGGGCATTAAAAAAAGGACTTAAGGGGAGGAAGGATACTGTATGAACTTTTCAGAAAGAAAAAAAAAACACAAATGAGCACCCCTGGTCACTTGGAATAGGAGCGAATGAATTTGTCAGAACTTTCTGTCTTTTGTCTTTTTTCTGTCATTTGCCTGCACTGAGAACACAGCAAGGACACCATTAGTGAGTCTCTCTGTGCCTTCTCTTTCTTTGCAGGTCGGCCTGTCATGATCGTGGTAGAGTACATGGAGAATGGCTCCCTGGACTCCTTCCTGAGAGTGAGTATTTATTTGAGAACATCTCTGAATACCATATCCCTGTTAGTTAATCAATAAAGTGTTGTGCAGAAATTTCCTTATGCCACAAAAGGATCCCACCAAGTAAAATTGTCTGAGACATTCAGCTGCTCATACACAAGACATATTTTTTCCTGTGCTCATGGTGAGTTTCACAGTCACCCATAATGTTTGACGATTTCAATATTCTTTGCATGGCAATCACAGTCCTTTGAACTTCTTTACATTCTGTACATCTGTGCAGCAGTGATATAAATAGCCACTTTGACAAAACATGGCACAGATCTGCCATCTGATTGTCTGCACCCCACCCCTCTACCCATGCCACCATTGCAATCACAGCTTTGTCGCATGCAGATGGCTTGAGGAGGTGCCAGGCAGAACATGAAGACAGGATTCTCCGGTGTTTGCTTGGAGCTGTGATTAAAGCAGCAGTGTGTCAAAGCCATCCACATGTAAAAGGGAGAAAGATGCTTTGATTCTTTCAATAGAAATAAATTCTCTGCAGCATCACCACCTTGATATACCATGATTTTTTTTTGAATGACTGGCTTGAGAATATCTTTGGAAGGAGAGGACATAGCATTTCATGTATTTATTTATTATTGTTTGTTTGTTTATAAATGTATTAGTTTGTTTACTTACTTCATGTGTGTGTTTTATGTTCTTGGGCTGTTTTCTGAGGACAGTTTAAATCCAGGTCTAAAATAGTACTTTTTAACATTTGCCATCCCTTCTGTTATTGTGAAGTCGTACTAGTCTATAACATACGTGCACAACATCTTTTGCCATGCTTTCTGTAGTATTACTGTCTATTCCCACTGCTCAATAACATAAGTGCACACCATCTTTTTACTTGCCACCCCAGAAGCACGATGGTCACTTTACCATCATCCAACTGGTGGGTATGCTGCGTGGCATTGCCTCTGGCATGAAGTATCTCTCAGACATGGGCTACGTCCACAGAGATCTGGCCGCCCGCAACATCTTGGTCAACAGCAACTTGGTGTGCAAAGTGTCTGACTTTGGCCTGTCCAGGGTGCTGGAGGACGACCCCGAGGCTGCCTACACCACCACCGTAAGCATTACACCCTGCCTGATCTCTTTATTACAATGGTCACAGCTGCATCTAACTCACTAATGTACTTAGAACGATTTAAACATTTCCGGTTGTCACCATTGTGAGGTTGAGCTTTAGTGTTTTCATTATTTACTACACACCCTATAAAAGGCATCTGTAATTGACGGCACAAAATCGTGTCAGCTGCTGCTGCTGTGCTATGCTGTGTGACTAACAGCTCTATTTGACTTGTCTGTGAAATGTATTGCACCCGAGGCATTTCTTTCCCCGGCAGCTGTCTTACAGTCAAGTGTGGAAAGTTGGATTCAGCTCTTTTTGCTGCAGCTGACACTTGCATGACCTCTATTCTTTTGGTCACTAGTGTGGGACATATTGCATTCTGAGGGCCATAAGCCATTTTCTGCGTGACAGAAATCTCTGTTTGCAGGCAGACTCAGTCGTCTTTGCTCAGACCAGAAGATAGCCATGAAGAATTTGTTGAGACTTATGATTTGACTTTGCCCTCATGTGGAAGAAATGGGGTATAGGACACACCAATTCTAGCTTTTGGTAAGCCTTTCAGGGGCTTGAACAGCAAAGGCAGTCTTCTTACAAACCACCAGGATAATCCCAAGAGGAAAAAGAGGTTGCAGTTGTTGTTTTTGTCATGTGGTAATGTACAGTACAGTACCTGTGTTTAATGATAAAATATGTCCAGAAAAGGTCTGTGATTACTACCTATTTTTTATTTTACTCTCTAAAGGCTTTGTGAAAGATAGAAAAAAAGTGAACTTATTTAAACTGCAAGTTTAAAAACCAGTTATCATATGTGTTTTTAACGAAATTCCACAGATGTGAAAGTAGTCTTTAAACTCTAAAACTGTTAAACTCAAACTTTAAATTGTGTGTATTTGCAGGGCGGGAAAATCCCGATAAGGTGGACTGCACCAGAAGCCATTGCCTTCAGGAAGTTCTCATCAGCTAGCGATGCCTGGAGCTATGGCATTGTGATGTGGGAAGTGATGTCATATGGAGAACGGCCTTATTGGGAGATGTCCAATCAGGATGTAAGTTCATGCAGATTAATTTCACTGCAACTGAAATCTAACAGCATGTAATATGTTTAATTTTATGTGCTTTCCTGTGTAAAGGCAGAAAACAGGTGTTACACCGCAGGTCAACTTAAATACAAAACAAAAAACAAAACAAAAAAACAATAAATTACATGAATCCACAACACTATAAAATGCAAAGGGCAAAATTAATTTTCTGCTCTGATTATTTCATCATAGTTGTAAGTCTAGTGTGCCATTTTTTTTACCAGAAAACAATGTATTAGTATATAATATATAAAATAACAAGTGTTGGTTTCTGGCTTCCTGACCTCTTGACCTCATTGCCCTTATGTCCTGAGCTGAATAGAGCATCACCCAGTCTGCCTCGTAGGTAGCAGTGAAAGCCTGGTTTTGATCCCCCTGAGTTGTACCCAGGAGGCTGCAGTTTCAAGAGGATTTAAACAGTGATGTAAATGCTGAAGAATTGCTTGGAGGTGCAGACAATAGCCCTCCTTTGCTGTCCAATCCTTCAAATTCTGGGAGCACTAGCAGGGAAATGAGGGGTCACTCAGGCCAAGAGATCTTTGCCACTTCCCCCTGACACAGACAGCAGCTAAGTCATCTGGGTCCAGCTGATAGGCTGAGTGGGGAGTCCAGCTCCTGACAGGAAGCTTGGAGTAATCGCTGTGTCAGACCATGCCCACCAGGTTGTTTTACAGTGCAAGGAAGGAACTGAATAAAGACAAGTACTGCTACTGAAAATGCCTGAAGGCTTTTATAATTGGGACTGAATTGACAGGACAATGGTGTCATGAACACAAACCTTACTACAGCAAATTGGATTGCTACCAATAGTAATTGCCCTAAAGTACCCAGATAAGTGCACAGATCTCACATTTAGGTGTGGTGAGTGCAGCACTTTGACATGTGTGTCTGCTGTGCTCTGCTCTGGCATGTGGCCGCAGGTGATCCTGTCCATAGAGGAGGGCTACCGGCTGCCGGCACCCATGGGATGCCCCGTGGCCCTGCACCAGCTCATGCTGCACTGCTGGCAGAAGGAGCGCAACCACCGGCCCAAGTTCACAGACGTCGTCAGCTTCCTCGACAAACTCATCCGCAACCCCAGCAGCCTACTCACACTGGTGGAAGACATCCAGGGGTACATACCTGTGTTCCCCTATTCCCTCTCACCCTCTCTGTTTTTAACCTTACCATCCATTAAGGTGCTTTATGATGTTATCTGTAATTCTGTTTACCAGTAGAGATAAAGTAGATAAAATACACAATTTTGTTTTCCTATCTATTTGCAGCTTACCAGAGTCACCTGGAGACGTACCTGATTACCCGATGTTCATTTCAATTGGTGATTGGTTGGATTCCATCAAAATGAGCCAATACAAGAATAACTTCCTCGCTGCCGGCTTCACTACACTGGACTCTGTCACTACAATGAGCATTGAGTGTGTACCTCATAACACACAACTCTTTAATATACGGTAGTACAACCTGCTCTACATAAAATTAATGTTATTCTTGTGTTCTCTCTCCTAGAGATGTCAGGCAAATCGGAGTTACACTGATCGGTCACCAGAGAAGAATAGTCAGCAGTATACAGACACTGAGACTGCAGCTGTTTCAAGTTCAGGAGAAGGGATTTCATGTATGAGACTACAAGCCTGTGCCTCAGCCATGTTCTCCACAAGCAGACTTGCATTCTTAGCAGGTGTGAGGTGGCGTGTTTTTCTGCAGACAGCAAATTGGCTCGCTTACTTCAAGTGTGCAAACTCAACCTACCAAGACTGCTTGTTTACATCCAGCAGCTTCTGACAGACATTAAAATCTGAACTTCGTCAGACTGGCATGTCAAAAAGGAAAATGTAAGCCTTGTTTGCAGTAAAAGTATGTCTATACCAAGCAACAGTATCAGTATTTAGAAGTGTAGATTTGAGAACGTAATCTACAATTACTCCATGTTTTGTGACCACGTAGCTGCTAACTGATGTGCAATCGGAAGAACTGTCCGTAATATAGACTATTTTTAGGTTTAATAAGTAAACATCATAAGACGTCCTACTCATTTATTTGATCCCAGACATTCTTGTTTGCTTATACTTGAAAAGTAAGGAGAGATGATGTTGAAGAATGTTAAAGACATTGAAGTGTATAGTCCATTTATCAATTATAATCTAAATATATTTATATGTGCAGTCCTGTATGTGAGAACCCTAGTAAATGTTATTTTTACTTTCTTTCTTAAATCAGCAATATATACAGTTTCAGTGACAAGTATTGGAGAAAAACAAACTGTGAACTGGACACTTTCTTATTTAGCTATGGACATTGAGAGTAGAACAGTAGCCTCCACCAGCAGCTGTGCAAAGTGTGATAGTCACAGCGAATGTGCAAAGTGTGGTAGTCACAGCGAATGTGAGTACAGTGTTTGCTGTAGTCATGGGGTGCAGTAATAAGCTCTAAATGTCCATACAGTATATAGATGGCCATGTGTATAATCTGGGAATGTTTTAACTTAAATAATGTGAATTTACCAGATTCAGGAGGGAGTTATGTTTAGTCATTCACACAATACTGCTTCAACTGGGCACCCTATGTGATCCTCCCAATCACAGAAAACATATTTGGAGACACAAAAATGTAAGTTAGGCAGCAAGATGACCATTTTGGAGAACATTAAAACTTGAAATTGTGCCCTGTCCTCCCAACCCTAAACAGAAGATGAGTGCCATAGCCCGACATCCGTCCAGAGATGACCACCACCATTTCATGCATAAGAATGCGTACATACCTCTGCTCCTTCACAGCAGGAGCTCACTCACTCACTGCAGGAGAATCTTGAGGTCTCTGAACTATGCTAGCTGATCCTGCAGGGTGAGGAGACATTGTTTAGCATGTCACTGCTGAGCAAAAGGAGACCGCTAGTTGTTTTGTACAAAGTACAAGTAATTACTAAGTCTTGCATTTTATTTTTCTATGATTTACAAAGAGACATTGTAGATCTTACACACTGTAAGAGCTGGATTATGATTATATTGATTTGAAAATAAAGGTGAAAGATTGTTGGTGGCGACATGACTGCCATTTAAATGTATCATTGCATTGATGTCAGAGTAAGATCGTTTAAACTGAGGTAAGTTATAATTCTTCAAGCGGGTGTGTAATACCTCATTGTTTAAATTCCCTTGTGAAAGACTTGCTGTAAAATGCATTTTATCTAGATGTCTGACTATTCACCAGCCTTCTGATACATCAATAGAATGTCTAATATCGCCCTCTGGTGGACACAAATGGTAGTCATTTCTAAACTGCAGGGGTTGGTTTACTAATTCATGCATTTATTAATTTATGAATGTATGTCTTTGATTTTATTATATTTAGACTTAAAATTTGGATTTACATACACTGATAAAACCACTATTCAGCACCTGCCTTTTCAGAGTAGGAAAAAAATAGGCATACCTATTTTGAGGATGCAAAGTCGTGAAAAACCACAAATTAAAACACACAGTAGTAGCTCAGACGCGGGATTTGAAGTTCTACCACAGCTGTAAACATTGCTTCTATTAAATATTTCACTATTATTATGTTTTATTATGCATCTTTTCTTTTACTGGCACCAAGCTATCATACTTTGCAAACATTTCTCTCAGAGCAGTGCTGTTAGTCTAAAATGCTGTACCATGTTGTGATCTTCAAAATATGTCATTGGCCTCTCCATCGATTAATAAATTCACCTGTACCAGTGTACAAAGTTTTAATATCTGTATTCAACATTACTTTAGCAAGACAAATAATATCTTTACAAACAACATGAGTCAGACAAACAGGTAACTGTGGAAAATATGCAGTGGAAGAATAAAAAAAACTATATAACATAAGGTATAATATAAATATAAATAAAATAAATATACGTAATAAATAGTAACAAATATGGGCATAATGCAAAGAAACGATGTGACAAAAAATGCTGTGACAAATTTAACAAATGTACCTCTACAAACATTTCCTCCAAAAAATAAACATTTTATATAGCAAGGAACATCTTTGTAAATGCTCAAACAGTTTCCTGACAAATATTTCAAACACAGGATGCAATTCTTGATGGTTACACCATGTGTTAAAACATCTTGCTTTCCTTTTCATGTAAATTCATATCTACAGTCTGTTGAGGAAGCCTTATACTTCCATTTTGTGTAATGGAATGTACACAGAAGTCTCAAGTTTATAATTTCATTCTACAGAACAGAAGTGTGTCATGACGAACCCACAAATCTGTCTCTATGTGTTGCTGGTATAACAGAGGGTGTGAGATTGCATTTCAGCTCTGCTTGAGGAACATGTAGAGGATCTCCGTGTGGAAGTGGGCACAGGCATTAAGGAGGCTGCAGAGGTTTTGGAATGTGTCCTGGTTTTCATTGCGATTACCTGCATAGACCAGATTCACAATACACATTAAAAACTCACAATTTATTAACTAAAGTATTCTTACCTGTCTCTAGCACTGATCACTTCCTCATTATTCCTGACAGCCCTGGACTGTACAGGTATCTATGTACCCCCACTCCCACTGCAGAGAACCTTCTCATGCAGAGATGGGCATACAAATTAGCTAACAGAACTCCACCATAATACCTCGCTCAATATTGTATTTCATTACATTACTACAGGGAATTCTATAAGGTTTCTGTTTCCCCATCTCAGCCACCAATCAGCAAACAGAGGGAATGAGGTCTATGTGAAGTATCTACCCACCAATAAGTAAATGTTTGCCTACTGAGAGTATCCAAATTCCCTGAACAATGTGAAACAAAGGCAAAGAGTCTGGTTCCCAAAGCTTCATACAGACATAGAAGTTTAAGCCATCATCCCAACACTGACCTGACATAATGAGCTCATACATTTCCATGGAGACCTCTGACAGCATGTTTTCCATACTCTGAAGAAACAACCACTTGTCTGAAGCCCCCGGGAACACATTGCACAGCTGTTGCATCATCTTCACTGACCAGCTCATACAGTAACCATCTTTCTCAGACACCTGAGGAGCCCAGTTTTAACAGGTGGTCGAGTTAAATCCACTCCAGTCAGTTTAGTTTCAGTATTTCTCAATGTGTAACTGGATATCTATAGGGCTCTTAGATATTGCAACACAGCTCAAATGTTAAAGAATTCAGAGTCCATAGGGAAACTGCCAACTTTCTTAAGATACACAAAGGAGGAAGCTCTAAAAAACAGCATTAGATTGACAGCATAAATAGCCAATAAGATACAGTACGGTGTCTATTATATGAGAGTCTGGTGAGCTTAAAATGGCCTGTGTAATTCCATACACATTCATTATTTTAAAAATATAGTGTCAATAAATAAATGTTGTACAGGTGTATGTTAAAAACCAATGTGTACATGTATGTGTTTTTAAAGGATATAACTATAAATAGAAACACTCAAATACCATAGAACAGAACATTGAGAAAAGGGGCAGCAGATTACAACAAACTGTGGTGTGTGTGTGTGTGTGTGTGTGTGTGAGAGAGAGAGTGCAAGCGAGAGAGAGAGATAAAGAGATTTACATGTTTCTGTTCTCAGGCTTGTGCTGAGTGTGATTTTTTACTTCTGAACACAGACTCACCAGGATAATGAAAACAAAAAGTTGAGAAATGTCAAAGAGCCTTCCATTGATGGCTCTGCTGGCGAGTACACTGTAACAAATGTTGTTTCCACAGAGGATGAGTAGTCGTGCCATGTTCTCCAGGTACCATGGTGCGGGTAAGACTAAAGAATATTTTGCACATATCAAAAAAGAAAAAAAAAAACACATACAATGGCATTAAATATACAATACACATATGTACTGTATTTATGTATGTATATATATATATATATATATATCACACACATTTGTGAGTGCCTCACTATCTGGAACCATACAGTACAGTAGATATTGCCTTTTCCTCAATAGCTTACCCGCCATCTCATCTACAATGCCGAGCACAGTGTCTGAGGTCCACTCCTTGGCATCTGCCTTCCCGTAAAGTAAGGTGATGGCTTTGGCCAAGTCCCACAACCTGCATTGAGCCACAGCTCCCCCACACACCTCCTGCCATCCAACTTTTCCTGTGAATGGCACTGCAATCAGCTTCCTTCACATGCATGACATGGAAATGAAACAGAAGTGGTCAGGCCTAACCCTCCACCCAGCACAAGACATGTACACATACACACACACACACACGCACGCACCCCTCCTCCTTGGAAAGCGACCTTGGGCATCTGGAAAGGTGCTATATAAAACACAGTTGTCATCATTATCATTATTATTATTATTATTGTTGTTGTTGTTATTCTTCTTCTTCTTATTATTATTATTACAAATGAGGCGTGACAGGGTGTGGTACCATCAGACTGTAGTGGCCCATAGAGGATGAAGAGCAGGCGGGCCTGGCTGACCATGGGCCAGGGCTTGAGGATGCATGTGAGCCAGAAGAGGGAGTCCTGGCGGCTCTGCCAGGGGTCCAACAGCACGCTTCTGCAGAAGCAGCGGATCTGCTGCTCTAGGTGAGGAGAAGATCCTGTCCACCAAAGTAATGACTTCTTATGAACTTATCACTTAAGAGTCAATTGACATGTGAAGCTAAAAAAGTCACCAAATGGCTGTGCTTAAGACCACTGCCTTTAGTGATAGCCAGTTGAACCAGCCTACCTGGCTTGCTTGTGACAGCTGTCTCAATTTTTCGAGTTAAGTTGGTAATTTCACACAAGAAGTTGAACACACGGTGACACTCCAGTTCATCCCATCCAGCAATTAAGGTCTGTCAATAGTCCATAAGTCCATAAAGAACAACAGCATATAGACTTAAATTATTCAGTTTCAGAGGACTATGCAAATACAAATTCACATTTATTTCATTTTAATTTTATTTCTTTTAGCAGCCTCTTGCATAGCTGATATTTTAAGATATTTGTCAGTGTAAATTCTTTACGCCATACAGCTAAATAATGGGTATACAATCCAAAGAATACTTGAAATGAAGATGTGATAAGTTGCAAAATAAGCAGGTGAATATTTTCCAGAAATGCAGTGCAGTGTTTGTTTTGCACCACCAGCACATTACCTCCACCACAAAGTCCAATACCCAGTATGCAGAGTAAATTTCTCACACAGCAAATTTTTATAGCTTTCTACAGTAAAAACATTTAGAATTATTGTTTGTTATTTCTGCTCTTCTCAATATGCAGTTGTCAGACAGAAGACATATAACAAAAAGAAAGGTTGTCCGCCCATAATGCTTACAAAATGTGCAATTTAAGTAAAGGTATGATATGACATGTATCATGTTCCTGGTCATGTACACAGATACAGTTTTAGAGAAACTGCTAACATTACGGTCTGTAAAAGTGTGATTAAGGATTTCAACGCTGATACCTGTAACAATGTTCCATAACATGCAAAGCCCAGGCATCCAGATGTTGATGTGCACTGATCCAAAGTAAAACAAGTGACCTGAAATAAGAAGTAATCTAATAAATCTGGTCATTATCACTGCAATTGAGTTTAATCCATTTTACAACACAACTCAAACGAATTAATTAATTAATTAATTAATTAATTAAATAGTATTGTACTGCATTGCATTGTTTTGTGAGTTTGTAAGTAAAGACTGATATTTTTATGTGACAATTAGGATGGGCTAGGCTGCTCGCTGTCCCACAGACTGTTGAAAAAACAGATTGGAATTGGGGTGGAATCTAAATCGATCTATCAAGTTGGCTGTTTCATTCACACTCTATGCAAGTTAATGTATAACTTGATTTTTAAGGACTATTCTGCCATGTTTTCATTTGGACTGCAAAGCACCACACATTAAATGTACACTATGTATTTGTATATGGCAATCAGTTATATGTTCAAATTACTAATTCTATAATAGAAAGCACTGGCCACCCAAAACATAGTTTTGAACAAAACTGTTCAAACTGTTCAATTGCAGTTTGTGTTTTTGTTTAAGATTAAAATAATGTAAAACATTTTCAGCAATTTTCTTGCTTATCCTGGGGCTGCTGTGGCCTAATAGTTAGAGAGTTGGTTTTGGGATTGGAAAGTCGCAGGTTTGAATCCCATTCCAGTAGGAAGAATGGGGGTGGGGCAGTAAACAACCAGTGCTCTCTTGCACCCACATCCATGGCTGAAGCGCCCTTCAGCAAGGCACCTAACTCCACACTGCTCCAGGCAGTGTAACTGAAACCATGTAAGTTGCTCTGGATAAGAGTGATAGCTAAGTGTAATGTAATGTAATCTTCATCTTGTGTCACAATTACCTGAGATAACCTGCTACTCATGAACTTCAACCTGTCTTTTGTGGGTAATAAAAGGGTGCACCTCTTGAACAGCAAACCTTTAAAAGATAGGTACATCTTTGGTGATTTCTCCAGTTTTGGGAATGTGGGAATGTACAGGAGTATTAACATTACATGAGCTGTTCACTTTTAAATTACTTTGAAGAAACAAGATTTGATCTTATATTAAAACACATGGATTAGTAACAGCAACAACAACATGTTTTATGTGGGGGTTTTTTTAAGAAGAAAAAGGTAGATTACCAAGAGATCTGTAATGACTGAAGGCTGAGAGCTCATCTTTTGCAGAGCTGCAAAGGTGAAATTTCCACAAAACAATTTTGTTCTTCCAGGACAACGTGGACACATGGCTCACAATGCAGTTGCTGATGGCTTTGGAAGCCATACTGAATATACTGATATCGACCACTTAAAAGAAGAGAACATATGAGTTATAATATATAACGGTTTGTAGGCCTAAAGGAAACGCTCTGAAATTAACGTTATTATGTTAATGTAGGTTGCCTGATGGTTCCTACAGACCAAGAGTGCCTCTTTACCCAGGCCAGTTTAGTTGTGATAACCCATAAATCAATAGTTTATCTGTTTTTACAAGAAGCGAAGACCAACTGTGCTCACCAGTCAGGTAGTCTAAAATCAAATCAAATACTTCTGAAGGAAGCCCTTCAAAGAAACTCTGCGAAGCACGGCATTGACTTCTGGTAATTATTCTCCTTTCATATGTTTTTTGGCTTTTCATTGCCTTGAGCTGGTTTTGTCGATTTGCAAAGGGTTCCCCAGTAGCGGGCATCTCTGGCTAGTTTCACCTGTATAAATTAAACAAAGTAGCGATTTTTAGACACGTCAATTACATCACGTCAATTACATTTACCAAGGATATAATAATTTAAAAGGTGTGTAGCTTGTTAGCTAATGATTTCATGAGCCGTCTTAGCAGTTTTGGTAGCAAGCTATTTGATGCGCTTGAGATGGTGTAAACAATAGGTAATGGCTGCTGCTGAACCTTACCATTTCTGTCTACTCCAATGTCATGTTTCGTTCGGCTATCATCGGACCACGGGTTGAATATCACGTCAGATAAAGCTACCTTCTCAAACTACTATTAGCTTTGTTAAATATGCTATCTTTCTGACAAGCTTCCAATTTCGTTTTATGGCCGAATTGATTAAAAACGGTTCGGTTCTTCGTATACACTCTACCGAAGTTTATAACGTTAGAATAATGGTTGTCGTCCTGTGGTAAATGTAAGTTCTTTCACCTAAACTATTGTAATATATTCTATTCTAATAATATTACCTTTCCAGTGTCTCTTCCTTAAAGCTAGCAACTAAGTAACACAGTTAGCTGTATAAGGTATGTCTATTGCTGCGGAGCTAAGTTGCATCGGGTCTGTCGCCGCCAAAAACACCTCGTGCCATTGATTGATGTGGAAAGTTGGCATTCCAGAAGGTTTTATGTAAACGTACAACATTCCGAGTTTACTTATTATTTGAGACTTGTATCCACTGATCTGGTTTTTGTTTTTGTTTTTGTCGAGTGTGGTTTCTTCACTTCTTAACATACCCACTGTAAATCGCCTTGAGCTTAGTGGAGAGATCTCCAGCTTCTATCCCTCTGCTGTCCTCAAACCGATGATTGCCAAACTATTAGCAAAATGACTTTTGGAATAGTTTTTCCAAACATGGGTCATAGTGGTGTCTGTTCAGTTAATTTATGTAGATGCCCCCGCCCACCCTATCCCCTTTTTTGCACAGGTTTTTCTAGTACAAATGGAGCATGCAAGCAAGATGACCCTTTCAGTATTCCCATTGAATAATAATAATAATAAACTTTACTTGTATAGCACAGTTCATACATGCAAGATGCAGCTCAAAGTGCTTTACAGTTTAGCAGGGTTGTTACAGGACAACATTTCTTGCAGTTCAGTGGTGCCGGAGCCGGTGCCGGAGATAAATACATAGCAAACTGACGCTTGCATGAACACAGGTAGGCAGTCCTTGTAGGACCTAGTCAGCAGTGTTGTATAATAATACTTCACTACTGTACTTAAGTACATTTTGGAAGAATTTGTATATACTTGAGTTTTTTAAATTTTGATAACTTTTACTTTTACTTCACTATATTTCCAAACCTAATTGCATACTTTTACTCCGTTACATTTTCAATGTGCCGTTTAGTTACTCGTTACCAAAAAAAAAAAGAAAAAAACTGACTGCAATGAAGTCAGGACGTGCCTGTCTTGTTCGCAATTGGCACTTGCGCATGACAACCAATAGGCTACACCTGTTGGCTTCACGCAGTAAGCTAGCTTCGCACTCAGTCCTGATGGAAAAGGAGACGGAGACAGCAGTGTTTTATGCTTTTTTTTCTTGATGGGGTGATGTACGCCTCATTTTCAGCACTGACTTAATCTTATTTTAAAAAAACAAAGGTTTACGAAAGAAAGGTTTCAAACTGTGGTCTCCATCTTCAGATGCCAGATAACATTCAGTTTTCTCTCCACTTTTGTTTATAATGACAGCAATCGGTCATGCGTGTGCATTTTCAGCAGTGTAATTGCTTGTCATTTAAGATTAACCATAGGTGCTAAATGACCTTGGCCGAGTTTCCCAGTTAAGAACCTTCTTAACGAACCTTCTAATCTTTGGTAATATGCTCCCACCTGAAGTTCTGGTATAACGTGGCGTCCGACTGAACTCATCAATGCTAAGAAGCATTTTGGGAAACGTGGTTGTTTCTTACAGGAGCCTTAAGAAGGGTCTAAAGAAGTTCTTAACGCTAAGAACTTCTTAACTGCATCTGGGAAACCCGGCCCTTCACACTTAACCAAAATATAAAAAATATTAAAAATTCAGACTGCCTTTGCCTGTTATTAACTTTTACTTGTACTTTTAATTACATTACTTGAGTACATTTATTTTTACATTACTTTTCGTACTTAAGTACCAGCAATTTCTGATACTTTAAGACTTTAACTCAAGTAACATTTCAGTCAGTGACTTTGACTTTTACCAAAGTAATTTTTTGAAGGGGTACCTGTACTTTCACTTGAGTGTGATTTTCCAGTACTTTATACAACACTGCTAGTCAGCAATCTTTGTAGTCCAGTGGCGCTAGAACTATGCAATGCCCTGTTAATGTGGGCTCTTATGTGAACATAGGTCGGCAGTCTTTGCAGACCAGAGGCACTAGACGAGGAAAGGTCATTTAGGCGCAGTCGGTTGTTAGTGTCCCCAGGGAGCAACAGGGGTGAGGAAAAACTCCCTGTTTGTTTGATTTGCGTGAATTCAGGAAGAAACCTCAGGAATCAGTGAGTAAAACTCCCTGTTTTTCTAGGAAGAAACCTCAGGCAGAACCACGTCTCCCAGGGAAGCCCATCTGCCGGGGCTGGTAACGGGAAGTCTGTGACTGTTTGAAGGGCCTTTGGTCTGGGCGGGGGAGTCTGGCTGAAGGGACTTTGGTCTGAGTAGTTAGGTATAGGCATGGTTGAATAGGTAGGTCTTTAGTTGTCGCTTGAAGATGTCGATGGATTCTGCTTCTCTGATGTGCTGTGGTAGGGCATTCCATCTCTTTGGGATGTAGTATGAGAAGGCCGATTCCCCGATTCTTTTGGATGGTGCGTCTGGAATCCTCAGGAGACCGGCATCAGTGGATCTAAGGGCTCGTGCAGGGGTATAAGAGGATAATGCGTCAGTAATATAGCATGGGGCAAGGCCATTTACAGCTTTAAATACCAGTAGTAGTACTTTGAAGTTTGTTTGTTTGTTTGTTTATTGACACACATCAGCTTCACCTTTACAGGAGCACTGTTCTTCCTGTGGTCAAACAATGAAATCATTTTTACAAATATATGCTCTTTTCTCTATACACTCTTCTTCTTTTTATATTTTCAAATTGTACAACCCAAAAACACAAAATACAACCAAACCGGTCCGTGTACTTTTTCGTTCATTCATTATTCTATTTTGGACTGAAAGATGAAATTTAAAAAAACTGTGCAGCCTGGTGTTTTATTTGGAACAATATAACCAGAATGGGTTCTATTTTGTTTTCAACATGTATAACCATTGTCAAATATTGGTATTAGAAAAGTGGACACATTTCTGATCGTTTTTCATTTGTAGAAACGGCGACTTCCAGTTTTGCATCAGATACCACCCTGGTAAGGTTGTGCGCTTCACAAAACCGTCGTACACTCATAACAGAGCAGCCACCGGGTGCTCCGATGTCTTTCAGATGCTGTGAAATATCTGCATGTGTAGCATGCTTTCGCAACATTTCGCAAATCAAGTCATAGTATACCTCCAAAGACGCCATGTCATACGGATGAGTGCCTAACCCGCCCAAAAGCTTAGGCTACGGGTAGGCGACTACTTCCAGGGCACCCCAAACCTAACACTTACGAAGCTAGATGCAATTCAGAACGGCATTTTGCTTTTTCCCTTTTTTCTACGGTTCAAAAATTCATTTTCAATAACAAAACAAATGTAAAACCATGGCCATTAAACAAAAGACATACAAAAGTGTAAGAATTCATATACGAGTCCTTTTTCATTTCCCATGTGACCTCCAAAATAGAATAATGAATGAATATGCGTCCTTTTTCATTTCTCATGTGACTTCCAAAATTGAATAATGAATGAACGAAAAAGTACACGGACCCAAACCAAAACAAACCCAAACAAGACACACAAGGAGAGGAAAGGTTATGTACAAGGGTCCGTGTACTTTTTCGTTCATTCATTATTCTATTTTGGACTGAAAGATTAAATTTAAAAAAACTGTGCAGCCTGGTGTTTTATTTGGAACAATATAACCAGAAAGGGTTCTATTTTGTTTTCAAAATGTATAACCATTGTCAAATATTGGTATTAGAAAAGTGGACACATTTCTGATCGTTTTTAATTTGTAGTATTTGTTTATTCTTTATTTGAATTTCATTTAGGCTACTAATCGTGTTTCACCCTGAAGTAAATGACACCGTTTGACTCGCGTTCACATCAGAGATTGCAATGCTCACACGTTAACATCGTTATGGATACAAGCTTGCAATACATGCTCTTCAAGGGGCCTAAACGCGTCAGTCTTAGAGAAGAAGACATGACGACCCAAAAAATTGGAACCATTTTTGAGGTAAGGTTAAAATGTCCCTTTCTGCTGTTCTAAACACTAGCTTAGCTAAACACTGGAATGTTAGCCAGCACTGTGCCGTTTGTACAGCTAGCGAATTTCCCTCTAGCAGTCATAGCTCGTAGGCAAGCTGTTATGTTGCACACACCAGATGCACGAAAATCGTGTGCATGTAATTGTTTCCGAGCTCATGATATGAGCCTGCTAGATGCTATAGTTGCATGTCACAAATGAATATGAGAGAGTGGGAGAAATCTAACGTTTTATAGAGATGTATACAAACATGTACTGTGGTGATAAGTAGGCCTACGTTAGTGATGAACTCCCCCTCCCCCCTCATCCCTCCATGTTTTAAGGTTTCACCATCAACATTGTTCCTGACCGATGCCTCCAACGTGGCTGTGTTTCCTGGGAGCAACGGATATTTTAGTGCAGTGGACATGACACCCCGTGGCCAGTACGAGGTACATGGGGCAGTCTCTGAAGCCCCGACAGTGTCCCAATCACGTTTTTCCTTCGCTCGTCAGGGCGCCAGTGCCTCCCCGACTTCAACTGCAGGCATACCCCCAAGGGCCACACAAGCAAAATCATATCAGAGGTAAATTGCATTGTAAATTGCAACTAATTCCATTGTCTCTACCACATGACCACTAACTACTACATGTTTGCAGATGACTTACTCCACTTCAAATTCAACTCAAAGGTGGTATCTAACCTCTAGCATCTAGGCTGCCTAGATGCCATAAAAGGGTGGATGGATGGCAGAGAACTGGTTACAACTAAATAGCAATAAAACTGAGATTTTGATATTTGCTCCTGAAACTATGTCATCAGAGATTTAACAGCATTTGGGTATTTACTCAGCTTGGCCATCCTAGCCTGAGAATTTTTTTTTCTATGTCCCCGTCTTTCTGAGCCTCACAACAAACAGTTAACTACTGCCAGGCAACTTACTAAATCAAGCAGATTCACTCATATAACACCCATCCTTAGTTCCCTCCATTGGCGTCCAGTACAATATAGGATTCGTTTTAAAATCCACACTATCACTCAGTTCTTTAAATGTTGTTCAGCACGCTTTCTCAGGTCTAATAATCAGAATCTCTTATCTACCTCACAGAACGCGCCTCAGAGCTTGTGGTAACTGCGCTTTTCAAGCTGCTGCCCCATGAATGTGGAAAACTCTTCCCTTTAGTCTAAGACTTGCACCCTGTATTGATCATTTTAAGAGCCAACTAAAAACTTTGTTTTTTAGACAAGCCTTTGGCTGATTTCTTTTTATTTATTTATTTATTTATTTATTATTATTGTTTACAAGGGTCAATTAAACTCCATTTATTACTTTATTTGTGTGTACATTCTAGATCTGTGTTTTTGGCTGAACTGGTCAATGGAAGGCTGCAACCTAGCAGAATGCTGGTCGTCAGGTTTTTTGAAGGGCATACCAATGTGCAGGGCATTCTTGTCAAAGTGCAAGATGCCCTAGGAGCATATGACCCCCTGATCCTCACAGATGGGCAGGGCAATGACATTCTGGACTCCGAGGGAACCAGAGGTATTATAGAAAGGTTTTGTCTTTGTAGTATAGATCAGGGGTCCTTAAATGTTTTGGAGACGACTGAAAAAGTATGGGATCATTTCAATCACAGCACATCTACATCATTTTTAATCTCTGTGGTATTGTATTTCTTTTTCTTGTCTGATTGCCTTGCCATCCACAGACTTATCTGAAATGCCATCCCTGTTTCCTCTCTATAGGCTCATTGTACTGGAAGCAAAGTGCCAGAAAAATCCTTGCCGTCCCAGAGATGCAGTTCATGGAGCTGAAATCAGGCAAAAGAAGGAGATCAGCGTAAGTACTGTTAATAAAAGAAATGTGAGTGACTGTTGTCTTACCCTCTCAGAGATTTAATCCCTTTTTTCATTCACCTGTGAAGTGCGAAGGCTTCTTGAATTCCCCCTCCTCCCCTTACTCTATTTCACTAGTGGTCTCATTCTACCATCCCTCTATACACACGGGGGTGCTACCGGCTCTCACATAAGCATCCCAGCACCAAGGCCAGCTACATGGTTTAACTCTACTCCAAGCACTCAAGGGCGAACTAGTGAAATGAAGGGCTCTGATGCAAAACCATTTAAGTGCATTTCTGATACATTTACAGAAAATATGCTGTATTTCTATAAATTTAGTTGATTAAAAATCTTATTTTGTTTGCATTTGACATCTACTTGATGATAACATATGGCTTTTTGGGATTACTTGGGAAAATACAATACAATAAATACACTACAAGAAACTATAGTGTTTTTTTTTTTTTTTCCTTTTTTTAAGTTTTGTAAGGTCTCAGAGGGCTTTGAATATAAACTTCAAATATTGTTCTTGTTTTTAGCCGCAATGATGAAGCAGTTGGCCTCCAAGAGGCATATGACAAAATTGAGGAGGTAGTTATGGCGGCCCAGTCCCTCCCTGACGTTACCGAAGCCATCAAAAAACTGTCCCAGCTGGCCATCGAATCCAGAAGTAGTATTCATATCTTGACTGAGGACCAAGCTGACCGCATAAGAGCTGCATTCTGCTGCTGTGTATGCAAAGGTACAGTATGTTGTCACATTTTCAAATAGGCTAGTTCCCCTTTTTTGGATTTTTTTCTGTTAAATATTTTCTAGGTTTGTGTTGCAACTCTGTCTTGTGTGTTGTGTGTGTGCTGCTGCCTGTTGAAAAACTGCCCGTTTCTTCAAAAACAAAATTTAAGTAGATGCTGGTAGGTTTACTGCCTAGACTGCCGCCTATTTTCTCTACCGAGCTCCCCCTACAGTTTTGGTGTGTGAACTGCATGGTAAACAAACCAAACCAAACCACAAACCATTACTTTGATAATCGCTTTAAACAAGTAAACAATAAAGAAGTGTTTTGAATTAACCAGTATATTCATGTTCTCTTAATTGAATTTATTGTGACTAGTTTTCAAATGCCAAGATCAAATATCTGAAAATGAAGTGGAACCATATCTGTAGGCCTTAAACTGTGAAATGTACCAAACTGTGGGCACATTGTACTGTTGCATCCCTAGTATCTAATTACTTTTTATCTGTCTTGCAGGACCAATGATGGCGCCAGTGCTATCAACATGCTGCAAATCAATTCTTGGATGCAGGTCAGTCAGTCACTGCAGACACGCAATCAGTAGCCGCTTTCACACTGGCAGAATTACTGGTAATTTCAGCCGAAATTAGTGGGTCGTCTGTTGCGTTCCCACTGCCGACATGGGGTGGCGTGTCCAAACGACACACCAATTCGACCCACCTCAGACCCTACACTTTTTTGCGACCTGGGGCGTGTGGAAACACGAGCCGAGGCGAGACGGGGCGCAGGGTGTGGTATGGTGACGTTTCACAACTGCCACCACCCACCGTCGGGGCTTTTAAAACAGCTGAGCAGAACTACAAAAGCACCAACAAGGAGTTCAGAGGCGAACTGTCTTTCGAAATATGCTGTTTATTTGGCCTAAATCATATAACTCACCCAACGTGATACCAACATACCAACCAACGTAATTTGTTTTTAATTTAGATGCTGTACATGTCTGTTGGCCAACAGCTTTATCATGTAGCCTAAATGTGCAAGGAATAATATCCCCCATTTCGGTGTTGTTTGAAAGTACATGATTTTGAGTAAAAAGAAATTGCGAGTTCACTTCCTGTTACCCCGGTAGTCGTAGCGTCATTTTAAACTCCGTGGTCGCGGGAAACTTTTTTTTTAGAAACACAAAACAATGACATGACAATGGAAACGGTTGGGTAAATGCTATGCCGAACATTTTATGTTAAATAAACAGCATATTTTGAGAGACAAAAAGTAAATGTTTAATAACTGTAGAGTAATGTTGATGTTTGATGATAGCACTACTGTTTTGTTAAGGAAACATATGTCCAGAGCGCATCCATCAGTATATCTCCATATATTGTAAATATCCCGAATGTGACTGCAAATATCCACACAAAGACCACTATCGCCCAGTGCATCTTCACCCTAAGTGTTGTGGGCGAAAATGTGTGGATAGAGTAAATTATTTAATGATAGCGCTATAGTTCACCTGATGGTGCCGTGTACAAATAGCTACAGTAAATCGGCATCAAATGTATTCTTTGCATATATTTGCAATTCCATGTAAGCACCCAGGTGCAGTACAGTACCATGTAATTTGCCCTTGAATGGTTGTGCAAAGAGCCAGCAACAACTCTGTGCGTCTTGCCATGATTGTTTTAAAAAACTGAATGAAAACTTTGCAGACAGGTGTATTTACTACGATGCAAGGGTCATTTGCGTCATTGTACACGCCCAGCAATATGCGTGGCGTAATGTTACAGTGCCACTGGGCTACGCCTTCTCAACCCACCTTTTCAGAAGAGGGTTCAAAAACACGCCGTGCATTCCCACTGCCGTTCTGGGGTAAATTAGCGTGTTGTACCGTGTCGCCACAACGTGTCGTGCAGTGTGAAAACGCCTAGTGTGTGAAATGTAGGGCAGACAACTTGAATGTGGTTGAGGTTTCTGGGCTTTCTGAGGCCCTGAATGCCTTGGAAGAAGTAATTAAGGTGGACTAAACCTGTCCACTGTGCTGTTAACCATCTGTTATTACTCTGTTCACTTTATCTGTGCCAATGTTCAGAGGTCAGACCTAATAGAAAGGATATTTTTATTCCAAGCAAAAGAGAATGTTTAAGAGAAATACTTAAAGTTGTTCATGTTTTACCTTTTTGATAAAAACACTTTATAAAAACATGTTACTCAGCTGAGCAAACACAGCCAAGTTGGAGGCATCCATGTTGATGGTGAAACTTTAAACATAAAAATGTAAAGTTTAAACATAAAATTCAAAGTAAAAAAAAAGTTACTTGGAAAGACGTTCATGTTTATACCTTTTTTATGCATTCATTTATTTATTTCTTTTTTTTTTTTGTCGAGCAAAATGTGATATTCTGCTGATCAAACATAGCCAAGTTGGAGGCATCCGTGTTGATAGTGAGACCTCAAAAAAAAAAAAAAAGTAAGGTAAATTGTAAAAATAAATTGCACATTGTGAAGTTGATTTGTCTGTATTGATTATGTCAAGTCCATTTAGCATGTATAGAATACAATCTATTAAATGTGAGACTTGGTGATGTTTATAAGGTGGCCCAATGCACCCTGAATGGGTTTGAACTCTTTGTTCACAACACTGTTGTACAGAATGGCCATATCTGTGTAGGTCTCTGCAAACAGCCGCTCAACACTAAACTTCTCATCAAGTTGGAGTGGGTCTGTTCCAAAGCAGGAGACTCTTGTTAGGGAGTGTCCCACTTCCTTCTGGTACAGGTCAGCTGCTTCAGCCGCATGAGGTAGAAGTCCTTCAGGTACCTTTTTCAGAGAGCCATCCTTGGCCAATTGATTTGGTATTCCTTTTCCTGTAATGAAATTATGACAAAGTTAATTGTCAATTTCTTGACATGTACTAGATACAGAAAGGAATCGACATTACATTTCTCACTGTCTCATGCATAGACGATGACAAAAACGATAAAAGACAATTCAGTGCAGTGTAAAGGGTACATGTACCAGGAATTCTGTGTGCATTCCATGCGTCAATTACTCTTCTCATCCCAATTTCAGACAGATGTCTTGTCAGGTTAGATACACAGTATCTGCTGATGTTGCAGTCCATGTCCAGGAGTTCTTGGTCGGTAAGCTGGATAAGGGCCTCTTTGAGTGGGTAATTGACCCTGCTGTTCACCTCAGGCCAGATCCGCTCAACCATATGATTCTAGAGAACAACCAACCAAAGATGAGGAAAGAGTGGTGAAACTATTGTAGAGATGTTTTGGAGTAAGTAAAATGTAGTTTAAGACAAGACAGGGACATTTGTTAAAATGCACAACAGCAACACAAGTAGGCCTACCCAAAATCAACAGCAGGAAGAGACAAGACAAAAAAAAATGTCAACACTAATAAAACCTCTATCCGACATCACTGGGATTGAAAAACAAAAGGTGGAATGGTGACTTTTCAGCCTGGCTTTATAAGGAAGTGCATTGACTTGTGAAAGAGGTTGGGTGTTCCGGAATATGGGGACAGCCAGACTAAATGACTAAAAGGAACACTGTAATCTAGAATCTTACAAATAGCATTGTGAACCTGTTGCCAAAATGGTTCTAGTGCATTGCAGCTCCAAAAGATATGTGTGAGATGTGGTGCCATTTCTGCACATTCTCCAGCATTGGTGATGCTGTGAAGTTTGCTTATTTGAGGGGTGATAAAGAAGTGTATCTGATTTTTCTAAGCAAATTCTCTCCATTTATGCAATTGTGTTGTGGTTTGATATTTTCCCACATCCCAAGCCAGATGTCATCTATAATCTCCTCCCCCAATTCTTTCTGATTACCACCTACTTTAACTGTATTCCCTTACAGTTCCAATTTCTCAAAATTTGTTATCTGAATACAGTTATCTGATTCAAGTAATTAGTTACTTCCCAACACTGACTATTTAGCCATCAAGGTGCAGCACACAAATCTATGCATTTTCTCAAAATATCTCCATACTCATTTGTTTTTGTTTGTTTGTTTGTTTGTTTTTTTTTGTTGCTGGTTTTTGTGTTTTTTTTTTTTTTGTTTGTTTTTTTTTTTTTTTACCTTTGTTGATGTGGTTTGATGGTAAGGGGGTTTGTCCTGACAGTGTCTGTGGGATGCAAGAATTTCTTGAATGAATAAGGTCAGGTAGAATTCCTTTCCGTGGTCAACGCGGACCTGATCCCACATCCCGTAGTTAACCACAGCAGACCTTGAATTGTAGACATAAAAGAGACCATAGTCTTGTTGTCATGATAAACAACCAACAGAATTATTGTCATAACATCCCTGTAAGAGCTTTGGCTTATGCAATAAAATTAACAATAAAAAAATATTGGTAGATGGGTATAGGTATAGGCTGATTGATTACACAAATCACATATGAAATTACATGACAGCCTACCTGTAAACATCTTCATAAATGACCAGGGGTGCGTTTCCCAAAAGCGTAGTTGCTAACGTTGCTAACGTTGTTAGCGTTGTTAACGTTGTTGTTGGTTCAAACTATGTAGGTGCGACGCAAGTGTTTCTGAAAACCTTCGTTCGTGTGAACAAACATAGTTTGAACCAACATAGTGTAAACCAACATAGTCCCAATATAGTGCGACCGACACAGGCGTTTCCCAAAACACGAACATTCGCAACCACGTTGGTAACTAGTGAGGTTTGCAACCACAGCTCTCGGTGCTTAGTTCCACCTAACCAACGTTGTTTGAAGGTCTCGACAGCATCCAACATGGCGGACCGAATGTCTCGAAATCCTCGATCATTGTAAATATCTTCGTTGTTGTAGCAAAACAATTGTTCTAGGAGGATATTTGCAACTCGTTTGGCAGTTTGGCTTATCCGACTCATGCTGTGACTTACCTTCAAGTACCTCCAAATTCCGTAAGCTAGGAGCTGGTTTCTGTGGTGCTATTGGTAGAGCACAGGTCATGCACACCTGTGTTTGTAGATAGTAGGCCTACTCTGGTTCCAATCCGGGATGATGCATAATTAAGATGCTACATGAAATTGTTGACATTCTCAACTGCCACGTTACTTTTCTTAACGTAGTTTCAGGGTGAACGTGTCTCCCCTGTTGCGTATTAACATAGTGTGGCCAATTTATGCCAGCCTGCATATTCTTGGGCTTGTGTTCATAAACTTCAGAATGCAGGTCGCCAAGGTGAAAATAAACTTCCAGCTCCTCCGTCATTACGTGCATCGTAAGCAATAAACCTAATGTTGATAGCGTGTAGCATATTGCCCTATAAGCACATACATTTACAGATGGCACATCTCCTGGTGTCTATGCAAAATAGCATTTTGAAAGCTATTTTAATCAGGCTAGCTGTGATGGCTCGTAGTCTTTGTGATTTCAATAAAATAAAAGCATTATATAGAACACATATATAGAATATATATATAAACGCATTATATAGAATTTGGCTTCCACATGACTTCAAAGTAAGGGAGATTTCCTATAGCTTAATGTATTGCCTAGAACTATAGGCTGCTTTTGAGACGTGCATAGTCACAACTCATCTGTGTTCATATCCAGAGGTCTGCGTCATTTAATAAACAATGTTAAAGTTTATTTAATCACTGAAATGTCTTGCAAATCTGTCACTATATTACAAATGAACACTAAGCCAGCAGTATATAGGGTTCAGTGATACTTTCCACCGTTAGATTTATTCAGTTTCTATTGTTTATTTCAGTACACAGTTATTCCCAACATCATGTGAAATAGCCTATTAGGCTATAAATAATCGGCTACATAATTAGTCATCTCTGTTAAATTCCGTTCACAAGGTCATAGCCTACTTCGGATTGTTTCTCTCTGCTTCCGACAATGCACGAGCATGTCCGAACACATCTGGAAACCATTGTGGTTTGGACTATATTGGTTCAAACCAACTTGGTTCAGACTATGAAGGTACGATAGTGTTTGGGACACAGTCGCACTTTGGTTGTTGGTTAGTTCAACGGTGCATCGTACCATGTTGGTTTAAAGCTAAGTTGGTTGGTTGTTTGGGAAACGCACCCCAGATTGTTCTTTACTGGCATTGTTGCTTGCGCCACTACCTTGCTGGAATAGCCATCAATGGCAATTACATGTGTCACTCCAAGTCCTCACAAGCTCCTCACTTTTGATCCAAGTGGAGCTTATGCCCCATATAGGCAGCATTGTAGGGGACTGGGTTGAAGTTCCGTAGGCCCTGTAATACAGAACCAGTAAATGGTCAGTTTTATGTCTGATATAGGGCCTGCTGTCTCATATTTAGCCTACAAACTGGGGTGCGAGGCCTGCCACAAAGGGGTGCGCAAGGTGAATTAGAGTAATGGTGGAAATATGTGTTTTTAAACATTCTCATCATGCTGAAATATGAATAGTCTAAATAGCAAACTAGAAGAGTCATTTTGTAGCAGTTTAGCAACCCCTCTATGAGTATGTTTAATAAAGCAGTTAACAAAACAACCATTAATTCCAGTAAATGTTGGCCATAGCCTTCAAGATTTTTTTTTATCAATGGGTGTGCGCAAACCACATTGAATGACATAGGCCTACGGTATCTGTTCCACTCCACCAGGGGATGTTAATGATTTCTGTAAGAGCAGAGAGTAAAGAAGTACTTATTCCCTCTCTGGTAAGAGGTCAAATATGACTGGTGACGTCACAGCCGATATATAAATGAATGTTCCCCCTGGCTGTTTATCTTCTTCACCCTTATCAAGAGCAGTATTTGTTTGCCATTCATAAATACACCTGAAAGACTGAAGATGATTTATCCCCAGGGACGTGCACAGGATTTCAGAGGGGCAGGGGCAGGATTTTGTCATGAAGTCAGAAAAGGGTAATCCCCCCCCCTCACTTCCGCGCGTTCTTGGGACTTGTCCATGGTGCTGAAAGCCCCGATCGATGCGGACAACGGACAACGGCCCCAATAACGAGCGACGCCGACGCGGACTTGGATGGGAGATAGGGTTTTTTTCAGTGCGGGAGGCAAAGGGGAGGGGGGGGGGGGATCGCCCCCTTAGAGGTCTATGTGTGCACGGCCCTCATCTACATAGTACATTTCTAAGTCTGACGTTTATTCTACTGCGTATTAAGTAGGCCTATACACCTGCTAACAAAATGTAGGGGGTGCGCAGGAAAAAAAGGTTTGGGAGCGGCTTGCCTGCAAGGCCCCAGTTCTAGGCCTACTGTGGAATACATTCACTATACTCCCTTCATTTATTTATTATTTGTTTCAATTCCAGTTTATGTTAATTTGTGTTGATGTACTCGGGTGAGATCTGCTGCAACCATTTCCTTTCTTTTGAGCTTAGGCTATTTCATGCAATAGCCTACCTTGCATCTCATTTCGTGGTAGGGTCTCAATACCCCTCGCAGGATCCTACCAACACGATTTTCAGCCACAACAATACCTTTGGTCGCCAAGTACCCGGTCATGAATTTTCGGCCAAAGGTTGGGCCAGTCTAGAAAGGTTGTTGAAGCAAGGAAACGAAGTAAAGTTCAGTTCAAGTTTGGTAAAACTACTGCATGCACACAGAGGGCAACCTGTAAGGCTATACTAACACGATAATAACGATAACAACAGCTGCCGAAACGGTGACTTCCAGTTTTGCATCAGATACCACCCTGGTAAGGTTGTGCGCTTCACAAAACCGTCGTACACTCATAACAGAGCAGCCACCGGGTGCTCCGATGTCTTTCAGGTGCTGTGAAATATCTGCATGTGTAGCATGCTTTCGCAACATTTCGCAAATCAAGTCATAGTATCCCTCCAAAGACGCCATGTCATACGGATGAGTGCCTAACCCGCCCAAAAGCTTAGGCTACGGGTAGGCGACTACTTCCAGGGCACCCCAAACCTAAGACTTACGAAGCTAGATGCAATTCAGAACGGCATTTTGCTTTTTCCCTTTTTCTACGGTTCAAAAATTCATTTTCAATAACAAAACAAATGTAAAACCATGGCCATTAAACAAAAGACATACAAAAGTGTAAGAATTCATATACGAGTCCTTTTTCATTTCCCATGTGACTTCCAAAATAGAATAATGAATGAATATGCGTCCTTTTTCATTTCCCATGTGACTTCCAAAATTGAATAATGAATGAACGAAAAAGTACACGGACCTACAAGTTATATATGCTATATATGTTGGTTATGTAATTAATATCATTAGTATTTAATATCATTAGTATTTCCTTTTACCAGATGTCCTTTAAATAAAGGGTAAAGAAAAAAAGACAAAAAGAAACAAAAAACCCAAAGAAAAAACCCACTCTAAGTACATCAATATAAAAACAAATAGAAAATAATCATTGACTTTGTATTAACAAATACAATTTTAATTTCTTTTTAAAGGTTTTATCTTTTTTTTTTCACTAATCAAAAACTGAGGAAGACAATTGCATGCAAACATCCCTCTGTAATGCATTGTCCTTTGTCCAGCCCCTGTTCTATAAGCAGGTAGCAAACATTTTCTCTCTACTGAGTGTCGTGTGGGATATGTGTGTGTATTAAAGGAAAACATAAAAAAGTTCAATAAAGTAGCTGGACTCTTTATTGTAATTACGTTTCTTACAAAATTAAGAAGTATATAGTGTAACCTATCTTTAACTGATAACCAGTTCAATGCCTTTAACATTTCAGACACTCTTGTTCTATATGAGCAACGGAGCACTATCCGTGCAGCTTTGTTTTGAGCAACCTGTAGCTTATTAAGGTTATATTCTGATATGTTAGACCATACAACCGTACAATAGTCCATCTGAGATAGAACTACAGGCTGCATTAACTGTTTAACCAAGTAACTTGGTAAGTATTTTTGGAAGTATTTGATTGCAGCCATTCCTCTACCCATTTTCTTCACTATCTCATTCACATGGCTTGTCCAGGACATCGTGCTATCAATCAACACTCCAAGCAGTTTCACTTCTGTGACCTGTTCTATTTCTTTCTCATCTATTTTCACTTTTAAATATGGCTCTTTTCTACCTCCCCATTTAGAGGATAATACAATGCATTTTGTTTTTTCAATATTAAGAACCAATTTATTCGAATTACCAATACCATCTCTTCATTTAAGACATCTTCTAACTCGCTTGATGTTGTGGCTGCTGCATAAACAGTAGAGTCATCTGCATACATAACAATGGATGACTGTTTCAAAATTAAAGGTAGGTCATTAGTAAATATTGAAAATAATAAAGGCCCTAAGCAGCTTCCTTGCGGAACTCCACAGTTCAACTCCCTCTTATCTGAAAAGCACCCATTAAAGTACACACAATATTTCCTATTGGTAAGGTAGCTATTAATCCAGGCAACAGAACATCTGTCAAAACCATAACAATATAATTTGTTCACCAATAATCTATGGTCAAGTATATCAAAGGCTGCACTAAAATCTAATAAAACAGAAATGTAAGCGCAGCGAGAGGTTCTACCAGGAAGACGTAATGCGCGTCATCAATTATCTATCATCCAATCAGCACGTAGCACCCGTTTTTAAAACGTCATCTTACCTTCCTGCTTTGCTGCTCACAGGTGTATTCCGTCGTTTGAGTCGAACGGTTCGACGCATTTTTCCCCGCGCAACATCAGACATCTCTGATTCCATGAGGATATAATACCAGTTCGCTTCTTCCTGCTCGCATTTGCCCATACTGCTCCTAAAGGATTTTCTCCACTCGCTGCCTGCTGGCCAACGTCAACATTTCTATCAAACCCCAAGCCGCCCGGCTTTTTTGGATTTTCTCCCGAGTTCCAGTCTGTTCCGGTTTCAGGTCTCCCTTCCCCGGAGCCGTGCCAATTATACCTAACCTTTGCTTGTTTCAGTACCTAACCTTGGTTTTCGTTTCATTCGTTCTGACGATATCATTCCGTTGATGTAGATATGTATGATGGGTCGTACACCTTTTTATGTTGTTTGCCGTACATGTGTATTATACGGCCGTGGGTTGTACCTCCTCGATGGTACGCGCAATTTTCTCGTCCTCAGAGGGTTTCTTGGGATAGTTAGCACATTCATCGTGGTGCTCGTATGCTTTTGGCAGTCTGATAAATGATGATAACTATGCTAAAATGTTGAGCTGCTAACAGTGTTTGCTAGCGATTAGCTCCTGTTTCGTTAGCCGTCGTGCTACCTGTCTCGTCAGTGCTACTTTGCAGGTTGTTAGCTACTATACTACCATGCTTCTACTCGACGAGGTCTGCTTGTGTAGAGGGATACCAAATGTATTTTCAGCGTCTGGTTTCGAAGTTTTCTTCTCACATAACTGATCGATGCTTGGGATGTGTACATCGACGGCCAAATTCGTTTGCAATGTCCTGTTAATGCAGAGTAACTCACATGGTTGCTAATATGCAACTTAGCTCCGGTTAGCTTCCTATCAGTCAAAATGGGCATATCAGTCTAACACGGATTACTCGTTGACGGTGTATGTTTAAGGTAAGCTCGTACAAATATGTTAGAGTGTGAAAGTTGTCATGTGGGTGAATTTCGTTGTAACCAGTAGTCTACTTAGGTTTTCCAGGTTAGCTTCCTATAAATCATCTGACCATAGTCAAGTTCTGTGGGGGCTAGTTTCTACCCGGTAGAAGTCCTGATGCTTTCGTTTGCTAGCTGGGAAACCGTGCTATCGGCACGCTAATATGAGGTCTAAATTCATCTGCAGTGAGACATGCTTACATAGATGGTGTCTCGTGGGTTTATTGTTGTTGGTTAATTTGTTCAACTTTTCCAAGCTGTAACTGCATCAACAGTTACCTATGATCCTCGTAATTGGCCCTCTCTGTTTGCCCCGAAGCTATCCTGCTTGACGTGACTGTTCCGTTGTGGAGGGATCAATTCAGTTAGTGGGACGGACCGATGTCGTTCTTTTGTTTCAAGGTCAAATGTACTTCCCCGTGTGCACAAGCATTTTGTTCTGCTGCCAGTTTGGTAAGCTGATAGTTAAATGATGGGAATGTTTTGTATTAAGGCTCTGCAATTTTCTTTGCATACTGATGGGAACCAATTATTTACTCCCCGACAATTCAGTGTAGCATTTATTATGCATTCTCATTCGCAGCTGCTTAACGTGGTGTTTATGGGGCTCTTGCAGTAATTTTCCCTTTCATTTTCCAATGCAATCTTTGCACCGGATGCCATGCTTTAGCCCTTATTGACTAGGTTGATGGTTATTTATTGAGCATTACAGTACATCACAAACATTTCGCTCAGGTTCCGTTCCGTATTGAGGTACTCATTTAATGGCTCATGCATGCAGCATTGTTAACTGACTGACTTATTTTATTTCTGCAGGCTAATTGTCCCAGGTGCGGTGGTTTAACAGTGGTTTGGCCTTATATCTTCGTCTTCGTAATCTTAACAGTGGTGTAGCATGTCCACTCTTGGCTGTCCAACCCTGAGTAGCCTTTTTGAAATGTTTATCTCTCCACCTGCCGCCTTCCAACTGAGAAGTCGTTGGTTACCGCTCAGCAAACACCGCTCCCCATTTGCGTACAGTTCAGCAGAGCTCAAATTTTCGCCCGCCTCGCCCGCCTCTCTGTCTATACAAGCTATTCGCTTCGTATTGGCGCTGCTGCTGTCAATTTAAAGGCTGGGGAGATGGTCGTCCTCAGCTTTTGAATATTACATCAGGTCCGACGATCGTGTCGTTCAGTCATTCAAATGGCACTCCCCAGAATTCAAGGTAAGCTTCAACGTCTGGTGGTGGTCGTTTTCGTCACTTTTCATATCGTCGCTGTTCATGGTGTTGCCTGTGACATCTTAATGTCTGTGTTCCTACTGGAGGTATCGTCATTGTTTGCTATCTGTAATGTATTGGTCAGCAAACTCAGCAAACACCGCTCTTCATTTGCGTAAAGTTCAGCCGAGCTACATTTTTCGCCCGCCTCTCTGTCTATACAAGCCATTTGTTCGTATTGGCGCTGCTGCTGTCAATTCAAAGGTTGGGGAGATGGTCGTCCTCAGCTTTTGAATATTACATCAGGTCCGATGATCGTGTCGTTCAGTCTTTGAAATGGCACTCCCCGAATTTCAAGGTAAGCTTCGACGTCTGGTGGTGGTCGTTTTCGTCACTTTTCATGTCGTCACTGTTCATGGTGATTACCTGTGACATCTCTCAATGTCCGTGTTCCTACTGGAGGAATTCGTCATTGTTTGCTATGTGCAATGTATTGTAAAAGAACTGTACTATGTCTGTGCTGAGACCTGAAGCATCCACCATGGACTGTGTCTCATCTGTCATCTCCGCCACTACTCAAGGCGTCCGTCATCGTCTGCGCCAACACTCGAGTTGCCACTGTCACTTCACCGGTTTAGAATGCATTTATCAATGGTGGTGAGGAGTTGCGGGTCGTCTCCCTCTGTCTATACCGGCCATTCGTTTCGCATCGGCGCTGCTACGGCAGCGGCAGAATGTGGCATACCTCCAACGACCATCCAAAGGCTGGGGAGATGGTCGTCCTCTGCTTTCGAATCTTACATCAGATCCGATGATCAAGTCGTTCATGTCGTTCAGCTGGCACTCTCCAGAATTCAAGGTAAGCTTCAACGTCTGGTGGTGGTCGTCGCTTTTATTCACTATGCGAAGTGGGAGCACCTGTCATTGTTTCCGGTGTTCACACCGCATCCGTCATTATCTGCACTATTGTGGGGTATCCGTCATTGCTTGCCATGTGTCATGTATGGTAAAATACCTGGTCTGCGCCGAACCATCATTACCATCAATATCATAATCACCAAAGAACTCAATATCATCATCATCATCATCTTCGTCATCTCTTCGTCATCATCATCATCATCAATATTATACTCATCAATATAACCCATGTCATCATCGTTATCGTCACCATCATTATCATCATACATATCATTATCTTCATCGACATACTCAAGATAATCATAATCATCATTATCATCATCATCATCATTCACATAATCATTATAATCTTAATCATCTTCATCGTCATCATCATCACTATCTTAATCATCAGTATCATCATCATCATCATCATTATCTTCGTCATCATCATCATCGATATCATTATCATCACCATGATCGATATAATCATTATCATCAATATCATAATCATCAAAGTACTCAATATCATCATCATCATCATCTCGTCATCTCTTCGTCGTCATCATCATCATCATCAATATCATAATCATCAAAGAACTCAATATCATCATCATCAATATCATATTCATCAATATAACCCATGTCATCATCGTTATCGTCACCATCATTATCATCATACATATCATTATCTTCATCAACATACTCAATATACTCATAATCATCATTATCATCATCATCATCATCATCATCATCATCCACATAATCATTATAATCATAATCATCTTCATCATCATCATCATCACTATCATAATCATCAATATAATCAATATCATCATCGTCATCATCATCATCATCTTCGATATCGTTATCATCGTCAATGCAATCATAATCATCATCATCAATATGTATGTCTGCGCTGACACTTGGGGCATCCGTCATTCAGCCGATAGTAGAAGCATCCATTTCTGTCTGTGCAGTGTTGGTAATACAACGTCATGTTGTATCTAATGTCATGTGTTGTATGTCTGCTTAGCATAATGTAATGTTATGTGATGTACTGTTTGCGCCGATGCCCGAGGTCTTTCTCCCGGGGTTCTCTACCTCTCTCCTTTCACTGTCTCCGTACTGCCGGAGGCTCTTCTCTGGTCTGATAAGGGACGCAATTTTCACTGACTGTGTTGATGTTACGGGCGTCACGGGACTTTTGTCTTCTGCTTTTCAATTCTTACCGTCGACTGTTGGGGAATTCAAATTGTGTATATGAGTCGTCTTGCAGTATTTTCTCGCATAATTATGCTTATTTGCAGACGGTGGCGACTAAAGGCGTTGGTGGGTATCACTTCGCGAATTGGTAGGTCTTACATTTCTTTTGGGGGTAGAGCTTAATTTATCTATGTAAGTATCAATTACATATTTATCTTATTTTCTTTTGGGGGTTTTATTATTATGCCCTTCTACTACTACAGTCAGCATCTGTTCAGTTTTCATGTTTTCTGATTAGGACAAAGGACAGAACCTATGCCAAAGTTTGTTGTGCCATATCATTACTTGTCATCAAATAAATTGTCATTAAGTTATTATATATTCAGAGTCTTTCTGGTTGAAATGTAAGCGCAGCGAGAGGTTCTACCAGGAAGACGTAATGCGCGTCATCAATTATCTATCATCCAATCAGCACGTAGCACCCGTTTTTAAAACGTCATCTTACCTTCCTGCTTTGCTGCTCACAGGTGTATTCCGTCGTTCGCCCACCTCCCTCCCCAGCATCCTTCCATGGGTTCCTGTCCTCGTCCAGCGGGTCCTGATGATGATGTCTCATCCGCCCCCGCTTCTCGACCAATCTCGTGATGTCTCATCTACCGCTGCCTCTTCACTGACCTCCCGAGTCTCCTCTGCCTCTGCATCTCCAATGATTGACCCCGGATTCCATGGTCTCCTCCTCTTCCTCCCGGATCGCTCCTCAAGACCCTTCGGGCTTCCTGCTACGGCCCTCCGTGTACAACTCTCTGACGCATCCTCATCGGGTGACTCTGCTCTGTCCCCGGATGTCGGATTCCTGTCTCCTGAGCGACAACCCGGACTCTATCGTCTCATTGAGCATCATTTTAGCCTCAGGCAGTTAGGCTTCCCCCTAGAGACGTGGTTCTGCCCAAGGTTTCTTCCTCATCAAGAATATTTAGGGAGTTTTTCCTTGCCCCGGTGCTCTGGGGGGATCCAGGGTCGTGCTCTCGAAATCCCCAGTTTCTTCTCTTGATGTACTATATTGTTACATTTAATGTCATGCTCTGCATCTTATGCTTCTGAAAGTCTGTTATCTACGTTATGTCCACCACCAGTGGGTTCTTGTCCTTTTGTCAGGGGGGTTTTATTATTATGCCCTTCTACTACTACAGTCAGCATCTGTTCAGTTTTCATGTTTTCTGATTAGGACAAAGGACAGAACCTATGCCAAAGTTTGTTGTGCCATACATTACTTGTCATCAAATAAATTGTCATTAAGTTATTATATATTCAGAGTCTTTCTGGTTGAACCAACTATATTACCTGAATCTATTTCTTTCAACCATTTATCAGTAATTTCAGTAAGTGCAGTAGCAGTGGAGTGACCCTTTCTGTATGCATGTTGATGTACTGTATTCAAGTCATTTACACACAAGTAATGTTGTATTTGTTCATATGCTATTCTTTCCATAATTTTACTTAACAAAGGTAGAATACTTATTGGTCTGCTATTCTTTCCAGAGAACGTCTCTCTGTAGTTCTTGGGTAGTGGAATAATTTTGGCTATCTTCCAATCTGCAGGACATGTTGATTTTTCAAAACTCGAGTTAATTATATGACAAATGGGGGAAGCCACAGCATCAGTAACAGGTTTAAGCAGCCTTACATCTAAATGATCAGTACCAGATGGCTTATTTTTACTGTTTCTAATAAGTTGATCAACTGTAGACACTTCGACCTTATCAAATTGAAAACTACAATATTTATTCTTCATAAGTTTATCCATAATAAGTCTGGACGATAGTTCAGGCCCACTGTACGCCTCCATGTCATGATTTAGTTTCTGAATTTTATCACTAAAATAATAACTCAAGTAATTAGCTATATCCTCTGGTTTGGTAATAAAATTACCCTCTACCTCTGAATAAGATGGTGTGGATCTGCCACACTTCCCACAGTTGATTAAGAATGTTCCAAGTTGCCCTACTGTCTGTTCTAATACTGTTAATCTTTTATGATAATACATTCTTTTCCTTCTTTTTATTTAGCATTGTTACAAAATTTCTAAGTTTATGATAGTTGTTCCATTCTTGTTCACCACCAGATTTTATTGCTTCTGCTTTAGCCTTATCCCTCTCCTTCATAAGTACTTTAAGTTCATGATCTAACCATGGTGATCTCACATTCCGTACTGTTAATTTCTTGACAGGTGCATATTTATTAACTATTGGTAGTAATAGACGGTCAAACACACCTAAAGCAAGATTTGGGTCATCCTCCTGAAGTACTTCTGACCAATCAACTTGTCTTACTTCATCACCTAGCTATTTTCATTAAAATGTTTAAAGCTACGCTTAAAGATGATTGATGATAATGATTTTCTGACCCCTTTTGGGGATTTTTGTCTTTCTAGCAACAGCTATGAGGTTATGATCACTACAGCCCATTGGAATAGAAATAGTTTTTGAACACAACTCTGCTACATTTGTAAAAAATTAAATCAATACATGTTGCAGATTTGATTCCATCTGCTGTTCTGCTTATCCTAGTATGTTTCATGACAACCTGTGTTAGATTACATATATCTGCTTGAGTAAGAAGTCTAGCTTTCATCGGGCAGTCATCTACATTCCAGTCTATATTGAAATCACCTAGGACAAATATTTCAGAATGGGCATCACACGCTTTATCTAGTATTTCACATATATTCTCCAAGTACACTGCTGTTGCATTTGGAGGCCTATAGCAGCAGCCTATAAGCACTGGCTTGAAATACGGTAGTTGAACCTGAAGCCACAACATTTCCACCCCATTACATCCTAAATCAGTCCTAATCTTAACGGGAATATGATCTTGACAGTAAATAGCTACGCCACCTCCCCTCGTTCCTCTATCATGTCTAAACATATTAAATCCCCATATTTTTAATGTGTCACTATTTATTTCTGGATTCAGATGGGTCTCTGTTAATGCAAGTAGATGCAAGTTATATTCCCTAAGGATATTAGAAACTTCATCAACTTTATTTCGTAAGCTACAAATATTTAAGTGACCAATTCTGAATCCTTCTTGTGGTAAAGCAGAACTAATCATTAGTGATTACCAAATAAATCTTTTTAAGTAACATAACCTTACTTGTTTTATTAATCATGACTTTCCTCAAAACATAAATTCTAAGACACACAATACAAAAAAAAACCCATCCAACCTCTAATGCCCACAACACCCCACCACCCCAAAAGTCCACTTACTCCCATCTCTGAAAGGCCTATACACCAACACATTAACATCTACACATACAAAGACACAGGAAAAAAACACATAAGGTACTAAGGGATTGCATGACGCCCCTTTAAGTAGGCCTATAAAGAGAGAGAGAGAAAAGAAGATCAAGACAGACGGGAGGAGAGAGAGAGAGAGAGAGAGCAAAAAACAGCCTGCAGATCTGTCTACATGGCCCGGCAAACATATGAGAAAAAGGAAGTAAAATAAAATAACAGTCAAGCAGTCTGATGCCCTTTCAGAGTCAAGTGCACGGTAGAATTTCTCAGCCTCACCAGGTGTATAGAAGAAGTGAGTCTTACCAGCGTAGGTGACTCTGAGTGTGCTGGGAAAGGTGAGACCATAATCAATATTCCGGTTTCGAAGTTTTTTCTTCACTTGGTCAAATTCTTTGCGCCTCTTGACGACCTCAGCCGAGAAGTCAGGGTAGATATGGACTTGAACTTCTTTTTCTGTTGAGGAGCCCTCCCGATTCATAGCAGCCACTTTGACGCGAAGATCTTTCTTGTTCCTAGCTAGTTCCATTATTTTCGTTTTGTCTTGGAGGGACTGAAACTTTACTAGGACCGGCCTCGGGCTCTTGGTTGTGACTTTGTCTTCATTGTCCACATTACCAATACGATATCAGGCTTCGATCAATGGGGGAACAACAAAGTTTGTTTCTCCGAGGAGCTGAGTGATCATCCGACGCATGAAGCCACGAATTCCCCTCGGCCCTCTCGGGAATACCAATGAAACGCAAATTGGAACGTCGGGTTTGATTCTCGGCATCTTCTGTCCATTTTTTTAAGGTGAGTATTTTCTTTTTCCAATACGGAAATGCGTTTGAGCAAACCCTCTATGTTGTCTTCATTTGCGCTGACTCTATGCTGCACTTCTGTGATTTGATCGCCAAGCATATGGAGAGAATAATGTATCCTCTTCAGACTAGCTCCAAGTGTATCCATTTTAGTATCTATATATGAAAACCTATCGCGCTTCGTTTGCTGCATCAGGTCAAAATACTTTGAAGCGTAATTGCCTCAGACATTGTAAGGCCGCAGGCGTTCACTCACAGAGGAGTCAGAGTCTTGGGTTTAGGTTCTTGAGGCTGCTCGTATTCTCACGTGAACGACCCCACTTAATCCATAAGCATCAGGAAATGGTTGAATTTGAAATGTAGGGCATCACATAATTCGGAGACAAATTTTTGAGCCAGTTGACTAGCTGCAGGATGCACTCACTCCACGGCTCCAAGTCAATTCTATAAGATACAGGTAGCCAGTGTAGTTCAGCCAGTACAGGAGTAATGTGCTCCATCTTTCTTGTTTTTGTTAGTAATCTTGCAGCCGAGTTTTGAATAGGCTGTAGTTTTTCAATTTATTTTTTTGGGAGGCCTGTGAACAAGGCATTGCAGTAGTCTAATCTACTTGTAATAAATGCGTGAACAAGTTTTTCAGCGTCTGGCTGGGTCAAGAAGGGACGAACTTTTGCAATATTTATTAGATGGAAGTATGCTGTTTTAGTAACTTTGTTGATGTGTGGTTTAAGGCTTAGGTCAGAGTCAAGGATGACACCTAGGCCTGTTCTCTGACATATTGGTTTAGGTTACCTAGACTGGGGAGGAGAGCTTCATGTTTGTCTTTAGGGCCAATAAATAACCTTTCATTTAATTTTAGAAAGTTATTTTAGAAAGTATATGCGTGACAGCTGACAAACAGGAGGTTAAAGACTGTAGAGCTGTGGTTTCGTTTGGCTCAACTGAGATATAAAGTTGTGTATCATCGGCATAACTATGAAAGTCTATATTATGTTTTTTGATAATGTTGCCCAGCGGTAGCATGTATAATGAGAAAAGAAGGGGGCCAAGACAGCTGCCTTGAGCAACACCGAAGGATACGTCGTGATTTTTAGATATATGATCTCCTAAACTAATATAGAATTGTCTTCCGGTGATGTATGACTCAAGCCATTTTAGTACATGGCCTGAGAGGCCCACCCAAGTTTTGAGACGATGTAGTAGTATGTTGTGATCGATTGTGTCAAAGGTGGCACTTAGGTCCAAGAGGACTAGGGCAGAGACTTTGTTTGTGGCTGTACTGAGTCTGAGGTCGTTTACTATTTTGGTTAAAGTAGTCTCTGTACTATGATTTGCTCTAAAGCCTGATTCGAATTTTTGTTAGCCACTTCACCAAATAGTCACCATATAACAACAAATAGGCCTATGCTCACATACACATTTAATTCATTTATTTGGTTTGCTGCAATGATCTGATGTCTGCTGTTTGCTAAGGATGCTGCTGTTAAGCCTGGATGGAGTACAGCACCCCTCACACCCTGCCCCTGACAGCCCAGGAAGTAGCCATGAGTGATGTACTAATGTTCACCATCTGACCACCCCCTTCCCTCACCAAACAATGCACCCTGTTCAGCCAGGAGCTGGGGCTAAAGGGCATACATGGTGCTGGTACTGACCAGTTCATCAATGCGTACTGATGCTTTATAAATGCTGTCACTTGCCTTTGCAGGAGGGCACAGGAGCAGACTTCGCTAGGCCCGAGGATACCACACACTCTTGACACTCTTCCTGACACAGGTAGGATGTACTGTACTCACAGAGCAGCTTATATTAGAGAGTAGTAGGGATACTGCTAATGCTTGCAATATGGATTGTGATGCAGAAATGCAATTTCATACTGGGTATTGAAAAAAAAGCATTGTGCTAGTGTACAGTTGAGGCCTTTTTTATTTGGAATTTTTCACAGTCCAAACCTTTGACCATAACTGTAATTTTGTGTTTTATGCTTGTATATATTGTTTCAGATTCAACAACTTACAATCATTTAGATTTTCAGCTGATCTTGTTTCTTTGGAGGTAACTACTGCTATCAAAGGAAAACACATAATTTGAAGGATCTATAGCACCTCAGAATTGTCAGGATAGAGAAGCAACAAGACTGATCAACAGACGGTTCTTTTCAATTCAGTTAGGACTCTGGCCAGTAGTATAGGAATCTGACACTGTGATGTTTGCCCTGCAGTCGTGTTGTCCGTCATTGCCAGTGTTTTCATTCACACAGCGGGGCCTCATGGCTGTTGCCGTCACAGAACAGCCCAGTGCCCTGGCAGAGATTCAGCCATATGTCATACTACTGTGGAAGGGAGCTGTGAAAACTAAAAGACACCTCCATGGTGCCATATTTTGTGCTACAGCCAGATTGTACAGTGCAAGATATGTATTTTCTATTTGTGCAATGAAGCACTTTAACTTCTGTGACTTCTTAGAAATCTGCCCTCTACATGTAGATGAATTGATTAAACTATTTGAGATTACATTGTAACCGGTGGAAAATTATGAACACCACTTTTTTCTAATGTTTAACTCACCTAGCCACAGGCAGTTTCAGGGAAAGTCTTAGGTGACCCAACATAGGCATTAATATTTTGTAATCTCCATTGGTTAGTTGAGGACATAATTGTAGATGGTGAATGATTCCATTATTAAAATACAATAAAATAAAAGCATAAAAAACAACACTTTGTAAATGTAGTAGGATTCATGCATTAGTAATGGGAAGGGGAGTAACATGTTTTTGTAAGTGAATGTTTTTGTTGTAATGCTCAAACAGGTCTCTGTGAATGTTTAATATATTTCCTCAACCCTCCAGGTCTCCTGTGTACACCCAGAGGAACTCATGAAACAGGTGAAGCTTGTCATCCCGCATTAGTCACGCACACAGTTGGTTGGCTACTGAAGAAAAAGCTCTGGAGACGCGGTAGAAGAAGGATTGAAGTTTGTAATTGACTTAATGAGTGTGTGTTAAACCACAGGAACCTGATTTAAAGTATAAGATCTCTTTATTCCCAAGTAAGGAAGAATTTTGTAAGTCTATGTAATTTGCAGAGAGAGATCTTTGTCTTGTATCCCATGGCTAACATGTGGGTGCAATTGCTGGGTTTCTTCTTGGGCCTTTTGGGGCTGCTCGGAGCAGTGGTAGCCACGCTCATACCACAGTGGCGTCGCACAGCGTTCGTGGGCTCGAATATCATCACTGCCACATGTTACATGAAGGGCCTGTGGATGGACTGCGTGTGGCACAGCACAGGCATTTATCAGTGTGAGGCGTATCGCTCAATGCTGGCCCTACCCCAGGACCTGCAGGCTGCTCGGGCACTCATGGTCTTTTCCTGTGTCACCTCTGTCCTGGCCGTGGCACTGTCCACGGTGGGCATGAAGTGTACACACTGTGCTGAGGAGGGCACCAGTAAACACTCCCTGGCCAGGTGTGGCGGAGTGGGCTTTCTTTCTGCAGGACTCTCCTGCCTCGTCACCATGTGTTGGACCACAGACAACACCATCCGAGATTTCTACAGCCCCCAGTTGGCTATCGCCATGAAGTACGAGATAGGATGGTCAGTCTACATCGGGTATGTTTCTGGCTCGCTTAGTGTGATTGGTGGAGTGGTGCTGTGCTCGACCCGTGCGAAATCCCACCTGCGCAGATGTGCCCCCACACTCAATGCTTTGCCTCAACTAGCGCCCACCTACCAGCCCCATGCTGCCTACAGTGGCAATCACACCCCCTCTCTCACTTCTGTTTCCAGTAGTGGCTACAGACTCAGTGATTATGTTTGAGTGATGATTGTTTATTGGCAAAAATGCCATATTAGGGGAGATGAAACATGTTTCCAGCTTTAAATATTTAAGTGTGAACTGTTTTTTTGTCATTCTAGGAATTAAATGTCTAACACAAAATCTCACAAAAATAAATGTCAAATCATTGTACATATTAAAATTACATTTAGCATTGAAGTGATTTCTGTTTTATTGCTGTTCATAACTTAAAGAGCTCAACTCTCTTGGAAACCCAATTTGGGGCAGCTGTGACCTACTGGTTAGGGCTACAGGCTTGAAATCGAAGGATCCCCAACAAGTAGAGCATGGCTGAAGTGCCATGGAGCAAGGCACCTAACCCCATACTGCTCCCCAGGTGACGCTGCAGGCAGGCAGCCCTCTGCTCTGAGTTAGTGTGTGCTTCACTTCACTGTGTGTTCACTATGTGCTGTGTAATTCACTAATTCAGGAATTGTGATAAATGCAGAGAACAAATTTCCCTCAAGGGGTCAATAAAGTAGCCAATATAAACTTAAACTCCACATTTTACATTACAAGACATAGACAAGATTTATACAGCATTGACCTTAAAGGCTAAATTAGATGGTTGTTTTGTCTTGGTTATTTTTAACACCCAACCTCCAGCCATTGTACAACATAAATAGGTAAAGAAGATCATTACACGGGTTTATTCTCAACCTAGTTCTAGCTCATAAAAGTTGATTTAGTATTGAAAAATTGAGACACAGTATTACCACTAGTGAGCCACAAGGGGGCGTGAGTTGTCTTTTTTCCATAATGCCTGAAGCCGCGTTGTGCGCAAGGATAAAAGTAATACGGGAAGGACAAACGGAAATTGGCTCGCAAGGTGGCGTTGTTTGGGTTTTTTCGTCAGTTTGCAGTGTGCCAGATTTCAGTTTTCTGCCACATATTCAAGGCGGTACTAAAACAGGTTCTGGTCCACACAGAAATTATTGGCCTAACTGGTCTCTGCAGTGAGCAAATTATAATCAATGTGAGTCTGTCAATGTGTCAAGTCAACCAAAGTGTTACTACAGCATCCCATAATTGGTTCATATTTACGGTGCCACACGCAGTCATCCAGTTTGAATGTGAAATGTGGAAAAGTGTGTGTATGTGTATTGGCGGCGGGGGGCAATAGTAGCCTATTAGTTTGTTTATTTACACGCTGTACTTGGGTCTAATATATATGATTTAACCAGACAGGCCTTGTATGAACTTCTGCATTTGTATATAGAATTCAGCACCACGGACAGAGGCATTTGTCCAACGGTCCTAATCGTGTCTAAGACATGAAAAATGAAACGTTCCTAAAGCATTTCAGCCATGTGTTTAATTCATCAGACACCCATGAGCTTACACGCGCATTGTGCGTGTGGAAATAGTCAATAACATTCAAGTAAAAGATATTCATTCAGCATGGGCATAACAAAAAGTAGCAATGATGCAGTAATGTGGATTGTGATGTTTACTTTGTTCACTATTTTAACCATTGGTTCATCGAAGACGTGATCCTCATTTGGGCTAACTGACAGCCTTATTCATAAACCGACCTCTCTGACGTTCATCTTCCTCAGACCTCTGACGAAAACGGCTCCCTTAAAAGACACTGCTAGGAAATACGCACGGATTTTCTTTGGATTACTCTTCCTACATTCTCTCTAAAAGAACGTAGATCACGTCTGTTTTTGAAATATTTTAGAGCTTTCGTCAAAACAGTCTTTCACAGAGGTAGGATATTTAACGGTGTTGGGAAATATATTTACAGGGGTTAATTGAGCAAACTTTGAATGTAGGATGCTTGAAAAAATTCAAGTGGTCAATGTCTTACCATTGTGGAGATTTAAGTCATTGGTGAAAGTATTGAATTGAAAAAAGTACTGCTTAGATTTATATCAAACTGGCTATGAAGCGCTACACTCACTAATGTCTTATATGCGTCCAGTTTCTTAAAAGAGTTGTATTCCACATTTTTGTTATATATTCTACGATGATGTAACACATATCATTATTTCGCATCAAAAACCTTTAGGTGAAATTACCCAATTAATAGCCAATTCCAGTTGGTAAACCATCCAGACATGTTTCAATAGGCAGTGTCTGAATGGCAGAGAGCAGAAATGGTCTCGGTAGGCTATATCACTCAGTGAAAGTGATGGTCTACTCATCATTAGTTTGGTTGTTCAGATGGCAGAAGGCAAAACACAAAAACAATGTAACCATGCAGAAATCAAGATTAAATTGTCATTTTACTAGCCTAGCCATGTCTAAAAGTCTATCTTGAAACTAGCCAATAATAGGTCTTTGGTCCGTTGCTTTCCACTCGTGTTTTACTCTTCCGTCAGGTCTCAATGAACATCAGGTCGTCGGGCAGAGTCTGATTCAGCTGTAGAGGATGGCCGTCCACGCAGAGGGACTTGTGGCAATAGTTATCTTCTATGTGCTGATCCTGGTCGTGGGGATATGGGCAGCGTGGAAAAACAAAAATGCCGGGGCCGGGGAAGGCGTAGACCAAAGTGAGACTATTATGGTTGGTGGAAGGGACATTGGATTGTTTGTTGGTGGATTCACCATGACTGGTAAGTGGAGACGGTGCCAGGTTCGTCCATCTCTTTAACAACTGTAACTTGGAATGCGCGAATGAGAGAAATAAAACTAGTATATGCAAACAACATTGTCATGCTCTGCTCTAGAGGACTCATTCTGAGTAACCTTTATGTCTTTTAGACAACACTGCCATAGAATGAACCTGTAACGGCTCAATGCATAGAACTGAAAAAGGAGATTGTAATTGCCGTTGCGGAAACGGGTTATACTTTCTTTTTAAATGTAATTTTTCGTTGTGTTTTTTTTTTTTTTCCAGAAAGACTACGTATATTGTGTGAGACAGTAGCCTACTTAAAAATTCTTTAAAGCCCAGGTGCAGTAGACTATCGTTATATTGAGTTAACAATAATCAAAATAAGTCATATGCATTCAGATGTATGCCTGTTGTTTGGCTAGAACACAGATTAAGTGCTTAAATGCATGGCATTTCATATCCTTAGCTTTTACAACATTTTTATATCAAAGATATTATGGAATGATAGAAAATGTGAGGGCAGATCATTATAAATACAGATTCACCAGCAAAGTAACTCTTTAAGATTTAACATTATAAACAATTTATGACTTGTTTATTCTCCAGCAACCTGGGTCGGAGGGGGCTACATCAACGGCACTGCTGAATATGTGTATTTGCCTGGATATGGATTAGCCTGGGCACAAGCGCCATTCGGATATGCACTTAGCCTGGTAGTAGGTATGATGACAGTTAAACAGACACATGGAAAACCTACAGTTACTTTGTCATGACTGGAGAAATGATCATGTAACAGTACATCTTGTGAGCAGGTCTGTCATTTTAACCCTGTTTTACAGAATAAGAGCATTTACAAATTTCAGAAACTTGGAAATGTAACCAGAATTATTTTTAACTTCCATGTGTTCGGTGTCTTAGGTGTCAAAATAAACTTTAGTTCAGTTGATTTTATAGGGATGCTTTATAGATACTGGTCACAGTTTGATATTACTGTTGATACTGTTGATTTTACCCTAGGTGGCCTGTTCTTTGCCAAGCCCATGCGTTCCAAAGGATATGTGACCATGCTGGACCCTTTTCAGCAGATCTATGGGAAGAGAATGGGCGGACTGCTCTTTATTCCTGCTCTCATGGGGGAGATCTTTTGGTCCGCCGCCATTCTCTCAGCTCTGGGTATGATACATTGATCACTGCTGTTTCTATTTAAATTAATTTCTTGTAGTAGTTCTCCGATTTGCCACACAAAAATACTTTTGAAAATTGTTTGTTGTTATTTGTTAATGTCTACAGCAACTTAGGTAGATTAATAAATGGATAGAAAGAACACAGATACACAGACAGACAGATATGTTTTTAATACTGATTAAACAATAAATGTGACGTCTTTTGTAACAGGAGCCACATTGAGTGTGATCGTAGATATCAACATCAACATGTCTGTCATAGTCTCAGCACTTATTGCCATCTTTTACACCTTGGTCGGAGGCCTTTATTCTGTCGCATATACGGATGTCGTTCAACTCTTCTGTATATTTGTGGGCTTGGTGAGTGTTCGTCTCTTGAGTGATTAGTGTGCAGCTCAAATATTTTAACGTCACCATCAGTTGTCAGTAATGCTATTTTAATTTGAAATGTATTCAAGCCTCAGATATTCACACCTAAGTTTTGAACATATTGTTTAAAGACCATATAGATAAAAGGCTATTATAGCTGGGTCTAATGTATGTCAAACACTGGATGAAATGGTCCATTATCTCTCCCTGAAATCTATATTTTAGTTTTATACAAAGAAACAGAGAATTTTATCCTTTTAGACGTAATTTTTGAGCCGCAAATGGGAGGTAATATTCTGTATGTTGTCATACATTCTTTATAGTGGATCAGTGTCCCCTTTGCGCTCTCCAACCCTGCTGTGGCAAGCATCAGCGTCACTGCCGTGAAGGAGGTTTACCAGACGCCATGGCTCGGTCACATTAACCCTTCTGATGGATGGATGTGGATGGACAACTTCTGCCTTCTGGTAAATTTACTCACACGCATTGATTTTACAAGGGCTGTGTCCGAAATGTTCACTTGTTCACTGTATAGTGCAATATGTAGGTTGGGAGTTACATTGTTTTGTTTCCTACTCAGTGCACTATATAGGGTACACGTGAACATTTCTGCCCAAGATCAGGATACATTGTCTCCTATAAGCTTTGTGGGTTTGGTTTCTTGCACCTGTGCTTATAATGGCATTCTTCTTTCTAGATAATGGGGGGTATTCCCTGGCAAGTGTATTTCCAACGGGTTCTGTCTGCCTCTTCAGCTACTTATGCCCAAGTCCTTTCCTTCCTAGCCGCCTTCGGCTGCATTGTTATGGCAGTGCCCTCGGTTCTCATCGGAGCAATAGGGGCCTCCACAGGTAAACACACTCATCACTGTATAGATGTCTATGAACATACTCATTTAACCTTCACACATCAGCCAAATGAAACCAGTATGCTTATCATAACCATAGGCATGAGCATATAAACTTCTCTGTAATATAAGGTGGAGATGTATATTCCTATATTATGTAAACACATTATATATTGGTATATAATGCTAGTATAGTAAGCTCAGTAGTAAATCATCATACAACATGCAGCACACATTCTTTCATTACATATGTCAAGACATATTTACAGTCTCCAATGTCTAAATAAGCTGATTCTTCAGATCAAGGCATTTGTGTGTTGTGACATTTATTTACTAGCTTTATGAGGACAATTATCTCCACTGAGAAAAGTTTATTTTACATGTTTTTATTATACAACAGTAAGCCCCTGAGCTGCCCCTGTAGTTGCCTGGATGGGATTTGAATTGACTTGAGATCTTGAGGAAACAGATATGACTCAGGCTGTTAAACAACAACAGATGGCTCCTGTCATCCATTATTGAAGAGCACTCATTTCACTGAGAATTCTGTAAATATTGCATCTGAAGGGGCTTAATTAATTTTGTTGATCAGAAGCAATAGCACTGAAGACAGAGTTAATCAGTGTCAGTTTACAGTATTGTTCACAAGTAAAAAGCACTGACTGTCAAAACACATCATGGGTGGGTGGACGAATTTCCAGTCTGGTAGTATGGTCTGATTATGTGTGTATCTCGTAAATAATCTGTCTGTTTTTTTTTTTTTTTTTTTTTTTTCAAGCAAATAAAGAAAGAAATATTCTGTTGTATATGTATATATGTAAGGTATTTTTACATATTATATTAACTTTCAATTACAAGTTCCTCACACAATATCTTCTCAGATTGGAACCAGACTACATATGGCTCTATCCCACCAATGGAAAACGAGCAGTCAGACATGATCCTCCCTATAGTGCTGCAGTACCTGTGCCCTCCCTACATCTCTTTCTTCGGCCTGGGGGCCGTGTCAGCAGCCGTGATGTCATCAGCTGACTCTTCCATTCTTTCGGCCAGTTCCATGTTTGCTCGAAACATCTATCAGCAGGCTTTTCGCCAGTCGGTAAGACCTGTCGTACATCTGTAACCTGTATATAACACCAACACCGATTTGGATTTGTGTGGAGCACTGGGGGCTCTAGGCAGCCTTCTCTCTATTTGAATTTGATTTCTGTTAATGTGTTTGTTTTGTTTATTATAGCAGCTGCAACAGTAACTACATTTTCATCCACAGCAAATGCATTATCACATCAATATTTTGGTTGAAACAGTATTCTAAATATTCTGTTCACATGTGTGGAAGAATGCTGAGCTATTGGATTGTTTCTATTTACATATCAATCACCATGTTCCAGTTTGATGAGCAACGTGGCCTCATAACGTGATAGTCATTTTATGAATGAAGTTGCAAGGTCCATCTAACGGCCTCCTAATATGAATACAATTCCACATATTTCTGAGAACTCTAGAGTAAGGACTGAATTGTTATCTCATCTGAACAGTTGTTGCCTTTACTTCTGTCGATCAACCTGCTTGATACGATGTCAAAGATATAGGCTTTCATTGGATGTGGAGTGGTGGTGCCAAGGGAGTGGTGGGCAAAAAGTTGCCAGTAGGCTTGTGTATTTGGTTTTATAAGCGTTTCATTGTCATTCTTACTGATCATTCTCTGCCTATTCTCCACTGTCCTACTGCAGGCATCAGACCGTGAGATAATCTGGGTCATGAGGATCACCATCTTTGTCTTTGGAGCTTTAGCAACAGCGATGGCCCTGCTCACTGGCACCGTCTACGGCTTGTGGTACCTCAGCTCAGACTTAGTGTACGTCATCATCTTCCCTCAGCTGCTCAGCGTGCTTTTTGTGAAAGGCACTAACACATACGGCTCTGTGGCTGGCTACATCTTTGGGCTTTTGTTCCGAATTGGGGGTGGGGAGCCATACCTCAAGCTCCCCCCTTTCATCTGCTACCCGGGCTGCTACACAGAGGAGAAGGTGCATCGGCTCACCAAGGAGGTTGAACGCTTCACTGTTCAAAAATTTCCCTTTAAGACGGTGTCAATGCTTGCTTCCTTCTTGGGTAACGTGGTCTTTTCATACCTCGCCAAGTATCTCTTTGAAAGTGGGACACTGTCACCGAAATATGACTTCTTGGATGCAGTCCTTTCCAAGCACAGCACAGAGATCATGGATAAGACTACTCTGGTGGGCAAAGACAATATCAACCTGTCAGAGTTGGCCCCAGTCAAGCCTCGTCTTAATACGTCATTGGCGGGAACCTTCACAAATACGGAGGCCCTCAGTGATGACGGAGACTCCAGCCCAGAGTCCAACAATGAACATGAGTAAAAATTTCCTTTAACTGTGAGCAGCGGTTCTTTAGTTATTGTCCCTATAATGTCTTTTTATTTCTCTGCGTAGATATAAAATTTTTGTTGTTGTTGTAGATACTTACTTCAACTTCCTCTTTTATAAAAAAGTGAGATAACACATCAGAAGAATCTTTACCACAGGAAGATATATGAAGGATTTAAAAACAGTGTGTAACAAAGTGGGAATTTGCACCTGATTTCTTGTGAGATCCACATTCGGGTACGTACAATTACCTTTTTTATTTTTGTTTAATTTATCACTTGGTCAACTATTGTCCTTCTATATGGAGCAATAATATTTTGACAGGGGTTATATTGTATACTGTAAATAATTCATATTTTGAATTTTATTAATTATTTTACTCTTGAGGAGTAATATTTAATAGAAGTAGAATTATGTTTTATTTGAAAATGTCATATTGTGTTTTGGGCAAGCAATCAACATATGCTGTGGTATTTAATACCAGGTCAGTGTTCTTAGACACTAAAATGCCAATGAGTAAATGATCTTCTCATGTGCCAAATTTAATCCCTTTTATCAGACAAGACATTCAGATGTATTGGTTTAAACAATGTTATATTTGCTGTTGGCTGTATTTAGTTCAAAACCTTTTTTAAAGCATTTGCTTTGTTTTTCTAACCTGATTATTCTCAGTACTGATAAAAAAACATATACATACACATAGATTATTTAGTATGAGGACATGGTGTATAGATTTGACACTGTCTGCTGAGCAGTGATGGTTTTAGTAGTCTTGTCTGTGTATGGCCCAAAACAGGATTTCCACTCTTTGGATGCTCCATTCAACAATCATCATCAGCGTGTGTCAACACGCTGTTGAAAATGAGGTTTGGTTTGGAGTTAAGGGCAGGGATAGATATGGTCAAGCTTGGTGTAAGTTGGAGTTATTTAAATGCATAGTTGACCAGTTTATCCAGGAAGTAAACTGAATGTTTTATTTAATATTCATAACTACTCAAAATAGGCCATTTGATCAAGCTTAACCATCAGCAAAATACCACAATACATAACACAATACATTCATGTAACACAGATATAAAAACAGTTTGAGAAAATTTACCCAGAAGTGCAATTTTACAGGTTTGATGTTGTGGAATTCTGTGTTTCTGTATCCTGACATCAGTGTTGTCATGCATTGCACAGTGCATAGTCGGTGAAGTCTGAACTTAGTACAAATAATTGCCTTAATTTTGTTCTTAATTTGGGACCTATAGCCTGATTATTTGTGTCAGTAAGTGTATCAGGCAAGTTGTTTAGACTTGAATGTGAATGTACACCCTCCTACTGAGCATAGAGCTAATCAACAAGAAGCATTTTTGTGTCATGTGTGAGCGTAAATCCATTCAAAAACTGTAATGTCAGATAGAAAACATCCTGCCAGTTCATTTACTGGCAACGTATCTATGGTTATTTGATGTAATGGCAATGTATATTTTTGTGTGATAAATATAATATATAGAAATGAATACAAACTAGTATATGCACAGGTTAAATACTTTACAACCTGACATTTCTTTTTTTCTTTGAGTACATTGTTTCTATTGAGGTAGATGAAGAACATCTGAAAGTCAGTAAAATATATTTATTTATTTATGCAATGTGAACAAATTCTATGGTTAAAACAACTATATATATGTGGGATAAATGGAATAAACAATGTTATTTTAACATGTTGGTTGTCTGCCTATTAATTCAGCAGACGATGCGAACACATGAAAAATCTGGTTGTATAAAAGAATCTTAGTACCTTGTGCCTGGTACAGTTTTGATTGAGAGGAATGAAGCTGTCAAAAGGCACCCTTTGTCTGCATAGAGGCGATGCCATCCGTTATGTGTCGGTTATTGTGTGTGAACCTCTGACTTGTAATGTGGGTGTGATTGACACATTTGACAGTTGCCCACGTTATTAAATTCGGAGGCTTCCTCTGATTGATGGTGCTCTGCAGGTGCATGGCCTTAGATTAAACACTTCACCAGCCAATCAACCCTCCCCTGACAGCACAGCAACCCAAAAGCGAAACAACAAAAGTCCTGGTCACTTCTGCTCTTTTTAACCTCCCCAACTATATACTCATGGCAACTGTAACATTTACCGTCTTTTAATTTCTCTTTGCATAGGCCACAGTCACAGTTAACAGTTGTGCTTTTGTATTGCAAAACCTGTTAGGTATTAGGTATGCATGTCAATACATGATTTAAAATGATGGGGTTGGGGAAAGACATTCAGATGGTTAGAAAATGCAACTTGACCACTGCATGCTACACAGTTGAGCTGTATTTATCTTTCTATGATGTGACTGGAAGCTACCCACTTGGGTCATTTCCTCCAGAACAATCAGAACTGAATAGAATACAATACAATACAATACAGTACAATACAATAGAATAGAATAGAATAGAAAGCTTTTATTGTCATTGACCTGCTGCAAGTACAACATTTACAAGGGCTACATCAAGGTGCTGTTTGGTCCTAATATAAACACAAAACAAAGTCAGGAGACTGGTGAGTTCATCTGTACCCTACAATATATAGTAAGCCAGAAAGAATTAAAAGTCGGTAGATGCTTACATGAGTCATTACCAGGAGAATGAAGACTCTCTCGACCACCCCTGCTGTCTGTGGACAGAATACCACGCATGCAATATCTGGGTGTCCGTTCTTCTTTGGCCAGCTGGTGGCACTAGGCCAGTGTGAGCATGACAGACTGTGTGTGTGTGAGTGTGTGTGTGTGTCAATGTGTGTTTGTGTATGGGTATGCATATGAGTGAATGACTGTGTTTGCGTGTGTTTGTCTGCGTGCAGTAGCGGTTCTTGATACGGGCGAGCAGGGCAGATGCCCGGGGTGGCATTGGTGAGAGGCGCCAGTGGCGTCACGAGCGCTTGAAAAATATATATTATCTAAAAAAAATTCTATTATCTATCACATCACTGTGTAGGAAATTGGCAATGTGGCGCCCCCTCTGGCTGCAGGCACCCCTGCTTGCTGAGAAGACCCAGTGCACAGAAGCTGTATGAGAAATGGAAAAGGGAGGGGGCGCAGGGGACAGTTCACCTCTGGGTCTCTAAAATGCAATGCAAAGGGGGGATGGGGGATCCACTGTATAGCGCAATACTCTAATGCAATTAGTGGGCGAAAGTCAGTCACACATCACTTTCTTCCCAATAACACACATTTCATTCATAATATTATATTTACAGGTTTATAATTCCTGCCCGTTTTTTTAATTGTGTGAATTGACGAGTGACAAACAGAAAGAGGTTTGTCAAATCCATCAGAAGAGTAGAAATGAGCAAAAGATAAAGGTATGCAACTATGTTCTCTGTGCATGATTACGTTATCCATGCCATGAATGAAGAGCTAATGTTAATCATGGTATAATTCTTACATTTATTATCCTTCTAGCTATGATGCTTGCTATACTTAACAATAATTCAATCTTAGCTCAACAATCACAAGATCTAATTTCACCATAAGATTTGGTTTTGCAACAAAACTGTTACAAGTTCAGTTATTATTGATTTCCATAATTTGGGCTAACGTTGAGCCCTGGAATTAGCCAACAAAATGTTATTATGGTAGTTTCAACATTTGCAATTTGCTGCAACTCATAGTTCGCATAGTTTAACTTTAGTTTAGAATAGTTAACCAGTCATAACTGAATGTGGAACAAGTATAGAATTCGAGGCAGTAACCAATGAGTTAATTGTTCCTCCCTAAAAGATGCTAATTAATATGACAGACATTTGGCCTGTAAGGGCGTGTTAATTTAAAATTGCAATTTATGGATGTTTTGTATAAGAGTTTTTGTTTTTGTAGCCTACAGTATTTTGATGTTAATTTCAATTGCAATTCAATTGCAATTTCAGGGGCTCTTCTAAAATATTTTGGAGCATCCTCTGGCCCTGTATTACTTGTTGTATTTATATATCTGATTGTATATATTTTTGCCACTGTTAAAAATATAGAGTATTTTTTTGTTTATGATAACTATATGGTTATAATAAAACATGGCTGCTTGTGCAAAGTTATGGTCTTTTCCTTGGGGTTGGGGGGGGGGGGGGGGGGGGGGGGTGTCGCTCAGGGAGTAATTCAATGTAGAACCGCCACTGTGTGCGTGTGTCTAAGTTGTTTTTTGAGTGGTCATGCAAATTTGCAAATTTGTTTATTTGTGTTTGGGCCTTGGTGTGTGTGTGTGTGTGTGTGTGTTTGTGTGTGTGAGTGTGTATACTGTACCTGGGTGGATATGTGAAGTCAAGACACTGGTGAGGCAAGGCAAGGCAAGTTTAATTGTATAGCGCATTTCATACACAAAGGCAGTTCAATGTCCGACTCCTTAACAAGAATAAAAGCAAAGAACAGTATGGAAAACCATAAAAGATAAAATAAGTGTAAATAAAAGACAGTGATGAGTCTTTCTTTTTTCCCAAATATAATTACTTCAGAAAATTGTGTGACATCCAGATGTTAATTTGGTCAAGACACCAATAGAAAGACTCAAGAGGGCATAGTCATTAGGTGACAGAGCTACAGTATCTCACAAAAGTGAGTACACCCTTCCCATTTCAGCAAGAAATGGACCGTATCTTTTTAAGGGACAATACTACACAGATGAAACTTCAATATGTTTTTCAGTAGTCAGTGTGCAGCTTGTGTAGTTTACAAAGAACACAAAGTACTTGTGCATGTAGGAAGAGCACCTTAGGGAGAAACTATAGCTATTACACCTACCCCTACACTATCTATAATCAAGTAAATAGTTCAGGCTGTTAGTCCCTACTCCCAGGTGTAACACGCACAACTGGCCGCTGACTACAGCTATTCACGCAACCTCATGTGAGCTGTACAGGACAGAGCAGCTGAGGGGGTGGCCAACTGGAGCCGTACAGACAGATGCTCAACAAGGGTTAACCTGAACCAGCCGGCTACCGTTACAGTGACTGGGGCTGCTGGGGCCGTTTACATGATCCACTCAGCAGCACCTACCTATCGCTTTCCCCCATGGCTTTCACCATGCCTACAACATGCATCTCATCCAGGACCACTGGCAAGCCTTTGCAGTTTCCTCCAACATTTCCTTAACAATTAAACTAACTAGATAAATACATAAAAATACAAGACACTTGCACATGTGGGGAGAGCACCCATTGTACCACACTTCAGGCTTTCCTAACTACAGCCATTACAATTATCCATACACTATGTGGGACACATCCAGTGTACCTCAGGATCAACGGGTGTTTCGGGCCTTTATTCACTGTACACCCTCCCCTGAGGCGGCCCCACTAAAGGTGATCAATCCTTTAGCGTGTGTCCACAGTTCAGCTACCTGCTACCCAAATTTCCAAAATGTACTTCCTCAATTCACTTACAACCAAAGTTTACTTCCAAAATGTACTACCTACTGTTCATTACCGCCTGTTTGCACGACTTCCAAAGTTTTACTTACAAAATTAACTACCACCACAATTTACTTCCAAAATGACCTGCTTACTTACTAATTAGGACTTATTATCGAATATTTGCACTTTACCACCATTTTACCATTCACTATACCAGTGAATCCAACCCAATGTTCCAGTCGATGTAGTAGTATAAAGTGATCAACAGTGTCAAAAGCTATACTAAGGTCGAATAACATCAACACTGATTGTTTGCCAGCATCAGAATTTAAAAGTATATCATTTATAACTTTAACTAGATGTACCGCATGGTATGACCGCCACAGTGTATTGAAATCTTGGAACTTTTTTTGGCAATTTTATGGCATGTGCTGTGGTTTTAGATGTCTTTGTGCTGATCGTGGATGACGTATGTTGTGCAGTTCCCACCTTCTCGGTCCAAGATATTGGCAACTCAAAATCCCAATTTTTGCATTTACCCTTATCACTAGGTGGCGCTATGCTTCAAGTGAGGGTCTATGGGCTGGGTCGATACGTCTCTGTAACACCGACATATCACAAACATTTCATGTTGTTGGGTGAAACGTTCCTTGAGTTATTCAGCAAAAACTTTTGCCCGTGTCCCCCTCTTTGATGGACACTGGCACAGTGGGGTGGCGGGGTGGGGGGGGGGGGGGGGGGGGGTAGCCCCAAAAGCTTCTAGTTGCTGAAAAAGTTCTAGGGCTACATGCCTACAAAGATTCATGTCCCCCAGACTTCCAGTGTCCCGGAAACCGTTGATGGAAAATGTTGACGGCAACACTATAATGACCGCTTGAGCGGCGGTCATAATAACAGCTGTTTCAGTGCTGTGATTGGCAGAATGTGGCTGGTGAATTTGGCAGTTTAATGTCAGAAAGGTAGTTCATTGATTAAAGACAATTTTTCCACTATTTTCCTCATAAATTGTAAATTAGATATGGGTCTGCAGTTGTGAATCCCTAAAACATCAAGATAACATCAACTCAAGGGTTCGAAGGAAGCGAATATGCTAGTCTGTAGTGATGTATTTATAACCTGAAGTACATCTGCTGACATTAAGTGAAGAACAGATTTGAAAAAAAAATTCTTGGTAAACTTTCCAGTTCAGATGTGGAAATCAAGCATAGCATTAGTTCTGGCAGGCCACAGAGTATAGCTAAGGTGTCAGCTGTTGGTCTATCTGATTGCATCAGCTGGGAGCTCAGCTGACCAAATTACCAGGTTGATCAGCTGCCTACTTCCTGCTGCCTCATTGGCTGAGATGTCACCTTGTGCTGCTATTTGAACTGCTTGAGAACATGGCTGTTCTCACCGCTTTCTCTGCAGGCCACTTTGCTACCCACCCCCTCCACCCAAAAGGAGAAGCAGCCCTCTCATACTATGCCCCAAAGAGATGGATTGCCCTACCCAACACATCAGAGAGGCAGAATCTATTGACAGCTTTTAACTGCAACTGAAGACCTACCTGTTCAACCTCGCCTACACTTAAGTCCGAGACCTTTCCCCTACCAAACCTGACAGAGGGGCTCCTTGTCTCGAACACAATGAGACAACACCTCTGCAGTCATCCATGGTTTCTGATTGGGGCGTGTGGTGATGATTTTGGAGACAGACACATCCTTTGTGGACTTGCTGACGTAGCTGGTCACAGTTGAGGTGTATTCCTCCACATCAGTGGTACTGTTGTAGGTGGCTGCCTGCTTAAAAATGTCCCAGTCAGTGCGCTCAAAACAGTCCTGGAGGGCCACCATTGCTTCCTTAGGCCAGGTCTTTGTTTCCCTCCGACTTGGTCTGATGCGTTTGACCAGGGGCTGATATGCAGGAATTAGCATAACTGCCTGAGTGTCCTAGGTGGGGGAGGGGCTCAGCTCGGTAAGCACCCTTGATGTTGGTGTTTTGTGAACCGCACAAAATATGTCATGTACATTGAGCACAAAGATCTCTAAGATCAGCACAAAGACCTGTTATCTAGAGAACGTTTACAACCAATTTTTTATCGTGAAATCTATTGACCCTCATGCATTGAAAACACTGGTCGACGCCCACTTCCAACGAAAACAATTTCTGTGAAATTTTAACATCATGAAAGCGAAAGGAAACAAACTCGTCATAGGCCATTCATGTGAATCTCACCAAATTTGGTATATGTCATTTACAGACAATGCTGATCAATATCTTGGCTTCTTATTTGATTAAATGTGGTCAAAGTTGCCATGCCAACTGTAAAAAGCTTTCTTCTCCTGTGCACCAAATTTTGTGACATTTTGTCATAGAGGCAATGTTTCCTGCCGAAGCTAGGTGTCCAAAAACAGCTTTTGTTAAATAACTCGTCAACAATTTTGCCCAAGACAACGATGTTATGCCGGTGTTACAGAAGCGTATCGACCCAGCCCTAAGCACTCACTTGAAGCATAGCCCTAGTGATATGGGTAATTTCAAAAATTGGGATTTTGTATTGCCAATATCTTGGACTGAGAAGGTGAGAACCAGGGGCGTCGCCAGACATATTTTACATGCCCCAGTATTGGTCTGTAGTACCCCAGTATAAATTTCACCAGTAAAAAAAAATCACTTTAGACTTTTGGGTCTACATGGCATAATCTACAGAATGCGCACACAGCTACTCAATATGGCAACTCATTGCTACTTTATTCACTCCATACACAATGCACACATGGCTACTTTATATGATCATTTATTCACGCGACTTTGGCTGACTTAACATCGAACAACGGAGCGTTATTTCTTTCCACCTGTCTTACAGGTTAGTAGGCCTACCGGGTAAATTCCTCATCATTCTTTGTTTTCACCTCTGTGTCGCCATTTCCATGTGGAGTTAAATGTTACAACTTTACTTTTTACGTTTAATGTATCAGGCAGCTGTCATGCAAGCTAGTTCTGGCTGTAAATTAAAGTAGCCTACTTTAGCTGCTGTCTTTTAGCTAACTGGCATATGCCTATTACCATTGTTGATTTATGTAAGGGTTAGCCTAGCACTGTGAGCTCCCACACTCGGTTTCTGAAGATTGCTATCTTACATCTACGATGTTTGATGAGCATATCAACATAATCTGATATGATTGTTTAGTTTGAAGCACAATTTATGTTTTTTTATGATAAATAAGTGCTAAAAATGTTTATGCTTTGCTCGCTCGCATTAATTGTCTGTGCCCCAGTTGTGCCCCAGTACAGTAATAGGACTAGTGACGCCACTGGTGGGAACTGCACAGAATATGTCATGCACAATCAGCACAAAGGCCTCTAAAAGCACAGCACATGGCATAAAATTTGGTCCATAGGGGGTGCTGTAATTGTACAAAATCTCATTTTGCCTATCCCTTTTAGAAATCACTTCTACACACCAAGGATGGAAATAACTTTTTTGTCCACTTGCCACTGTGGCAGGTAGATTTTAAAATCTACCAGCCACTCAACATTTTTACCAGCCACTTTATATTCAACCATTACGTACATTATAATGCATAGTAATGCAAATATTTTCCAATTCATAGTTTGTTACAGAGCTGATTATTCAGTTGCTATGTTATCAATACATGAGATAGGCCTAGCCTAACAATGTCTCTTTTTGGTCATAATACTCTGTCCAATACATATTCCATTGTTGCGAGACAGCAAAAAAAGGCAAAGTGATTAAAAATGATGATTTGAAATCTATATCTTCCTGTAACTAAATGAGTTTACAGTAATCCTGTTTCAACTTATCTGTTTAATTGAGCACAGGAAGTGAAAACTGTATTGTTAGGTGTTTAGAAATATATATGAAATATCTACCTGCAACTATACAATGTACTCATTAGCCTATTTCAACTGCACTGAACTGCTCTGTACTCACCCAAAAAAAATAGAAATTGTCACACCATCCAAGTTGCTCTATAGGAAAGCCTGCCTATCCCCCCTACTGGGGTACCAAGGGTGCTGAGCACCCTCTACTGAGCAGTAATTAGACGTTTTTATCATCACTAGTTTCGCCATCTGAACAATTTTAAAATACAGTATCACACAATAAAGTTCATATCCGAATATAAACACAATAATGCATGAAAAATGACTGTTGTGTATTTAAAAGTCGTTTTATGTAGGCTACATTATAAGGTCAAAGGTAAAATTATTGAGATGGCTTAGCAGCTATCCTAAATATCCTTAGTTGCTGCTCATAACGGCACAGAAAAGAATGCATGATTTTTTTTCTCACCACATCACACACAAAGAAAGTAATGACTTGATGTGCTGTCACATTCACTGGGGCATACTTGAAGGAATTGACATCGGCAAAGAATTTGTGCAGCGAAATGAGATGCGCAGGCTGGCCTTCAAAATTTTTTACAAACAGCAAGTTCGCTTTTTCTACCATAACTTAGTCAGCATACTATCAAGTAGGCCATAGCACCACCGAGTGCTTTCTCGATGTGTTTACGATGTTTATCTCCAAAGTGCTATAAGTAAAGAAGTTGTTGATGTCGCTAATAAGTCGCTAATATGTATGTCGTTATGTGAGTGTCTGTGTGTCGGTGTGTGGTCTTCTCAGACCTAACATCAGGCCTATGGCAGTTTGCATGCGTATGCACTCTCTTGCAATTATATGCCCTCTTGTTCAGATGCGTTCCGCAGTCTATGATAGATAGTTATAAACAATCTGTTGATGATGTAAAATATTCAGTGGCTATATATATGTTTCGGAAATTGACCTGTCCTCCTCTGACATCGGTGTTGGTGGCGGTGTTAGGTTAAGATAAAGTCACTGGTTGGTCTTTGGAATCAATTTGTGCGCATACGGCGTTATTATCAACATGAAGGCAATACTGACTGCGTGCACATGGACGAGTTGAATCCGATTGGAAATGGTTTGGGATCGTATCGAATTCATGTGCACAGGCTAAGGATCGTATAGGGATTGGTTTCGCGAATCCGATTGCAACCCCTGGCTTAAGCCGATGTTAATCCGCTTGGTGCCGCCTTGTGCACGGTATAGGTTTGGATTCGCGTACTGCACATGTAAGACCACTTGACCCCAGAAGCTTCTGTCCCTGATTTTCATCCATACTGAACGTCGAGGCTTTCTAGCGCTTGCTCTCAACAAGTCTCGTTGTCCTCAATTGCTTGTAATATCAAACACCGACGGCACAGTTCATGTCGTATCAAGGAAACCAAAAACGCTGTTTGTTCTTTCATACGGACTTCCAAACAAAGGAGAATGCACAACATGCATTGAAATGCTGCTCTGTCAACCTCCTCGAGCGCTATCTTTGTTTTGTATGCCGCCAGATTTGTTTATTTTCTTTTTAGCAGCCGTCAACCTGAAGTAGTTCTAACACCACTTGTTGAAAGGAATACAGCGCCATCTAGCGTAGCGGAAACGGCCAGATCTCTGACCATTATCCGCTTACACGAACTCTCATGTGCACAGGGATTTGGGACAGACCACCCGTTGGGTAGCAACACCCAATCGAATACCAATCCAATCCGATCCTACCATGTGCCCGTAGTGACTGATGCATTCTCGCTTGGACAGGCTAAAATTATCATGACTGAGCTTTCATTACCACTAATTGGTGAACAAAAAGTTGCCTAGATCATATTTGGAATATATTGAATATATGGAATATATATAACCACACCATTTCGGGATATGTTAAAATGGCAGTCGGTCTTTATATTTTCTCGTCCGCCTGAAGAAACGCTCTGAGTGTTGTTTATCTATACATGCTGAGCTGATAAGCACCTGCGCTATCTAGCTCTTAGCTACGATACAGCATGCGCATGTGAGTACTTTCATAGACTATATGAAACCTGTGGCTGTATAGCATTTGCACACCCGCCACAGTGGCAGGTAACATGACAAAATCCACCCGCCAACGCTCATATTTACCCGCATTTGGCGGGTGGCGGGTGGTTAATTTCCATCCACGATACACGCCCAGCAGTATACTTGAGATAATGTGTTACAGTGCCACTGGGCTACGCCTCCTCAACCCACCTTTTCAGAAGAGGGGTCAAAAACACGCCATGCTTACACATTGCGGTCCCGGGTTAAATTAGCGTGTCGTACCATGTCGCCAGCCATGTCATGCAGTGTGAAAGGGGCTACTAACAGATGCACTTTGCTTTGGTTTATTGTGTGTTAATTTTAGAGAAAATGGACAAAACAATAGCCTTGTTTGGTTGGGGAAAAAACAAAAGAGGAAATGCTTAAACAAAGGATTAGGATAACAGACACACTTTCATATACACATATCATCCACAAGGGGGCACCAGCTTACATCTGTACACCTGTTGCTACAAATTGCCGAAGCAAAGGTAATGTCGGGAGACCTACGAAGCTAGATCTACTGGAGGCATCCTGCTTAGCCTGGTCGGTGGACAGAAAGGTAAGCTGGTGTTCTTTTGTCATCCATCCACGTTTAGTTCGTACATACTGATTTCCTGACGTCTTTTTCGCACACACTTACATTAAGGACTGTATACCCTAGACCTGTTGTTGCTTGTTGCTGTCACAGTATTCTCTGCCTCCCTTTCTCTCTTGCTTTCTCTCTTTCTTGCTCACTTTGTTCCTTGAAATTTCTCTTTTTTACATGTTTTCAAATTGATTTTCATGAAAATGGCATTTCTGTACACCTCACTGATTGTGCATGACATATTTTGTGCAGTTCCCACCTTCTCAGTGCAAGATATTGCCAATACAAAATCCCAATTTGTGCAATGACCCATATCACTAAGTGAAGCTATGCTTCAAGTCAGTGTTTATGGGTGGGGTCGATATGCCTCTGTAACACCGGCATACTATCACAAAGCTGACATTTTTATCAGCTTGTCTATACCAAATTTGGTGTCATTCACATGAATGGCCCATGACAAGTTTGTTTGCTTTCAGCTTTTGCAATGTTAAAATTTTACTGAAATTGTTTTCGTTGGAAGTGGGCACCAACCAGTGTTTTCAATGCGTGAGGGTCGATAGATTTCATGACAAAAAAGGAATTGGTTGTAAATGTTAGCGTTTTCTAGATAATAGGCAAAATTACATTTTATACAATTACAGCACCCCCTATGGGCCAAATTTTATGGCATGTCCTGTGCTTTTAGAGGTCTTTGTGCTGATTGTGCATAATATATTTTGTGCAGTTCCCACCTTTCTGAAAGCGTGCCCAGGCACTGTATAAGTCAGTATTTCAGTATGTTGCTGCCCTGCGAGATCTGGCATCCACTTGTGAGTTTGGATCAAACCTTGATGAAATGCTATGTGATCAGTTGGTCATGCAGGTGCGCGAAATTGACATGCCTGAAGTTCAGATTCTCTACTTGCATGATCATGGTGCATCTGATAAAATCCAGTGTACTGTCAGTATTGAGGCTGCAAGTACTTCTTTAGTGCCTTATCAGCTGACAGTGGATTCGGGCTCCTCTGTGTCCATCCTGCCAAAATGCGTTTACTACCAACACTTCAAACGTGAAAAATTGCCACCTCCTGCCGTTAAGTTAGTGACCTACTCCCGTGCTCCAATTTCAGTGATTGGCTGTCTACCTCTGTTACCGTGTCGTGGAGTGATGCGAAATGTCAGACGTCTCTGTTCGTTGTGGAATCTGGTACTGCTGTGCTTGGAATGGACTTGATTAATAGCCTAAGCCTGTGCTTTAAGGGCTCTACTGTCCAACCTGCTGCCTCAATGACCTCTGCTCCCATGATGACCACTGCTCCTCTGCCTACCACCACTCTTCATGCTTCATGGCTTCATGCTTCAAGGCTTCATGCTCTCGTTGTGGTACAGAATAAGTCAGGAAAAATACGGATGTGTGTGGACCTGCGTGAGCCTAACAAGGCTGTAGTTGTTGACCCTTTTTCCTCTCTCGCACATTGATGAGATGCTGGGCCTGCTGCAGTGTTTTCCACCATTGACCTGGAGAGCACCTACTTCCGGTTGCCTCTGCATGAGGAAAGTCGTGACCTGTCTGCCTTCATCACACGCAAAGGACTTTTCAAATTCTGCCGTGTCCCGTATGGTCTGGCCTCTGCACTGCGTCGTCAGCATTTCAGAAGATGCTGTCCACCATCCTTAAAGGAGAAAATTGGCACGTTAAAACATCATACCGAGTTGATATGTGTACTGAGGAGCAAAATTGATTTATGCTTCGTCTAAGGGCACCTACCACTTCCATTGCTAGCCTTCTGGGACAAACGATAAAAAATAGTTAAACTCTGAATGCAACAGGCTAAATCAATTTTGCTTCTCAGTACACATACCAACTCGGTATGATGTTTTAATATGCCAATTTTCATTTTACACCGAAGTTCTCCTTTAAAGGCCTACCAAATGTTGCGAACTACTTGGACGACGTTATTCTATAGGGTCATACACAAGCCAGGCACGATGAAACACTGAAGGCTGTGCTACAGCGCTTGAGAGATGCTGGGCTGCAACTCAACAGTGCCACTTCAACCAATCTGGATGAGGACCACATCACTGCTCCTACTAATGCAGGAAAGCACCGTTCATTCCTGGGATTGTTATCATGGTATAACAAGTTCATCCCCAACTTTGCTACTGTGGTGGAGCCTCTGCGTGGCTGCATTGGTCATGACAGTGAGTTCAGCTGGTCAGAACATGCACAGCGCAGTTTTGAGACTGTCAAACAGCTGCTAGTAAAGAGTCTAGTTCTAGCTCTATTCAACCCCGAGTTTCCTACCATCGTTCCTACTGATGCCTCTGACTACGGTCATGGTGCCATTCTCTCACAGATCCAGCCCAATAACACGGAGCGCATGATCGCTTTCACCTCCAGAACTCTGACTCCTGCTGAGTGCAAGTATTCAAACGTTGAGAAGGAAGCTCTGGGGTGTGTGGGCAGTAGAGAAATGGAGAATGTACTTGTGGGGCTGAAGATTCACTCTACGTACAGACCATCATGCATTGACTACCCTCCTAACCACCAAAGCAGCTGACCGTGCTGGTATGCGTATAGCGCACTGGGCAGAGCACCTGCTGTGCTTCTCGTATGATGTTGCCTACTTGCCTGGGAAGAATAACAATACTGCTGACGGTCTCTCCTGCCTGCCTCTGCCTGCTGCTGCAAATGAATCAGAAGTTGAACCTGTTGCTGTCTGCTGATCACCTGTTTGCTGTCTCACCTGATTTTGCTGCTGTGTCTGCTTCCTGTCCTGAACTGCATGCACAAATTGCTGATGGTTGGCCTCCCTCTCCTGTTGCTGTTAGTAACCGTATTACACACCCGTACTACAAACACACACTTGTTGACCTGGCACACGAAGGGCATCAAGGCATCCAGAGAACAAAACAACATCTTTGTGAAGTCTACTGGTGGCCAGGTATGGATGACCTTGTTAACACACATATTAAGAACTGATACATATGTCAGTCCATGGATAAGTCTGCTGTTCCCACTGCTGCTCCTCTGCAACCAGTTCTGTTTCCTGCTGAGCCTTAGGAGAAACTAGGAGTTGATGTAGTTGGTCCGTTCAAAAATGCCACTCTGGACTGCCACTTTGCTCTCACGCTGATAGACTACCACACTAAGTAGCCTGAGGTTGCATTCACGTCTTCAGCTATTATAGCCAACATCATTACGTTTGTCATATCAGTATTCAGCCGATTGGGTAACCCCAGAACCATTGTATCAGACAATGGGCCCCAGTTCCTGTCTACAGAGTTTGCTGCTTTCCTGAAAGGCCGAGACGTACATCAGTGTACTATCCTGCAGAGAGTGGAGAGATTGAATGCTAACGCTTCCACCACGTCCTGCGATCGTCCATACAGTCTGCTATCCTGCAAAAAAAGCCTTGGAAAGCTACAGTGACAGACTTTTTGCAGGTGTACCTGACGAACATCGACACCATTGTGCTTCGTAAAAGAGTTTCCTCCCGACAAGCGCAGATGAGGTCATACACTGACTCCCACAGTAGAGCACGAGCTACTGTGTTCAAAGAAGGGGACAGAGTTCATGTCTGGAAGCCGTTCCATGTCACAAAGGCACACCCGCGTTACACAAAACCACCTGTGATAAGAAAGCAAGTTGGCCCCAGCATGAACCTCCTGTCCAATGGAAAGAAACGGTATGCATCACGGCTTGCTAGTCATCATCCCCCGACTCAGGACTCACTGGCACTTGATGCTGTGACTGATGACTTCCCTGTTCCTGAGCCTGACCTGCCTGATGTCGTGAACTTCCACACCACACCTGTCCGCATCAGCATACATAGCATACATATACACTTTACACTCACACAATTTACATACGGGTTTACTTAAAATGTTTCCTATGCTATTGATATTACATGTAAATACTGATATTTCAACTAACTAGATGTACCGCATAGCGGTACATGGTATGACCGCCGCAGTGTATTGAAATGTGGGAACTGTTGGTATGATGAGTGTGTGGTAAAGCAGTGTTGTGAGGTGAGAATTTGTGTGGAAATGATTTTCTGTAAGTGGGCATGGATGTGGGTTTTGAATGAATGACATTGTGTCTGTTTGTGTAGTGTGTAGGAGTGATTTGTGAAAGGAATAGGCAAAATGAGATTTTGTACAATTACAGTGCCCCCTATGGGCCAAATTTCATGGCATGTGCTGTGCTTTTAGAGGTTTTTGTGTTGATCGTGCATGACATACTTTGTGCAGTTCCCACCTTCTCGGTCCAAGATATTGGCAACTCAAAATTCCAATTTTTGCATTTACCCATATCACTAGGTGGCGCTATGCCTCTATAACACCGGCATACCAACACAAAATCGGTATCTTGGGCAAAATTGTTGATGAGTCGCCCCCTATGACAAAATGTCACAAAATTTAGTGCACATGAAAAGAACATTCAGAGAGTTGTTCAGATGTTCTTTGACCAAATTTAAGCAACTAGTAGCCAAGATATGGACTTTTGAAGAATTTTAAGCTAAGTGTTAAATGTTCATGGACATGTACCTTCGAAACGGTTTATCCCAAGATAAATCCTTTCATAACTTTTTGTCAGCATTGAGTATAGATGACATATACCAAATTTGGTGAGATTTACATGAACGGCCTATGATGAGTTCATTTGGATTCGCTTTCGCAATGTTAAAATTTCACGGAAATTGTTTTTGTTGGAAGTGGGCGTCGACCAGTGTTTTCAATGCATGAGGGTCAATAGATTTTGTGATAAAAACAAATTGGTTGTAAACGTTAGCATTCTCTAGATCAGGGGTGCCCACTATTTTTTGGCTCGTGAGCTACTTTTAAAACGACCATGGCTGTGATCTACTGAGGATGATGATAATAAATCCCTCAGTATAAGTTTCATATGTACCTTTATGCAGTTTGTTTATTGATATAGATGTTGCATTACATATGCAGCATGATAAAATACATGCATCCATGCATATCCTTCACAGCTGATCATGTCGACCACATTTTTGTCTTTTCCTTGCAGCTCCAAATTAAGTTCATTCAGCATGTTAGTGAGCAGTCAGAAACGGCAAGTCTATAGTCACTGATTGTCACTAAGTTGCTTGTGTTCTACACTTCCGCATGTTTAGTGACATGAAGAAACTCCTGAATGTCCGGACAGAGCTCTTGAAATCTCTGCAACAATTTCCCCCTACTAAGCCATATCACGTCGGTGTGTAGCAAAAGGTCAGAATAGTTAGTAAGCCTCTTCCAACTGTGCACAGAGGGAAAGTCACTGTTTTATGAACAGTATGGGCTAGACACAAGTTAGAGAACTAGCTAGAACTCCTTCTTTGCTGCAGTTTTCTAGTAGCCGTTCTAGTTGTTATGGTAACCTAACAAAAAGCTTTAGACAACCTGCGATCTACCAGCTATGCCTATCGACATAGTGGGCACCCCTGCTCTAGATAATAGGGAAAATTAGATTTTGTAAGGCAAGGCAAGGCAAAGCAAGTTTATTTGAATAGCGCATTTCATACACAACGGCAATTCAATGTGCTACACAAAAATAAAAGCAAAGGACAATATATAAAGGCATAAAAGATAAAGTAATTGTAGAAGCATAAAAGGTAAAACAAGTGTAAAAGCATACAAGTAAAATCAATATGTGGTAGAAGCATAAATACACCCACAGAGAGACTCAAGGGGGTATAGTCATTGGGTGACAGAGCTAAGTAAACTTGGGTGTCGTCAGCATAACTATGAGTTGTTTTTTATGATTTGCCCAAGCGGAAGCATATAGAGGTTGAATAGATTTGGTCCAAGGATTGACCCCTGTGGGACACCACAGGTCAAGGACGTAGATGCTGAGGTACAGTTTCCAATAGCAACAAAAAAGCTCCTTTGTTGTAAGTATGATTTTAACCAATTGATAACCGTACCAGTGAATCCAACCCAGTGTTCCAGTCGATGTAGTAGTATGCAGTGGTCAACAGTGTCAAAAGCTGCACTACGGTCCAGTAACACCAAGACTGATGTTTTGCCAACATCAGAATTAAGACGTATATCATTTATGACCTTAATAAGAGCTGTTTCAGTGCTGTGATTGGCACGGAAACCTGACTAAAACTTATCAAAACAGCTATTTGATGTAAGAAAGGCAGTTAATTGATTAAAAAACATTTTTTCGATTATTTTTCCAATAAATGGTAAATTGGATATGGGCCTCTAGTTATTAAGCACTGAACCATCAAGATTATTCTTTTTCAGTAAGGGTTTTACAACTGCATTTTTTAAAGAGGAAGGAAAAATGCCAGTCTGTAGTGATGTATTTATAATCTGAAGTACATCGGCTGATATAAGATGAAAAACAGATTTGAAAAAAATTGTGAAAAAAACAAATGTTCGACAACAGTTCACCAAACTCTTCAAGAAAAACTGTTGTTGAAAGTCTTGGTGGTCTGTAGATAGTCAATAATAACATACTAGAAGAACACTTAATGAGTGTACTTAAGTACTCAAAAGATGTAAAGTTGCCAAATGTTGTCTGTTTGCACTGAAAAGATGTTTTGAATATGTTTGCTACTCTGCCTCCCCGTTTATTAGTTCTTGTGGCACTCATGAAATCAAAATTTGGGGGAGCTGATTCAATAAGAGTAGCGAAACTGTTCACTTGTTCCAGCCAGGTTTCAGTAAGAAGCATAAAATCAAGTTTGTGTGTGTAAATAAGATCATTAATTATAAATGACTTCTTAGAGAGTGATCTGATGTTCAGAAGAGCTAGTTTTACATTGAGCGTGGGTGCCATATCCACTGAGGCATTCTGAGATTGTTTTAGAACTGGCAGGAGATTAGACTGATTTACTCCACTGACAGGATAAACACGAATTCTTCTTTTTCTTGTGAGCACAGGAATAGAAAATGGCCTGGGCATCCTGGGTCCCAGCTTGTTTTCAAAACTACCCTTGATGCAGGGACCCACGGCATATCAGATGGGGCAATCATGGAGGTTGTCCCCGCTGCCACTGTTTGTATACTGCAGCTGTGATCCTGATGCGGGTGGAGGGGGTGGTGGAGCCCTGCGGTTTTTGGGAGCTGTAGTGGATGCGTATGCAGTTGAAGGCCGTGGGCTGGCGAAGGCCTGTCCATTGTGATAGTCTGTGTACACTGCTTGTTTAGAGTGTCTTGGGCTAGAAAAAGACAGTCTAGCAATCGGCAGCAGTCTCTGCATACTTGCAGGGAATTGCAGGCGGGGTGATGATGGGGATGGTAAAGACAAATCAGGGATTTTTATTGAAGCAGTTGATGGTGATGTGTCAGTCATCAGATGGTCCCCCAGAACTATATCAGATACAGACATGTTGGCAGCCTTGGTTGGCGTCATGGACCTCTGCATAACTCCAATATTATCAGCTATTAGCAATTGAGAAGCTATATTCAGTCGTATTTTATCAATTTTTCCTTTGAAAAAGGATGCAAAGTCTTCATTTTACACATAATCTCTGCCCATTCTCGAAGAGCCCGGGAGGCTCTGTGCTGATGTTTGGCTTTGAGTCATTCCAGCAGTGTCCTCCTTATCATGCTTTTGTACATAACAATCCTTCAGGCTCCGCAATTCAGTGCAAGCATTGTACGCAGCTGCCAGAGGCATATCCAGGGTCGCAACGGATGAAGTGATTGGGCATTTCTCTCTTCCAGATTGCGAGGGTCGTTGTTTTGCTTTCAGAGTGTTTGTTGATGTACATGTCTGTTTCAGTTTGTACCCCAACAGAGTCTTTATCCACCATGATTGGTTCTGTCTGCACTGTTACAGAGCGCTTATCAGCAGGTGGACCCAAGGTCGGCAGAGAAAAGGTTGCATGGTAGAGAGAGAGAGGCGATAGTGGTCAGCCAAGACTTTGGCCCCGGTCCTGAGTTCTGTGCTATGTGGCCTGAAGAATGCTCTGCGATTCCAAAAAAGATTGAAATTGTCTATAAAGTTCACCCCAAGGAAAAAACATGTTTTTGCTAGCCAGGTGTTTAGACTGAATAGTCGAGAGAATACAAAGCTTCCCTGTGCTGGAAGTGGGCCACTCAGAAAGGTTTGTACTCCAAGCTCATTTAGGGCAGAGAAAAGTTCTTTAAAATCTTCTTTGACTGAGCTGTTCTCTAAAAATGTTGTTTGCCCCAACATGCACAATGATGCGTTTAACAGTTTTATGTTTTGACACTATCTCTGAAATACTGTTTTTAGTGTCAGAGATGGATGCATTAGGAAGGCAGCATACGGTCATCCAATCTCCTTTTAAATTTCTTACAGTAGCATCACCTATAAAAAGGGTTGTAGGATAAGCAGGTGTTGATGGCTGCTTTCCATGTTTGCCATGTGTTGATGGCTGCTTTCCATGCTTGCCCAATCCTTTATTCTTGTGGTTCAGTCTCTGTCTATCTTGAGTTGTCTCTCCGAAAACCACTGGTTCCAGATGTCTGAGGCACTCAAATCGATTCTGAAGGGGTATGGGCTGTTGGGTTTGCAGAGAACCAGAAATGTTGTAGTTTTCTGTCCTAGCTGTGCATCTGGATTGATGCCCGGAGTGTATGGGAGTGTAGGGGCAGCAGAACGCACTGGTGTTGAGGTCACTACCCTTTTCCCACCTTGTGTAAGCCAGCATTCAGTACTCACATTTTGCCCTGTGAAGTCGATGCAGTCAACTGACCCATCCACAGTCGCACCAGCCAGCCGTGGTGCATTCTCAGCACTCCTACCAGCAGCATCAGTTGCTGAAAACCCCTCATTGGATATCCCACGTACATCGTCAGTCCGTGATGGACGGGCATCGATTTTTGATTCTAGGATAGAATTCCTCCGTTCCAGCTCTGTGCACTTTCCACAGGAATCCAATTACACCTGTACAATTACAGCTCCCCCTATGGACCAAGTTTCATTGAGTTATTCAGCAACAACTTTTGCCCGTCTCCCCAGGGGCGGAGCTAGGGGGTGGCTTTTGGGGCTGAAGCCCCGAATCTTTTTTAAGCTTTAAAAAAATCATGACAACCCTGAGAATATGCTCCCTGTGATATACATTAAAACTGATTAATGGGCAAATAGCATACAACAAAACCCACATTTCCCTCATTCTTAAAATGCTGTTATTCTAACGTGACACAACTAGAAAAATAGAATCCCACTAAAACAAGGGCGTGCATGTGTTTTAATTCTAAACATTAACGTCTCCTTTGTACAGTCTACGCTCGTCTGTCAGAACTCGTCTGTCTTCCTTCAACCATGGACATAAGACATTTCTTTAAAAAAAACGACGGGTACCTTGTCATCAGCAGCAGCCAGTAAATTGTCACACGTTTCAGGTCAGTGATTAAAACGTTATTTTGGGTTAGCACGGCAGTCTTGACGTTTGGTAGGCTACTAGCCACAGCTTGGCTGTTTACATCGGCTAGCTAGGTTGGGCTGCTATAATAATTCTAGCCTGGTAAACCAGCCCCTCGTACTTCTTTTTATTTTGTACAGAATTCTGAAATGATGTACGAGGAAAAAGTTAATGAAATTGGGACGTAAAGAATAACTTTAAAGGTGTTATGATACATTAACTAGTCATTTTCTCCATTCATGAGCTTTGATTGCCATCTAGTGGAAAGTATATGCAACAGCATACTTAGCTACAAAAGCATGGGCCTATTGTTGCAGTCCCAGTTATTGCAGTCCCAGTTTGAATCTACTGAAAGTTAGTGTAACATGAGTCTCAATTTTGCTATTGTTTACATAAGAATCTCTAGAAGTCAGTAATGAAGTGGTTATTGTTTCTTTCCATATTGTCTTGTGCAGGCCATGCAACTGAGAATATAGGCTATGAATTAGAAGGGATTTAGGATTTGACATGTCTAACAGATCCCTCTAAAATAGACTAGAATGCAGGAAATTGCATCTAAGAAATCCAAAATTTTCTGGGGGAGGACCCCCAGAACACCCCCCTTCCCTCACGGGCTAAGCCCCGGATGTTCACAACCTCTGGCTCAGCCTCTGCGTCTCCCCCTCTTTGACGGACACTGGCACAGTGGGGAGTTGGCGCTTATGGGCCAAAAGCTCTAGCCTGGCTATCGCGACTTGTCAATGCTCTGTGAGCATTGGTCTGGCCAAGCTCTGTTGTAAACCCATTTCTCAGAAGGCGGGCTTAACCCGCCTCTTTCAAATGCCTCTGTTTGCTACTGGACGAAGCTTCAACCAATCACACCCCTCTGTCCTCTGGCGTATACGCAGTGAAAGAAACTGCTTGATCCAAACAAAAAGTAGTAGTAGCCTGTAGTCATATAGAAATGGCATTAAATGATTTTTGTCGGACTTGTGAGGTGAACATGAGAGTGGCTGGTGTTGGTCATTCAATATTGATATTCGAAAAACGAATCAGTGCGATCAAAGGCGAAATGACCACAACAACCGCGTTCTCGCAAAGCCCCATCGAGTTGGCTACCAGCAGGGCTAACTGATAAATTAAACTTTTACCGAAGCCGGTCGGTAGCATTGCGAAAACGTCCTTTCCCGCAAGAAATGCTTCAAGGGCTGCCCTTTGCTCTATTTTCAGAGAGAATTTCCCTCTGAATTCCAAAACAGCAACTACAGCTGCATTGAAATCTTACGGTTGCTCCACGTTCCACTTTTGAAATGCTCAATTTTCATTGGCCCCCTATCCGAGGGCCGAGCAGAAATGGTTTAGGTAGGCAGCTTGGCCAGACCGACTTGCTCGCGAAATGCAAATGCAGCGTCACAGGCAGTATGGGCACACCCAGGCTACAAAAGCTCCTATTCGCTCAGAAACTTCTAGGGCTACATGCCTACAAACATTCATGTCCCCCAGAGTTCCGGTGTCCCGGCAATCGTTGCCAAAAAATCACTTTCCTAGCGGCGGTCATAATAGTAAGAGTATATCTTACTATTCTTCTAATACTATTCATGCATAAGGTTAATAATAAGTAATGTCAGATTTTACATTGTTGAAGATACGTCTAATTTTGATAAGTGCTATTGATGATATGCTTTGATATTCCCCTACTTTAATACAAGTTTTATTCTTAAGTGAGGGGGGAAATGATGTGTTCCAAATGTTCGGTGCGCCTCTACAGGGCGCCCCACATACAATTGTATTAGCGACTCTTGATACGCTGCAAGTTGAGGTTGATGAACAATATACTCTATGCCTGCATACTTCCTACATAGTTAATTCTTACAGTTTACTTAGTTCTACTTACACCTACAATCCTACATACATACGCAAAACCTCTGTAACACCGACATCTCACAAAAATTTCATGTTGGGTGATACGTTCATTGAGTTATTCAGCAAAAACCTTTGGCCGTCTCTCCCTCTTCGACAGACACTGGCACAGCGGGGGGGCCCTTGGGGGTCAAAAGCTCCTATTTGCTCAGAAACTACTGGGGCTACATACCTACAAAGATTCATGTCCCCCAGAGTTCCAGTGTCCCGGCAATCGTTGACGAAAAATCAGTGAAAAATAAGAAAAAAAGGGAAAAAAGTCAGGGCAACACCAATATGATCGCTTTCTCTAGCGGCGGTCATAATTAGTAGATGGAGAATGTTGATGCAGGCTTGCCTGGGAAGCCTCCAGGGGTTTAAGTGGTCATCTGTGATGTGATTTGTGGGACGATGGGGATGTTGTTAATGTTCTTGTGTGAAATGAGCTTTGGAAATGAAGACCATATCAGCATCAAGAAGCATCCTTCTAAACTTGTCCCACTGCAGTGTTTCAATGGGCTTCCATAGAGATTATAGCCTCAGAAAATGAGGTAGCATTATCACTGTTTTTATTTGCATGCATCAGTACATCCAAAATTCCCTGATATTAACACAGAATTCAGATTAATTTTTCTTTATCACTCTTCAGCATAGCATCCATACAGTATGAAAAGATACAAATCTTTAATGACCATTGAAAATAAGTGTAAGTGTTACCTGCACTTATGTGCCTTGCAAGTCCATAAAGCTCTTTAACTGGGCTATTATAGGGACAACAACATAGGTTCTTGGTGTCATTTCAAGCAGGAGGAAAATTGTGTGGGGGTTAGTTACAGGAAGAGGAAGCCTTCCTTTTCCAACCGCAGGCAGAGTTTGAGCCTGAGTTTATTAGCGAGAGTGTTCACAGACAGGGATATAAATTACAGTGGAATTTATTGCGACTTGAGCTGCTAGTATTAAAAGCTGAACAGACACTTTGTGTAGCAGTCAGGAAAGAGGCACTGGCTTCAGAAGATCCGTTGCCAACCACAGCAAAGATGTCTGCCATTTCATTGTCCCGCTGTATGGTGTTGCTGTCTCTTCTAAACTGAAATAATTCTTCATATTGCATTCATTATTCATTGTACCTGAAAATAGGCTATTACCTTTGTAGAAGCTTTGTAGATAATATACATCTTTGCTTTACTATTAATATTTCAATTAATACTATTAAGTTTTCAGACTCAGCCAATTCAACACAACTTACTAAAGCAGGTATTCCCATAGAAAGAGTGGCATTTGAAATGACTGAAATTTATTTTCCTTGCACATCCTTACTTGTCAAAAAGAACCTAAACCTCAGTTAACACCTCAAACTCCACAGAGTGATTGAAAGAGATATCATTTGCATATCACTCACACTATTGCTTGTTGATGATACATTGATAAAATGTGGAATCAGAGATGTGTACACACAAGGCTATGGCAGGGAAAAATATGGTAGGGAAAAAATGCTTAGGAGATGACAGATGTCATGTTTGGAGACTGTGCAGGCTACAAGGCAAGGGAGACTTGGTGAACAGGTTGATGCCTGGGGTGAATTATACGCTATTTGTCTAGCATACACACAAGAATTCCCTTGTTTCAGGCAGTATGTACTGGCAACTGTGTTTCTTTTCAGAATGTGTCAACTGCCATGAAATTATGACAGGCCTCCAGAGCAAAATCACAACAACAGGCAGGTTGTCAGAGAAATTCTTCATTAGACTCGGTCCACTCATCACGTACACACACACACACAGAAAGAAAGAAAGACCAACACATGTCCATTGTCCATAACAGATAAAAAAAACTGAAATCTGAAAAAGAAAAAGTTGTAACTATGATGAGTGAAAGATCATTTAGACTAAACAAACTATTACATTTACAAACAGAACATGCAAACCAATACTGAACTGTCCTGCGTGTGTGTGTGTGTGTGTTGGCGAACAAAGGTTTTGATTCAGAGCTGCTTGTGAGCCAATTTACTTGGTCTGCTTCCATGGTTACTCTTGCCATTGATCTAATCAAGTCGAAAGTGGACAGCCTCCAATTTAGCCCTTAATAGCCCTGATGTGGCTTTGGAGGGGAGGCAAGGGAGGCCCTCCACACACTGCCAACCACAGGCCACCTGCTGTTCCAATGATTCTCTGCCCTCAGTGGCCATTTACATGGGGTGGCCTTAATCAACCTAAAAGCCCACAAAGGAGGCTCCACTCTGCCTCACCCCCCCCCCCCCCCCCCCCCCCACACACACACACACACACCCACACACAGACACTGTCTCCTGCCACACATACAATAAAGTCTCGGACCAGCTCTGCCCTTTGAGCATTGGATATTTTTTTATACTGTATATAAACATTAATACATTGTATGTGGAAGAAGCAGTTCTTGATAAAATATCAGCCATGTCAGACATGCACATTTGCTCCCATGCCCATCGTGGTTAGTTCTTCAAGATGATTTCATTATATATATATATATATATATATATATATATATATATATATATTTTTTTTTTTTTTTTTTTTTTTTTTAAAGATGATATACATTTCACTGGCACAGCTGTCATGGATTATCCATCAACATGTTTCTAATATTGCAACTCATGTTTTCACACTTGAATATTTTATGTGGGTTCGAATGGTGTTTGTAAACGTTTGTGCTAATATGACCGTTTTCACCAATCACACTGTTTTCACAGTGTTGTGGGTTGGAGTAAACCTGTTGGCACAGCGCTCCACCCCTGATATTAATCTGACGGTTCGTGCTACCTTTACTCCAGTGCACTCACTTACAGGGCAGACACATCCCTGGCAGGGTCATCTGTCTTGTTAACAAACCTCTGCCAACGTCCCCTCATGGTGTCCCGTTAATGCTTTACGAGAGTGTCATTTTAAAATGACACATGGTGCGACAGAATTTAGCTGGGCAATATCGTCCACACCGCACGGCACTGCTGAAGAGGCAGCGGCTGGAGGTGATGGATCGGTGGCTGCTGCTGACCGTCTTTGCTTATTTATTTGATTATTTTTTCCTACAGGTTTACATTCCCTATGAATCAGGGGGAGGGGCCTGGGCCTGACAACCAGGCTAGATCGGCCTCTGTGCTGTCAGACAGGCCACTGCTGCTGCAGCTGGGGGACTGGAAATTGAGCTGACACAGCTGGGACGACTGCTCACAATGGCCTGTCAATATCAAAGCCCCTGCGGTAAGAGGAAGAGGAGTGCATGTGCACAGCACGGGACTGGAGACAGTCCAGTGAGAAGGGCCGTAGGTCAGGGGTGAGCTCGCTTCATCCAACATGCCGATTGTCATGGGCCAGAGAGTCCTCAATCCTCATGGTGCTCGGGATCATGGAAACCCCCAACACAGTTATGTTATGTATTAAGCATGAAATTGGATAAAAAAATATTTACAAGCCATGATTTTGTGCTTTTTTTGGATTTTGGATTTTTATTTGTTGTCCAGTATTTAAAGTTAGACTATGTATATTCTATGTATATTACCCATACCCATACCCATTCATCATTTTAGATGAATGCTAATAAATCCTATTTAAGAAACAGCTGTGTAGGAGCGAGGCAGTCACAAAGCCTTTCAAGTTTTTTTCGTTCTGAAAGTGTATTTCTATGTTTTAACATTACAACTTGTGCAATATGTCTCCAGGCCTTTATTGCAAGGGCAGAATAATCAGGCACAGTTTTCTGTTCTGAAGTCATGGATCTCCTATGAAATCTTCACTGCAGAAATCCCTCCATGTCCTTACTCTCAAGTACTTCAGACCTTCTCTTCCCAGAAACACCACACTGCAATTCATTAGGGACTGAGCCTTTAGTGCTGGTGTCCCTATTTGCTCCAACATGCTACCCCTTAAGATCTGCAATCACCCATCTCTGGGCTGCTTTGGAAAACAGTTCACTAAATATTCACCAAAACCTTTATTTGCTTTTTTAAAACATTTGGTTCCTTGAACGGTGTAACATAAATCATGAATTAAGTTTGTACTATTATTATTATTATTATTATTATTATTATTATTATTACTGTTGTTGTTATCATCATTGTTGTTTTTGCTGTTGTTACTATTATTGTCAGAAACAGTTGTTTACTCCAATTAATTAATTAATGTCAATAATTATTTTGTGTTTATAAACAATATATTTCCTCTTTATACATATCTAGGAAAAATTCTCTACATTCTAGGTTCTCCAGGCCAGACTGATAAAGGTGCAGACTGGGTGTTTGGATTCATATGAATGTTTCAGTTGCAGCTGCTGAGAAACATCTGGGTTCCTGGTGAGAGTCTCAGTCCCACAGCTATTTCCTAATTGATTAGCTGCATGGAGGTTATTAATTAATTAACAAGTGCAGTAGAGCCCAATAAGACAAGTGCTAATTATTGACTATATGTCCTGAGGGGAAGGAAATGTTTCACCCCAGTGCCATTGTACTATTCTTGTATATGCTTAAAATAACAGCACAGTTTCTCCCTAGGTCTGTAACAAATACATTTCTCAACTATTAGTGGATTATTTCAATGGGGGGTATAATCTGCCAAAAAATGATAAGGAAACAGTCAAATGAAAACCCAAAACTCTTCTTGCCATTTTGTTTTCAAAATATTTACATTTAGCTTTTTATTTTCCTGATAAATTTTCCTGAGTCATTTGTGACAAAAACAAAAATAAAAATTTAAAACCTTGCCTTAATTTCCTTCGGGATCAATAAAGTAACTCTACTCTACTCTACTACTCTACTAAAACGTGTATTTGTCATTTATCAATGAAAATGAAATGAAAATCCAAACTTCACTTTGGCTTTGCCTTTTCCTCACAGTACATATGTCTTAAGGCACATGTTTTGTGTTACATAACTACATTGAGGCCACCGCAATGAGTGCTATCACAGGGAATAAAACATGCATTTTAAATTATTCAGTACTTTACATTTGCTTATGACTTTTTTTTTTCTTTTGCCATAAAAGAGTATTGATTAAACTGCTTCTAATTCCAAAGCTAAGCCGGCAGGCAGGATTGAAATATTTATGTGTTTCTTCAGTTTCTTCACCCACCTTAATGTAATTGCTGTGTGTTTGGATAATGAGAAGAAGAGAGAGGTTGCAGCATGGTAGACGTACCTCACTACTTGCACACCCATGTCTTACACGGCTCTATGATTCATCCCTGCCATTTATATCAATACAGGAAGCCACAGTCACAAATTAGATTGGTGCACTGTGCAGGGGGAATAATTTAATATAATACTGGCAAACCCATTTATTCCCTTGTGCATCACAGTGGGACACCTTCCAGACTGGCTAAAGAGCATATGTTGAGGAATGGCAGGCGGTGTATATCACAAGCAAAAATAAGACTTCCTGCAGTGGGCAGTAATGTTGTTTGTGTAAAAGAACCTTTCTGAAATATTTCAAATCCTAATGCCACAGAATGATGACAATATATGTTTTTTAAATCATAACGGCAAAACCCACAATAATTTGCACGGAACCTTGGGAGCACCTATGAGAGTTCATTCAGTGCCATTTAGACATGCAAGAGTTGAGATAGCTATACCTATGATGATACTGGATGGTGGGAGGTGGGAAAGTAACATTTTTTGATGGTAAGCATAATAGCAACCATTGTTTTTTTGCAAATCATTTTGCAGTCACTAAAATTAAGATTGTTTTAGGGATATTTGATTTTGTATACATCCCTTTCATTAGGGACAAGTGCTATTTTCATTTTTTTTTTTTGAAGCTGCACAGTCATTGCAAAAACTGTGCACTGCTTCCAGATACATTTTTAGCGAGACACTGGGCAAAAAATAAAGAATAGCCTTAATGGACAGTGCGGCGGTGAGCAAGTGCTTGCAGTAATTCATTGCTGTGTATTCATTTCATTACCATAAGTGAGTGTGGGTGAATATGAAGGACATCGATTCCCAGATGGAACACTGCTGTGTTGGGGCGGGGCCACTCTAGCTACCACCATTAAGCCGAAGACTTATTCACAGATGTCATGAATCAGTCCCACAAACTTACTGATGTCATCTCCTGCACTTTGCTCTGGTGGGTCCACAGGCACATTGCGTCAGCACCAGCTTCTCAGAGAGAGTGGATACTCTGCAGTGGTTCTGTGTGCTACCATGAAATGAAATTGGTTTTACAAGAGAATCTGGAAGGCCATTTGTTTCTAAGTGCGAGGGACAGCACAAAACAGACAAATCAATACTGATATCTTTAAGCTTGTAACAAACCACTGCTATATTATTGATGGCCAAGTAACTGGATTAAATTTGTGCTTTACAGAGGGGCTTCTTTATCGCAGAGTCCCTGAGGACCTGCATCCTGCATCTGTTGGCTTCTCATAACATGCTGAGAAGTTTAAAGAGTTTCATCTCACTGTTGCTCTGGCACAGTGCTGGCAATGTGTTGAAAACTGATCCAAAACTATTTATTTACTAAAACTATTTATTTATCTGATTGTCTTTTTTCCCTTCATCTGACCACATGCCATCATTATTGATAAAAAGCAAGCTTCATATAAACCTATATATATATCATTCAGCATTCATTTTAACTCTCCAGATGAGTAAGCAGACCATAACCAAGGCACTACTGCACTATACTACAATATACTTTGACACCCCAGCCATGCCAACTTGTTGAACTTGACTATACTTTATATTTTGGGATGAGGTTTAACCTTCAGGCTCTTAGCCCAGGCTCATTTGAGATGGACCCAGAAGACATGGAAAACTGTCCTTTGTTGCAAAAGCTGAAAATGTGTCATTCATTTTGGAAATTATGGAGTCTTGCATCTTCCAAGCTACAGAGGAGACAAATCATCCTTGTTTTAGTGGTCGGTTCAAAAGGCAGCATCTATGATGGTATGGGGGAGTAGTGCCTTGGTTATGGTGTGCTTATTCATCTGGAGTTAAAATTAATGGTTAATAATGAAATCATGTCAAGGACAGGAAAGAAGGCCCTTTTTATACAAAATCGTTAACATAATTACCGGTAACTGTGAAGTGTCCTCCATTGTTTTTTCTTTAGTCTTACTCAACTTTTCCTAGCTTTTATTGACTTGGCTATACAACTTTTGCTGGCCCCAAAAATATCCAATACAAATCCTGCAGTCACAGGACCGATACCTTAACCCCTAGGCCACCACTGCCACTATATATATCGCCACATATATTGCGTGTTCGATTTGAGAATTATAGCAATTATTTTTTATTTACACTTAACACAATGTCCCCACTTTTTTTCGGAATTTGGGTTGTAATTGTGAGGTTAAAGATGGGTTACCTGCAAAATAAATGCAGATAAACTGAAGTGTGTCAAGGACATAATAATGGTTAAGAGGCCTTGAAAAGACAACCAAATGTTGATGTCTCCAGTGCGAGGTCAAAACACAAAAAAGTCAATATCACTATGACTTGAAAGACTATGATAGCATGGACCCTTCTGACAAAGGAACTGATAGACTGTCTGACAGCCCTTCATATACCAGAACATTTAAAGGTGCCACAGCTCCTATAACATGTCCTAGGTATGAGAGGATTTTTTTCAGCACTGCTACACACTGCTTTTCACAGAATTTGGTCACAGCTCTGTTTTGTGTCATATACTGTATGGGCCACATTCTCCCATGTGCTTCAGTGAAAAAATGTGCGTAGCTGCACATTTTTCTCCCTTTGCACATTCTACTGTTGTGTGGCCTGAAGGGCATATCTGGCTTCATCACGTGTAAATGACAGACTTTTATTTGTAGAATGTGCGCAGGCAGAAAATACTAAAACATTTTTTTCACTTAAGTGCATCGGAGAATAGGGCCCTAAGTGAGTTATGGCAACAACTGTATCTCCCAGGAGTGCAGTAATTTTAGACACACATATTACATTCATGGATTACTGATGTTTCAATGAAAAAAAAAAATTGTTATGAAGGCATCTGAACATAACAAAACCTTATTTTTTGAGAGTGGATTCCTTCGGAAAGTAACCCAAGAAGATACTAAGGTTACATGTTATTTTTACTGTAACACATTTTTATATAATATGCTTAGTGCAAAAATCAACAATACAGTTAAATTAACAGTAAGTGACAGCAAGTAACCTATATTAACTCTTTCCTTCCCTTTCAGCTCAGTATCTATTTATATCCACTGTGTGGTCCATTTTTCCATGTGTGCATTGTCTTATTAACATGATTTAGGAGGAGCTGTCCAATCTGGTGAGTAGGCTCCTTTTTCCCTGCCGGATTCGACTCAGCACAAGGCCTGTGGTGGGAGAGGGAGCAATCAAGCTAATGGAGCCATTTGTATTCTGTGCTACTCCCACTAAGGCACCAGCAAGCAATGTCCTTTAATTGCACAGATAAAGATTCAATAAGCTTCTTTCTTAGCTAAATGATGCAAGAATGCAGCATGGATGAAAGACATACAATGTATTACTCATCCCATAATAAACCATATTGCTTTATTTTTATCAAACATTAAGTAGTAAAAGTATGAGAAAACAACTGCTGCAATCTTTTGTTACTCTGACCTGCCAAGATGGTAAAAATGGTCAGTTTCACAGGTAACTCACCATAAATTCTTATATCATTTCTTTCTCTCTTTACTTAACATCCAGAGCTCAGGCATGTATATGTATTGTACAGTGCTCCATTCAGGATGTAATGCAGGGAAAGAGGGATGAGGTTTCCAAGGGCTAGTTCCTGGGCTGGGCTGAACCCATGCCAGCTGCTCCATTAGGTTTGACTGAAGGTGAAGCAGTGCAGATTAAACCCCGAGTGAAGGTGAAGAGGCTTCCTGTGAGCTCATCAGACTAGAAGAGTTATGAAGCCCTGGGTCGCAGCATCGGACTTCCTCCCTCCCCCGACCACTGCATTGATTAGGAAGAGACACTAAGATACAGATGGAGGCGGTATTTTACACACCATTCAGCTGTCAGTGGCTGCCGTGGTAAAAAGTCGCTCTAGTCTGTGGCAAATGAACACCATCCTCGAACGGGGGGCAGGTGTGATTCAAAAAATGTAATCAGCAATGTTGGAAGCATCCTTTTCTTCCTCTGTGTGAGTGTGACAGGGCAATGTGTCACATGACAGAGGATTTCAGGAGGCTCATTCTCCATGTTGTCTCTGACAAACAGAAGGTTTCTGCCATTTTTATTCCCTAAACAGCCACATTGATTTTTAAAGGCAAAACGGCACTTTGTACAGTACAAATTTGTATGTATATATGTGTAAGTGTGTGTGTGTGTGTTCAGTGTGTGTGTTTTCTGTCAAAAGTGTATATGGTATACCCAGTTCCTGTGACATATTTGCATTTATTAGCATGAGGAAAGAAATAGCTTGTCTTCTGGGCTGACAGGAGTGTAATGGGTATGGGTTAAGGCTTCACACAGAAAAAGGCTTCTGACCAAGACGGTATCGCATAAATGTGTAGGCACCTCCATTCATTCTGTCATGATTTTGATCCATGATGCTAATAAAACAGCTTTAAAGGGCAAACTGTTTTACTTGCAGTAAACAAGTAGTACGCTGTCTTCTATATTGCTTTATGAGCTGTGGCCTGGAAATGATAAGCTCTTTTCTTCAGCTATGAATACAATTGAATATTTAAAAGTGTAATGTTTTTTTATGTTAAATTTTAAGTTAATCTTTTAAGCATTGTTATTTTTTAATTATTTAGTCATAACATATAACAGATTCCTGATATGTTAAAAAGACGTACATTTCATTCAGAATATTACACCTTGTGTGCAAGATCGTGATGTTATTTGTGGCAGCAAGTAAACTAGCAATTATGAACTGTCTTTTATAAACTGAGAGTTGTAAAATGCCCCTTACATTAGACACCAGAGGGCAAGGCAATGTGAGTCTCCCCATTTCCTAATGAGGGTTGGTGGATTGCTGAACAGACACTGGCTCTGGCTCTGTATGGTTGGCTAATGAAGAGAAGCTCCCTGCTTGACAGCTCTATTGAGGTTTTCTTATGTTGGCCTGACAGCCTCTAGAGCAATCAAATATTGTTATGCTGAAGCACCACAGACTACTACATGTTTGGACTGTGTATATTTCAGCAAATTGTGTGTATGCCTGTGTGCGTGTGGGTGTACATGTTTGTGTGTGTGTGTGTGTGTGTGTGTGTGTGTGTGTGTGTGTGTGTGTGTGTGTTTGTGTTTGTGTGTGTGTGTGTGTTTCATAATAAGATACTTGTAATATTTACTCTGACTTTGTCATGTTAATCAGAGCAGGCCATATAGACTTCTATTATCATCACAGTTATTTTGTCCCAGTTTAAATCACCAATGATTGTAAACTTTAGAGAGATTCATTGTCAAAAGTTAAATATGTAATATGTATGTCTGTTTTACAGTTCAAGCTCTTAGGGAAACATAGGGAGAGAGATGTGAGGCTCTAGCCATCAATTATGTACAGCTGCTTGGTGAGGTCACGATGGGCTGCCCTAGCATCCCAAAATATAAAGAGCAACCTGATTAAATATCTCTATCCTACCACACACACACACACACACACACACTGCATGACTGTGACTCTGAAGCCAAGCAGGGAGTAAGACTAAGGGCACCAGTATGTTTCAGGCTGCATATGAAAAATACATCATAAAATGTTGAGTTGAGTTGTAGTCTGAAGGATAAAACTATGGCAATAAAGGTATCAAAGATTGATATTATGTATTATTATTATTATTATTATTATTATTATTATTATTAGTAGTAGTAGTAGTAGTAGTAGTAGTAGTATTAGTAGTAGTAGTAGTTAGGCTTGTCCCGATCCAATATCGGCATCGGATCGGCCGCCGATATTGGCAAAAAAATGCGTATCGTTATCGGCGCGGCAGCACGGGAAAAAGTCCGGTCCGGGTTTTCCGCGCTCAGATAATCCATTCCAGTTTTTTGCTGTGGTTTCGCTAAAATCCGGTCCGCATTTTCCAGCACACCAGCATTAGCGTCTCCCAGTTTGTAGATAGAGATGGAGCAAAACGTGTGGAGGAGATTGGGGAGTAGAGGGCATTTCTGTTTTTAAATAGTTAACGATATTATTTGCACTGGTTTTTAAAGCCTTGGTTTACACCTGCTCAAGAGCAGAGTACTGATGCTGAGTTAATAGACTATTTTACACAGAGGTTATTTGTGTGTTTTGCTTTTTTTGAGTTAATAGACTATTTTACACTCAGGTTATTTGTGTGTTTTTCTTTTTTTTCCATACAGTTTACGGTCTGATTTGCACTTTTACTGACCACTGATGCCATCCCTGTTTGTTATTTTTAATGTTGTCTATTTTCTGTTTATCCCTGAATAAACAGGTCAGTTTCTTGTTACCAACCATTGTGTATTCAAACTCACTTAAGTCAGCTGGCTAGTTGTTATCAAGAGTACTAAAACCCTTTTCAATATTAGTCTAATAACTAAGTAAGAAGGCTAAATAACTTTAATACATGCTCGGTTGGATAGGCCGGTATCGGTATCGGCCACCAGTATCGGTATCGGCTCGGAAGTGCAAATACAATATCGGTATCGGATCGGAAGTGCAAAAAGCTGGATCGGGACATCCCTAGTAGTAGTAGTAGTAGTAGTAATGTGGGTAGTAGTAGTACCAGTAATAGTGGTAGTGTAACGGATGCCAGTTAGCATAGCTCAGCTTAAGTGCGTTAGTTAACCTACCTCCTGACACCTCAGGAGACTATACTACTGACTTAGCTAATAACCTGGCTTTTAGCTCAATTGGTGGCACATCTGCCTCCCAAACCTGAGTTGCTGTGAGGTCACGGGTTGAAGCCTGGGCCTAAACCGCTGCAGCAACAGTAGTAGTAGCAAAGATCATTTGGTATAGTAATAGTATCATTATTATTTCAGCTGCTGTTTTTCCTTCATTATCAAACTACATCTTTTCAAAAGATTACAAGCTTCTTGTTTGGCTCTGTAAGTCATTCAGAACAACAACATCTATAAACCTGCTAGAACTATAACATTCTTTAAATAAAAAATAAGTTCCCAAATTGCAACTCACAGTTTCTTAGCTTTATCTAAAATAAATGTAAATATTCCTCATATTTATTTTGCCCTCTTTCAGGTTAAGGTTAGCTGATCATACTACTCTATGTAACAAACCAATCTACAATTGGTTTAGGCTACTTGATGTTGTCAAAAAAATGCAATCACTTAACATAATGACAACTGCATTCAAGGACAGTAGTTATGATCAAGCTGGCCAAGTAAAAAATGTTGGTGACCTTCGCTAATGAATCTAGCAGGGGTCCAGACATACAGGTGGGCCATAAGAGGTCTTCCAACCAAGGCTTTTGTTGCCACATGCTGTGTGGATGTACTGATTGCACTGTCTGACACTCAACAGACTCAAGAAGTATTTTATTTGAACACAGTTATTTGTGGTTGTTGTTCTCATGCTACATATTGCTATATTTCCTCGTTTGGAATCTCCTGTTTGGATCTGTATTTTCTGAATGATTAAATGTTTATAGGTTATGTAATTCTTGAAATATTCTCCACATATTTCATCTTACAATAATAATAATTATTATTTCAATTTAAGGAATTATCAGACAGTATTAATAACCTATACATAAATGATATATCACAGTGGGTTTTGCAGTTGATAACCATTTGAAAGAATTAACATTAATCTTTACAGAAATTAACTATCTTTATTAATGATTGTAAAGATTCCGGGTGCGGAATGGATTCAATTAGCTTGGCTCATCCTGCCCGATTTGAGTGTGCCATCTATTACTTTCCAATCAAACATTTTGTCAGCTGTATTACATGCAAGCTTCATCTGCTCACCGATGGTTAGAGTCCAGGGAGAAAAATATTTGTGCAGTGTCTGGAGCTCTGTTGAGACAAACTGCCCTGATGGATGGGCTCTTATGACCCAGGCACACATGCTGTGGCAACAGTCAACTTTATGGATGAACCCCCGCTACGACCGTGTAAGACCCAACACCCCATCTGAACATTCAAGCATGAAGAGAGAAACCCTTGCTTGTCAAAAGGAATGAGATACAGAGGATGTGTCATGGCATGTTCTCTTCCTGATGTCAAAACAGACACACTCAGTATTCAAGAAGGGGTGTTTTTAATGTGATGAATAACTGAATCCAGCACATGTTTGTATATTGGACTGGAGACTTATCAACCCAAATGAATGTAATGAAATTCTTTTTGATAAGTATTTAGATTTGTGTTTGTGATTTGAAGATGACAAAGTGACAAATGACTTCTACACTTAAAAGAGACCAATTATTTTTTATTTTTAGACTGTAACAATGTTTTGCATGCCAGAGCACAATCACTAGTCATTAACCATGCATTTAATGTTACAGCATTGTGCCTTATGTGATTCACTACACAGAACCATGTTCAGAATGCAACTTAGGTGTATGTACAGTGAATAAATGGTAGTCCAATAACATTAACACATACTCACTTTGTCTTTCTTTCTCTCTCTCTCTCTCTCTCTCTCTCTCTCTCTCTCGCAATGTGAAATAATTTTGATGTAGCATAACTACTACTAAAAACACTGTGGAATCCTGAGGGCTTAGAGAGGTCTTGATCTCTATTGCAGGAGCAATTTCATACACTGAATGCCCTTCGCTGTCAGGTAATAGGCTATTTATTGTGTCATTTTAACTTTAAATGTACACCAGTATTAAATGACTTAAATTTGACATGAACCTTTGAATGGGCTGCAGGAAATGGATGGCATCTGGGAAACTGGACCTCTTGTATGCTTCACCTGTGTTAAGGAGCAATGTGCATTTAACATTCAGTTTCAAATGATGACAACTTGACATGGTGCCTGTATGTCTGCAAACAAATGTAATGTAGCCGATGCCCATAGAAGCACTACGCTTGGTAGCCTATACATGTTTATGACCCTCTGGAACGTGGTGCTGCTTTCTGATTGGTTGCTAGGCTTGCAGTAAAATCGTATATCATGCACGCCTTGAAAGTAGTTCTGGCAAAAAAGTTTAAAACTTCAGCACCGTTCCATATCAATACCCAATAGAATGTACGTACCTACTGTAACCGTCTCTATCAAACTTCACAATTAATGGCAATGTGGAGTTCAATTTCCATGAACTTAAAAGAATAGTAAACCGAAAATAACAAAACTGACTTAAAACTGTATAATGCACGCCTCGTCGGATGTTACGTACGGTTTACTATTTTTTTAAGTTCATGGAAATTGAACTCCACCTTGCCATTAATTGTGAAGTTTGATAGAGACGGTTACAGTAGGTACGTACATTCTATTGGGTATTGATATGGAACGGTGCTGAAGTTTTAAACTTTTTTGCCAGAACTACTTTCAAGGCGTGCATGATATACGATTTTACTGCATGCCTAGCAACCAATCAGAAAGCAGCACCACGTTCCAGAGGGTCATAACCCTTACTTATGTTTAGAACGCAGATTTACATAAAAGACTAGATTCCTCGTCCCCGTTGCCCGTCAATGAAGTCGAACATCCGCACATGGTGGCCATCTTACCTCAGACAGCGGGCTTACCCATTACATTGCGTTGGTAGGGATATGTACTTTACAAATGACCGTAACTTCCTCAAATTTCACTCGATATTGAAACGGATTGATTTGTTATATACAAAAAACAAACGTTAGTATGCATTTATGATATTAATGATGAATAATGATGTTATGTTTTTAAAATATGCTATTCATAGCTTGGCGAAAATATTCCAGTAGGCCAATACCATTGACTGTAGCTATACAGGAATGGTCAATAATTGTAACCTTGCGTAACCGCAGACCCAGATTATGCCACCCCATAGGGACAAATAATACTGGCACACAAGTTTACAATGAACTAGATGTACCGCATAGCGGTACATGGTATGACCGCCGCAGTATATTGAAATGTGGGAACTGTTGGTGTGATGAGTGTGTGATAGAGCAGTGTTGTGAGGTGAGAATTTCTGTGGAAATGATTTCCTGTAAGTGGGCATGGATGTGGGTTTTGAATGTGTAGTGTGAAGGACTGATTTGTGAAGGCAAGGAATCGGCAAAATGAGATTTTGTACAATTACAGCGCCCCCTATGGACCAAATTTTATGGCATGTTCTGTGGTGTTAGAGGTCTTTGTGGTGATCGTGCATGATGCATTTTGTGCAGTTCCCACCTTCTCGGTCCAAGATATTGGCAACTCAAAATCCCAATTTTTGCATTTACCCTTATCACTAGGTGGCGCTATGCTTCAAGTGAGAGTTTATGGGCTGGGTCAATATGCCTCTGTAACACCTACATACTAACACAAAATCGTTGTCTTGGGCAAAATTGTTGATGAGTTATTTAACAAAAACTGTTTTTCAACACCTAGCTTCGGCGATAAACATCGCCCCGTATGACGAAATGTCACAAAATTTAGTACACATGAAAAGAAACATGTTTAGAGATGGCATGTCAACTTTGACCAAATTTGAGCAATTAAAAGCCAAGATACGGCCATTTGAAGTATTTTAAGCTACGTGTTAAATGTTCATTGACGTGTAACTTCGGAACGGTTTATCTCAAGATAAATCCTTTGATAACTTTTTGTCAGCATTGTCTGTAGATGACATATACCAAATTTGGTGAGATTCACATGAACGGCCTATGACGAGTTCGTTCAGATTCGTTTTCGCAATATTAAAATTTCACGGAAATTGTTCTCGTTGGAAGTGGGCGTCGACCAGTGTTTTCAATGCGTGAGGGTCAACAGATTTCATGATAAAAAAAAAATAGTTGTAAACGTAAGCATTCTCTAGATAATAGGCAAAATGACATTTTCTACAATTACAGCGCCCCCTATGGACCAAATTTTATGGCATGTTCTGTGGTGTTAGAGGTCTTTCTGGTGATCGTGCATGACGTATTTTGCACAGTTCCCACCTTCTCGGTCCAAGATATTAGCAACTCAAAATCCTAATTTTTGCATTTACCCTTATCACTAGGTGGCGCTATGCTTCAAGTGAGAGTTTATGGGCTGGGTCGATACATCTCTGTAACACCAACATACTAACACAAAATCGTTGTCTTGGGCAAAATTGTTGATAAGTTTTTTAACAAAAACTGTTTTTTGACACCTAGCTTCGCCAATAAACATCGCCCCCTATGACGAAATGTCACAAAATTTAGTACACATAAAAAGAAAGCTGTTTAGAGATGGCATGTCAACTTTGACCAAATTTGAGCAATTAAAAGCCAAGATACGGCCATTTAAAGATTTTTAAGCTACGTGTTAAATGGTCATTGACGTATAACTTCGGAACGGTTTATCTCAAGATAAATCCTTTGATAACTTTTTGTCAGCATTGTCTGTAGATGACATATACCAAATTTGGTGAGATTCACATGAATGGCCTATGACGAGTTCGTTCAGATTCGTTTCCGCAATATTAAAATTTCACGGAAATTGTTTTCGTTGGAAGTGGGCGTCGACCAGTGTTTTCAATGCGCGAGGGTCAATAGATTTCACGATAAAAAAGAAATTGTTGTAAACATAAGCATTCTCTAGATAATAGGCAAAATGACATTTTCTACAATTACAGCGCCCCCTATGGACTACATTTTATGGCATGTTCTGTGGTGTTAGAGGTCTTTGTTGTGATCGTACATGACGTATTTTGTGCAGTTCCCACCTTCTCGGTCAAAGATATTGGCAACTTAAAATCCCAATTTTTACATTTACCCATATCACTAGGTGGCGCTATGCTTCAAGTGAGAGTTTATGGGCTGGGTCAATACATCTCTGTAACACCGACATACTAACACAAAATCGTTGTCTTGGGCAAAATTGTTGACGAGTTATTTAACAAAAACTGTTTTTTGACACCTAGCTTCGCCAATAAACATCGCCCCCTATGACAAAATGTCACAAAATTTAGTAGGGGAGACCGGGGACAGTTGCAACAGGGGATGGTTGCACCGTGTTACTTTTCTCCGATCAGAAATGAGCTAGAGTGATGACACTCACACTGCACATGCTCAGTTTGATGCTCCACCTTGCAGAGGTAAAATCGGCAGACTTGAGAGCGGCTTCAGGATTTAGTCGGAAAAAAACGTTTTTTAATGTATGAAAGTAATTTTTTTCTTCTGCATTGTTTTTGTTATACTGTTGTCACTGTTTTTGTGATTCAGCTCAAACTTATATGGTTTTAACTAGTAATATGTTAACTTTTAGCTACTATGGTTAGCATGAATCAAGATCACCTTGTTTAGCTAGCACATAAAGTTTTATCATGGCTGACAGTAAGGGGGACGGTTGCAACAACTGTTGCAACTGTCCCCATACAATGCATTAATTATAAAAACAGACAACATAACAATATTTTTAACATGTTTTATTAGTTTTTAATTATTGTGTGTGCGTGTGTGTGTGTGTGCGTGCACTTGTCTGTGCCTATAGTTACTGATATTAGTTCTAACAGTTGCTACTTTTTACTGCTGTACTGCTAAAATGGAAATTATAAGATAAGATATAGTTTTTTTAATGTTTAAATTGTTTCAACCAGACACAAGTTAGAATTATATTGTTAATATTTACTGCTGTATTGCTAAAATGAAAATGATAAGATATAGATTTTTTAAAAATGGTTCAATTGTTATGACCAGACACATTGTTAAAAAGTAATGGATAAAAAAGCTTGATAAAAAGTAAACGATGCAATTATATATATATATATATATATATATATATATATATATATATATATATATATATATATATATATATATAGTTTTGAGAATAAAAGTTAATTTCCTCAGAAATCGCTCCATTCTTCCTGTCACTGAAAGCCTTCTGTATTTAGCCTACATCAATTTGAGTCTTTGACATATGCACATAAGGTTATCCATGCAAATCTATAATTGCCATCTGATCAAAGCTTAATACATAAATAACACTGCAATGGTATAGTGCTTACTTTTTCAATAATAATCTGTTTATTAACACTGAAATATTGTATTTGTAACATGTTGCAACCATCCCCAAGCACTGTTGCAACTGTCCCCAGGGCTGGGGTCAGTTGCAACATCTGACTCCTTATATTCACATGCAAATTGTAAAGAATGTACTTTCTGTATTCATCTTTAAATGGTTTTGACAATTAACAGACAGATGTAAGTTTATTGTATAAAACTTGTATTTGTCTAATCTAAACTGTCGCTGAGTAACAGAGCCAAATGCAAAAAATGTTGCAACTGTCCCCGGTCTCCCCTACACATAAAAAGAAAGCTGTTTAGAGATGGCATGTCAACTTTGACCAAATTTGAGCAATTAAAAGCCAAGATACGGCCATTTGAAGATTTTTAAGCTACGTGTTAAATGTTCATTGACGTGTAACTTCGGAACGGTTTATCTCAAGATAAATCCTTTGATAACTTTTTGTCAGCATTGTCTGTAGATGACATATACCAAATTTGGTGAGATTCACATGAACGGCCTATGACGAGTTCGTTCAAATCCGTTTTCGCAATATTAAAATTTCACGGAAATTGTTTTCGTTGGAAGTGGGCGTCGACCAGTGTTTTCAATGCGTGAGGGTCAATAGATTTCACGATAAAAAAAAAATTGTTGTAAACATAAGCATTGTCTAGATAATAGGCAAAATGACATTTTCTACAATTACAGCGCCCCCTATGGACCAAATTTTATGGCATGTTCTGTGGTGTTAGAGGTCTTTGTGGTGATTGTGCATGACGTATTTTGCGCAGTTCCCACCTTCTCGGTCCAAGATATTGGCAACTCAAAATCCCAATTTTTGCATTCACTCATATCACTAGGTGGCGCTACGCTTCAAGTGAGCGTTTATTGGCTGGGTCGATACATCTCTGTAACACCGACATACTAACGCAAAATCGTTGTCTTGGGCAAAATTGTTGGCGAGTTATTTAACAAAAACTGTTTTTTGACACCTAGCTTCGCCAATAAACATCGCCCCCTATGACGAAATGTCACAAAATTTAGTACACATGAAAAGAAATCTGTTTAGAGATGGAATGTCAACTTTGACCAAATTTGAGCAATTATTAGCCAAGATACGGCCATTTGAAAAATTTTAAGCTACGTGTTAAATGTTCATTGACGTGTAACTTCGGAACGGTTTATCTCAAGATAAATCCTTTGATAACTTTTTGTCAGCATTGTCTGTAGATGACATATACCAAATTTGGTGAGATTCACATGAACGGCCTATGACGAGTTCGTTCAGATTCGTTTTCGCAATATTAAAATTTCACGGAAATTTTTTTCGTTGGAAGTGGGCGTCGAACAGTGTTTTCAATGCGTGAGGGTCAATAGATTTCACGATAAAAAAAAATTGTTGTAAACATAAGCATTGTCTAGATAATAGGCAAAATGACATTTTCTACAATTACAGCGCCCCCTATGGACCAAATTTTATGGCATGTTCTGTGGTGTTAGAGGTCTTTGTGGTGATTGTGCATGACGTATTTTGCGCAGTTCCCACCTTCTCGGTCCAAGATATTGGCAACTCAAAATCCCAATTTTTGCATTCACTCATATCACTAGGTGGCGCTACGCTTCAAGTGAGCGTTTATTGGCTGGGTCGATACATCTCTGTAACACCGACATACTAACGCAAAATCGTTGTCTTGGGCAAAATTGTTGGCGAGTTATTTAACAAAAACTGTTTTTTGACACCTAGCTTCGCCAATAAACATCGCCCCCTATGACGAAATGTCACAAAATTTAGTACACATGAAAAGAAATCTGTTTAGAGATGGAATGTCAACTTTGACCAAATTTGAGCAATTATTAGCCAAGATACGGCCATTTGAAAAATTTTAAGCTACGTGTTAAATGTTCATTGACGTGTAACTTCGGAACGGTTTATCTCAAGATAAATCCTTTGATAACTTTTTGTCAGCATTGTCTGTAGATGACATATACCAAATTTGGTGAGATTCACATGAACGGCCTATGACGAGTTCGTTCAGATTCGTTTTCGCAATATTAAAATTTCACGGAAATTTTTTTTGTTGGAAGTGGGCGTCGACCAGTGTTTTCAATGCGTGAGGGTCAATAGATTTCACGATAAAAAAAAAATTGTTGTAAACGTAAGCATTGTCTAGATAATAGGCAAAATGACATTTTCTACAATTACAGCGCCCCCTATGGACCAAATTTTATGGCATGTTCTGTGGTGTTAGAGGTCTTTGTGGTGATCGTGCATAACGTATTTTGCGCAGTTCCCACCTTCTCGGTCCAAGATATTGGCAACTCAAAATCCCAATTTTTGCATTTACCCTCATCACTAGGTAGCGCTATGCTTCAAGTGAGAGTTTATGGGCTGGGTCGATATGTCTCTGTAACACCGACATATCACAAAAATTTCATGTTGTTGGGTGAAACGTTCATTGAGTTATTCAGCAAAAACTTTTGCCGGTCTCCCCCTCTTTAACGGACACTGGCACAGCGGGGGGATGGCCCTGGGGGACCAAAAGGCGTTATTCGCTCACAAACTTCTTGGGCTACATGCCTACAAACATTCATGTCTCCCCGAGTTTCAGTGTCCCGGGAATCGTTGACGAAAAATCGGTGAAAAAAAAAATTTAAAAAAAAAAAAAAAAAAAAAGGGAAAAATTTTGCAGCAACTCCAATATGACCGCTTTCGCTAGCTTCGCTAGCGGCGGTCATAAAGCTAGCGAAAGCGGTCATATTGGAGTTGCTGCAAAATTTTTCCCTTTTTTTTTAAATTTTTATTTATTTTATTTTTTTTAATTTTTTTTTTTTACCGATTTTTCGAGAAGGTGGGAACTGCGCAAAATACGTTATGCACGATCACCACAAAGACCTCTAACACCACAGAACATGCCATAAAATTTGGTCCATAGGGGGCGCTGTAATTGTAGAAAATGTCATTTTGCCTATTATCTAGACAATGCTTACGTTTACAACAATTTTTTTTTTATCGTGAAATCTATTGACGCTCACGCATTGAAAACACTGGTCGACGCCCACTTCCAACGAAAAAAATTTCCCTGAAATTTTAATATTGCGAAAACGAATCTGAACGAACTCCTCATAGGCCGTTCATGTGAATCTCACCAAATTTGGTATATGTCATCTACAGACAATGCTGACAAAAAGTTATCAAAGGATTTATCTTGAGATAAACCGTTCCGAAGTTACACGTCAATGAACATTTAACACGTAGCTTAAAATTTTTCAAATGGCCGTATCTTGGCTAATAATTGCTCAAATTTGGTCAAAGTTGACATTCCATCTCTAAACAGATTTCTTTTCATGTGTACTAAATTTTGTGACATTTCGTCATAGGGGGCGATGTTTATTGGCGAAGCTAGGTGTCAAAAAACAGTTTTTGTTAAATAACTCGCCAACAATTTTGCCCAAGACAACGATTTTGCGTTAGTATGTCGGTGTTACAGAGATGTATCGACCCAGCCAATAAACGCTCACTTGAAGCGTAGCGCCACCTAGTGATATGAGTGAATGCAAAAATTGGGATTTTGAGTTGCCAATATCTTGGACCGAGAAGGTGGGAACTGCGCAAAATACGTCATGCACAATCACCACAAAGACCTCTAACACCACAGAACATGCCATAAAATTTGGTCCATAGGGGGCGCTGTAATTGTAGAAAATGTCATTTTGCCTATTATCTAGACAATGCTTACGTTTACAACAATTTTTTTTTTATCGTGAAATCTACTGACCCTCACGCATTGAAAACACTGGTCGACGCCCACTTCCAACGAAAAAAATTTCCGTGAAATTTTAATATTGCGAAAACGAATCTGAACAAACTCCTCATAGGCCGTTCATGTGAATCTCACCAAATTTGGTATATGTCATCTACAGACAATGCTGACAAAAAGTTATCAAAGGATTTATCTTGAGATAAACCGTTCCGAAGTTACACGTCAATGAACATTTAACACGTAGCTTAAAATTTTTCAAATGGCCGTATCTTGGCTAATAATTGCTCAAATTTGGTCAAAGTTGACATTCCATCTCTAAACAGATTTCTTTTCATGTGTACTAAATTTTGTGACATTTCGTCATAGGGGGCGATGTTTATTGGCGAAGCTAGGTGTCAAAAAACAGTTTTTGTTAAATAACTCGCCAACAATTTTGCCCAAGACAACGATTTTGCGTTAGTATGTCGGTGTTACAGAGATGTATCGACCCAGCCAATAAACGCTCACTTGAAGCGTAGCGCCACCTAGTGATATGAGTGAATGCAAAAATTGGGATTTTGAGTTGCCAATATCTTGGACCGAGAAGGTGGGAACTGCGCAAAATACGTCATGCACAATCACCACAAAGACCTCTAACACCACAGAACATGCCATAAAATTTGGTCCATAGGGGGCGCTGTAATTGTAGAAAATGTCATTTTGCCTATTATCTACACAATGCTTATGTTTACAACAATTTTTTTTTTATCGTGAAATCTATTGACCCTCACGCATTGAAAACACTGGTCGACGCCCACTTCCAACGAAAAAAATTTCCGTGAAATTTTAATATTGCGAAAACGAATCTGAACGAACTCGTCATAGGCCGTTCATGTGAATCTCACCAAATTTGGTATATGTCATCTACAGACAATGCTGACAAAAAGTTATCAAAGGATTTATCTTGAGATAAACCGTTCCGAAGTTACACGTCAATGAACATTTAACACGTAGCTTAAAATTCTTCAAATGGCCGTATCTTGGCTTTTAATTGCTCAAATTTGGTCAAAGTTGACATGCCATCTCTAAACATCTTTCTTTTCATGTGTACTAAATTTTGTGACATTTCGTCATACGGGGCGATGTTTATCGCCGAAGCTAGGTGTTGAAAAACAGTTTTTGTTAAATAACTCGTCAACAATTTTGCCCAAGACAACGATTTTGTGTTAGTATGTAGGTGTTACAGAGGCATATTGACCCAGCCCATAAACTCTCACTTGAAGCATAGCGCCACCTAGTGATAAGGGTAAATGCAAAAATTGGGATTTTGAGTTGCCAATATCTTGGACCGAGAAGGTGGGAACTGCACAAAATGCATCATGCACGATCACCACAAAGACCTCTAACACCACAGAACATGCCATAAAATTTGGTCCATAGGGGGCGCTGTAATTGTACAAAATCTCATTTTGCCGATTCCTTGCCTTCACAAATCAGTCCTTCACACTACACATTCAAAACCCACATCCATGCCCACTTACAGGAAATCATTTCCACAGAAATTCTCACCTCACAACACTGCTCTATCACACACTCATCACACCAACAGTTCCCACATTTCAATATACTGCGGCGGTCATACCATGTACCGCTATGCGGTACATCTAGTTTCCTCTAGAAATCATAATGTAAGTTGTATTCAATTAAACAACCCGAAAATGAAAACCATGTGCAAGTGTAACTTCAGTTATTGGAATTATTATCTTACTTGACCTTCCATGTACAATTGTTATGAGCTAGCCTAGCTATGAAACGTAACTTTGACAGCTGCAGTAATTCTAAGCCGTTTTTAAGAGAAAATGTATGACTTTAACATGTTCAAACACCCAGAATTACAGCCACATTAATAATGTGGTCTATACGTCAAAATTTGTCTATACGTCAAAATTTCAGCGAGATAAGGCTAAAAACATTTTAAGCACCTCCGGGTCTTACCTCAGTTTACCTAGGTAACAGCAGGTTCTGTGGGAAAGCTTGACTGTGGTAAGATGGCTGCCCTGTGCGGACGTTCTGGAATACGCAGCGAGGAATCTAGTCTTCTATGTAAATCTATGGTTTAGAATACCACAGATAAACTGACCCTGCATCCGAATACCCTTACTAGCCGCCTGCATAGTAACCAAAAATAAGTAAGCCACGATCTAGAACGTCCGAATACCTTAGTAGGCTTCCAGTAGTAGGCGAAGCCGGGCCAAAAGTACCCGGATGGCTTGCCATTTCCGGTAGTATTTTGCAGTGTGCAAACGAACTACACTATGCTATCCCAGAAGTCACCGGGAGGTTGAAAAGCGTAGAAGAAGAACCCAAAACTTCCTGCTCGGGAGCAAGGCACAGGCAGAAGAACCACACACACAAACACATGAAAATGCACACTTCCAACAATACAGGTCGCTACAGAAAATTCAGACATCACGAAAGGGTATAATACAAAATACTTCTCAGTATTATTGGAGTATCTAGCTTACCTAGTGTTTCCATTGTTAAGATGTGATGTGCAATTCTTTGCGGTGTTCAGTCTTGTAAAAATGTTCTGAAACATGTACCACAGAGTTTTTGCTTGACTCAATACAAGTTAATAGTTCAGCCTTTATGTTCCAGGGACTGATGAGGACACCAGGAGGCTTATTGCCTGGAGGTCGGACATGACTCCCTGTTTACAGGGAAGCGTAACGCCTCCACTAAGGGTTTTGAGTATGTAGCATATTGATTATTACTTAAACTAGATGTACCGCATAGCGGTACATGGTATGACCGCCGCAGTATATTGAAATGTGGGAACTGTTGGTGTGATGAGTGTGTGGTAGAGCAGTGTTGTGAGGTGAGAATTTCTGTGGAAATGATTTCCTGGAAGTGGGCATGGATGTGGGTTTTGAATGTGTAGTGTGTAGGACTGATTTGTGAAGGCAAGGAGTCGGCAAAATGAGATTTTGTACAATTACAGCGCCCCCTATGGACTAAATTTTATGGCATGTTCTGTGGTGTTAGAGGTCTTTGTGGAAGATACGGCCATTTGAAGAATTTTAAGCTAGGTGTTAAATGTTCATTGACGTGTAACTTCGAAACGGTTTATCTCAAGATAAATCCTTTGATAACTTTTTGTCAGCATTGTTTGTAGATGACATATACCAAATTTGGTGAGATTCACATGAACGGCCTATGACGAGTTTGTTCAGATTCGTTTTCGCAATATTAAAATTTCACGGAAATTGTTCTCGTTGGAAGTGGGCGTCGACCAGTGTTTTCAATGCGTGAGGGTCAACAGATTTCATGATAAAAAAAAAATAGTTGTAAACGTAAGCATTCTCTAGATAATAGGCAAAATGACATTTTCTACAATTACAGCGCCCCCTATGGACCAAATTTTATGGCATGTTCTGTGGTGTTAGAGGTCTTTCTGGTGATCGTGCATGATGCATTTTGTGCAGTTCCCACCTTCTCGGTCCAAGATATTAGCAACTCAAAATCCCAATTTTTGCATTTACCCTTATCACTAGGTGGCGCTATGCTTCAAGTGAGAGTTTATGGGCTGGGTCTATACATCTCTGTAACACCAACAAACTAACACAAAATTGTTGTCTTGGGCAAAATTGTTGACAAGTTTTTTAACAAAAACTGTTTTTTGACACCTAGCTTCGCCAATAAACATCGCTCCCTATGACGAAATGTCACAAAATTTAGTACACATAAAAAGAAAGCTGTTTAGAGATGGCATGTCAACTTTGACAAAATTTGAGCAATTAAAAGCCAAGATACGGCCATTTAAAGAATTTTAAGCTACGTGTTAAATGTTCATTGACGTGTAACTTCGGAACGGTTTATCTCAAGATAAATCCTTTGATAACTTTTTGTCAGCATTGTCTGTAGATGACATATACCAAATTTGGTGAGATTCACATGAATGGCCTATGACGAGTTCATTCAGATTCGTTTTCGCAATATTAAAATTTCACGGAAATTGTTTTCGTTGGAAGTGGGCGTCGACCAGTGTTTTCAATGCATGAGGGTCAATAGATTTCACGATAAAAAAAAAATTGTTGTAAACATAAGCATTCTCTAGATAATAGGCAAAATGACATTTTCTACAATTACAGCGCCCCCTATGGACTACATTTTATGGCATGTTCTGTGGTGTTAGAGGTCTTTGTTGTGATCGTGCATGACGTATTTTGTGCAGTTCCCACCTTCTCGGTCAAAGATATTGGCAACTCAAAATCCAAATTTTTACATTTACCCATATCACTAGGTGGCGCTATGCTTCAAGTGAGAGTTTATGGGCTGGGTCGATACATCTCTGTAACACCAACAAACTAACACAAAATCGTTGTCTTGGGCAAAATTGTTGACGAGTTATTTAACAAAAACTGTTTTTTGACACCTAGCTTCGCCAATAAACATCGCCCCCTATGATGAAATGTCACAAAATTTAGTACACATGAAAAGAAAGCTGTTTAGAGATGGCATGTCAACTTTGACCAAATTTGAGCAATTAAAAGCCAAGATACGGCCATTTGAAGATTTTTAAGCTACGTGTTAAATGTTCATTGACGTGTAACTTCGGAACGGTTTATCTCAAGATAAATCCTTTGATAACTTTTTGTCAACATTGTCTGTAGATGACATATACCAAATTTTGTGAGATTCACATGAACGGCCTATGACGAGTTTGTTCAGATTCGTTTTCGCAATATTAAAATTTCACGGAAATTGTTTTCGTTGGAAGTGGGCGTCGACCAGTGTTTTCAATGCATGAGGGTCAACAGATTTCACGATAAAAAAAAAAATGTTGTAAACGTAAGCATTGTCTAGATAATAGGCAAAATGACATTTTCAACAATTACAGCGCCCCCTATGGACCAAATTTTATGGCATGTTCTGTGGTGTTAGAGGTCTTTGTGGTGATCGTGCATGATGTATTTTGCGCAGTTCCCACCTTCTCGGTCCAAGATATTGGCTACTCAAAATCACAATTTTTGCATTTACCCATATCACTAGGTGGCGCTATGCTTCAAGTGAGAGTTTATGGGCTGGGTCGATACGTCTCTGTAACACCGACATACTAAAACAAAATCGTTGTCTTGGGCAAAATTGTTGACGAGTTATTTAACAAAAACTGTTTTTTGACACCTAGCTTCGCCAATAAACATCGCCCCCTATGATGAAATGTCACAAAATTTAGTACACATGATAAGAAAGCTGTTTAGAGATGGCATGTCAACTTTGACCAAATTTGAGCAATTAAAAGCCAAGATACGGCAATTTGAAGATTTTTAAGCTACGTGTTAAATGTTCATTGACGTGTAACTTCGGAACGGTTTATCTCAAGATAAATCCTTTGATAACTTTTTGTCAACATTGTCTGTAGATGACATATACCAAATTTTGTGAGATTCACATGAACGGCCTATGACGAGTTCGTTCAGATTCGTTTTCGCAATATTAAAATTTCACGGAAATTGTTTTCGTTGGAAGTGGGCGTCGACCAGTGTTTTCAATGCGTGAGGGTCAACAGATTTCACGATAAAAAAAAAAATGTTGTAAACATAAGCATTGTCTAGATAATAGGCAAAATGACATTTTCAACAATTACAGCGCCCCCTATGGACCAAATTTTATGGCATGTTCTGTGGTGTTAGAGGTCTTTGTGCTGATCGTGCATGATGTATTTTGCACAGTTCCCACCTTCTCGGTCCAAGATATTGGCAACTCAAAATCCCAATTTTTGCATTTACCCATATCACTAGGTGGCGCTATGCTTCAAGTGAGAGTTTATGGGCTGGGTCGATACGTCTCTGTAACACCGACATACTAAAACAAAATCGTTGTCTTGGACAAAATTGTTGACGAGTTATTTAACAAAAACTGTTTTTTGACACCTAGCTTTGCCAATAAACATCGCCCCCTATGACGAAATGTCACAAAATTTTGTACACATGAAAAGAAAGCTGTTTAGAGATGGCATGTTAACTTTGACCAAATTTGAGCAATTATTAGCCAAGATACGGCCATTTGAAGATTTTTAAGCTACGTGTTAAATGTTCATTGACGTGTAACTTCGGAACGGTTTATCTCAAGATAAATCCTTTGATAACTTTTTGTCAGCATTGTCTATAGATGACATATACCAAATTTGGTGAGATTCACATGAACGGCCTATGACGAGTTCGTTCAGATTCGTTTTCGCAATATTAAAATTTCACGGAAATTGTGTTCGTTGGAAGTGGGCGTCGACCAGTGTTTTCAATGCGTGAGGGTCAATAGATTTCACGATAAAAAAAAATTTGTTGTAAACGTAAGCATTGTCTAGATAATAGGCAAAATGACTTTTTCTACAATTACAGCGCCCCCTATGGACCAAATTTTATGGTATGTTCTGTGGTGTTAGAGGTCTTTGTGGTGATCGTGCATGACATATTTTGCGCAGTTCCCACCTTCTCGGTCCAAGACATTGGCAACTCCAAATCCCAATTTTTGCATTTACCCATATCACTAGGTGGCGCTATGCTTCAAGTGAGAGTTTATGGGCTCGGTCGATACGTCTCTGTAACACCGACATATCACAAAAATTTCATGTTGTTGGGTGAAACGTTCATCGAGTTATTCAGCAAAAACTTTTGCCGGTCTCCCCCTCTTTAACAGACACTGGCACAGCGGGGGGGTGGCCCTGGGGGACCAAAAGGCGTTATTCGCTCACAAACTTCTTGGGCTACATGCCTACAAACATTCATGTCTCCCCGAGTTTCAGTGTCCCGGGAATCGTTGACGAAAAATCGGTGAAAAAAAAATAAATAAATAAAAAAAAAAAAAAAAAGGGAAAAATTTTGCAGCAACTCCAATATGACCGCTTTCGCTAGCTTCGCTAGCGGCGGTCATAACTAGATGTACCGCATAGCGGTACATGGTATGACCGCCGCAGTATATTGAAATGTGGGAACTGTTGGTGTGATGAGTGTGTGATAGAGCAGTGTTGTGAGGTGAGAATTTCTGTGGAAATGATTTCCTGTAAGTGGGCATGGATGTGGGTTTTGAATGTGTAGTGTGAAGGACTGATTTGTGAAGGCAAGGAATCGGCGAAATGAGATTTTGTACAATTACAGCGCCCCCTATGGACCAAATTTTATGGCATGTTCTGTGGTGTTAGAGGTCTTTGTGGTGATCGTGCATGATGCATTTTGTGCAGTTCCCACCTTCTCGGTCCAAGATATTGGCAACTCAAAATCCCAATTTTTGCATTTACCCTTATCACTAGGTGGCGCTATGCTTTAAGTGAGAGTTTATGGGCTGGGTCAATATGCCTCTGTAACACCTACATACTAACACAAAATCGTTGTCTTGGGCAAAATTGTTGAAGAGTTATTTAACAAAAACTGTTTTTCAACACCTAGCTTCGGCGATAAACATCGCCCCGTATGACGAAATGTCACAAAATTTAGTACACATGAAAAGAAAGATTTTTAGAGATGGCATGTCAACTTTGACCAAATTTGAGCAATTAAAAGCCAAGATACGGCCATTTGAAGAATTTTAAGCTACGTGTTAAATGTTCATTGACGTGTAACTTCGGAACGGTTTATCTCAAGATAAATCCTTTGATAACTTTTTGTCAGCATTGTCTGTATATGACATATACCAAATTTGGTGAGATTCACATGAACGGCCTATGACGAGTTCGTTCAGATTCGTTTTCGCAATATTAAAATTTCACGGAAATTTTTTTCGTTGGAAGTGGGCGTCGACCAGTGTTTTCAATGCGTGAGGGTCAACAGATTTCATGATAAAAAAAAAATAGTTGTAAACGTAAGCATTCTCTAGATAATAGGCAAAATGACATTTTCTACAATTACAGCGCCCCCTATGGACCAAATTTTATGGCATGTTCTGTGGTGTTAGAGGTCTTTCTGGTGATCGTGCATGACGTATTTTGCACAGTTCCCACCTTCTCGGTCCAAGATATTAGCAACTCAAAATCCTAATTTTTGCATTTACCTTTATCACTAGGTGGCGCTATGCTTCAAGTGAGAGTTTATGGGCTGGGTCGATACATCTCTGTAACACCAACATACTAACACAAAATCGTTGTCTTGGGCAAAATTGTTGATAAGTTTTTTAACAAAAACTGTTTTTTGACACCTAGCTTCGCCAATAAACATCGCCCCCTATGACGAAATGTCACAAAATTTAGTACACATAAAAAGAAAGCTGTTTAGAGATGGCATGTCAACTTTGACCAAATTTGAGCAATTAAAAGACAAGATACGGCCATTTGAAAAATTTTAAGCTACGTGTTAAATGTTCATTGACGTGTAACTTCGGAACGGTTTATCTCAAGATAAATCCTTTGATAACTTTTTGTCAGCATTGTCTGTAGATGACATATACCAAATTTGGTGAGATTCACATGAACGGCCTATGACGAGTTCGTTCAGATTCGTTTCCGCAATATTAAAATTTCACGGAAATTGTTTTCGTTGGAAGTGGGCGTCGACCAGTGTTTTCAATGCGCGAGGGTCAATAGATTTCACGATAAAAAAGAAATTGTTGTAAACATAAGCATTCTCTAGATAATAGGCAAAATGACATTTTCTACAATTACAGCGCCCCCTATGGACTACATTTTATGGCATGTTCTGTGGTGTTAGAGGTCTTTGTTGTGATCGTGCATGACGTATTTTGTGCAGTTCCCACCTTCTCGGTCAAAGATTTTGGCAACTTAAAATCCCAATTTTTAAATTTACCCATATCACTAGGTGGCGCTATGCTTCAAGTGAGAGTTTATGGGCTGGGTCGATACATCTCTGTAACACCGACATACTAACACAAAATCGTTGTCTTGGGCAAAATTGTTGACGAGTTATTTAACAAAAACTGTTTTTTGACACCTAGCTTCGCCAATAAACATCGCCCCCTATGACGAAATGTCACAAAATTTAGTACACATAAAAAGAAAGCTGTTTAGAGATGGCATGTCAACTTTGACCAAATTTGAGCAATTAAAAGCCAAGATACGGCCATTTGAAAATTTTTAAGCTACGTGTTAAATGTTCATTGACGTGTAACTTCGGAACGGTTTATCTCAAGATAAATCCTTTGATAACTTTTTGTCAGCATTGTCTGTAGATGACATATACCAAATTTGGTGAGATTCACATGAACGGCCTATGACGAGTTCGTTCAAATCCGTTTTCGCAATATTAAAATTTCACGGAAATTGTTTTCGTTGGAAGTGGGCGTCGACCAGTGTTTTCAATGCGTGAGGGTCAACAGATTTCACGATAAAAAAAAAAATGTTGTAAACATAAGCATTGTCTAGATAATAGGCAAAATGACATTTTCAACAATTACAGCGCCCCCTATGGACCAAATTTTATGGCATGTTCTGTGGTGTTAGAGGTCTTTGTGGTGATCGTGCATGATGTATTTTGCACAGTTCCTACCTTCTCGGTCCAAGATATTGGCAACTCAAAATCCCAATTTTTGCATTTACCCATATCACTAGGTGGCGCTATGCTTCAAGTGAGAGTTTATGGGCTGGGTCGATACGTCTCTGTAACACCGACATATCACAAAAATTTCATGTTGTTGGGTGAAACGTTCATCGAGTTATTCAGCAAAAACTTTTGCCGGTCTCCCCCTCTTTAACAGACACTGGCACAGCGGGGGGGTGGCCCTGGGGGACCAAAAGGCGTTATTCGCTCACAAACTTCTTGGGCTACATGCCTACAAACATTCATGTCTCCCCGAGTTTCAGTGTCCCGGGAATCGTTGACGAAAAATCGGTGAAAAAAAAAATTTAAAAAAAAAAAAAAAAAAAAAGGGAAAAATTTTGCAGCAACTCCAATATGACCGCTTTCGCTAGCTTCGCTAGCGGCGGTCATAACTAGATGTACCGCATAGCGGTACATGGTATGACCGCCGCAGTATATTGAAATGTGGGAACTGTTGGTGTGATGAGTGTGTGATAGAGCAGTGTTGTGAGGTGAGAATTTCTGTGGAAATGATTTCCTGTAAGTGGGCATGGATGTGGGTTTTGAATGTGTAGTGTGAAGGACTGATTTGTGAAGGCAAGGAATCGGCAAAATGAGATTTTGTACAATTACAGCGCCCCCTATGGACCAAATTTTATGGCATGTTCTGTGGTGTTAGAGGTCTTTGTGGTGATCGTGCATGATGCATTTTGTGCAGTTCCCACCTTCTCGGTCCAAGATATTGGCAACTCAAAATCCCAATTTTTGCATTTACCCTTATCACTAGGTGGCGCTATGCTTCAAGTGAGAGTTTATGGGCTGGGTCAATATGCCTCTGTAAAACCTACATACTAACACAAAATCGTTGTCTTGGGCAAAATTGTTGAAGAGTTATTTAACAAAAACTGTTTTTCAACACCTAGCTTCGGCGATAAACATCGCCCCGTATGACGAAATGTCACAAAATTTAGTACACATGAAAAGAAAGATGTTTAGAGATGGCATGTCAACTTTGACCAAATTTGAGCAATTAAAAGCCAAGATACGGCCATTTGAAGAATTTTAAGCTACGTGTTAAATGTTCATTGACGTGTAACTTCGGAACGGTTTATCTCAAGATAAATCCTTTGATAACTTTTTGTCAGCATTGTCTGTATATGACATATACCAAATTTGGTGAGATTCACATGAACGGCCTATGACGAGTTCGTTCAGATTCGTTTTCGCAATATTAAAATTTCACGGAATTTTTTTTCGTTGGAAGTGGGCGTCGACCAGTGTTTTCAATGCGTGAGGGTCAACAGATTTCATGATAAAAAAAAAATAGTTGTAAACGTAAGCATTCTCTAGATAATAGGCAAAATGACATTTTCTACAATTACAGCGCCCCCTATGGACCAAATTTTATGGCATGTTCTGTGGTGTTAGAGGTCTTTCTGGTGATCGTGCATGACGTATTTTGCACAGTTCCCACCTTCTCGGTCCAAGATATTAGCAACTCAAAATCCTAATTTTTGCATTTACCTTTATCACTAGGTGGCGCTATGCTTCAAGTGAGAGTTTATGGGCTGGGTCGATACATCTCTGTAACACCAACATACTAACACAAAATCGTTGTCTTGGGCAAAATTGTTGATAAGTTTTTTAACAAAAACTGTTTTTTGACACCTAGCTTCGCCAATAAACATCGCCCCCTATGACGAAATGTCACAAAATTTAGTACACATAAAAAGAAAGCTGTTTAGAGATGGCATGTCAACTTTGACCAAATTTGAGCAATTAAAAGACAAAATACGGCCATTTAAAGATTTTTAAGCTACGTGTTAAATGGTCATTGACGTATAACTTCGGAACGGTTTATCTCAAGATAAATCCTTTGATAACTTTTTGTCAGCATTGTCTGTAGATGACATATACCAAATTTGGTGAGATTCACATGAACGGCCTATGACGAGTTCGTTCAGATTCGTTTCCGCAATATTAAAATTTCACGGAAATTGTTTTCGTTGGAAGTGGGCGTCGACCAGTGTTTTCAATGCGCGAGGGTCAATAGATTTCACGATAAAAAAGAAATTGTTGTAAACATAAGCATTCTCTAGATAATAGGCAAAATGACATTTTCTACAATTACAGCGCCCCCTATGGACTACATTTTATGGCATGTTCTGTGGTGTTAGAGGTCTTTGTTGTGATCGTGCATGACGTATTTTGTGCAGTTCCCACCTTCTCGGTCAAAGATTTTGGCAACTTAAAATCCCAATTTTTACATTTACCCATATCACTAGGTGGCGCTATGCTTCAAGTGAGAGTTTATGGGCTGGGTCGATACATCTCTGTAACACCGACATACTAACACAAAATCGTTGTCTTGGGCAAAATTGTTGACGAGTTATTTAACAAAAACTGTTTTTTGACACCTAGCTTCGCCAATAAACATCGCCCCCTATGACGAAATGTCACAAAATTTAGTACACATAAAAAGAAAGCTGTTTAGAGATGGCATGTCAACTTTGACCAAATTTGAGCAATTAAAAGCCAAGATACGGCCATTTGAAAATTTTTAAGCTACGTGTTAAATGTTCATTGACGTGTAACTTCGGAACGGTTTATCTCAAGATAAATCCTTTGATAACTTTTTTTCAGCATTGTCTGTAGATGACATATACCAAATTTGGTGAGATTCACATGAACGGCCTATGACGAGTTCGTTCAAATCCGTTTTCGCAATATTAAAATTTCACGGAAATTGTTTTCGTTGGAAGTGGGCGTCGACCAGTGTTTTCAATGCGTGAGGGTCAATAGATTTCACGATAAAAAAAAAATTGTTGTAAACATAAGCATTGTCTAGATAATAGGCAAAATGATATTTTCTACAATTACAGCGCCCCCTATGGACCAAATTTTATGGCATGTTCTGTGGTGTTAGAGGTCTTTGTGGTGATTGTGCATGACGTATTTTGCGCAGTTCCCACCTTCTCGGTCCAAGATATTGGCAACTCAAAATCCCAATTTTTGCATTCACTCATATCAGTAGGTGGCGCTACGCTTCAAGTGAGCGTTTATTGGCTGGGTCGATACATCTCTGTAACACCGACATACTAACGCAAAATCGTTGTCTTGGGCAAAATTGTTGGCGAGTTATTTAACAAAAACTGTTTTTTGACACCTAGCTTCGCCAATAAACATCGCCCCCTATGACGAAATGTCACAAAATTTAGTACACATGAAAAGAAATCTGTTTAGAGATGGAATGTCAACTTTGACCAAATTTGAGCAATTATTAGCCAAGATACGGACATTTGAAAAATTTTAAGCTACGTGTTAAATGTTCATTGACGTGTAACTTCGGAACGGTTTATCTCAAGATAAATCCTTTGATAACTTTTTGTCAGCATTGTCTGTAGATGACATATACCAAATTTGGTGAGATTCACATGAACGGCCTATGAGGAGTTCGTTCAGATTCGTTTTCGCAATATTAAAATTTCACGGAAATTTTTTTCGTTGGAAGTGGGCGTCGACCAGTGTTTTCAATGCGTGAGGGTCAATAGATTTCACGATAAAAAAAAAATTGTTGTAAACATAAGCATTGTCTAGATAATAGGCAAAATGATATTTTCTACAATTACAGCGCCCCCTATGGACCAAATTTTATGGCATGTTCTGTGGTGTTAGAGGTCTTTGTGGTGATTGTGCATGACGTATTTTGCGCAGTTCCCACCTTCTCGGTCCAAGATATTGGCAACTCAAAATCCCAATTTTTGCATTCACTCATATCACTAGGTGGCGCTACGCTTCAAGTGAGCGTTTATTGGCTGGGTCGATACATCTCTGTAACACCGACATACTAACGCAAAATCGTTGTCTTGGGCAAAATTGTTGGCGAGTTATTTAACAAAAACTGTTTTTTGACACCTAGCTTCGCCAATAAACATCGCCCCCTATGACGAAATGTCACAAAATTTAGTACACATGAAAAGAAATCTGTTTAGAGATGGAATGTCAACTTTGACCAAATTTGAGCAATTATTAGCCAAGATACGGCCATTTGAAAAATTTTAAGCTACGTGTTAAATGTTCATTGACGTGTAACTTCGGAACGGTTTATCTCAAGATAAATCCTTTGATAACTTTTTGTCAGCATTGTCTGTAGATGACATATACCAAATTTGGTGAGATTCACATGAACGGCCTATGAGGAGTTCGTTCAGATTCGTTTTCGCAATATTAAAATTTCACGGAAATTTTTTTCGTTGGAAGTGGGCGTCGACCAGTGTTTTCAATGCGTGAGGGTCAATAGATTTCACGATAAAAAAAAAATTGTTGTAAACGTAAGCATTGTCTAGATAATAGGCAAAATGACATTTTCTACAATTACAGCGCCCCCTATGGACCAAATTTTATGGCATGTTCTGTGGTGTTAGAGGTCTTTGTGGTGATCGTGCATAACGTATTTTGCGCAGTTCCCACCTTCTCGAAAAGTCGGTAAAAAAAAAAAATTAAAAAAAATAAAATAAATAAAAATAAAAAAAAAAAGGGAAAAATTTTGCAGCAACTCCAATATGACCGCTTTCGCTAGCTTTATGACCGCCGCTAGCGAAGCTAGCGAAAGCGGTCATATTGGAGTTGCTGCAAAATTTTTCCCTTTTTTTTTTTTTTTTTTTTTTTTTCACCGATTTTTCGTCAACGATTCCCGGGACACTGAAACTCGGGGAGACATGAATGTTTGTAGGCATGTAGCCCAAGAAGTTTGTGAGCGAATAACGCCTTTTGGTCCCCCAGGGCCACCCCCCCGTTGTGCCAGTGTCCGTTAAAGAGGGGGAGACCGGCAAAAGTTTTTGCTGAATAACTCAATGAACGTTTCACCCAACAACATGAAATTTTTGTGATATGTCGGTGTTACAGAGATGTATCGACCCAGCCCATAAACTCTCACTTGAAGCATAGCGCCACCTAGTGATATGGCTAAATGTAAAAATTGGGATTTTGAGTTGCCAATATCTTGGACCGAGAAGGTGGGAACTGCGCAAAATACGTTATGCACGATCACCACAAAGACCTCTAACACCACAGAACATGCCATAAAATTTGGTCCATAGGGGGCGCTGTAATTGTAGAAAATGTCATTTTGCCTATTATCTAGACAATGCTTATGTTTACAACAATTTTTTTTTTATCGTGAAATCTATTGACCCTCACGCATTGAAAACACTGGTCGACGCCCACTTCCAACGAAAAAAATTTCCGTGAAATTTTAATATTGCGAAAACGAATCTGAACGAACTCGTCATAGGCCGTTCATGTGAATCTCACCAAATTTGGTATATGTCATCTACAGACAATGCTGACAAAAAGTTATCAAAGGATTTATCTTGAGATAAACCGTTCCGAAGTTACACGTCAATGAACATTTAACACGTAGCTTAAAATTTTTCAAATGGCCGTATCTTGGCTAATAATTGCTCAAATTTGGTCAAAGTTGAAATTCCATCTCTAAACAGATTTCTTTTCATGTGTACAAAATTTTGTGACATTTTGTCATAGGGGGCGATGTTTATTGGCGAAGCTAGGTGTCAAAAAACAGTTTTTGTTAAATAACTCGCCAACAATTTTGCCCAAGACAACGATTTTGCGTTAGTATGTCGGTGTTACAGAGATGTATCGACCGAGCCCATAAACTCTCACTTGAAGCATAGCGCCACCTAGTGATAAGGGTAAATGCAAAAATTGGGATTTTGAGTTGCCAATATCTTGGACCGAGAAGGTGGGAACTGCGCAAAATACGTTATGCACGATCACCACAAAGACCTCTAACACCACAGAACATGCCATAAAATTTGGTCCATAGGGGGCGCTGTAATTGTAGAAAATGTCATTTTGCCTATTATCTAGACAATGCTTATGTTTACAACAATTTTTTTTTAATCGTGAAATCTATTGACCCTCACGCATTGAAAACACTGGTCGACGCCCACTTCCAACGAAAAAAATTTCCGTGAAATTTTAATATTGCGAAAACGAATCTGAACGAACTCGTCATAGGCCGTTCCTGTGAATCTCACCAAATTTGGTATATGTCATCTACAGACAATGCTGACAAAAAGTTATCAAAGGATTTATCTTGAGATAAACCGTTCCGAAGTTACACGTCAATGAACATTTAACACGTAGCTTAAAAATCTTCAAATGGCCGTATCTTGGCTAATAATTGCTCAAATTTGGTCAAAGTTGACATTCCATCTCTAAACAGATTTCTTTTCATGTGTACAAAATTTTGTGACATTTCGTCATAGGGGGCGATGTTTATTGGCGAAGCTAGGTGTCAAAAAACAGTTTTTGTTAAATAACTCGCCAACAATTTTGCCCAAGACAACGATTTTGCGTTAGTATGTCGGTGTTACAGAGATGTATCGACCCAGCTAATAAACGCTCACTTGAAGCGTAGCGCCACCTAGTGATATGAGTGAATGCAAAAATTGGGATTTTCAGTTGCCAATATCTTGGACCGAGAAGGTGGGAACTGCGCAAAATACGTCATGCACAATCACCACAAAGACCTCTAACACCACAGAACATGCCATAAAATTTGGTCCATAGGGGGCGCTGTAATTGTAGAAAATGTCATTTTGCCTATTATCTAGACAATGCTTAGGTTTACAACAATTGTTTTTTATCGTGAAATCTATTGACCCTCACGCATTGAAAACACTGGTCGACGCCCACTTCCAACGAAAACAATTTCCGTGAAATTTTAATATTGCGAAAACGGATTTGAACGAACTCGTCATAGGCCGTTCATGTGAATCTCACCAAATTTGGTATATGTCATCTACAGACAATGCTGACAAAAAGTTATCAAAGGATTTATCTTGAGATAAACCGTTCCGAAGTTACACGTCAATGAACATTTAACACGTAGCTTAAAAATCTTCAAATGGCCGTATCTTGGCTTTTAATTGCTCAAATTTGGTCAAAGTTGACATGCCATCTCTAAACAGCTTTCTTTTTATGTGTACTAAATTTTGTGACATTTCGTCATAGGGGGCGATGTTTATTGGCGAAGCTAGGTGTCAAAAAACAGTTTTTGTTAAAAAACTTATCAACAATTTTGCCCAAGACAACGATTTTGTGTTTGTATGTTGGTGTTACAGAGATGTATCGACCCAGCCCATAAACTCTCACTTGAAGCATAGCGCCACCTAGTGATAAGGGTAAATGCAAAAATTAGGATTTTGAGTTGCTAATATCTTGGACCGAGAAGGTGGGAACTGTGCAAAATACGTCATGCACGATCACCAGAAAGACCTCTAACACCACAGAACATGCCATGAAATTTGGTCTATAGGGGGCGCTGTAATTGTAGAAAATGACATTTTGCCTATTATCTAGAGAATGCTTACGTTTACAACTATTTTTTTTTTATCATGAAATCTGTTGACCCTCACGCATTGAAAACACTGATCGACGCCCACTTCCAACGAGAACAATTTCCGTGAAATTTTAATATTGCGAAAACGAATCTGAACGAACTCGTCATAGGCCGTTCATGTGAATCTCACCAGATTTGGTATATGTCATCTACAGACAATGCTGACAAAAAGTTATCAAAGGATTTATCTTGAGATAAACCGTTCCGAAGTTACACGTCAATGAACATTTAACACGTAGCTTAAAATTCTTCAAATGGCCGTATCTTGGCTTTTAATTGCTCAAATTTGGTCAAAGTTGACATGCCATCTCTAAACATCTTTCTTTTCATGTGTACTAAATTTTGTGACATTTCGTCATACGGGGCGATGTTTATCGCCGAAGCTAGGTGTTGAAAAACAGTTTTTGTTAAATAACTCATCAACAATTTTGCCTAAGACAACGATTTTGTGTTAGTATGTACGTGTTACAGAGGCATATTGACCCAGCCCATAAACTCTCACTTGAAGCATAGCGCCACCTAGTGATAAGGGTAAATGCAAAAATTGGGATTTTGAGTTGCCAATATCTTGGACCGAGAAGGTGGGAACTGCACAAAATGCATCATGCACGATCACCACAAAGACCTCTAACACCACAGAACATGCCATAAAATTTGGTCCATAGGGGGCGCTGTAATTGTACAAAATCTCATTTTGCCGATTCCTTGCCTTCACAAATCAGTCCTTCACACTACACATTCAAAACCCACATCCATGCCCACTTACAGGAAATCATTTCCACAGAAATTCTCACCTCACAACACTGCTCTATCACACACTCATCACACCAACAGTTCCCACATTTCAATATACTGCGGCGGTCATACCATGTACCGCTATGCGGTACATCTAGTTTTTTTTTTTCACCGATTTTTCGTCAACGATTCCCGAGACACTGAAACTCGGGGAGACATGAATGTTTGTAGGCATGTAGCCCAAGAAGTTTGTGAGCGAATAACGCCTTTTGGTCACCCAGGGCCACCCCCCCCGCTGTGCCAGTGTCCGTTAAAGAGGGGGAGACCGGCAAAAGTTTTTGCTGAATAACTCAATGAACGTTTCACCCAACAACATGACATTTTTGTGATATGTCGGTGTTACAGAGACGTATCGACCCAGCCCATAAACTCTCACTTGAAGCATAGCGCCACCTAGTGATAAGGGTAAATGCAAAAATTGGGATTTTGAGTTGCCAATATCTTGGACCGAGAAGGTGGGAACTGCGCAAAATGCGTCATGCACGATCACCACAAAGACCTCTAACACCACAGAACATGCCATAAAATTTGGTCCATAGGGGGCGCTGTAATTGTAGAAAATGTCATTTTGCCTATTATCTAGACAATGCTTACGTTTACAACAATTTTTTTTTTATCGTGAAATCTATTGACCCTCACGCATTGAAAACACTGGTCGACGCCCACTTCCAACGAAAAAAAATTCCGTGAAATTTTAATATTGCGAAAACGAATCTGAACGAACTCGTCATAGGCCGTTCATGTGAATCTCACCAAATTTGGTATATGTCATCTACAGACAATGCTGACAAAAAGTTATCAAAGGATTTATCTTGAGATAAACCGTTCCGAAGTTACACGTCAATGAACATTTAACACGTAGCTCAAAATTTTTCAAATGGCCGTATCTTGGCTAATAATTGCTCAAATTTGGTCAAAGTTGACATTCCATCTCTAAACAGATTTCTTTTCATGTGTACTAAATTTTGTGACATTTCGTCATAGGGGGCGATGTTTATTGGCGAAGCTAGGTGTCAAAAAACAGTTTTTGTTAAATAACTCGCCAACAATTTTGCCCAAGACAACGATTTTGCGTTAGTATGTCGGTGTTACAGAGATGTATCGACCCAGCCAATAAACGCTCACTTGAAGCGTAGCGCCACCTAGTGATATGAGATAATGCAAAAATTGGGATTTTGAGTTGCCAATATCTTGGACCGAGAAGGTGGGAACTGCGCAAAATACGTCATGCACAATCACCACAAAGACCTCTAACACCACAGAACATGCCATAAAATTTGGTCCATAGGGGGCGCTGTAATTGTAGAAAATGTCATTTTGCCTATTATCTAGACAATGCTTATGTTTACAACAATTTTTTTTTTATCGTGAAATCTATTGACCCTCACGCATTGAAAACACTGGTCGACGCCCACTTCCAACGAAAACAATTTCCGTGAAATTTTAATATTGCGAAAACGGATTTGAACGAACTCGTCATAGGCCGTTCATGTGAATCTCACCAAATTTGGTATATGTCATCTACAGACAATGCTGACAAAAAGTTATCAAAGGATTTATCTTGAGATAAACCGTTCCGAAGTTACACGTCAATGAACATTTAACACGTAGCTTAAAAATCTTCAAATGGCCGTATCTTGGCTTTTAATTGCTCAAATTTGGTCAAAGTTGACATGCCATCTCTAAACAGCTTTCCTTTTATGTGTACTAAATTTTGTGACATTTCGTCATAGGGGGCGATGTTTATTGGCGAAGCTAGGTGTCAAAAAACAGTTTTTGTTAAATAACTCGTCAACAATTTTGCCCAAGACAACGATTTTGTGTTAGTATGTCGGTGTTACAGAGATGTATTGACCCAGCCCATAAACTCTCACTTGAAGCATAGCGCCACCTAGTGATATGGGTAAATGTAAAAATTGGGATTTTAAGTTGCCAATATCTTTGACCGAGAAGGTGGGAACTGCACAAAATACATCATGCACGATCACAACAAAGACCTCTAACACCACAGAACATGCCATAAAATGTAGTCCATAGGGGGCGCTGTAATTGTAGAAAATGTCATTTTGCCTATTATCTAGAGAATGCTTATGTTTACAACAATTTCTTTTTTATCGTGAAATCTATTGACCCTCGCGCATTGAAAACACTGGTCGACGCCCACTTCCAACGAGAACAATTTCCGTGAAATTTTAATATTGCGAAAACGAATCTGAACGAACTCGTCATAGGCCGTTCATGTGAATCTCACCAAATTTGGTATATGTCATCTACAGACAATGCTGACAAAAAGTTATCAAAGGATTTATCTTGAGATAAACCGTTCCGAAGTTACACGTCAATGAACATTTAACACGTAGCTTAAAATTCTTCAAATGGCCGTATCTTGGCTTTTAATTGCTCAAATTTGGTCAACGTTGACATGCCATCTCTAAACATCTTTCTTTTCATGTGTACTAAATTTTGTGACATTTCGTCATACGGGGCGATGTTTATCGCCGAAGCTAGGTGTTGAAAAACAGTTTTTGTTAAATAACTCATCAACAATTTTGCCCAAGACAACGATTTTGTGTTAGTATGTAGGTGTTACAGAGGCATATTGACCCAGCCCATAAAATCTCACTTGAAGCATAGCGCCACCTAGTGATAAGGGTAAATGCAAAAATTGGGATTTTGAGTTGCCAATATCTTGGACCGAGAAGGTGGGAACTGCACAAAATGCATCATGCACGATCACCACAAAGACCTCTAACACCACAGAACATGCCATAAAATTTGGTCCATAGGGGGCGCTGTAATTGTACAAAATCTCATTTTGCCGATTCCTTGCCTTCACAAATCAGTCCTTCACACTACACATTCAAAACCCACATCCATGCCCACTTACAGGAAATCATTTCCACAGAAATTCTCACCTCACAACACTGCTCTATCACACACTCATCACACCAACAGTTCCCACATTTCAATATACTGCGGCGGTCATACCATGTACCGCTATGCGGTACATCTAGTTGAATTTTATAGTTGTATTTTTTTATCGCTACTTGCAGAACATTTGTGGCAGAGAGTGGGCTGCCAGTGACGGCAGGCTATGTAAAAAAGAATTGTACCTGCTACTGGCAAGTTTGCTACCTAGAAGCTACTACTGTGACGGTCGAGTGGTAAGCACTGCATAGAACACAGTTTCGGATGCAGCCTGAGAGATTGGGACGTTTTCTTACGGATTGATGACGTACCTGCCGACGAAGGCGGAAGAGGATATCCACATCCTGAACACATCGCACGTCAACAGTAGCTGGAGAGATGCGTACAATAAACTGAATTGGACACATTTTCTGTGGAAGCCTACATTTTGATCAGGAGAGGTGTCGACAGCACCATAATAATTTAAGCAAAATGGAGGTAATTTCAAGACGAGACCATGTTTTAAGACTTGTTCTAATTAACAACCAATGAAAGCCGAGCAAGCAAGCTAGCCATAGCTAACTTAGTAGCTAGCCCGTTTAAAAGCATTTAGACATTCTCATTTGTAAATTATTGACAAACTGACTTGATTGCACTATCAGAGCATGTTTTATTAATACGTTCTTTTCTGACTCGTTTCTTGGCATATGTACAGTTGGCTAATCTAAGAAGATGTCCGGTGTATCTATACAAGTTGTTAAGCGGTCTTCTTTAGACTAACTTGTTTTGAAGGCTTAGACATAGCCTATATTTCTTACCAAGGACCTCAACATACTGTCTTGTGTTACAGCGTTGCTGAAATTGTCATGAACAAGGCAGTAGTAGTAGAATTTAATTACCTTGCATTCCTGTGGTGCATTCCCAGTCCTTTTCAGCCTGTATGCAAACCAGTAGTTGTTTACACAGTACTTCCTTTCCAGCAAGAGCCGAATCCCGAGTCTGTAACTTCCCCGTCTTGTCAAGGGCCTGGAAAGTCGAAGGTTAGTAAAATGAATCTAGTATACTCCTATACCTAATACAGTTCATGGACCCATGTCACATCACCCAAATGAATAACAGGAAATAGCAAGGTAAACTCAGGTATTAATAATAAAACTGACAAACTGGCCTAATGGTTACGGAGTTGGTCTTGGGATCGGAGGGTCGCAGGTTCAATTCTTGTACCAGTAGGAAAAAATGTGGGTGGGGGAGTCAAAAAACAGCGCTCTCCTGCACCCTCAGCAATGGCTGAAGTGCCCTTGAGCAAGATACAGGGGGACTGCCCTGTACCCTATTCACTGTAAGTCACTCTGGATAACTGTAACTGTAGATAAAAGTACAACTATTCATGGTTTGTTAATTTAGTGATAGTTGTTGATGGCCCTTGTTTGTACATTATAACTGGTTTTAATTGTTCTATACTTTTTGGTAGTTGGACACACTGTCAAAGGAAGATCTAATTAAGTATGCCAAAAAGCAGATGGCTGTAATGCAGAAGATGAAATTAAAATACTCAGGTAAAAAGAAAATGTCTCAAATACCTTCCATTGACTTTTTAATTAGTTGATATTTTGGTACAAAGTAATGGTACAGTAATACAGCCTCACATATTCCTTTTAAGATTTGGAAAAAGAAGTTGGCATGCTGAAAGCCCAACAGAAGAGCAATCCAGATGATTCTATTATTCAGGTATGCCATTAATGCCTGAACATTGATTTATATAGCACTTACATATATACACATACACAGACTAAAGAGCTGAATTATTAAAGAAATTACAGTGCAATATGCTGGAGAAAAACAGAATATTCGATGTAATACACTTACATATAGGCTATAGCTATATAGACCAATATGTTTTGAAATACTGTTTAAGTTGTAATTTCAAGTTAACAGTGCTACAACATTGTGTGTGTGTAAACAGGAATTGACAGAGAGGATGGATGTTGTTCTGCTACAGAAAGCAGAAACAGAGCAGAATCTGGTTCATCTCCGCAAAGAAAATGAAAGTGCTAAACAGCAGGCACAGGTAATAGACTTTTGCCATATCCTCTGTTACAAAACATAGAATTTAGTATAAAATGCTATGAGGGTACCCTGTGATGTTATGCTAGTTTTACAACGGCTTGGAACAAGATTCAGCCAATCACAATCAAGGAACCAAACAAGCAGTTTTTTATGTTAAAAAGATGAGTCAAAAACAGTCATGTGATTTATTTTTATAGGGGTATCTTGAGAAAATTGCAACACTTCAAGAAAAGCTAGATGAAGTACAGAATGACCACTTCAGGACAATTGATGAGTTACAAAAAACATTTAAAACAGCAGAAGGTAAACACAGGGAACAGCTTAAAGATATAAACGGGTTAATAAAAAAGAAAGCACAAGACGACCAGACGATTGAAAAACAACAAGGGGAAATTGATGAATTGAAGACAAAACTAGATGAAATTCAAAAGAGGTATGAGAACAGGATATCTGACTTGCAGCAAGAGCTGAAGGAGCTAGAAAACAAGAAAGTTGATGAGACTGAAGTGCTCAGAGAGGATCACCAGAAGGACATATCAAAATTACACTGTCATCTGGAAAGACTTGTGGAGGAGTTGGCAAGGGTCCGCCAGGTACACGAAGAAGAGGTCAGGGACTTGATGTTGCAGATGGAGGAGAATGCAGCAGACTTTGAGATGGAAAGAGACCGACTCTTACTTCTCCAGGATGAGCTTTCTGAGCAGCTTGCCATGAAGGAAAGTTACCTGCAAGATGTTCAAGAGGAGGAGGAAGACCCTAACAGGTTAGGGGCTCATAAAGACCCATTAGTTTGTAAAATGTTGAACTTCTCAGGTGCAGGGGATGAGAACGATGAAATGAGTCAGCTGAAGGCAAAGTTAGAGGACTTGCAGGCCCAAACTACCATGTTTCAGGATGAGCTTACATTCCTACGTAATGTGAAAACAGAACTGGAATCTGAACTGCAACACATAAAACAAGAATTCCAAGTGGAGAAAGAAGAACTTGAATTCAAGATTAATGAACTTCAAATGACCAAAGATGCTTTAGAAACAAATGTAGAGAACCGTAATCTTACTAATGAGAGAGGTGATGCAGCCATTTTTCAGCATGAACAAGAGGTGAAAGACTTAAAAGACCTTCATGAAACAGAATTGCATGAACTAGAAAAACGTCTGCTTTCAGAATTTGAGACCAATAAAGAACTGCTGGTCCAGGAAGTTGAAGCACTAAGAAGCAGGTGTGAACAGTTGTCTGTTGAGAAGAATTGTGCCGTTGAAGAATGCAAGCACACCCAGGGGATTCTTAACAGTTTCGAGGTAGAGCTAGGAGAAAAAACAGATGACTTTATAAAACAATACAATACCATGAAGGAGCAAAGTGCATCTACTGTTCAGGATCTAGAGAGGAAGCTGACTGTGGCATATGGTGAGAGAGACAACTTAATGGGCTGTGTTGATAGCCTTCAACTTGAGGTAAAGTCATTGCAGGACCTTAGAATCTTCTCAGATACTCTGCAGGCGCAAAATGAGGAAATTTTGTCACAGCTCCAGCAAAAAGAGACCACAGTGATCGAACTGAAAGAGATACTAGATCTGGAGTCTTCAGCTAAAAATGATCTCCAGCAGAGTTTGGAGAACGCACATGAAGAATTGGCAAAACTTAGAAAGGATTGTGATTTGGAGAAATCAGAAAAATTAACAGTTTCTGATAGTTTAGCAAGCATATCAAAGGATAAAACAGGGATGCAGTGCAAGCTTGATGAACTATCATCAGCTCTTGAAATTGCCTTAGTTGAGAAGGAGAGCATTGGGACTCTAGTGACCGAATTAAAGAGCAAACTCTCTCTGGCCATCTCTGAGAAAGATGAGCTTTGCAGCCATCTTAATGCTGTGGAGGAGGAGTGTGCTGCTCTTCAGGAAAAAGATAAGAAGGCCCAGGATCTCATCTCTTGTCTGAAATCAGAAGCAATTAGCACATCTAATGAAGAACGAGAGAAACTTCAGCACTGCCTCCAAAACATGTCAGACGAGCAGCATGTGCTAAAAACGGACAAGAATGCCATTGAAACAAAGCTCTCTGAAGCTTATGGTCATATCATGAACTTATGTGAACAAAATAACTGGGATGTGTGCACTGATGACAAAGATATTCCCAGTCTCTTAGATGCCCTTGTAGCAATGGTACAGCAGGAAAAACTTGACTTGACTGAGAGGATAGCAGAGTCTGCAGAAGAGTTGGAAAGGCTTAAGCAACAGAGCACCCAGACTCAGGTTGAACTCCAGGCACATGTGGAGGACCTCAGTTGCGAAAAGAGCTTGTTAAAGGGCAATCTTGACGAGGTTGTGTCTGATGTGGAAGCCTTACAGAAAGATCTTTCTGAAATGAAGACCGCAAATGAAAAAATGAGAGTGGAAAACCAAGAGCTGCTTGCTCAAATTGCTGAAGCGTCAGAGAAGTTGTCAGCCCTGGAACATGATGGAAGGTCGAGTGAAAATGAGAAGAGCCTAGATGAGATTGATAATGAGAGAAAGGAGCTCCAGCAGCTGCTGACAGAGAAGGAATCCCTTCTGGTGCAGCTTAGACAGGATATGGCTTCTCTACAGGTCAGTGGTTCTGACAACATTTAAGGTGCCCAGTTGTGCATCATTACACCTGGCTATTTTGATATATGGATACAGTGAATGATTGTTTCAAAACCTCAATTGTTTTACTTTTAGGAGTCAACTTACAGTGATACTGCTATCAGTGAAGAAAACACAAATAAGTATATTGACAAAATAGGTTGGTATCTACTGAATGGTTCTATGTTTCACTAACACAATATAACTCTGTTTTAAGTGAATAATTTTATGTGAATTTTTACATGACCCTTTATATCTTTTTTGATATCTTTAATTTATGTTAATTGGAATTCCTCTTTCTAGAAATACTGGAAAAGAAAAGCAAAGAAAAGGATGAAAAAATGAATAAAATTAAAGCTGTGGCGGTGAAGGCCAAAAAAGAACTGGATAGCAGCAGAAAAGAGGTGAAGCCTCTGTCTGGCCTGTTGACATGAGTCGTCACAAATATGTTGCAAACTGGTTTTACCTGACCATAACAAGTGTTTCTTGTTTATGCATAGGTTGCTGCATTAAAAGAAGAAGTGGAAGCTTTAAAACTAGAACGACACAGAGTATCAACCTCAATGAAAGATATTATCCATGGGGCTGAGGACTATAAGGTATTCGTCTGTTTTGTCATGGAAAACATGTTCATACATTAAACAGTACAGTAAAAAAAGTATCAGAATCAAAAACAAACAAAAAAATGAACCCGCGTATACTCTGTTAGTTTTAGATGTGATGCACCAATCAGCCCATCCAATACGTTTTTTTTTCTTTTTTTACTGCCTAAATGCTACTGAATTTCAGAAACATTATTTTGCATCACACTGTTTCTGTGTTGAATTAATAGTAGTGTGTGAAATAGTATTGACTTCTTAGTAAACATTAGGGCTTTGACATCGAAGTTTGTTATTTGCATATAATTCGAATAGTTTTAAAAAATCAAATATTCGAATGGCAGCCCTAATATTCGAACCTGTTATGGTTATTATTTTTCGTGAATGCGTTTGCTTGTAAACGTTGTTTTCAATTCATATTCCGAGGTTTTTTCACGCCTGTTGAAGTTGTGAATCGTGAGCTTATTATGCTATTATTAGTCATCGGGGCTCCTGTAGCGTCCTGGTTCGCGCCTATTTTGCATACCAACACAATAGCAACAAGCACGCCTGCAGTCATGACGAGGAGTTCGAAATCTACACTCCTGACCATTTGAAAAGCATCGTGTGGCGCTAGTTTAGTCTCCAAAGCAAGAAAGGAAAATCACAAGTAAGGACGGAGTGATATGCCTGACTGTTAAAAAAAAAAAACAGTCACTTTGACACTGTTGTTCTTCCGAAAACATAATTGGCTGCCTATAGTCTAGCTGAAGGAAAGGTTCCTGTAAGCTCGTGTATTTCCAATAGAGCTTTAACTGTGTCATAACAGCATCTTCTGTTATATTCCGCTCATTACATCTTCACTCTGACACTGAACAACTTGTTTGCTCAATAATAACAGTTTTAACACGCGCATAAATACTTGGCCTTTCATGCATGTTGTCTATTGACATCATAGAGTTAAAACTAGAGAGAGAGGACTCCGTATCGTTGTCTAAGCAGGCTTTGTGACTTCGTGGGGGATCCAAAATGGCCGCCGAAACGGGAGCGATGTCAACAAACACAATGTGCGTCAATTAGAAGACACGCTGTCTTTAAAAGTATTTAGTTCGTCAGCTATGGACTTGATCATTCTGAAATTCAACGCAGTGGTGCAAAATCATGTCAGCTACATGGAATTAACAAAATAAAGGTTAAAAAAGCCAGTGAAGAGCCAGAAGCCAGCAGGGAAACTGACGATTTGACAGTGTGTATTGGCGGACGATTGTCAACATACACAGGACTGTAAGTCGTGATTACATAATTTAATGTTATAAAATATATTCATACAAGCTTATTTTAAACAAATAAGGTCAGACACTTAGCCGTGTTACACTGATACACCCAATTTGCCTGTTAGGAAACTAACCGGAGCAAACTCTACATGTTAGAAAATACGTTAGTTAGCCTGCAACATCTTGTATATTGCAGGCGAGTTTGGCTGCTAATGTACATATCCTGAGCATCAATCAATTACGTGAAAGGAAGGCTTCAAAACCGTTATGCGTATCAAATGGTTTAATGCCTTGTGAATTTAAAAGATGTTCAGTAACTGAAACTGTAATTTATTTCGTTGATGATCAGCAGCTGCCAAAACAAAAATCTGGCAGGTGCTAATTTTGAGCCGTGTAGCTACTATGCATTTTCAGGCCATTTTTAAATTTTATTAGGTTTTTGCATTACAACAGTGCACCTTATTACTTTGACATGCATCCGCAGTTATTAACATACATCTGGTGATTCAGACAGCCATATATTATACATATCTTGTAAAGAAATTGCCAAAAAAACGAGGGCAAACAGTCTCTCGACCTTGGAATTTACACTGTCAGTACAGTTTGAAGATCGTTTTTCTTCATAAATTGACTCAATTCTCGAAAAATTGTATACTACAGAGTTACCTACCTATGGAAGGATATTTCAGACGCCTTTTGCGATTATTGGTGCAGTTATTACAGGCACAGGACTCAGGCATGCTGTATTTGAGGAAGACGACACCATTGATTTCTATGTGATCAATGCACGACACATTCCCGTTTCGAACATGGTGGCGGGCCTCCATGGAATCACAGCATTACGTCACCAGTGCTCTCTCTCTAGTTTTAACTCTATGATTGACATTGACTGTACTGCCCTCTGGTGGACAACTTAAGTTTGATACCAATATAGGTCTTACTGAAGGCATTTAATGGTCAAAATATTATTGATACATGTTCGAATATATTCGAATATTCGAAATTCATAAACAAACGAACTTCGAATATGATTTTTGGGCAAAGGTCAAAGCCCTAGTAAACATGGTATGACCGCCGCAGTATATTGAAATGTGGGAACTGTTGGTATGATGAGTGTGTGGTAGAGCAGTGTTGTGAGGTGAGAATGTGTGTGGAAATTATTTCCTGGAAGTGGGCATGGATGTGGGTTTTGAATGAATGACATTGTGTGTGTTTGTGTAGTGTGTAGGAGTGATTTGTGAAAGGAATAGGCAAAATGAGATTTTGTACAATTACAGCGGCCCCTATGGGCCCAATTTTATGGCATGTGCTGTGCTTTTAGAGGTCTTTGTGTTGATCGTGCATGACATTATTTATGCAGTTCCTACCTTCTTAGTCCAAGATATTGGCAATTCAAAATCCCAATTTTTGCATTTACCCATATCACTAGGTGGCGCTATGCTTCAAGTGAGTGTTTATGGGCTGGGTCGATACGCCTATGTAGCACCGACATACTAATGCAAAATCGTTGTCTTAGGCAAAATTGTTGACGAATTATTTAACTAAACAGTTTTTTGACACCTAGCTTCGGCGAAAAACATCACCCCCTATGATGAAATGTCACAAAATTTAGTACACATCAAAAGAGGGCTGTTTAGAGTTGGCATGTTAAATTTGACCAAATTTGAGCAATAAAAAGCCAAGATATAGACTTTTGAAGAATTTTAAGCTACGTGTTAAATGTTCATTGACATGTAACTTCAAAACTGTTTATCTCAAGATAAATCTTTTGATAACTTTTTATTAGAATTCTCTGTAGAAGACATATACCAAATTTGGTGAGATTCACATGAACGGCCTATGACAATTTCATTTGGATTCGTTTTCGCAGTGTTAAAATTTCACGGAAATTGTTCTCGTTGGAAGTTGGCGTCGACCAGGGTTTTCAATGCGTGAGGGTCAATAGATTTCACAATTAATAAAAATGGTTCTAAACATTAGCATTCTCTAGATAATAGGCAAAATGACATTTTGTACAATTACAGTGCCCCCTATGGACCAAATTATATGGCACGTGGTGTGGTGTTAGAGGTCTTTGTGCTGATCGTGCATGACGTATTTTGGGCAGTTCCCACCTTCTCGGTCCAAGATATTGGCAACTCAAAATCCCAATATTTGCATTTACCCTTATCACTAGGTGACGCTATGCTTCAAGTGAGTGTTTATGGGCTGGGTCAATACGCCTCTGTAACACCGACATACTACCACAAAGTCGTTGTCTTGGGCAAAATTGTTTGACGAGTTATTTAACAAAAACTGTTTTTTGGACACCTAGCTTCACCAATAAACATCGCCCCTTAGACGAAATGTCACAAAATTTAGTACACATGAAAAAAAAGCTGTTTAGAGATGGCATGTCAACTTTGACCAAATTTGAGCAATTAAAAGCCAAGATATGGACTTTTGGAGAATTTTAAGCTATGTGTTAAATGTTAATTGACGTGTAACTTTAAAACGGTTTATCTCAAGACAAATCCTTTAATAACTTTTTGTCAGCATTGTCTGTAGATGACATAACAAATTTGGTGAGATTCACATGAACGGCCTATGACGAGTTCGTCCAGGTTAGTTTTTTGCAATGTTAAAATTTCACGGAAATTGTTCTCGTTGGAAGTGGGCGTCGACCAGGGTTTTCAATGCGTGAGGGTCAATAAATTTCACGATTAAAAAATAAATAAATTTGTAAACATTAGCATTCTCTAGATAATAGGCAACATGACATTTTGTACAATTACAGCGCCCCCTATGGACCAAATTTTATGGCATGTGCTGTGGTGTTATAGGTCTTTGTGGTGATCGTGCATGACATATTTTGCGCAGTTTCCCCCTTCTCGGTCCAAGACATTGGCAACTCAAAATCCCAATTTTTGCATTTACCCTTATCACTAGGTGACGCTATGCTTTGAAGTGAGTGTTTATGGGCTGGGTCAATACGCCTCTGTAACACCGACATACTATCACAAAGTCGTTGTCTTGGGCAAAATTGTTTGACGAGTTATTTAACAAAAACTGTTTTTTTTGACACCTAGCTTCACCAATAAACATCGCCCCCTATGACGAAATGTCACAAAATTTAGTACACATGAAAAAAAAGCTGTTTAGAGATGGCATGTCAACTTTGACCAAATTTGAGCAATTAAAAGCCAAGATATGGACTTTTGAAGAATTTTAAGCTACGTGTTAAATGTTCATTGACGTGTAACTTCGAAACGGTTTATCTCAAGATAAATCCTTTGATAACTTTTTGTCAGCATTGTCTGTAGATGGCATATACCAAATTTGGTGAGATTCACATGAACGGTCTATGACGAGTTCGTCCAGATTCGTTTTTCGCAATGTTAAAATTTCACGATTAAAAAAATAAATTGTTGTAAGCGTTAGCATTCTCTAGACAATAGGCAAAATGACATTTTCTACAATTACAGCGCCCCCTATGGACCAAATTTTATGGCATGTGCTGTGGTGTTATAGGTCTTTGTGGTGATCATGCATGACATATTTTGCACAGTTTCCCCCTTCTCGGTCCAAGACATTGGCAACTGAAAATCCCAATTTTTGCATTTACCCATATCACTAGGTGGTGCTATGCTTCAAGTGAGTGTTTATGGGCTGGGTCGATACGTCTCTGTAACACCGACTTAACACAAAAATGTCATGTTGTTGGGTGAAACGTTCATTGAGTTATTCAGCAAAAACTTTTGCCGGTCTCCCCCTCTTTGACACTAGCACGGCGGGGGGGGGGGGGGGTGGCCCTTGGGGGGCAAAAGTTGTTATTCGCTCACAAACTTCTAGGGCTACATGCCTACAAACATTCACGTCCCCCCGAGTTTCAGTGTCCCGGGAATCATTGACGAAAAATTTGTGAGAAAAAAAAAAAGGAAAAAAAAATCGCGGCAACCCTAATATGACGCTTTCGCTAGCTTTGCTAGCGGCGGTCATAATGATATGCAGCTTTAAAATAACCCAGAGCAAGAATACATCTACATGTCAGCAGTGCTTATCTGTTTATTTTTTATGATCGCTCTTGTTTCACAATATGTCATTTAATGATACTAGCACTACAATTACAACCAGAAAGGGACTTATGGTTATATGGGTTAAATGAGTGTTATAAACATTAATGAATTTAATTTACAGAACCTCATGATGGATTATGATAAACAGACTGAGATATTGGACAAGGAACGAGAAAAGCTTGAGGGGGCAGAAAGACAAATGGGAGATTTGACCAAGCGCCTGCAAACTGCTATCCAGCAGGTATTTCTCAAAGTAGTGCTAATGCCTGACCCACAACACCTCCTAAAAACGAAAACACATTAAATGTTGCAAAAACTGTTTGTCTACTTGAAATTGGTTAATAATACCTTATATAATGGAACAATATTTCTAAGTTGGCCATTTGAATGTTCAATGTCATGTAGACTGTTCTTACCCTGACATATCCAAATGGCTGTTAGCAGTAGCAGTATTTGTAGATAATATTATTAAATCAGCGATGATAAATACTAAGCCTGTTTTGATGTGCTTTCCTTTTACATTACATGTAGATATTCTGTATTTATTTCATGAGCATCTGAAAAATATTTCCATGTAGGTTCTTATTTCAGGGTGCTTTTGCTTTTGTACCACATTCTTTTCAAGTGTTTGTTTGCTTTGACTCCCTCAGCATGAGCAGATGGCATTAGAGAAAGAGGACCTGATGGCTCGCCTGGACACTCTGCAGACTAATGTTAGGCAGCTGGAGGCGCAAGTTTTAGAAACACACAAAATCAAATGTGGTCTTGAAAAGGACCTGGAGGGAGAAAGGCTCTTAAAAGATCAGAAAACAAAGGTACTACAATGACAGTCTGGCTGGAGGGGAGTGACTGGGATAGTCTGTGACACTGAATGCATTTTCACTATTTTTAGTCTGTAGATGTTTGTAGCATCTATTTGTTTACTGTATTGAAAATGTGTTAGTATACTGTTAAGTGTACTCAGAATTTTAAAAAGTGCCCTACGTAATTTTGAGAAATCCCAAGTACCTTTTGAACATTAATTGCAGTATACTTATGAGCAAGACAAAAGAACGAACACAACTATTATCAATTAGGAAAAAGATGGTCGAAATAGTAAATGATTTTAAATATATAGGTACATATATTAATGGTAAATTTACTTTTAAGCAAAACACTGATTTCATCTTTAAGAAGTGCTTTCTATGTCATTACTTGCTATGCAAGCTTAATAGCTTTGGAGTAAGCTGAAACATCCTTGCAGCTGTGTACAAACGTCTAGTTGAAAACATCTTTTTCTTTAACATGGTCATGTGGCATGGTAATCTAAACATCCAGAGGACAAAATAAATAGCAGGGAATATAGTGAATATGTCCTGGAAAATCATAGGGAAAAGAACCTACACAGTATGCATGAGGAAAAAATAAGAGAATTATAAGTGACGCCTCCAACATAGTGAGTTTGAACTTTGAAAGACATGATGCCATGTCTTTATGTGTTTTTATTGTGAACCTAAAGGCAAATTTTCACAACTATGAATAATAAAGTTTTCATGTTTATATTTTGCATTACATTCTACTCCAGGACCACATATCTGCTGTTAAGGAGGTGGAGGAACTCCAGGGTCAACTGTGGAAACAGAAGCAGCAGCTTCAGCAGACTGGCCAGGAGCTTGAGCAGCTTCGCAAGGCAAGTTATGCGGTATTATAACACACAGGGGCATAATCTTCCTTAGGTACAGCTACAACAAGCATTATTCCTCCACAGCCCTTTTTGGTGCCATTTAAGGCATTGTGGGGAAAGAGTTGGATTTAGTATTTGGCCAATCTTAAATAATGGATATGGCATTGGGCCGAACCTTGAAAACTATGATTCAGTGCACTCCCTTGGAGTTGCTGCAGCTCTCGAGTAGTTTGTCTTGATGTCTACAATGCCAAAAGATGCATCAGGGCAATAGTGTGTGGCATGATGGGTGGTTGTTAGCAAGATTTGTTATCAAAGACCTGTATTTTATTCTGGACAAATGAACAAATTCAGTGAAGGTCTCTGGTTACAGGTTAAGCATAGCGCATGCAAATACATACGTGTGAGGTGAAATGCGTCGAAATGGATTTGTCTCTAAATTTCTATTTTTTCAAGGCCTATTGTGGTTAAACTGCCATTAATAATTTCTGACAACTTTATATGTTTATGATAGTTGCAGTATATCTAATAATAATTAAATCATGCTACTCTGGGCCATCTGTGGATGGCCTCTTACAGGATGCCAAACAGAGCACTCTCCTGGACATGGAGATGGCCGACTATGAGCGGCTGGTAAAGGAGCTCAACAGCAAAATTGCAGAGAAAGATGGTCAGATTGAAGGCCTGGACGTGCAGCTACAAAGCCAGAAAAAGAAAGAGGAGAACTTGCATAAAGAGATCGGTAAGACTTCCTCAAATCTCAAAACTCTTTATCGAACATTTTTACTGAACAGTCTTTCATCACCTATGAATACCTTTGTCATTCCTGAATGGTGGAGCAAGCTGTCAGTAACTTGTCTACCTGCACTTACTGTGCAATTTCTTATGTTACCTGAGCTTGATTGTTTTCCTCCATTGTAAGACAATTTGGATAAAGGTGTCTGCTAAGTATAATGTAATGAAGTTTGCAGTTGACAGGAGAAAATAGAAGTCAAAATAATCCATGTTACATAATTTATGCAAGCGCTGTATGCATTTAATCCTGTGAATGGCTCCTCTAGAATCTCTGAAGTCCCAAGTAGACCAAGGGGAAGAGAAGTCATCCAAGATGAAACAGCTACTGGTGAAAACAAAGAAGGATTTGGCTGATGCCAAGAAAAATGTATGTTACACTACTAGGCTCTCTCCTCAAAACATTCTTTGCCTCCGTTTCTGTGTTTTTAATAATGAGGTTTGATCTGTGTAATGTCCCAGTGGCCATTTTGTTTAGCATGTATGTTCTGTTGCAGGAAGCTTCTCAGATGCTCTCCCAAGCTGCTTTGAAAGGAGAGCTGGAGGCACATCAACAACAACTGGAAGACTATAAGGTTACACACCACACATGCACACAACTGCGCGGGCACGCACACACACACACACACACAATAAGTATTTGATTTCCTCATTACTGTTACTTATATGCAAGTCTATGAAATTATTTCCTTACTTCATGAATTTGAAGTAAGGGATAATGGACGATACGGTGTTCGTATATCAGAAAGTTAAGGCCCTAGGCTATTTTCAGGGTATTTTTACTTTACTTTTAAGCTCATATCTTGGTCATTGTAAGGGCCACACATACATGCTATATCTTGTTTCTTTCAGGACAGTCTAGGCTATCCAGATCTGGTTTCATTTGGTGAGCCACTATTTGCACTGACTTTATAAAAAATGGTAAACCAATAAAAAATCATATTGTGTATAAAAAAAAATCTTGTATTCCTGCAAGTACCTGTCCATAGGATGCTGTCAGTAGGGATATATTTTCATATTTGAGTAGAGGAGATTGTCTAGAATCTGGCAATATAAGAACCATGATGGTGGGATATTCAGTGGCTTATCAATGTTGATAAATATGTAGTCTGTGCCTGACGGAAATAAGGCCCTATTTTCCATGCAATGCAGGATGTTATATTAGGAGTATGCAGGATTATGGATATTATGCAGAAATTTGGAGTAATTTCAAAACTGTATGAAACATGTCTTGACAGAAATGCACGATAACATTAGAATCGGTAAGTTCTGCTATTGTTTACATTATGCATTGACTGATAATCGCGGGTGTAAAATGGGTGAAGTAGAAATCTGTCAAAACATTACTTGGCAAACATTTGATCCCTTGTTTTAACGTGATAAATTCACTGCAGAAGTAAGCTTGGTGTCGCTGGAAAGCTGAGATTCTGTACTTCTCTTCTGATATGCGTGCCTTATCTATGCGATCACAGGTTCACGGGTAATTTCAACAAGAGTTGAAAGCTCTAATATGAGCGATTTTGGCTAATTTTACACATTAATATCTCGCCGATACTTGAGCGTAAAAATAAGCGAGGGGTCACATTGTAAAGCCCTGGTTCTGCTGTTTTGTTGGTATGAGTGCCATATCGCTACGATGTACCGTTCCAAAGTAATTCAACAGAGAAGAATAGGTGTTAATTTTCCTGCACGTTGCAGGTGTCGGGCCCATAGGGTTATATTAATGCAGGTACGTATCGCAAGCCAAAGTGTTTACATTTATGCCTATTTTTAACGTGGTAAATAAAAATCCCCGTCAAAAGCACCGTATTTTCGTTGCTAATTCCAAGCTGGCGGTTGCTATGGCCAAATCCCAGTTGTTAGTTCCGTTCCTTTGGTTGACAAGCTAGCTATTCCAAAGTTCTGTTAAGCCTTGCTTTGCAAAATCACGTTAGTAGAGAGTCCAAGTGCAGCGTGGCAGCACTAAAAGACGATCTCAGAGGCAAATAACATGTTGCAACTCTGTGTTCTTCCATCTGCTCGTCATTTGCCAAAGATGTCACGTCTTTACTGTTTATTTACAGTTCACCACGAACTTGGCGCATTGATACATAAATGGGATACAGTCGGAAAGGAGGGACTACTTCATAGGTGTGCGTATATAGAAAATGAATAACCGTTCTAAAGAACGCATCACAATATGAAATTGAAGGAAGCCGTGATATAATAGTGAAATAACACACCTAAATGTTCGCCATTAAAGCCTGCATAGCCTATTTGTAACCACCCTAATGTGACTATGGGACAATGAAAGGGGTGACATGATTTTAGTTACCTAATAGCCTATAATTACTAAGGCCACAGGGTAAACCACGAAAAGTCTTTCAGAAATTGAATCTCACCGCAGTCGGGGAACTACACAATCTTTAGTTCATAAAAAAGGACAACTCGTGTTAAGCTAAAAGCAAAAAGTTTGCCCTGAAAAATCCTGCCCAGTTTTTACGGCGAGGCATTTAATGCAGAACTAGCTTCGTCATGGTGTAATAAGATTTTGGTTCGTGAGTGGTGGCACGGTTGAGCTACACCAATCGGATAGCTGCTTTTTGTCAACAGAACGGCAAGATGGCAGCCCTCAGGGCTTCATCCAGCAGTACTGACGACGAGAAAAACACCATAAAGTTCCTCAACAATCCAAGTTATCGAGTGTTGTATGCACATTACTTCTGCAAAACACGGTTTGATACAACATTTCACCATCACACGCTGGAATACTTACAGAAAAGCCTGCAACGGTGGCTCCGGTTTAAGGGTGAATGTCAAGACGTGGCTGACAACTACTAACAGTCTTGATGGAGTCTAAAAACGTGCTAATGTGGGTTTATAAACAAAAACATGAGGGAGAGAAAGGAGAAGATACGGAAGACCACTTAAGAAGCAAGGCCATCCCATCAGCATTTATCAGCACAACTGCGAGTTCAACAAAAAAATATTAACAGCAGGTAAGCAAAAATCAAAAATGCATCCCATCACACCCAGAGTCGTGGAATGAATGAAAGGTAAAACTGTGTGAGAAAGATATGGCAACAAAATCATTGAGTATCCTTTTGTTTCTTCTAAGGGCAGAAAGCTACAGAGTTGAATGAAGACCACAGCATTCTTATGCATATCAAAGACAAAGACTGTGTTACTGGAGGTGCAGTACCACAATGGCTGTTACAAAGACTAGAAGAGGATCATCTGCCAAAGGCTGCTTGTAAACCAAGAGGTGCTGAGAATGAGCCAGCTGAAGAAGACCTTCATTGACCTGGTGAAATCAAGTGAAGGTCTTGATGCTTGATGCAGGTAACTGTACCTCACACATACGCACACACACCCACATAGCACCACTGTGTGTGTGTGCGCGTGTGTGTGTGTGTGCGCATGTGTGTGTGAGGGACACTGAGACGGGGTGACAGGTGGTGGTGTTCATGTTTTTGTTTGGTGTTGTGTGAGACAGGAAGTGATTTAACTCTGCTTCCAATATGATGACAAAGCAGATCTCTATGCCTTATACTGTATTGGCTTTATGAGCTAAATTTGTCTGTCTGTCTGTGAGAGCCTTTTATTGTTGAATATGCTGTAAATTATGCAGTGTGTATTTTATTGTGCAGTCTGTGTACTAATTTTTAACTAAATAAAGCTTAATGTTCACGTGGCAGCTGAGGCCTAGTGGTTAGAGTTGGTCTTGAGATCGGAGGGTTGCAAGTTCGAATCCCGTTCCAGTAGGAAGAAAGTGGATGGGGTAGTAAACAACTAGTGCTCTCCGGCAACCTCATCCATGACTGAAGTGACCTTGAGCAAGGCATCTAACAATACATTGCTCCAGGGACTGTAACTGAAACCCAGTACCTAAATAACTGTAAGTCGCTCTGGATAAGAGTGTCAGCTAAGTGTAATGTAACTGCAGTGCAGTTTTCTCCCGTTTTATTATTTGTCATGTACAAGGCCAATTTTACACAAAATGTAATGGGCCTGTTTAGAGAAACTGTTTTTAAGTCTTGTTGTCTGCACAGACATGTACCTGTTGGCAACAAGGAGAACAACTGAACAGCTTTGATGGTACTCCTGTCACTTTTAACTATTCTGTTTTGTTGTGTTTTAGGACAGGCTGACCAGTGAATTTCCCTCAGCTGGTGTTTCAAGCCCCCACCAAGCGCAAGATCAGTCAGCTGGGTTTTGTGGAGACTCAGTCATCAAATAAACTCATGTACATGCTACTTCATCCATTGTTGAATTTTTGTGAATTATGTTGCATGGAAAAATGCAAACCTCACAGCAGTGGGCAAAAACCTTAGCTTGTGCACAGCACATGGACATCAGTGTCACTTTGTGACTCTAATGAAGTGTGTACAATCTCTGGGTGTTTTTACATGCATAACATGCTGCAAAGGAGCATAAAACTGTAATTATTAAAAGCCATGATACTGATGTGGCAGTGATTGGTGTAAGTCTGCAGACAGATGTACCATGCAGCTTATATGTTTTCACAGGAACTGGCAACAGCACACATTGCATTGACATTACCAAGGTGTCATCAGCACTCGGCACCAGAGTGTGTTCAGCCCTGCTTGGGATTCAGAAGTACATTTTATGGCAAAGGCAAAATAATGTCATTTTCTGTAGCATGTGAGAAAGACAACCATAAGCCTTTAAGACCTTAACACTTAAAAATCTGTGTAGTAACTTTAACTTGGACCATTTAACATTTGTACTACTTTTCCAATAATTATGCCACCATATGAGGCAGGCAGCTGCTGAAGATGTAAATGAGGCTAGACATAAGGCTTTATGTAAACACTGCCATCAGCACTGTAAAAACACAAACTACCAAGCTGCAATCATGAGGTCATGTCTTAAACTAGATATGTGCTCCTGCTGGATTCGGTTGGCACCTAAAGGATGTAAACTTACAAGTCACCTGGATGACAATCCAGCCTCTGACAGTTTTTACATGTGATAAACTGCCGTTGCAAAGAGAGTGCCTGTAAGACAGGTAGATGCTCCTGTGTCTGTGAAGGACTGTGTTGCACTGACTTCTGTAGGTGTTTCAACTGTGCAAATACAAATTAAGTCAAGAAGGAAGATGACAACTGTACTGACACTGACAGTGAAAACTAGAAGTGTTATCATGCTATGTGGTATAAGGTAGGATGTATTGCCTCAGAATTGCACCGTAATAACATTTGCATGTATTGCCTTGCTGTTTTGTATTATATGTATATTGTTTACTAGACTATTTTTAGACTATTTTTATGGTTGATCAGTATTTAGCTGCGAACAAATAATGGATGAATAAATGGATGGTCTTTGTCATCGGTATGGGCACAATTACTGCCTTTCATTGATCTAAATGATAACATAAAATGTTCACCTCTGTTTGCCTGATTGTTCTTCTTGAACATGGCTATGTATACAGCACTGTTCAGAATCCATTTGCCCCATTTTAGAGGACTTTCGGGTGTTTTTCTCCTCATCGGTAATGTTAAATAAAACCACAGAAACTGTCATGTTGCCGTTCTGTTGACAACATCCTGACATTCACGCTTCAACCCGAGCCACCGTCTGTAAGTATTCCACCGCGTGATGGTGAGATCTTGTATCTTCCCGTGCTTCACAGAAGTGATGTGCATACAACACTTCATATTTCGATAATTTTGAGGACTTTATGGTGTGTTTTCCTCGTCATTAGTACTGCTGGATAAAGCCCTGGGGGCAGCCATCTTGCCGTTCTGTTGACAAAAAGCAGCTATCCGATTGGTGTAGCCCAACCGTGCCACCACTCACGAGCCAAAATGTTATTACGCCATAATGAAGCTAGTTCTACATTAAATGCCTCGCCGTGAAAATTAGGCAGGATTTTTCAGGGCAAACTTTTTACTGTTAGCTTAACATTACTTTTCCTTTTTTATGAACTAAAGATTGTGTAGTTTCCCGACTACGGAGCGAGATGAAACGATACAGCCTTCACCTTACGGCATAGTAGAGGCACACCCCGTAACCTCTCTTAAAGGTTAAGCCTTGTGTTAGGGGTGTGCCTTGTGTTAAAGGTTAACCTTGTGTTAAGCAAGGTTGTCTGTTTCACACATTTACTCTATGCCTTTATTGCCACTCTATGCCAACTGACAATTTATTGCAGATTTCTTGTAGCATGTCACACTGAAGAGCTCTAGCACATAAAGCTCCATGGGGAAAAAATAAAGGGGACTGATGTATGAAGTATGGTAATGACAAAGACGTCTGTGTGCCTGCTTGATTGTAGATTCAGAGCAGCGAGCTGCTGGCGGAGCGTCACCGACTGCAGGAGCAGCTGAAGGCCTCGGCCGAGCAGCACCAGAGGACCGTGGGGACACTGCAGCACAGACTCACCACCCTACAGGACGGCTTCAGCACAGCTAAGGTGCCGCAGGACATGAGTTTCTTGCTTTCCTTCATGTACAATGACTTGGGAGTAGTGGAATATCAGCACTGCTATAGTAAAGATTACCTGCTATTGGTGTCTTTAGGGTTTGGTGTAGAACTAGGGGGTTAGGATTCAGAGGGTTAGCTTTAGCCATTTACCAAGGCATTTAGTTACCAACATCTTTTGAAAATGCTGTTGTTTCTGTCACCCAAGGCTGATTAGTGGGTGCTCACTTTTCAGATTATGCACAAGTTTAGTACATCCTTAGATCTTCCTATATGCATATTTACTGTGAAGATGCCTATGGGAGACGCCTACTGACCTGCCAACATTTGGACGCAGAGCAGTATGGTTTGTGCACAGGTTGCAGTCTAGGACAGCTGCATTGTAACTAGGCCAGTTGAGCATGGGGAAGTGGCTGTGTTCAGGGCAAGAACACAGTGTTTGTCCCTGAACAACATCACAGTCCCTTTTTTCCCCCTAGTGAAAATCACCAATGCACATCTGAGACATAGGGTTGTGCTCTGTTTCCTCAGTCAGCACCTAAATGTGTCACCTAAATGGCTAAATACAATTGTGCCAGAAATGAGGCCTGTGAAACTCCATTTTGAAAATGAAAAAGATGTGTTGAGGTTTAGCAGAACTTCCCTACACTTGCATTGGGTATTAAAATAAATTGACATTAATAGAGGGCAGGGATTCGTCACTCTCCCCAGTATAAAACACTTTTGGCTCATGGGCATATGCTACCACACTTTTTCATGTAGAAGTGGTCTGTGAAAGGAACTGCATGCTCTCCACCCTCTCCTCTCCTTAGGGATTTTATTTCTCTGCTGGAAAAAAAAAAAAAAAAATCCTCAGTGGCCGTAAGCGCAACTCTCCACCCTATTACGTGTGTGACACAAGTCCACTCCCCCTCCAAGTGGTCTGGCCTGGAGCCTGCTCACTCGCACCTCCCCCCTCCCCTTCAGACCCAGCCCTGCAATCACAAGTCCCTCCTGGTGCCTTCCAAATAGCGCTATAGATTTTCCATTTCAGTGGTCTGCAAGTCGGCACCACCGCTAAATGGCTTAAGCAAAACTTAATTATAGAGTGACACTCCTGAGTGATTTTACCCACAGGCCTAATGCCTGGTGATGAATAGCATGCCTCAGCCCAGCGAAAAAGTGGCATCTGCTAGTACTGATAAATTAGTTTTTATTGTTTGTCAAAGGACAGTAAAAATAAAATATAAAATCATGTAGATGTGGTATGTGAAATTTTACAAAGGGATAAATTGTATATTCAGTTTCCCTGTTGTTTGCCATTATGACGTTCGTCTGGAATGGTCGTTTTGGAGAATGTCTCATTTGGTGGTGCTCTGCATGACTTGACCCTCAGGCTGAACTGGCTGCTACCACGTCAGAATTTGAGAGCTACAAAGTGCGTGTCCATAATGTTCTCAAGCAGCAGAAAAACAAGAGCTCGGCCCAAAATGACAGTGATGTCACCAAGCAGGAAAGGTCAGTCTTGTACGTGTGTGTGTGTGTGTGTGTGTGTGTGTGTGTGTGTGTGTGTGTGTGTGTGTGTTTGTGTGTAATTGGATTTCATAATTATATTTATTTATTTTTCACATTTTGCACCTTTATGTGTTTGCATGAATGTGAAATTTTAAACAGAATGCATTGAGAACATGCCTAAACCATAAAGACTATTTTCTATGCAATTGTCATGGGTATCTGTTGGGTAGGGAGCACATGGAGAACATGCTGGAGCAGCTGAAGTCTCGCCTGCAGGACACTCAGCACAACTTGCAGACCAGCAGCGCAGAGCTTACGCAGCTCCAGAGCGAGCATGACACGCTACTGGAGCGCCACAACAAGATCCTGCAGGAGAATGTCATCAAAGAGGCTGAGCTCAGGGAGAGGTAATGCTGTCTAGAAGAGATAGCCTGTGACCTGGCATTAGAAGTTATAATCCAGCTATTAAAATCAGCTGATTCTAATTGGCAGCAACTTTTCAGCCAGGTAGAAGACTTCATGAGTCAAGTCACTTGTATTAAGTGTAGGGGTGGATATTGGCAAGGGGTTCACGATACGATGCAAATTACGATATATTTGTCACGGTACGATTCTATCATGATACATTGCGATACTGGGTATATTGCTATAATATATTGCGATATTCTACATACTTCGGGGAAAATTTAAAAGTACAGCTTAATTATCAGTTGCTGTTTACCATCTGGATAGTCTGACTTCTTATCAAAACTAAATTAAATCAACATAACTCAGATTAACTCAATTTATTTTATATGGTATCGAAAATAAACATCTCAATGTAGCACACCTGCACACCTCTAATTAAGTGCACAGGAAAAAATTGTTATTTTGGAATATGTGGTGCTGGATTGTAGCTTCTGAATCCCATTTGCCAATCACTGAGTATTTCATCACCTTGATCCATATAATTCTTGTCACTTAAAGAAAAAACTTATTGTCTGATTTTTTTTTTTTTAATCAGTTTATGAAATGACTTGTTCTCTAGTCACATCTACGTTTGTCATATGCTGAAGCTCACTCTATTGTGTCCTGTAGGCTCCTGTCACTGCAGTCTGACAACATGGCCCTGAAGGCAGAACACACCCAGACGGTCAGTCAGCTGAGCTCTCAGGCAGACTCTCTCCGCAGCAGTTTCCGGGAGCAGCTCCGCCACATGCAGGACGAACACCGCGGCACTGTGGAGACCCTACAGCTGCAGATCAGCCGCCTAGAGAACCAGCTCTTCCAGCTGCAGAAGGAGCCCAATACCAGTAAGGGCCACAGAGATGGAGAAACAGTTGTCAACTATAGTATACAAAATCTGCCATTGGTCACCAAGAATAAGCTTACTTGTTGCAAATAATGAAGAGGTTTAATGGAAAATAATTACTATTTATTGGGGTGGTCTGGAAGCATAGTAGGTTTAAACAAAGGTTCTGTAGAATAAGTAGCCTAAACATACAACACATCAGTGAAATGTAGGGAATATGTTAAATACACATCAGCTCACACATTAATTCCTCTAGTTGCTTGACCTGGCAAAGTAACAAAAAAGGAACAGCTTCTTTAGGAATCTGAAGTCCTGAGAGAGGAACATCTGTTTGAAAGTGTCATCTGTCTGTGTCACTGCCCATTCAGCAGTCACAAATACATGACTGTGTGTGGATTATGTTAGATGTGTCACATCTGCTGCAATGTGCCAAGCTGAATTGATCATTCAGTAGTCAGATGAGCCTGTACAAAGAGTGCAAGTGTGCTCGTGCTTTGATAATGTGAGTGTTTGTGTGGTATCGACACTGAGTAGTGCAATCTGCTCATTGTAACAGAATGTTAAAGTTTAAGATTGGGGTGATGATGCTTGTGTGTGTGTCGCGGTCTGATGCTGCAGCCTTCTTCATGTGTGGCTCTGGTGGGCACAGCTGTGCAGGCGTGTGTTGGAGTGTCAAGCCCAGCTGCCATGATGGCTAATGATGCCTGCTGCATGGAGTCTCGGACCTCTCCTCCGCACTGCTGCCAGGTGGTCATGCCAAGGTGGATGCGAGTGCATCCAGCCCCGCTTGCGACATCCCCTCCCTCAGGAAGGTGGCATCAGAGCAGTCACAAGGATCAGGGAGCTGGCCATGAGCGTGATGTTTATGCACAGGCACAGGCCATTTGCCTCTAAAACAGCACATCCTTAGCAAGAAAGACACTCGTGTCACTCCGACTACCATCATTCATCAACTCAAGAGCCTCTCCTATTGATTGTCAGTCCTTGACAAATGATTTGTTGTCTTGTGTCTTTATGCTTGTTTGTTTTTCTCAATGTCAGCTGCTAAAGAAATAAGCAATATTTGGGGGTGGTAAATGGCTAAGTTCGAGTCTGGCAAATGGCAAGAGGTGTGAGTTTATTGAGTGGCCCAGGAGGATGTGATGTTGGTGCTTTGGGCTGTGAATGATGGACTATTGACTTGCCAGCCCATGTGTGACGAGCAATTTTGGCAAGGTGCAGCAGATGTTAGAATTCTTCTTCCCACACTTCTTCCACTTAACACATCAGTCACATGTCCGCCCACCATCTCCCACCTTGGTGAAGGTATACTAGAGCTGATATGTCACAACACTGGTTAGACTCACTCAGTAATTTGGCTGTGTTGTGCATTTAAAACAGCTGAAATCTTTTGAATGATACTTGTTTTAAATACAGTGACATAAAATACACCCTCATCTTGTAGGGACTAGAATATTGCTCAGTATTTCTAAAAATTTATCTTATAGGTGGAAAAACAAGTATACAACAGAATAACACAGAACAGACTACACTGTAAATTGTGACTTCTGAGTTGCACATGACTGCCCTCTTCTGGTAGTTGGACACAAACCTAAATCTACATCTCAGCTTGGAGCCAGTGTTGCACTGAAGTTGCATTCTAGCACTATACACTATCCAACGTTTGTAATATGACAACCCCTCTGTGCATGAATCGGTACAACCTCCTTGACGAGGCCTGTTTCTGTTGCTCCCTCTCAGGCTTGGTGCCTCTGCAGCAGGGGAAGAAGCTGATGCAGGAGCGGAAGTCTACCGACCTGCCTCTGTTTGAGCTGGAGTCCATGGCAAGGGAGGAGGGCGAGGGCATGGAGACGACCGAGACGGAGTCTGTGTCATCCACTGGCACGGCACTGCCCTCCCTGGAGCAGCTGCTCACCTCTCCGGATCCCAAACACGGTGAAGCCGCACACCCTTCCCCTCCCTCCACGCCTCCTGCCATTGACCCACACCTGTCAGGGTTTTGACAGTGACATATTTCAGTTCATTGTGCCACCATGACAAGAAGCAGGATGCATCTTTTTTGTCAGTTATTGAGATTTACTATCATATACTTATATCATTGTTTTGTAATTCACTTTTCCGTGTAGCAGGTTAGATTGATTAAAACTCACAGTATGGGATAATCTGTAAAGCTGTGAACTTTCCACGCCTCGTGCCATTGATGTCTCTCACAAACATTTGACTGTGTCACATTCCAGTTGATCATGTCTCAAGACTCAAGTGTTTGTCAGTACAGCCATATACAAGTATATAGTGTACCGAAATGGTAATTCCTTTGCTGGGCATAGTTTGAAAACTAAATATGAAATTATACTAATTAAAAAGACTAGGGGTGAGTATCGGTACGGATTTTCTGAATCGATACGGTTTCGATTCGCAAGGTCATGGTACGATACGATTCTTTATCTGATACAGTTCTATACAATATAGATATTTAAAAATAAATAATTACATAAATGTACTTGTTGACTGCCAGTTTTGCTTGAGTGCAGAATAACCCTCTGTTCGCGAATATTGAATATTGACCCTTCATTTTTTGAGTCGGTATCGATAAATCTTTTTTTTTTTAACCCAGCCCTAAAATAGACCAGGCAAAACTATAGTACTGTGGACATAGGGCATAGGATGCTCTGAAACCTTCTAGCACACTGCAGGAGGTTGAACAGTCCATGGATAGGGTGGGAGGAGTGCATAAATATGCTGCTTGCATGGTGGCTGGTGTCAGCATAATTATAAGCAGGCTGCATCTACTGAAGTCAGTTATTGATATTTCCTGAGTTCACTTTTATTGTATTTGTAAATGACTTCCCTGTGCAGGAGGTTAGATTGACTAAAAGTTGACAGTAATAAACGGAAACTTGTCGTGTGTGCAGAGCCATTTGTGTGGCAAGTGGAGCCCACCAAAGAGGAGCTGACACAGAAGCTGAGCACGGCGACCCGCAGCATGGAGCACATGAACGGCCTGCTTCACGAGACCGAGGCCACCAACGCAATGCTCATGGAGCAGATCACGGTTAGCACTCACAGAGCACACATTAAGATGACCTCTCAGTAGCTCAGCGGAACAAGTTAATAACAACCGGTCCATTTGTAAGTTGTATAAAGTTGTATAAATTCATCCATGAAAATGTAAAAAGGAAATTGATTTACAAAAAGCACCTAGCTGTAAATACTTACACTCCAGCATACATGCTTGATACCCTGACACACACACACACACCAAACATTACTCTCCTGTCCATCCATAATGCTGTCAGCTCCCCCTATACACACCAACCGTGACCAATGCTTCCTCAGACTGACCCCTCTCACTGAGGCAGGGCTGAGTGATGGCCTGTCAGACAGCAGTACCAACCCCCTCTCACCCCCCCCCCCCCCTCCCAGCTGCTGAAGAGCGAAGTACGACGGCTGGAGAGGAACCAGGAGCGGGAGAAGTCCCTGGCCAACCTGGAGTACATGAAGAATGTGCTGCTGCAGTTCATCTTCCTACGCTCGGGCAGCGAGAGGCAGGCACTGCTCCCCGTCATCCACACCATGCTGCAGCTCAGTCCCGAGGAGAAGAACAAGCTGGCGGCCATTGCTCACGGTAGGACCATGTCTCTGGTCACCTACGCGCGACACGCTGATGCTGACGTCATGCTGCAATAAACAAAGGCCTCCTTGCGGAACCACAGTAGTCAGTTCCATTGTTACTGAATCTGATTTCTGCCCCATTGTTGCCATGTTTTAATCATTGTTACTGAATCTAAATACTCTTTATTAGTGCCCCATTGATTGCATGTTTTCAACACTGATTAGCTATCCACTGCATGACACAAAAATAGGACTTGCATTCCATATGGAAAATACAGGTCATTAGTTTCCATACGATAGTCAGATCATAGTAGAATCCTCAAAATGTTTGCCAAAAATAGTGATTTATAGAGTTAAATAGTTTTTCTTTATTATTATTTGCAACTCTGAAGTCTGATTCCATCTATTAAGTGGCCATAAACAAATTTCTAAAATGTCCATCATCTTCAGGTGAAGAGGAAGGAGAGAGGTCCAGAGGCTCTGGGTGGACGTCCTACTTGCACAGCTGGTCTGGCATCCGATAAGAAGTGCAGCTGCAACTGGTTTATAGGTATCAGTTGGCTTCTTAGTACTGTGCATTTGTCAACTCATCCAACAATATCCTTTAAAGTGTATTATAGTACACCCCATATGCCTTTGTGGAAAATAGATCAGTTTATATATTTTGATAAATACGAACTCCCTGCAGTTGAATGCTATCTGTAAATTACTTGAATACAGGCTAGGCCTTGCTGTAAGTCTGTGAGCTGGTTTGTTGCTTATGGCTGGCATCATTTTCCAAGTTTATCTTTGTTTATAATTTCACTTAATATGTCCTGGTGCATTACATGTTTTGCCAATTAAGACATTGCAACTGACTTAAAATGGTTTCAGAAGCAATAATTCACAGTTCTTACCTGTTGCTGATTTTAAAGCTTGATGTTAACTTTCACTGGAAAAAGGGATGGGAAAAGGGATAATCTACTGTTTACAGGTACAGCTATGGTAGACACTATAGAATATCAAAAATGGTAGAGGTACACAGACTTGCACATTCTTTTTAGGTTAGGGTTCATGTCACCGTAGTAAGGCATATCATCATATCATTATGAACTGAAGTTGACAGTGAACAGAAGGCTCATCAAATGATAGGAAAATCATTGAGGCACTGTCATGAAGGGGACCAAATTGACTTGGACTTCATGAGGGTGTCCTGTAGTTGTGATCTTTCCATGTTGTGAAGGAAGCTTATATAAATAATGATTGACAAATTAATGAAATCTCTTCATTGAATGTATTGGTTTTTTTTAATATATATTACTGTCAATTATTTACAGACCTAAATGTATACATATGTAAGGTTAATGGTTCTTTATAAGACGTTTGGAGAGATTTACTCTGAGATGTGCAATTTCATCACTGATAAATTACATGCTTTAACTGTGACAAATAAACTTGCTGTTCCGAAATAAAATTCCATTTGTATAATTCCCATCGTCTTAACTTGTCAGTGAATAATTTAGGTTTAGCCAGTGCATGCTGAACGCATTTGTAAGAGATTCGCGATGCTTTTATAAATGCTTTTAAGAAAATAAATGGTGTTGTAATTAAATTATAGGGGAAAAACGAAGATCCGTTTAAAACGAGTAAAGAACTTGCAACTAGCTCAGTTACCAATATAAACGCTTCATTATTCTGAGAGTTCGCTTTGCATATGCAATGTTGCTGTCCAAGTTCAGTACAACCGTCAGATGTTATGAATCCCAATGCGTTTGGCCATGTTGCCAATACTCACTTTGATCACACGTAGACATTCAGTCTCACGACTTTCATAGCAAAAAAATTGGAGGTTCTTCGACATCTAGGCTACTTCTAATATGGACGTTGACGGACCCCTGCATTTCGAGTAATGTTGAGCAAGTTGTGCGGGGCGGGTCCATCTCAGAGTATCCCGCAGCGCCGATGTAGCCGTCCGCTCCACTGCAATCTGTATTTCTTCGCTATTGAAGAAGTGTGCATGATAAGCTTACACGTTTTACACCGACTAACACTTGACTTAACAGCACAGACGGAAGAAGCAAAAAACTATGGTCATAGGGGATGCTGGGTTTGGCAGAAATGACTGGCAGGTAGGTAGATTTGTTTTTGGAATTAAATGATTTCTTGTTTATTTAACGTAGGCAGCTGAAATATAATTACCTTGGTCTAGGTATGTGCTTATAATTGATTTTGCAAATAACATTTTTCAAGAAAGCGGGATAGCTGGAGGTGTGGCTAGTGCGTTAAATTTAGAATCATGCGTCTGGGTCGTTTGTTTTGCTGCTAAGTTCCTTTGTTGTCCCGGATGTGACAGTGACACTCATAGACATATAAACATCGTTGTTTTCAGCTCTCCTAGTATGACAAGGTCAACTGGCTAACTGCAGGTGCAGCTATAGCACAATGGGGTGAAGCTTACTTAGCAACCCGATCTACTTGCCATCGAGAGTCCCTATAAAGAAGACGCCCAGCTGGTATGACTGGGTAACAGACAGTTTTTTAGAAAAAAAGAAAGGAGTGCAGTATTTTCTTATACATAATATTGCTGTGGTGGTGGTTCTTCTGCATAAAGCAACATAGGTCTTAAATTAATAGTTTAAAATATATCCCACATACAACATTTTAACAGAAATAGACTAAATAATTTTGTAATAAGATGTCACAGTACAATTTGTGGGCTTGCTGGGCCAGTCCTGGGCCAATAGAACCAATAAGTCATTTCAGTGTGTTGGCCAATACTTAGTACTGGGCCAAAAGAACCAATGTGTAATTTCACAGTAGGTGGGCCAGTACTGGGCCAGGAACCCAGGTGACACTCGGATGACAATGTACAGTGTGTGGGGCAATTTCTGGACTGGAGACCCAGCCCAAAGTGGGGTGACTCAGAGGCAAGGGTGTGGGCCATAATTGACTTTTTTTTTTATCTGCCTAACTGACCAGCCTCCCCTGTTTGAAAGACTACCAGCCGCCACTGATGTATAGGATGTCTATGTCCGGCACGTCAAGAAGTTGGGCTCTGCTCAACTTTATGCAAATGTATCCGGCGAACGCGTCTGCGTTATCCAATAAAAGTAGAGCACACGGGGACACCCCATGACACCCGCGGTTCAACCAGAAAGACTCTGAATATATAATAACTTAATGGCAATTTATTTGATGACAAGTAATGATATGGCACAACAAACTTTGGCATAGGTTCTGTCCTTTGTCCTAATCAGAAAACATGAAAACTGAACAGATGCTGACTGTAGTAGTAGAAGGGCATAATAATAAACCCCCCCTGACAAAAGGACAAGAACCCACTGGTGGTGGTCATGACGTAGACTTTCAGAAGCATAAGATGCAGAGCATGACATTAAATGTAACAATATAGTACATCAAGAGAGGAAACTGGGGATTTCGAGAGCACGACCCTGGATCCCCCCGGAGCACCGGGGCAAGGAAAAACTCCCTAAATATTCTTGATGAGTTAGAAACCTTGGGCAGAACCACGTCTCTAGGGGGAAGCCTAACTGCCTGAGGCTAAAATGATGCTCAACTAGATGTACCACATAGCGATACATGGTATGACCGCCGCAGTATATTGAAATGTGGGAACTATTGGTGTGATGAGTGTGTGGTAGAGCAGTGTTGTGAGGTGAGAATTTCTGTGGAAATGATTTCCTGGAAGTGGGCATGGATGTGGATTTTGAATGTGTAGTGTGTATGAGTGATTTGTGAAGGCAAGGAATCGGCAAAATGAGATTTTGTACAATTACAGCGCCCCCTATGGACCAAATTTTATGGCATGTTCTGTGGTGTTAGAGGTTTTTGTGGTGATCGTGCATGATGTATTTTGTGCAGTTCCCACCTTCTCGGTCCAAGATATTGGCAACTCAAAATCCCAATTTTTTGCATTTACCCTTATCACTAGGTGGCGCTATGCTTCAAGTGAGAGTTTATGGGCTGGGTCAATATGCCTCTGTAACACCTACATACTAACACAAAATCGTTGTCTTGGGCAAAATTGTTGACGAGTTATTTAACAAAAACTGTTTTTCAACACCTAGCTTCGGCGATTAACATCGCCCCCTATGACGAAATGTCACAAAATTTATTACACATGAAAAGAAAGCTGTTTAGAGATGGCATGTCAACTTTGACCAAATTTGAGCAATTAAAAGCCAAGATACGGCAATCTGAAGAATTTTAAGCTACGTGTTAAATGTTCATTGACGTGTAACTTCGGAACGGTTTATCTCAAGATAAATCCTTTGATAACTTTTTGTCAGCATTGTCTGTAGATAACATATACCAAATTTAGTGAGATTCACATGAACGGCCTATGACGAGTTCGTTCAGATTCGTTTTCGCAATATTAAAATTTCACGGAAATTGTTCTCGTTGGAAGTGAGCGTCGACCAGTGTTTTCAATGCGTGAAGATCAATAGATTTCACGATAAAAAAAAATTGGTTGTAAACGTTAGCATTCTCTAGGTAATAGGCAAAATGACATTTTGAACAATTACAGCGCCCACTATGGACCAAATTGTATGGCACGTGCTGTGGTTTTAGAGGTCTTTGTGCTGATCGTGCATGACGTATTTTGCGCAGTTCCCACCTTCTCGGTCCAAGATATTGGCAACTCAAAATCTCAATTTTTGCATATACCTTTATCACTAGGTGGCGCTGTGCTTCAAGTGAGTGTTTATGGGCTGGGTCGATACGCCTCTGTAACACCGACATACTAACACAAAATCGTTGTCTTGGGGAAAATTGTTGACGAATTATTTAACAAAAACTGTTTTTTGACACCTAGCTTCGCCAATAAACATCGCCCCCTATGACGAAATGTCACAAAATTTAGTACACATGAAAAGAAAGCTGTTTAGAGATGGCATGTCAACTTTGACCAAATTTGAGCAATTAAAAGCCAAGATATGGACTTTTGAAGAATTTAAAGCTACGTGTTAAATGTTCATTGACGTGTAACTTCGAAACGGTTTATCTCAAGATAAATCCTTTGATAACTTTTTGTCAGCATTGTCTGTAGATGACATATACCAAATTTGGTGAGATTCACATGAACGGCCTATGACGAGTTCGTTCAAATTCATTTTCGCAATGTTAAAATTTCACGGAAATTGTTTTCGTTGGAAGTGGGCGTCGACCAGTTCTTTCAATGCGTGAGTGTCAATAGATTTCACGATAAAAAAAAAGTTGTTGTGAACGTTAGCATTCTCTAGATAATAGACAAAATGACATTTTTTACAATTACAGCGCCCCCTGTGGATCAAATTTTATGGCATGTGCTGTGATGTTAGAGGTCTTTGTGGTGATCATGCATGACGTATTTTGTGCAGTTCCCACCTTCTCGGTCCAAGATATTGGCAATTCAAAATACCAATTTTTGCATTTACCCATATCACTAGGTGGCGCTATGCTTCAAATGAGTGTTTATGGGCTGAGTCGATACGTCTCTGTAACACCGACATATCACAAAAATTTCATGTCATTGGGTGAAACGTTCATTGAGTTATTCAGCAAAAACTTTTGCCGGTCTCCCCCTCTTTGACGGACCCTGGCAAAGCGGGGGGGTGGCCCTTGGGGACCAAAAGCTTCTAGTCGCTCAAAAAGTTCTAGGGCTACATGCTTACAAAGATTCATGTCCCCCGTACTTCCAGTGTCCCGGAAATCGTTGACCGAAAATCGGTGAAAAAAAGAAGAAAAAAAAAAAAAAGGGGGAAAAAAGTCTCGGCAACACTATAATGACCGCTATCGCTAGCTTCGCTAGCGGCGGTCATAATTAATGTCTGTCTGTCTGTTGGTCTATGTTAAAATCGGCCATAGTCATGCATCATTGATACACTGCAGAGGACTGCATATTCATTAGGACAATTTCAGATCACTGTATTTTGCTTAAGCCCATATAGCACATATTACCGTTGCAAAGGAGTAATTTCTGATTCTCTTGCAGCTCAATCTAGTGTTAATACTGGGTAGTAGGATGTTGGATTGTATCTAACAGCTTTTAATTGTTTTCCTCTGAAATGTTGTGTGGCCATTGTAGCAGCATCACAGTCTGTTTTCACTGTTATGTTTATGTCTTCTCTTTGCTGTTATGCATATGTGAGTTTATAAGTAGTGTAGAATGTGCACAGCCATTGAAATGTCAGTGTTTGTGAGACAGATGTGTTACATATAAGTGTGCAACTGTCAGCTACCAGTAGACCGCATCAGGAAGTTCAGAGAAAGAGGAAGTTATGGTCTTATAGTTAGGACTCATGAAAGCATGAGATAAAGTCTGATGTTTTTTTTAACACAAGTGACTGTGGTGACCATTTGACTTTATTGGGGACATTGTGACTACTGTAGAGAGAACATCGTCCACGAGCTCCCCTCTGCATGGTGCCTGCCTGAGGACCTCATATGAACCTGATACTAATGGTTGTGTATGAAACCATCATCTGAAGCAGGAGTCTCTCTATCCAGACCATGCACAGGAAGTGATGTGGCTTTCTGTTACAGTGACAGTGACAGGCAGTCCATCATAAATAGCAGGACAGAGGGATGTAAGAGCTGTACTGATAAATAATTATTAACACTTCTTCTGTATAACAAATTTAGGTAACAAAGGTAAGTTTTTTACCTCTTTTTTATGCATATGCTTATATTTGGGGATTAATGAACATTTTAGGAATTTCCTCTTTTTGGTTATTTCTGTGGAGACCAGTTACACTGTTATTTTGTTGGATTTCTTTTCATATTCAAGAGTAAAATCGCTATCAGTTTTAGTCAATGAAAAAGTAAATTCTTTGGGTGCATTTTTAATAACAAATGCAGTTCCTTTAGCAGAGGAAAATTCTGTCATGTATTCCTTTCACTTATTAACTGATATACCTGTCTGTACCTATGTTTATGTGCTGATTAGAATGAAATGGTTTACAAAATGACTGAATGAAGTATGTGGTAGAGTGTTTACTTTCTGAGGCCAGGATCTCCACTTCTGTTCCTTAGTTAGTCATGGTGTTAAAGGGGAAATTCTGTGTGAATAAACTTTGGGTATGGTAAAACGACCACGGTGTTAACGACCTGGTATGTTTGCTGAGGAGCACAACTACTCTAACTTGTTGCATTTTAGACTTTACTGTTGTTAAAGTTTTTGACGAAAAAGGCTAGCAATGATGGTGATGAGGGCATGAAGGGATCTGGAAGATATCACTATTTTAAAAAACCTCGAAGTAGCTCCACACTTCCTTGGTAGTATAACAAGGGCCCTGACATTCAAAACAAACCAGTCGACTTGTATGGACTTTCAACACAGCAGCGACCAACTACCACAAAGTACTACCTGTTAAAACCCTCTACCAAGTAATGCAATGTGTATGCAAGTGTAGCTCCTCATCAAACTTGTTTTAACATGCCCAAAGTTAATTTTACAACTAATTTCCCCTTTAAATACACTTGAGGTGTGGTTATGTGGCTGCAGTTCACATTTGGTCCAAAGGAGGGCAGCAGAGGTACTGCATATCTGTTGAAAGTATATTACATCCACCAGTGACACAGTGTCAGTTGATGTGCTTATTGCATCACTGAACCATGACATGTCTACACTTGTGTAACGTATGTATAATATTATAAGCAGTGTAAATTAGGGCAATGCCTTTAATATTTGTGTGATGGATTGTACATTTGTGTTAATGTCTGTTCATCATCAGCTTATCAGGAACCATGCACAGGTAAAACTGTCCACTGAGTCCACAGAGTACACAGACAGTAAGACAGTGGCCCTCTGTTGCAGTTAGGGTCATTTGGAGTTGGTGAGCCGCGTAGCACCTTGCTGTGTTATGAGTGTGTAGACAGGGGTCATGATCTAAGTGGAGATGGTGGTGGAATTTGGCAGGTTAAGACAGGAGCAGACGAGAGACTGGTGGTGTGCTGACACTCCAAACACTTATCAGGACAGACGTCTCCTCAGGGCATTCCACAGAGGTGCATGCACATACCTCACCTTCACAGGACTATTACCCCTGTAAAGCACCAGAGAGGATTGTGTGCAAGCACATTTTTGACTGCTCTTGTTGCTGTGCAATGACTGGCAATATTTGAGTTTATATTGTTCGGTGTTTTTTGTTTAAATTAATTTTAGTTTGAAGTAGCCCTATGCAGCCATTGCTCTGCAGTGATCTTAATTCTTTTTCTTAGGAGTGTCTTGATTGGTTTTCTCTTTTTAACACATGTTGCCACAAGTCCACATTAGGTGGATATTCAAGTAAACCTTAGAAATCAGTGTTTGGCATGTTGTGTTCCATTTGATCGGACTATTATTCGTATCTTACTATTAGCTCCTGTGTATGGTATTGGGACAGGGGTCTAGAGCTGTGCTGTTTACTTGGTGAGCATCTACTGCTGCTGCCTTCTCTCACCAGCAAGAAATTATAGTCAAGTCTCTTATTTGTGACTTATTCTGATGTTACTGGTCACATGCAGTAACCTATAATGCTGTCAGTTCCAGTAACAACCCTGTTACATTCAATAAGTACATAAAACATAATTGTCTAACGAGTTTAATGTATTTAAGTAATACTGCAAATTGTACACATAGCCATATTATTACCTCTGCCAAGGAGGTTATGTTTTTGCTGGCATTGGTTTGTTTGTCCGTTTGTTTGTTAACAGCATAACTCAGAAAGTTCTGGATGGATTTCAATGAAATTTTCAGGATAGATCAGAAGTTGGCTATCTTAGAATTGATTAGTTTTTGGTGGTGATCCGGATCACCATCTGGATCCAGGATTTTTTTAAAGGATTCTTCATCCCTGCGATATTGTATTCCCCTAAGCTTCCTGGTGGTGTGCTTTTTACCTCCGCCAAGGAGGTTATGTTTTTGCTGGTGTTGTTTTTTTTGTCTGTCCATTTGCTTGTTTGTTTGCTAATAGCATAACTCAGAAAGTTTTGGACGGATTTCGACGAAATTATTAGGGTAGATCAGAAGTTGGCTAACTTAGAACTGATTAGTTTTTGGTGGCGATCCGGATCACCATCTGGATCCAGGATTTTTCTAATATACCCATCAAACAAAAAGTCTTCAGGTGGGGATGGTATAAGGTGGAGATTTCATCTGCTTTGGCGGAGGTCTGCGCTCTGAGTGCTTTTCTAGTTGTTGTTGTTGTTGTTGTTATTATTATTATGATTATTATTATTATCATTATAATTATTATTATGTTTAAGTTCAACCCCTACAAATAGTTTCTTCTCAGTCTCTTGTTATCTCATCTCATTTCTCTAAAGGTTCCTTAGAGATACAGGCAAGATATCAAAGAATTGTTTATTCTTTGTGAGACAAAGAAGAGGAATATTTAAGACAAGAAATATTCCTTTGGGCTGTTGTGCCTTGGATAAAAATATCTGTCATAAAAACATAAACATCATGTAATTTCTGTTAATTGCAATGTCAACTGGAAAATATCTCAATTTAGTTTCTGCTCTACAGTTTTATCTATCTTTGCCTTTCTTGTTGTGGCATACTGTAAGTCCAGTTAGTTTCCTGTGTGGGTGACCCAGGGGTGTGAACTCCTTCTAGTACCACAGCAGAGTGGTAGCAGTCTGCTATGTGTCCGCTAAGCACATGATCCCACCAGCTATGATCAGGGTGTGAAAATTCAGAAACATGTTAGAAATATGTGCTGTTAGATGCCCCACTTGGATATTTTTGGGTTGAGCCAAAATTGTTCTTTAACCAAATGCACATAGAAATATGTAATTGAAAATGTACTTCTACAAGTAGTGTAATTGTTTAAAAAGACAAATTGACATTCATTTGCTAGTAGTGTAAGTGTTTTAATACAATTGACAGGGAACAAACTTTCATCACAGTACTTTGATAGCTTATTGTGTGACTCCACCCTCTCATTTTCCACACACACACACACACACACACACACACACACACACACACACACACACACACACACACACACACACACACACACACACACACAAGGCCTAAGTACCCCACCACACAATGCACTATGCAACCACTGTGATAGAACTGCTAAGAGGTCTGCTTATCATCTAAAGGGCAGTGGCCATCTTGGACTGAGCCCTTGTGGGAGTCTCATTGTCCCTCCTTTTGTGTCTTTCTGCCTGTGGTTGGAGAACAAGAGTGTGGACTCTGATATCCTATCAGGGAGAAGCGCTCGGCCACTGAAGTGACTTGGCTCAGTGACACAGATAACGGTAGAGAGAGGCACAATAGAACACAAAGGGCTTCGTCTTGTCCAGGCACAAAAGGCACGCTAACACTCAACTTCAACGCTGCATGCCCTGCAAAGACCCTTTGTACCTGCACTGCCACAGGGCATGGGGGAGGGGCAAGGGGCTGATAGGTAACCTGCAGCTGAGCCACTCCCCACCGCAGGTCATTCCAGAGGGTGTGTGTGCCCTGGAGGTGTGTGTGTGCACAAGTCAAGAGGGGAGAAAGGGAGTGGAATGTTGCAGTCTTCTGTTCTGTCAGTGAGCAAAGTGGAGCACACTTGGAGGGATTGGCTCAGGTGTAATCTCATCTGTCCTCTCTGGCCCACACGGAGAAGCCTTTGGGTCAGCTGTGTTCAGACGCGGAAGCCCTGGCAGGACCCTGGAAGCAGGGCTAAGAGACACTGCTCACAGTGGGTGAAGGGGTAAAGGGTGCAGCCTTTATTTTCCTTCAGGTGGAAATGAATACATTGCGGCTAAAGGAACTGTCAAACTCTGACCTGTACAGGCGCAGGCAGGAGAGGCCAGACAGCTATGGAGGGAGCCTTGCTCCAGACAGATTCAGGTGAGCAGTTTTTAAGAGTATTCCCTCATGTAGGTGTTAAAGACAGGCACCAGGTTAGGGCTGCTTTACATTGTTACCCACAAAACCGCAAAAAACGTTGTTCATATTGTGTATTTGTGAGAATAGTAGAGGTGAACTTTGGTCTTGGGTCAGTGTTTTCAACACTAGCTTTAGCTGTTCACGTGGTCTCTTAGATAGACTGCTTCAGGGTTTCACAGGTAAAAGAGTGTGGAGCTCTGTCCTGGCTGTGTGTGCATCATGCAGTGCTGTCTGTGTCCTGATCCTGCAGCTACTTGAGCTGCCTGAAATGCCAGGAATGCAGCGTAAGCGACTGGAGGTGACTTTGGTATGACAGAGCAGTTTGCTATGCGTGAAGGTCCAGTGTAGATAGTCCCGGATTCTTCCCTGTGGGGTGATCGCAGATAAATTCAGTGATGCTTTCTGTAATATCTGTATGTTTTTGGGTGAGGAGGTTTGTGTTGTTTACTAAGTGTTACTAAGTCTGTTGTAACAGTACAGTGTTACTTGTAATTAGCAAATGCAGGTTTTAAGGTCTGGTTTAATGTTACCTCCCTGTCATAGTTTGAAAATATAATATCTCAAAAATAATGCTGATGTCAGTTTTTCCCACACCTCCTCCCATGCCCTGCTTCCCTTTCAGCTGCAAATGGGAAATCGCTCACAGCAGTAGAGTAGTTGAGTAGTGGTGTTCATCAGGCGAATGGAATATTTTTATTTTGGTTTATTGAGGTTTGACCTTTGTTCAGTGATTTGTTTACTGTGTTTGCAATGGGTGTTGAATGTTGTTCTTATGATTGAATGCATGTTTATTTTATGTTCTTATTTTACTTTTAAACCCCTTTACTATGATTGGTAAGTGTCTGTTCTACACTGTATACACAAAATCTTGACTCGCTCCAAAGCTGGTTTCACAACCATAAGTGTGTTATTCAGTTCCAGAGGGAAAATGCAATAAGACTTGATGTAGTTCCCCTTTCCACAGTAACTATAGTTACTGTTTACTTAGTTGAATGAGCAAGTAGGGTTTGTTTGGCCAGCCTGTCATGTTCCTGGGGCCTTGCTGAGGCAGTCCAGACCCTGTGTTTACCCAAGCCCTGTTAAGATGAGTTTGTTCATTTGCAGGAACCACTGCGTTGTATGTGTGTCAGACACGGGCTGTCATCTGTGTGCTCGTCTCCCCTCCCTTGTGTGATTATGTGCGCAACACCACAAAGGTTCCAATTTACTGATTATTACATGTAAGATAACTTACAACAACACCTAATAGTCTCACAGTCATGCCTGTCCATCCCACCATCTTGGATCCCAACAGCAAGAAGACTGAAATGTGCTCTTTCCTCTGTAATTCTCCCTAAATGAATGATAATATAGATTCACATCATTCTGGTTTGTTTCATGTTCTGTAGGTAGATTGTGTCATGTAAACAATGTGTTACATAATTAGAGCATTTTGTGTATAATAGTTATCCTAGTGAAGTGACAGTAATAATTTGATAATGGGGAGAGAAGGCTGCAGCAGTGTTTTACCATTGATTTTGTTGTTTTTATATATATATATAAAATGTTAACAAGGTTTTTTGAGTAAGATGTTTAAAAGTACAAGCACTGATGTGTGGTTATCCAAGGTTAAAAAATGTATTAGCTGCATTTATGCCTTATCAGATTGCTTCCAGCCTAATTTTTGAGATGCTGATAATATTTGTGCTTGTAAAGTGCACACTGTAATATGAGGCCACCAGGGTTATATTGGGGTGGATTACACTGATTTATTGTCGGATGTGTGATGAATGTGACCCAGAGCCAATGTGTCTGATGTTTATGGTGATATGGTGGCCATATTTAGGGTCACAGCTTCCGTGATCCTCTCAGTGTAATTATAGGATCCCAAGGGACCTGTGTCTCCCGTTAAAATGGAGATACCCTGGATCTATATCAAACCTATGTTTACAGTAGTAGTGCAGTGTCGCGACTATAAGACCCTATGAGGCAGCACATTCTGCTCAAAGGTGCTATATGTAAGCAATTTATGGCAAGTAGTCATAAAATTGTGTTCATGTCACTACAGTTTAAGGAAAATATTTTAAAACTTAATTTACAGCTCACAAATTCTGTTTCTGTTTTGATTTTGTGTTTTGGCTCTTGCCTGTAGAGGGGGAATAACACTGCACAGTATTTTGAAATTGATCTCATTACCAGTTTAGCTAATAACCCACTGAAATTTCCTTTAACTACTGGTAACATACAAAGTTTTGTCAGGGAATAGGACAGAACATCTGTGGTCACATCATCTAATTATAACTATAACTTTGTAAAAATCATTTAACTTTACTGAATGGTGCCGTTCACATAACTATAATGGCAACGACAAGCTGAACAATATCATTGGGATCACTTTAAGAGCAATTTTAACTATTAAAGCACTGTCAGCCAATTGGATTTCACAGAACATCATGTTCTAGATGTTTAAAATAATGAATAGAATGTTTCCATTAAAATTTTGTTCTTCAGTGTGGACGCCTATATCATTGTAGTTATAGTTCTCGTTATTGTTATAGTTCTTGGTGTGAACAGACCTTAACACAGAGACAATGGCACGACATTCTGTAGCTACACCTGTTGTTGTGGAATGTAAACTCTGTTGGGCCAATAATAGGACTTGCATTTATAGTAGTAGAAAAGCTTATGTAGTAGAATCGGCTTCAGTGTCAATCTGCAACTGCTGACTGCATTGAAGCTTTCCTCATTGATATACTAGACATGCCATGCTGAGCCATGAGGTATACATTTAAAAGGTAACAGACTGACTGAGGCTATTTCAGACTTCCTGTCCAATCGCTCTATGCTGTGAAGGTAGATATCGGTTGTTGTGCCCTACTTCACTATTTGCAGTAGATAATCCCTACTGCTTCCCTGTCATCTCAGCAGCTATTAGCAGAATCTTTTCTAATCAAGGAAGCTGTGGTCTTGCACATCCTGTGTTCACCATTTGCTTCTTTAGTTGAACAATGTTTTGTGATTGTGTCAGTGCCCTAAAACTTGTCTGCATTTGTATGTGCCTGTATTGACAACCACAATAGGCAAGACCAGGCACACGGACTAAACGTGTCAATGCCAGTGTCTATGACAGGGCAGTCTCACTTTTCAGGGGTAGTAGGGGAAGGGAAGGGGGCTCTACAGACCACATACTGTGCAAGCTCTCTCCACACTCACATACATACAACACACACACACACACACACACACACACACGGCAGCAGCTGCCAGCACCTAGTTTGGAGATGAGACTATACTGGGCGTCTATTTGCGGAATGATGAAAACATGTCGGAGTCTGGAATAGAAGAGTGGGTCCAGCCCTCCCTTCTGTTTAAAAGTCCTCTGTGCTTCTATAGTCACAGAAAAAAGACATAGTAACAATATTATGATTTTCTCACCATTTTTAATGGAAAAGCACTTGTAATAAATAGAGATTTGTTTTGGAATGTACATGTATGCTTTGCTGGTCATTTTGAAACAGGATCTCTCATTAATATGAGGGCTACTGACATGTTGAGCTGTCTCATAAACAACTGTCATATACCCTCATCAAGCTAGTGACTTACAGTTGGCGCAGCTGCTGGGATATTTAACCACTTACTTGCCCCTTTTGGTGTTAATACATCCAACAATTGTATTAGTATATATATATATATATTTTTTTTTTTTTAAATACTGTATATGATAATGCTATACTGTATATAGCAAATATACCCCTGCCCCACCACACACACACACACACACATACATACATAGGCTACATACATACCTACATACATACAGACATACATACATACATACATACATACATACATACACAAAATGCTGATTGCATTAAAAAAAAACATGAAAAAAAAGCATAATTGGTCAGTTTATATCCCCCAGCTGCTAAACATCAGCAGACAGGCCAAGAGCATTTGCTTACCCCAAGCTTTCTTGGACTTATGGGCTCATGAGCAAAGTAAGTTCGCCTCTCAGTGACCTGATGAGGCAGACAGACTGAGATATATGCCATTTACGTAGATGTAGGCACATCGCACAGCAACTCCACAGGTCCTCACAGCAGGTCTGTCTTGTGGCACAGTGAACTATTAATGCCCCTGACTGTGTGAAGGGCTAGGCTCTTAATTTGAAAGCTTGACCTTGCCTGTAGCCACCTCTAAAAAGGGGGTGGGGGGAGGGGAAGAGCCAGCACTAGCTGAGGAACAGAGACCGGACGACTGCAGGGTCAGGGAAGTCATTCTTTCCTGCTGTCTCAGTGTTTAAGCAACGGTGCACATTTTACCTGCTGCTCAGAGGACTTCTATTGGGTTTTTGGTTTTACACGTCCACTTCTCTATGGAGGTTCAGGGCAGAATGCTTCCTCCCGTGATTCCTGAGGATGGGGAGCCACAGTTGGAGATGAACGGAGTCCGCCATGTGAATGGCGGAGATGCAGAAGTGCCTGTCTCCAAGTCTCAGAGGAGACGCAGTGATGTTAAGGTCTACAAAGAGTTCTGTGACTTCTACGCACGGTTGTAAGTGCTGCCTGTTCTAGGAAAGAAGTGCCGCTTATATGTCTATGTTGCACAGATTTTGTAGAGTTGTCAGTTGTGATATTTTAGGAACATGTCAGTGACTATCAGTAATGAATACTGAAATGTTCTAGTTAATTGTTTACTTATAAATTTACTTTACAGGTTATTTACTTGGAGAATACAGTGTATGAGTGTATAACAACACCCTTGGTTCACCTTGTTGAGTCTATTGACTATCTCTGGCTTTCCTGCTGACAACAGTAGAATGGAAGTGAAGGCCTGTCTTTAAAATTTGTTGTGTCTTTACAGTGCCTCATTTTATAGACATCACACTAGCCAAAGACCTTGGGTCTGGGGACATGAGTGTCTTGGCAGTTTGTCTGTATTTTTAGGCTACTCTGCATTTCATTTGGGACGGACTTTTGGGGCAAGCTGCCCGAGGTTTGACACTGAGGTCATTTTTGGTGCATCACTCCACACATTTCTTTTGTGTGCCACTCTGGAGACGGAGCCTAAGTAGGTGGAAATGCTCAAGAGATTTGTCATTTCCTCTCAGTGTTCCCACAGCCAGGGAGTGTCAGCCTATCGTCCTATAGTAGACCAACTATTCATCATGTCTCATGGGCCAAAATAATGATTTCAAATTGGTGGCACTGAACCATTAAGTCAAAATTTCCTTCTTGCTGACAGCTGACAGAACAATGTCCTCAAGGGTCTAGAACCATGCAATACATCAGGATACCTGCCATGAGGTGTTACTCTTACTGATCGTTACTGATATAAAGAGTAAGCTAATGAAGGACGCAGTCATGCTGGAGGAATGTTGTGTGTTTAGCATCATGGCTGTGCTGGTCGTAATATTGCCTGGCGCCCCAGCCTAAAATGAGGTGATGTAGTTGTCGTAGTATGTGTTAAAATCGCAGCGTAAAAAAGGTTTCCTGGCACCTACTGGCTTTCACCAGAGCAATGCCATACATGGAGCTTTGGCATACATGTCCCACATTATCCAAGAGATATGCTGGAATCCTGACCTTTTAAAAGGAGCTGTTTGCTATTCCCATTCCAGCCCTCCCAGTGAAGGCCCTCTCTTTTCCTTCCATTCTCTTACATAACTAGGAAATGCATATATATAAATATGCCTTTGTGTGACCTGGTTCTAGGCTGTGGTATCAGCTTTGAAAATTTGAGGTGTTTTTATTATCTTAACATGATGAAAATGGAGAGAAAAAAGAGTGTGTGTGAAAATTGGGAAGTAGAGGTTTGCAGGTGTCAAAGCTTACATCGCTTAAATATATAGCTCATCAGTGATATTTGTTTTTTCACAAAGGATAAAATTATTCATGTCTATTCTGAGCCTGGCATACCTATTCTGTGAGTTTGATCACGTCTAATGAAAGTGCTAAATGCCAGCTCAGACAACAAATTCAACATTTGAGATGGATGGTAAAATAGGAATGAAAGGCGTTCAGAGACTTTATGGCAAGCTGTGACTAATGTCTTCATTTTTTCTCATGTTGAATTGTTGCATTTCATTTTGCAATTATGTTTACAGAACACTGGCCACTTCCCCCCTAAAAGCAAACCTCTCACATGAGTTGAAATTACCAGTCAATGCTTTTTTATACAGGTCATCTGACTTTTACTACCAATGCCAATGTTGACAACAGCAACATAAAAGGAGCGAAATACACACAGATTGAATGTTGTTCCATCCTTTAGATTAGAGATGAAAATAAGGTCTTGACTGACTGTGGTCATAAAAGATACCATGGCACTTATTGCAAAGAGCAGGGGGTACCTGGTGTCCTAGGTAAATTCCCCCTGCCTTGGTATGATTGTATGATCATTGACTCATTCCATCATTCTGTACCTCAGGCTGGTTTGTTGTGAGCATTTTGGTGCATAATGGCTGCCATGCATCAACCAGGTCGATGCAACACACTAATGGTGGTTAGTCATATCACTCATTTGCTGTAAAATGCTTATGGTGACTTGAAAAGCATTACATGAATGCAATGTGTTGTTGTTGTTGTACCTTCACTGTCTTTGTAGGACAACTTGGACTGGCCTTCTGAGAAAAGGCTGACTGTCATTTCTCAGGTACTATAGTCCCCTACCAAGACAGAGCATAATGCTAACTGTTATATTGTGTTGTTTCTACAGCAACATGGCAAATGCTTTGGCAAACGCCATCTGTGAGCGCTGCAAGAGTGGGTTTGCTCCGGCTGAGAAGATCGTCAACAGCAATGGAGAGCTGTACCATGAGGGCTGTTTTGTTTGTGCTCAGTGCTTCCAGCAGTTCCCAGAGGGGCTTTTCTATGAGGTAGGCCTCTTTAACAACAATAATAACTATGACAACCACAAACAATGGAACTATTGCCCGCACGTACACGTGTATATTCTGTAGAGGTTTGGGCTTTTAAAATCTCAGATAAATAATTTGATTATGGTTAACTGGACTGACTTGAGGTTGAGGTACATCATTTCAGCACCCTACTAGAAAATGTTATGGACACCTAGTTATGCAAATCTAATAAGGTGCCCTTACAGGAGACTACTACAATATTTATATTATTTGTGTATATGCTTGTTGTAATGTTTATGCTGACTACCTCCGGCTGCTCTGGTCCCTCACATTGAGGCATGAATAAAGACAAGAATAGAACAATAGCCAGCAGCCACCAGTAGCACACCCATGAGTGAAACATTTCCTTTCTTATATCTAACATCAAAGGTATTGCCCAAGGAACAGTTAAATGCACTTCCAAGGCCATGGGGGGAAACAAAGTTAGCATCTTTGAAGTATGCAAGAGCTTGTGTTTTCTGTAACTCAAGGGATCAAATCTTGTCTTCAGCCTAAAGCCATGCATTGACATCAGGGTGGTAAATACAAAAAGCATATCAATGACTTTTATAAGAATACTTATATGGCATTATGTTATTACAGTGGAATGTAAATATACAGGACAAAAATTACATCTGTATCCCAGCATATATTTGATCAACATTTGCAAATCACAATCTCACCCCCCCCCCCCCCCCCTTCTTTTTGCAGTTTGAAGGACGTAAATACTGTGAGCATGACTTTCAGATGCTGTTTGCTCCGTGCTGCCATCAGTGTGGTGAGCATCACAGTCTTAGGAAATTGGGCAACCCAACTTGATAGTAATAATGCATTATCTAATGTCCATAGCCACTTCTCATCTTGATTTTATCATCTGATCTGACATATTATGTTTCAAAACACTTTTTTTTTTTCATACAAAAAGTCACCCTCTGATGACTCTGCACATACCTAACTGTGCTGTGTTCTTGCAGGCGAATTCATCATTGGTCGTGTGATTAAAGCCATGAACAACAGCTGGCATCCCGAGTGCTTCTGTTGTGATCTTTGCAATGCTGTCCTAGCTGATGTAGGCTTTGTGAAAAATGCTGGAAGGTAATTTAAGACATGCAAACTACAGCCTCTAGCCTCTATGCTTAGTTTAGTGAATTAATTCATTGCCATGTCTTGTTTTATTGATTGTAAACACACACCTTGTGAGGTGTACACAAGAGTTAAAGATACTTCCAATCAATAAAAAGTGTTGTTGCACTCTCAACTTCAATATGCTCTCATTGTGATCCTGACGAAGGTACAAGACAAAACGCTGGTCAAGCATATTAAAGTTCCAAGTGTGCCACGACACTTTTTCTTGATTTAGTTTATTGTCATGCCGCTGACTGTTTAAAGTTTTTTGACAGACACTTGTGCCGGCCTTGTCATAATCGAGAGAAGGCTCGTGGCCTAGGCAAGTACATCTGCCAGAAGTGTCATGCCATCATTGAAGAGCTGCCTCTGATCTTCAAGAATGACCCATACCATCCAGACCACTTCAACTGTAACAATTGTGGGTCAGTGAAGACCTTTTGTAACATCAGTGGCCATTCTCCACAATTTGCATAGTTAACATTTATTTGCCTGCAGGTGTAGCAGCCTTATAGCAGATACATCAATAGATGGTTTGGTTACAGACAAGTCCCTATTTTTTTATAGTTTATAACATCTATCATTTTACCAGTAAAAAGCTTCTTTCAGAAGATTAATTAGTCTCTTTGTGTTGGTAAGTTCTTTGTTACCTGTAAAAACAGTTATCTCAGATAGACAGTGGGCATTGTAGATGAAATATTTTAAATGCTCTTATGGAACCAAATTTCCCAAATTGAAAATACAGGCCTATCTGATATACACACACTTACTTGCCATTAGATCTGATGGGAATAACACACCATATTTTAATGTTTCTTCACTTTATTACCTTTAATACTGTTAGTACTACCTAGTAATGGGCTATCAAAATCAGTACGTTGGTATTTAGCTGGAGCCATTTTCGTTATAAGTGATGCAAACTGTTTCTGGTGAAGTCAGCTCATGTTCTGATATTCCAGTTCCTTTCCTAAATAAGAAGTAACGTAAGGAAAAAGAATTGGTATTGGCAGCGTGCTTAGGTAAAAAATGTGTAAAATGTAGAGTCACTAGGGAATTCACAGAATCACAAGCTTCACAAGTTTCTCTCACTTCACCATTTCTCTTACGGTTTCTCTCACTTAGATCTTAAATATATAATGCATTTTATGTAAAGAATATTTGTGAAGATTTAATTTTTTATTTCAAAATATATTGTGTGGAGGCAGTACATATCTGTGAGAAGCTTACTGACTAATTAAAGTTAGCAGATCGAGGCACTTCCAATGACCCAAAATTCCACTGATAAAAGTTTTCTAACTCAAATATTGAGCATTGTCGCTAACCACCTGTAATAACCATTCTTGTTTGCTGGGTCTGTGACCCGCATAACAAATCGCCTGGAAGGTTGTCAGAGACAATTTGACATTGGGATTAAAGACTAGTTTACCCACAGAATGTACAGTGTATTCAAATATTTGGCTTAAACAGTTACTCTTTTTGTAGTACACGCCTGTTTAATAAAGCTTTGCTGCTATGTATATTTTTCCTGTGCAGTAAAGAGTTGACTGCGGAGGCCCGTGAGCTCAAGGGTGAGCTGTATTGCCTCCCGTGTCATGATAAGATGGGAGTTCCTATCTGTGGGGCCTGCCGCAGACCCATTGAGGGCCGTGTGGTGAATGCTATGGGCAAGCAGTGGCACGTGGAGGTATGCTATCTGATTTCATTCAACCACTCTTATAATCTTGGAAATTAGACAGTCCTTAAAATGGATACAGATGTTCAGATGTTGTTGAATTTTGTAAATGTTGTTGTATTTCACATATGTACATGTACATCTTACTTGTTATTTTCTAAAGCAAAATGTATTTGTTACAATCTTGTTGTGTGCTAATTATTTTACAAAACTCAGCTGTTTTATCTTGCGATGCTCTAGTTATTTTATGAACCTATGTTCATCTCTCCTCGTCCTGTGTACCAACTATTTTAAAAAGTTGTATTCAGCTGTGCACATTTTATGTGTGTTTCCGTCAGTGCTGTGCCTTTTCTCTCCTGTCCCATATCATTTCTCTATCTACTTCCTTCTTCTCTTCTACAGCACTTTGTTTGTGCTGTGTGTGAAAGGCCCTTTCAGGGCCACCCGTACTTTGAACGCAAAGGCCATGCCTATTGCGAAAGACACTTTGATATGGTGAGGTGGAGAATGACTGCTTCCTGCCATGCCCTAGCCTGCATTCTGCATGGCTTCCTGTAAGCACTGGCCTGCTCATTGGCAACCCTTGGTTAGGCCACCCTCTTCAGGCATGAGTCTGCAGACAGAACAATAAATAGTACTCCTAATTTTTTTTTGTGACCAACCACCAGACTTATTCCACTACCCTAACACAGGGGTTAGCATTTGCTGTGAGCAGTGCCATTGTGCTGTCATGTACCTGTTTTCTCTGGCCTCCTGTCTGTAGAGTGTGTCTTGTGAAACCTAATATAACTAATCTGAGAATGAAAATGTCCTAATGTATTGGGTTGGGACTGTGTATTTTCAGCATTTTGTATGTGCTAAATGTGAGAAACCCTTCCTGGGACACCGTCACTATGAACGCAAGGGCCTGGCTTATTGTGAGACACACTACAATCAGGTAAAGTTATGAACTGGTCAACATTACCATCTCAGAGGTGTCCAGAATGAAGAAAAGTTTTGCTTGAAGATTATGTGGACCCCTGTCTATCTGTAAGAACTCCCATAATTTAAAAACTGCATATTGGAGCTTTGCATGTAGTGCTGAGTGCAGCAGTTATGAATGGCCAAAGGGGCATACTATTGGTATAAAGAGCATGACCAGGCATGTTTTAGTGTGGATGTTACTGTGACACAAGAACTTATGTTGTGGAGGTTCAAGCTTTCACTTGTGTAATATCGCCATCTGTTGGTAAAAATAGTACATGCATGTTTTCATACACCGTATAAGTTGATATGCCTGTTAGAGTAAGTCTGAATTCAGATCTTCATTTTCTGAATACAAGTTACTGACAAAATTAGGTAAAGTGCTCCATTCTTCATAATTGCTCTCTTTTTGAATTTGACAGCTGTTTGGTGATGTGTGCTACCACTGCAATCGTGTAATTGAAGGAGATGGTGAGTTCTGCTGTTGTTGCTAAACAATCCCTATATTGAGACAACATAACTTCTGCCACCCAGGATGAATAGAGACACACATGCAGACTATGTGCTTACACCCAATATGTTGAATTGATGTAGTTATGCTCATATATAAAGATGTAACTTCCAAAATATGTGCCTGTATTTCCAGATTTAGCAAAAGTGTGTTTATAAAATGCTTTGATGGTCGATGTGTAAACATTGCCACACTTGCATTAAATATGTGTTTTATATGTAGCAAAAAGGAATTTACAATGGCCACTGACAATGTCTAGCTTTACAAATGTATGATTCACATTTCGGCTATGTTTTACAGTTGTTTCTGCCTTGAATAAAGCATGGTGTGTCAACTGCTTTGCCTGCTCAACATGCAACACCAAGTTGACCCTCAAGTAAGTCCTAATCTGTCACAAACTCACAAACACACCCAATATCAGTGATAGGCAACCTACATTGAGTAGCTATGATCTTGCTCCCAAATTACCTGGTTATACCTCTACCCTTAATACAGCTCATTTTAATAATGATGTCCTCTGCCTGGCTGTAGAGTTGGATTTTAGCTTTTGAAGCCAGGTTGTCCATCAATGTACAATACTCTTTACTTTTTTTTCAGATTTATATCCTTTTCTCAGCTTTTGCCCATCTGTGTATTTCTGAAATAATTTCCCACTTCTTTCCCCCTGTTTTCTATGACTACACTCATCACCTCTGGTGCTTCTGTGCTTCCTACTTCTATCCCTGTACCTCTCCTTTCTCCATGTCTGGCTTTGGGTTGTGTTCGCGTAGGGATAAGTTTGTGGAGATTGATCTGAGGCCAGTGTGTAAGCACTGCTATGAACGCATGCCAGAGGAGTTTAAGAGACGCCTGGCTAAGCGAGAGCGTGACTCCAAGGAAAAGAAAAAAAAGATGGCTTCCTGTCTGTAACTTTTCTTACTATCTTCCCTCTTCTCTTCCTTCTATTCATTGGTTAGTGTCATTTCATCTCATCTTTCTCTGCTTATGTTGCATCTGAAAGTTTGTTTGTGTTGAAGAATTTTTCATTTCCACCCTTCATAATCTAAATCTGCACATACTATCATATTTTATACTTTGTTTTGCCCTTTAATGTAATAATTTAAAAGTTTTTGCATTTTTATTTTGTCACTGTGGCAATGTTAAATGTCAAAGTAGTCTCGCCTTATTTTCTGATACTGTGCATTTATCCATCTCTCACTCAGTATAGTATATACTGTACACACACGTGCATGTGTGTGTGTGTCTGTGTGTGTGTGCGTGCGGGTGTGTGTTTCTTGGGCGGCACAGTATTTTGCCATTGCAGAAAATCATGAATAATTGCATGGCCAAAGAAATGTTAAAAACATATTGTTGCTATTCAATGTGTCACTGTTACTCATAACCAGATGTTCTGGATGGATCTGACATAGTTTTTTTTTTTCTCTTTTTTATAGAAACAAATTTGTTGAGTTTGACATGAAACCCGTATGTAAGAAGTGTTATGAAAAATTTCCACTGGAACTGAAGAAGCGTCTGAAGAAGCTTGCAGACACAGCCGGACGAAAGTAACAACATGCCTCTAGAGATAACACACTCATAGAGATATATGCAATTCACAGGATCAAAATATAATGTATTGTATGCCATCCATTTATTTGCTGTACGACTTTGTCAGTGGTAGGTTATAATATAAATTGCATAAGTGGTCCTTAAAAGCCAAATACTGAAATGTTCTTTAAATTGTTGTCTTTTTTTGCCAAAAATACTGTTTATTATAAAATACTGTTACATTTTGGAATGAAGCTATACTGTATAAAGCAAAAGTATAAAAAATTGCTTTGAATAAATGTCTGGTAAATGCAATGTAATGCAATAGAACATACAAAATTACAAAATAAAAAGGAACCACCATGTTTTTTCACGAGAGTACAAATAATCAAACCTGTATCCAGTAAAGCCTCAGGTATAATAAACAAAGAATGAATTTGCAGTTTTAAAATGTATTGCAATATCTCTTGGTTCAGTTACAAGTTACTTAAGTTTTCAGCCACTGCTGAGATTTAATCATCAGTTTTAGCTTACATTTTGTATTGTACATGTAACATACAATACATATTGTAATACTGTATTACACATTCCTTTTTATTGTGTATGATTCCAATGAAGATGTACATTCACAGCTAAAATCATTATTATTTTTCTTTTGTTTTTATTTATTTCAAAAGTGAGTAATGCAAATGTGTTCAACAGCTAAACATGGTCGTTAACATGACTTCCCTGCTGATTTGGGCTGTGTGTGACATCTATTTCATTTCAATAAAAACACCTCATTTATGCAGAGTTCACAAAGATGCATATAATTGAAACAATTATATGGTCTATGATTTGCCTATATTGCTTTGCAAATGTTATAACCTGACACAATTTGGAGATACAGTATAATGTTGTATATGCAATACTTGCAGTAACCATATGTTTTTCACATATAGCATATGAAACAGTTTGGGTCTAACATCCCTGCACCAATATACACATTATAGTACTGTACATTTGTCAATGACTTTAAAGTCTTTAAATGGCTGTCTCGAATATAATAGTAATACCTCAGTACAGTCTACATGTTACTGAATTTCTTTGGCTATAACACTGTTCTGTATGCAGGGTCAGCTTATTGTATATTATATTAGGTATATTCTCACTTCATTACAGTGCATATTCAACATCAAAATCATTAGGGTAGCTTATATATAAAGTCACTTATTTTGTGACTGTGTTAGAGCAAATTATGAAGATACAGGCTGATGATCTACCTGCTAGTCATTGCTGCCTGACGCCTTTTGCAAGTGTGCTCCTCTGAACACTTCTCTGGGCATACGTGAGTCATCAGCTGGAGACAACCAGTCATAGATGTTTCGCTCCTTTAACCTCAATACATCTCCTAGTGGTGGAGCGATGGCAGGGATCTTTCTCTGCCATCCCTGCTGATGCCCTAGGTGTTATTTGGCACACAACACCTATTCTTCCTCCTTAGCCACAACCAAAAGCTGCCATTCTTTGCCTGCCTCCAGTTCTTTCATGGCTTTCCAACACCCTGCTCCTGCGCATCCCATGTCGTGAAGCAGGCGAATAGTTGAAGACACAACAAAGCCCCTCTAGCACATTTCGACAGGGCAAGTGATGGCTTTCCAGCCAGCCTCCCTGCAGACTTCTGCAAAGTGAAAGTCCAATTTTTGTCATTGTGATCACACGGCACAGCACAGCACACAGTGCATACAACAAAATTCACCTCTGCATTAAATCAATCACACACACGAGTGAGGGGCAGCCATGACAATGGTGCCCGGGGAGCAGTGCATGGGGAATGGTACCATGCTCAGGGTACCTAAGTGGCACTACTGGCAACCTGGGGTTTCAATCTATAATCCTGAGGTCACAGGTCTGATACCTTAACCACTAGGCAACCACTGCCCCAAGTTTGCATACTTAGAATGCTTCCGCTTATAGGCAGCCTCCGTGTCCTTCTCCCATGGGACAGTCAGCTTCACCAGGATGGTCTTGTGAGGCTCTGACCACATGATCAGATCTGGCCCGAGAAATGTTTCTACAATCTCCCTGTGGAATTGGAGATGTCTCCCCTGGTCAAGCATAATGGTTCACTCACTGCCAGGTAAGAGGACCTAATGTTACTCTCTGGCGAGAGGGGTTGACATTCTCTCCAGCCCTTGCAAACAGGATTGGACATCTTGCTAGAGTGGAAGGTTTGTTGTTACTCTCCTGTCTGCATGAGTCTGCCACCTCTAATAGCTTCCTCAACACCAGATCGTGTTGCCAACTAATGGCCTTGGCACAACACTGTCTTATAGGTCGACAAGATATGTTGGAGGGTTGCGCTGCTGGTGCTGCAAAGGGGACAGGTGTCTTCAATGGCGAATCAATGGTGGATGCTTCTGAGACAAGGTACGGTGTCATAGGTGGATCTGATCAGGAAGCTGAGCCTGGCTTGGGGGATCTTCTGTAGATCAGACCACAAGGGCCAGTCGAGAACCCCTTCGCATGACATCTAGCCTCCCTGCTGGCTCTGAGATACTGCTTTGATGTTACGGCACTCCTGCTTTTGCCACTTGTGCTGTCATCACCATGGCTGTCCACTCTTCCTTGGAAGTCTTTGACCAGAATATGTGACTCTTGTTTCTCTGAAGACCTGCTCCCTCCTGGACTCTGTCAACTACAATTGTGGTGTTTCAGACTGTTGTTTGCCATGTCAACCTCTTCCTGAGCTTTCCACTTCCTCCCTGTTCATATCTGGGAGCCAGCTGCTCTCACCAGTCGGTCAGTAGATTCCCTCAGCTCTACCACCATCCGAGGCTTCTTTTGCTTGTATCCCAGCAGTGGCAGCTACAGTATGTTTCTGCCAAAAAGGCCTACATCTGACAGGCATCTCGGCAGTCCCAGCTGCTTCTGATGAGTTTTCCAGCCTATCACTCTTCTCTGCCATCGAGGCGGGGACTTCAAAGGCCACATCACCCTTGGGTACAGTATGAACTGTTAACTCAATACTTTGTACTTGCCGGTGAGCTGGCTCAAATCGATTCTGGCCAGGCCATTGGGGACATATTTGACAGAAACCTTTTATTTTCTTTTGAACAATTAAGGGCAAAAAAACTTTCAAATAAGGATATTTGGATGTACCTACAGTTAAGCAGTTGTATTCTGTCACATCTCAAACAATTATCACTTACATCCAACTGGAACAAAAAGGCACTTCAAAAGGACAGCATCAGGCTTTTACAGTATCTTAAGGGAATCTCAACCACCCAGTTTCAACGGCCTCAAGAGATGCTGGGAGAGATGTAGGGGAAATTATACCTGCTGAAACATGGGAGCAAATTATTAAATCATGATTAAGTATCAAGAGAAATGCAGACATGTTTGATTAGTTATAAAATTATGGATCTATTGGACCCCATGTAAAATGGCATGGTTAGGAATTAGAAAGTCTGATTTGTGTTGGAGGCGTGAGGCTGCATGTGTCACTCTTTTGCATATGTTGTATTCATGCTGCTCGCTGTGGGCTAGTATTGTCTCTTTTATGAAGAATGTGATGTTCTCTACACTGATACAACAACCGCTGTTCTGCCTATTGGGCGTGCTGCCAAAGGGAAGTAGGATAAATGTTAACCAAATCTCATGGTGCTGAACAACCATTATTTTTGGGTGCAGGATAGTGTTATGTCTTTAGAAACCAAAGTAAATATAGAATAGAATAGAACACCTTTTTTGTCATTATACCCAGCACAATGAGATTTACAGCCTCCCTTCAAGGTGCACACAGCACAAAGTATAAAAGTATAAATAATGTACTAATAAAAACGACAAAACTACTATGCTATAGAAAAGACACATATGCAAACTCTCTAGGTATGCAGACAGACAGACAACAGATAACAGACTTGAGTTCAATTGGTGAGCAGCATACTGATTGGTAGAGGTAGAATCAGTGCAAAACGATAAAGGAGATCAAGTGAGTCCAAGTAATGGTCAGCTGAATGTCAGTGCAAAGTCCAAGAACTTCAAAGTAAGTCCAAGTAGTGAGCAGCATACTGGGTGGTGGAGGTAGTCTCAACATGTCAGTACTTTGGCAAGGTGTGTCCAAAGTGAGTTCAGTGGCAAGCAGCATACAGAGGTAGTGCAAAATGTTTGTGCAAATGGCAGTTCTCAGTGCAAATTGGAGTTCAGTAGGGTGACAGCTTTGGGAAAGAATGTTAAATGTTAAAGGCAACAAAGATCAACGAAAATTCAATGGTGTCTCAACATGAGATATACTGAACCAATGTTGAAATATCAGTCAACACAAAACGCACTGGTATTCATTTATATTTATATATATTCATTTATAACATTGGGCTAATGGTGCACTCCGGTACATCATAAATCTAAAGCATTCTTCTTCAGTAAATAGAAAACATATGGCAGGAAAATTATGCATGATTATATCGTTTATCTTTGATCAAGCAGATCAAACCTGGATCGTGACTTAAACGCTGATTATCACAGGTTCTTAATCTGAGCAAAAATAGGAAGAAGGAGAAAGTCACTAATTTTCACTTGTCCTGTAATATGGCCTACTGCTTAAGGTACATTGGTCAAAATTGCATGAACAACCAAATAAATGGGTTGCATAAAAGCATGGGACAATCGTTTTGAAATCAATTAAATGCGACCAGTCAGACTTTGACCAGCTCAAATTCAGAGATGCATCTTCCCAGCAGCCAATCACAAGCCTTGAAAAAAAAGAACGTCATTGGCTTTTTGCGGCCTACGCGAAAACGTCTCTGCGTCACGAGTTCGCACACTATTCCAATCGCTAGAAATACAGGTTCCATACAGCTTGGATTAATGGAGAAAGTTTGACAACACGCGTTGTCCTTATTTTGTAAGATTGTAGATCACCCCTCGTAATCATGCGGCGTAGCAAAGCCGAAGTGGATCGCTACGTTTCCTCGGTACAAAATTCATCTCCTTCAGTAAAAGAGGTGAGTTAGCCGGTTCGAGTCTGCGTGGTAGAAGCTTGCTAGCAAAAGATCTGTCGGAGGCGAGGTAGCTAACGTGTCTTGGGCCTGTATGCAAGTTACTAGCTTTCATTTTGGTTTTGTTTGTCGGCGAAAGAAAATGCATATGACATATATTTGTAAAGATTCGCCAGTAGTCGCACCGCATGAGTTCATCGCCTGACTAGCTACTGAGCTTAATATACGTTTGGTCTGGTTTTGCCCAACATTTTCCACTTCCTCGTGGAAAACGCGGCAAACCGGTTTTTGAAACATGTCTTGTCTGAGGGCCGTGTCAGCTACGCTGTGCACAATTCTGCACTTGTTTGACGTTACCATCTGTCTGGTTATCGGCTCAAATGTGTAATATTAAAACTAAAAGGAATTGCCCATGACGTTTAACGGTATCAGTGCCTGCTAATTCAGCTGAGGCAACATTGACGTTAGCTGATTAGCTGCTACACTGATTGAAGAGTTGTCAAGTTTATCAGCATTATTACAACTGATTTATGAGCACGTGTGACTGTTATTTGTTGTTTTTAGTTACCGATTTAGCAATTCAATGCTAAGATGGAGTAAATAAAAATGACGGAATCCATATGCATCACTGACTGTTAACGTTAAATGTAACGTTAAAATCTTTCACAAGCTAATGGCTAGCCAGTAACGCAAGCTGTAATTGGTAGGTCACCGAAATACCAAACAACGTGTCAAAAGTGGCAAGAGAACATTTCTTTGTAATTCATTGCAATCTGTTTGCAGAAACCATTGAAAGGCTTCCTGTTCGCAAAATTGTACTTCGAGGCAAAGGAGTACGAGCTTGCCAAGAGGTAAACTGAAAAATCAACACGTTTGCAAGTAGCTCCTCGTCAGCTGATGTCTACATTTGAATGCATAAAATATAAGTTAACATATTTTATACTAATATTTGTCCTAAATGAAGTTTCCTTTTTATCAATTTTAAAGACATGTGTCGGCATACTTATCAGTCCAGGAGAGGGATCCCAAAGCACACAAATTCCTTGGACAGCTCTATGAACTTGAAGGTGATATCAACAAAGCAGTAGGCTGTTACAAGGTTTGTGGGAGTTTTCGATTCTAAATGAAGAATTGTACTGCTAGTAGTAGGCTGTATTTCTTTATGCTTCATTATTTTTTGTACTTCTCATTAAACCAGTCATATTTCTGTGAATTGAAATGTTGCATGCCATATTGACTTGAGTGTGTATTTGAGAATCCAGCAAACAAAGTTGTTTGTTTACAGCGCTCAGTGGATCTTAACCCAGCTCAGCGAGACCTTGTACTTAAAGTGGCAGAACTTTTGTGCAGCACAGAAGAACGAGATAGTCGAGCAGATTTTTGGGTAGAAAAGGCATCAAAGCTTATGCCTGGTAGCCCTGCTGTTTTCAAGCTAAAGGTCAGTTTTACATTACAGTTATAGTTCTGAAGTCATGTGATTTTTCAGTTATTAACATGGTGATGCAGCAAGTGATGGTATATAAAGCTTCTGTTCTGTGCTTCTGTACAGGAGAAACTGTTAAGTAGACAAGGACAGCAGGGCTGGAACCAGCTGTTTGATCTCCTGCAGTCTGAGCTGCAGTTGCGTCCAGCAGATGCCCACGTGAATGTAAAGCTTGTTGAGTTGTACTGCTCTGATGGGAGATTGGAGGAGGCAGTCAAGCATTGCTTGGCTGTGGAGAAGGCAGGGGTCCTTTGCCACAGCCTGGACTGGTCCACTACTGTTGTGTGCACATTACAGGTATGTTGTAGTTTGTCTTTATTCGGTTCTGTGTTTATTGTGGCTGTGGGGTTGATTTGTTATCCCTTGTTCTGTACAAGTCGTACCTTAAGAGTTGCCATTTTGAAGCGTCTTAACCTATGTTGCAATACTTGAAATACATTCCCTGCATTTGATTTGTTCTTTAGGATTACCTAAGCCAACCAAGTGTGTCCTTAAATGACAAGTCCTGCCGCAAGTTTCAGAAGGAGCTTCTCCTGGCTCACTGCAACCTTTTGAAACACACACTTTCAGAGAAGGTGGTTGCACAGGGTGCAGAAGCCTTGCAGAAGTAAGTTCCTTATTTTACTGCTTTAAAATTAAAGACATGTATAATGGCCTTTGTATGAGACGTCAGAGAGAATGAAAAAAAAAAAGATTTCTCCATAACGATGTTGGGTTTTGTCTTTCTCTCTTTTCAGTTTTGACCATGCAATGCAGTCTCTGAAAAACACTGCCGCCAGCATGACAGACGAGCTTGCGGAGATGTTCATGGAGCTGAAGGGGCACCTGTACCTATATGCTGGAACGCTGCTACTGAAGATGGCTCATGAGCGTGAGCAGCAGTGGAGAGCTGTGGTGGACTTGGCTGCCCTTTGTTACCTCCTGGCATATCAGGTGAGGCCAACAGTGCTCAGTGTTGTGTTGCAAAAAGTTGCGTTATTGGGGGTGCTGTGGTGCAGCGCATAGAGCACCTACACCATAAATGTGAGCAAGCACCCATGAGGACCCAAGTTCGAGTCTGGCCTGGGTCATTACCCAACCCTATCCCATCTCTCTCAATCATTCCAACCCTATCCCATCTCTCTTTATCAAATCATTTCTTGTAGCTATCTTCACTGTCCTATCACATTAAAGGCACAACCCCCCCCCCCCCAAAAAAAAACAAAAAGCTACATTATGATCACTGACAGTATTGTGCATGTAACACTCAATTGTGTATTTCTCTCAGGTTCCCAGACCAAAGACAAAGAGTTCTAAAGGTGATCCCCCTTCTCATCAACCACTGGAGCTTCTGGCTTGTGACAGACAGAGTCAAGCTGGTCATATGCTGCTGAACCTGAGCCAAGATGTTGATCAGTTTGTGAAGGAGGTTGTTGAAGCATTTGGCAACAGGAGTGGCCAAGACACCCTTTTTGACATGCTGTTTGGAGCTGAAGCCCCCATTGGCTTGTCCTTCATCGGCAATGATGACATCCATTCCATCAGTGCCCAGGCTCCTGAGACTGCAGATCTGGTCAAGGCCGATAATGGTGATTTATTCAATGATTAGTTTTATTTTATTTGTCACACATTTCAGACAAATGTTGAAAAAAATCTTTATAAAACAGATTCAGGACCAAAGCCATATTTTCAACTTATATTCTGCTCTTTTTTCCTGTCTTTAATGATTCGCACTGCATACCAAATAAGGTGGTTTAAAGCTCTCATATTATGCCCTTTTTACAACAAGTTAACATGGCTCTCTGAGCTCCACTAAACATGTCTTTAAAGTAGTTTGTTGAAAATACCTCTCGGATTAGGCATTTTCACCTGCCTCTATACCCCTCTGGTTAAGAACAGGCAGTTTCTCTGAATTTCCTACATGCTAGTGAGCTGAGCCTGATACTGCCCCACACCTCTGTTGTCTAGATTATACTCCATTTTAGTTTAGCAAACTAAAATAGAGCAAAAAAAGTGTGGGGATGGCTTCTTTTGGCTTGGTTTCACAGTGTGTGGAAACTATCCTAGCATATATGTTTGCTGTCAGTGTTCGCATGTGCTAAATGGCAAAAGAAGCACATTGATAGGTACTTACATCTTCCTCGGCTCCACGAATAGTCATAAATGGCCCCTTGTTATAGAGTTGCTGCGACCCCCCCCCCCCCCCCCCTTTTTTTTCTTTCTTTTTTTTCAGTGAATGTCCGTCAACAATTGCCGGGACACTGGAAGTCTGGGGGACATGAGTCTTTGTAGGCATGTAGCGCTAGAACTTTTCGAGCGACTACAAGCTTTTGGCCCCCAAGGGCCACCCCCCCCGCTGTGCCAGTGTCCGTCAAAGAGGGGGAGACCGGCAAAAGTTTTCGCTGAATAACTCGATGAACGTTTCACCGAAAAACATGAAATTTTTGTGATATGTCGGGTGTTACAGAGACGTATCGACCCAGCCCATAAACACTCACTTGAAGCATAGCGCCACCTAGTGATCTGGGTAAATGCAAAAATTGGGATTTTGAGTTGCCAATATCTTGGACCGAGAAGGTGGAAACTGCGCAAAATACATCATGCACGATCACCACAAAGACCTCTAACACCACGGCACATGCCAAAAAATGAGGTCCATAGGGGGCGCTGTAATTGTAGAAAATGTCATTTTGCCTATTATCTAGAGAATGCTAATGTTTACAACAATTTTTTTTTCATTGTGAAATCTATTGACCCTCACGCATTGAAAACACTGGTCGACGCCCACTTCCAACGAAAACAATTTCCGTGAAATTTTAACATTGCGAAAACAAATCTGAACAAACTCGTCATAGGCCGTTCATGTGAATCTCACCAAATTTGGTATATGTCATCTACAGACAATGCTGACAAAAAATTATCAAAGGATTTATCTTGAGATAAACCGTTTCGAAGTTACACGTCAATGAACATTTAACACCTAGCTTAAAATTCTTCAAAAGTCCATATCTTGGCTTTTAATTGCTCAAATTTGGTCAAAGTTGACATGCTATCTCTAAACAGCTTTCTTTTCCTGTGTACTACATTTTGTGACATTTCGTCATAGGGGGTGATGTTTATTGGCGAAGCTAGGTGTTTTTATTAAATAACTTGTCAACAATTTTTCCCAAGACAACGATTTTGTGTTAGTATGTCGGTGTTACAGAGGCGTATTGACCCAGCCCATAAATACTCACTTGAAGCATAGCGCCACCTAGTGATGAGGGTAAATGCAAACATTGGGATTTTGAACTGCCAGTATCTTGGACCGAGAAGTTGGGAACTGCACAAAATAAGTCATGCACGATCAGCACAAAGACCTCTAAAACCACAGCACGTGCCATACAATTTGGTCCATAGGAGGCGCTGTAATTGTACAAAATCTCATTTTGCCTATTCCTTGCCTTCACAAATCACTGCTACACAAACACACACAATGTAATTCATTCACACAACCCACACAACCCACATCCATGCCCACTTCCAGGAAATCATTTCCACAGAAATTCTCACCTCACAACACTGCTCTACCACACACTCATCATACAACAGTTCCCACATTTCAATATACTGCGGCGGTCATACCATGTACCGCTATGCGGTACATCTAGTTGAGACAAAGTTTGCTGCTCTTTTTTCCTCTTCAGGTGGGAGCTGATGTAGACACTTGTATCAGTATTGTCAACCGACAATAAAACAGTTTGTGTGTGGATCTAAAGATTTCTTTATAGCGATTCCTGTAATAGCTCTTGCAAGATATCCCTGTTTGTGACGTAGAGTATAAATATAAATGGATGGTTTAAGCATAGTTTCTAACACTGGAGACAATTTTTGCAAACAATTTTTGATTATCAAACTCAGTTTTTGTAGAGGCAGTATAGACCCAAAAAGACATTCAAAGCCCATCAAAAGTGATTTTTTGTATGTTTGTAAGGGTGCGTACCGTAGCCTTGGAAACATTGTCCTTACTATGATTATTCACAGGTGCAATTCAGCTTCATGGAGGCAACCTGCAGCATCTGACCTGGCTGGGCTTGCAGTGGTCATTTATGGGTCAGAGACCATCTCTAAGGGACTGGCTGAAACAGCTTTTTCCTCGCCTGACCCTTGAAACTTCGAAGCTGGACACAAACACTCCAGAATCTATCTGTCTGCTTGACTTGGAGGTGAAGTGTTTCAGTATTTTAATTTAGCACCTAAAATCACTAGTCTAGCTAGACTAGCACACAATTCATATTCTATCAAAAATGACCCCATGGGAAATGTGTTCAATTTGATGTTGCAGGTCTTTCTGTGTGGAGTGGTGTTTGCTAGTCACACTCAGCTTCAGGAGACTGCCAAGATCTCTGCCAGTTCACAACTGCATGAGCCCAGATGCCTGCCTTTGCAAGTCATGAAGCTTTTGTCCACAGACAGACAAAGAGAGTGGTGGACTGCCGTATACACACTCATTCACAAAAAAGCCCAGTGAGTCACTCAGTCTTCAAATGGGTGAAAGTAGCTCATTTTCAAAGCTGCATTGTGCAGAAACTAACGTTGATTTACTTTTTGTCTTATGTGCACTATGCTGACAGACAAATTATGTTTTCCTATTAGACCTGGGACATCGGCAAAACTGCGAATGGTTGTTCAACATGGATTGAGCACGCTTCGAGCTGGGGAGAAACATGGTTTGCAGCCAGCATTGCTTGTACACTGGGCTCAACATCTCAGCGAAACGGTACACCTGCTGCTGTCTGTAGATTACTATAGTGTGTGCTGTTACACAACTTGATCCGCGTTGCCATTTGTTACTTTTCTGAATGGACAGTTCCTCAGTAACTCAAACTCTCAAATTGTACAGATGGTTAAGTAGTTGTAATGTGTGTCAGTCAATTTCTGCCTGCAGTCTAGTCAATAGGGAGAGCCAAAATGAGTTAAGAGTATTAATCCGGTTAGTAAATTAGTAGGCAAGATTTGTCAGAAGCTTGACTTAATCCTAGTGTGATCTCACCAAACTTGCATGAAATGCCATGTCACTCCAATAATGTGACGCAAGGTTTAAGTACGTACAGTGATTTAATTAAGATCTTAATTACTTTGCTTCCATGAACTGTTTAACCCTGTCTTGTATACCTCATGTCAAATTTCAGGGTACGGGTGTCAACTCATACTATGACCAGAAGGATTACACAGGTCGTAGTGTACACTATTGGAAGGTGGTGCTCACGCTGCTGGAAAAGACAAAGAAACGAAGAAGCATCCCTGAACCTCTTGATCCACTTTTCTTACATTTCCCCAGTAAAGACATACAGGTAATGGAACTTTTAACATGGGTGTAGTATTTATGACTTATAAGCTCAGGTTAAACAGCCATGTGTCCAGAATCCTTTGCATCAGGAGATCTAAAATCTGTCCCTTTAAAATATGATTACAGATTTTGGAGGTTAAGAGCTATGAAGAAGAAGCAAGGATAGCCTTTGCTACCCTTCTTGATATTGAAGGCAAAACAGAAGAAGCAATCACTACTCTTGAGGCTATTAATAGCATTTCCTCTAACTGGCAACTTGCACGGGTATGGATTTATTGATTGTAGTTTTCAGATTGTTATTGATTATTATTGATCAGATTATCAAATACATTGTTGGTCACACCATTTTAGTACAGCAAAGCTGACACATGGAGTGGTATATTATCTCATTGCAGATATTTCAGAGACTGTCTGAAGAGGCTGGTAATGGAGTTGAGGAGACACAAGACCGATGTATCACATTCCTGAAGAAGTTCCGGAAACATCTGATTAACATTTACAATGCTAATGCAGCTGAAGTTGATAAGGTAAGACAACTACCACTTTGCTGGGTGGTGTAGATCTTTTCATCTGAGATGCTGTACATACATTGCACTTGGGTATATCATATTTCAACACCAATGGCAGTCACTTCCTGAGCAGTATTTTGAGAAGAAACACTATAGTCAGGTTTCCACTACAGTGAGTTCCGGGCAATTTTTCGGCCCTCTCACGGTTGGCGCGTGTCTCCATTATTGGGCAGTTCTGAAATTGAGGTCTCCCGGAATCTTTTCAGGAACCAACGGAGTTCCCAAAAGCCGTGTTTCCATTAGGGGAGGTTCCGATGGTAATTCAGGGAGAGGGAAAATTTCAGGGACTGTTGTTTGGGTGGTCCTCTCACCTCGCGTGTCTCCACTACAACAGAACGTTTTATCGGACCTCTAGTAAACAAAGGGAAACTTTGTGTCTCAGAGCAGCGAACATGACTGACTGCAGGCTTGCATTCTATGTTGATTTATGGATTAAACCGGATAAATCCTAAAAGTTTGTGGTTAGTGTTCCTATTTATTGTGAGTTTCCAGTCTATTTATGTCTAATATGTTTCATGAGCTTAGATGTTCTGAGTGACATTAGGACAACATGATTAGCAGGCTAAAGTTAGCCAAGTAAACATGTTTTAAGAAGGTAAATAATTGCCTGAGGAAATCGTTGTACACCACATAGCAAGTAGTTAAATGCTTTATCATGGAAACGGCCAAAACAAGCTCTCCTACAACTCTGAGTTTGATAGACTGTACGTTTTCCTCCAACAGGCATATGAAAATACTCCATAGGAAGCGTATTAATCTGCTAGCATGCTAAATTAGTTTGCTAATCTAAAGATAATACGAGTCTGTCTTCAAACTAACCTCTAAGATTAGAGAAAATATAGTTATATGGGCAACTGTGTTTGTAATGAACTCTTTTGTGAGAAATTCATTTTGTCTGTTTAGAAATTTAAGACATAGTGATTTTTAGATCACCTATGGCTGGTAGTGTTTAACAACAGCCTATCAGCATCGAGTTTACCACAGGCTACAAGCTGAACTTTTTCAGGGCCGAACGGAGTACCTAACCCATTTTAGGTACTCTGTTGGTTCCTGTAAAAGTTCCGGGAGATCGTCTATTTCGGAACTGCCCGATAATGGAGACACGCGCCAACCGTGAGAAGGCCGAAAAAAGTTGTAGGAGAGCTTGTTTTGACCGTTTCCATCATAAAGCATTTAACTACTTGCTATGTGGTGCAGAACTATTTCCTAAAACAATTAATTACCTTCTTAAAGTTTACTTGCCTAACTTTAGCCTACTAATCCTGTTGTCGCCACTCAGAACATCTTGTCTTATCTTACGAAACATATTAGGATACATACAATAAATAGGAACAGTAACCACAAACTTTTAGGATCTATCCAGTTTAATCCATAAATCAACACAGATGCAAGCCTGCAATCAGTCATGTTCACTGCTCTGAGACACAGTTTTCCTTTGTTTACGTGGGGTTCGATGAACGCTGTTGTAGTGGAGACACGCGGGGTGAGAGGACCACGCAAACAACATTCCCTTAAATCTAACCTCTCCCTGATTTACCATCGGAATCTCCCCTAATGGAAATGCAGCTTATGCTAAAGATAATATATCATTTCTACAAAACAGTCAAGACTAAATAGTATTGTCTTTTAATGAGCAGTTGTAGGCCACATACATAATTGGTGTCTGTCTGTTTCAAAACTGTATTTATAAATGTTGCATATTTTGCCATTATATCTTTTTACAGAAAAACGAATCTCTGTCCTTTTCAGTGCTCTTTAGTCAATAGCCCCTTTCACATTGCACGACACGGGGTGGCGACACGGTACGACACTAATTTAGCCCGGGACCGCAATGTGTAAGCATGTGTTTTTGACCCTTCTTCTGAAAAGGTGGGTTGAAAAGGCATAGCCCAGTGGCACTGTAACATTACGCCAAGGACATGGTACAATGTACATGAATGACCCGTGCATCGGTGGTAAATACACCTGTCTGCAAAGTTTTCATTCAATTTTTCAAAACGACCGTAGCGGGACACAGAGTTCTTGCTGGCTCTTGCTGTACAACCATTCAAGGGCAAATGACATGCTACTGTACTGCCCGTGGATGCTTACATGGGATTACAAATATATGCGAAGAATACATTTGATGCCGAAATACCATAGCTATTTGTACACGGTACCATCAACATATGGTAAACTATAGCGCTATCATCAAGTAATTTACTCTATCCACACATTTTTGCCCACGTTGTGTCCACAACACTTGGGGTGAAGATGCACTGGGCGAAAGGGGTCTTTGTGGGGATTTGTAGTCACATATTTCGGGATATTCACAATATATGGAGATGTATTGATGGATGCGCTCTGGACATATGATAGCGCTATCATCAAACATTTTACTCTCAGTACAGTTTTCAAACCTTTTACTCACGGTTAAAAAGCACACAACACAATGATTTGTCTCTCAAAATGTGCTGTTTATTTAACATAAAATCATTATGACCGCCGCTGGGACGCTGAATCTTTGTAGGCATGTAGCCCTAGAACTTCTTCAGCGAATAGAAGCTTTTGGCCCCCAAGGGCCACCACCCCCCCCCCCCCCCCCCGCTGTGCCAGTGTCCGTCAAAGAGGGGGAGACCGGCAAAAGTTTTTGCTGAATAACTCAATGAACGTTTCACCCAACGACATGAAATTTGTGTCATATGTCGGTGTCGCAGAGACGTATCGACCCAGCCCATAAACATTCACTTGAAACATAGCGCCACCTAGTGATATGGGTAAATGCAAAAATTGGGATTTTGAGTTGCCAATATCTTGGACCGAGAAGGAGGAAACTGCGCAAAATACGTCATGCACGATCACCACAAAGACCTCTAACACCACAGCACATGCCATAAAATTTCGTCAATACAGGGCGCTGTAATTGTACAAAATGTCATTTTGCCTATTATCTAGAGAATGCTAATGTTTACAACAACTTTTTTTTTAATCGTGAAATCTATTGTCCCTCACGCATTGAAAGCACTGGTCAATGCCCACTTCCAACGAAAACAATTTCCGTGAAATTTTAACATTGCGAAAACGAATTTGAACAAACTCGTCATAGGCCGTTCATGTGAATCTCACCAAATTTGGTATATGTCATCTACAGACAATGCTGACAAAAAGTTATCAAAGGATTTATCTTAAGATAAACCGTTTCGAAGTTACATGTCAATGAACATTTAACACGTAGCTTAAAATTATTCAAAAGTCCATATATTGGCTTTAAATTGCTCAAATTTGGTCAAAGTTGACTTGACATCTCTAAACAACTTTCTTTTCATGTGTACTAAATTTTGTGTAATTTCGTCATAGGGGGCGATGTTTATTGGCGAAACTAGGTGTCAAAAAACAGTTTTTGTTAAATAAGTCGTCAACAATTTTGCCCAAGACAACAATTTTGTGTTAGTATGTCGGTGTTACAGAGGTGTATCAGCCCAGCCCATAAACACTCACTTGAAGCATAGCACCACCTAGTGATAAGGGTAAATGCAAAAATTGGGATTTTGAGTTGCTAATATCCTCGACCGAGAAGGTGGGAACTGCACAAAATAGGTCATGCATGATCAGCACAAAGACCTCTAACACCACAGCACGTGCCATACAATTTGGTCCATAGGGGGTGTTGTAATTGTACAAAATCTCATTTTGCCTATTCCTTTCACAAATCACTCCTACACACTATACAAACACACACAATGTCATTCATTCAAAACCCACATTCATGCCCACAGAAAATCATTTCCACACAAATTCTCACCTCACAGTTTCCCGCGAACACGGGGTTTAAAATGATGCTACGACTACCGGGGTAATAGGAAGTGAACTCACAATTTGTTTTTAATTCAAAATTATGCATTTGGGCTTTGGCTCAGACTTTACCGTTAAAACACATTCCAAACAACTCCAAAATGTGGGATATTATTCCTTGCACATTCACATGATGAAGCCAACAGTCATGTACAGCATTTACATTAAAAACAAATTCCGAGCTCATGTTGGGTGAGTTATACGTGATTTATGCGAAATTAACAGCATATTTCGAGAGACAGTTTGCAGTTCGCTTCTTGTTGGTGTTTTTGTAGTTCTGCACAGCTGTTTCCCCTGCTTTAAAAGTTTAAAAGTGGGTGGTGGCAGTTGAGAAACGTTACCATACCACACCCCGTGCCCCGTCTCGCCTCGGCTCATGTACACATCAACCCGTACTGCAAAAAAGTGTAGGGTCCGAGGTGGGTCGAATTGGCGTGTCGTTTGGACACGCGACCCCGGGTCGGCAGTGTGAAAGGTACAGGTGACCCACTAATTTCGGGTGAAATTACCGATAATATTGGCAGTGTAAAAGGGGCTAATGACTACTAATCAATTCATAGTTTACTTCAGAGTGCTATAATCGCCACCTACTGACCTTTCTTGGTATGGCTGTAGTATCTGTAGACTCAGTATGCTATACAAGCAATAGATAGGCAGGCAAGTGACCAGTTAAAAGCAGGGATGGATTACTGAACAGGCCTACCAGGCACAGGGTTCAAAAAGCTATGGTGCTCTGCATAAAGATGCTACTGTAATATAGGCTTATATTGTGTTTGTTCATCTCATATCTGAACCCCGCTTGACAATAATGATGAGGGTTATACACAGGCTGTTGTATATCAACTACCACTATCAGCCCTGTGTTTATTTCTATTTTTTTATCAGTTTGATATCTCCTCCCTTAAATCTCTGACAGTAAAGTACAAGCTGATTGTTTCATAGTCTGGCACAATATTACTGAATCTCTAATAAAAGTGGTCTTGACCCTGAAATGAGTTATGCATACGTTTTACATGACTGTTTAAACAGGCCTAAAGCAATGCAACATAAGTGGGACAAATCCCACTTATTAGTATTAAAGTATTATCCTTGAGCGACTTCTGTTTTTCAATTATTATTTTTTTTTTTTTGTAGAATTACAGAACACCTGGCAAATTGACACTGCTTGCTGTTCTCACATAAATTGATCCAGGGAACCTGTGTTTATTACAAGTGTAGAGTCTAACACGTTTTATCCTTTGTTGAATCTGTTTTAGTTATTTAAACCAGAGAGTATTCATGATTTGACTGATTTAACAGCTCTTATATTAGCTCTTGTATCTTACAGCATGAAATTGTATCTGATCTTTGACACTACGTTTTTCATACATGTTTCTGTAGCTTCCAGTATCGATGGAGGAGGTTTTGGAACTGCTGGAAGAAGTGAACCAACAGCTGGGTGAAAATGGAGATGTGATGGATGAAGAAGAAGGCCGTCCTTTCCATTCAAGCCCTCACCAACTCGCAGAACCAGCTGCTGCAAGCTCACACATTAAATTCTCTCCATCACCTTCAAAGAATACATCGTCTCCTTCCAGGAGACACATTGTAAGTTCTTAGATGACGTGTTTTTTATTTTTAATCTTTCATTTTGTTTCACATTTTAAAATGATGTTTCACTTCACTTAAGTTCTCTCCAAAGACGCCACCTCATTGGGCAGAGGACCAGAAGTCTCTGCTTCAGATGTTATGTCAGACAGTTGAAGCACTGAAAGTAAGTTAACCGGTGGCATTTTCTTTATGATGGACACAGATATATATATATGATCATGGCTCAATGGCTGAATCCCACTGCATGTAGTGATCACTGATCATTTTTAAAAGTGAGCATAGAAGATCATTAACCCAACAAACATCTTTTTATGGTGTTTTATGGTGGTGTTTTATGGTGAGTTTTGTTTACGTTGGCTTATGGTCTCAAACTGTTCCTTCAGTATGCCTATTATTGCCTCTGGCAGGAGAATGGTAACGCCTTGACACGAACTGACACTTAAAATTTACTAAAAGGATCAGGTTCTGTGCATTTAATTTCATGTGATCATCAGTGTATGGTGTTGCTGAGAGAGTGATTTTGATGCATCTGTGTTCAGGACTGTTTAAAGCAGATGTCTACTTGCTTCTGGGTGTTTTTCCCTATCACAGAATGAAGTTCACGACTTGAGACTCAATTCATCTGATGCAAACACATCACCACATCACAGAGCTTACGGGGAAGGATTTAGTGCTGACACCCTGCAAGAGTCTTTTCCAGCTGCACAAACATTCCATGGAGCTCCTCTTACAGGTACAAATATGGCAGCCTCAAAAATGTGAAGCATCAATTTATCAATAAACATGAGGAATATTTACCTTTGTCATTTACACTAAACATTAAGTGTATTTTATGAAGTTCAGATTGAAGAAATCAGATTTATGCCTGAATAATGCATTTTGATGAGATGCTTTCTGACTGTAATCTGAAGGTTAATATAAAAAAAATAAAGCAGACCGTCCAGGATTTCACAATGGTGCGATTGCAACCTTCATCTCCAAATTCATTGCGGCCTCTCAATTTTCTCCAAACAGCGCAACTTTTGCCCCAGCGTTGTAATTTCACGCTAGACATTGCTTTGCTCCTTGCTCTGTTTAGAAGAAGCATGAAAATTTGTGCTTCAAAACTGCTCACACTTACCCACTAAAATAACCTTCAATGACCACAACAAACGTATGCCTTGAATATTTTTTTAATGAAAGCGGAAGAAAACTATTTTGCACTGTGTGTAATAATGTTAAAGGGCATTGGAAGTAATCTAATGCAAAGTGAAAGTGGTTTCCATTTGTCATTGTGAGCGCACAGTGAACGTAACTAAATTCCATATTTGCTTTTAACCCATCACAAGACGGCTACGGGTAATTCCTTATCAGTTGAAATGGGTCCTAAACCATGGTTTTCAAAATTTTCAGTTTTTTTGTCCAAACATCCTTCCATGTCTTATTAGAATCAAACCAAAATTTCAGCTTCATATCTTGTTTAGTTTGTGAGATATGGCTCCTCAAATATGGATAGAAGTGCCCTGAAAAATGCTAAATATTCCAGTATTTCATAAATGCCACTTTTTTATACACCTCTCCTTTTAATGCAGCCACATTCTTTCCTAACAATTTGAACACGGGGACAATATCACATTAGAATTATAGTCCTTTCCACCATTAAAACCATATATTTTTTAAAGCAATGAAAAAAAAAAATGTTCTCTTGTCATGAATGCAGAGCACTTACATTTTTTAAACTGTAAATATACATAGTTCATGAGGAAGAGTACATGTTGGGGGGGGAAAAAAAAGATGGTTAGTTGTCATATTTTAAAGCTACGAGGCCTCAAAGTTGGCCAAAATGGAGTTTTGTTGTAACAGTGCCAATTTTATTGCCTTTTTTCAAGGACAAGAGGAAATGCAAACCCAGCTTTTCTTTTATCTTGCAATAGCATACCACTTTGTAGACATGTCTCTTTAAAGGAGAACTTCGGTGTAAAATGAAAATTGGCATGTTAAAACATCATACCGAGTTGGTATGTGTACTGAGGAGCAAAATTGATTTAGCCTGTTGCATTCAGAGTTTAACTATTTTTTTATAGTTTGACCCAGAAGGCTAACAATGCAAGTGGTAGGTGCCCTTAGACGAAGCATGATGACTACGCTATTTTAAAACCATTAAAACAGCTTGAAGAAGCTCCACACTCCATCGGTAGTACAACAAATACCCTGACATTAAAAATGGAGGCATCACTCTAGAATTATTTTTATTTATTTTTTTGCAACTATGACTATTTTTCCACAATTTCTTTGCAATGAATACACTGTCTTATATCACAACTTTTTAGAAACGCTCCTGTACATTCAGGTATTTTAGGCTGCACCTATCTCAAAATTGATATGCGAAGTCCTGGAGGGGAACTGATGAGGGAAAGCAGTGTGTAAGCTTTATATGTCTATGCAATATCATGTATTAGGGTCATGTGTACCAGTTTTCTTATGTCTTATGTCTCGCCTTTACCATTGTATTGTGTAATTCATTCTGTTTCATTAAAATAATTATTTTACTCAGTTTATGTGATGCTACACCTCAGTGACAATAGGTAATTGTAGTGTACAAATGTATGATCTGAATGGATAAACAAAATGCCAATATAACAATATATTTTCATTTACAGTAGCCACCACAGGTCCCAATGTGTACTACAATCAGTCCCCTGCTTACAACACACAGTTTCTGTTACGTCCTGCTGCAAATGTTACACCCACAAAGGTATGTATCAGTTGCTCATGACTTGAGAAAATAGTATCTTTTCCTTTCTCGTTTTACGTATAAATAATGTGTGGTTGTGGTGCTGTGTGCTTGTTTTTATTTCCTCAGGCACCAGTGTACGGAATCAACCGTTTGCCACCTCAGCAACATATGTATGCCTACCAGCAACCCACACATACTCCACCACTGCAGACCACACCAGCATGTGTGTATCCACAGGACTTTGGGGCACCACTTCGCTTTGAGTCGCCTGCAACAAGTTTACTTTCACCATACAGTGAAGAGTATTACGGCCACAGTGTTCCTCAGCCCACAACCAACCCCTCTCTGCCAGAGCCTGGATACTTTACCAAACCATCTGTTGTGTCTACTTCACAACCCCCAAAGGGTAGTGAGGGAAAAGCTTTGGACTTTGGAAAGATAGCATTTGGCCAGTCTGCTGAACCTTCCAAAGTGCCAGCCTTTGGTACCCAATCGGCATCTACAGCAGTGCCACCCACTGCCTTCAAATTCAATTCCAATTTTAAATCTAATGATGGTGACTTTACATTCTCAGCCACTCAGGGAAAAAACAGTGAAAGTCTCTTGGGACTTCTGACCTCAGATATGCCTAGAAATGATGGACAGTCAGAATCAAAACCTCTAGCTCAAGACCTGACACAAAGTCAAGGTGGGGTGTTTACATTTGGCAGCAAAAATGTGTCTGGATTTTCTTTTGCTGATGCTGCGCAAAATAAGACTAGTTTATTGGGCAAATCTGAACAACCATTTAGCTTTTCAGAGCTTGCCAAGTCAACAGCTATGGAACAAGAGGATAAAATTACAGAGAGTGATAACGATAGTACACATGTTGAAGAGGATGAAGATGGACCACATTTTGAGCCCATTGTACCTTTGCCTGACAAGGTAGATGTGAAAACTGGAGAAGAAGAAGAGGAGGAAATGTTTTGCAACAGAGCTAAGCTCTTCCGATTTGACACAGAGACAAAAGAATGGAAAGAGAGAGGAATTGGGAGCATCAAAATTCTGAAGCACAAGACATCAGGCAAAGTTCGTTTGCTAATGAGGAGAGAGCAGGTCCTTAAGATCTGTGCTAACCACTACATAACAGCTGACATGGTTTTGAAACCAAATGCTGGCTCTGATAAGTCCTGGGTTTGGTATGCTATGGACTATGCAGATGAAATGCCAAAAACTGAGCAATTGGCAATCCGGTTTAAAACTTCAGATGAGGCAGCCCTCTTCAAGGCAAAATTTGAGGAGGCACAGAGAGTCTTGCCGAAGTCACCACAGAAACAAGATCAAGTAGATGAAGGCAAAGCAAGTACTAAGGCCAATTCTTCAGAGCTTTCACAAAAAGTGCTGGATCTAAAAGCCCAGTTTGGTAAGAGAGAGGGTGAATGGGATTGTGATGTGTGCTGTGTTCGGAATGCCTCCTCAGCCAAACACTGTGTCGCATGTCAGACTGTTAATCCTAACAGCTCAAAGATTGAGGGCAAACCATTAGAACCGATAGGATTTCCATCAGGGACCACATCAGCAGGAGGTTTTACCTTTGGCATCACTGGAGAGGCTGCAAAAGACACTAGCAGTTTAACAAAAGGATTCTCTTCCTTTGGCTCACAAATACCCATGTCATTTAAGTTTGGAACCAGCTCGTCCACGTCAACAACATCCATAAGTAGTCCTACAACTTCTGTTGCCTCGTTGACTGCTCCATTTGGGGGTGGTTTTGTGACCAACGTGTCAAACCAAGCCACAGATGATGCCTCAACAATGAAACAATCATTTTCATTTCAGTTTGCTAAGAAGGAAGGGGAGTGGGACTGTACTACTTGTTGTGTAAGAAATGCGGCATCCTCAAGCAACTGTGTTGCATGTCAGACTGAGAATCCCTCAAGCAAAGTTGAAAACAAAGAGCTAAAAGCGTCCTCATTTTCCTTTGGCTCCAGTTCTGATTCAGGATTTGGTGCTCAGTTTGCTAAGAAGGAAGGGGACTGGGATTGCCCTACATGTTTTGTAAGAAATGTGGCATCTTCAAGCACCTGTGTTGCATGTCAGACTGAGAATCCCTCAAGCAAAGTTGAAAACAAAGAGCCAAAAGCTTCCTCATTTTCCTTTGCCTCCAGTTCTGTTTCAGGATTCGGCGCCCAGTTTGCTAAGAAGGAAGGGGACTGGGATTGCCCTACATGTTGTGTAAGAAATGTGGCATCTTCAAGCACCTGTGTTGCATGTCAGACTGAGAATCCCTCAAGCAAAGTTGAAGACAAAGAGCCAAAAGCTTCCTCATTTCCCTTTGGCTCCAGTTCTGTTTCAGGATTTGGCGCCCAGTTTGCCAAGAAGGAAGGGGACTGGGATTGCCCTACATGTTTTGTAAGAAATGTGGCATCTTCAAGCACCTGTGTTGCATGTCAGACTGAGAATCCCTCAAGCAAAGTTGAAAACAAAGAGCCAAAAGCTTCCTCATTTTCCTTTGCCTCCAGTTCTGTTTCAGGATTCGGCGCCCAGTTTGCTAAGAAGGAAGGGGACTGGGATTGCCCTACATGTTGTGTAAGAAATGTGGCATCTTCAAGTGCCTGTGTTGCATGTCATACTGAGAATCCCTCAAGCAAAGTTGAAAACAAAGAGCCAAAAGCTTCCTCATTTCCCTTTGGCTCCAGTTCTGTTTCAGGATTTGGTGCACAGTTTGCTAAGCAGGAGGGACAGTGGGATTGTGACCAGTGTCTTGTCAGAAATGAGCAAACATCTTTGAAGTGTGTTTCCTGTCAAGCTCCTGGTCCTGGACAGCCTCAAGATGGATTGGCGACTATGTTTGCAAAAAAGGATGGTCAGTGGGACTGTGATGTTTGCTTGGTAAGAAATGAGGGCATCTCCACCCAGTGTGTCTCCTGCCAGACACCCAACCCCAGTATCAAAAGCTCTGTCACCTCAGCACCTTCAAGTTCCTCCTTCAGCTTTAGCTTTGGAACCTCAAGTAAAACCAGCCAACCCAGTGAAACAGGATTTACAGCTGATTTTGCAAACACTGGTCCCTTTCAATTTGGTCGAGATAAAGAGAAAAGAACCCCAGCACCTTTTAAATTTGAAAATCCTAGCAGTGCAGGTTTCTCTTTTTCAATTCCATCTGGTGGCTTTAAGTTTGGCACCCAAGAACCTCCTACTGAAACCCAAGCCACTGAAAGTGAGCCACCCCCTGTTGGCTCTGCATCTATGTTCCTGAAAAATATTGCAGAACAACACAGAGAAAAAGAAAATGAGACTGCTACGGTAACATTGACAGCTTCTACTGATAAATCTGAACAAGAGGAAAACGCTCTCTTCATGCCTAAGCCAAACTCGTTCAGCTTTGCAGACCTTGCAAAATCTTCGGAAAGTTTCCAGTTTGGCCAACAAGATCCTACTTTCAAAGGGTTTGCAGGAGCAGGTGAACAACTTTTCACTTCCCTATCATCAAGCCAGAAAGCAGAGGTGTCTGTAGATCAGGATGATGAGGACATGTACAAGACTGAAGAGAGTGATGACATTCAGTTTGAGCCAGTGGTCCAGATGCCTGAGAAAGTAGAACTTGTCACTGGTGAGGAGGACGAAGAGGTTCTTTACTGTCAACGTGTTAAACTCTTCAGGTTTGATGCTGAAACAAGTCAGTGGAAAGAGAGAGGAGTTGGCAATCTGAAGCTTCTAAAAAATTGTGGAAATGGTCGATTAAGGGTTCTTATGAGACGAGAGCAAGTTCTAAAGGTTTGCGCAAATCACTGGATCACTACAACAATGAATCTAAAGCGTCTCTCTGGATCAGACCGTGCATGGATGTGGCTTGCAAATGATTTTGCTGATGGAGATGCAAGGTTGGAGCAGCTTGCTGCCAAATTTAAAACCCCAGAGCTAGCTGATGATTTCAAGCAAAAGTTTGAAGAATGTCAAAAGCTGCTGTTGAACATTCCTCTCCAGACACCCCATAAACTCGTTGATACTGGTAGAACAGCGCATCTGATTCAAAAAGCAGAAGAAATGAAATCTGGTCTTAAAGACTTGAAATCTTTCTTAACTGATGACAAAAGAATAAAAGATGACACTAAAGACATTTCATCAGTGAGTAGCACATCTGGGCTCATCATCAAACCTCATGCTGAAAGCACTGGTCCCACTTTGGAATGGGACAATTATGATTTGCGTGAGGAAGCTCTTGATGACAGTGCAGATACATCTGTTTATGCCTCACCATTAGCTAGCAGTCCTATTCGTAAGAATTTGTTTCTCTTTGGGGAATCTAGTAGTGGATTTAGTTTCAGTTTCCAGCCTGTTCTTAGCCCTGCAAAGTCACCGGCTAAATTAAATCAGAGCAGAGTATCTGTTGGGACGGATGATGAACAAGACACAACTCAAGAGGAAGAACGGGATGGTCAGTACTTTGAGCCTGTTGTGCCATTACCTGACCTTGTAGAGATATCAACAGGGGAAGAAAATGAGCAAGTTGTTTTCAGTCACAGGGCCAAATTGTACCGCTACGACAAAGACTTGAGCCAGTGGAAAGAACGTGGTATTGGAGATCTTAAGATTTTACAGAATTATGATACTAAACGAGTGAGGCTTATTATGAGACGTGATCAAGTTCTTAAACTATGTGCAAACCATTGGATTAGTAGTACAATGAACCTGGAGCCAATGAAGGGAGCTGAAAAGGCTTGGATCTGGAGTGCTTTAGATTTTGCTGAAGGAGAAGGCAAAGTGGAGCAGTTGGCAGTCCGTTTCAAACTACAAGACACTGCAAATAGTTTCAAAGAAATCTTCGATGAAGCAAAGACTGCTCAGGATAAAGACATCCTTCTCACCCCCGTGCCCTCAAGGGAAGGTCCGTTACAACAGACTACATGTGGCCAAGCTGCTGTTGCTGTTCTTGAAGAGACCACACGTGAACGCACTGACTTGTCTGATGAGGCATACCATACACCGGAAGACAAGGCTGCCGCTGCACACAGTCCTCAGCCATCAGCCAAAGCTGTGGTTTCTCCACCTAAATTTGTCTTTGGTACAGATTCAGTCCAGAAAATATTCGGGAGTCCCTCCAGTAAAGATGTACTTCCAGGAATATCCTCTCAGCCCAAAGAAAAAGCACCAAATACATCGGCCTCTACCCAGCCAGCAATACCGGCATTCAAGGTTCCTGAGGGAGGTAAGGAACTCATGTTTTATACAATTGAATGTGTTAAACAGACTGTTCAAAAATAAAATGGCAGTGTTTATCATTATGAACATAGAGATTTAAAAAACTGACTGCAGTTGATTCCCCCCCCCCCCCCACATATCCTTTGCAGACAATTAGTATTTTTCTTTTTCTTTTAATAACCAGTACAAAACCTTGTGTGATTTGAAAAGTCATGTGGTGCTCCACTTGAGGAAGCCACAGTCATGAACAAAACAAAGAGCATCTAACTAAATGATCAGATGAACAAAGATACCAAATGCTCATTTGAAACATGTAATGTGGTCAACCATCATTTCCCAAAACTAACACTTCAATTAATTAAATCTAATAGTCACTGTAGGCCTAGTTTTTTTTCACCCACCCACCATTATTTTTTAGGATTGGATTTTAGGCTTTTCAAAGATAACCCTATGGCTTTTTGGACCAGCACATCATCCACCCAGTTTGAACCCCAAGGTATTCTGTCACTGCACTGTTGTGTGTGCTGTGACTCATCACCCACTGAGCAGTCACCCTCTGGCCTCTGCTGCCAGTTAACATGGTTGTATGGTGTGGAAACATGCATTTTTTGCAAGGATTGAATCTAACATGTTGCATGTCCATTGTTTCAAACCTGACAGACTACTAGGCATGCATAGTAAGGTTTTATTTAGTTTAGTTATAAACGTATGAATTGTGAGGCAGCAGAATGTTACTTAGATATTACACCCTGGAAGTGACAACTAGGGGTTGTTCATGCCAAGCGATTTTCACGCTGTTGAAATGGGACACCCACATTTTCTATTGCAGGAATCTGCTGTGCATAGTATCTTAAGGTCAGGCACATATTTAGTACAGGATGTCTAGCAACAGCAGTGTAACACTGCACATGCACACTGGGTATGGCACAATATTTAGAAAATGAAAAGTGGCTCTTATACTCATCCATGACTTTAACCTGGAGCTGTTAGTGTCTGTTAGAGTCTAAAACACATTCTCAATTTGGAATATATAGCTTGATCAGCAGTTGACTTAGGTATGAGGTGTAATCATCCTGCTCATTGTAGTGAAATGCATGTGAAATTTTAAAGTATTTGCATGCCTCAATATTTGTGTGGACCTAACACCTTTTGCCCAACACATTACAATAAGTACAGTGTGATTTGGCCCCTTGGATCAAAGCTTAGAGCAAGCAGTCTTTGAAGGGTAATGCCACCCATTTACCCCATTTTCAGAATACTCCTTTTTGAGAGTAAGGAAGAAATAACTGCACTCAAGAAAAGGTGTTTATATGGCACACTGGAAATTCTTGTTCATTGCATATAAAGTTTTGATAGATAATTATTACTGGTCAGTGTCCCTGTGGGATATTCAACTATTTTTTGTTCTACTCTGTATGAAAATCACACACTATATATCATGCACCTGCACTCACTGCCTGATATTTGATAAAGGTAAATAATTTGCTTGGAGAAGTCCTATTTTACTAAATATTGTTTTATTGTTTTGTCAAACCTCATAATTAGCGTTAGGGATGCACCGATTGACCGACTGATGAGCAGACTGATGATGATGGCTGGCCGGTCAAAATTAAAATTGGCCGATTTCATGCCGGTCAAAACTTGTGTACTACATGATAAAAACCAACACCAGCAGCACACATATGCAAATGTATTCTAGAAGTCACACAGCAGTGTTTCCCATACATTGTCCTGCCATAGTCTAAATTGGGATCGACCGTTATGTTTTTTTCAGGGCCGATACCAATATCAGTTACCAAAAATGAAGGACAATAACCAATATGTAGAACCGATATGTCAGTTGAAGGGGGGAAAAAAGGGGAGGAGGGGGGTATATAGTAAAGGTGGTAGCACATATTTAATTCAACACCATTTAATTATGCAAACTCATTTCTTATTTCACTGAAGCTGCCTATAGCATTTAAGAAAATAAAGTTATACAAAGTCAAATAAAACTACAATAGAGGAATGAAAAAAAAAAAAATCACTCCCTGATTTCTTATGAACTTAAAATGAGATTGAGTCAAATAACACCCATGGATGAACTAAAACTTGATGAACAAATGTAAGTATTTAAATGTATTATTCAAATTTATTAATCACCATAATAGGCATATCTACTACAAAATGATCAAAAGACGCCTATCAATTTGCATGATGTGTAAATCATGTGCATCATGTTAATACAAAAGCAATTACTTTAATGTACAGTAGACTATACAATAAGGTGTTTGGTTGTTAGGGGATCTATCACAAAGAGGATGCTTTGACAGCGTGTGTGTGTGAATGCATGCAGCACGAGAGAGGGAGAAAAGAAGTGCATGGGTAATGACAAGTGTTAAGGTTGAATATTTTAAATGCTTGCTAGGCTATTTAAGCACACAATTTACCCATATGTAGGGTACTGTAGGTTTGTGAGCTTGGAAGGCACCTTAATAATCTATGTGACGTTCACAATCACAAAGTAAGCTCAGGACAAGATTTAGTTCAGGTTTGGATGTATTACGGCCGGCCCTGCCAGTGAAGTGCCTGTAGTTTTTTCTGCCATTTTCAGGAAAAGCCAATTACTTTTTTGTTTGCTATTGCATACTTTGGGACTTGTTTGGGGCTGTCGCATCATTCTGGAGATTGTTTGGCTACAAGCCTGCCTACTCGTCACATTTACTGCCACATTGTGAGACATTTTAACTTAATATTACAATGGTGAGTTTGGATTATGTTTCAGTAGTAAGACTAGCACCTAGCAATGCTGTAGTTTTTAGGCTAAGGTAGGCTAATGACTTGGTCCAAGTAAACAGCATATCACTAACGTCAAGACTTGGGAACGCGGGAATTAAATGGAGCGAGTGCTTTATTTATGGATCCGGAAAATGACAATAGGTTACAAAGTGTTGTTTTGCGACTTTACAAAGTAACGTGTTTCATTTTATTTATCAATATAGGCTTATTGGTAGAGATAATGGGCGATACCGATTATTATAAAAATGCTAAAAGTCGGCCCTAATAATCGGCCTGGCCGATAATCGATCGACCCCTAGTCCAAATATGGGAAAAAATATATATATTTCCGCCATACCAATGAATACCGACATTTCAGCTAGTCTCATTTTGTGTGCATTCATTTAAATTATGTAAGTCGATTAAAATAAATAAAATATAATTCAGGAAAACAATTCAGGCCTGCTTTGGTGTAAGAAAAATATCATGAACCTGCAACATGCTCTGCACACCCTCGGAGCCGCCTCCTCGGACGCACGCTCACACACACGGTGAAAGATTGTCTGTGTGCCGCTCCAAAACGGCTATAAATTAGTTATGAAGTGACAAAGATGTCACCTATTACTGACTGTTGTTACTGACTGACCCTGAGTTCAAGACCATCAGAAACATGTAGTTTGTTGACTTTGACATTACCTAACATGTTCGCTAGTTCACGATATTTAGCTTGTTAATTAGTTGGAGGATTGCGCCTAAAGTGGTCACGTGGAAAGCTTCTCTGTTAAAACAACATGGTCAGACGAATCTTCATTCCAAGCCCATGCAGGGAAGGCTTCATGCTGGCACTGCGAGCACTCGGCCATCTCTGGAAACTTTTTTCAGCAAAGAGTGAAAAGCCATGATTAGAATGTTCTATTAAAATAAAAATAAAATAGTCTTTGTGTGTGCTGTAAAGCAGTTAAAAAAATGAAATCTGTATTGGCAGTTCACACTCTATGAAAAATCAGAAATCTGAATCAGAAAATTGCAATCCGTGCATCTCTTCTTAGCCTATTTGGACTGTTTTAATTACAGACATGGTCACGTGCATCTTGAAAAACATAGTGAAAAAAACACATCATGAGTCATGAGATGTTGAGTGTAATGTATTTTAAAGTTTGTGTAACTATACACAGGAGCTCTGTAGTAGTCGCAGTACAGATTTCTTTCTTTCTCTCTTTTTTTTTTTTTTTTAACTCAAAGGTTAATTGCAGCATTTTACACTTTTAAAGTCTCATTTTCAGGTTGTTTACCATATAATGAAATGGCTAGGGTGTGAAAAATTGTTCCAGTGCCCCTTGACTGCCATTTTGTAAGAATTTGTGACTTAAGCAACAACCTAACATTCTCTCAGTGGAAGTATTAATCAAAATTCACAACTTGACCATTCTAGTGTATAAACAGCCTAAAAATTTGGCATCAAGTGTGAAATCCCACAATTACCCTTTAAGTGTCTACAAAGATTCCAGTATAGAATAGATGTAGATCATCTTTGTTGCTTTGATCATTGATGGTCTGTTCTGAAATTTTGTGAAATAGGCAGCATTCCCTTGGACTTTTAATTTGTTATTTGTTCTTCCGATATGCAATTTGTACTCATGTCGTTTTTTAATTCTCCAATTTGGTTTACTCACATTATGTTGGAATGTTGGTTTTAAAGCCTAATCTGTTTTGATCTCACAATGACTGCTGTTGTTCTGCCCTAACCTTTATTCTGAACCATTTCTCTTTACTAAAGCTGCGTCTCAAAGAGAAAATAATGTGGAGGATGATCCAGCAGACTCTGACGAAGTTAAGATTGTGTATGTGCGTGAGCCCACAAGGGAGCAGGCGGAACTGGCCAGCGAGTTGATGCTCCCCCTCACATTCTTCTGTTACAAGAATGAGCCAGGTTATATCAGTGACGACAGTGAGGACGGTATGTCAAATTTCAATGTGTTTTAACTGCGGCATTCTCATTTGAAGGCAAAATTGACTATTTTTTGTTCCTATCTCATCCATTGTACAGATGAAGACTTTGACACTGCAGTGAGAAACCTCAATGGAAAACTGTATCCTGATCAGCCAGAAAGAAAGGCTGGTGCTGTGAGCAGTGGTATGTTGTCAGCATTCATCACTATGATTTCATTTGCCATTAAAGTCTGATTTATGCTTCTGCATTGAAAATGCAGAGTAGTTACGCATAGCCTGTTCATTGCCATGTATAGCTCCTATGCTGTTGCCTGACATGCACCTTCAAAAAATCCTGACTTTGCTTTAGGTGAGACTGGCTATTGGGGCTGTGATTGGCCAGCTGTCAAGGTGCTCATAGCCGTGCAGGCTGCAACTTACTGTTGTAGGGACTAGTAACATGACTGTACTAGACAAGTTCACTGATGAGTTTTGTAAATCCCATCAGACAAATTATATGTTATAATGACAGGGATGTTATGGTGTAGTACAGTAGCCATTTCTCAGGAACATTTCAAATTCACACTTCTAAGTCAGCACCTTCTGGGCAGTTAAGGGAAGTCTGCTTGCCCGTAGAACTCTAAACGCCTGTCAGTAACGAACTCAGTATATGTCTCAGTAACTTTAACAATATCTAATTGCAATAACAACACGTAACACTACAGTCTCTGGGGTATTGCTGCTCCAGCTAGCGTTATGGTGGTGACATGCAGAACTTGAAGGGGTTTCTGGCGGTTTTACAGTTTACAGAGTTGAATCAGTGAAGAAGCATAAACAAGACATTCACTTCTTCAGTTGGTGCATCATATTTTAGTCACTAATGGTCTTTTGATGGTGTGCTGTTTTTTCAGGTGGTACGTCCCAAGATGTCAAAGATCCAGAGTGCGTTATAGTCTGGGAGAAAACACCAACCCCAGAAGAAGAGAGCAAAGCTAAGAGCCTGCAGCTTCCCCCAACCTTTTTCTGTGGAGTGGGTACTGACTCAGACACTGAGAGGGATAAGACTGAAGACTTTGCAACAGAGGTCCGCAAAGTACAAGAAGCTCTGGTGGGTGATGCACACGTTTATTAAAAACAATAAAACCCACACAAGGTCTCCTGAGACATTTGCATTACTGTACTACTGTAATCGCTAAGGCTTTTGTATGTTGAAACAGTGGACAATATAGCGATGAATCAGAAACAGCTGTTCATAACAATTTTTACATTTCCCTGTGTTGTAGTTTTATCTTTAAAAAGGCTTTCTCCCCCCCCCCCCCCCAGGATGAGCAGAAAACTGAAGACGTAGATTCCTCTGAGGGTGCAATCGCAAGAGAGGTCAAGACTTTGGCAGAGCACTCATACGAGGTAGCAGCTGAGGGCAGTGGAAGCTGTCCCATTGACCTGTCTACGAAAAAGAGCACAGTGTTCACTTCCAGTGCTTGTCAAGGTATTGTAATTTCAGTTGATTAACTAATTGAGTTAATTCAAACCATCACAGTGGAGACATGTTTGTTTATCTGTTAGAAATATGTATTTTCTGTCTCACTCAGCTAATCCAGATGCTCCAGCTATGTTTGGATTTGGGGCTACAGAGGGATTCTCATTTGCAGATTTGGCTAAGACCTCGAATGACTTTGCTTTTGGAACACAAGGTTAGCTGTTCTGCATAAAATAATGGAACTTTAATGGTTTGCCAGCATAGATGACATTTAAATGTTCTTTTTGTCACTTTTTTTAAACAGACTCCAACTTCTCCTGGGCAAATGCTGGGGCTACAGTGTTTGGCACAGCCACAGAGCCCAAGAATGATGGAGAGGGGGAAGGAAGTGATGATGATGATGAGACTAACAATGTAGAAATCCACTTTGAGCCAATTGTGTCATTGCCAGAGGTATATTTTATCTCAATTTTTGAAGCTTTAACACAGTTCAAGAACAGTGTAGTTTATTTTTGCAATAAATTGCTTCTATGTGTTGTAGAGAGCACAAGTTGACTTTAATTTTGTTTTAGCGTGTGAAAGGATATGTTTTAGTGTGTGAAAGGATTGTAAACATTTGTCTTCAGGTTGAAGTGAAGTCTGGTGAAGAGGATGAAGAGATCTTGTTCAAGGAGCGGACCAAGTTGTACCGCTGGGATCGTGACTTGCAACAGTGGAAAGAGCGAGGCGTGGGTGACATTAAAATCCTGTTCCACCCTGTAAAAAAGTACTACCGCGTGCTCATGAGACGAGATCAGGTGCTGAAGGTGTGTGCCAACCACACCATCACAGAAGCCATTGAGCTAAAGCCCATGAATACATCTGCTAATGCTTTGGTTTGGACAGCAACAGACTATGCAGGTAGGTGGTGTGTATGGCATTCATATTCATTTGAATTGTGTATAATTGAAAGTGTCATTAAATCCAAACTTTCTTTACTGGGTCTTTCTTAACAGAGGGTGACGCTAAAGTTGAGCAACTTGCTGCCAAGTTCAAAACCCCAGAACTGGCTGAATCCTTCAAGAAAACATTCACAGACTGTCAAGCTCGCATGACCCAGGTCGATGACTCATTCAAACTGTCCAGAGTCCTAGAGCATTCAAAAGAGGACAATCCAATTGTGTACTTCATCATTGCTGCTGACGACCAGCCTATTGGGAAGATTACCATGGAGCTGTTCTCCCACATTGTACCCAAAACAGCAGAGAACTTCAGGGCCCTGTGCACTGGGGAGAAAGGCTTTGGGTTCCGTGACTCTATTTTCCACAGGGTCATTCCAGACTTCATGTGCCAGGTGAGTACCCTTTTAGTAGGGAATGGGGTAGCCTGTACAGGGTCCTAGTACATGCTATAGAAAAAAGTATGTATTTTTCATAACATGTATGTATAATTGTTTTTTTTTTAATCAGGGTGGCGATATTACAAATCAGGATGGTACTGGGGGAAAGTCCATTTACGGAGGCAAGTTTGAAGATGAGAACTTTGATGTCAGGCACACAGGACCGGGCATTTTATCCATGGCAAATCGAGGGAGGGACACCAACAATTCCCAGTTTTTTATCACCTTGAAGAAAGCAGAGCACTTGGATTTCAAGCATGTAGCATTTGGATTTGTAAAGGACGGAATGGACACTGTTAAGCAGATGGGAGAACTTGGCTCGAAGACCGGGAAGCCCAGTAAAAGGATTGCCATTGCTGATTGTGGACAATTATAGTATATTCCTTTTTATGGAGTGTTGCATTTGCTCTTCTTTTCTAAATGTATCAGAGGGTTGTCCTTCTGTTATTCTTGATCTGCATATTTGTGTGTATAATATACATGTTAACCTTTTTTTAATAAATTGGGTTTTGCATGTTCTAATAGAGTTAAAAGTACTGGCAGTATAGGAATCTGTCATCACATTTTGTATAATTGTCTGAAGTTCGTCGTTTATTAAAGAATGGGTTGTTGATCCTCAAGTTGTGTTGTTTTTCAGTTATAAAGTGATGTGTAACATGGTTAATAGTTATAATAGTAGGCTATGTGTTTTGCATACCATTTAGGGTTGTTTTTTTTTGGGGGGGGGGGGGGGGGGCTCTTGTATAAATAACTTATTCTACTAGCCGTGTGGCTTATGAGCAATGAGGTAGAACACGTTTGTGATTTATGACGGGTAATGACTAAAAAAAAAAAGTCCAAGTAACTTAGGATGTCAATGACTTATTCAAATGGATGTGTCAACAGGTGACCTGGAAGTTCAATATGCGTGTTTCCGGGTGAAAGTCTCACAAGAAGCGGCTGATTTAAAGAAATTAGACTTGCTAGGTAACTCGACTGATAGATCGACAATGGAACAGTCGTCAGACACGGATATTGATGCCAAAGTGGAAAGACTGAAAAAGAAGTATCTGGAAAAACGACTGCTGGTACTAACTGGCTATTATTTTATTTTTTTACCGCGGACACGCGTTTTACTTTTAAATGCTGTGGCTATAACGTTAGCAAGCTAGTTTGATCGAAGTTACTTAAGTTGGCAGTCTAATCAAAATAAACAGTTCAGAGTCTGAAAAGCTAGTCCTTGTAAATCACAAGGTATTTAGTAACAGTGGAGAAGAGAAGTGAGTTAATATCTGTACGCCTATCTTTTGTTAGACTGCTGCAGGCCCCGAAAAGAAATCACATTATTCCGAAAGATTTGCAAGCGAAGGTGAGTTGAGTCCTGCGATATAACTGCTACTGAAATTCGTTGACATAATGCACAGAGAATAAAAGCACACAGACAACAGTTCTAATAAGCTGATTGGCCTAAGAAGAGTGATTTGCGGCATTTATTTTAGCTAATTATTTTTTTACCAAACTGTATGGACAAACATTGAACGTGAAACATTTTGTTTACCTTAAAGTTTGGAAGTGTCCAACCAGACATTGCGACTATCGCGAGATCGAAGGTCACAGCCAAAACCTTCAAGAGCTCCGTAGGGCTGTCACAGATTTCCCACCTCGGTCAGTATGTAATCCAACCTATACATGAAACCAACCCACTTGTTCTTAAACAGTCTAACATCCTTCTTTCGATTTCAGGCTCGACAGTAATCACAGTTTAGATGAGAGTGATGACTTGAACATTGAGTACATTGACTCAGTGTTAGAGCCTGATAGCCAATGTACAGAGACAGGTATGCAGACTGCACTAAAAACTGAATACTGTTCATAGAAGCTAAGTGGTGTACTCCTGCTGAGACTTACTAATTATGATTGTTTTTAAAGATGTGACCCTACCCTCCATTTTGGGCCCCTTGCCAACTCCTTTGGAAGCACAACATTTGGGAGAAAAACTGAAAAAACAAAGACATCACTCACCACACAGCCCTTCATCTGCATCAGATCTGGGACATGTCTATCAGGAACTAATGGAGATCTACAGAAAGTTGCAAGTAAAGTACACTCCATGGCATGCATTTATCATGTAGTGACTTTTATATGCCTTTTACACAGCTGCTTCTTGCTGACAGAGCAGTGAGTTTGTGTGTGTTTTTAGGCAGAGCGACTTCATCAACAAAAATGGGCTGCCATGCTTTTGAAACGAGAGCAGGAATTGGAGCAGAGGGAGAACTTGCTGCTGCAGCATCAGGAGACGTTGCACAAGGTGTGCGGGGCGCAGGACGAGGTGCATGGGCGCATCCGTGCACTACAGCAGGTGGGCATGCACCAGGGCTGTGTTTCATGAAGATGCACAACAATCTATAATACGCAATGAATGCATAGGGTGGTGTGGTTAATTGAGAGGTCAAAGTAAAAACCTGGATTAGACTACATCTAGGCTCACAAGTATTTCCCATTGCTTCTTGTGTAATTTGACTCAAATGAACATTACATTTGCATCATTAAAAGGTTTTTGTATGTATATATATTTATGTGCAAGTAAATGCAATAATAATGTAATGAGCAGGCATATTTGACTTGTAAATTATCTTATTTTGGCAATGACTGTAGTTTTGACTGTGGATGAATTTATGTCTTCCTCTTGTACATATTGACTAGACCCTTGTCATGAGGACCCAACTCACCATGGATGTAGAGGCAGACAAAGCGGCTAGAGAAAGTGGAAGTCTCCTGCTACTAGTGTTCACTTTTCCAGTGCTCGTAATATTGGCAGTATTACTAATAGGCTCATCTACGTACCTAAACACTTTTGCTAGAGCTGGGTTAGTGAATTGGCTGCTGAAAATATGTGACAGGACTTTGTAGATATGAAGACCAATAATGCTAAAATTGGACAAATCCAACTTGGACAGCTAGATGTCTGATTGGCTTAACATGACACCAAGACTAGACGGGATTTGTTCAAATATAGCCATCAAACTGGATAGCAGCCTTTTTCATGTTCCTGCAAGGTTTTAGTATCGTGATGTTTGGACAAGAGTATACCAGCTGTTTTCCTATTTCCTATTTTCTCTCAGTAAACCTTGTCCTATCTCATTTGACGCCATGTAAAACCAGCCAGCCTTTCTAGCCATCCAAGTCAAATTCACCCAGTGGATTAGTTCGAGGCAAAGCTACGTTTTTGAAGCTACATCGGCATTGTAGTTGTATGTACGCAGTGGGTCTGTTGTAAATGCTTGTGGCTGGTATAAATGCCAGAGGACAACATGAATGTCCTACACACAAAATAGCAGATGTTTTCACAATTTGTGGTTCACATTTCTTACAAACCCACACACATACACAAGAGGAAATGTGCACTTTATTTAAATGAGGCCCATTTTTATTGTCATTTGTGCAATTCTGTTTGCCGCTATTGTCATGTTGGGGGCTTTCCCTGCACTTGCTTAATTGAAATGTATCTTGTACTTTTGTGCTTTTCCCCCTTCCTCTCTTTAGTTCCACAAATATAAATTTGCCTCATTGCTTTTTCCACTCAGCAACATCAAATACAACTGGAACAGTTGAACTCTGCTCTCAGAGAGAAGACGAAAGAAAACAAAAGAATCAGATCAAGCTTTTACACCATCAAAGACTTAAATGAATCCATGAAAAAACAGGTAAGTAAAAAAATATTAGTCTCTTGGTCCTTTTTATCTTATTTCTTAACTCATCTCTACCTTTGATACATTCTATAATTAGATATGTTTGTGCACACGAAAGGCTTTCCTTGTGTTGCAAATCTTTGCTTCTTGTATATATGTGCAGCTAACTGATCTTGGTGAGGAGAAAAAAAGATCAGAAGACCAGGTAAAGAAAGTACATGCTCGCCTAGAGAACCTTCAGGTGAGTTCTAAGTGAAATAAGTGCCACGTCAGAGTGTGTGTGTGTGTTTGTGTGTGTGTTTGTGTGTGTGTGGTGTGTGTGTGTGTGTGTGTGTGTGTGTGTGTGTGTGTGTGTGTGGCTGGCTACATGTGTCCGTTCTGGCTGTAGAAAGTAAAAACCCTGACACATGTTTGATCTAACACTTCTCTGAACCAGCTGATGCTAATGAGCACAGAAACCATCAGACAGGTAAATCAGCTAATTGGCGAAATCACCTTTGTAAAGTGGACAGGCAGAAAGAATACATAACAAGGTTTTACTTTTTTTTTAAAGGCAGGATTGATACACATGTTTGTGTATATGTATGTATCTATGTCTATGTCGGCACACACTCACAGACAAACATATATATATATACACACACACACACACACACACACAGACACACATCCACAATATTTGTATTGTTTCCGACAGAGGAAGTACGACTATGCTGTAGCACAGAAAGGACGAGAAAATATGTGTCCCAAATTACAGCTGAAACCCTCCAGACCTGATAAGGCTGCACCTATTGTGAAACCTGCCGTGGTAAACTGCTCTTGCTTCATATTCAGTCTCATCTTTTTCTACTGAATCAGCAGTGTTTTCTCTAAGTATGATCTATTGCATCAGTCAGTCAAATTGTTTTCCTTCTTTGGAACACTGCACTCAAGCCAAAGAAAAGGCATGGCATGGCTAAAAACCGCAGGTTGAAATATCTACTAATTAACTGACCACCAGTGATAACAACAGTTCTAAGCTTTTCTTAATTGCACTTCCTGTAGCTCATGAAGAGCAGCAGCACCTCTGGGAAGCTTCTGGCCCTCCTCCTGGAATGGGTTGTGGACAGCCCGCTGGTCCAGACCACTGGAAAAGACAGCATGGGCTGTTCTTCTTTGTTGGATGTGCCTCCCTCCTTCCCCCTTTCCCTCCATGAGAGGTGTGCAAAGGTTCGTCTCGTGGATTATATTCCCCTACTCAGGGCTGCCAGCACTTATCTTACCTGATACAGTGAGTGGAGACGCACTTCATGTCTTGGCTTGCTGCAGTCATAGATGGCCCTTGTTTTCCACCTGAGGCAGTATAATATTAGCTGCACTCTCCCCATCCATATGCATGGGACAGTGTTCTCTGGATGATGATGGTGGATTTTCTTGTTTTTAATGGTCATCTAAAGCACGCAGGCTCACAGGCAGCCATCTTGCAGCTCTCACTGATCCCTTCCAACAGGCCTTGCCAGCACTGACTGAACAACTTCAACAGACAACAGAGATCAACTCGTCCTTACATCTGCCTCTGCTCAAAGTCAGCTACTGGTGCTTGACACAGTTGGATCAGAATTCCCAGGTATTGTCACTAAGACAGTTTTAAAGCAGACCACACAAGTATTTTTCATTGTTCAGAAGATCTATTTTGGGGTTTATTTAAGTTGTTTTAAGATTATAACATCTCAATGATGGAAGCCACTTATTATGGACAGCTCTTTACACCCTTTGTCTAAATCACATTGTCATTGGTCTGCTCGCCCATTCTTGTCTGATTGGTCATGAAAGTTATAGCGTCTTTCTCCTGCAAACCTAATGACAAAAGTTTCATTTGGCCAGCTACAAAATAGGCATATGTTCCCACAGTCAAAGTGTTTTGTTTCATTTGTTTAATGGTGAAAATGTTTTCTATACTGTGTGAAGACTGTAGTACAAGGTGATGTTGTGCAATTTTCAGAATTGCAATGACAGAAAATTGTCTTCTGACTGAACTGTGTTTTTTTTTTTTTTAAACTTTGAATGTCTACAGCAGCCACATAACACACTGAAGGAATATGGTAAAACAACAAAAGCATAAAATGTAACCTTCAAACTGTTGTGAGTAACCTGTAACAGTAACGTGTAGCAGTTTTCATCAGATGCCCACTAATGGCAAAATGGTATCTCTCCAGTTTTTGTCAGTATAGCCAAATACTGTGCTCTTTAAAAAGACAAAATCGACATCCATAGTATCAGACAGTATTTTCGATCTTTTTTTTTTTTTTTTTTTGATAGACCCTCTTAACGGCCACCTTACGGAGATTAGGAGAGGAAATGACCAGAGGCTCTCCAGACCCAAGTGTTTTCAGCAAGAGCAGGCCCTGTCCACTGTTCAGAAGCCCATGCCGTCACACAAGGTTGCTGTCCATGTTGATCATCCTCAAAACCATCACTCAGGGTAGGAATCATGAATAATTTCATAACGCATGTCTATGTACTCTACAAAGGTGTGTTCTGTATCTTTAGGTACCCTCTGCTGTGTCCAGGTTCATTTCCCAAGCAGCTGTTTTGCACTATACTGTGCCTTTCAAATTTGTCTATGAACAAGCATGCTCTACTCCAAAGACAAAATTATTTTGGAGGTGCGAGTCAAAATAACAAACCCCAAAATAAACTTTAAAAGCCACACTCTGTCTTTATATGTTAGATTTTTTTTGGACCATGTCTACAATTAATCATTTTTGCCCAATGCCACCTACACACAGTGATGTTGACCTTTGGCCAAGACCTGTTTTTGTTTGTGAAAATGGTTCACTAAATTTATGATAAAACATAGTATTTTTTTTTTCATAGTTTTTTTTTTTTAGTTTGTCAAATTATTGCCGCTTCGTGATATTCAGCCATTAATAAATTCATTCATTGCATTGAAGTCATTCTCAGGGCAAAGAGGAAGCCAGCCAGTGTAGAATCCTGTGGACTTGTAGAATTGTTTTTTGTGGTCTGCAGCTTATCCAGTCAAAAATCTCAGAATGGTCCTTCTATATGAGAATGAGGCCATAGTCATCAGTATCAATACCTAGGCCTGTCACGATAGTACATCCCAGAAATTATTGTGAGAAACGATAATATTGCTGCTTTGAGACCATTTTCCAGACAATTATAATGGTATAATAATGGAAGTACACCCTTTCAAAAATCAAGAAACTTTGAACACTGAAACTGAAACATTTTAAATATCCAAAACAAACAAAACAACCAAAAACAATAAATAAAATGGACACAAAATGGAAACAATAACTAATATGGATTATCAAGTCTGTAAACAAAATTGCTCTTTAAAACAATTATTGTGCTCATTTCAGTTTATCTTGTGATTAATTGATTTATTGCTTATTGCGACAGGCCTATAAATACCCATTATTCTGGGCTTTATAAAACAGGGTAAAACCTATGCACACATTACACTAAAATGGCAAACGTAGGGATACATGAATGTAGTGTTATGAAACACAACAACTATGTAACAACTTTGAGGTTGTTATACTTTTAGGAGGATTTTATTGAAATCCTTGTGGATTGTAAGTACTTTCAGCTTTACTTGTGGTGTTTTTGAACGATTATGAAGAAGCAGTAAACTTTACCCTCTTAACCTCTGGACCAGATGTGCTGTGCAGAAACATACAGCAGATGGCAATGTTGTGGTTTTCCAGTCATTTCAAGAGAGTGTCGCAGCCTGCCTCTGACTTGCTTAGCATAGTTCTTTTCAGATTCTAGGTTCCTATCTTTTCCCTGTAATTTTAGACTGAGCTTTTCTAAAATGGTAAACCTTGTTGCAGTCGAATGTGTAACTGAGGTCTGATCCTCTGAACTTTTGATCTGCCAATTTATCTCACCCATGCCTTGGATTGGCAGGAAATGCAGTTGTGGATGACTAAGAATAAAGAAAAAATACATCTTCTATATTGTATTTAACAGCTGCCATTTTAGTCAGAGATTGTTAATTCCACAAAGGCTTTACAATATCCTGAGGAGCAGTCGCCCTTAATAAAATAAAAATCACATAAGCTGAAGGACATTGTTTTCATTGTTTTCTTTTTTAATCACAGAAAATGACTTTCTCAAATCTTGATCATGGTCCATTGTGTTGGCAGGGGTAGGTGAATTACTTGGTGTGTAAGGGCTTGCAAATGTCTGAGTCCCGTATGGGAAGCATGAGGCCCCTCAGATTTCATAGTCTTCTTCCCCCCCAGAATCCTGACACCAGTTTCCTTGACAACAGAGGTGGACATCCTGGCTTCAGAAAGTAAAATCGCAGCCACATATTTGATCCAACCATTTTCTAAACCAACAGATGAGTTGGCTAAACCTATTGAGCACATAAGTCATGAGAAGGGTAAATAAGCTAATTGGTGAAGTCATCGGAGTTAAGTGCACAGGCAGAAGGAATGCATGGCAGGGTTTTTTCCCTTTGAAACCAGGATCTCAACATCTGATTGTCAGCATTTTGCAACACCCTCATTGTCACTTTCCCTTTACCTACATGAAGAAGCTTGGAGCGTGGCAGACCTGCATGCATGTTAAACTGTGGGTGAAAGGGAACCAAAGTCATTTCAGATGCTTTGATAAACCATGTCTGCAGGTGAGGTTTTTGTGGGGTGGTGGAAGCTTAACTAGCCCAATCATGCGAAAGCTTCATCTTCTCTAATAGTGCCTGACAGCATTCACACACACTTACTGTCATTTTCTAGCTCTGGAGAGCAGGAAACATCCTGTCATGTGAAGTGTGCTGTGCTCTCTCTCCCTCTCACTCACACACATGCACATGCGTCTTTAAATGTCGGAGCACAGCTTGACCCGTGGCTTATTGCCAAACTTCTCACTTGGTCTCTTCCTGTCTCTGTGTGTCCCGCACATGAACCTTGGTTTGGGCCTTGAGCGCGTCAGTGGACACCCTGGCGCAGGCTCTGGAGGCTCTGCTGGTGGAGCTGCAGACGGAGGAGGGCCAGACGCTGTTCCTGCAGTACCAGGCCCTACCTGTCATCTCAGTGCTCCTGCGGGGGGGCAACCCCGGCCTACTGGCCCCCGCACTAGACGTCCTAATGGCAATGTGCAGAGAGACCTGTAAGTACCTACTAGTGCACCAAACACACAGTCAAGATTCCAGATTGTCTTTATTACACTTATTATAGTAATGTAAGAGAGTCTTGCCTTTTGGTTCCCCAAAAATACATAAATACATAAAGAAGAGTGATGTTAAGTGCTGAGTATGTGTGTTTTTTTGAGGGAGGGAAAAAATTATGCACATATCCATACCTGCATTGACACATGTTTGATGTACATTTGTTTATGATTTAGCCCTAATTCTTGAGTATTGAAAATGTGTAAATTGAAGCTGTGTAGTCATTGGCAAAGAGTTCCTGCAGTCACTCAACGAAAGCACTGAGAGCACAAAGTCTAGAAAAACAAATTGGTCCCCCAAGATTTTGATTAGCTGTTAAGTGGGGAACTAATGAGTCGTCACACACCCAGGGCTCTATAGCGCCTGTTCTGGTTGTGTACGTTTACATTGGAGTCTCTGGCTTGGTTTGTGGTGGTGTAACCACCGAGTGCTATGGCATTCGCACTGACATTCATTTACTCCCAGTTAAGTGTTCAGCATGTAGACGGCATCTCCTTTCAAGTTTATGTCCTTGTTTATTTTTTTACATCATGCTGAAACACCGCCGGTAACCAGATAAAGAGTCTAAAAAAAATGATGGCCTAACAATTACAGATAATAAATCTAAACACCTTTCACACACTCCTCGACCATTTCACAACAAATGTCCAGTCATCCCTCTTCTTTTTCCGTTACAGACTCCCTAATTGGTTGTGTACTCAGGCTGGTAATTAATGCCACAGTGAAAGACACAAATATTTATATTGAAGATTAGATCTTAATCCTAGAGGTCTGTTTGCAGAGATGTTTGAATTAGTAGTAATTTGTGGTTAGCAGCATTATATGTATTCGACTTTAGGATGAAGTCAGAGGGTGGCCACACTTTTTCCATTGCATAAAGTCATATGTTCTTTCCTGCACAAGTGTGGGCAACCAAAGAATCATACTCCATCAGCCAAAATCCTTTCCTTAAAGCTCCCAGCTACCAAGAGGTACACAGTTCCCAGACATGCTGCCTATACGTGCAGATCTGCAGGGCAAACTCTCATGGAACTGTGATTAAAGAATTTGTTATATTGTGTTGATGATGAGGCCAGTGGATAGCCACGAGGTCTTGGAGAATGCAGGGCAGTGCGCATCACTCAAGCGTCTCCATGCACACATGCTCGCTGACTCCCAGCAGAGCGTAAATTCACCAAAGATTTGGTGGGAAACCACACTCGGGCCTCAACTAGCCACAAAAAAGCGCTATACCAGTCTGGCCTGGCTAATTAAATTTTTCAGGAACTTCCTGATTCTTGTTTATTCACCCTGCTCTTTTCCCCTTTCGGAAAGTAAAGATAAAAGTTCCTCACCCTCTGCACTCTTAACAGACGTGTAAGACATGTCCGATTCGGTGAAGAGGAGACGTTCCATTCCCTGAAGTGCAGCTTGCAACGATCAAATTTTAAACACTGGCAGTAGCACACTTAATGGCCATTAAAAGCTGCTAATTAGCACAGCGGGCAGAAAGGCTGCTGGGTGCTGATGCTACGCAGAGGCAGGAAAGGCAGAACCCCCAGAGAACGCAGGAGAGTGTGAGACGGAGGCACCTACAAGTGATTTATGGACGAGAGAGAGAGAGAGCAAGGGAGACAAGGTTGGGCAATTAAGGCGCTCTGCGGAGGGGGTGATTAGGGGTCCCAAGGGGGAAAAAGCAGTCGGTGACTGTGGGGGGGGGGGGGGGGGGGTTCACACCTGAAGGTCATCTCGTGGGGACATGGCTGTCCGACGAGGGCCCTGCACAGCATCTTGTTTCAGCGGAGTTGGGCGACTCTCACGCTGCACTTAATCTGCTCCATGTGTCTCGCCCAGGCACAGGGGCCCACAGAGAGGGGCCATTCAGGAGAAACGAGGCCCTTAAATCAACTCGGACATAGTGCACTCAGCAGTAGATGGACAGCTTTTGAAGTTCCCAGCACACCCTAAACCACTCCAACCCCCACCCCACTTAGGACTTACCTGTGAAGATGTGAGGGAAACAGATGTGCGAGCATCCCAGGGGGCCACATGCGTGTCCAAGGGGAGCACATGTTCAGAGAGCTTGCTTCCACTTGAGGCCTCCGGACCACAGCAGCCAAGCAGAGGCTGCGGCGTGCCACTGGAGTCTTGGCTGAAGTAGGCCAAGGGCCGAGCAGAAATCAGGCTTCCCGAAGGCCCGCAGCTGACGCGTTACAGGAGCTGTCCTGCAGCAGTTTCTTATTTGCATGCATAGTTAAGCTCTAATTTATTGAATTTACAGTAATTGTTCTGTGCTGCCATAGATGCCTGGCACATTCAGTCATTCAGATTGGCAGGTGGGGGGGGTTGCGTTTCAGGAAACACACAGATGTCAAGTAGACCCACTTTAAACCACAGTACTGGACCGTCTTGACCTCTTGGCTTACCAGTGAATTGCGGCAAACGGACAATATGCTGAGCGGAGGCCAAACCTAACTGTGATGGTTTGAAGTCTCATTTGAATTCTATCATGCTATATTTGCTTGGGTTCTCTAAACGGATGTGATCAACATCTGTTTTCTTGTTTCAGTCAGCTTCCCTGAGATTAAAGCTGCCCATCTATCCAAATTAAAAGCAGGGTTTCTGTATCGCTACAAAGCTGGGTAAATATGGGAGCAAGCCATTTGCTGGATCATGTCTGTTGAGGTTTACTAGCTCAAATTCTCAAGCCTTTATGAGATTGCTTTTTCCACCACATTTACCATCTTTGATTACAGCTGAAATTAGTAATATGAAATAAAAGTTTGGCTGAACAATAATTGAAAAGTTTTTGCTGCATAGGTAACAGACTAGCCTATTTTGATTCATGACACTGCTGGTGACCATATTCATTTCCAGAATGGATACACTAAAGCAGATTTTTACATGTATACGGCCTCTTTTGTAGGTGCTAACAAAGCTGCAGTGAGTCAAATAATTTTGTTTTGTATTTTCAAGCAGCTTTAGAGAATTAGTTGAAACTTTCTTCTTGGCATACAATGAGGAAAACCTCCTCTACTGTAAAAAGTGTTTTGGCCCAGTTACTATGACCTGTTGCATGTATTTTTTTCTGCCTTGGATTTTTTATGTTTTATATTAGTGATAATTCTCATGTAAGAAATACATTAAGCCATTTAAGTATGTAAAAGGCAAAGATAAACCAATGTATTGTTCTGAAATACTGGTTTATCTTTAGCTGAAAGGCACCAACACATGTAGAGGGAGCTTCATTCTTCAACTTCATTACTGCATGATTTTCCCCATAGTTGTGGTTTTGTCAATTTCTTTGGAAAATGGAAAACATACAATCCCACATGAAATGTGCCCATCGAATCTAATGAGTACACAAATCATAAGACAGGTAGATCAGCTAAGTAATGAAATCATCTGTGTTGAGTGCACTGGCAGACCGAACACATGGCAGGTTTTTTAGCTTTCTGAAGCAGGGATCCCCACGTCTGGGTATGGATCCTTGGCTTTCTCACCACCTTTCTCTTGCCTTGGTCAGGGATGCAGAAGCAGTTCCTGGAGGCCTGCAGCACTGAGGACTTCTTCAGCACGGCATCGCTGATCCTGCGCAACACTCGGCTGGAGCTGCCACTGCTGGAGAAGGTCATCATGCTGCTCCAGAGGGTCTCTGCCATTAGGTCAGCTCTGCTCTCCTTCTCACAGCTGCCCTGCCTCCCCGTTCGCTCACAACACAGGCCTCGCAAACCACTAGCAAATGGTGCACTAGATTCATTATGTGGATAATGCCTTCCTTAAACTGCCAGTTACACCAATGTCAAAGTGATTTACTGTTGTCAAAGCAGGTTTCCTAAAAAAAACGCACTGATCTATTAGCTGTGCTTTCCTCAGACCCTTTGTTAGCCATCATTAGCAAAGATCACTGTGCAATTTTTGGATCGGCAATGACTAAAAGAGAGGGGGAAAAATAGTTTGTTTCCTGTCGCTCCATCTGGTGGGCTGTTATGCTCCACTGCTGTCTTGTGTTTCATCCGAGGGATAAACCAAAAGTCATGCGCCAGTGGACCATAATGCATGCGATCAGCTCCGAGGAATGTGACCAATTGTTTCGTTTGTTTATTTCTTTCCTTTTTTAAGTGGTATGTAATTGTGGACTCGCTCAGCGAAAGGGCACAAGAGAGCATAATGAACCTTTTCTGGGTCGTTTCACAGGAAGAACAAGAAGCTGTTTGAGGCCTTCTCGCTGCACCTGGTGCTTCAGGAGAAACACAGGACTGTTGACCCTTCACACACCTTTCTCAGCGTCAGTCTCGGCTCCATTCTCTTCAACCTCGGAATGCTGACACGGCCGTAGAGAAACAGCCTGCTCCCCAGCTTGTTGCACTCTAGTCCAGACGCTCTTCTTTCTAAACAGTTACGTCGATCAGTCATTGCATTTTTACATTATGAAGAAACACATTTTGATTGAAATGTGGCATTACCTTATGTTTGTAAATGTTTTATAAAACTTTGTTGTATCAATTTTAACTGGATGTCTTTGAAGCATTGATAATGTTCCACAGTGGAGTTGCTGCTTCTACTACTTGCTGTAGGTCCTGTGGCTTTGCAGAATCACAATCATGTGTTTTTGTGTGCAAGTGTGTTTTGTATTTGTTTTTCATAGGCCCTTTGCTAATTAAAGCCTTCGAGAGAATTTTGCTTCTCTTTCCACGTCAGGTTTATATTTCCATAAATCTTGACTGTTTGGACACAATGAGAGAGTGCCAGATATCACAGGCTACAGATTTATTTTCACTTTCAAATGTTAAACCTTAACCCATCTTAAACTACTTTGCTTTTAATTTATTTATTTTGGACCTTAAAATGAGATGCAGACAATTGCCCATGTCTATCCTGGAATTCCCATATTTACTGGAAACCAACATCTGTCAATACATATCCTTGGCTTTAGTGCCTTTCACACTGTGTTTGTAACCATCTTAGGAAACTCTGAGAAAGAAAGCATGAGGTTATTTGGTCAGCACATTTGACTGCATACTGAAAGTCAGGACAGAAGACTGATCGCTGCTAGTGTTCATCTTTCACGGCGTTGCCATCCCAGCCATCCACCCATTCAAAAAAAATGATGAATGCCTTGGAAGGCTGAATAGATTACAGGTGTTGATCCCTTCACTTCTGTTAAATCATTTTCACCATAGCGTATCCCTCACACTCACCGTCAGATGTGGACTGGCCAGATGGATTGCAGTTCCTTGCCTAGGCTTTAGCAGATGCACACCTGCTCTCAGACAGGTTGTTAGACTGTTGTCCATCTTTAAGACAAAGACCATACATTGCATGGTCTTCCTAGGCAGTAACTGCAGGTTTACCTTTTTTAAAAAGCCCTGTATTGATAAAGTCAAAATGTCTTGCAATCAGTTTAAGCTGATTGACAGTTCACATTTCCCATTTTGGTAGTGTAATAAGCTTTCAGAGTGATGAAGCCCTGTTTTCAGTCAATCTCCATTTTCATTCCTGAACTTGCCACGTTCAAAATGAGCTTGTAATTAGGTATCAGTCAGGATGCGATGGAAAGGGTTTAACGCACAAAGACACTGGAGCCTAGAAATGAAGGCTTGACAGCTTTTTACCGTGACACAAGATATTTTCCCTTAAGCAAAATGAATAGAAGTATTTGAGTATAAATATGTCCGGTTTCATTTTGTGAGTGAAAAAAAGTAATTTTCCTTACACAGGGTTTTGATGAGTCTTGCCTGAGGAACAACTTGTCCTTGCATTTTTTCCCCTCCATTTTCCCTCCTAGTTCGTCCTTCCCTCAACTTCATTAATCAACTGTAGAAAGACGTTACTTTTAGTGTTTTTAAGTTCTCTTTAGCTCTCTTTTCGCATCAAATCTCTACAACCATCTACAATTTTCCTCTTGGAATCTACATGTTCTGACTGTTAAAGCAGATCTTAAGTCTTTTTTTTTTTTTTTTTGTGCATGTAAACAGTATGCAAAAATACCTCCCAAAAAGGGGGGTAAAAACTGTAGGACGTATTGTGCTCCATAAAAGATATTTCTCTCACTTGGCTACAAAACACAGTTAAACAATTTCAGCCATTGTGTCGGTTTCCTAAAGGCACTAAGTGAGATCCTTAAACATCATTGATTTTTGTTTGCTTTTTGTATGTTTAAAAGAAACAACACAAAAGAGTTTGCCTGTAGTAAAGCATGCTTATTTACAATGTAATTGATTTTGCGTTCATGTTTAGTTTTGTAGCAGCACAAAGTTGCTGGTTTAACAACCAATCACAACAAAGTGGGATTGTACAAGTGATCAATCAGAACAGAGTGGGATTGTACAGTACAACAAGGACAACAAGTGTTTTGGAGCATCCGAGCGTGTTAATCGATTTTAGGACACCGCAAAATTGAATATTAGGAACTCTTAAGAAAGCAACAAAGGTATCTGAAGTGTACAGTCCTGAAGAGATGCAAGCCAGCAGATTAGGGATTGTGTTCAGTGTTTGAGAAGTACAGGTCTGGGTTGGTGTTCTGTCTTTGAGAAGTGCAGGCCTGCAGATTAGGGTTGTCCCATTCTTCACTGCCACTCAACTGCCTTAACCCGGCTTTTCATATGCGTCACTCATCGTGGCACAGCCATTTATTTTAATATGCCCGTCCCAAGTGCCTATGAATTTTCCACTAAACTGTCAGTGGATGATTTATTTATTTTAATTACTTGACATACTTTTAAGGCTTGAAAATACAGATCTCTTGGGTTTCATACATATGCATATACTTTGAGGCATCAGAAATGGTCTGTGGTTTTTGATAATTTATGTTTGGGTGTTTTTAAGTTGACCTTAATCGCAATGGAAACAATTCAACATCCCCTTGGTTCTGGCTAGTGGTCATTAAAAGTTTTATTTACATTTCACTCTGGGGAAGTGGTTTTGCTTCAGCAGACAGAATGAAGCCATAATTTTAAATTGTGGAAACCATTAAATATACATATCAAATTAAGCTTGTAAACACAAGTTCTTTATGGCGCTTCAGGCAGTAATAATTGGACAAAAATACTTGCAAAATAATGGAGTGTTCATCGTATTGTCAGCTGTATTTTAGTTGATAAGAAACAGACTTGATGGAAGTTGGTTTAATTCTAATGTTAGCAGTGAATTGGAAGCGAAGTAGGTGAATCATTAAAGACTGGTCTTCCATGACACCTGTATCCCTCTGGTGAGATAATAAACCAACCTGACTCAACTCACAGCCACATCACGGCACCTGCACTCCAGAGGAGGGATCGTTAAGAAAGCACTGGTGTCTTCATGGCACTTTCAGCTCTATCACTAACCAGCTTCCTTAGCTATTGTTTTTATTCACTGCTTAAATGAAGGTGCATTCCTTGGCTGCGGAAATGTAAACTGTTTCCATATTTGTTGGAATTTGATTGATGACATCCCCAGCAGCAGGCGTGTTGGAGCATGCAGTTGTGTTTAATGTCTTGGTGTTTTCACGTCATTCCCATTACACGATTGACTCAGGAACACAAGAAATGCAGACTGTTGCTGCATATTGGATATTTGACACCCAAAATAATGTTTTTGTCTAAGTTTGCACTGCCAGAAGCATATGATGTGGAACAGTATGTCAGATTTTGAATTTCCCAGTGTAGCATTTAGGCCAAGGCCACAAATGACAAGCCCCGACAAGCTTTGTTTTAAATGCAAGTTAAGACAATTCCAAGAAAAAGGCGAACAAGAGTTTTCCCAATGGTATCATTTTAGCCCACACATCTCCCAGTAGGGTCCACTGCTGTGTAATGGACACAGCGTGTAGAGGTGTAGTCTGGCATTAAAAGGCATCACAGAGCATTGGCCCTGTTGCCATCTTTTCACACACATACACACACTGACAGATTGAGAGAGACACAGAGGAACTCCTTGCCCTGGGGTGCCCAACTTATGCTCAGTGCAAATGCCAAGCCCTAATGACAAGCTACCGCAATGAGCCCTCAGGTGCCTGTCATCCCACAGTACCTTTAAAGCCAGGGATTATCTTCAAAAAAGAAAAAAGGTGTTTGAAATATGAAGAAAGCCTGCAGTGCCCAGTGCTATCAGATTTGACAATTTCTTTTCTTGAATGCAGGAGGAAGATCACAGGCTGTGCTTCGATGATGTATTTCATTATTTATTTCCTCCTGGCACATGCGGCCCTATAGGCGTGTGTGGTGGTAGCATAATGGATGAGCTCTGATGTAGTTCTGCATCTGATGTCTGTAAACGAGAGGAATCCATTATGAGACCCATGACTCAAATTGTGGAAGCAGCTAGCACAGGAGCCCGCGAGCTCTGGGGTTGTCTTTGAAAATGACTGGCCTGCTTGTATTCTGCAGAGGGGCCTGTTTTGAATGAGCCTATCCTCATGTAAACTGGCCCTGCGTGGGATGGATGAGAGCTGTGTGTGGGTGCAGCTCATGGCTCACATTTTAACACTGGAGCCTCTCGAGTCACTTCTCTCTCTTCAAAAGTCCTGTCAGAATATTTCTGCTCTCATGAATACATTAATGACATAATAACGTTGCCATTATGCTCTGTGTCTACGTCCACATGTTTGTGCATTACAATGAGTACATGCCGTGGCAGGAAAGATAGTATGCATCTCTGCTGTGTAGTTCTCGCCCTGTCATCAGATAGCCATAAAAATGTATTCCCCCTGCCGTACACATTGCTTCCAGTCAGAATGGCGCAAGACCTCCAGTGATTTTTACTGAGAGAGCTACCCAACCATGGAGCAAAACTCTGTATTAAGATTTGATTCCTTGGGTCTAAAAGATCCTGTAATCTGAAACTGCACAAGTAACTGTAAAACAGAGCTCAAATTCCGCAGTGCTGACGGACAGATGCTAAAGGAGCCAGCTTGCGGAAGATGTAAAACGAAGGGAGGCAAAGCAGAGTTGGTGCTGTGCAAAACAGTGTGTAATTCCGTCATTCTGTGGCTCTGCTGTGTTAAAATGAATCATTGTACTCAGCCCACGCCACACACACGCATACACACTCAACTCAATATGGGCCTTATTAATCATGTGTTGGGGTGACTGTACGGTACCTAGGCAAAGCCTCTCTCAGCAGCAGGAGGGGAACCGACCAAACTTGAAGAGAATTTGGTTGGACACTTCATGACTGCAGTCATGAAGTTTCAAACAAACAAAAAGGGAGGAATTTATTCTGCTTTTTGTAACATGAAAAACAACTTAACGTGAACATAAAACAAAAAACATAATTGGGACAATTATGATACAGATTAAATTAAAAAAATCTATTTGTAATTAATACTTCTTTATTGCAATGCATATGTACAATAATAAGTTATATATACACGTACATTTTGTATTGTACATCTGGTAATGTTTTGCTTCTGTGTTTCTTAAATCTACTCTGTAGGAAAAATATGTTGAGGTAAGTGAAACTGTTATGTACACATTAACCAAGCACAATCAAATTTCTGTTATTCACTTATGGCTGTTATCTTCCATTACACGGTGAAAAAGAGATATTTGGTAGTGAATACATGTTACCAGCTAAACATTGTACTTGCTGATCAATTCATTAACACCACCGGAGTCCTGCTCCTGTTAAAATTTACATTTTTGGTAACACCTGAAAAGTGGCTACTACAAAGACTACGAACACACATTCCACTCTTTATGTGTTAAATTATGAATTATTATGACAAAGACAAATCAGTTGTGTTTGAAACACATAGTAGCCCGCATAGCTAGGTATGTGAAACAATGTGAACCTATCTGAAGATTGTACATTGGATGTATATTCATATATTTGTTATAACCTCTGTGAATATAATGTAAAAGTCTTAAAAAACAACCAAATTTTAAAAACTCAATTATAGGATTGTCTGCTTATGAATAGATTGGGACCTCTCTGTCATGCTTGCAGCAAATGAATCAGTAATCACGAAAATGAAATAGTTCTCAAATAGGCCACAACTGTGTTGCAAAATTGCATAGAATTAAGAACAGTTGTCATTTACAGCTTATTTAGAATTCATTGCCTTGACTGTAAGTGGGCTAGTGAACTGATTATTGGGCACACTGCCGTTCATTCCCACCTTTGACGCAAATTAGTGCTTCGGTGGCTGCCTCTCGGTTATACTGGTCGCTTTTATGGCTTTTCCATTTGGTCTTATTAGTTAATTGGGTGGTGGAAATCACAGGCACTTTGTAAACCAGCAATTTCGGCCAATTATAACCAGCCGCTGCAACAAACCACAGGAGGCGAAGGCACAGGCTTACAAGAGCTTTCACTGCTCCATCTCCACTCCACTATCAGACCAGCACATTATGCTGAGGCCCTAAACCCATGAGTTAGAGTGTGTTAAGGCAACTGTAAGACATCTGGTAGACTAATTACAGTCCTGCTTCGGCAGAGAGAGTATGTGAGTAAGACCTGGCTATGCTCAAAAAATGTTCACTTATTCACTATATAGTGCGTAACACTGTCACAAGAAGAGCTACATAGTAAACGATTAAACATTTTAGATTTAGCCCATGTGATGCTTCATGGGATGCTAACAGTATAAAGGTAAAAATTGGCTGTCGCACTGAATGGTTGAGGTGGTCTGGGCATTGTGGGTTAGCATATATGCTTTGGCTCTTCTATAAGTAAAGCTGTCTTGGAGCCTTTGAACCCTATGACATGATCATAAAAGACACACTACATAGACTGCTTAAAAGTCAACCCCTTCACTGGAGGATCCTGCACAAAGTTTGCAGGGATTTTTTGTTGTTTGCCTATTCTTTTGCCCAATCACGAGGATAACAGAAAACAACTTGTGGTTTGTGGGAGACATAAAACAACCAAAACAAGAGAGAAAGAAACAACTGACAACTTTAAAAAGTAAAAAAGAAAACTACTAAATAAAAAAATCCAAAAAGGACTTCATGATTCATCTTAGGCCCAGGCTGTTCTTAGTCCCTAATGAGTTTAGTAACATGCTGTTACTTCCAGCCTGCTGTGCAGCGAGAGCCAGACTGGGAAAACAACAGGCAGGCGGGCAGGCAGGCAGGCAAGCAACGTGTGAGGGAGCATGCTCTGTAAGCACGCCTGTCCCTCTGTGTCTCTGCCAGGGAGGCCTGCTGCTATTCTTCATGTGAAGCGGAGCTGTTAAAGAGGTGGGGTGTGGGGAAGAGGTTGTTAAACACTGGCACAGCGGGATGAGAGAGGGGGGCCCACGGGTATGTGGGGCACCCCCTCCAGCCCCCCGAGCAGGTCTATGCACAGGGACTCCACAGCGTCCAGCCGCTCGATCTGCACCAGCTTGGTGAGCAGGTCGGGGATGCTGTAGCCGGCCGTGCTGATGCGGTCGAACAGCTGCATGCCGTCTGTCATGCCGCCAATCTCGTCGCGCTTCAGGCCGAAGCTCTCGGCCAGGTGCCGCCACGTCTTCACCACCGCCTTGTCTGTGTTGTACGTGGAGCTGAGCATACGGCTGGTCTTTTCCAGGCAGTCAAAAGGCAGCTCAGTGGGACTCAGACCTGGCGGTGCAAGAAGAGGATGCTCCAGTTACGGTGTGTGTGGATGGTTTGTATTTTAAATATGTGGGCCAGAAGCTGCACTGGAAAACAAATAATGCTTTGCTGCATCGTATTACGTTGCTGTGACTTACACGGAATTGTTCACAATACTTGAAAAATAGTGCCAAAAGTTAAACCAACTTAAAAAGATCCATGCTGCATGTTGCATATATCTTTTTAAAGTTTGTTCTATGTTTTACTTCATACAGTGTTTAGTTGACTTTGTGTCATTGTAGAACCCTTAGGTAACACAGTAGACTATAAATAAAATACATTATACTCCTGTAACAGCTTTGTTCCCCATCTCAATGTTCAAGTTAGTTGTTTGGAATTGTATTTCTTATTAGAAACGCAAGAGATATAAATTTGAGTTGTTTGACACTGACATAATTATTACAACCCCTTTTGAAAAATTGTGAAAGGCTTGTTTCCATTTCTTCTATGTTTTTAAAAGTGTAGAGGTACTTCTGACCTATGCCAGTGCAGAAGGAATTAATTTTGTTGTTATAACAGAGAGTAGAAAGGAACACAAACATGAGACATGGCAGTGGAAAAGCTCATATCCAAACAGCTTGCCTCATTTGGTCAGTGTTAATGTATTCAAGAGAGATACAAGATGCATGACAGATGTACTGAGATCAGTTTTGGTGGAGGTGCCTAGTCCACATTTCCAGATGCAGCTAAGCATGTTCACCCAGTGACCCAGGAAAGTACAGACATTGTGCATATGAACTCACTTTTATAAGCATACCTCGCACTTATAAAACCTTTACCAGTGCACAGCATTAGACTACCAAGCTAATGCCATGAGCAACATTGTTCAAGCTCACCATTGAATGGGTACTGTTGAGGGACAAAGCATTTGTGTGTTAAGACTGCAGCTAGTAGGAGAAACCACTTACCCTCAGCAACACTGCAGGCCTTTGTGTAGAGATCCAAGATTTTCCTCCTTCGACTCTGAATCTGCAGGTACAGTGATAAACAAGAGAGCTGCATAAGTCAGGAAACATAACCTCCCTGTCTCCACCGACATGAATATTACACGTGGTAGTTAACACCGTAAAAATGATGTAGAAGCAAAGGAGAAATGAACAGTAGAGAGAATTGCTGTGAGCCATTTGAAACAGTAAGTCTATGAGCCAATTCATCAAAGAACATTTTAAAAACAAAGGAATACTCTACACCAAAGAACTGTGTAGTCGGGCCATTGGAAACATTAACTGAACATGATAGCCTGATGTTCTTACCCCAGTGGCCTTATTGCTGTTGTTGTTATTGCAGATGGTGCTGGCGGAACAGGTCTTGTCTCTGGTGAGGTGCACCAGCGACAGCAGGCAGAGGTCAGAGGCGCCCTGTTTCTCCTGAGCAGCTTCCTCATCACTGTCAATGCTACGACTCAACAGCTGCTCGTTCTCAGATGAGGCATCATTTTCACTGAGGACCACAGAACACACACATTGAGTCTGGGAGTTACCACCTAGTGCGTAGGATCAATTTCTTCAACTCCAGAGTCACTACCTAAATGATCATCTTCTTTAGACACAGTTGTAACAGGTTATGCTGTGATATTTACCAATGCATCTTGGGTTTTTTATTCCCCCCCCCCAACATCGCCACCTTAAGTAACCTTACTTAGGCATATTACAAAGCCTGCAGAACAATTGCCCCCTCTGACTATTTCAGGTAAAAGCACCTTGTTGACAAAGGGTGCACAGAGATGCTCACAGAATGTCATTGTTTCTCAGACATATAATACCTGCACTGACTTGGCAACCGCGACTCTGAATTAGCACATCCTCTGGCATGTGCTGCCTAGCCACACTATTTACCCTAACTGCTGGGGGATGGGGATTCACCGTCATACTTGGTGTCCTTACAATCTTACTAGAGTTTCTGAGCACCAGTAGGGAGATGAGCTTGTGTTTGTATAGTTAGTGCAGTCATGTAGGTTGAACTAGTTTCAGTATAAAAACACATAGCATACATCTTCACTCAACATGTAAGACTATGCTGATGTATGCGTCTAGCCCTCATGAGAGTTCATCTGTTGTCATGCATAGTCTATAATGTACTGTAGAATAAACTCTCATTGTCTGGTTGAAGATGGGTGACGAAGAGACACTGGTTTCAACTTCTCTTTCCAAACTCCACATAGGCAGGCAGGTGAGAACAGAGAGGAAGGGTTTAGGGCAAGGAGCTGTCATACTCAAAAGCAAGGCTGTTTTCACCCAGTGGTTTGGCTGAGAAGGCTCATAATTATAACTCCCTCGATTATGTTTGTGTAAATGAACATCTCCCCCTGAAACCCAGGCTTCAGGGCGCGTTTGTGCTCAACTACCTCATCCCTCCCAAAGCCACATAATGTTTCCAGACCAAAAAAAACTCTATGAGTGAACTTGGTTTTCCATGCCATGCTCATTCAAGGGGGTACACATACACAAAACCATTCCAGAACTGCCAACGCCATGAAAAGAGCCAGCAGCTACACTCAACTGCTAGAACTTGCCCTGTGGTGACTTAATTACCGGCAGATCCTGAGCAGAAAATCAGATAAAAATCATGTCTTTGAGGCCTTCGTTCAAGTTTCAACCCGAGTGTGCATGTTCTTTGTTGTCACATTTAGATTTATTCCTGAAGTAAGGAGAATAACATAAACCTAAGTTAACCTATTAATAATTTATATATGAAGTATCTATTTAAAAAATAAAACATTTTTTTAAAGCTCTGAGAAATTTTGCTTCATTCATCGCCGTAAAGTTCTTACCTTTTCACTGCCTTAGGAGGAGTAGGTTTAAGCTTGTCAAACTCATCTTTCTCTGAAAATATGACAACATTTTCTGAAAAAGAAAAAAGACAACAAGAAATAATAAACAACTTATCATTAGATTATGTTTAAACTGAACATGTCCTTATTCCCTCAGAATGCTCAAAACAAACCACAGGTACTACCCTCTGTTATTATGGCAAATAAATAAATTCAGGAAATGCTGACGTCTGGTTCAGTCAGTGTTACAGCTCTAATCTGCTCTAAGGCAGTTATGAAAAACGTGTCTGCCACCTCTGAATATAGTCATGAGATGTTCTGTTGGATTGCCTCACGGGAGCCTGGTGTACACTGGTTGAATGGTTTTAAGTCATGGCATTCATTGGAGAAATTTGCTCAATGAGCTCCCAGCCATATACAACTACTGCCCATCAAACTGAGTCCTGATGTGCAATCTTAATTAGAAGCTTTCAAAAAGATGACAGCTGGTCGTGTATGCACAGATACCAAGGAACGTATTATCACTGTAAACTGTAAGGCTGTTAACACTGCATTTTAGTAGCAAATTTTTCAATTTGAACTACTACTGCCCCTACATAACTCACATAAGACTGGCCTTTCTTACAAATTAAAAATGTTGGATGATTCCTGTATTTTCTTCCCTGTTTAGTCTGACTGGCATTATCCAAACACATATGAAACACTTTTCTTAAGAAACAGTCCAGGTGGAAGAGAAGATTTGACAACATTGAGTTTACATCACATTCTATAATTGGAGCTAAACCTGCAGGCTGACAACAGGGACCTGCATAACTAATGCTGTTTGACAAGCGTGGGAGAAATGATTGATGTTGGTCTCAGAGCTGATGAAAAGTGAATTCCTGTGCAGCAGTACATGTTAATACACTTGCCAACTTGCCTACCTCCAACCATGTGTGAGTTTGAAGCAGAGGCAGCTGATAACTATTACATGGTGTTAGAACTGGCACTCAGACCCCCAGGATGGCAAAGGATCTCCTGCCATCACATTAGCACCTACATTTTATTCCAAATAGGTCTTATCAAAACAAGCATCTATCAGTAGACTCTATGTAATATAATAAGCAGTGGTACACACATTTGCCATTATGTGCAAGTTTAATACTCGGAATGGTACATTTTAAATGCATCTCTGTGCATGTCAAATGGCCAGACTTAATGTTTAAATACAGTTCAGAAATAACTGTCACTGTCAGGTTCCTGCACTGTTTTTTTTTTTAAATCTGAGTCCATTACACTGAGTCTGAACATCTATAGCCTACAGCTACAGGTAAAACCTTAACTAAACATTCCAAGAAGTGTTGCTCACTTCACAAGAGATATGTAGACCACAAAACTGTCAGAAAGCACCAAAGGGTGGAAGTGCAAAACATTTGCTATACTCCCTCAACTGGCAATACTCTGGTTATCACATTTGTGTTTGAATAATATGTTCTTTGGAGCCTTCCAGTCCAAAGAAGTGTCATACCTTGAACTTCCTTCTTTTCTTCTTGTTTGTTTGTCTGTGCCTCCACGTTTTTCACCATCTGGCCAGAGCAGCAGGCTGGAGGCACATACACACATATCTCATGTACTTATGCCACTTCTCAAAACAGTTTGTCCACACTATATAAGAGAGTGTTCTTGTGAGAGAACATTTACAGAATCTGTCATACCTTGTCCACTGGGCTTGGCTTTGAGGATATAGAACATGATGATCAGCACTATGGCGATGGCCATGATAAAGATTGTGGACATGGCAATGATAAGGGCTGTTGCTAAGTGTCCTTGTGGATCTACAGCAACAGGAAACCAATTCAATATAATTTTGCAAAATGGCCTTTATTATAGACAACAAATACATTTTGGTAGTGTTTGAAAACAACAATGAGATGGTATGATTATAGCAGGGTCACCTTTCTTTGTGTATGGAAAACTGGTGGTACTGCTCGGAGACACTGGCCCTAGTGGTTTGGGTATGCGCATGCCTGCAACACAAAGAGCACAATATTTGTCATGCAGGACGATGTTCTCTTAATTTTCATTGTAATACAAAAGCAATTTTGGTTTATACCCATTGATACCCTAATATTGTAAATATCTTGTGTTTTTTCATACATCTGAGGAAATTGGTTAAGTGCACGATGACCAAAACATTTTTTTTTACCATCTACAAAATGCTTGTCCAACATGGGGAAGTACGTTTAATATCACAGGGAAATTAAAACACACATGAATATCATATAACCAATTTAAGATGATTAATTATTAAGCCTAACCAGAGATATTAATAATCCACAAATCATGAAAAGAACTATTGGTTCACTCATCCCAGTTTGGACTATTGGGGTATTCTTTTGAAACTCGGGTGTTGATAACTCCGAGTTCGTTCTCCCGATATCCGTTGCAAATGCGTTCTATTGTGACAGTTGGGAAAACATGGATGCCATTGATAACTTAATGTTTGTTTTGACTCGTGGGGTATTCTTTTGTCATCGGACTCGGAAAAAAGTCGACCTCTGCCTCGGGAAAGTGCAAAAGGACGGCCACTATAAACCTTGACTAATGTTGCATGCGTTTAGCTCCTTACAGTTTTAAAATACTAGCCTTTGGCCATATGCCACAGTTTGTGAACATGGCACAACACTTGCCCAACACTTGCCCAGTCAGAGGGCCACTGCCTATGATCATGACAGACATGCCCCCCATTTCTGATGGAGTGGGATTAATAAGTCTAATTCATCTGTAGTTTCTTATTTACCCTTTTAGAAAAACAGAGAAAATACAGGAGATACTATAACACAAAAGAATATGTTGCTGCATAAAGTCTGACATTAAAAAAACCAAGTGTCTCCACAACAACAGGTTGTCTTCGCCACTGGTGTCTCTCCCCACTGTGGAAAGACAGCACAGAGCATTTTACAGGCCCTCAGCTAACAAGACCCTTCCAAATGCCAAGCATATTACAAGCCATCATAAAATTTCATTCAATGGTTTGCTGGGAACAATATTGAAACAGCAATGAGTTTGCCTTTTCTTTTGTCATTTTTATATTTTAACATTTAAGGATCATAAATTTTAAATTTTCATTTAGTTTTAACCATGCATTAAGTCATCCCCTGCTGGCTTCATCATGCTCTACTACTGCAATAAACATGATTGTCTCCAGTGCTTGTTTGGTTCAGCTTAATGGGATGTGACAGGTACAGTCTGACAGATTTTGTTTTGCTCCCAGTAATTTCATGTCTTTATCGTGGCACAACATGTCACTAGAGTAAACTGCCTGCGTCACAGCCTGGCCAGCCATCTGTGTTGACCATTTAAAATGTTTACTGCTCTGTACATTTATTTGGGTGCATTTTTATTTGAGCTGAGGTGTTGACACTTAAAGTCCAGTGCACCATGTCCCACTTAAAAGTTAGCAAGCCCATTTTTATGGATGGGGTTCTAAAACTAGAGGACAGACATGGTCTGCTTGCAGGCCTGTAGAATGTAACTTAGCACATCATAACCAACATAAGGGAATGAAAACAGAAATGCCCGCTGAGGTGAAAGACAAACTGAAGTGGTTATAATTATTCATTCACCAAGGACAACTTTTGTTTGGCATTGTTTTAAATTCTGCACTTGCTACACTATGCTCAAGCCATTCAACTAAAACCAACTGTTGGTCACTGTGTATAAAATGGTAACTCCCAACTGTAAAATATCAAATCATGTAATTGTGTGTACTTATGTATGCAGTTTGTGTGCATATACTTATGTGTGTGGGTTTATGTGTGCATGTCACTGAGGTTATCTCCAGGGCATCACCTCTCTTTCCTTCTGGTACGAGGTATTATTGTAGACAGTGAAAGAGAATAGCGCAGGAGATGAAAGGAAACTGGTGATCATAGGACTGGTTATTTTAAGGTAAAGGTAAGGTAAAGCTCCTCTCACTACCAACAGCATTGCCAGCAAAGTCAGGAGTGGACTACAGTTATAGAAAAACACTGTAGGAAGAAGTTATTATTTATGTGTTGTGCATTCAAAACATTCTAAGACCAGTCAGTATGTTCCGCTGTTTCACTATTTTCACAGTTTGACAGCTAATTTGACACGATGCTGACATTAAGCTGCTCTAAAATGTGAAGAAGTCATTGCGGGCTCCTCTATCCACAGGCCATTCATTATTAGCAATTAATCTCAGCTAACATCAAACTACACTGTGAATTTCCCTCACTGTCTGTCAGTAAAGCTTAAAGGCTGCTTAAAGCCATTTGGAGCAGAGAGTGCATGGCAACAGAGTATATTATGGTTAATAATTATGTTCATTTTCCTAAAAGGGGGCACTAGGACTATGTCAAGTAACTACAGCTTTTTACATTTACCCTCATGCAATGTTTTGCAATGGTGTATGTGTAATTAAACACAGAAACATATTTGTTTCACAAAAGTACAAGAAAAATGTACTTTACCAGACTTTCTTTCTAGCTTCTTTTACAATGTAGCCCCTGCATAGATTTAAGGGTTGTTTCAAGAACTTGTTTAAGTGATACATTCTACAGGTAGTCAATTAAGGTATGGTTTTAAGAAATCCAACTACAGCTAATTCAATTTGTTCTGTGACAAACAAATGGCTTGCAATTTTCTGTACTGTTCAAAGAAAGTTAAAAAGTTCTTTGATTTCATTTCAGTGTGATACTAAATGACTGCCCTGAAACGGAGAACACTACTAATGTGGCATGGTGGCAAGGCAGCGTAGTCTTATTAAAATCACCTGTGGCCATGTCACTGGCTGGGAGGTCTGGAATATATTTAGAAGCGGGCTGGACAAAAAGTCTGCTCTCACTCACTAGAAAAGTAATATTGCAAGCTGCAGCATGTTAATAATCTTTTTGTGCCTTTCATACTTTTAATTATTAGTCAACAACTATGCTGTGAACTAGTATAATTTGCAGATTGCCTGGCAAGTGCCAGCCTGTCTTCACACAAAACAAGTAACTCCATGTTTTGCTCTACATAGTTGTGACCTTGGTATTTTAGAGGCCCCTGCTCAGTGTCTGTAATTAAAATCTAACTCCGCCTGGCGTCGTCACCTCAATCATCTTAAACCAAAAAAATAATTATTGATGTGTTGAAAAAAGTCCTCCTCTTCTCTATACTCAGATGAACTCATCACCTTCCTGTCTGCTAAGGAAAAAAAATCTATGGTTTATTGCCAGAACTATTAAGGTTATGCCACAGATATCAATCACGTACAAAACAAAACAATTTGTCAAAAAATAGCTGAGTTTTGATTGATGGCGATCTCTGTAATGACCTTAATTCAAGTGGTGGGGGGGGGGGGGGGGGGGGGGGGGGGGGGGGTTCTTGGGGTTTTTTGGAGCCACTACAATATAAAATTCTCACAGAGCAGATGTTAACTCTTCATCTCCATCTGACATCTTTAATTAATCCTACACATCCACATACTGTACACAAGGATCCTGCAAAATGATTTGCCTGTTCTTCCACTCTATAAACAGAGTTCCATTTCTAAAACCTTATTATTCATTATCCTTCCTGTAACTCTCAACAATCCCACCAATAAAGACTCTAAAACAGCAGATGTATGAGCTGGAATAAAAAGACAAGATGAGTGCATCCATTTTGGTGATATTTATAGTAGAAGAGGCAGCACGTTTCAACACCAGCACAATTTGGTTGTGCTGGTGTTGCCTACTCTGAAACACTGGGACATCGCGGCTCTTTAAAGAGCGCTTGCTGTAGGAGGTAGACCTCTAGTCTGTGGGTTTGTTCCATAGACTCAGCTCTTCAGGTATGTAATGTAATCAGCAAGTGGATGATGTTATGAAAACACCAAACTGGAGCTGGGGAAACACAAATAAATCTGACAATATTTATTAACCACTATCATCACTGCTGAAGGACTCCACACACCAAGCTTCTCTCTGCACGTTTAAATTATGAGCTGCCTTTGGTGCCATAAGGAGACTTTTCTGGATACTGGTGATTATTTCAGACATTGGTTGAGTGTTTTTGGCTTTGGGGATTTTCTGGTTAGAGCCTGGCTCCAGAAAATTGTGTGTGGCCCAGCCCATCTCTTCCTCTCTCTCTGATGAGAAGGACTGCTCATCACATAGATCCAGACTCAGACAAATGGAACCATTTACCATAATTGAGCATTTCTGCACCAACAGAAAGAGGCATAGAGAGTATAAGAGTAAAAAGAAATAGTGGTGAATCACTGGTCATCAGTGTAGACAGAAAGGTGAAAATGAGATAAGTGCAGATGTCTATCATTGCTTTAGAGGGATAGAGTGCTTTCTATGGCATGTGGAGCTGTTAGAAGACGGTTGGTTATATGAACTATGTTTCCTGATATGAGCATGGAGTTACGCATTAGTGTGGATGGGCAATGGTGATGCCCCTTCCAAAGGTAAATGTAAGACACACCACAGGAATACTGTGTCATTTTACAAGTATTTTAACTTCATTTGGTGCATGTATAGTGTGGTCTGGGTTCATTCTTACACTCTTTGGTGTTCTTTGGGGCATTCTGACAGGAATGACACACCATCCCGTAGATGTTCCGTGGTCGGTTTTCCAAGATGTAGTACCTGCAAAAACAAATACTATGTCAAAAATGATCTTTGGCAGAAAAAAAATTCTAATTAGTATGTGTGAAATTTGAAAGACTCAAAGGCCCAACTGATACCAAACCCACTACTGAGAGGATGGTACACGCAAGTATGATTTTGTTACCAATAACAGGACCCACAATAAACTGTCATATCCTCACGAGTCCATCAAAGAGAAAGGGATTTATGGCCAGCCATTGATCTCTGGTGTTCCTTAAATGCAAGGAAGTACTAAAGCAGAGCGTGAATAGGATACACGATTCTTTATTGCAGAGAGGAAAAGGGCTCTTCAAGAGTTAAGGTCAAAAAGTTAATGCCTTCAATCCTGATCTCGTAAAAAAATGGGAAGGAATAATTTATAGCATCAAATCCGTCTGCCCTCAGAGGCATGCTGTAAGGAGAGCGAGGGCAATTAATCATGAGCCAGCAACTTGTTCCTGTCCTGCTTCCAATATGTTAGGCCTGTGAGGACTTCTTTTCAAGCCCCACACAATAAGATCAGACTGATTAAACATAAAAAAAAGTTTGAAAAATGTTCAAAACCCAAAGGGACTCAGCTCAAAGCCACTACTAAGAAGGCTTATTGGGAAACAGAAGCTGGAGTTGGCACAGCAAAGATCCATTAATATTACACAATTTTGCTATTGCTCACAGGGTTAAAATTAATATTGCGAGCACAGTGTTATGAATTGCAGGATTTCATTTTTCCACTACATCATGCAAAATCACATGTAGCAGATATGTCCTCACATACACGTGCAGATACATACACAAACAAACAACACACACACACACACACACACACACACACACACACACACACACACACACACACACACACACACACACACACACACACAGACTTTGTTTGTACTGATGTATAGGGTTACAAGAATGAATATAATAGCACAACCTATGCCAAATCCCCATTTCCCACACTGACCAACAGTCCCTCAACTGTATTCCCAAAATAGGTCTGCGTTAGACCACTACAGAGCCTCACGTTCCAGGCTACTGTCTTGAGGTCTCTCTACAAGTGCAGTGCTCCACAAACATATCTGAAGCTGGCTCATTTTGGACTGGTTCAGCATTGGAGAAGAAAGAGGAAGAACTGTTTAGTTTACTTATATAGAGGCACAAAAACAAGACACACATGCTATGCACATTCTTTTGAAGTCATTTCATGTCAGGGCTTTGAAAATAAAAGAAAAGGAATTATTCAATATCCTGTGTTTGAAATCTATTGTTTTACTCTATTATGTGTCGTTCGGACTTGATTGATCTGTACAGACAAACATTTTGACACTCCCAAAACAACCTTTGGCTCAATCAGAACTGAACTTTTATATGAAAGGCCTTGAAATGGTATATAGCATGTACCCAATAATGTTCTTTTTAAAAAGCAGTATTTTGTATATTTACATGAGAGGGAATTGAAAACAGACCCTGGTTTAAGTGGGTACAGCTACAGAGCCCTTTCGCATGCTGGGTCCATATCCACTTTCTGAGGGGACTGAGGAGGGTCGCTGAGGGTGGTGTTGGTGTTGGGGGGATCAGAGGCTTCATTCAACCCTGCATCAGCTCATTTCCCTCATTGTTTCCATCTCCTCTTTGGAGAACACAGAGGAGGGCAGATGGGCTTTTTATATGGTGCCGGGCTGCCTCTGTAACTTTGACAGTGAGGTGTTCCGAGATGGAGATCTAAACTTCAGAAAGTAAAGTAAAGTGCCATGTCTTCTTTCTGCCTGTGCACTTAACAGGTGATTTAACAGGTGATTTCACAAATTAGCTGACCTACCTGTCTAATGATTTGTGTGCTCTTTAGGATCAGCTGGTTCACATTGCGGTTGTAATATAATCTGGTTAGGTGGTGTTCACAGCAGGGCTGCCTTGTCTCACTAATGCCATGGCACATCTCAGCAAACACTCAGCAAGGCACAGACTGCTACATCACACATCCCCTTCTCCCTCCACACCGTTACACTGCCTGCATATTGTTCAAAATCCAGTAGTTTTCTGCTGGCTTGTTGAGTCCCTGCATTTCCCTCTGCGAAGTATGTGACTCTCAGAATTTAGTCAGCATTTACTCTCTTCATTACGAATATGAACTGTGAGAAAAGACTGTGGCTGGTTCTGTCTACCGCAAAGCTGAAAATATTAGCCTGTAATATTATAAATGCCGGTCTCAAAGAATGGCCAGGTCTGATTTTCTACTTGGCATTGAATTTAGTTTATTCCAACTCCCCCACCCTGGACCGTAACCTAAAAGCCATGTTCTATGCTTCTTTTAATGCATGGAAAACTTTTGTTTGTGATGGTTGACTAGCCTTAGCCTACATGTTTCCACTAATAAAAGCACACATGATAAATTGATAAATGACAGTGAAAGACTAACTGATCAGTGTCATTCAAGTCACCCTACTGATTCATTCTGATAGGAACATGAAAAAAAAAACTTGGCTGTTGTTTGTTTGTTTTTTGTTTGTTGGTCTTATTCTACAAACTTTCTTGTTATGTGTGCAGTTTTTCCTCGACAAGTTTTAAGTCCATCATGGCATCAAAGAGAAAAACAGTGGCTACGGGTCCAGAATTTCATACCAATAGATGTAAGGAAGGATATTGGTTCGGAACCTATTCTCCGAAACCGTATTGGTCCATATTCTCTCAGACCAATACATGTAAAGTCATAGGTCCGGAACTTGAAATGTGTACCATACTCAGGCAGGGTTCTGACAGATTTATCAGATAAAAATTCCCTACTAACCTTTACCCTAACCCTAACCTTAACCTTAACCCTAGCTTCCATTAACTTGAATTTCCGTACTACTAATACCAGTTCAAGGGGCACAAAAGCTGCCGTACCACCAGACACTTTGAAAAAGAAAAAAGTATTTAAAACGTTATGTAAAAAGCTTTCTATTGTGCACAACAGCAATATGCCTAGCCTTTTTCTGTGTTGTCTATTTGGATTCTGGGTAGGCCTAGAATATGTATGTGTGTACAAGGTTATCATGAATTAGAGTTTAAATTGATTTGAGTTGAGCTTTTAAGTTTTGATTGGAAATGACTGTCTTATATAGACACCTGTACCAAATCAACGGTGGGTCTCTTGAGTCATTTGGGAAAATAACCAGGCTATTATTTACAGCTTTGCAGTATGCCCATTACCTGCACATAACTGGCCATTTCTCAAAAGTGTCCTGTTGGTGAAATGCATTAAGTAGTTCTCTATTATGCAGTGTAATGTAACTCGACTACTCACCCTGGTAGACATGGTCCACATTCAGCATCACTCTCTGCTGTCCCGGGGATCAGCACAGTGGCTCGGTACAGTGCGTCACAGTCTTTGTGCCGGCGGCAGATCTCATACTTGCCCTTTGAGAACTTTCCTGTTGGACATGGTACACAGTTGTAGCCCTCGTCCTTGATGCCGTAACCACAGTTCTAAAGGGGAAAAAGATCATTTGATTGAAACATCCATATGAGTTATCTGACAAATGGGTCATAGAATTATTTTGAAATGAAGGCGCATTTTTCGCTCAACTTTGTAAATAATGTAACCAGCCAAAGAATGTACACGGACCACATGGTCTTTATATTTTTCTTGTACATTTATACATCACACTCTTTGTCACTGGTAGTGTCACTAATTCAAAGCTCCCTGTGCACCAGATGATAATGAATAAAAAGCCAGTGGCATGGCCACAGAGTGAAACATCACACGCCCCATCCCCCATCCCACGCCCCACAGACTGGTGCCTCCATTCCTTATTGCCAAATCACCAAAGCACTGCAGCTCTGGCGATTGAATCCAGACTGCTGACTCACACCACATAATTACTCCCAAGGCTTTTTGTGTCATTATTAAAATGGTCACCAGAAAAAGAAATGTGATTTCCATTTTCTCCATTACTAAAGCACAACAATAGCAACAGAGGGCTTTTACGAGGTGTACTTGTACAGCTACACATCTATTCTAAGAAGTGCATTCTACTGACTGAATGAGAACATTCCTATGCCTGATTGCTTTCAAGGATGTAGTAGTTTTTATCATTAAGATAATCATGACACTGTTATTTTTAGTTTAACTGTTTAGGAGAGATGTTTTGTAGTTTTAACTATTCTAACAAGCAGGAGTGCAAACAATGTGATATTCCCCTTTTGAGGGGTGATTGGTCACAGCAGTCATTTTTTGCACACAAACATTAAAGTGACTGGTGTTAGTTTCCATATGGCTCTGTTTAAGATAACTCCTCTTCCCTTTGACTTTAACCTCCAACATCAATTTCCTCCAACTCAGTGGATGCAGGGAGCCCTGCAATGTACAACATGCTCTGAGAGTTAGGATAACAAAACATATTCAGAAGGACACCAAGCTTTTATCTGACTTTATTAAAACAAGACTATCCTCTCTGATGCATTGCCTCCAAAGCATTATTGAATTCTGCTGAAGGGATTTCCGCCATATTTGGCCTTTCATTTATTCTTTCTCTTGTAGCATGCTGATTTTCTGATACATAGCAACCAGCATAACCCAAACATGTAATTCAGTTACAGTCTTAAAGGTTTGGGAGTTGTGAACCTGTTGATAAAACTGAGCAATATCTTTTATAAAATATATACTCCCTCTGAATTATAAGCTTTTGTGTCTCTCCATTGGTAAAGATAAGCCATCATTAGGTGCTCTCTGTTCCTCTAGAAGATTTTAAGGGAGTGTGTGTGTGGCGCTGCTTGAACATGCTGTTGTCTCCAGCAGAGGGAGGGCTGTGGCCCTCGCCCCACATGGGTGTGCAGCTCCCTACGCTAGAGCACCACTCAGATGGGCTATCAATCATCCTTTCCCCATGAGCTTTACTGTTAGGTAGATGCACTCTGACTGTCAACTCTATACCATCCTTCAGTTGAAGGGAGCCTTTGATCTTACTGTGTTTGATTTTCTTTCCCTTCAAAACTAAAGCAGATTACTGTTGACTTGGGCGATATGGACAGTGGTTGGTTGACTTTTCAGATCAAGTCTGCTGTTTGATGTGTGGCGTACACGCATTGCCATGGACCACTTAGGCAGGTCAGAATGAAAGCGCTCTCTAATGAAAGAAGCTGAGGAGATCACAGATTATTTCAATTACAGGTTGGATGTATTGTAATTAGAGTAGTGAAAGAGCACTGCAAAGGCTCCAGAGGAATCTGTTTTTATGGATAATTGTCCTCTGAATATGAGTCACATATTAAAGCCTGTGTCTTTGTTTTTAAAACAGTTTTTTTTGTACTCTTTTGAGATTTATGTTTCATGTGTCTCTTCCACAGAGGCACAAAGTCTGTTCTCTGACTCATGACATGGCAAGCAGGCTTCAGCAAAAAAATCATGAATTGGAAATTTTGGTGCTATAAATGGTTTGACGAGACGGGTGTGGGCTACTGAGGTAACATTTTGTGTATTTTCTTTGGGCACACAGTAAACACTGTGATGGGCCTCACAGCAAGAGGTATACCAGGCCATCTGACATTACACTTAGATAATGCTCTTATCCAGAGTGACTTACAGTTATTTAGGTACAGGGTACAGACTGACACAGTTTAAGAGATTAAGAAAATGGGTTGCACTGAAATACTGATTCCACTGAAAACTACAGTATCAACCATAATCCTTACATTTTCAAACTTCATTTACAGCCTGCAAATTCTGTTATGTTTTGATTTTGTGTTTTGCCTTTTGTCTCTAGAGGGGGAACAACGGTTTGCAGTATTACAGTATACAACGCCATTCTGAATTGCAGTACCAGTTTTGGCCACAATGCTATGTGTAGCACCTTTAATAACAGCTACTGAGAACCACGGATTACTGGACCCTGACAGCTGTGGCACTGTGGTAGTTCACATTGCATTTGCTTGGTCACATGCTTTTAAAAAAATATTGGTTTCACACTATCATTCTGAACGGCGACATTAAAACAGGAAATCACAGTGTGGGTGGTCCACAGGAGAAAGCATGCTGTGAGTGTGTAAGTCAGCTCACTTGTTCTCACTGTATACCTTTCAATCACTAGTAGCCTACATATATGCACGCACTGTCACACATGGCCATACGCCATGTCATTTAGTACACCTGAATCATGCCTTACTGCAGCCCCTGAGTGACGTACATAAAACTGCCTGCTCTGACATTTATCCACACAGTCTTACTGATGGAAAAGACATGTGTTGTGTTCATCCTCACCATGTAGGGCTCATAACCAGGTTGGCATGGAGGGCAGGGCTGGCAGCTGGTCTGGTTGAAAAAGTCGTTCTCCCCACAGTTGGCATACTCTGCACTAAGCATGGGTAATGTGCAGACCTAAAGAGGGATATGATAACATTAACAAAGAACAGTGGTATCACCTGCCACTAACAAGAAATGAAATTTCTCTCTCTCTCTAGTATTTTTTTCTCTCAGAGAGAGATAGAGAGAGAGAGAAAATGTATCTACAATCACATATTTTTTAGAATAGTCTGTTCATCTGTCATCAAAAGTCCATCATCGTCCACAATCACTTCATTTGAAAGCGGTAGCTTTAATGCCCATGTGAGGTCTGCTACAACAGCATTGTTCTAATAAACAAAACACGGCTTTGCACAGAACATCCAGACAGGCAGTGGATTAAGCACCTTTGAGGGTTTGCTAGTGATTTACGATAAGATTGTTGGTTTGTGTGGAGTCTGTGTTGGTGATACTGGAGCTAACTTAAAGCAGCTGGGCAGCCTGTGGGAGCCAGTGGATAGAACTGGGACTCTGGGGCCATGGCCCTCATAGAGGGGAGGCCTCACAGACAACAAAGTCACACAGGGCGCCAGTCAGGAAGTCACACACCACAGCCTCAGAAAAGACTCACTTGCCCAGTCAATGCACCCCCCTTACGCACACACATACACCACACAAATGTAAGACATGCTCAAGATGGTACGGGATATCCATGTCGTGTGTGTGCGTGTGTGTGTGTGTGTGTTTTTGTGTGTGTGATGAATCAGAGCCCCCATTGGTTCTCCTTTGAAAATTTGGCCATTCCATCTTTACTCTTGTTCATCGTGTAGTCTCTTTAATGACAATCACATGACTCACTTGCAACTTCTCAAGTAAAATAAAAATAGAAAAACCTTACAAAAATGTTTCTAGTCTCATATATGACTTACTCGTTATTATGGCTATTTCCACATATTTCTCATACTACAAAATTATAAGGCTTATATGTTTTATATAAGTCATACAAATGATATAAGTTTCGATTTGTAGAAATGTGCTAAGACTCTTGTATGTGGTTTACTGCCATATATTTTACTTGCAAGTTTTAGATAAATGTATACAAAAAAATTGCACTACTCGTCTTTGTCATTTACATAAATGCAACTACATTTGGCCTCATGATAATTTACAATTTGTAAGCATGACAAGTGTATGTGTTTAAAGCAAAACAGTCCAATAGCCAAATACACAAATAACAAAGTCAATCCGCCTCAACTCATGCTTGGTTAGCTTGTTCCACAAACATAATAATTTACATCTAGACAGATAAATCGCAAAAAAATGGAGTTTGCGAAATATAAACAAATGGCATCAGAGGACACCAAAACAGCTGTGCAAAACTCATAATGAGAAAGAAAGAAAAAAAGAAAGAAAGAAATCTGCCTGTGTGGCACTGTTCAAGTTTACTGACGGAGCAGTCGTGGGACTGTTTTTAATTGGTGATTTTCTTTCGATAGGCTGAATAAAACCCCAATTTAATTTAGCTGATGAGTGGCAGCAGTTTGATAATACACCTTAACTCCTGTAATCCTCTGCTTTAGGGGAAGGAATTGTAAAGGCTATAATTAAGACAGCCCAAGCAAAATTAACTCCTGGGAGTACTGCCAGTAAGGATTGTGCAAGTTCACATGTGAAAAACAAGGTGAGGGGGAGCAGAGGAGACAGATTAAACAGCTCACTTATTGCACTATTCAGAAAGCCTTTGTTGTCAGGGGCTTTGGCAACCCCCTTCCTCAAGTCCTTATTTACCCGCGCCAGCATTCTTGCCCTGGGTAGACTGTTGATGTAACTGAGGGTGGCTACGAAAGCAGAAAGGGGTACTCCCACACTCACCAACAAGAGGGACAGCCAACAAGACTCTGTTTGTCCTCTTTTTTGGACCATCTTGTCTTGCCCCTGGAGAGAGAGAAAAATGCAGAGGAAGAGAGAGACAGAGAAAAAGCATGATTAAGGCTGATTGCTTGGCCCTGCTGTGATTGGCAGTTGCTCATGTGTGTACACGTCCTGACTCCACCTCATTCCCATGAGTAGCAGTGGCTCACACATACTGTCAGAGAAATATTCTCAGCCTAAGCCAGGTCTACAACAGTCAGCCTGCTCAATTTAGCATCCAGAGTTAGACATGTCTCCAGCTTTTTCTCCCTCAGAAGAGCTGTATATCATTCCATCTCTCAGCAGCTACAAGTGCTGTATCAGCCAAGAGGAAAAAAAGGGTTGTGTCTGTTCCTCTGTCTCTTCAGACGGTTTTTGATTTTAATTGAGGTGTTCAAATATTCACAGACTAAATACACCATACACAATACCATTGTGTAATGACTTGGTTTTAGATACCACATAACAATGACTGTGATTAATAGAGTTTTTTAATTGCTCGCAACGTCTGTTAAATCATGGAATTTATTCTAAAGTTGCTAAGAGGCTTCAGTATCAGTTTAGACCTCTTACTTCATCTTGTCCTTATGACATTTGATTTATCATGCCCATATGCAGCAGAACTATATTTATGCAAATACCTTAAAAGTGAAGGAGATAATAGATTTAATGGTGTTTATAGCCACAGTCTGACAGTAGTGAGTGAGTGTGCTGCAGGTCCAAGTCCTGGCTCCACCCTTCCTTCTGCACTCCTTACCTACATGAGACTAGCTTTTTTTGGCCGCCTCCCATGGCTATAATAACACACTGCTCATATTTCTATCATTACAGTATAAATAATGTCGTCACCTTAATTGAAAAGAGATGGCTGGATGAAAATGTACTCACATCGTTTCTTTCAGAGACATGCAAAAACTACATCCTCATTCTTCAGTCAAGTATGATCATAGATCAGTTTTCAGATATCTGAATTTATTGGTCAGGCATAAACATTCTCTTCTTTGTTTACAGTTTTCAACTTATCTTCTGTGCAAAATAAACTAAGCAGCATAACAGGCAATATTGTTTCCAAAAACATTTACCTTCCCTTAGCAATAAACTGAATCGAAATGATGATGAGTTAAATAGTTTTCACCATATGTTATCCGCCTGTCCATCCTAATAATTTTAATGTTCTCAGAAGGAACTTGTTGCTGGTGGTAACCGAGTTGTTTGACGTAAGTAAGCCCAAAGTTTTACAAGAGCATAATTACCCACATTTCCCCAGAGGGGTGGGGAGATGGGGGGAGCCATCGTGGGGCATGCTGAGTCTCCCCCTCCTTGTGTACCAGTCCACATAACTAGAGGAGGCTGGGAGTTGGGTAGTGCTGGCATGCACTGGCACCAAATGAGCACAGGCTGTAACTAAAGCAATAAATTATGCCTGATCGCCCTGCAGTCACGCCGGGACCCTAGATGCCTTGTTTTGCTGCTGTGTTTACACGGTTGACAGCTAATAGGTGAGGTCTCCACCTAACTGCTCAATGCAGAGCCACACAACCAGAATCGCAGTCTCTAAAGCATACACAAGGGAGGTACTGCAGCACAACAATGCCACCTTCTCTGCTTGTCCATTTTAGCTGACATTTAATTGTTTCTGTAATCAGTCTACCGAGGGTACACAATCAAATGCAATCCACCACATCAGCCAGCAGACAGAGGCCATGTGGAAAGCATTATAAAATAGCAGTGTTTTTTCTTTGAAGAAAAAAAAGAAAAAACACACGCACACAAATAACACACAAATAAAATATTGCTGCCATGAACCTAAGTGTATATAGCCAGGTGGGATGTGGTAAGAGCAGCATTAACTGATCATCATGTCAGGCCTCTTGCTGTGGTTAAGGCTCAGCATCCATTCAGTCAGTTCAGCTATCTTTTTTGTGTCACCATCCCATACATCATATGGCTCTGTGCCAGGCTATTCCAATGTGGGACCTGCCTATTCTCACGACAACACAAAACATTCAACATTTTTTGTTGTTACAACTATATTGCTGTTGTTAAGTTGCTATGAAAATGCCTGTGTAGCTTTCTGTGATTGTGTACCTTTCTGTGTTTGTGAGGCTGCTATTTAGAGCACGCTCAACATAATTAAATACATCGCAAACACAAATACATGTATGAAAGGGATTACATAACTGTGTGTGTATGTGTGTGTGTGTGTGCATGCGTGCGTGTGTGTGTGTGAACGCACACACACGTTCATATTTGCACTTAAAAGTGTGTGGAGTGTTTCATTAAAGATCAAATTTGAGGATGTGGCTGTGCTTTCTGAGTTGAACCCTGGAGGAAATTCTCTGCATGTGAGGATTGGGGAGGAGAAGTCCCTGAACAAAGGTGGGATGCTACACCATGGGTGGCAAATCCACCATCTGATAATCTGCTGTGTCAACCTGTTGAACTCTCCCGAGATCAAACAGCACAGTTGACACCTGAGTCGCTCTGGCATTAAAAGCAGTTTCACACTTCTCTTCTCTTCTCTTCTGGGCGTGCATCCTTCCTTTCCACGGTCCTCATGTGTATCGCACCATGAACTATTCATGGCCATGCATCAATCATGGGCTGCCGAAAAACTTGGGGATACTTGACTGCCAGCTGAAAAAAATCATGGCAGTTTTTTCAGCTTTCTTCACAGTCACAGGCTGCAACTTCAAAGCGACAGGAGGTTAAACTGATCTGAGCTGAAGGTGGACTGCTTAAAGGCAGGTGACTGTGATCCACACAATAGCTCCTAATGACGGGATGATTCAGCCTTGAAGACAAAGGCAATTACTCTCTGAGGTGGGCTTTGGAACTCACTCAGTTCACAGAAGAGCAGGCACAAGCAGCTTTTGTTAAAGCACTTCCACATATGAATCTTATTCTAACCTGTTTAAAACATAACAGGATGGGTAAATTTGTGTCCACACACAGTCTTGTGTAGCGGTGAAGTTGCAAGTGTTGGGCATCTCCACTGCACTGTCTATGGCATGGATAAGGTGTGTAGACTCTGTAGGATCGGTGTGTAATAGAAAGGATAAGTAAAGAAGCTGTACTGGCACTTGAAAGGATGTTCTCTTCCACTCTTATGATGGTACACATTACACAAATGAGAATGTAATGTCACCTACATAACTAGCTTTCATTCGTGCAATGGAACTCTACCATTTAAAATGTTATGCTGTTAAAGTTTCCTTGACTCACTTAAAAAAGTGTTGCACAGCCTAACGTTTAATTTACATTTCTTAAATACTTAGAATACATTCCAGCATTAAACAGATTGAAAAAATTCAGAACTTCACTACAAGTGAGCATGAAGAATTAGCGTATTCAATGTAAAATGTATTTTCAAATCTAATTCCTATGATTTCTATTTTAGTCATTAACATAACAAAATAAGTGAATATTCAATCAAATAAACCAAGAAATAATGATTGTGTGTGGGTAATGATGGTTTTGTTTAATTACATATAGCATTTTGGGCAGAAGAGTACACATTACATGTGGTCTTGATGTTAAGTTAATGGCACTCAATGCTACTATACATACAGCCATGGCATGGAAAAGCTTCACAGACTTTCAGTATGTTTTGGGCTGTAAGACTGAAAGTAAAACAAACTATAGGCATTTGAACAAATTCTTCTCATCAAAAGTACACTGTAAATTTAAGTTTTTGTCTTGTATAAATGTGCCTCACACAGCGAGTAAATGGATAGAAGTGATTTCTACTGATACAATGACAAAAACCCACGCTGTTGCTGTGAATGCGTGTAAGAAACTGAGACATACTGTAATTACTGTTTCTAAGTAAATTTCTCATGGAGTCTCTTTGACAGATAATTGCCACAGGTGCAAGAAACAACAGGCTTACCAGAGTCACTGGCTTTCACAGTATGGCTTCAGTCACATATTCAAAACATAGATACTTATTTTCTTTCATTTAAAGCATGAAGTAATGTTCTGTGTTGATGTGAATGCAGGTACTATGTTAAAAGCATGAGACACACCCATTAATCGGGATGCTTTTTGTTTAGCCATCCATAAAAAAGTGATCTTGTTTGTCTTAATTTCATAGGGGACCCACTGATACCTTAGCCCTCTTTAAATAATGAAGGCTGGGACACCCGCATGAGCGCTGCTGAGCCTCTCAGGGGAACAGTAAGCAGAATACAAAGGCCATTGTGTCCCAGCCATCACTCCGCGTTCAGCAGGGGCTCCAGAGAAAGAACAAAGAACAGATAGGTATCTGACTCTGGAGTAAAATAATATAAATTATAGAGTGGGAGTATGAAAATGTGGAAATATTATAAGATTATCGGATAGTTACTTTTGGTCACTATCACTTCTTAGTGTAATTGATGTGAAAGTCTTTGGCGTTGCATGTGGGCTAATTTCCGACAGAGGAAGGGGTCATGTACCCCACGCCTGCCTCAGGTCTCATCCTGTTAATTGCAGCCCAGACCTGCACACAGAAACCTGGCTTCTGAACTGAAATGAGCTTTAATTGTGCAAATCAGTGTGGAGAGCAACCACAACCGGTCCTGCTGAAAGTGTTTGTCTACTGGAGACCCTTTGGCGCTAGGATACGGCAAGACAAAAGGGAGGGAGAGAGAGAGGGAGAGACAGAGACAAAAAAGTGAACTTTTTGAAAAAAAAAACAAGACTTCTTTTTACAGGAAATGAAGCGACTGCCAAATGACTGTGCCCCTGAGCCTCTCTCATTATCAGACTAAACGAACACACACGCCCAAGCACTTTCATCAGATTCCAGCACCAGCTCTCTACACAGCAGACCCCGCTCTCTGGGGCTGGAATGCACCACGGTATGTTTGAAGAACAGATTTACTTCTGACACCTCCGCCTGCGCAGCCCCTGTTGGGACTTGCCTCTTTTGAAAGTCAACCGCAGACTCTCAGCCTCAGGTTATTAATCTTATAACGACCACATAATCTAAGATAAATACACAGAGTATCATTATCCTTATCATTAACAAGACAGAAATATCTATTCCTTGGGGAAGGATTAAGGAAGAGATATTATTACCCCCTACTGTAATCAGGGGGTTCACTGTCCAATTGAATTAGGAGAAAATAAATTTATGTCCACTCTGTCCTTTGCCACAGTTAGCTTGTTTAAATGTACCCTGTCCTTTGACTCAGACCATGATCATATCTCTTCTAAATTGTTAGACAAGGATAGGTGACTCCCCCTGGGTTGGGAGGTAATAACCGAAACTTTAACTGTTGAAATAAAAGTTTGACAAAGTTCAGTGGAGTGCCGACACAGAACATGTGGTATGACTCCCTAACACACGGAGACAAACAAGCAATTACTGTTAACTAAAAGCCCATTAATGTCAGTATTAAGCCTGATTGAAGACTTTGTGGAAAGTCCCGGTCCATGAGGCCAGTCAAAGCAAATCTCTCCTTAATCAAGTCATTTATACCCAAACGGAAGGAAAAAGGGGCAAGAGAAAACAAAGATTTTGCTGTAAGCAGTATTTGCATCCCCTGTGTTGACAGCACTCAAGAGAGGGAGTGTTTTTGTCTGTCTCCCTTTGGGGTGAGTCTGAGAACATCACTTGAGTGTTGACAATGAGTGGCAATTCAGCCTGATTGCGGTCCAGAGGCGAAATGAAGGCATTCTATAGCCCCTAACCCTACTGCAAAATATGATTTTAGTGTTGCAAAGAAAAACTGATTGAGCCCTTCCATTCTCTGTCTTTAAATGACTGGAAGCAGATGTTTTTGTCATCAACAGGATTGTACGGAAATGAGTTTTAACTCCCCAAAGTTTAGCATTTTAAATTGATATTTATTCCCTTAAATGTGAATTTCTTTCTGCCTGATTTGGAAGCTGCTTTTCAAAATGCACTGATCACAGCGGAAGAGAAGGGAAAAAAAAGGCTTTAGCCCCAGTATTTCATTTCTAATGACAATTAAACAAACAGCATAATTAAATGAGATTCTTGTAATCTTGGCAGCCCAGTGTTCCTTCTGGAGTGAGCATCTGTTTTCCATTGACTGTCTCCTCTGCTTGGGATAAATCAATCTGCCTCCGAGCTCAAGGGCAGACCAGAGGGAGGTTAGCAAGGCCCTTCCTTTGACACTGTATGTGTGTTCCATTTCCTATATGCAGTGCTCTATTCATCAGAAAGAGCAGCCATTCAACCTTTTAAAATCCGGCAAAGTAATAAGGGGAAAAAAAAGAAGTTCTGCTCTGTGCTTAAAAAGTCAGCTCCAAAGATGCCTGAAATTGTCATCAATTGTTAGTCATTGAAAGATCTTTTAGTTTTAAGCTGCAATCTCCAACGTTTTTCTCATTACAATATTAAATGTTATGGCATATTTTTGTAATTAAATTGTGAGAGGTGTAATTTAAAAACAACGTAGTTAGCTTTTTTGGCAGTACAGTCTAAACAAATGACAACTACTTCAACTAAACTACTAAAAAGCTGGGCAAATTTACAGCATACTTCACTGAAGTGGAGGAACCCGCGCATGAAGAAAAACTGGCCATTTTATAAGACAAAAATACATTCATGCAATCTGTCAAATAATAAGATAGCATATTCTAATATTCTAACACTTTACCATTTTTATGTCAAAGGAAATAGCATGTAGCATGGCTTTCAGATAGTAATTGTTATACCTAAGTTAATGTGAATGTGTATATATATATATATATATATATATATATATATATATATATATATATATATATATATATATATATATATATATATATATATATATATATATATATATATATATCCAATATGAATCCAGATGAATGAATAGCCTACTGTCATATTGAGGCTTATGAAAATCTCTCCCCTTTGATGTGTTAACAATCAATATGATGTGTTTAAACAGCCTTTAAAATTAAATGTATGCTGGTCATTATGCAGTTTCATATAGTTATGTGGTAATTAATGAGATAAATGTATGTAATAATGACAATGAGAAGATGTACCCTTGGAGTGGGCACTTGGAGTGGGTACTTCTAAAAGCCAATTGATGGTGCACTGAGAAAAAAAAAGCATAATTCTTTGCATCTGACATGCTTTGGTTTACCGTGGAGCCAATTCTCCCTTCATCTTTTGATTGCTTTAATTACAGAGTCTGTCAGCTTTCTTCTTGCAGAGCCATAAAAACAAATCTAAAGTGCACATGAAAAGAAGACACAGAGCCTCTCCCACCTTGAGCTGCTGCTTGTGTCAATACAGTCTTTGATTCCCTGCTTCAGACAGCACCATTAAGCACATGTCTGTCTTTCATCAGCTCCTTGTGGCTAATCTCGCAGACTCCCGATGGCTTCTTCAACCCTACACGGCTGCATAGGTGTTTACTTTGTGCCCTTGTCTCCAGCAGCAATGCTAATGAGCAGATAGGAGAGACATGATGTCTGGGGGAAGAAAGCTACGTGGGATGCTGCAGTCTGCTGCTGTGAGGCCTCTTCATTTTAATATAAACCATCTACCACTTCCATCTACCACTTCTCCTCCTCCTCCTACTACTACTATTATTACTTGTAAGTACAGTGTGCTCCCAACATTTCTGATGATCTTTTTACCGTGATACAAAAGTCACACTACATTTATGTGAGTACACTTGCAATGTACAGTAGAAACCCCTCACAAGGTACCTGAGACAACAATAATGTGTGTTTCCTCCCAGTTCCACGTTGTAGTATCAGCTCTGTGATGTTAAACACAGACATTTCATGACATAAAATTCTGCCAATACATTCAACCATGGTCAGGTGACACGACAGCACTTAGAGCCTAAGACTATGTGAGACGATTCATGCCTGCTTTAAACATGACTGTGATGGCAGCTACGTCCTCATTTTTACCATCCACTATGTGTGTGTGCGTGTGCGTGTGTGTGTGTTCATGAGTGTATCTCATGTACCACTGAAGAGCTAACCCCTCTACCTTTAAAAGGCCCTGAAGCCTTTAGCTACTAATAAAAACACAGTTCTACATAAAATAGCCTACAACGATACTGTACAGGAGCTTCGAACTTGAGGTGCAAAGAAAGGATTTATTTCCACCCTCAGCGGTAGTAGTTCAAAGTCAGGGGAGACATCAGAAGACCGGCAAGAACGTGCATGTTTGGGCTCCACTGTCTCCAAGCAGGACTTTCCCCCAGGTCCTCGCTCAGTGGGACGGCAGGCGGCAAAAGGAAAATAATTACGCACTGTTTTCAGACTAGAACCGCACATCACGCCTGGTCTCGTCAACAGTGGACTGTTAAGAAAACGCAACCGCAGTTTTAATTAAGCTGCATTAATGACATGTGGATTCATAGCAAGAACTACAGCGTCCTGCCTGAACCCCACTGTTTATGGGTAGCCGTCAGCAGGATTCTTCACAGCAGTGATGAGCGCAGTAAACACCAGCCACAAAGAGGTTGAAGAGTAGCTCAATGAACACTTATAGATAACTTAATTCTTGGCCAATCTAAATAAATGCTGAATGAAGAACAAACCCTGTCTATAGTTATTCAACAAGGGAAACCACGTTTGAACTTCCAAACCAACACCAATAAAGATGTCATTATATTTAAAGGAGAAATCATTGAAAATGAATACCTACATTTTGACTTCCATCATTTTGTTTGCCGTGTTCGTTAAGAGCCCATAAATCTGCATGTAAGCATCTGCAAGTAAGTGTGTCTGCCACTTAAATAATCTAGGAATTTCCCTGTCTTGAAACAATCCCACAGCATTCCAGGCAAAAATGAACCGTGCCGCCTTACCTGCAGGCAGGAGTTGCACACGGTTGAGATCTCCAGAGAACAGTAGATTACCTATACTTGTTTACTTCAGAACAACTCTTGATCAACAAATAACACAAACTTAAGTTTGGACAGTCACCCCTATGAAAAGAATGTTGTGTTAACTGCGTAATCCACTCCCAAGGTCTCCGATTCCCTTTGGGTGAAGTGCATGGTTACTGGGAGAGAGGCTCCTCCTCGAAAAAGTAGGATGTTCTCCGCCCAAAACGTGGACAAAATTAACCTGACTCAGGTACATACAAACGGCGCACTGTACTGCAACACTTGCACAGACCGCCACCTAATGGCTAACACACGGGATTGAATGTGTGCACTTCAAGCTATCCTCGCGAGTGTGCGTAATTCAAACGCGTCATGTTACTTATATAGGGCTCCTTTTCAGATCTTTAGATACATTTCCGCTGGGCTGTCCGCCTTTTAAACGTTCTTTGTTTTTTTTCAGCAAATAGCGTACCTGTATCCTTTCATCATAATTCATTAGCCTCCTATTAGGGGGGAGAAACCTTCAAAGCCAAAGACCTTATGATTCATCTCACACAACTAACACGCTGCCCTGTATTAAAATGGGAATTTTGTGGACATGTTTGGTAAAGTAAAATGAATGTTGCAAACGTTCGATTAAAGAACATGACTCTTTAGAGAGATGTCACATGAAAGTTTAAACAACGGTATGTGGATAAATGAGTGTTTGTTTACCTGTTGATCTGCTTAAAGCATCTTGTTTTCTCTTTAGTTGAAATTCAAAACAGATGTGCCATGGACATCTTTTGCTCGGATTGGACCTGCAGTAGATCTGGACTTTCCCCAGGCTAAGGAAGTGACCAGATGAGCACAAGGAAACACGTCTGTTTGCGCCCCCACCCTCCTCCAATTTTGTCCTCATCCGCAGGAAAAAGACAGATTAAAGACACTTTGAAATCTTTAAAACCTTTCAATTTCAACCACTGGCAACCTCACAAGACAAATCTCGGGTCCATTGATCCCAATAACTGTAAAACAGACAGCAAAGTGAGGATAAAGAGAGGTGGTGGAAAAGGTCTGTTCTGTCATAGTCTCACTTGTTTTCTGAAAAATGATGTGTATCTGGAATCAAACACAAACTGCTTTACAAAAATACACCATTACAGTTTTACAGTTAACAGCCAAGAGATAGTTGCTCCAGGGTAGTGTAGACATAATGACCCAATAAATAACCAAAAGTAATAAATAGTAAAAGCAAAATGTTTTGCCAAGCTGTTAGCTGTGACATACATCAGTAACTGTACTGGAGCAGCTCATATTGATGTGCTGTTTTAAGGAACAAATGTTCTCTCCTTTCATACTTTCACCAGTTCGCAGCGAAGACATGGTTGCCATGGAAATTACATCTTAGCTAACTTGCTCCCACACTGGCCAAAGGATGCGGGATTCAGCAAAGAATCCACACTCTGCACTGTGAAATATAGACAAAACATTTGTTACTAGTGTCACATTTATCAATTAAGTTGTGAATAGAAATGTATTATAACATAGCAGAGAGAGTAGGCTGCATGGCAGCAATGTTAATTGATGGTGTATTATGGATTGTATAACATAACATTGGTTCATGTGATGATATTGCAATATGCAATATGATATTGCATAGTGACACATGTGCAGTTGTGATCATGTGAGAAATGTTTATCATTACGTAGTACTGTGTTGAATAGAAAAAAAGTAAAAGATAGTCATATAATTAATAACTTGTAGGACTCTTTAGTGAGGACACATAAACTAGGCATGTTTATGTAAATAAAAAACAACTCCTGTTCATGGAGTATGGAATATGTCCAGAGGCAATTAGATTTAAGATGAACTATGTTTGGCAAGTCTTTTGTTTAAAGCAACAGACACTGTCAAAACATGCAAAGGAACTGTAACACTGAAAGATTTCTTATTCATTCCTTTATTTATGTGGATATAAGCTGCTGCTAACAAACTCCTGATAGAAAATTACTTTTATTCTAAGTGACTGCATTGAGCCATTCAATCAGACAAGTGGTGCAGCAATATATTGCGTAAAGAAATGACCCATACAAGTCAACTGCAAGACTAAAGGCAACTTCCACCAGGCAGACTGTCTGCATCGCAAAGAAGACTACTGTTCCATGTGGGTGGCAGAAGACTGATGTGAGTGCCAAGGCAGGATGTCATAGATCTATGACTTAATAGTGTTAATATGTACAGTACTTCCCTTAACTACTTAGCTGTCCTCCGCTCTGCTGTAGTAGCGTAATGAACTGTAATTTACACAGATGGCTGACTGTGTGAACTGAACATGTTTTTACAAGCACACACACACACACACACACACACACACACACACACACACACACACACACACACACACACACACACACACACACACACACCACTCTAACCAGTTCAAAAGAGAGTGGTAGCAACTAGACCATTTTATTTAATTGATTATGACATATCACCACCCTGGAAAATGTAATCTTGGAAATGACAGTTAAAAAAAAAAAGTCGCAGCAACACCAATATGACCGCTTTCGCGAAGGTCATAAATACCATAGCCCCCTTCCCTGTATATGTTTGCTTTCACACAGCAAAACATAAGGTGAATTGTAATATTAACCCTCGGCAATTTAAAACCCTTAGCTTTACTTAATTTTTAAATTTTTCACAAGGTGGCACTGCACTGCATGAACATCGATGGGCTGGATGCACCTTTGTGGCAACACTTGTAGTGTTATTCCGCAAAATCAGATTTTGGTGTCCATGACTTTCTTGGAATAAAGCCACAGGACACAAAACTTTATCCCTTATCAATTAGTTGGGGCTACATCCCCACCAAGTTCCATGTTCCTTTGGTGTTTCAGTATCTCAGGAATCACTGATGCAAAATCAGTGAGGGGAAAAAACAATATGACTTAAGTCTTTGAATTTATGAGAGTGTTGGCCTACTTTCTTGTAGTTGCAGTTCAGCTGGCCTAATACAGATATGGATGTTGAGACTGCTGATTCTAAGCTGTAATTCGTTATTGTCACAGCAGAGGGCAGTAGCTACATGTTCAAACATGAGGCACTGAGGCAGGCCGTGGTTTTTCCGCTATGAAGATGCATTTCGACCGCTTAAAAGCACATATCTTAACGACACTTGTGTCTACACGGCAGGTTTATACTTGATGTAGGCTATGAGGTGTTTATGAGTATCTTGATTGTGCAGACACGGCAATGAAACTAGCTGTTAATCAGGAAATGCGCTTGACAAAGAAAGTGACCCTATGGAGCACAAATTGTATTATGCATTAAGAGATTTTCACTGAATTTTATCTTTTGACAATGAAAAAACGTTTGACCGATTAAATGGTACAGACTTCTAATACAACCAACTCATGGGCCTTCACCTGAAGGGAAAAAAACATGCATTAAGCATAGGTTTCGGGCATAAACCCGTACAACGGCCAATGTGTGCCCAGGTATGAAAACACTAACAGACCTAACCCATGCAATTTTCATTAATTATTTCTAACTTCAGTAGCCTAAATTAATGCATGACATATTTCTGATGTCTGGTATAGATTCGACGAAAGAGCCTTTGATAGTGCTTTTTGCAAGTTATGGGCTGGTCCTTGTGGTAGAATGAGATAGGCTATGTATTATTTTAAATCACAAAAGATTTTATTTAACTACACAAACACCTTTAATAGGCTCCAGTACACCGCGCCTTAATTCAAAACCACGCCATAAGAAAATGGTACTTCCAGCGGCCCACGCCAGTTTAGAATGCGCTGCGGGAACCGAGGAAAGGAAAGAGGCAGTTTATATTCGTTCGGCCATAATGCGTATGGAGTCGCTTGCGCCTTTATCTCAGCTTGCCACACACCCTTTCGCGAGTCATCACTACAGGGACAATGTGTCATGTAGACTGTTGTGCTGAGTCTTAAACATACTTCCAGAGCAAGCAGGAAAACGTCATTGCGACTCACTTCTGCTTGTGGCTTCGCAGTTGGACGTGCGTGCACGAGTTCTGTTCGCTGATGTAGTGTGTGACCTCACTTTTTACACAGCTGTGTGAGAAACGGCAAACGCCAGAGCCCCATTCGGGGGAGTAACCTCACGTCCCCGATCAGCCAGCATGTATTGCACGGTTTCTGGAACATTTTATGTAGATAAAGAGAAATCGCCTGAATTCAGCAACAACATTACAGACTAAAATGGACGAGTCGTCGCTTCTGGATCTACTAGAATGCTCTGTATGTTTGGAACGACTGGACACAACCGCCAAAGTATTGCCTTGCCAGCATACCTTCTGCCGACGTTGCCTCGAAAACATCGTGAGTTCCCGCAACGAGTTACGCTGCCCTGAATGTCGTATATTGGTAGACTGTGGGGTAGATGATTTACCAGCCAACATACTCTTGGTACGACTGTTGGACGGAATTAAACAGCGCCCGAGGAATGGAGGAAGACCCTCTCTTGCCGGGATATCGCTCGGATGTGCCGCCGGTATCTCTGCCTCTCCTCCCGGAACGGCCATCCGAGACTTGCCCATTGCCACACGAAGCTCTCCAGTCAAGGTTTGTCAGGGTGCAATACGCGTGTCAATAGCTTGTCATAAAGCCTTTCCATTGAGGTCTGATAAACCACTTTCACCCTAGTTGACGTTTGAATTCCTATTGTCAAAATATATTAACCCGGCCACAAAGTAACCTTACCTTTTTAAACAAGCCATATAAATAGTTGCCCAACAGCAAATAGCCAATTGCATCAAGCAGGCTTTCAAGTAAATGATCTCCCGATACGTTATTGACGGCGTATGCTTTGCCACTGCATAATTTGTATACTACAATGTTGTAGCTTCTTTTTTATGGTATTGCCTTGTGTTACTAGGAACATGGTATTTCTTAGCCACATCACATTAGCTGCTATTATATTTTGTTTAGATTACATTTAGATAATGGTAAAGAAACGCGTGCGTTATGTGCCTCTTACGTTAGTTTGACATGTCAGAACCATTTGGATCAGTGTTGTAGTCATTGAAAATAAGCTGATAATAGTTTGCCTCAAATTTTCACAATGTTTTGGCATACAAAAGTTTATGAAGGGATACGGAACCAGAATAATAACTGTGTTTTGTGTGTGACACCATAAACACAATAGAATAGACTACTGTAGAATCTAGCTCAATAGAGCCTAGGCTGTGTAACAGTGCATACCTTGGATAGTTACAAAAGGGGCCACCTGTTTTTTTTTTATCTTGTGCATTTGCAAACATAGAAGTTGATAAGCAAAGGCAATTATTGGGTTGACAAATGACCCTACACCTCTCTCTTTCATATTTGTTCTCTCAAAACCTTGTGATAGTGCATTCTATGAACAGTGTGCAGTGGAACTACTTGAGCATCCACATTTCACTGTTGCCATGGTCCTTGGATGCTTATCTCAGGCTGGGGATAGACTGGGGCTGCCCAGTCATTAGGCGCTTTCACACTACAAGACACGGGGTGGCGACGCGGTAGGACACACTAATTTAACCCGGGGCGGCAGCGTGAATGCACGGCGTGTTTTTGAACCCTCTTCTGAAAAGATGGGTTGAGGAGGCGTAGCCCAGTGGCACTGTAACATTACGCCACGCATATTGCTGGGCGTGTACAATGACGCGATGACCCTTGCATCGTAGTAAATACACCTGTCTGCAAAGTTTTCATTCAGTTTTTTAAAACAACCATGGCGAAACGCACAGAGTTGTTGCTGGCTCTTTGCACAACCATTCAAGGGCAAATTACATGGTACTGTACTGCACCTGGATGCTTACATGGGATTGCAAATATATGCAAAGAATACATTTCATGCCGATTTACTGTAGCTATTTGTACACGGCACCATCAGGTGAACTATAGCGCTATCATTAAATAATTTACTCTATCCACACATTTTCGCCCACGTCGAAACTTAGGGTGAAGATGCACTGGGCGATAGTGGTCTTTGTGGGGATATTTGCAGTCACATACAGGGGTTAGACAAAATAATTGGAACAGTGCAAATTTCACTTTAGTATTTCAATGACCTATTGTGTCAAGAATATTGATTCAAATTTCATTATGGGAGTTTATATCCATTGTAGATAGGTTTATTTAACTATTTGACTGTATATTTCTAATTCTTTTTCAAATTGTAGCAAAATTTAAGTTAAAATGCATGACCTAACTGAGTTTGAAAAAGGGCAAATTGTTGGAGCTCGTTTGGCAGGAGCCTCGATCACCAAGACAGCTGAACTGCTTGGTTTCTCGGGAGCTACCATATAAAGGACCATGACGGAATTCAAGAAGAATAGAAAAATCTCTAGCAAACGGCGTAATTCTGGCTGGAGAAATAAACTTTCTTTGAATTTAACAAGTGTTCCAATTATTTTGTCTAACCCCTGTATTTCGGGATATTCACAATATATGGAGATATATTGATGGATGCTGGACATATGTTTCCTTAAGAAAACAGTAGCACTATCATTGAACATCAACATTACTCTACAGTTTTCAAACATTTACTCTTCTGGTTAAAAGCACACAACACAATGATTTGTCTCTCAAAATATGCAGTTTATTTAACATAAAATGTTCGGCATAACATTTACCCTACCGTTTCCATTGTCATGTCATTGTTGTGTGTTTCTAAAAAAAAAGTTTCCCGCGACCACGGGGTTTAAAATGACGCTACGATTATCGGGGTAACAGGAAGTGAACTCGCAATTTTTTTTACTCAAAATCATGCACTTTCAAGCAACACCGAAATGGGGGATATTATTCCTTGCACATTTAGCCTACATGATAAAGCTGTTGGCCAACAAACATGTACAGCATCTAAATTAAAAACAAATTACGAACTCACATTGGGTGAGTTATATATGATTTAGGCCAAATAAACAGCATATTTCGAAAGACAGTTTGCAGTTTGCCTCTGAACTTCTTGTTGGTGTTTTTATAGTTCTGCTCAGCTGTTTCCCCTGTTTTAAAAGTCCCGAAGGTGGGTGGTGGCAGTTGCGAAACGTCACCATACCACACCCAGTGCGGCACCCAGCGCGGCTCGTGTTCACGCACACCCCGGTTCGCAAAAAAGTGTAGGGTCCGAGGTGGGTCGAATTGGCGTGTGGTTTGGACACGCCACCCCGTGTCGGCAGCGTGAACGCAACAGACGACCCACTAATTTCGGCTGAAATTACCGGTAATTCTGGCAGTGTGAAAGCGCCTATTGTTTGCATAGCCTTTTGTGAGAAGTGCCGTCACTGGACCCCAATAGATGGCAACACTCCCCCTACCTCAGCTGCCCCTAAGGACTATGCTGGTGATGAAAGTGTGAACTAATATGCTGTTACAGCGCGGCCAGGCAGGGGAAAGACTGTGCTGACACAGCTGAGGATGTTTGGGGGACTGTGGTGCAAGCTTGGGGGGTCTTGACACCAGGTAGCCATGCAGACCCCAAGTCTTTGACAGAACATACACACACACACACACACACACACACACACACACACACACACACACACACACACACACTGTTTGAACAAAAATTTGAAACTGGCTTGACTCTGCCAGCCTAAATTAGTGGAGCGAAAACATCTATCTATCTATCTATCTATCTATCTATCTATCTATCTATCTATCTATCTATCTATCTATCTATCTATCTGTCTATCTGTCTATCTGTCTGTCTGTCTGTCTGTCTGTCTGTCTGTCTGTCTGTCTATTGAGCTACCTACCCACCGTCCACCCATCCATCCATCCATCCATCCACCCATCCATCCACCCATCCATCCATCACAATTTTGGTATCGTGTCAATGGTTGGAATGGTGCAATGTGTCTTAGTTGCCTCTTTGCTGTTGCTGACTGGAGACAAATTCAATACATAGAGTGCTGTCAAATCTCAAATGACTAACCAATATGTAATACCTGTCTTATGAAAGTCTCTGAGTACTTCTCCATCCTAAAGATTTCCTTTTATAATAAATTATTGAGCTAATCTTCTGAGATTGTCTTTTATCTTTTTATTTATTTGTCTTATTTTAATCTTTTAGGTTTTTCATGTTTTACCCTTTTCTGAGCCTTTCTATTTTGAAGCTGTTTTCCTTTCCCCATACCTATGTTTTTTTGTAAAACTCTTTGGGTCAACTTATGTTGTTTTTTAATTGTGCTATACAAATAACATGACTTAACATTGACTTCATTTGACATGGGTCCCCAAAGTCAATTTTGCTGAAAAGTCAGAGACATTTCTTGGATACTTCTAAATAGTTTGCAGGTTTCTAAGTAATTCTACTGGGAACCTGCCTCAGAAACAGTCAGTGTTAGCGTCTTCTTTAATCTCTAGCATGTCAGATAAGTGATGGACCTCAGTGGTCTGAACAGATTACTAAGAAGAGTCTATGAAATATGAGAGGAAGTTGTTCTTAGGTTTCAGTGTTCAGGGTGCTGCCAGTTGGGTGCTACTACAGACCTAGATTTCTTTCTCATTGGTTGATACTGAATGGCTATTACATCCATGGACTAGATGCGCAGACATGAGAAAACACAGTTACCCTTTATTTGAAGGTGTCTACATAAGAGTGACATGACAGTGCCCTTTATAAACATGACATGACACATATTATGAACATTAAAAACACTTTATTCATGTTTGTAATTGTTGCCATTAAGAGTCATTCAGTTTTTGTAAGGTTATGTTGATATTGTTTTGGATGTAGACATTGCAAAAATTGAATGACGCTTAATGACACCAGTCATAAACATAAATTAAGTGTCATTCACTGCGTGCACATGGACGAGTTGAATCCGATTGGAAATGGTTTGGGATCGTATCGAATTCATGTGCACAGGCTAAAGATCGTATAGGAATTGGTTTCGCGAATCCGATTGCAACCCCTAGCTTAAGCCCATGTTAATCCGCTTGGTGCCGCCTTGTGCGCGGTATTGGTTTTGATTCGCGTACTGCGCATGTAAGACCACTCGATCCCAGAAGCTTCTGTCCCTGATTTTCATCCATACTGAACGTCGAGGCCTTCTTTGTTGTAGCAGAGCGCCTGCTCTCAAGTAATTCTCGTTGTCCTCGATTGCTTGTAATATCAAAAGCAGACGGCACAGTTTGTGTCGTATCAAGGAAACCAAAAACGCTGTTTTTCGTTCATACGGACCTCCAAACAAAGGAGAATGCACAACATGTATGCAAATGCTGCTCTGTCAACCTCCTCGAACGTCATCTTTGTTTGTATGCCGCCAGATAGTTTGTTTATTTTCTTTTTAGCAGCCACCAGCCTGAAGTAGTTCTAACACCACTTGTTGAAAGGAATACAGCGCCATCTAGCGTAGCGGAAACGGCCAGATCTCTGACCATTATCCGCTTACACAAACTCTCATGTGCACAGGGATTTGGGACAGACCACCCGTTGGGTAGCAACACCCAATCCAATACCAATCCAATCCGATCCTACCATGTGCCCATAGTGAGTAATATTCATGATATGTGTCATATCATGTTTATAAACGACTCATGTCACCCTTATGTAGACATCTTCAAATAAAGTGTTACCGAAAAACCTTTAGTGTGGTGATATATTTGACCTCTTCTCCATTCATGTCATCTGTTAACTGAGCACATAACCTGTGTCAGAATTATGTTATTGAAAGAAAGAGAATGAGTGAGTGTGTGAGACAGAGGGAAGGAAAGCGAATGTGAGAGAAAAATGCCTTTATTCATTTAAGGGTTCAATGAGTCTGCATTTGTGTCTTTCATGTAATACGGCCTCTCTGACCAGCAGGACCCAAAACCATCTTTTCAGTCGTTTTCACAGCAAGGGCTGAGAAGCAGGGATGAGTTGTATCATGATAAATGACTGTAGCTGACCATTCAATGCTGTATGAAACTAGCCTGCATGTTCATTGTTGTCTGTGTGCCAGCCACGCCACTCTTTCCAGACAGCTGCTTCATATCACATCAGATCTTACTGAATAACAGAATCTCAGTTATTTTGTCTTTGAAACAAATCAGAGATGAGAAAGAGTGATGGCTCTGTGAATTTAGATGAGAGTGATGTATGTGTGTAAACTTCATCAATATAGAGACATCAATATAGTTTAGAATGTTTAGTATAGGAAAAAAAACATGAAGGATAGAACACTATTTCCACTCTGTCTATGGATAAATATTTTTTTGTATTAGCTACAGTGACACTGTTTTTTGCTGTCTCTTTAGATAGTGTTTTTCATGGTAGACATGACATTTAAGTTCGTGTTTAGTAATGATAGACCAGTTTGATGGTGTCAGAGTTGGCAGACCCTGTGACCCATGCCCATTAACTTTCAGTGTACTATTCACAGTGTATATTTTGAGTATTCTAAGTGGCTATGGCACTGCCATCAACTCTCTGTAACTGGTCCTTGGTGTGTTTTTTACCTACTGCTTTGACACTGTATCACCTTAGCACCCCTAATATCAGTGTGTGCTTAGGGAGAACTACTTTTCTCTGACCCACTGCATTTTTCAGTATGAAGCAGAGAACACTCATAGTGCACTGAGGGGGTGTTAGCAGAAGAATGCATGCCTCCTGGGCCCTGTCACCACGGAGACAACAACAGCAAAACCTGAAAACACCCCTCCTTCCTTCACACAAACAAATTAGGGGAATGTGGTTGACATGGCTTGCTTTTTGAACACGTAGCCAAAAAGAGAGGAGATGGAATGTTCTCAAGACCTTGGTCAGCTTGGACTGCCCTGCTTCTTTCCCCACTAGTTTTGTCATGCTTGATGGAGCACTGCTGTGCGCTGTTCCCTGTGATTGCCGCTACATTGGTGTGGCCATTCTTCATTTGTCATCTGGAGTTAAACAATGCCTCAACAAAATAAAACTGGGATGCATCTTCAGAAAGCAACTAAGCTTAATGCAATGACCACTGAGTTTTCTCAGGGTTGCATAAATTTGGCATTTTCACTGGTTGCTTGCTTTGTGGGAACCGAAATGATGGCCACCAGTGATTAAGCAGCCACACACAAATAATTTGTCTCTGTCTGACTGAAGACATAACTCAGGAGGCTCTCAACGCAGACAAAACAAAGACCTAATTCTGTGTTATCATTACACTTTTGCAGTCATAAACCTCTGGGTACAGGTGAACTGTGGCCATAACTAAAAGATATAAAAATGCAAATTCCACATTCAGTTGCCAGGAATGAAAATGATATATTTCTGTGAAATAAGTGACATAGAGAACAGAAAGGACTAACTGCAGTGTTATTTATTCAGGTAAACATGTTTATAGTGAAGAGAAATTCACAGAATTTTCAAAGAAATTTGGAGGACATTTATGCTTTCATGTTAAGTAGAGATTGCGATGTAATAATTACTGTAAGCAGGCAGCGAATCCGAGAACAGAGTGGTGATTGAGAGCAGCAGTGGATGCATTGTTGGCTTCAATCAAAATGGATTAGAGTCACTAATAGTTATTAAGTGTTGCTTTAGTGTCACAACAAGTTTCACTAAGATTATCTTGTCCATTGACTGAAGTAATTCAATTGGCCATGCAGCATAGTTGAAACACTGGCTAATAAAAGTAGTGTGTTTTGCTTGATGTCTTCCATATTTGTTTTAGAAAGAGAGAGAGAGAGAGGAGGATAGAGGAGGAACTGGGGAGAGGCATAGCCTTAAATCATTTTGTCGCATTTCTCAGTGCAGTAGTAAGACCAGGGATGAGGAAACTGAATGAAACTGAAAGTGTGTGTTCTCCAGATAGAGATGGAAGGGTTATTCAGTATTCATAAATGGATTTTATAATACCCTGCTAATTGGTTGCTTACATGAAAAAATCATGAAAAATCCAGTACTGATGAAAAGGCTGAAAAGTCATGATCCAACTCAACACGTTGCACAGGTTTAGAAACATTTCACAAATCCAATCAGTGTTCACAGTCCAATGTTTTTTGTTTGCATATGATAGAACTGAGGTAAATATGTTCCATTAGTCAGAAAACCACAGTCTTGCCTATTTTTCTGTCAATGGTTGCTGTTTTTGGTTGTTGTTGCCTTCATGTTAATTTCATGTCTCATTCAGGGCCTTTTTAACTGAGGGTAGCTGGTGGTCCATTTAAGTGTTTATTTATCTGTTTTTTTGTAAAGCTCTGGTAACAGGCAGACCAGACCTCATTAGGGCAGAATGTTCAGACTTCTTCGGTGTAAGCTTTCAGTATTTCCTCAAATTAATTATGTTGCTGAGATAAGCTATGAGTTATACAGTGCTGGTTGAGTTCTGTCTCCGAACAAAAAAAAATGTTCTAGCTTTCTTAATGCAGTTAAAAAATAATGCAGGCAGGAATTTATCAACTAAGTGCCTTTCATTGCCTAACCAAATATTTAGAATCATTCTTAAACTGTGCATTAAAAGGTAGTGTTGTATTGAGAGTGAATGTGGAAATGTGTGCTAAAGGTTAGATTTGTTAGGTGAAGTAAAATGAGTGTGTTGTGTGTTTGTCATTTGTATGTATGAGTGTTTGATTTCACTGGGTTTTCCTATTTTAGCTGGGGGAAGAGGCACAAGGACAGGACCTGCCTGAGCTCACATAACTCCCAGTTGTGCTAGCTAACCCCTCATTCCCTGAGTGTGGGGGTTACACTGCCCTTATACCACCTTATTGTTCTTATGGAAATGAGGCGTGAGTAGTCACTAACCAGTGACTGTCAACATGAGCAATAACAAGATGGAAGAATTTATCCCCAGGGTAAACACTGAGCCTGCCTTATCTATCTGCCATTTTTTGTGGGGATGGCTTAGTGGCCATGTTTTTGCTTTGTTGCACATTTTTTTGCTGGAACAGTCTGGTGTGATCTTGAGCAAATGCATGTTTTAAAGTGCATGTTTTTGCCTTGATTTAATTTTTGTCCATTCGTATGCTTCATTTCCTATTTATGTCATTTTAATTATTTAATGATCATGAACCCTCCACCCCCTTTTCCAACACTAAAGCTACAATTCATTCAGTTCATGGCTGTCTATTTCCATAGAAATGGGGGAAATACAGTGTGTTCAGCCTCTGTTATCTAACCATGAACCAGAGTTTGTCTCACACTCATTTTTTTTCAGACTCTTTGTCACCAGATTTGAGTCTTGTATTTTTACAAGTGCCTTTGGCATCAGACCTTATCTTTGGGTAGATAACACCCCCCCCCTCCCCCCCTCTGTCTCCTCTTTTTTTCTTTGATCCTGGGGTGGGCCCCAGCCTGGGGTGGGCCACAGAACCAGAGCCTGGGGTGGGCCACAGAACCAGAGCCTGGGGTGGGCTACAGAACCAGGGCCTGGGGTGGGCCACAGAACCAGGGCCTGGGGTGGGCCACAGAACCAGGGCCTGGGGTGGGCCACAGAACCAGAGCCTGGGGTGGGCCACAGAACCAGAGCCTGGGGTGGGCCACAGAACCAGGGCCTGGGGTGGGCCACAGAACCAGGGCCTGGGGTGGGCCACAGAACCAGAGCCTGGGGTGGGCTACAGAACCAGGGCCTGGGGTGGGCCACAGAACCAGAGCCTGGGGTGGGCTGCAGAAGCACGGGTGTGAGTCTGGACAGGGAGAGCACGTGGGTGGAGTATGACGGCAAGAGAAGAGAGAAGTCACCTTTTCCAGTTTTTAAAGCATTGAACACGAAAAGGCTAAACCTCTGACTGAAATATATATAAAGCTCTGAAAATATTATTATGTTAAGCTATAAATAATGCAGTCTTTTTATATTTCACTAAGCTAAGTTTGGATCTTGCTGTCCCTTGCTTTGTACGGGTTTTGAAGAGAAGGGTAATATTAAGGCAGAATGTTAAAGGTGTACTTCCATCGTGTTTTCATTAATTTTGCGGTGTTCTCTAGTATTAATAATTGCCCTGTGCACTGGTTTTGATGAAAAAAATGTTCTAGTGCTTCTGTTTCAGGCTGTTTTAGTTTTGTGGAGGGGGTGGGGCCGGGAGAACGACACGATTTCACCAGAGGCGTGACCCGCTCCCTGCAGCTTCCTTTGCCCCATAGTCAACTTGATAGCAGAGTAAGGTAAAGTGGAAAAGTCAACTTGACAGTGCTAAAACTGCACACAGAATGTCTTCGGATATACAGCCTTATGTGTTTGATCCTGAATCCGAAGAGGAAGGAGAGATGGCACAAGCACAATTGCTTCCTGACCATTTGTCAATGAACGTTTCAGAATGGTAATATTTGCATGACAAAACAGTGCAAGTGCCCGGCTAAATGCAGTTCAGTCATTCAACTAGCCTGCTAATCTTATGCGAGTCAGTCACAGGCTAACATCATTTAAAGCCCATTCGGTCAGTTTCTCTTATATGCATTTGCACGTCTACGCCACGCTGCAGGCCCTTTTCGCATTGGGTCGTTTTTCCCGCCTATTGTCTTCTTTTGACTGATATAGAAAATGGGGGTAGAAAAACATTTTGATATGCAGCATGCTTATGAAACTCGGGGTGACCTATCATATTTCAAAAGAGCGAGTACTAAACGGTTTCCTGTGGAAGTACACCTTTAAGTAAATACATTTAGGGAAATGAAATAGTGGTAATTTCAATGAAGAAGCAGTTTCAAAAGGTTAGCCTTTTTCCTGCAATCTATAGGTTTCTATGGAGTTCAAATAGGGATGCATTTGGTTGAATTATGAACAAGTAGTTGCCTTTTGTTGTCGGTTTTAAAGTTCCTAAAATGGTGGAGATAATAAAGTTAATTACTAAAACCTTTCTCAGACAGTAGGCCTGTTGTAAGTTGATCATTTCAGTTTCTAGATGATACAACCTGCAACCTACATTTTTTGTGTTCTGCATTTCTTTTGTCACAACCCAAACATTTCAAAAGTGAAACTACATGAGTGGATTGACATGAAACCAGAAAATGTAGCATACATTAAGGCTGTCTCTTTTTTATTTAGAAGGAAATATTTTCAGTGAAAGAGGGGAATTTGGAAATTAAAGAAAGAGGAAAAACATAGACCCAGTTATTCAAAGAACTCAGTCTGTCTCTCACTCTGGCCTCTGTCGTTCATTTTAGAGCTGTCTAAAATATTTGGGGGTTATGCTCTTCCTGTTGGCAATTATCTGTGCGGAGAGCCAAAGTGAATCATTTCCTGGGGCTGCCTGAGCTCTGATTCTCTTCTAGGGTTGTCTGTTTAGTCTAGTGGAAGAGGGAAAGAACCAGCACCACAGCAGGAAAGATCAGAGCCAAAAACTACAGCCTCTGAAAGACAGCAGCATCCCTCTTACACAACACACAATGTGTATGTAGGCTATTGGCATTGGTAGAAGCTATTTACAGTTGGTTCACTTTTGCATAACTGCATTAACAAAATGGCACAGAATTGACAGTTATTAGAAACAAACAATTTAAATTGAAGTATATACTGGGTCCTATTTTGGCTGTAATTGATAATTAGGGCCAATGTTCATCTCTGCTTCAGGGGTCCTTTATTTGAATCAGGGAAAGGTGAATCCTCATTTTTGTCTTCTGCTTTTTGAGAGATCACCAGCATGGTGTTGAAAGTGCTCATTAATTTGATTCTTGTGGGAACTCTGTCTACTTGTGTTCAAGGGTGTCCTAAATCGTGTTTCATTATGGGGGGCCATAATGACTACTGACACACTAATGGGAGGGTAGATATATTTAGGGCCCACACCAAGTGTGAGAATGACCTCCAGCATGTCTGCACATCTTCGGGTCTCTCGAATCCCTCATGGCCCCAGCCCGTCTGTTTTTCTTCTTGTTTTGAGCTGCCTTGGCTTTCTTTCTATTGTCACTGCAGGCACTGTTTGGACTGTGGTGTGCCACTGTAAGCCTTCTTCATCTTAATTTAGCAGCTCTTTTGGAATGAGTTCATGACTTTTCAATTTTCATACTGCTATAACTCAACTTACATTTGTTTGAAAGATCATGCTGTAACAACTCACTAGCCAAATTGGTTTGATTGATGATATTTAAGTTAACTATTTTGAACAACAGTCTTTTTCAATCCCTGTATTCACACAATGAAACATGAAGGTTTTGTTAGTGACATGCTTTTAATATATTATGCTTTATGCTATTATGTTTTATGTTTTTTTTTTCTCCTGAAATTATATTGGGTAACTCTGGAAGCTATTAGATTACTTACAGCAGGGGTGCCCACTATTTTTTGGCTTGTGAGCTACTTTTAAAATGACCATGTCACCGCGATCTACTGAGGATGATGATGACGAAGATGACGATGGTGATGATGAAGAGGATGATGATGATGATGAATCCCTCAGTATGCGTTTCATATGTACCTTTATGCAGTTTGTTTATTGATATACATGTTGCATTACACTAGCCTGGTAAACCTGCCCCTCGTACTTCATTTCATTACGTGCAGAGGGTCTGGACCGGAATCTTTTGAGGTACATTTGCGATGTTCCAGAAACATCAATCTAATCAGCGAACAGAGGGTGTGTTCGTTAGCTGTGACGTTGACCTTGAGTGCTACGTTTGAATTGTAGTGCGTAGGTAGGTTAATTGCATACGCGACGACCAGGCGTTAGCGATTGGGTAAAGGTAGAGGCACTTTTTTAAAACTTCAGCAGAGTCCACACCTCCAGCAAATCGTTTCTGACGGTCTCTGTTCCAGACCTTCTACACGAAATGAAATGAAGTATGAGGGGCGGGTTTACTAGGCTAGCATCACACATGCAACTTAGTAAATTACATGCATCCATGTATAAACCTTCACAGCACAACTTTAATACAATTGTATTATGATATAATGAACGCTTACAGCACAATTATAATACATTTGTATTACTTTCGAATGAAACTTTAGAGAACAACTCTAATACATTTGTAATTATCTATTGCCAGAATTTAATTAATCTGATGATGACCTGCACTGGAGGGAGTCAGACAGGGTTGCATAGTCCGGAGCTGCTGTGTAGCACTCAGTCAATTTGTGCACACTCCCTCCCTTGTTTCTCCAGCTCCATCTTTTCCTTGCAGCTACAAATTTAGTTCGTTCAACATGTTAGTAAGATCAGTTACAAACGCCAAGTCTAGCAGCCACTGATTGTCATTAAGTTGCATGTCATTAAGTCTGCATGTTTAGTGACAAGAAGAAACTCCCTAATCAGCCGACAGAGCTGTCGAAATCTCTGCAAGAATTTCCCCCTACTAAGCCATCTCACGTCGGTGTGTAGCAGCAAGAGGTCAGAATAGTTAGTAAGGCTCTTCCAACTGTGCACGAAGCAGATGTCTTTGAAGAGACCTCGCTCAAATACAACAGGATATTTTGGTTGCGACATCAACGATCTCTTTCATGCATTTTCCACATAATGAAGTGACTGCTGTCCTGTTAACTGCATTATTTCCGTCTCATTTCTTGGTTTGCTTTTCAGGGGGAAGTCACTGTCATAGTTTTCACGATTTTCAGTATGGGCTAGATACAAGTTAGCGAACTAGCTAGGACTCCTTCTTTGCTGCAGTTTTCCAGTAGCCGTTCTTGTTGTTATGGTAACCTAACATAAAGTTTTAGACAACATGCGATCTACCATCACTGCCTTCGCGATCGACCGGTAGATCGCGATTGACTGGTAGATCGCAATCGACGTAGTGGGCACCCCTGACTTACAGAATCTAACTTTTCCCTTGTTTGTCCTGTTAAGTTCAGTGCAAACAAGGTCTTTCGACATTCTTATGACATTTGACAATGGGCATTTTTAATCTTACATGACAGCACAGTATTTGTTTTAGCCAGATAGAGACATTTCATTGTATTGCTGTGTTAAATGCTAAACTCTCTATCCGTACACGATATGGCACATTGCCATGGCACCCTAACCCTATGAACGCTATAGGCAGTGGTGGCGTGACAGTGAAGGTATCAGACTTGTGACCACAGGAGGTATCCTGAGCATGGTATTATCCCCACACACTGCTCCCTGGGCGCCATTGTCATGGCTGCACCCTGCTCACGTGTGTAATGGGTTAAATGCAGAGTCAATTTCATTGTGTACACTGGGTGCTGTTTGTTTGTATGCTTGTAACAAAGAAAAATGTTTCTGATTCACCTTAAGTTCAGGTAGATTGAAAAACATATTTAAATATTCATTATTAATAATCCATTAAGCACATATGTATTTTCCACTGCATTGAAGGTCTGGAGGTATTCTGTTTGCAGACTGTTAAAGACATGTGTTCATGGCTGCTGATACTGAATTGCGGACATATTTAAGTGCCCAGGCACCTAAGCTCCATTACTACGGTATTGTCACAAGGAGCCTGAGCCAAGACAGAGCAAGTAATTACACATTCAATACCCATAGGAATCGAGTAATGCACTGCAATATAACAGTGCTAAATAACCCAGTTGTCTTTTGGAATAAACATTCTACATGGGCCTTGGGTAGGTAGGCTCAAGGTTTGTGTGCTCACATTCATAAGAAAGAACTTGAGTGTTTTTAAGGTTTTAACTACCTGTTTGATTGGCGATGGCCGTTAACAAATGTAATATTATTGTTTGAAACCTATTTGCTGTGTGAATGGGACAGGGGTACGTATTGGTAGTATACCTCAATATTCTGCTGTCTTTTTTCTGAAAGACTACAAGCCTTTAATGAGTCAGGAGGGGTAGATTGTTGTATATTGCAACATATATACTTTCTACACTTTGATACCTTTACAGCTTTTACACTTTTTATATTTTAGATTTTCAATCCAGCGTAATCAATACTAAAACAGACAGCTTCTTTTTGACTGTGATGTCCGTTAGTTTTTTGGGGTTTCTACAGCGTTACAACATACATTTTTTTGTTGTTGTTTTTTTTTTAATGTACACAAAGTTTTTTTAAAAACTGTTCTTTTTTAGATTTTATTGTGTTCATTCAGTCTTCGATAAGTCCAATATACAATCATCACGATACTTTGTTTCTGAACACATTTTCTTGTGTCCCCTTGTGTACATACCACCACTCACACCCGTGAACCAGGTGAAAAAAGGCGACTATAAGAAATAGACTACGAAGAAACAAAGACATTCTTCAAGGAGAAAAACTTTTCCCATTTCCAATTTTTCATGGGGGTGATTTAGACTTCAAAACTCCCCCTATCTTTAGTAAAGGGCCCATTTTTGGTCAAATAAGTGTTACTATTAATTTTAGAGGTCATTCTTTCCATATTTCGCATTTCCTCTATGCTTTCTAACCACTTGTCTATACTTGGTGGTTCTATTTTTTTTTCCAATTCCTTGTTATTTGTTTAAGTGCTGTTATTCTGAAAACCCAAAAGAGATATAGGTGTTCCTTTTTCAATTCTTTAGGTCTTATACCCAAAATTGCATTATGCTGTTCTAAGGACACATCCTTTCTAATTTTTTCTCGCATCAGATGTTGAACCGCTGTCCAAAAGTTTCTCAGTTTGTTACAAGAGTAAAAAATGTGTGTGTGGTCAGCATTGTTGGAGCCACGTTCCCTTCAGCAATATGTGCTAGTTTGTGCATATTTACCTGTTATTGATGGTGTCAAAAAATATCTAATATTGATCTTCCACGCATATTCCTGCCAATAGGGGGATCTAGTATGGATATTCATTTCTTTGAAACACCATTTCCATTCCTCATCTCCTATAGTTGTATTTAATTCCCGATCCCATTTTTCTTTAATGTAATTTAAGTTTTCAATCCCATATTCCTGCAATATCTTATATATATATTTGGCCAGTTAAACTTCTAGTATTCTCTATCTGGCATGTTTTGGCCATACATTGTATTAGGGGATGTAAGACTTTAAGAGATTTTAACTGGACTTTTTCAGTAAGATTATTCCTAAGCTGCAAGTATCGTTAGAATTGATTGTTTTGAAGTCGGTATGCCCTTGCAATATTTTCAAATGACTCCATTCCAGTTCCAACTCTGAAAGGTGCTATCCAATTTATTTGGGATAAAATCTGGATCACTCTGTATTTCTCTTAGACAGGTTAGATCTCTATCATTCATTTTTGTACTCTTACATAAAGTTCTCCAAGTTTTAACAGTGTTATTTATTAGGAAACTATTTGTTTTGATCTGCTTTGTAGAGAACAGGCTGTTTAAATTACCAACCAGCATTGTCTCCATCTTCTTCCATTTTGGGTACAGTCCTTTATTCAGCATGGTTACAATTAATTTTACCTATGCTGCATAATGGTAATTAATTAGTTTAGGTAATGCAAGTCCCCCTTCACTTCTCCTCTGTTGCAAGGTTTTAAGTTTAACTCTTGGTTTCTTTTCCTCCCATAAAAATCTTCTCAATAAACTCTCACAGTATTTAAATCTTACATGTGGTATATAAAGTGGTATGTTCTGAAATAAAAATAAAAATCGTGGTAAAATATTCATTTTGATTCTACAAATTTTTCTGTTAAAGTAAGAGATAAATTCCTCCACCTATATAGATCTTGTTTAACAGATGTTCCATGTTCCAGTGTTCCATAATTGCATTGGTAAAGCTGTTCCAAGTTGTTCGGTACCATCACCCCCAGGTACCTTATGCTATTTTGATCCCATCTAAAGTTATATTTATTTTTTAAATTGGCTTTCTAACTGGCACCCAATTTGCATAATTTCGGTTTTATTTACGTTCAGCTTATACCCTGACACACAGCTATAAGATGTGATGTCTCCCATTAAAACTGGCAAGGAGTTGTGAACATTTGTCAAGTACAGAATTATGCCGTCTGCAAATAGTGCAATCTTATGTTCTTCATCTTTAATGTAAACCCCTCTTACAACACACATTGAGGTAAATACAATTAGATCCCATACAAATATTCTTTCCTCTGAAAATGGAGGAACTACTCATATATGGTAACCAACTGGTAGCTGTGCAGGAGGTATGTTGGTAAACCACCTTCTCGAGACCTTTAAGCTCAATTGGTAGTGTGGCCTCCTTCTACACTCCTCTGCTGATACGGAGTTACAGATCTGAGCTAAGCCAACGTAGGGCTGTACACTGGTTACAATGCATTTTTTGATACAGGTGAATAACAAATTATTGCACGATACGGATTTCCTGAATCAATACGATTCCAATACACAAGGTCACCATATGATTCAATACAGTGCAATACAATATCAATATTTAAAAATAATAATAGTAATTTCAATAATCAATGGCACTTTTACTTGTTTATGAAATGACTGAGAGGAGAATAATCCTCTGCTTGCTGATGTTTAGCCAGCCAATGTATATAAATAATACGTGTACGATACGTATCGATAAGTCGTTTTTTTTTTACCCAGCCTTACTGCATGATTGCATTCTGTCTCATCTGTATTTAAGTTGTGAGGCTGCTAAACACAACATTGGGTTGAGAGGTCACACAGTGGTGGATGAGAAGTTACAGTGCATCCTTTTTACAGCGTTTTCAAAACAAACCCACAGTGCCAAGAGCTGAGTGTTATATGCTTTCAGGGGTTGCCTTACACTTCTGAGAGTATTTAGTCTGGACAGGAACACAGAACAGGAAGTCTTTCCTGTGATCTAAGAAACATTTTTGTTCTCCTCACTGGAGATATTCCACAGAGGTTCTGGCTAGACATAATCTTCTGTAAATGTACAGAGTGATGATGTCAGGTCACTGATATTCCATCAAATTAATGTGTGTGATTGGCTTCCAAGTACCTGCCTATCTCCTTCTTTGTTGCTGGGTAAGTTATGACTCTCAGAACACAGTTCATGCTCACTCTATATGGACTTCATTGATTAAAAAAAAGATTTAAAATGCCCTTCTTTCCTCCCCGTTGAAATCAATACATTGTCACAACCAGACGTACCACATATGGTACATAATATGACAGCTGCATAAAGTGAGGAAATGGACAAACATTTTTGGAACATATTTTTTCATTCCAAGGCAAAGCAAGCAGAATGTTTTAAGCAAGAATAAGTTAAAAATTGCATTCTTTACAGCTTCTACAGCCCATTATTATTGAGTTTCTTGAAGTCTCACTGTTCACATTAGCATGTATTGGCCGTTGAATTTCTTGAGCAAGCACAATGGAACACAATGTTGTGAAAATGTCTTCATATTTTTATTTCAAGCAGGTCCTGATGTACTGAAATGTATCAGTTCCATCCGACAATAGTGAAGTAATTGCAAACGTCACATAGTTGCCAGCTGCATGATAACCTATTACCTGTTTGTGAAACATTGCGATTGTGAGCATGTCCATTTTAAGTGTTATAGACAAAGTATATATAGAATTATGTTCAGGTGTTCTCCCACTGGCTCAAGTCTCAAGTGACTAAAGTTTCTATCATTTTTTCGTCATGTCATTGTTGTGTGTGTGTGGCAACTTCAGACTTATCCACTGCAAACCTGTACAGAATCAGCATCTGCCAGAAGTCCCAGGACAGGTGGGCCTGTTTGCAAGCTGCAAATAGGCCCACAACAATTCTCCACACACTCTACATGGTTTAGGGATCTACTGATGGTGATTCAACCTTAATGAAAATAAGCCCTGCTTATGTTGATAGTTATTTTACAAGGAAATGCTGGTTGTAATCATTTTTATACTTTTCCCAATACTGTCTTATGTTTATCAGTTTTGTTTATGTATGTAACACACATCCACCACCCTCTCATATACAGTAATGTGCAAAGGTTTTAGGCAGGTGTGAAAAAAAAGCTGTAAACTACAAATGCCTTCAAAAATGGAAGTGTTACTCATTTATGTTCATCGTCAACATAATGCAGTGACTGAACAAAAGAGGAACCTAAATAAAATTAATATTTGGTGTGACCTTTTTTTTCCTTTGTCTTCAACAGAGCATCAAATTCTTCTAGGTATACTTGCATACAGTTTTTGAAGGAACTTGGCTGGTAGCTTGCGCCAAACATCTTGAAGAACTAACCAAAGATGCTCTGTGGATGTAGGCTTCCTGCCAAATACAACCAATTTGATGGTTGATCATACATCTGACTATAATCCTGTAAAATCCCTGAGTTTCTATAATGTAAGGAAGCCAACACCCACAGAAGATCTGTGGTTAGTTCTTAAAGACATTTGGAGCAAGCTACCAGCTGAGTTTCTTCAAAAACTCTATGCAAGTATACCTAGAAGAAGTGATGCTCTGTTGAAGGCAAAGGGTGGTCACACCAAATATTGATTTGATTTAGGATTCTCTTTTGTTCAGTCACTGCATTTTGTTAATTGATGAACACAAATGCTTAACACTTCCATTTTTGAAGGCATTCCTAGTTGATAGCATTTTTTCACACCTGCCTAAAACTTTTGCACATTACTGTATATGAGAGGGTGGTGGATGTGTGTTACATCCATAAACAAAACTGATAAACACGAGATAGTATTGGGAAAAGTTTAAAAATGATTATAACTGGCATTTCCTTGTAAAATAACTATCAACATGAGCATGAACACTCACCCCCATATGCACATTTGTACAACTACAGACACATTCACACACTCCTCCCTCAGAGACACAAAGGCATCCCTCTCTAAAAATAGGTGTTTAGTCGATGGTTTGTTTTGGGGTCTGAGTCAGCTGCTTCTCCTGGAAGATTACAGACAACATAAAAATGAAAGACCCCATTTGGGCATTCTTACCTCCAGTAATTCCCAAAATAGAACAACAAAAAACACTTTTGTTATTGGCTTGCCATTTCCACTCGGAGGGTTGAGGGACCAAATTGGGTGGAACTCTGACTTTTTCTGACATGACCATATTGGAAGTGTAACCCGAGCGCACAGCTTTGGTCTGGAGCACACACGCTGCACATGGGAACTGCCTATCATTATCCGCTGTGTTTGGGAAAGTGCATGGAGAGGTTCCCAGGCTGGGAGTAACAAGGCAGATCATTGTTGAGTGTGACATCAGGTTGTGGCTGAAGTCTCTATATGAGAACCTGACTGACCAAAGGCATCTCCCAAGGGCCATTGGGACATGCGCTGGAGAATGAGGGCTGGCTGAAGCAGGTGTCTGTGGCGGCTCTGAGAAGACTGACCTCATCAGGTCAGGGTTGGGGGTGGAGGTCTTCACTGAGCGTGCAGCTGCCCCATGTGAGTGATGTCAGCAGGCAGCTGGAGAATAGAGGTGTGCTGGCCAAAGCGCATGCTACAGTTATGACATCATGACTAGATCATTTTGCAGCCACAACCTACTGAATGGCTGCCATCCTCAGTCTCCATGGTTACATGGGAGAACAAGGTGAACACTGCATAGAAGATCTAGGTAGTGGGAGATGGTTCAACATGGTTTGCTCTTATGTCAGGTTCCTTCTATTCCTGCTGACACCATTAGTAGATTGCATTTCTAAGATTGAGTTCATGATTAGATTAAGATTGGTTGTTTTCTGTAATCTGCTGTCTTTTTTACTACTACAATTTTTATGCTTATTGAATTTTATATTTTTTAGTTGTAAAATCCAGATATATTGGCTTTTTTAATAATTTAAATACGTATTTAAAACCTTCAAGTCTTGTTGGTGAAAGAGGGTGATGGGGGAAATATCAAACAACCATGGCCTGTTTTTAGTTGTGGACTTACTGTCATAATGAGAGTTGCCTAGCAACAAGAGCAAGCTCATAGACTGGTGCACTAGGCTGATGTGTATGGATATGATTTCTCCAGTTCTGAAGACCACATCAAGCTTTAATATGTCAGTCCTCCACGTCCACTGCTTTTACAGATTATACTGCCACAAACATTTAACTTACAAACCTTTGTTCTGTACTCCCATTCACAAAAAAAACAGCACAATTGTCATAGTGCTCATTAAGACAGTTGAAATGTTCAGACTTGTGAGAATGTGAAATAAGCAACGCATTTTTAAGGTTTCAGCAAATGACAGCCAATTATAATTTGTAACACACACTCATCTCACAGCTTTAGTAAATATACAGACAACAAGACAGATATGATCAGTGCAATGTCTTCAGCCAAATATCTGCTCTGTCACCTTTGCCTCAACTAAAGCAGTGCTTTGGGTAACAGTAAAAAATTTCCACAGCTTTTTTTAAGAGACATAACAATGAGAAAGTTATGGTTGCAGTTGTGGAGATGTTGTTCACTCCTCTGTAATTAACAAAGCTGCCCTGTGTAAATGTTATAAATGTGAAGTTTTAAGCCTCTTAAAAAAGTACATTCTCCTGCCTTGCTGCCTTCAGAATTAAATGCAGAATTTTGTCATGATGATCATGGGTTAACTAATGAGATAACTCTTAGAGCTCTTTTTTCACGACTATATGCGCATTGTTTGAAGTCTGTTGTGCAGGTTGCTTTGGGTGCGGTCCCGAGACAACTTGGTATTTTGACGACGGGAAAAGTGAACATTGCCTGGCACATGGTTCAAAAGGGTTGATCTTAAGTTACTTAATTATTCATAGGTGTGTTTGGGACGTAACATGCAATGTAACCAATCAGAGTTTACACTCTCATTCCCTTTAAAAGCCAGCCGCGTTTTGTCCATGGCCTGTTGCTATTATGATGGCGGATTTGCCTGGACGTCAAGAGCATTTTCCTTTGGAGGAGACCAATCTGCTTGTGAGCAGTTAATCTCCGAGGATGGAAGAAACCCATCAAAACCCTCATGCATTTGTTATTTTTCTTTAGGTCTGTTTTTTCACTTACTTGTGTGAAACACGTAATTTCCCGAACAATGCGCTCGCACAGAATAGTATAGCATGCGCATGATAGGGCCCTTAGTCATCCAGAACAATGTTTTTAACTGATCCTCTTTCTCTTAGCCCTATGGGCCCTAAGCTATTTTCAGGGTATTTTTACTACCTTTACTTTTAAGCTCATATCTTGGTTATTGTAAGGCCCATGCATATGTAACCGAGGTCTTCCTGCGCAGTCCAGACCCAGTCTCGAACTCGCGACCTCACAGCAACTTCGGTATGGGAGACAGACACGCTACCAAGTGAGCTAAAAGCCGGGCTCTTAGCTCAGTCAGCAGCGTATCTTTTTGAGGCGTCGGGAGGGAGGTTTACCAACGTTCTACGCCAAGCTGTGCTAGCTGGCATCCGTTACACATACATGCTATATCTGTTTTTTTTTCAGGACAGTCTCTAGGCTATCCAGATTCATTTGGTGAGCTACTATTTGCACTGATTTTATAAAAAATAGTAAACCAATAAAAATCATATTGAGTATAACAAATGTTGTATTCCTGCAAGTACCTGTCCAGAGGATGCTGTCGGTAGGGATATTTTTTCATATTTGAGTAGAGGAGATTGTCTGTAATTGGGCATTATAATAACCGTGATGGTGGGATATTCAGTGGCTTATCAATGTTGATAAACATGTAGTCGGTGCCTGACGGAAATAAGGGTCTATTTTCCATGTAATGAAGGATGTTATGTAAGGATTATGCAGGATTATGGATATTATGCAGAAATTTGCAGTAATTTCAAAACTGTATAAAACATGTTTTGACAGAAATGCATGACAGCAGTAGAATCGGTAAGTTCTGCTTCTTCACATTATGCATTGACTGATAACGATGAGTGTAAAATGGGTGAAGTAGAAATTTGTCAAATCATTACTTGGCAAACATTTGATCCCTTGTTTTAAGTTCAATGCAGAAGTATGTGCTTGGTGTCGTTGGAAAGCTGAGATTTTGCGTGATATGCGTGCCATGTCTATGCGTTCACGGGTTCGCGAGTAATGTCAACGAGAGTAATGCCTGTGCAGAGCTCTAATATGAGAGATTTTAAAAAAATAATATTTCGCTGATACTTGAGCGCAAAGCCATGCTAGTGTAATCTGTTTTGTTTTACCTGTGCGGCTCAGCCCTACATGGACCCTGATTCGAACCCACAACTGTGCAACACCCACAGACTGGGAGGAGGATGCGCTACCAAGGGAGCTAAAAGCTGGGCTATTAGCCAAGTCCCTTTAAAGTTTTGAGATTGAGCTGGCATGCTTTACTTTAGGCTTGCATTCAGTTGTACACGTTGAGCTCTGATTTCCAAACCACTCTGAGTTAGAAGAAGTTATGAAGGGTCTTTTAGATTCTGACAGAGTATTTGCACTCTATACAGTAGAGCACATAATCAAGCATCATTCACAGTAAGTGAACACATGATGCCAAGAAACAGTCAACTCCATTAGGATACCTCCATCCAGTTAACTGTGTGGCTTCTGGTTTTCATGCACATTGACATGGAGACCAGTAATTATGGTTTATATGGTTTTAGAGTGAAATTATGACACTTCTAATTGATCCTGTAATAGCAAGTATCATGCTATAGCTGACTTCATTGTGCTGGAGCTGAGAGTGCCTACACTGCCTTACAGTGTGCTTTCTGTGTCTTTTTTGCAAACGTAAACCTCCTAACAATATTTGATTAGAGATGCATGAGAACACTTTGCCCTGACAGAAAAGCTGGAGCTTTTTCTGCAGTGTCCCCTCCTTTAAATCATTGAGATGGTTGCTATCTCAAAATTTTTGTCTTGACTCTGGAGAACATCACTCCATGCTGCACTTGGCTTGACAATGGACAATACCTGAACACTGCCTACAGACACACAGATGTATTATGACATTATCTTGGTTATAGAATATTGGAATTTTACCGGTTTTGCATAAAAGCATAAAAGAATGGAAGCATTATTATGCAGTGGATGTGCTTTGAGGGTTAAACAAAGTGGGCTATTCTATTAATAAATGTTATTATTGATATGATACTAGCTGTGAACAGTCACAATGAAAAATCTCAGATTTGTTGTCATAAATGTAACTTGGAGTTAGACATTCACAGTACACAATGAGAAGATCACATGTTTCACGTGTTTCAGCCGAGGGGTTCTCACTGGCTGTAATGTTTTAGAAACCCTGAAAAGGACTTTGTTAATCCATGTCACAGTTCCATTATATAATAATGGGCTCATCCCATCCTGTTTGTAGCAACAGTGTTGCCAACAACTCTGTGCTCTTGCCGGAGACAATGTTTCTCTCTGGCCATCTTGTTGGAAGAAGTGTGTTTGGCAAGACTGTTGTGAGTGGTGCTCCTCATTAAAGCAGACAGTGATTAATTCAGTGAGGCCATGCTGCCATTTGCTTTGTGGCTACTGCCTTTTGTCCTTAACAGAGGCAGGACAATGAGAAGGGTGCTGCCCATTACCTTCCACGCTCCTGACTTAATGAAATCACGCTGTACGCTCATCTCCCATGAATCATGTGGCCTGACAGTCTGTTTTAACAATCACAAGGCTTGCCAGGCACATTTGTAGAGTGCAGGATGGGAACAGGGTAGATCATCTGTGATGAGAATGCGGCATAGACGATTGGATTTCTGCCTACTTGCACAATACAATTGTCAGACAATTTTCCAGCCATTGTTTATATTAAATATGGTAAACTATGCCAAGAGAAGTTTGTGTTTCTTTTGTCAAGTACCTGGTTATTCTATAAATTGCATTGCTCCTACATTATGTACAGTTATTAAATCCATGGCTTGAATAAACGCATTGTATATTCAGCATCTGTGCAATGCCCGCTTGTTCACTCATTTTGCTAGGAGTCAATACCCAGTTTTCATCCTAGTTACTCTCTGAGGGCAGCAGTACAGCAAGCAAGCTAGCTGTGACATTGACCCATTTACAAACAACAATAAACAATTTAAATATATTTAAGTATTGCTTCTGATTGTTTTTGTGATGGATATGAGAGAATGAAATGCTGCAACTAAGACGTTGATTTAGGCATTGTTAACCACAGCCAAGCATTTTTCACCCTCCCCAGTTGCTGCCCCGCATTTATCTGGCCTAGCCAGTTTTTAGAGACAAATGTGACTGCAAAGCTGAGCGCAATCAAGAGTGAAACATCTGTGATTTGATTGGATGCTGGCATCTGCAGAGGTTCTGTGTTTTGGCGTGCATGGCTCCAGACATGGCGGAGCAGGCCCTTGTCTCTCAGTGTCCACTCATGTCTGAAATGTACTAACACTGGACTTATCAATACAAATTAATACAGCACCAACAGTTATATAAACAAACTATAGTACGGACGCACACACTGCTCTAGAATTTGACCAATTTGGTCGCACATGCAACCTAATTTCTCAATGATGCAATGAGGTCACACTGGTGTGACCAGCCGTTCGAAGACAAAAAAAAATTAATACGCAAGACTCCCTGTGGTTCAACAACAGAGACACATTAGGCTCATATTGTGGTCTAAGCCAATCAGAGATTGTGAAGGGCGGAACCCTCCTCTGATTGGCTGTGGTCCAGATATTTGTGTGTGTGTTCATTTAAAAATGCGTGTGCTGCAGTCAGACAGAAAGGCTTAGGCTAGTTAGATGGATGTAGCACGTATGAGAAGACAAAATGAAAAGAATGATTGACAACTTTTTTGAAAAGTTATGGCCTAAGCCGCCTAACTAAGTTGCTATTTGTAATGCACAAATTCACAAACATTGTTTATGACTTGGCTAACATGAGTTATAGGCACTCTGTAAAATTTTGGTCTGCTTAATAGGCTATTTTGTCTAATTTCATAGGGGACTTAAAACTTGTTTACCAACTTTATTCAACCGCCTCGCCAGTAATCAGGTTTCTGGTGAAATCTTGTGAAAAAAGAGGCAAAGATTGGTAGCAGTCTGCATCAGGATTCATCAGAGAGTGGCAGCATTAGCACACTGATGTGACACTTATCATCTGTGTCGTGATCAACACAGTTCTAGGGCACCTCTGGAGCTGCTGTAATTCTGCCATCATTTTCTGCCATCAGTTTCTGCCAAACATTACTCTGCAAATACCCAGCATAGCATGGCTTGTTTTTTGTTGGTCTGCCATGTGTTACTCTCAGTGTAATGGCCACTCTGTGCTGCGGTATTATTTTAAAACTCTAGAGAGCAGTCATAAAAATCCAGATACATTTTTTGTGTGTGTGTGTGTGTGCTTACAGAGGCGTAGAGCTGGCAATAAGCATGTCCTCCTAAACCAAGGAACTGGAAGAGGAGTGTGGGCGGGGCCTGTGGGCGGGGAGACTGACCCAGCCATTTCTGCACACAGGGTGGTTCACTGCCCCACCACATGCACTAGATGTTTGTGGTCAGCACAGCGGTCTACTCACAAGAGGCCTTGCATACCAATAGACAAGGCGATACCACGCCAGCTAGTTGGTGTCACAGGACCTACTTGTAACATGTTTGCTTGTAGCCCAAAGGTCAAATTCAGGTGTTCATTGGACTTTGCCAGTCTGTAGTGCTCTTGATGCTCTCTGCTTTCTCGGTACATAGGAATTTGGTTATCATTTACACCAACACTTCAGTTTCTACTAGGCACTCAAATCTAAAACATGAAGCCAAAACCTGTGTTATGTGTACAGCATCTGCACCTATGTTTGTGTACTGTATATCTTCAACCACACAGACATTGTCTACATTCTGCATGAGGAACCAGCTAAAAATTTAAAAATGTGTAGCATCTATTTACATTCAGGCTATGCCAAACCTCTCTGCTGTAGTCTGTTTAATAGGCTGAATTTAAATCAACACAGAATTTCAAAGTGTGTGCGCATTTTGAGATTTGGCTCAATTGATGTGTTTTTCACAATTTTTCACATACCAGTTCATGGTATGTGCTTCACATTGTGAAGCAATAGAGAATGCTACACAGTCATTTTAAATGTTTCAGTAATTGGCATGAGAAACAGCAGTGTGTCCTGCCAAAATGCTTAAGTTGTTTTCAGGGATTTGTTACAAGGATTGGCTCCAGAGTCAACCTCAGACCTCAGATTAGATTATGGTATACACCACAGTTTGACGGGGCATTCTCCTCATGCTCTGGATGCAGACAGACAGCCTCAGCTTGGAAGCTAAAATTTTTTTAAAAAGAAACGATGAGTCCTTTCTTTCACTGGATACAATACAATACATTGACTCATATTTAATGATCTTTCTCGGGACAGGGGAAATAATAGACTTTTATTTCCCCAAACTCACAGTTTGCTTTGCACTATTTGCTGTAGCTGGTAAAATCGATTTGAGGAAAACATCCCATTACAAATAGCAGCACTCAACAGAATTCACGAGCAAGTGATTTGTCTTGGTATGGTGCATTAATATGCATTACACTTGCCTGGTAGCAAGATCTTTTGGGGATTTCTGTAAGAAATGTCTGCAGAATGAACAGAATAGGCTCCATACTTCTGTGTCCTTTAGAGAATATTCTGGAGTTCCTCTTAAAGGGAACTTTTAATGCCTCAGCTTTTTTTCAGTTCGGCAAAATAATGCAAGGAACCAGTGACTGTGGGAAACACAAATCACTGTACATGCATTAGTGAGGAAAAAGAGCCTTGTGACCATTCTGACATGTTTAAGATTGAAATGTCAGTGAATTCTACTTAGAATATTGGAGTTCTTGGCTTGAAGTAAAGAATAAACATGCTTCGAAGATATGAACAAACACACCTTAGAAGATGTCACATGACTCATGTGACATGAACACCTGAGCAGAATAAAGCGGAAGTTCTTGTTTTTCTTCTCCGTGCATTGTGGTGGCACTGCAGAACAAAACAACTTTTCCATGCATCAGCATCATCATACCATTAGGCATGGCACATTGTGTAGAGCAGCAGGGGTCTGTTCAACTGCATGGCCCATTCATAGCTATTTCCAAAGCCAGTCTTTTTGTGAGCACAAATCCATGACCAAAATTAGACTACCTGACACCATGAATGAACTACTTAAAATAACTATGCTATGAGGTCATCACATTTTGTTATGAGTTATGAGTTATTTAGTTAGAGTTATTCTCCACAGAAAAGGCTCGTCTCAGTTAGGGATGTTGGGAGGAAAGGAGCTAATCCCTTTAAAGTAAATTATATCCGCCTTCGTTTACCCTCAATATGTCTGCAGCATTGTAGCATGCACCTCCTGATGATGAAGCTGATTTTCTCAATGACATTTCAACATTCATTTTTACAATTTTTCATTAAGTATAGGGATTCAGTTAAAACAACACCAAGTAGTTTTTTCAGCCTTAAAATAATGTTTCTAAAGTCATTTAAGTGGTTCATGAACTTGTAACTTGTGAATTCGCTTTGCCGCCCTCCCTGGGCATTAAGGGGCCGATTCTCCCATAGGCTCGTAAGTCTCTTTAACGCACGCACTTTTTAAGCACTTTTGTCTTGCGTGGATTCTCCCCTCTGAACCTCTGCCACTTCCCTAGTGCTTAACTGTGAAATACAGGGGCCGATTCTCCCCTGCGCGTAAGGGCGCACAAGTGAAAAAAAGCGCGCAACTGCGCCCACGCAGATTCTACTGTTGACTTAAGTCTGTCATTTACGCGGAAATCAGTCAGTTACGCGCTTTGGGAGGAGCAACCCCAAAATTAAGGAGTATCGCATGTAAATGAACCCTACGCGCATTCTACCCTCCACTTAAGCGGTTTTCTCTTTACTCGCCTCAAAGATCTGTAGTAAGGTCCAGCGCCACTATAAGGCGAAATGAAATACTGCATTTGATGTCGGCTAGGCTTATAATGTCAACATTTGTTTTGCCATATTTAACATATACCAAAGTGCAGAGTCAGTAATGTTTGGTTGTTGATCCTTATTCTTTAAAGGACAACGTTTCTCATTGCCATGACATTAGTTTACTAAAATATCATGTGATATCACGAAAGAACCTGTTATCCAATTAGGTAAATTACAAACAAACGGCAATGAATGAATGAATGAATGGATTAATTATTTTTTAAATTACGTAATGGTGTGAATATAAATATGACCAACATCCTCTCATAATCAGAAACCAAAATGCCATCCTTGTACCTGCTCGCACTCCGTCAATGGGAGAGAGAACGCCAAGGTCGAAGACGCGCTCGCGTTTATAGGTCCAGATAAACATCCTGGGTTTCACTGACATGGAGTGCATGCAGCGGTTTCGCCAGGACCGTTTTGCAACACCTACAATACATCACACAACCTCAAGTAAATGTGACAGCAAAATCAAAGTGGATATTGTATGGATATGGCGATGGATATTGTAATGATCTGAGGCTTGCTTGAGACTTTCAGGAAGCTATTCCACACAAACACTACGGTGCAACAGTGCAGCAACTTTTCTGTGTTTCTCTCCTCTCATCCCGCGCACACACACACAACACAACTCCATCCCATTAAAGGCACATACGCATAAGAAAAACGCAGAACAGAACACAACACAGGTTATCAAAATATGTTTGTTGCGGTTGGGTTTGAAAGCCACAGCGTTTGTTGTAAGAATCGCTTGTTTGTCTTGACATTGTGATTTCAGTTCTCAAATGAGAGCATTGTAACAGAGCTGAAATAATATAAGCTGTACCGTTTGAGTGCCTAGAATGTAGGCTACACCTTACTCTCTGATTTTTCAATTAACAGTGTTGCGCTTCACAACGAATATAGCTATTGTTTATTTCCTTATCGCGGGATATAGCTACATTTTGTAAAACCGGACTTCTTAAAGTAATGGACAAGAAAGATAATTTGCACCACTTGTTTGCTTGCATATTCAAATTTAAAGTTCTTTTCTGTTTCCCACGGACTGCCACTGTTTTTATATGTATAAGTCAGAAAGTCCATGTCCCATGTTTTCTTGGCACTGACGTTGCTTTCATTTTACATATATCACGCCCATGTTGAGTTACGCGCTGTATTTCGGAGTTAAGCGCTAGGGGAGTGGCAGAGGTTCAGAGGAGAGAATCCGCGCAAGACGAAAGTGCTTAAAAAGTGCGGGCGTAAAAAAGACTTACGTGCCTATGGGAGAATCGGCCCCACAGTGCGTAACTCAACATGGGCGTGATATATGTAAAATGAAAGCAACGTCAGTGCCAAGTGCAAGGACGGCAACCAAGAAAATATGGGACATGGACTTTCTGACTACCCATTGTGACATCACGAGGGGACATGTGGTAGAGGGACGCTATGTTCCCTCCCAGGAGTGGTTCCTTCACCCCAAGATGGCCGCCAAGCAGACTACATTCCCCAGGATGCATCAGTCAGCCAGGTGTAGGTGTTTAGCCGCACTAATTGAAGCGGCAGCTGACACATATATGGAGAGGGAACAAAGAGACAAGACACACGGGGCTTATGGTGGCACAAGGACGTGGATTAAAGCGAGACCCTGAGAAACGGATGACTTTTGGAGAAAGGACTACAGTTGAGACTTACCGTGGGTGCAAGTATTGAAAGTTTTTGTGTTGCTCCCGTAAACCTTTTTAGTTGGATTGCTGGTTCTAAGTTGGTCTGGAAAATAAAACCTTTTAAGTTGCACCCTGTTTGCGAGTTTGGTGAATACATACCACCCTGCACGCCCTGAGCAGCCTCTCATGACATCACACCATATAAAAGCAGTGGCAGTCCGTGGGAAACAGAAAACAACTTTAAATTTGAATATGCAAGCAAACAAGTGGTGCAAGTGATCTTTCCCGTCTTTCCCGTCTTTAAATGTACAGTGACCAGTGCACATAGCCATGTTTCCCATTGATCTCTCACTTTAATAAACACAATATGTGTTTCTCTGGTTTTATTTCCTTACCTTAAACATTGTTAAGAGAGCATCACTGCACCTATAGTGCAACTTGACACTTTGATAAAGCCAATGGAATATTTGACATCATTCTAAATCACGTAGGCTGATTATTGTCAGAGCCTTTATTCACTCCCGGTACAAAAAAAAGCGAATGCGTTTTAACCCCTTCCATAAAGTTATGATAAACTCTACCTCTTTGGCAACAGTCACTTTGTCCTACATCAGGTAAATACATTATTAAATGTAGTGACTTATGGACCTGAGTTTTGCCCAGGGGCTTGACTTTAGATTTATCAAACCAAGTAGGAAACACTTACTGACAAGAACGAGGTTGCTATTTTTTATAGCTAGAGTGGCCGACAGAAGACTAGTGATTGATGCTCTTCTTGTATTGAGAATACTCCGAAGAAGAAATCTTCAGCAAAGTCTTGCTTCTTCCTATTAAGAACATAAAAGTTCCACCACTATTATACCTACAACATGTTTGACTGGACAGTGTGACAACTTTACAGGTAGTTTAGTTTGTGTGTTCACGTAGGCTGAGGACTGCACTTGTAGTGCAGGTCTGATATGACAAGGTCAATATCGATAGCTTTCCAGCATTTGTTTCATGCAGTTGTAAGCGAGTGGTAATATTTTGCAGACGACCTGTTCCAAACCAACCGCAACAAACATATTGTGATGACCTGTGTTAATTCTGTGATATTCTTATGTGTATGTGGAAATGGAGTTGTGTTGTGTGTGTGCGCGGGGGATGAGAGGAGAGAAACACAGAAAAGTTGCTGCACTGTTGCACCGTAGTGTTTGTGTAGAATAAGCGTGAGTTGTGGCTAAACAGCATCTGTTCTAGAAATGGTTTCTGATAAAGCTTCCTGGAAGTGTCAAGCAAGCCTTGGATCATTACAATATCCATCGCTGAGGCCTCTTTCACCCACTTTGATTTGGCTGTCACATTCACTTGAGGGTGTGAGATGTATTGTAGGTGTTGCAAATGTGCAAAGGTGTTGCAAAACGGTCCAGGCGAAACCGCTGAATGCACTCCATGTCAGTGAAACCCAGGATGTTTATCTGGACCTATAAACGCGAGCGCGTCTTCGACCTTGGCGTTCTCTCTCCTATTGACGGAGTGCGAGCAGGTACAAGGATGGCATTTTTGGTTTATGATTATGAGAGCATGTTGGTCATATTTGTACTCATACCAATTACGTAATTAAGAAAATAATTAACTCATTCATTCATTAATTGTGGTTTGTTTGTAATTTACCAAATTTGCGAACATGGTTCTTTCGTGATATCACGTAATATTTTTTTAAATAATGTCATGGCTATGAGAAACGTTGTCCTGAAGTTTAAAGAATAAGGATCAACAACCAAACATGACTGACTGCACTTTGGTATGCTAAATATGGCAAAACAAACGTTGATAGTATAGGCCTAGCCGACATGAAATGCAGTACTTCATTTCTCCTTATAGTGGCGCTGGACCTTACTACAGCCCTTTGAGGCACGTAAGGAGAAAAATTGCTTAAGTGCAGGGTAGAATGTGCGCAGGGTTCATTTACATGCGACTCTCCCTAATTTTGGGGTTGCTACTCCCGAAGCGCGTAACTGACTGATTCCCACGTAAATGACTAAAACTTTTCCCACGTAAAAGACTTAAGTCAACAGTAGAATCCGTGTGGGCGCAGTTGCGCACTTGTTTTCACTTACGTGTCCTTACGTGCAGCGGAGAATTGGCCCCTAAGTGAGTTGACCGTCTTTCTGTAGTTCTCTGTATTTGAGAGACAACCTGTAGGGTGACTGAAAACAAAAACTACTTAGTACTGCTTTAATAACTCTGGAATGCACTAATCCACCAAGTGCCTGTGTAGGCTCAGCAGTGTTGTGGGAAGATTTCCTTGTGGAAAACACAACTTGTTCCAACAAGCACATGACTTGGCCAACACAAGACTGCTGTTTACAACATGGTTTCCTCTATAGAGCCATAATGTAACCAGTTTCGAACCCTCTCTTGGAATTCTCCATTGACTCCTCTCATCAGTCTTATGTCAACAACAAGAATCTATAAGCCTGCCTTGTTATCTGATATTCTGAGCCCAATGTTTAACATAATGGAAACAGACTTAGGAAAGTGTACCTCCTACAAAAGACGAAAAACGTAAAAAAGACCTCAGCACCACCAAAAAAAAAACTGTGGATCTTAAGTAGGGCTGAACAGTATCAGGAAAATGTACAATATGCGACAACATTGCTGAATGTTGCAATGCCAGTATGACTTGCAGCAAAGAAACAAATACTTAAATATATAAAGTCAGCTTTGTCTTAATTACTAGGCCCTGGACAGTGAACAGCCCACAGATATGAGGGACAGGATCAAGGGCAGCAATGCTATGGGGAGTGTAAAAACATGACTTAATGAAATGTACATTTTATTGCAGCTAAGCTATGTTTTAATGTTGTGATATTGTGAGATGTAATATACACAGTATATTGTGCAGCCTTATCCTTAACTTGTATATTGAGATGAGGAGGAGGTAGGTGTGGACTATAGCATGAGGTGCAAGTGCTAAAGGATGCTATTCTTCTCATATCCTGCTGTGCTGTAAATATTTGTCTGGGTGTGTATAGTTGGTCTGGCAAGCCCTGTGTATCAGGTAGTGTTAGGGGGGGAAGCTTAGGCAAGTGACTGAACACAGCAGCTGAGGTCTGTGTGGCTCTGAAGGGGGTCTGACAGCCTGCTGCTAATAGTCGTGGCGACGGAGGGGTCATTCACCGAGACATGCTCCTCCCAGTGCCCTAAGTCAGCATTCGTGTGGCAGCCAATGTCAGGTCTGTTAAGCACATTCCGACACATAACCGTGTGCACACAAACACACATGCAGACACATATAGGAGTCTATTTACTGTCATCTCATTATAGAACCACATAGCCTCTTACATGCACATTAACACTCAATACTGACCTATTTGACAGCTGTGGCCACTACTCTGTGTGTGTGTGTGTGTGTGTGTGTGTGTGTGTGTGTGTGTGTGTGTGTGTGTGTGTGTGTGTGTTTGTGTATGTGTGTGTTGCAAACTGATTACAGTACATGTAGTAATTTGATACTTTCACACTCAATCTGTCCCTTTATGCTCATCTTTCAATTTTTCCCTTATTGGCTCTTTTATTCTTTCCTCATTACTCAGTGAAAAACATCAGAAGCAGACATCCTTAACTTGTGTGGCTGAAGCTGTAGTTAGCCAGCTGCAGCATATGGTTCAGTCCACCTCATTTAGCATCTTTTACAATAAAAGATAATATTTCATGTAAAAGCTGCTTGTGTACATGCAGTTGATTAATGATGTCATCTGAGAGTTAGCTGGCAACGCCACACAGTTGTGTCATCTGCAGTGCTCAGTGAAGCAGATTTTCTTTGAGAAAAGATTTTCATTTCAGGCATAACTAATGTATTTCCATCAGCTCTTCCTGAAACAGAGCAAAAGAAGCCCAAATCTGTCTGGAAATGGTCTGCAGAGGGCAATGAGAAGCTACAAGGGACCAGAGAAGGAAGCAACCTCTGCTGTTATTGGCCAGCAGCTTGCTGAGAGCCCCCACAGTGCTACCAGGCTGCACTGATGGCTTTAGCCTAGCCTGCAGAATGGAGATAGCGCGTTAGCCTGGAGACATGCCAGGGTGTGAGTGATTCACCCAGCGACTCCACTAATTGATCGCACTGTGAAACTTACTTCCGCTTTCTTTATTATTCCGGTCAACAAAGCACTGTGGCACAGAGGCGGTGAATATAATTAAGAGTTTTGCTACAAACACAGGGACCCACCTCATTTCTGATAATAACAGTTTATTATAATTACAGTTGTTATAAACGTAGCTAACGTAGGCAGTAACAGTGGCCTTACTGTAAGTGGCCATGTACCACATTAATGTAACCAGTGTTGGCTCTTTTGCCACAGTCATCGATGTAACCCCCACCAGCAGTGAAGAAGCCCCTGACGGTAATGCTAGGTAAGATGGAACACCTCTGCTCAGAGTACCCTCATTTAATGTTGGCTGGACAGAAGGCCACTGATCTCTCTGCTGTGCCCAGTGATGCATTTGTGATCTTTCTGTTTTTTATTTATTTTTTTTATTTTTTAATAATTCTTGAATTTGACTTCAAGAACCCTTTTCCGCATGTGCCTTGTGCATCCATACATGTGAAAGGCAAGGCTTTACACACACACCCCTCAGATGTGGTACAATGGGGATTGTAAGCAGAGACACATGGAGCTAGGGCTTTTCAAAAATGCCCAGCTTGCTCAGCTCTAAACCAGTGCAAAATGCATGGGCTGACTGGTTGTTGATCTGCTTAGCAACAGCACAACTGCACTCATGGCAGAGAAGGACGTTCACCCCATAAATTACAGACAGCCTCAGATTTCAGCTCAGTGTCATTCTCCTTAATGAACTTGTTCCTTTTCCTCCGCTGACAGCTATGTGCTCTAAAATGGGGATGAAAGTCAGCCAGCGGTGATATTATTTCACCTCTCTCTGGGAGCGAGTGGAACAGAGGCTCTGTCTCTCAGGGCTCTGTCAAGCCAAGCATGTTTAGCATGCAGCTCCAAGGTTCTGTTGTTCTCTGTAGTGGGGGGCTGAGAGAAACAGCATAAGATATCACAGCCAGACCTTTTCAGAGGCTCAGACACCCACCCCCGCCCTTCCTCTGCCCATCAAAAGCCATCCGCCAGAAGTCTGGGTGTCTATTGCTGCGCTTTCTCTGGGCGTAATGAAGCAAAGGCAGGCAATGAACCATGGCCGGGCACAGTCAGGCTTCCCGTGTTCATGTTGCCTGCTGTGAAAGGAGCGTGGCCGTCAGGGAGAGCCCCCTCATCCAGACTGTCGCCCGGTGAGGGGTAGAGAGCAGCTGATGGGCACAGGAAGGGCTAAGGGAAGCCCTGTGGGTGAGCGAGAGCCTGTGCCAGACACCGACCCAAGCATTTAGAGAAAGTCTGGAGGCCCTTTGGACAATGTCCACTAACACCTAGACAGTTAGCTTCCATTACTCTTCTCTATGCTGCTGCCTTACCTTCAAAAATAGTGTTCATAGACAGTGCTCAGTGAAGTTTACATTCTGAACCACACATTCTCTCTCATGCGCAGAGTCAGTGGCTGAAAAGACACATACTGTATGTGAGACTGCAAAACAGATCCTAACAAAGGCAGTTAGAGTTATTCACCAAACACAACAGCAGTTTGATGATGAACAGGGGGAATTAAGATTATGATTTTTATTTTACTGAGAGAAAATACCCACATGAAAGAAACACAAAATGAAACTTATCTGTATATGGGATAAACTTATTTTATTGCAGTGCTTCGTTACGTTCAGACCTGCAATGAGCAAGGCACAGTGCACATGTGAGAAGGGGTGGAGAGAGGGGGCATGATGTTGCTGTGCTGATAATGAGACTGCACTCCCAATAAATATTGCAGGAGATAAATCCAGTCTCCCTCTGTGTGTCTTTGAGCACTGGGGTTAATTGAATCAGGCAACATTGCTTTCTGCTCCTGAAGTGTTTTCACTGCAAACAAACCTGCCAGTCTCTCTCTCTCTCTCTCTCTCTCTCTCTCTCTCTCTCTGAGAGATACACAAACTTGCTAGGTTGCAAGCATCTTTCTAAGCTTGTTTGTATTAGAGTTTGTATGCTTATGCTCAAATCCAACGCAGATATCCATTTGATATAAAAAATTCTTCAACACCCACACACACACTCACACCCACACACAGAAACTCGCCCATCTGCGAATGACAGCTGGATCTTGAGGCTGCAGTGGTGGGATGTTGCAGCTGGTCATTAGTTCATGCCTGAGATGGGCAGACGACAGCCGACGCAGCCCACCATGTCCTTCGGCATGCACTAGCATTTCTCATCAGCTGCTGACAATGAGGCTAATGCGCTCTTTAATCATGAGGCGCAGCCATTGAGGCGCAGCCGTGGCTGCACTGAGCTGACCTCCCCAGGTCCTCCCTCTGCTGAGTCAGAGTCAGGCGTTGGCCCCTGAGGAGTACAAATAACACAGTCAGGCGCCCGCAGCGACCCGTCGTCTCTCACCTGTTCTCGCCCCCCCCCCCCCCCCCGCGCTGGGGAGATGCACCAGCCCCACCTCCGCCACTCCAGACTGTGTCTAATTTCATTATGGGGCTGGTTTAGGGCTCTGGGGTGGCAGCACCCAAGGCTCTGGTTTCAGTGCTTCTTGAGCCTTCATCTTGGAGATGGGTTTCATCAGCAGAGGCCTAATGTGAAATCAGACAGGGTCAGACAAGCCATGCCCCGTCTGGAGTCTGAAAGCACGTATGCCATATTGTGTATCAAGTTTATTTATTGTCTTTTACTACCACTGTTTATTTCTGCCAGACCAATTTGTGTTTACAGCTGTATAGCAGACAGTTTTGCCAGTTAATAAACAATGTTAACCTGTCAAATGTGTGGTCTCTGTAGGCTCAGTCATACATTTCACAGCCCTGTGTATTTTCTTCTACTGAGGGAAAGAGAGAAGATTAACCTTATCTCCTCCACTTAATGATGCAGTGTTTGGGTGAGCTAATTAAAACACCATCGATTGGTGATTCTTGGCTTTGGGAGTGTAATCATTGGGGGTAGGAACTTACAGACTAAGCTATGACCTAGTGCAGTGTGTTTTTCCTCAGTGCTTTATTGCATGCCTTCAAGAGGATTTCTTGTGTGTTGCTAAGCAATCCATGAAAGAAAACACGCTGAACATGGCAGATGACTCATGGGTCATAGTGACATAGGTACTGTCTTCATTCAGTTGTACATGTTTGGTAGGGAATTTTGTAAAATCTCCACAACCAAACTCATCACTACAACTCCAATTTCTTCATGATGCATACAGTACACAAAATCATTTCATTCAGTATAAACAAATGCAGCACCCTCTGTGTTAAAAGCCTTAAAATAAATCCAGCTTTTATTGCGGAAGCATAATCTCAAAGAAAATGTAACTTTTAATTCAAGAGAATTTAAAAAATCAAAAAGAAATAGTTTTTCATAAAATCACCTGTTCGACTATTATTGGAACCCCTAACAATTCCTGGAAAATAAATGTTATTGAAACATTTCTGTCAATTCTACTGCAGTTTATGACGTTGATCCTAGTATATAGGAATTTTTAGTTAGTAATTCATCACTTCCTGTTTACCTGGGGTATAAACGTCACACAGAAGCCTATTTCTCTTATCGATTTTTAACATTGGAAGGACAAGAGAACACACTATTCAAGTAAGGCAGATGTGTTTCGCCCTTCATAAGTCAGCCAATGGATACAAGAAAATCACCAGTGTAGCACCTGCCCATATCTACAGTCAGAGGAATCATCAAGAAGTTTAAAACAACTGAAACAGTGGTAAACAAGTTTATCTTACCATCACGCACAGTGAGGAGGATGGTAAGAGAAGTGAAAAGTTCCAAAGCTCACTGTTGCATCAAGGAGTAGCATCTTGGGGTGACAACGTCTCCATAACAATCATCAGGAACTATTTACATGCCAGCAAGCCTTTTCTCAATTACACAAATGTGTTGAGTTTGCTAAGCAGTACTGGGATTTCAACTGGGACCACCTGCTTTGGTCAGATGAGATCAAGATGGAGCTTTTTGGTAACAAACACTATAAGTGGGTCTGGCGTAACACAAAAGATGAGTATGTGGAAAAGCACCTCATGCCCACGGAGAAGTATGCTGAAGGATTGGTGATGCTGTGGGCTAATTTTTCTTTCAAAGGCCCCAGGAACCTTCTTAGAGTGCATGGCATCATGAACTCTTTGAAATACCAGGACATTATGTCCAAAGGTTGAAGAAGATGGGTCATCAATGGGTCATGATTGACCCTAAACATGTGGCCAAATCTACTCAAAAATGATTTAGAGAGTTTGTGAGTTTGTGCAAAGAGGAATGGTTAAAGATCCCCCTCTCTGTATTTGCCCATCTTGTGAAATGTTATAGAAGAAGAATAAGTGCTGTCTTGTTGGGAAAAGGGAGTTGCACAAGTATTAACATCAGGGCTGCCAGTAATTGTGGCACATATGATTTCATGTAAAAGGATTATTTCTTAATGAGGGATTATTTTCCCACTAAATAAGTGCACTTGAATTAAAGGTTGGATGTTTCTCTTTTTGCATTGTTGTCCTATATTATTGAAAAATGAATTTATTAGGACCCTAAGAACACCTTAACCAGGCGTGCCGAGTTTGTTTTTAAATTACTGAATGCTAACATATTCCCCATTGCTGGTGACTGGTGACATGACTGGTGTCATAAACACTAACTTTCACTGTGCAAATCCTTCCCATGGTCAGAATGTTAAGCAAAGAATTTTATATCATCTTCATATTTAGTAAGTATTGCTCTTGTTTTGTAGGGGCTCACCAATAGTCTGACTGCGGCAGTGGAATGACAGAAATTAAATGTCAGTATAGCATTAAAAATCCAAGGCTGAAACCATTAGCATTTCAAAGTTGAATCCATGCATAAAACCCAAATATGCATTTAATATATGCTGAAGAATCAAATTAGCATGGAATCCTTGTTTGTTTGTTTAAGCAGTGAAATACTGCTACACTGCACAGTTGGCATCATAACTGTGTGTTGGCTGCAGACCTGAAGAAACAGTCCTCTTGCCTCCTGTCAAAGGGACCTGAGGGAAATTGGCATCAGTGCATCAGCTGTGGGCCGAATGCTAAGAGGTGGCAGGCGGGTAGGCCAGACTGGAGTAACTGTCAGAGCCAACATGTGCCTCTCTCGGCTCTGCCCAACCAATCTCCTCACGTCCACACAGGGCGCCAGTCATTATGCCACTGTAATGAGACAATTTAGCATGGTTGCACCCCTTGCCAACATGAGACAGGGGCTTGCTCTGTCTTCTGTAATGCACTTTAACACCCCCCACAACATGCTGAGATCAAAATAATTTGTTGGAAAGTTTGATCAATCTTTGTTCTTTTCTTACAAATGACACATATTAACTAGCATCTTGTCCAAAAAAACGAGACAGATATCATGTGTTGCGTGTTGTGGGTATTGTGGGTATCTATGCATCTGAAGCCCAACGTGTTATGTTTGTTAAAGGAGCCAAAGTGAGCGGCGCCTTTATTTTGTGATGTATAGATAAAATATCAGTTAGTGCCCTAACATGATGTCATTTTAATGAATAAACCAACAGCCTGAAATACTGAAGAATGATCATCTGCAGCTACAAGAATGGGTGAGAGGAGTTCACGTAATGGATATCATATTGACTTAAAGCATGTGGAGGAGCTTGCCAAGGTGCTCTCTTCCCGTCTGCTCCGAGAGCACACTTTATCATTATGAATGGCTGATTGGCTTATTGCACAGAGCACAGCTCTGCCAGAATGGCTGCACTCACAGCTTTTGTGTTAATAGGGTTCCTATCAAAGAGGGAAATGAATCTCTCCTCTGGCCTGCTCTGCTGCTATCAAAGACTCCCCGTGTATGCGGATATCAGTGGCTATCACAGGGCTATCTCTCGGGCAGCGCAGTGCAGAGCTCTGTGGCCGGCTCCAGCAATGAAATAGCTCTCAGCTGCGAAAGCGTCCTGAATCTCATACCAGAACACTTTGTTTTTTTTATTATCCAGAAGGATCTCAAACCATTTTTTTCATTATTAGCACGAAATGGCCTCGACATGAAGACCCAATAAAACAGACCATAAGTGACACGCTTTGGTCCTACATATTACTGTACGCACTAAATAAGTGGTGGATTGATTACAATAGAACAATAGGATCTGTGTAGTTTAGTGAAACTATTTACAATTTGTCTGACAGCCAGTGTCGCTGTCACTTTGAGATCTGAACTGAACATCTACTGAGGTTGGACTGGGCCAGCAGAATGTAGGCTTCTGAGTTGCCAAAAACAAGAGCCAAGCTGGGGCTGTTCTTCATTCCTGCTTGTGGACCAGGGGTCTGCCTGTCAGTAAGAGGAGGATTGATCTGAGAGCTGTGGGCCAAGCTCATTAGAGCCCAGTGCTTTGGATTCACATTCATTTTGCACTGATCTGGAATTACAGGCTCTGTAGCAACATGGTGAGGGGTAAGGCTTGAGGATGCAGTATTATCCTCCTGTGCCCCTGTATTCTGCTGTATATTAATGAAGCGAGGCAATTATCGTGCCTGGGTTTTAATGAAGATGTTGGGGGATGCAGACAGTAGCTGGTTCTCTGTGCTTGCCTTGCACACAGTGTTAAATATGTATGTGCTTATTTGGGAGTGTTTGCTATGGGTTTGTGTTTTGTGTCCAAACTTAATCTCTCTCCAACCCCTGCTCATACATGTGTTTGCTTTTTGTTCACACAGACCCAGATTTCATGACTGTCTGTGAATAATGCATTAGTTTCCAGCTCTCGATAGAGAACCAGCAGAGTCAGGCTGCACTCCATAGCAGGACTCAGCCCAGGATATGTGTAATAACAAAGGATCTCTCATGTTGTTTTAAATCATCATCCAGCCAAGACTGACACCCCACAACCTCCATCTGAAATGCCCTACAAGCCATCTGCTGAAAGTGGGGAGTGTACTTATGCCAGGTCTTAAATGTTACAGCTCCAACAGCATCTGTGAGGGACTTTCTGGGAGATGGTGGGGGAATTAGGTTCAGAAAAAAAGTTTCAAAGAGTCTTTTGCATATTCTGTCATTTGTTCCATTTGGACATGCTGTGAGCTTCAGTTTTAGTAACTGCTTTTGGCCTGAAACCTGGAACTTTAGTAATTAAGTTTTAATTTTTCTGCAGGACCTCTTGGATTTGAGTGTTGTTGTTCAGCAAGTACACTTTGTGGAATAATTGTATGTGTATAATAAAAAAACAGAAGATGCAAAAAATAAATGCAGACAACAAAAGCAATTCAGTCTATGAGGCATACAGTATTGGTTATATATTTTTGGATCATTTAAATGTACTATTACAGTATGTGCCTATGAACTGACACACCTGCTTCGCTGCTGACAGTGAATGCACTGTTTGTATGTGGTGGCAGACCCGAGTTCAGGCAAAATTAATTGGTAGGCAACTTTTTATTTTGCTTTTACAAAGTGTTATAGGTCACTATAACTGCTTTCACTATTTTAAATAGTTCCCTTTGTTATATAATAATTTAAATATATTAATGTTCTATGTCTGTCTTGTGCACTTTCATAAATGTAATGTGCGTTTAAATTACAACTTCATTTAAATGTCTAATAATAAAACCAAAAAGGAATTGCACTTACAAACACAATACTGTATAAGAATACTGCAGATTACAGAACACAGAGGCTGAACAGTTGTCTGTGTACACATAATGGCTGGAAGTCAAACCTCAATCTTTATTTTATTTATGTTTTGTGCTTTTGCATAGTGTTAATTTTTAAGAACTTTCACATGAATCACATGAAGAAACCTCGACAACTCAAGGTTAGGTCTGATTTCGAATCGACTCAGTCTGTTGGTCTTTATTTTAATTTGAAACATACTTTTTCAGGGCTTTGCTTTTGAATTGGGCCGTTTGGGCTTTTCCATCCAAACAGAACTTTCACTGGCACAGTCTCAGAGCCGTAAATTCAGTTTTGTGTGTCTCTATAGATTATTTCTCTGCCACAGTTTTCGCATTCGAAAAAGAGAGATCTCCGACAGGAATGCATTTCTATGTGATTACCACCATAAGAACAGAGTCCATTGGAACAGACAGCTTTAATTGGTTGAGCAGCAGTTGAGGGATTATTTGTGCTGCGATGGCTTCTCAAAACTCCTGACTTCTCAGCAAGGCCAAAGTATTCTGAGAGAAGGTGTTCACTAACACGTTCACTCTTGGTACAGAGATGACATGGGCCTTTCAGTGAAGGCAACAGCCAGGATTAATGGAGTTGATTGGCCACAAAAATTGTAAGAGATATCATCAAATAACATTTCATGAACTTTGGACACTGAAATGTTAGTGGTGCCTCATTGACACACACACACACACACACACAAACCACCACTTGGTCAGTACATACAAATTCTTCGCAGTGAGTCCAAGTGCATACTAAGGGAATGTGGATTACAGGTACTACTCGGAAAATTAGAATATCATGTAAAAGTTGTTTTATTCAGGCAATCGAACATAAAAGCTGAAACCAATACATTTTATAGATTGATTACATGCAAAGTGAGATATCTCAAACTTTTTGTTGTTGTAATTTTGCTGATTATGATTTAGAGCTTATTAAAACCTCAAACCCAAAAACTCAGAAAATGACAATACTGTAAAAAACTTCAGTATTGTAGGCTCAAAGTGTCATACACTAATCAGGGGTGCGTTTCCCAAACAACCAACCAACTTAGCTTTAAACCAACATGGTACGATGCACCGTTGAACTAACCAACGACCAAAGTGCGACTGTGTCCCAAACACTGTCGTACCTTCATAGTCTGAACCAAGTTGGTTTGAACCAATATAGTCCAAACCACAATGGTTCCCAGATGTGTTCGGACATGCTCGTGCATTGTCGGAAGCAGAGAGAAACAATCCGAAGTAGGCTATGACTTTGTGAACGGAATTTAACAGAGATGACTAATTATGTAGCCGAATATTTATAGCGTATTAATAGGCTATTTCACATGATGTCGGGAATAACTGTGTACTAGGAAATAAACAATAGACACTGAATAAATCTAACGGTGGAAAGTATCACTGAACCCTACTGCTGGCTTAGTGTTCATTTGTAATATAGTGACAGATTTGCAAGACATTTCAGTGATTAAATAAACTTTAACATTGTTTATTTAATGACGCAGACCTCTGGATATGAACACAGATGAGTTGTGACTGCACGTCTCAAAAGCATCCTCTAGGCAATACATTAAGCTATAGGAAATCTCCCTGACTTTGAAGTCATGTGGAAGTCAAAGTCTATATAATGCTTTTATTGTATTTAAATCACATAGAGTACGAGCCATCACAGCTAGCCTGATTAAAATAGCTTTTAAAATGCTATTTTGCATAGACACCAGGCGATGTGCCATCTGTAAATGCATGTGCTTATATATGCTACACGCTATCAACATTAGGTTTATTGCTTACAATGCACGTAATGACGGAGGAGCTGGAAGTTTATTTTGACCTTGGCGACCTGCATTCTGAAGTTTATGAACACAAGCCCAAGAATATGCAGGCTGGCATAAATTGGCCACACTATGGTAATACGCAACAGGGGAGACACGTTCACCCTGAAACTATGTTAAGAAAAGTAACGTGGCAGTTGAGAATGCAACAATTTCATGTAGCATCTTAATTATGCATCATCCCGGATTGGAACCAGAGTACTATCTACAAACACAGGTGTGCATGACCTGCGCTCTACCAATTGCACCACAGAAACCAGCTCCTAGCTTACGGAATTTGGAGGTACTTGAAGGTACGTCACAGCATGAGTCGCTTAAGCCAAACTGCCAAACGAGTTGCAAATATCCTCCTAGATCAATTGTTTTCCTACAACAACGGGCTTTTTAGATTCTACACTGTATATTTCTCACCTCGTTTTGTAAAATCTGAGTGATACAACGTCAAACAACGAAGATATTTACAATGATCGAGGATTTCGAGACATTCGGTCCGCCATGTTGGATGCCGTCGAGACCTTCAAACAACGTTGGTTAGGTGGAACTAAGCACCGAGAGCTGTGGTTGCAAACCTCACTAGTTACCAACGTGGTTGCGAATGTTCGTGTTTTGGGACACGCCTGTGTCGGTCGCACTATGTTGGGACTATGTTGGTCTACACTATGTTGGTTCAAACTATGTTGGTTCACACTATGTTGGTTCAAACTATGTTGGTTCACATGAACGAAGGTTTTGAGACACACTTGCGTCGCACCTACATAGTTTGAACCAGAGCATGTGAGCGGAGCGGAGCACGGAGCGAGCGGGAAGCGGAGCGTGCAAAATATAGTCGGAGCGCGGAGCGGGTTTTAATCCAAAGGCCCGAGCGGTGGTTCTGTTTCGCTCCAGTTCCTCTCCGATACCGCTCTCATCACGAGTCTGGGGCATGTCTGCACAGACCCACGTGTGCCTTCAAAGGTTAGCCTACAGAGATCGTTGAGAGATGGAGTTTGGTTCAAAACGTGGATGTTCACACTTGTGTTCGTTTCAAATAAATACGTTCTATTTTTTGATTGATGCTGCGGTTGCTGGGACTTCTTTATATTATAGGATAGGCTACATTTCCTCAAAATACATGTCTGACATGTCACATTTTGTAGTTTTTTGCCTATTTATATTATGATAATTGTTGTAACATGAATGTAATGCAATGTTGTTTTCATTCAGGCAGTTGGAACCGCTAAGGGGTCCTGTGGGTCAACTATGTATTGGAGAGCATAGGATGCTGGGAAGAGATAAGTGAGAGCAATGCAATTGGTGTGGTTCATATAATAAAGGCAGTGAGTTATATCAGGCAAACCGTGAGCATCATTTATGCTATACTTTATTACAATAATTAAGGAGTACATTTGTGCTGTTCCCTGTGTTTCATAAAAATAGCAACGTAATTTTTTTAGAAAAATATGCTGTTCAGCCAAATATGACAGCTTACGCTCAAAGTAAAAAAAAACAAAACTAAATGACAGGGTTAATTAAAAGGATACACATGTGAGTTGTTGATCACACAATGAAATTATTTGTATCTGTTACATGATTTTTGGAAAAGAAGTTTAAAGGGTTTCAATCAACAGGCTAACAAAGACGCTGCGCGTTAGTTCAGGCCACATCGGCCAGCGTGTTCCAGATGCAATTCGATGGGAAATGTTAGGCATTGCTCCCTCTTTTGAGCGAGCGTGGAGCGATTTCACCGGAGCGGAATGAAATTTTAGGTGAGCGGAGAGCGGTTTTATAGCGGAGCTGTCTGGTTCAACTTTGAGCGATGGAGCGAGGGAGCGAACACTCGCGTGAGCGAGGAGCTGAAATTCTGGCCGCTCAGCTCCGCTCACATGCTCTGGTTTGAACCAAGTAAGTTGCTAACAACGTTAGCAACTATGCTTTTGGGAAACGCACCCCAGGTAAGTAAAGCAAAACACTTGCAAAAGGGTCCTGTGTCTTTAAACATTTCACCTTTAAAGTTGAATTACAACTGAAATGCATGCACTTTTTCAGGATATTCTAATTTTCCGAGTAGTACCTGTATATAAATTGAAATACACATTTTTTTAGCTTCTTTGAGCTTTTTGTATTTCTTTCATCTGAATTAATTGTCAGGTTTTCTGAGGTGCAATAATACTTTAATGATATGCAAATAAAAAAAAAAGCCACTGACTAAATGTACTAGTTTGTAGTTTTTTGGTTATGGAAGTGAACATGAAACATAACGGATTTGTGAGAATCCAATTAAGAAGGTTGATAATTAGCAGGTGAGGCTGAGAAGACATTTTTGCAGTGAAAAGGTTGGTGTTTTCACACGTTTCTTCCTTGGCTCAGCTGTGTTGCTTCACACTGTTCTCGCTGCTTCAGGCATCTCATCACTTTCATTTTATCACTTACAGTACACACACGTGTTTATTTTAAGGTTGAAGTTCAAGTGATAGGTCTGGGTGGAATCACCTAAAATGGTTATAATAAAGCTGGTGTGAAGGAGCTTTTTTGAATGTCAGTGATTAGATTATTGTACTAATGTGGTGAAGTACACATCCTGAGCAGATGATGGTTGTGTTTCAGAAGTGATTGATCAGATGTATTTTTGATTAGTTTTAGGTAAATGGTCACAGTATTTTGTAGCTCTTAGGTATGTGTACCTTTTCGTCATTGTTTATTCTTTTAGAAAAATTGTTAAAAAAATTGAAGTCAACAGTGTGTGTCCAGTGTCCAGTTATTACTGCAATGGGCTAAGCAGAAGAACATACTGTGTTCTGTATGCGAGATGCATAACTGGAGGTTTATTGGGCTTGTTTTTTCTGCATTCTTTTCCAATGATATGCATGACGTGTCTCAGTTCACATAGAGTTCTACCTCTGTTTTTACACTGAAACCATGCAAACAAAATGCCATTGAATTATATAATTTTGTTAAGGTCAGGAGTTTTACAGTTTTACAACAGTTGTCCAGGCATGACTAATGAATACACAGCTGTCAACACAATCTTTTACAGTCAACCCAATCTTGGCCCAGGTGAAAAGGCACCAACAATAGCCTCAACAAAACTCATCAGCGGCATTCATATCTGGAACATGGTAAATGCTGTCTGAGAGGAAAAGATAAATAGAAAATCCAATGACTTGTGGCCTGTGGAGAATCGCACCTCCTGTCATAATTGGGAGGCCCATTGTTCACCCCACACAAGTGAACGATGGTTGGAAGCTTGGTAAGGCCTCCTTTTCTGTATGTGTGTTTACATGCATACAGTCAATGATGACCACATATAGTAAGCTGGTTAGCTTAGCTGAGTGAAGCAAAAGAATCTCAGGTCAATGTGCTTGTTGGCTGCAGTCTAAGGAATGAGTGGAGATATATGCTGAACAAGTCCTAAGCTAAGACTCATCTGCTCACAGACCTGTTGTTGAAGATCAAATGAAATATATAGTTTGAATGAGTGTGTAGTTGGCACTGATTTTCTTTCTGAGTCTTTCTTTCTCTTTCTGACTCTTGTTCTGACTGTTATAGCTTAGAGGGATTCTCTAAATCAAAGAGCTGATCACTCTTTTTTTGACAATGTGTACCCTTGCATGTTCTGTCACGTTTATTTATCTGACATTATACACTGACTTTCCTAAACACAGTTCAAGGTTGAAGCCCCTTGCAATTAAATATTAAATATTAACACTGTACTGTTTTATTTGTCCCGTTCATCTCTACTTGTACATGGGCCATCAAGTTGCAAGTCACGGGTTCGCAGCTGTTACACTAGTATCATTCATTCAATTTGTAAGTACTGTAGATTGTGTGTAAATTCTATGCAGTGTATAAAATGTGAATGCTTATCCACTTTTGTATAAATATTCACAAGAACACTGGTTGAGTATATAGTGTTCCTTACAATATGATGCAAAATGAGAAAGTCATGGAATGAAATGTGTTGTGAAAGACAAGAATGTAATCTTAGCTGAGTGTTTTTATGGCATTCCACTCCTCCTCTTCTGGCCCATCTATAGAGTGCTGTATTTTCAACAGCAGACTCAGAGCAGCAACACCAACACCAAGCAAAACCTTTTTAAAGTCATGCGTTGAGGTCTATGGATGAATGATAGATGAGATGTTTTTCAGGCTTGGTTTGCAAAGCTGAGTATCCTGAATGGCTGGTGCAGTCGTTTGAACTAGTCTACGGTGTGGGACTCTGGTGATTGCTTTAGCAACTAAGATCGAGAGTTCTTTCTGTGCTTACAGAAGGTCAGTCTTTGCTGTGTGAATAGACGCCAGAGGACATAAAGCCCTTAGCCATCACCAGAATTCATAGCTTCATAATCCAAATGCAAGAATTTCTTTCCTAAGCATCTCTCGTGCAGTAAGGGCCTCTGCACACCACTTTGATATAATGCAACATGCTTCCCTTTTCACATTCTACTGATTTAGATGTCATTGTTTTCAGAACAACCCCACACCTCAGTGTCAAACTCTGCTGCTGCTGGCATCATGGCAATTATGATTTTATTCCGTGGCTGGTGTGCAGGGACAAATAACATTGCTGAATTTGAAAGTGTGGCACATTAATGTCAAAGGTGGTGTGCAGAGGCCATACCTTTGCTGTGGAACCTCACCATGCCTAGAGAGTGTCTTTTACTATTGATAAGGAACATCGAACAGTGTAAATGTTGCAGTTCACAATTCCTCTTCCTTCCAGAAAAAATCAAGACTGTAGAGATGTCAGTGCTCTGAGATGGTAGAGTTATCGCTCTGTTGTCATGGTTTCAGGACTGCGGTACAAAAAAAAAGACTGAAACAGCGGTCACTGAAGATGCCATCAAGATGTGTTTTTTTCCATCCTTGTGTTCATGCATATATTTACACATGATTAATAGTCCTCAGGCCTCTGAAATGAAATATATCCCACCATCAGGAGCCAACCTACAGAAGGCAGATCTGTCTGTCCTCTGGGGTGTGTTGCTTATTTGGTCAAGGACATGTGCGGAGGAAAGCCTCCCGGAGTCGCTCATTAATCTGCTCTCCTTTTGTCCTCGGCCCACCTGGGTGGGCAGATGTTTACAGAGAAACTAGAGCGAAGAAGCAGCTCCCTCTCACTCCACCATATTAAATCAACTCGCCACTGCATGGCCACAGCTTTGTGCTCCTCCTGTGTTGGAAGTGCAGCAGAGTGAATACATTCTCTAAACTTGGGTGTGTGTGTGTGTGTGAGTGTGAGTGTGTACTTGTATGTGTGCTTGTGTGTGCATGGGCTACAACGCCCCCCTCCCCCCCGCTCTACATACGCTTACATTTAGCCATAATTTGCACAGGAGGCTGTAGTCAGGTGGACTGAGGGAGTCATGGGAGTGGGGGAGAGCAGGGAAAGGGCATAGCATCCTGCCGCACAGACAGGACCTGAAAAATGATGTCATTTACAGCCCAAATTGTCTGGAGTGTACCCCTCCCTGTCCAATTCCAGAGCTACGTATCCCAGCCTGTTATCAAATACTCCCTCAACTACACTTAAAAGTTGTTAATGTCGACCTCTGCGACTGTTTCCAAAATTTAACATTCCCATGCCAACCATTCTTTTTCTCCTTGCCTTTCCACTCTCCTACAGGCATTAACTTCCAGCAGGTCATGCACCTCCAGAGACCTCCAGCCTCCTATGTCAAAATTTCACCACTACGACTTCAGTCTACAAAGCCTTTGGCAGCAGAGGGACTCCCTGATAATTGTCGCCTATGCCACGGATCTGCCATGATAGCTGTCATCATTCATAACATTGTGTTGTGTAGTCATAGCCCACGTTTCCCCTACTAATCGCTGTAAATCTTCCCAGCACAAAGGCAATAAAAAGCAGTCAGCACATACAGAAGGAGCGCAGACGCAGCACAGACTTTTCCGTGCATTACGTTGACCTTGGGAATTTACATTTAATTAAGCATAGTACTCATCTTGCCAATCTTAGCTGCACCTCAAAAGTCAGCAGCTGCTCCCTCCCTACCTCTCCTCTGAGCCTGATAAATCTGCGCAGGGCGCTGGTCAGCCATTTGTGTTATGACAGCTGTGATTAGCATGTGCTAAATATTGATAAGGCCCCTTTTTCAGGTGAGCATGAAGTGTAAAATGTGTTAACCATCTCTGCAAATTTAATAGTTGTTTTTAAAAGTGCAGCTTCAGCCAAAAGCTGTTTTGCACATTTTGTTATATAATAGGGCATAGATATCTGCTGTGTTTTTGTCAGTATAACAGTATACAGTACTAATATTTTGGTCTGTCCTTAACATCTGCTTAATACATATGGTCCTTAATTCTGAATAGATTTTTTTAATAGACCATAAAATGAAAATATGCTTTTCCAATAGAGAGTTTTTCCTGAAATGTATGAAGAACTTGCATTCGTATTAAGATTTTACAGTATTTTTATGATATTCATTTTGTTAATGAATTGAGATAATAAGGCCTTAATAACTCATACCATTAGGGTTCTTTGAATTATTTAACTCCATTTTCAACTCTTAAACACAGATTTATTTTGAAGCTATAGTTAAAGGCCTAGCGAAATGAAAAAATGCCTCCTAAGTAAACTTCATATATCAATTCTAGGGACATTTTTGTGTTGACTGACGAAATGATGCCACCTTTGGCACAGTAAACAGCGAGAAAACTGGCAAAGAACAGCGCTTAATGCGAACCACTTTTGATCCAACCGGAAGTAGCAGACTATAAGGCTGTGACGTCACGAGTTGGACACAGATTGTGTTTACATTATGGCTGACCGTACAGTTGACGACGAAGAGAGCGCAGAATTTAGCGATTATTTCATCCTCATCCGGCATTTCTGATCCGTTTATTGACGAAGAAGACACAGAATGGGAAGAGGAACAAACTGAGCAGAGTGAAGAGACTTTACATGGGATAGAACCTTACAGATTCGAGCCTGAAGTTACCTTGTCTAGCCTAGGCATCACCATGATGCTGAGCGTGGCCGCAATCACGGCAATGGACGATAAATAGGGGGATTAGGCTTTTGTTTGGGTACTTTTAGTGACTCCTATCAGCTGTTCAGGGGTCCGTTTCCCAAAACCGTAGTTGCTTACTAAGTTAGCTACTTTGTTGGTTGCAATGCAATTTCCCATTGCCAACCAACTAAGTTGCTAACTGGTTAGCAAATATGGTGTTGGGAAACGCATCCCAGCACTCTCACACGCACAGCCACTCACTCAGGTTACAACCTGATACAACCAGAATGCCACAAATACATCTAGCTTGCTTCCACGCCCTAGCAAAATACTTCAACTACTCTGAAGACCGAAACAGAACTCAATCGGTAATCACCATGATAAACTTGCCTTTATCCTTCGGGAACAGACACATCGACACCCCTTCGGCATTTGTGTTGCTGCATCCACCAGCAATACACCGCTTCCCTCCTCCTTTCCTCTTCTCTTTCACTTCCATGACTAACCTTATGGGCCCGATGGACGCAAAATGCATCCAAATTTACACCCATTCTTCTCTGTTGAAATACTTCGGAACGGTACATCCTACATCATTGGCTATCACTGGTCACTTATACCAAACAAAACAACAGAACCAGGGCTTTACAACGTGACCTCCCGCTTATTTTTGTGACCAAGTATCGGCGAGATATTAATATTTAAAGACTCGCCAAAATCTCTCATATTAGCGCTTTGCACATGTATTACTCTCGATGAAATTACTCGCGAACCCGTGATCGGAGAGATAAGACACGCACATCACTACAAACTACAGACCCTCAGCTTTCCAACGACACCAAGTAGCCTACATATTATAACGTTAATTTATCACGTTAAAACAAGGGATCCAATATTTGCCATCATTATTTATATAATGACTTGACAAATTTTTACTTCGCCCATTTTAATTATCCAGTTATCAGTCAATGCATAATAGCAGAACTTACCCATTCTACTGCTAGCATGCATTTCTGTCAAGACACCTTTCATACAGTTTTGAAATTACTGAAAATTTCTGCATAACATCCATAATCCTGTATAATCCTGATATAACATCCTTCATTACATGGAACATATGCCCTTATTTCCATCAGGCACAGACTACATATTTATCAACATTGATAAGCCACTGAATATCCCACCATCATGGTTCTTATATTGCCAGATTCCAGACAATCTCCTCTATTCACATATGAATATATATGCTAACCAGAAAGCCGATAATAATTCAAAAACTTTAGAGAAACTTCGATAGTCGAGACGGAAAACAGCACAAGTGAATACAAACAGCTCGAGAGCGGTCCAACTCGTGACGTCACACATAGCTCCGGCCACAATGGCCACGCAGAGAAACAATTCCCCGAGATTTGTCGGCGGGAAGTTCAAAATTCTGCTCTCCTTTTGTTATGCGAAAAGCTGTGACGGCGAATGTCACAGAAAATGGTCAAGGAGTACCTAAACTGTGATTTTGCATGCCATAAGGTGTTGCATTTCACTAGGCCTTTAAGGTAGATACATTAAGCAAGTGGAGATGAATTACCCATTTTACCTGCATGTAATGTGAAGGGCTGTTGTAATCAGTTAGGTTTTCTAGTTGTTTTCAAATGCAAAGAATAGAATATTCTCTCTCTTGCATTCCTTTAAGATGGTCTCCAGGGCATGCTGCACTCTCGACACACGCATGCCCTGGTCGGAACTGAAGGTTTGTGCTGTGCCGGGCTTGTGCTCCTCTAGTGCTCTGACGCGTCCCAGCTGTCGGCCATGCTGTGGCATGCTGTGCCAGTGCCTTTTCGGGGCTGGAGGGAATGGCGGGACAATGCAATGAGGAAAGCTGGGAGGGTAAGGTGAGGGGATGCAAGCAGCACTCATGTTGCAGGATGCTGCAGCCCAGGGCCCCTCAGGAAATAACATGCCAATGGGGAACACTGGTTGTTAAGTATCCCCAAAACCAGCACTCGAAAGAATGATGTGCTTTGCCGCTCCACCAGATCAAATGTTTTGAAATAAGCAGGGTCCTCTCTTCACAAGCAAAAGATTTTGGGTGACTGACAAGCTACTGTGTAATATGGTGGCTGTGCGCCACTTCTTCCTGCTCAACATTTAACTAGACAATGTCATTAAGTTAGTTGAGTTTTTTTTGTGTCTAGGAAATATGGCCCATACAAATATTTAAACCTGTTCATCTCTTCGACAAAATTGAAAGGGCCACTCCTCAAGAAGCATAAGAACTTCTATACAAAGTTTTAGTCAAACTGTCAGGCTACTGAATAATAATGCTCTCATAGCTGTTAGCAGTGTGTGTGTGTGTGTGTGTGTGTTCTGGAGTGATTAATGAGTTCATACCTAAAGGCATAAACCCTATGTTTCTCTTAGAGGAGGTGGTGAGCTGGCGGCAGGCATTCACTTTGCTTTCAACCTATCTCTCCAAAGGAAGTGGAGAAAAAATGAGTTTGAGTCAAAAAGAAGAAATTGTTAGAGCAGGAATGTGGTGCTTACAGGCATTGGCAGGTCTGCAGTACATCTCTTAATCTCCTTAATCTGTTCCACAGCTTTGCTCTGTTTTTGTTTGACACATCCGTCCCACTCTGCCATGTTGTGCCACTCTACCGTGACGCTGACTTGAGCTTAATTAAGCGCTTATGGCAGCGGGTAATCAGCCATGCCTGGGCACCCAGCTCTCAGCAGACAGAGGAGGGTGTAGCAGTTGTTTGCCCAGCAGTGCTATTGGGCATGGGGAAGGGAATTACAGGTTGCTTGTCCACTCAGATGGGCTCCATGCATACCAATATATACAGTAGCTGGCATTTTGGCTGGTTACTCAGTAGGAGTAGCGTCACTTGCTCTTTAGTCTTTGCTGCATTTCTTTGCTTTATTGCTAATAAACTAAGAGGTGAAAGACATTTTCTGTTGTCTTTGCTGCCCAGAATATATTTTATCCGTACTAATGAAAGTAGAAACACAAGGTCTTTACTTACACATTTCTGTAACATAAATAGCTTTTTACTGTAATGTGGATATTAGTTATATTTTACAGCGATTTTCAAAAACAGAAATAAATTGACTAGTTGAAAGAAGAATGTATAATTGCAACCCCATATCTTCTCATCATTTCAAGTGGATTGAATGTCTTTGTGTCGGTCACTGCACTGAGGTGTTACCAGAATCCCATCGCTGCCAGAAGCCACATAATGACACTTCCCATCTATCAGTTTTGTGCTCTTGCTCGAGTTGAACCTCTCTCATTGAGAGAGATGGGCAGACCTTTAGATTGAACGACACACAGAGTTCCACAGGCCATATTTCAGAGGCTGCTGTCAAAAGAATCCATTAAACACCAAAAGGCTCCTTTCCGATTGACATTTGACCTTTCTTTTCTGACGCTGAAGCTAGAAGATTAGAAGCAGTGGTTAGCACTTAACATGGAATTTAACTTTAAATTGATTTTTTTTGGTCTTATTCACCCTCAGAGGTCACATAGCAACTCAGTCAAGCAGAACTACAAATGTAATTCAAAGAAAAATAGAAAAATTATGATGGACCCAAGAGGGGTAATTGCATTTAATTGTATTCCAGATGCTGTGAGGAATAAACATTTAGTTTTATCTCGATCATGGTGCAACTTTCAAATGGCTCATCTAATTATGTTTCTCTTTTTCTCTTTGCCTCTTCAATGATGCTGTCACTCTGAATATCCATCTTTGCATCAGGTAAGAGTCATTCAATTCTTGCCTTCATGCGTACACACACACACACCCACACACACACACACAATACACACACAATACACACACACGCACAAAAATAACCTACCCACTATTTATGTAAGGGGTAACATCCGACGAGGCGTGCATTATACAGTTTTAAGTCAACGAGGTGGAGCCTAAGAACTTCCCGACGCGAAGCGGAGGGAAGTTTGCTCCGCCAAGTTGACTTAAAACTGTATAATGCGCGCCTCGGAGGATGTTACCCCGCTTATGACCCGGTTAATGCCACTCAATTATGTAGAATGTATTTAAAATAATTCTCAATTAACTTAGGGTTAACTTAGACTCAGTTTCGCTACAATGTGGCCTACAATGTAGCCTAATATTTGTAACGTTAAGTAGAGCGCAACGCAGCCCTCAGTCACTAGCCAAATTGGTTGTCAAGGTTACCTTTTATTTGCTAAGGTGATTGCTACTGCTCATCAGGTGTTAGCTAGCTTGGATTGAGCAACGTGACACATGCAATACTTATTCCAAAACGTTGATTTATTTGTTATTTTCGGTTTACTATTTTTTTTAAGTTCATGGAAATTGAACTCGACATTGCCATTAATTGTGAAGTTTGACAGAGACGGTTACAGTAGGTACTTACATTCTATTGGGTATTGATATGGAATGGTGCTGAAGTTTTAAACTTTTTTGCCAGAACTACTTTCAAGGCGTGCATGATATACGATTTTACTGCATGCCTAGCAACCAATCAGAAAGCAGCACCACGTTCCAGAGGGTCATAAGCTTTTAATATTGCATTGTTCTACTTTTAATATTGCATTGTTCTATATCCATAGCCAGCACCATAATTTGCAGACATACCTCTATTGTGATTTTTTTGTTGGGTCAGACAAACAAACAAAAAACATTTCCTCTGGCAGATATATCTTAAATGAGTCAATATCTTGGTTGTATTGCAAATTCAATTTTCAAATCATCCTGCATTTCAGCAAGATGGGTTTCCATTCATTTTGTCACAATATGTATCCAAACATACTCAGCACTGGAATTGTAAAATGTGTGATGAAAACAATTCTCTTTGAGACATGGGACTACTCTTTTACCATACTGTGGTAATGCTATAAGATCACATTCAACACCAGCTTAAATATTTCTACTCATCTTCCTTTGCAGTACCTTGAGGATTTAATGTATATAATCTACTTTACCTACCATCAGGACATTAGAGTTAATGATGTGATGTTTGTTACTTTGTTTCTTCGATGCCATGTTGCAGTTATAAATTATTTTTTAAAAACTGCAAAGCGAAAGGTCTGTAATAAGGAAGGGCTAGCGTCAAAGCCATAGTAATTTCATGTCCATCGCTTATCAAATAGAAAATGTGAGTGGGCCCCATGGTTATTAATTCAACGCTCTCAGTAATCACCCCTTTGCAATGGATGTCTGTGCTGTGAAATACTCAAACGCCCTTAACAAAACACCTCGGGGTTGTTGCTGTAAATCAATGAAATAGCACTCCACATCCAGAGATACCCTTGGCTCTGGGGACTGCGGCAGCCGCAGGGATGGAGATGAATATTCTGATTTATCATTCGCTGCCACTGGTGCACTGCTGCACTGATGGAATGGGTGGCATGGCAGAGGTTGCTTGGGCGCACTTTGCTCCTCAGTGCCAGGGATGAGCCCTTCAACCCCCCACCCACACATCCACACACACACACACACACACACACACACACACACACACACACACACACACACACACACACACACACACACACACACACGCACACACACACACAGCATCCCTTCCTTTCAGCATGCTAATGAACACTTTTCAAAATTTGTCATGGACACACTCTCCAATCAGGCAGCTCCATTAATCACAGCGAGGGCCTCTCCTCAGCTGCAGAACTGCAGACAGGCTGCATATCCTCTCAGCCTGCTTAGGCATAGAGCAGGTGGCTGAAAGGGTGGGAGCACCAAGAGAACGTGAATATTACAGATTAGAGGCCATCCTTTTTTTTACATGATCATAGCTTCAATGTTTTCACAATAAAGGCAAAGGAAGGATTAAGGCACCATAACCTGGCCTCATGCCCTCTTGAAGTTCCAGTTGATCAGCAGTTTCAGAAGGTCAGTCTGAGTGCACTAGTCCCACTTTTGGGCTTTTATTAAGCAGTACACATCTGACCATCTCCTGCTAAATGACTAAAATGAGATGTCAAATGGGTAGTTAACATTGCATAACCGTTAGTCAAGCTATTAAGTATCCTAGGACTAAAATATTAATAATATAGTAAACTTCAACAACATACTATTCTTAGGACAGTCTTTTAAGACTGTTTTAAAGATAACGTCTGTATAGCTGAGTATCAATTTAGTTACAGTTTGTTATGAAAATGGCATATCACAAAAAGATATGTGTTATGCCATGACTACCAGTACAATCGACTCGCTATGGTGTACATTTTTATGGTTCGGCGCTATTCCCTTTCCAAATGGTGTAATAAAGACCTCAGTGAAGTCCATAATGGTTTCTCGTTACTGGTCAGTGATGCAAAGGAGATTTATACAACTTGAAGTGAGCAGACTCCTTAGGAAGCTGGCAAGATGGGTAGACGACAGATGAAGCAGAGGTGACCTTCAAAGGCCAAACTAATAAACATAATAAACATGATAAACCCTTGGCAGTTTCTGTTTGGCACTCTTCTATAGGATAGCCTTTCTGATCAGCTCCTGGTTGAACCCTTTTGAGTTGCAGAAGTTGTGCTGACTGTTTTACCAAGACTCAAAAGGGGAAGATGTCCCTTTAATGGATGTTATAGGAAGGTGCTCTGCAGAGGTGGAGCGGTTGAGACATAATTCAGCATTTGTCTCTGCTCGGTGCAGTAATGTAACTCAAACCCTCCTGTGAGCTGTCTGCTGCGGTCAGACAAAAGGGTGTCTGCACTCATGTTCTGACATGCCGGAACTTTGCATTTTGCTGTAGAAGTCTTTCTTGGCGTCTTTGTAAGACACTTCTGATAGTGTGGCTGGAGTGCAGTACCCTGTCAGGGTCAATTCAAAGCCAGAACACTCTGTAATCTCAGTGTTAAGACATGTGAGAGACAACTTTTCAAAGCCATAAAACACCCTAAAAATCGTACCATTATGTTGTCAAACGTTACTAATGGAATTGCATGCAGAGAGACCATGAGCTCTACAGTAGTTACGGGACCAACATGATGTACGTTTTAGTTCATGCAATTTTGAAGAATCATGGTGTGGTTGTGGGTGTGCTCTGACTGCCATCTCAACAAGCCTGGCTCTTTGGCGTTGCAGTCAGAGCCCCTGTTTGGTACCCAAGTTCGAAGCCGGGTGGGGTGACTTTTCCTCCCCTTCGCTACACATGGATTGTACCATACAAACTCATCATGTTCAAGAAAGTCAATATTCATGAATAGATGTATATATGAACAGTATATACACCTAGCATTGCAATGCATCCTCCGTCCTCTATGCCGATATGTTTATATAATTTTTAATTGATTTAATTGTCATGTCACCCTTAAGAAAACAATTCAAGGAAAACAAATAATAGGCCATTAGTAGCTTAAAGAGATACTACGCAACTTTGGGTGCTTTTTCTGAAAGGAGCTCCCCCTAGTGTCTCCAAGTAAATGGACACTTGTAAAAATGGACTGTTTTCCCTTCCCCTCACACTGTGCATGTGTTTTCAACTCAATTGATCAAAGTAACTGGCGAATATGAAAGTAGTCATGTCCAATGAGGTAAGTAAAGTCAGATTTTTTTTTTATTTAACATGATCCTGCTTCTCGCAATATTCAAGATTTTGTGAGGCTGAGGGACGGAGATATTGCAAGGGTGGTGTTCTGTCCACAGACAGGAGGGGTGGTTGAGAAAGTCTTCATTTACCTGGTAATGACTCATTTAAGCATCTACTGACTTATGATGATGATTAATCAACAATCACAAAGTGCATAGTGCTGCTATAAAAAGGCACTGCACTGAAAAACAGATCATACAATACTATTGTCTTAATCAAGTTACACAAAAGTGTCTAGCAAAAGCCAACATAGCTAACGCCGATAGATGCTACTTCATTCCTTCCCAATGCATTTCTGTGATGCCTTGCTGTAAAAGCTGTTCTCATGGCACAGTCTAATTTGAATGACAGATGTTTATCTGTTCCTCACAATACAGGATACAGTACCATACCTTTGAAATACACTGTAGCAGTAAAGGCCTGCAAATTGTGGCTTGAAGCTGAAATGTGTGAACCCAAATGTGTACAAGATCATTTCGGTTTCAGGACCCATTTAAACTTGTATTGCTCTGAGACATTTTTGCTTCACTGCATCTCCTGCCAGCATCAGCTATTAAATGCTCCAAGTTCGCAAATGAGCATAAATCACTCCTGTGGTCGGCGCAGTATGGCCCCCTGCCACAGAGCTGTTGCAATGGGGATCTTAGCATGTGTTCCAGCAATTACACCATAGCACCATACTGGAGCGTAGCATTCTGCCACGTTAGTGCTATTACATTGCTGACTCACTGGCCTAAATAAACTCATCTGTTTACGTAAATTAAGAAACTTAAATACTACAGGATATAGTGTACAGCAGGGGTCTCCAGCCTTTCTGAGACTGAGGGCTAACTGAAAGATGAGAATCTGTACTGAGGGCTACTCATTCAAAATAATGAACTAAATGAAAGTCTTAACATTAACAACATTAACATTAACCCTTTCAAATAACACTATGTATTATAGTTTGCTTTTAATTATGAATAGTTAAGAATAAACGTTAAGAAATAAACTTGTATTTAAACAGTATGATGATTAAAACACTGCAGTAATGAATCACAGTGAAATTCCATATATATTTGACAATGTGTGTATATACAGTCAAATAGAGGATTGAATGGCAGTGGCGGCTGATGATGTACTAGCCGAGGAGCACATATCTCTATCAGAGGGGAACTGGCTATGCCTGTAGCATACATTCGCAATCTTGTGGCAGGGTGTCCCAAGGCAAATGCCAACTGTCCCTGAAACTCCCTGCTGCACTGCTTTTCTTTGCCATGGGTCATTCCAGCAAAGTTCAATTTAAGGCATCTCCTAAGTTTGTCCATAAATACAGTTATACTGACCTCATTAAATCCCCCATAGCATCTGCCAGTCAAGAGCACATACATTTCTGGCGAACTGGTTCCCGGGGGTCTATAGTACAATAGAATGTATGCATGTACATTTCCATGCCCCATCAGGGCATGCTATGACATATATAAACCATAAGGAAGCCACTTCTTGACCATGGAGGATTGTTGGTTTGGGGACAGTGGCTATCCAATAAAGACCTGGCTAATTGCATTGTGTACCATGCCAATAGCATTATGTGGAATTGTGTTAAATCATAAACGTACAAAAACATGCACTTCGATAGTAAAATCTGAACTGCAAAAAAATGTGTTTCAGATGTTTCAATAAGTCTTGTGGGACATCACACTATCTCTCAGAAAGTTGAAGCATTCTTTGTGTGTTGCATAACATTGCAGTTCATCATGAACGGCCCTTGTGATTTAATGGCAAAGAAATCAAAGCCTCACACACACAAGCAGTTCATATTTGTTTCAAATATTTCTGTTTGCATCCTGGACAGGTAGGTATAGAAACTGCCAAAACTCACGTGTCATGCTTCGGACCATCCACTCATGTGGAACTAGGGCTATGAGGATCTTTACTGTCACAGTTGGTTATTGTGTGTTGTAATTTCATGCTTTTTGTATGTATTTTTGTATTTACTTTTGTGTAGGTTATTTGTAGGTTAATTGCAGAATTTGTTTATGTTTTATCAGCACTGCGAAAGTGTGAAAACATTTTTAACTTACACCAGTTCAGGGCTGAAATAAGAAGGGCTGTTCTGAGATCTGCGTGTTAGTGTGGGTGATGATGAAATAAATTCTGTTAGCTGTGCACCATAACCCTGTCAATTCAAGCCAGTGTTCCCCCCACACTGTTTAAGCACATGACTATCCTCTCTGCTTCTCAACCTCCTCCAAGCAGCTGCTATTCAAAACACGTAAAGAATACCAGATGTCTAAATGTCTGATCTCTCTGCATCAGATAGATTTTGAATGAAGACAAACCTGTCAAGATAGTGAAGCTTTTTTGGCACATTAAGGTTTAACATGATGAGGACAAAAAGCTTTTTCATAATGATGTGCATCATGAAATAGGTTTCTGAAGGAGGTCACATTGTTATGCTTTTATCAACCATACATCTTTCTAGTAGTGGCCTATTTCTGTTTTGTTGTATTTCTGTAGCTTGTGGCTGAATGCTGCCTCTGGGTGTAGGCCCAGTTACTAGGTTAAAATTACACTAAGTCTATGAAGTGTGGACTTTGTTTAGCTCGTTTGTAGGCTTGCACTTCATCTAAATGGACCAAGGGGCCATTTGGTGGCTGACTACTTTCACATTATAGTTGTTTGTAATACGCCTGAGCTAAAGAAAGCCTGTCTGTACATTTCTGGAGTGAAGTGTGGAGTGTAGATATTCACCACAGAACCACCCTATGTTATTTTTCCCTATATTCCACATAGGTACACCAGAAGAGACCAACTACCACAGTTGGATCTATAGCAGAATTTCATTAGTGTTCACATAGCATATCTGATTGTTTGTGACTCAGGTGAACTGCTTGAACCATAAACAGCCTTCACACTGCAGTCTGTGAAGTACTTTTAGCTCCGTATTTGGCAACATGCCCATGAGTGGACATCGTACTTTATAACAAATTGTGTCGGATGCATAGGTTTAAAGCAGCAGGACAAATAGTCAGTTGAGAGAGGTAGATTTCGTCTGAACCTCCAGACCAGTATAATGTCCTGTGATGACATTTTAACACCCAAATGTTCATCATTTGTCACAATGACATGACAGTTGACACCAAAAATGTGGTTAAATAATTCTCTATTTTGGCATGCTAATCATTCGCCTTATTTGTAAGCTCGTAAGACTAAATAACTGTAGATTGTGTCAAGCATCTGAGAGCAGTGAAAAAACTACCATCTTGTCTGTTTGTGTTGTTGAGCTGCTGAAAAGATGAACAAATCATTCAGAGGTCAAAGGAAAGGCAGACTATGAAAAGAATAAAAGATACTGTCAGAAGTCTGACCGAATAAAACAGCCAGGAAAACACCAAGCAATCAATCCACCTTTTCTCTGCATAGGCAGTGGGCTGAATAGACAGGAGAAGGGGGTGAGCAGAGGGAAGAGGAGATGTGGAGGCAGGTGGAGACAGCTGTGAGATGGATGGGCCGCTGGAGCAGGGTCTTGTTGGCACACAGCACAGATGAACTCACTGAGAGTGTCCGCAGGTGCTGCAGGTTGGATTTGAGCTCCGCCGCAGGCTCTCAGACCATCTGTCTTCTCATAGCGCAGCATTGCAGGGAAGACAGCCCATAGCTTTTCTGACAACTACTGATTGAGACCTGTGGTCCGGCATCATTGCCAGCAGCCATTTGTGGCTTCTCTAAAGTAAGAGTGGCCGAATGACTATGGCTTCTGTGTGGCCTTGTGTCACGAATAAGAGTGCTGGCGTGCTAGTAAAGGATTGATTAGATTCCACCTTGACCGCAGAGCCATAGTGACTGCACTGCTGGCGGACCTCTCCTAGGAGCTCAGTAGAAGGATGCACGCACAAGGATGCAGACATCCTTACGACAGCCCATGCACATGGCTCAGAGTTTATACAGGCTGTTTATAGACACCCCCATGCCCCATCCTTAGACAGTGTTAAACTAGTTGATTATTCTCGTGTACATGTGTGAAGACCCTACATGAATCATGTTTTGCGCCATACAGATGAGCTAGCAGAGGAATCAGTGAAACCATATGATCATGAACCCCTGGTAGGTGAGTGCTTGTAAGTCTGGCAAGTCCTTCAATTCCTTCGCTGTCGGCGTGATTGTTCTCTTATCCTTGGGAAAGCGCTCGGCTGCATAAATTATTCATGGGAAATAGATCAATAAAACTGTGGATCAATCCAAGCCTGAGTAATGGTGAGAGAGTGTGTGTAGCTGACAGTGTGGCGGTTCATTTCCCACTGTGACAGGGCATCTTATGATAACAGTGTTTATTCTGCAGATGGGCTTTTTCTCGCCTTGAAATACTGCTAAATACCATGGGCCATACCTGTAAGTTTTAATTAGAACTTTTTGTCTTCATGTCCACACTGATCTTTGCCCAGACAAAAGCATTCAGACAATGCATGTGTTGTAGCATGGGCAGCAGGCTTATGTACAGGGAGACACTTAATGTCATAGAAGTTAATGCGTCACAGTCCGGTAACACTGGTTGTATGCTGGTGAGAAGACAGTGCTGTCTACATCCTTCCTGACCACATGAGCACATGGCCTAATTACATTCCCGCATATCTCCACGGCGTGAGCATTTCCCATTTACACGAGAAAGAGTGCACTCATCAGCTTGTCAGCCAGAGGAAAGATTAAAAAGAATAATGAAATTGTTAGGCCTAAAAAAAATAAATGTTGGTTTCCGATTTGTTGACAGTTCTAGACATGGGTAGGTAGGAAATTTATTTTATTTTTATTTTTAATTTTTTTCCCATGGGAATATGAAAAGTTTGAAAATTTATTTTTTTTCCGCAGCAGTACTCTCTCATATAAAGACTATAATTGACATTGGCATAATTTCCCAAAGCTATCTCAGTGCTAAGGGCATATTCTATAAGTATGGTCAAACGAAGCTCCAACATTCCATGCGAAACCAGGTCGTTGACTGTACCAGAATACATGTAGAATATATCTTACAATGTTACAAAAATGCATGCTGATTTGGTATTGTTTTTTCTGTTCTTCTTTCAGATGGCAGTCATTAAATTTAGAAGCAGTAAACAATTTTGAATAGCACATTTATTTAACATGGTGTTGACATTGGTCAACTTAAAACTGGCACTGCATAATCTTAAGGATATGTACAGTATGTTAACTTAACATACAGATATGCTTTAGGCCTAACAGTAGGACTCTACAGTTTGTGCAGTGGGTATAGTAACAACAAAAATCTGTTCTGTACAAATTGTGGTGACAACACAGAGTTAGTGTGACAACACTCATTCACCATTCTAAACATGTACCATTACAAGCCAACAGAGGCCTACTGGAAGAACAAGCACAGTACAGTACAGTATAGTAAGAACAAGAGATATATTGAAAAAGGTACAGTGAAATAGTTTCCTCCTGGGCATGAGTCAACAAACCTAATGCTGATGTAGGTTAGCTACTGTACTGTTGAAGATGAGGACATGTTGAACGCAATTAAGAAAAAAGCAAATGGTACACAACCCCACATAAAACTGTGTGTTTGTGTGTTCAAAACAGTCATTTCTCCTTTCTGTATGGTCTGGCCACAATGTTCTTCTTGCCAGCTGCAACACAAACTTGGCAGCAAGGCAAGACTGTTTTGAATTTGGCCAGCAGTGATGGTGAGATGTTACCGTTAGTCCCACCACAGTGTGAGCACAGATCCTGCCTTCCAAATGGCGCACGGTAGTAGGCCAACTCAACAGGATCCCCGCATGAGAGTGCCAGCCGGACCTGGTGGGAAGAGCATCACAAATATTGCATACTATTTTACATGAGCATTTTCAACTTGTTTGTTGACAACGTTGACAACACTGATAAAATCCTTCAAATTTTCATCTCATATTGACCTGGACAGTTGATGCAAGGGCATGACTTGGCTCCAGGATGGGGCTCCCACAGGTGTAGTCTGCATCTGAAAGTGCCTCTGCTAGTGTGGTCTGGTGGCGAGAAGAGAGGAGCCGCATCGAGTAGATGACTCTTGGTTTAGAACATTCCTGGCAGCTGACAAGTGCCCGTGCGTGTTGGGCAGTAAACAGTCCAGGGTCTTTTTGTTGCTTCTCCAGCGCATCTGACATAAAATAGTCGTGAGCTGCAGTGGTGGAAGCATGCTTGCGTTTGTGGGACAGTTGTGCAGAAGGTCGTTGAGTGTTGTCTGTGTCAGTGCCCAAAACATCATCCAGTGGCAGGTAATGGTCACCTATTTCAATCAAAAGTAAACATATACCATGCATTACATATTCTGCTTACAGCAAGTTTAAAACAGGTTTAATATTAAAGCAGGTTCATTTGGAGGGTCCACAAAGCCCTTTTGATTTTAAAACAATAAAGGTATTGGTTGTGGTACATTACTTAGCAGAGGCATCAAGCGTTGGGTCTGGAAGCCAGACTATCTTGTCAAGCAGGAGTAATCAACCAGCACTTCATTGTAACCCTCAAATTCCCAGCATAATGGAACAGGAGTCACTTCAGGGTTGTGAGCAGATGCATCATTGATTGTCGTTTTCTGGTTCGTGATGTACCAAAGGCAATTTGTTAGAATCTGAAAATATTAATAAACTTGCCTTAGTAAGCTGTTTCCGAGATGCCACTTAAAATGGTTACACTTAGGCTATTATCTTTTCTTTTACTTTGACCATTCAGTGGAACGCCATGTGGAGCTAACGTTAGCAGGTGAAACTACATTCAACTAGCATGTCAGGCTAGGTTGAATCAGCCACATAATGTTTTCTTCATCCTTTCCCCCAGATTGCAATTACTGAAAATAATGATCTGCGATATCTACACATAATATTTGGGTATCATACTGGATTTAGGGCATTTCATGTTCATTTTCAGAATCACATTGCCACTTTAATGCTCCTCGCTGAGGTGTACAGTAAGCTAATCTCTCGCTAATGTTAGCTATTATCATTCTCAGAATCACATTAACACTAGAAGTCCCAGAGAGGGGCCATTTGGCCTTTTTACCTAGAAAACCCACAAGAGGGCCAATTGGCTGTTAGTGGCACACGGCCGGAGCCACTTGAACATGTGTGGGGGAGGGGAGACACCTTACAGCTCAGGAGGTTCTTTTGAGAGCAAGCTTTAGTTCTGAGATGGATAAATACCTCAGTGAACATAGCCATAAAGACTTAAACTGCACTATGAGCTGTATGCAGTGGAAAGGATCAACAGGAAGGAAGGGATCAGCACACAGACATTTATTGTTAAAAAAAAAAGAAACAAAACATATTACAAAGAATGAAAAAGCAACTTTTTTTTCCCAGTTTTAGTGTGGAGGGTTGTTGCAGAAGTAATTGTTATTTTTGTGTGCCAAAAATATTAAAAAAAAAAAAAAAAGAAAGAAACCCAAGCATATTTACAAAGAATGAAAAACCATACATTATGAGTGAAATACATTTGAGCAGTGACTCACAATCGTGGCACTGCCATTGCTCCTTTCGGAATTTCCCACATGTATATCGGTAGCAGTCAACACAGCGCACAGTTGCATGATTGCCCTTACATTTAATTTTAGCCTGACACTTGGCTCTTTTTCCTAGTTGTGGTGTGGAGGGTTGTTGCCGAAATAATTGTTCTTTTTGGGCCTTTTTCATACCCACATTTTAGAATAGAATGTGTTTTTATTCTTCATTCTCACATTCACACAGAAGTAGCCAACATGACTTCACCACTATAAGGTCTGACCCCCTCACCCCACACACTGCCACTAACAGCGTCATTACCATAACAAAATGAGTGATTAGTGTATTCGGGAAAAGCGGTCGGGCCAAATGGCCCCTATGTGGGTCTTCTAGGTAGACAGAAAAATGCTCCTTGCTGAGGTGTACAGTAAGATAATCTCTTGCTAACGTTAGCTATTACTGAAGTCACACAGAAACATTTTATTAGTGAAGGAAAATTTCAGGTTTCATATCAAAAATGTAGTCACTCACCGTGAGTAAATGCGTCCCTTGGTTGGTACATTCATCTGAGGAAAAACCAACTCCTCGGTCCTTCAGGCTTGTAATCAAATCGTTCCTCAACTCATCTTTTCTCGTTTGCGCAGCTTTACGTTGTGTTAAATGGTTTCGTTTCTGGGCATGGAACAACAAGTCAAATGCCGACGGGTGGCTAGTGTTGGAGGTAGAGGGCACAGCTTCGTCAGGAAGGCAGGTGAACGATATATATTTAAACTGAAAAAGGGAGACTACCCCACAGACGAGTTGCTCCCCTGAAACTGAAGAGATGTCTGTCCACTTGTCACCCCTATCCACCCTCCCGCTAGCTGAGACAAAATTACACCTGCACGTTTTGACTTCTTCAAGTACCTCATTAAACGTTTTCGATCCAAATTGAATAACTTTTGGAGCCTTGTTACAAGGACAATTCACTGTGACCACGCATATGTCCAGCGACGCTGTCGCCATTGTTTTCATGGGTACAGACAGAGAATTTCACAGAAAAACAGAAGCACTACACATTGCAGCGCAGGCGTGGTAAATGACGTCGATTGTTGTCTTGCGGAAATCGAAAAATACAGTAGACTTTTTTTTTAAACTGAAGCTTGTAAAATTAATTTGAGTATCAAATTTATTTTACTTTATGAAGCCCAATAAAATAATTTGGGTCGCACGCAAATCAACAGGGTTGGTCGACAACCGGAAACTTAGAATTATTTTTTTTAGGCCTTATTGTTGCAGATTCATGTCAGATCTCACGTTCTGGTTGTAAAAGTTGCACACAGAAGTATCTGGACTAAATATATACATCTCCTTTTTCATGAGGTGTTTTGAAGTGTTGCTGTCTACATTTTTAAACCACAAAAGTAGCTCCTGCAATTTTAGGCCACGTGCCTTGTGGGCATGTTTCTGGACAGGTCAGAACTGGCAGAAATATCTGCCCACCCCCCGACCACTCTGTTTTAGAGCCTCTCATTTGTGGTGTGGGTGTGTAGGGGGGTGGGTTTTTTCGTCTCAGACATTAGATAAAAGCCTGGCTGGGAGACAGAGGGAAGAGAATAACATTTTAGGCACCGGCTAATTATGGGAGCAGAACCCCATAAGCAGGGAACAAGCAGTTGCTTTTAATTTGGCCTTCCTATGGGCTTGGAATGCACCACAGAGAGGGTGGCACATGGGCTTTTATGTGAAGAGCTTTCTTTGTGTTCTTGGTGCTGATTTGGCGAGTCAACAGGCACTGAGCACAAAGGCATGACTGCCATTCTCCACCAAACGGATCAATCCCCTGTGCCTTGCTCCACAGAGAGAATTTAGAATCAGCTAAATCATCTTTCACAATGTCTTGGATTTGGATCCATGTTTAACCCTCTTAACAGGAGGATAATGCTGTATCGTTATTGCACACCCTTCCTTTATCACTTTCTTTCTCTTTTTTGTCTCCGTTATCTCTCTGTATTTCTTTCTTTCTCTCCCTGTCTCCCCCTTCTCTCCACCTGTCTTCATCTCAGATTGGTTTCTCTGCATCTACAGACCTCTAAAACAACACCTCTCCCAAACAAACTCTGCTGGCACTCCTCTGCACTCTGCTGACACTCCAAGATTTGCTTCATGTCAAACAGATTGGAGAATAGCACACTGAATTGTAATATTGTGTGTAGAGGCAAAAAGATTGGGATTGTGACACGAAAGACTATGTGAAGCTCCTGTATTTACATTATTTGAGGCACAGAAAAGGATTTTGAGAGGTTTTTGACTTGTATGGCAGTACATGCTGGACTTTAGAGAAAGCTTTGGATAATGTGCTTGTTTTCTTGATCACCACAATTGTGAATCGGATAGGGTCTGACATGCACTGTGATTGCAGCAGTGTCAAAAACTCTTTCAAAGCAAACGTGTGAAGAAAGATAAGCAGACAGACATGTTTAAGGAGGCTGGGCTGTTTGAGTGGTAGATAAGATGGACGCTCCCTTCTCAAAGTCACTGAAAGTCAGTCACCTTCGGGTGACAGTGTAGCATGATGTAGGGGAGAGGGCACTGGACAGAGGGCATGCACCAGCACACAGGCAGCACCAGTGAGACAAGGCCCTGAGGCTGAGAAGACACCAGCCCTGTGCCAGTTCCCATCATTGTCATCAGCCCCAGAGGGTCAACCCCAGCATGCCGCCCAGGCCAAACGTGCATCACCAACGCACCACTCGCACCACATGCTGTCAACAGGCATGCAACCATGCCATCACAGTGTTTCCCACAGACCAAGTAGCATTTTGTGGTGCTAGACCATGCACCAACCTACTTGGGTTGGTTGAAAACGTCGGACCAGTGCAGGTGTTTTATAAGTGTACCCCCATTGACATGATGTATGCGCGGATGTTGATCTCTCTCTCTCTCTCTCTCTCTCTCTCTCTCTCACTCTCTGTGCATGTGAGCGAGAATGACAGAATTGCGTTTGGAAAAAAAAACGGAATCAATTTGTTTTTCATTCAATTGGTTTTCATTCTGTGGCGCTGCACCACAGACTGGTCTATGTATGGGAAACACTGCATCATCTTCCCTGCATCACCCATAAACTCTTTATTTACTCATTATTCATTCTTTCAGACACTTTTTATTCACTTCTATATAGGGTTGCAAATTCAGGCATTTTCAAAGTTGGAAACTTTCCATGGGAATTAATGGAAATGATAGGGTCTTAATTGGAATAAACTAGGAATTATCAAAGCTGAAGGTTCAGGGGTGCGTTTCTCGATCGTAAAATTGCTAACTTTTTAGCCACTACCATTGTTGGTACTTCCGAAGTACCGGAGTTCCACCCGAAAGGCTACCTTGTGTTTTTCGAAGCCTACTGTGGTAGTACTCTACCTTGATAGTGAGAAACTTCGGAAGTACCTACTTCGGTAGTGAGAAACTTCGGAAGGACCTACTATGGTATTGGGAACTTCCTTAGAAGAGAACCTCCTACGTGTTTCTCAACCTTCATAGCAAAGAAACTCAGAAATAAAATTGTGTAGTTCCCACTATAGCTCTTAAGCTGAAGTACTCTTGTTATTTTAAAGGTTGATCCCACCCACGGCAAAACTTGAAGCAGATCTTTGGCTGTAGAGTGCCAGTATCTCATAATCCTGCAGTACAAACACAGTGAAATTCAATCTGTTTGTAGAGGTACATATATATAGAGAGAGATTACTATAATACATAAATACATATATATATATATATATATATTACTATAATACAGCATATATATACAGTACTGTGCAAAAGTCTTAGGCAGGTGTGAAAATAGGCCCTGTGTGTGTACACTTTGTGTGCACCTGCCTAACACTTGTCAAAAAACAAATTTTGCCCATCTTATGCCTTAAGTCCTTTCAGCCTTATAGGTGTTTTAACATTAAACATGTGGATGGCTAAAAAGATACAGTACTTTCCAAAGATTTAGGCAGGTGCCTTCAAAGCAGCATCAGTTCCAGATCAGATCGGGTACACACAAAGTCAGGGATTTTGCAGGATTATAGTCAGGTGTATGATCAACCAATTACACCGAATTGAAGATCTGTGGTAGTTCTTCAAGATGTTTGGTGCAAGCTACCAGCCAAGTTCCTTCAAAAACTCTATGCAATAGACCTAGAAGAATTGATGGTCTTTTAAAGGCAAAGGGTGGTCACACCAAATATTGATTTGATTTAGGTTTCTCTTTTGTTCAGTCACTGCATTTTGTTAATTGATAAACATAAATGATTAACACTTCCATTTTGAAGCCATTCCTAGTTAATAGCATTTTTTCACACCTGCCTAAGACTTTTGCACAGTACTGTATATATATAAGAGAGAGAGAGAGCAGATTTTGTAATGATGGTAATGAAACTGATACCATTGCTATTTTTAGATACCGCAGGATACCTTATTATCGCCCAACCTTACTACCATAGCACCACGGAAATTTCTACTGTGGCGGTGGTGAAATCATACTGTTTCTCAAAGCTCTCATACTTCAGTAGAACTACTGTTGTGGGTGCTTACATAGTGGCCTCTACTGTTGTTTTTGCTTCAGTGTGATAAGCATGGAAGCAATGGAGGAAAAGCAGGCAAAAGCTGTTCTAATTGGATGGCTAACTTTTTTAATGACACGCCATGACATTGCTGTTTCATCAAAGACATGTATTGTCCTTGAAATTATTCAATGTTGATAATGATTAAGAGAATTGCAGTAATTGAGGTGGGAGATGACCATGGCCTGTACCACACGTGTAATCACACGGTCTTATCTCATGCACAATACCCCTCTACTCCCAACACAGTTCACATGCAGTTGCATCTCTTTCAGTCAGCAAGCCAGGCACGTGTACAGCCCACCTCCTCAGAAAGGAAAGTAGTCGAATTCAATCTTAACTTAATCAAACACATAATTTTTCTGCTCTGATTTAATAACTGCCCCTCATTACTCCAGGCATGTTACAGCTTAATTGTACAGCTTAATAACATGGATGTGAAATAATTGTTGGAACAAGTTTTTTATGTTGAGCATGGCGAGTCCAACTGTCTGTTTCATGGCTGCTTATGCTCCCTTACATAATTGAGTGTGAATCATTGCCACAGAGCCAGGCATAGCCTCCGAGCTGTTTGTTTGGAGTCCAAGAAAAAACTCACCAGGCAGTCCCAAAGGCCTACACATTCACATACACGCATGCACACACACACACAAACACACACACACACACACACACACACACACACGTCCTGTAGTATGTAGCAGGAGTGGGTAGGGTGCAGGCTTTAGAGAGTGCCAGCGGAGGTGTGCTGTGGTATGTGCCTTCACTAATAGACCAGGGGGACTCATAGCTTCCCTGTGTTGCTAAGCTCCCACACATTTCACATTCATACACGTGCAAACACACACACACACACACGTACAAGCACAACACACACTTATACACACACACACACACACACACACACACACACACACAAACAAACATATACACCCATATCTGCACAAATCTATGCTTACACGTGGATTTACACATCCCCATTCATTCTCTTTTATAGAGATCATTTGTCTTTTCTTTTTTCTTCCTCTGTATTGCTCTCTTTTTCACATACAAACACTTACACACATTAGCAGCACAGCACAGTCAGCAGGCCATACCACCACCTCAGGTCCAGAGATGATGACACACCTTAGCTGTATTGAGATTACATGGGTGGCAGAGGACCTCTTGGATTTTTGGAAGGCCCACTTGTGGAAAGCATGTAGCATGTAAGCAATATAAGCTTGTCTGCTGCTTTTTATAGTGATTTTAAATCATCACGGATTTTAAGTCACAAAAGTTTTAGAAATACTTGTCACTGGGAGAATACTACAATGATATATGGTGCCATATTAGCATTTGGTGCTTGCTGCCTTAGCTGGTTGAGTATGTGGAAGCAAATGTGGCCTTAGTATGCCTCTAAGAGTGTGTGTCAGAAGAAGTGAGGAGTGATTGATGATTGGTGCTTGGTGCTTGGTGGTGGAGGGGTGTGGGAGAGCCTGCGGGGGAAAAGAAAGAGTGTGGAGGCGTAGCGCTTATGTCTTTCCCCCCTGGAGGTCCCACAGTCGCCCTGTTTATCCTCTTCTCATGTGCTCCCCGCTGCCTACAGAATGAGTGTCTGTCCTGCAAAAACAACAATGCACTCAGAATGGCAGTTTCAGTGAGTAAAGAGAAGAGAAAGAAAGAACAGAGAAGAAGAGTGAGAGAGAGGGGGAGAGAAATGAGAGGGGATTTACAGCAGTGTCTGTGAAAGAGCTCCCTCACACACATTCTTAGGCCGGTTTTAGAGGAGTGTCAGTGGACTATTTCCTGCTTAATGGAAATGCTGGGAGTGCAGCCCAGTGTGGCGCTGCAGCTGGGAGTGGCGGTGATTGTGGAAACAGACGGGGAGCCACAGCTGAGACTGCCTGGCCTGGTAAACCAGCCCCTCATACTTCATTTCATCTTTTACAGAGGGTGTGGCCATGCTACCATTGACATTGCTGTATGAGGTAGAAGCCAATCCTAGCCAATCAGCGAATATAGGGAGTGTTTGTGAGCAATGACGTTGACTTTGTGTGCTACATTTGAATTGTAGTGTGTAGGCAGGCTAATTGCATACGTGACAACCAGACGTTAGCGATTGGGTAAAGGCAGAGACATTTGTTTTAAACTTCAGCCGAGTCCACACCTCCAGGAAGAAAATTGTTTCTCAATACAGCCCTGCCAGACCCTCTGTACAAAATGAAATGAAGTGTGACAGGCTGGTTTACCAAGCCAGAGGCTGCCCCACCTCTGATGCATTCCCCTCTAAAGGGTGAGAGGACACAGTCAGCTTCATCACCACAGAGGGGCAGCACCAGTATCTCTCCTTCACTGCTGCCTCTTTCCATCCTTTCTCTGTCTTTTCCCTCACTCTCTCCCGATCATTTCTCTCACCCCCCCCCCACCCCCCCCCCCCCACTCTCCCTTTCTGCATCTCACCAGCTCTCTTAGGGCCCGTCCACACGACAACGTTTTCAGGTCAAAACGGTAAAGTTTGTTTGCGTTTTGGCCTTCCGTCCACACGGCGCCGGCGTTTTGGGTGACCGAAAACGATACTTTTTGAGAACGGGTTCCAAAGTGAGAAAGTCTGACAACGCCGCCATTTTGTTCTCATGTGGACAGGCAAAACGCATCTTTTTGAAAACGATGACGTCGTCGCCTATTCACCTTGCGCTGCACATATAACAACAACTTCAAACTTTTACAAACTGGTTGCTGTCGAATAAATTGTGATTTGATTACCTTGTACTGTAGGCTGGCTGTTGTGCAATTGTTTCTATCCTTTGCCATTAAACTGTCTGTATGGCTAGTAGGCTATAACAAATACTTCTTGTAGGCTTTCATTATTCTTAATTAATTAAAGAGCAACTGTGGCTGCTTTCAGCTCCCCTCAGTAACAACATGCATTGCTAAAATCAACATATGACATGTTTTACACGAATAATTGCGCAGTTGTCTCAAGTTTATATGCAGCTCCTTCTATTTTTTCATGTTCTGCTCCGTATCGCTTAAATGGGTCAATTCAACGACGTGACATCTCACAACAGCGTCACACTTTTGCAAACAGGTTGTTGTGGGATACTTTGGGGTAAAATCGTCTGCAGTGTAGGCTATGTGTAATGCAACTGTTTCTACCTTCTGACATTGAACTACAGGATGTTTTTTGTATACATCGCTAGTTCAACCCAACAAACGCTTTTCACGTTATGCTTTTTAAATAGGGCAATTGTCGCTGCATCCGACCAATCTAAACTAGAACGCACATTGCTAAAATCAACATACATTACATGTTTAAAGTGAATCATTGCGCTTCTGATCATGCCCCTCAAGCTGACACAGCACACCTTCTGCAATGAAAACGCAATGAAAACCTTCCCGTGTGGATGTAAATATTTACTGCTCCGTTGTCGTGTGGACGCAACTTTTTTTTTAACCCGCAAAGTAAAAAATCCAGGAACGTTGTCGTTTGGACGGGGCCTTACTCTTGCCAGTATTTTCTCATGCTCTCCTCCACTCACAGACTTCTATCTATTTCTCCTCCTACACCACTCCCCACACCCCTCTCATCTTCTCCCTCTCTCATGAATGAAGTCTGTTGATCGTTCATCACCTTGGGACTGGCCTTCGTAGAAACTGGCTGAGTCTGAAAGCGTTACAGGGTCCTGGAGGAGTGTGTGCCTCCCAGGGCTCAGTTGCATAGCTGCACTACTTCTTCAGAGTAGAATGGTAGTAATGATGGTGGGATGTGTTTTGGAAGACCAATGTGCAATGTGCTGGTCCGCACACAGACACACACACACACACACACAAACATGCACACACGTACACAAACACAAACACACACACACAGACACACACACACACACACACACACACACACACACACACACACACACACACACATCCCATCCCCACCTCCAACCATGACAGACATGCATATGCATGGCTGAAATTATGTTGCCATGGGAAATGTGTCATGGGAATGTTCGTTTTAATGCAGTGCAGCAAAGAGACATATCACATCACTGAAAGGAGGACAGGATGGGAAAGCAGAGGTCAAAGAGCTGAGGTAGACAATACGAGTCAGGAGAGGAGAAGAAAGTAAGGGAGCGAAAAGAGAAAAATACAGGACAGGACAGGACAGAAGAGAAGAGGACAGGACAGGACACTAGAGACAGGACACTAGAGATGGGGACAGGCGAAAAGAACAGAAGAGCAGGTGACAAGAAAAGAGAGGACTGTTATTCAGTGTGTGACTGTTCAGGCGGCCATGTGAAGACACTCCAGGGAAGGAGTCTCTCTGTATCATCCTCCCTCTGTCTCAGGCCTTTTCAGACTGTTTGATGTGGGGGGAGAAGGCCACTGCCGTTTCCAAGTCTCTGGTTTGTCTCCTGTGGGAAGTGTTTAAACATGCCAAGATCAGACAAATCACCTCCATTACACTGTCAGATAGGTGAATTATGAATTGTCTGTTTCTCCACATTCACACATGTAACTCCACACACACACACACACACACACGCACACACACACACACACACACACACACACACACAGATGCACCACAAGCACATGCATGTGCACATGCACACACATACACACATGCACATGCATGTGCACATGGACACACATACACAGACATATATAGAAACACAGATAGCCTCCTGCACAATGTTCATATGCTGACATGTCAACATATATCCTGTCTCTCTCTACCTCATTCTGTATTCTTTATATTCCTTTAACTCACGCATTCGGATGCACACAAAAACACGCCAGTGCACACGCATGGACACACACACACACACACACACACACACACACACACACACACACACACACGCATGGACACACACACACACACACACACACACACACACACACACACACAGATGAAACACAGTCAAGCTACCCTATTATCTCCCCCTTGACACAGATATATCACCTGTAGTCCCAGATCACAGCAGGTTGGCTCTCTGTTTACGTCTGCTTGGCAGATAGACAGAGACTGACATTTCCAGTTTGTCTACAGGCCTGGTTTCTTAGGAGCATAGAGGTGCATCTTAATGAAGAATCAAGGAATCAAGAAATAATGTGTATGTGTGTGTGTGTGTGTGTGTAAGGTTAGGTAGGTATGAGAGTGGAAAAAGGAAAAATCTAAATTAGTTTTGACTTTTTCTGCTTCTGTTGAATTTAGCACTTACAAAAAGCAGAATGGTATAAATCCTACCTTTTTACTTGGGAAGAATAATGCTATGGGAATTTCAAAAAATTGGGAGCCAAAATACACAGTCTCTGAGATGTTCAAATTATAGTGCAGCAGATTAAAATGAGTCAAATTGATTAAATTGAATGAAACACACGGTGTGAGGAGTAATTATTTCATTGGATTTAATATGCTCTCACTGGAACCATGTCCACTTTTAATCCTGTGTGGTTTTAGTGTAGGGGCTTGGGGGCAGGGAACAGGCCCTTTGAGAGTCCTGATTTAATTATAACCCTGCCTCTGAAATCATCTGTTCAGTTTCACTCTTGTTGTGCGTAAATACCCATGCAGGAGAACTTTTATTTTGTGTGTTCATTCAAATTTAATTGCATCTTGCTCTCTCCACTCCATTTGTCTGCAGCTTATTGCCTGTGGAAAGAAATCATTAGTCTGAGGGCTAGACTATGACAGTCCTGTGCTGACATTCAAATAAGAATGTTGTACACCAAGCAACATGGTTTTAACAGGATGTATCCAGTAATTATCATTCAGTTTAAGCTATTTCGGGTGTTTACACCAGTGGTGGTTCACAAAATTAAATTACATTTCATTCATTCTTTCTATGCTGCACAAAGAACAAGTTACATTGTCTCAAAAAATCAGGATAAAACCTACTTGCATGCATGTGGAATATGTGGTACATGTACATCACACATGAAAAGATTTAGTATATTAAGTTAATACTTTTTGTGCTGACATTGCATTAAAACCCCTGAACATGGAAAGTATCACTTGTAAGGGGCTCAGTGTGGGGCAAGAGCGAAAAAGAGGACCACTGCAAGACAAAGAGGTAGACAGTGAAAGATGGCAAAAGAGGGAAAGAAGACTGTGTAATGCAGAAAGACAGAGATGTAGTAGCTGGGCTCCAGCCTGAGACATACTGTGTGTGCAAAATAAAAGAGAGAAAAATTCTGAAAGTCATAGAGTGAAAGAGGGAATGAAAGAAAGACATGGAAGAAAAGTGTACAAGAGAGAAGCAGGCTGTGCTGGCTGAGTGGACCAGGACCCCGAGATGGATGAGTCAGGGTGTAACAGCGCGTGGAGGCCAATTAAAGGTCTTGTTAGGATGGAAGCAGGGAGCCGACGCAGGTCTTTGATGTTGGATGGGGTGGGCTGCGCTTCTGGGATTGCGGATTTTCTCATTTAGCCTCATTTCCTGCAGACATGTGTCGGGTTGGAAGGCAGTCATGTGATCCTCCACACATGGCCAGTGCCACAACCAAAACGCAAGTCTTCCTGTTTGGGCGTTGTGCATATTCTGTCACCTTTGATTTATGGTGTTCAGTTTACTTCCACTTTCCCTCGTATTTATTTTGAAGGTCTGCTGTAATAACTAACCATGCAAGCCACAGAGGAAAAAGCCATTCTTGCCATTTCGCAAGTGCTTGTCTCGTGTTTGTGGACGTTGGATTCTGTCCGAATCCAGGCAGCGATTTACTAAGCATGACTAAAGATGTGCCCAGCAGCGGTGGTGGTGGCCAAGGCCCAGCCAAACACACAAGATCAACAGCTTCTTATTTGTTCTGGCGCTGCACCTGTGTTAGTCAGCTCTCGTCTGAAAGAGAAAGCGTTTTCCCTCCACCAAGGCAGACTCTACTCATACATTTCACTATTGTGTGCTTTGATGGGATACGTCCCCTTTGGCGTGACACGGAGAAAATTCCTATGCTGCCATGAAAGTGACAGAAAAGAGATAAATTCTCTGTAGGTTTTATTTCCTTTCCTTCCCTCACTCCCCACCTGTCCTTAAATTCTCCAAGCTGTCAAGCTGCCATATTTGCTTTGCACTCCCTATATGTGGACTGTAATGATGCTAAATCTGGAGAATTTCCTCAGTCTTCTTTATGCCTTCCAAACTGAGAGCAAGGCTGCAGAGGCACTGACTGATGGAGCTCCTGAATAGAGATTCCTAAAAGGTATAATTATTACCAATTGAGGTCAGTGAAGAGAAAATACTCTACCACAGTGAATCTGTTCATCCCTGCCTCTTTAGCATCATGGTCTGCTGATCTCCCTATGGGACATTAGTGGGTCTGCCCATTGGCAGTCCTCCTGCATGTTTGCCAGCACTTCCTCTCTGCATTTGAAGGTCAAAAACAATGAGGTTTTAGTTTTGAGACAAAACATGAAGATGTTCGAGTGAATGTTTGGTTAGCAGTCTATCTGTGTGCTGCTGTGTGCCTCTCAAACATTAATTGAGCTCGACAAATGACCTTCCCAAGCTTATTGAACTGCCCTTTTCCCATCCCATGAAAATGTCATCTAGCTACTAAATTGGTGGTGTGACACAATTGACATCAGGGCACAAATGATCAGATGATAAGGAGTTGGTTATGAACTCATGCTCAGGGCTGTCAGGTGCAAGGGTATCAGTATTTTCAAATTCCTCCAGGGCAGAAACCACTCACTCAAATTCCTGCCCGTCATATTGGTGGAACTCTGCTGAGGCTGTTAAAACCAACCATCCATGAACTTTTCTCAGGAGCATTTCTATGTGGCTAACCACAAGTCTTTAGCAAGGAAAAGTAATGAAATAATATCTGTCATCACAAGAAATAAGGAAATGAATGAATCATAGACCACAAATAACAGAATACGCTAGCCACTGACTTTAAACTTTTTAAAAAGTATCTGTATGATAATTATTTATGTAATAGTGTGTGACGTGATATACTTTTTGTAGACAAGAGCTATTGATTTAACAATACAACAGTACACATAATCTTCATTTAAAAAAATTAATTATATTTGTCAGTCTGTGGCATTATTTTTTGCCTCACATGCAGACAGTTGTTTTCATGTGATTGAGACTGTATATTTTAATTGATTCTGCATTATTGCTCCAATAGTTTTCTGTTTCTGCGCCCTCTATAGGCACCCACTGTAGAAGCAGATGTCTTTAGTTTATTGTCACTATACAAGTACAGCTTAACTGATTCCCATTTTGATTACACAGCACTCCACAGCACACAGTGCACACAACAAAATTCAACCTCTGCATTTGACGCATCACACAAGTGAGCAGGGGACGGCCATGACAACAGCACCCAAGGAGTGGTGTGGGGATGGTACCATGCTCAGGGTACCTCAGTGGCACTTCCCTCACTCCCCACCTGTCCTTAAATTCTCCAAGCTGTCAAGCTGCCATATTTGCTTTGCACTCCCTATATGTGGACTGTAATGATGCTAAATCTGGAGAATTTCCTCAGTCTTCTTTATGCCTTCCAAACTGAGAGCAAGGCTGCAGAGGCACTGACTGATGGAGCTCCTGAATAGAGATTCCTAAAAGGTATAATTATTACCAATTGAGGTCAGTGAAGAGAAAATACTCTACCACAGTGAATCTGTTCATCCCTGCCTCTTTAGCATCATGGTCTGCTGATCTCCCTATGGGACATTAGTGGGTCTGCCCATTGGCAGTCCTCCTGCATGTTTGCCAGCACTTCCTCTCTGCATTTGAAGGTCAAAAACAATGAGGTTTTAGTTTTGAGACAAAACATGAAGATGTTCGAGTGAATGTTTGGTTAGCAGTCTATCTGTGTGCTGCTGTGTGCCTCTCAAACATTAATTGAGCTCGACAAATGACCTTCCCAAGCTTATTGAACTGCCCTTTTCCCATCCCATGAAAATGTCATCTAGCTACTAAATTGGTGGTGTGACACAATTGACATCAGGGCACAAATGATCAGATGATAAGGAGTTGGTTATGAACTCATGCTCAGGGCTGTCAGGTGCAAGGGTATCAGTATTTTCAAATTCCTCCAGGGCAGAAACCACTCACTCAAATTCCTGCCCGTCATATTGGTGGAACTCTGCTGAGGCTGTTAAAACCAACCATCCATGAACTTTTCTCATTGAGGGGCTATTTTGTCACTTCCAGTATTCTGATATTATTCAACATGATTTCCTGGTGAAGAATTGCTTTTTCCGATTTTTTAGATTGAGTATTTCTGAGGTGTGTATTGTTCAGGGGGAGACTCCCCATTAGAATTGTCACTGTGGTGTTTGTGTGTGTGTGTGTGTGTGTGTGTGTGTGTGTGTGTGTGTGTGTCTGTGTGGGTGGGTGGGTGGGTGGGTGTATGTGGGCGCACTCGCCCGCGTGTGTGTGGCTTTTGATTATGATGGACAGATATACTGAGATGTGAAATTGCTGTGTGAGAGGACACTGTTGATTCAGTGGGCTAGGCAGGCTGAGACCGATACTCTCTCTAAGCACAGTGAGCTTAGGGGCCTGGATTAACAGAATCGCTGTACATGCAAAGCAAAAGGGAAAACCTCTGTCTAAATTCAGAGCAGTTACTTTGCTTAGGCTAGTTATCATCACCATGTTAAAATGCAGCAGAATTTGATCAGCCTTTGGAACATTACATTGAACTTTGGAAAGTTACATTTTTAGGGGACAGGAGCATTTCTATGTGGCTAACCACAAGTCTTTAGCAAGGAAAAGTAATGAAATAATATCTGTCATCACAAGAAATAAGGAAATGAATGAATCATAGACCACAAATAACAGAATACGCTAGCCACTGACTTTAAACTTTTTAAAAAGTATCTGTATGATAATTATTTATGTAATAGTGTGTGACGTGATATACTTTTTGTAGACAAGAGCTATTGATTTAACAATACAACAGTACACATAATCTTCATTTAAAAAAATTAATTATATTTGTCAGTCTGTGGCATTATTTTTTGCCTCACATGCAGACAGTTGTTTTCATGTGATTGAGACTGTATATTTTAATTGATTCTGCATTATTGCTCCAATAGTTTTCTGTTTCTGCGCCCTCTATAGGCACCCACTGTAGAAGCAGATGTCTTTAGTTTATTGTCACTATACAAGTACAGCTTAACTGATTCCCATTTTGATTACACAGCACTCCACAGCACACAGTGCACACAACAAAATTCAACCTCTGCATTTGACGCATCACACAAGTGAGCAGGGGACGGCCATGACAACAGCACCCAAGGAGTGGTGTGGGGATGGTACCATGCTCAGGGTACCTCAGTGGCACTTCTGGCAGTTGGTGGATTCAACCCTCCAGCCACAGGTCCGGTACCTTACCTGGTAAATTCGAACCTGCAACCTTTGTTACCCTAACAGCTAGGCCACCACTGCCCCATTAAAGAATTGTCTGGCAAGAAGTCGCTTGTCTATATCTTAAGGGCTGTAGCACCACCAACAGGGACACCAAACCTGGACTTGTGTTGATGCATATAAATTTTACCCATGCTTTCAGAAATGATGTACAGTTGGAGTCCTTGGATCAAGGAAAAATCTATACGTTATCATAATGTCAATTTACACTCTTCCAAAACAAAAGTATAAAGCACTTAACAATGATGTCTAGTCTTAATGAAATTCCATAGAGCCATCTTACATCAAGCTTTACATGGGCAAAAATGCTGAAACTCAAAAGTGTTTGTCCAATTCACAAATGTGCCAACCAGTAAGTTAGGCCATGAATGAAGCACTAAATGATGATATCCAAAATTAGAGAGAACGTCATCATAACTAATATGGTGGCCATTTTGTATTTTATAGAAAGCAGTGTTTTTTTCATAGGCCATTGGCTGCGATTAACAATTATTTGGGCAGTTAACTATTGTCAAGTATTTTTAGATTGGTTGATCAGTCAACAGTTATTCCTGTCAAACCCACCCTGTCTGCTTTCCCATCCTTTGCTGTTAAATTAGTGGCTCCTACAAATGTATGAATTATAAACCTATGCTTAATAGCTTGACATTTTATAACATTAATAATGCATTGCCATAATAAAATGCAACAAATGAATGAAACAATGCTAAAATAGAACAAAACAATGTTTTTCTCATTTAAATCATATGTAGAAATTGTACACTTTTCCTAACTGAGCTGAGTAATAGATTTATGGTCCTATGGTCTTTGTATTTGTGTGAAATTCTTTGCATAGATGACAATGGTATCTGCTACATGGTACTCTAAAACTAGACTTGATTTCAATTGTAAAAGCATACGGTATTGCTTTACAACTTATGTAAGTAAAAAAGTTGAAGTTAATTTGACAGTAATATAGGAAAACTATTGAGATAGCCTGCAGCCTGCCCCGTATGTCTAATATATCATTAGGGAGTGTCTATAGGCTGAGTGCAGACAGTTGATGATATGGTCAGGGGCAGTGGGCCGTGCAGTGAAACGTGAGCTGCACTGGCAGATGTTGCTGGGAGCACTGAGAGGGACGTTGGGGGACTGTGATTTCCCCAGGGTCTGCCGGCGGGCCCAGCAGACTCGTGTAGCACTGCAATTAGCGTTTGTCTGTGACCAATGGCGCTGGGTAATTTGTTACTCTGTAAAGCCCCAGAGGACGTGTGCTGAGTCGGCTGATTCTGAACATCTGCTGCCCTGCACTCCTGACGCACGGTGAGTCGTCTGCACCCTCTGCCAGACAGACACACAGTCACACCAGCTGGAGGTAGACCTCAAATGGTAAAGCTCAACCAGAGATAATCCATTGGATTTCAAGCAGTCTGCTCCTATGCACATAGAATGTTGATGTGTACATTTAGTCAGAACAATATTATACAGGACAACTTTGTCTGTATAGCTAACTGGCAAAAATTATGTGATTTTTTTTTTTGCTTGACAAACTGCACCAAATAGGCTATGTGCAAAATCATGCCTGTCAGGACTAGCAAAGAGAGGGAGCATGAGGATGATTGTTTATCTTCAGAAAAGTGCTCAGTTCTTTACGCAACAAACCCAGGTGGCTCATAGAGAGTGTTTTGTTGGTAAGCACCTGGGCTGTATTAAGTGTGAAAGTAAAGCAAGAATAGCAGAGTTAGATACCCGTGTCCCTTCTTATCTACTACTGCTTACTGCTTAAATGTCGACATACCAGATTTTTCCTTTGTGGCATAAACACATTTTGCGTTTATACAACAACCACCTCAAAAAAACCTCTCCTCTGCAACTTGTCGTTCATTTCTTTCATCTATCTATCTATCTATCTATCTATCTATCTATCTATCTATCTATCTATCTATCTATCTATCTATCTATCTGTCTGTCTGTCTGTCTGTCTGTCTGTCTGTCTGTCTGTCTGTCTGTTCATTTGTTTGTTTGTCCGTCTGTCCATTCGTCCATCTGTCAGTTAAGTCAATTTACCTACCTTACTTCCTACCTCTGCGACCATATGACACCTCATAAGAGCCTGGGTATGTCCCCAAGAGGATGCCCACAGCTCCCTTGTCTAAAGCCTTGGCAGAGGGCCAAAGCTGGGCTTCAGAGAACCCCACCATCTCCACCCCCATCACAGTTCACGCCCGCCTCTAAAAACAATATTAGCACATCTGTCAGTGTGTGGAGAGGGCATAGATATGCCAGTGCAGATGAGCACCATCACCAGAAGGGTGCACTGAGTGGGACAAAGATGCTGTGTGTGTGTGTGTGTGTGTGTGTGTGTGTGTGTGTGTGTGTGTGTGTGTGTGTGTGTGTGTGTGTGTGTGTGTCTGTGTGTGTGTGTGTGTGTGTCTGTGTCTGTGCACTGAGTGGGACGGAGATGCTGTGTGTGTACGTGTGTGTGTGTGTATGTGTGTCTGTGTGTGTGTGTGTGTGTGTGTGTGTGTGTGTGTGTGTCTGTGTCTGTGCACTGAGTGGGACGGAGATGCTGTGTGTGTACGTGTGTGTGTGTGTGTGTGTGTGTGTGTGTATGTGTGTCTGTGTGTGTGTGTGTGTGTGTGTGTGTGTGTGTGTGTGTGTGTGTGTGTGTCTGTCTGTGTCTGTGTCTGTCTGTGCCCGTGCTGAGAGTGATGTAAAACAACAACCTGTACTGCCACACTGCTCCAGCTCCCAGCTTGCCACTGTGCTCTGTGTGCAGGCGTGGGTGTGTGAAAGGGGGGGGGGCTAGGGGTGTGATGGGCGGTGACAGTGTCTACTGTCTCAGAATAGTGATTGGGTTTTACTGGCACTGGATTACAGGTCTTATGGGACAAGAGTGTCATCTTGATTTCACCGAGGCCCCTTGAGATCCTAAGCTTTTTGAAATCATCAGACATCAGATTTGTCACATTTAATTAACTGGCATGTCTCATATGCATCTGCTAGGGTGTGTTTCTGGCTGAATTTGGGTGCTTCTCCTCACAGTTCCTCACTGCATAATTTCCTCCCAGGCTGCCCCAGGGCACACAGTGCATAGCCACAGTGGCACAACAGTATTTGATGCAGCTACTGCAACCTCACACTTATCCACTGTCAGCTCACCATCAATGTGTCAGAGAAAACGTCAGCATTACAGTGTCACAAATGGATGTTTGCTATTTATTGTTTAAATGCATTACCGATTATCAATGCTGTCAATATAGAATTTCTGACATATTTTCCAGAATTATGGTGATCATGTTCCCAAATATAGTCAGGTAGGCTAATCTTATTAAAATGGAATTTGCACAACTCAAGCAAATTTTAAAAACCTGGGAAGCTGAAGAATCAAACAAGAGAGTCCAGACATCAGTGATGATGAACCGATGTCACCATCCTGAGGCAACACTCAATGATCTTTACACCTTGCTGAATCACCTTCCATTATAGCACTGCATCTTCATGGCCTAATGTGGCTGGCCCTGTAGATCACTTAGAAGCAACTAGTGCTTTCTCATGGATGAGTGTGTTCATGAGGTGTGTTAATTAAAGTGTATCATCATCTTAAGTGTATCATCATCTTAACCTGCAGTGCATGACCCCTTTACATTATGTAATTATGCTCTCATTTTCAGATGGAAAACAAACCTGTCTTAAATAATATATAGCAAGTATTGCCATTTACTGCTTTATGAAAGATTTGTTAGCTACTGACCAGTTGAGATATGATAACAATAGTGCTTTGAAAGGACAGTGACAAACTACAGTGCAAATGCATTGTCAAAGCGGAAAATCATGAACGTGCATAAGGATAACATAAAAGTTAGGTTCCTGAACTGGTAGAAAATGGCAAAGTGATTTCACCACATGTGTAGACAGTCATGTGCTCAACCACACATCCATTTGAACAATTATCAAGTGGCAAATGAAGATGATGAACTACCCTCATGTCCTCCCTATACCACTGTAATGACAAATGTACTAAAGATCATCTGACCTACAGTGTCTTCCACCTGGAGGGTCTTGGACCCAATCTGTACCTTATAAATATACTAGGGCTGGGTATTTCATGCAACCTCATAATCTGATACGATACGAATTGCAATTACTTAAGATTACCTAATGCCAGTTCGAATTCTGTACGACAGCGAATGCAAAGCTCTAGGGACTGCACAATGTATCAGTACTTCAGTTAAGCCTTACAAATATATTAAAGGTGTTATTGCATATTTTTTTCATTAATTTGGCAGTAGTCTCTAGTATTAATGAATGTCTTGTGAGTGGGCGTGTTTTCGTGAAAAAAAAAATGCTTTAGTGGCTGTTCTAGTTTGGTGGAGGAGATGGAGCAGGGAGAATGACAGGTTCTTGGCTATGCTAGTCACAGGCTACAATCATTCAAAACACACCAAATAGCACACCAAATAGAAGATTTAAATGTTCTAAACAAATACACATACTTACCTAAATTATGCCGAGTGAATGTGTGCTGCAACGAGACTCTTCTGGTAATCACAACTGTGGCAGTGCTTTTTCTAATTACAGATTTTCTCAATTGGTTTGGTACATTTCTCACATCAGAACTGAAATTCTCAAATGTTCTTGTTCAATTGTCACATCATCATGCCATTTGTGCAGATGAAAAAGGCAGTTTCTCATTGCATTAAACACATTGCAAATGCTTTTGTCCATCCATGCAAATGATTGTGTACAATTCTTAGTTTTTTTCGTACATTATCAATTGCTTTTGTCATGCTAATCAAAATGCTTTGTTATGGGAATCTATCAAATAGTCTCACTCCCCAAAACATTTAGGCTATAGTTCATCATATAAGTCTTAACATGCAAAATGATTTACCAAGCTATCATAACATGTCAAGCACATTTCTATACATTTCCATAACACATTTGTAAATATGATCTAAATTAGTAAATTGCTTGAATCTAGACTTTTTCTAATGAAGAGAGTTGAGAAACCAATGATCAACAGTTTTCTGAATGAGCTCAAGGGAGCATCTCATGAACAATCTACTGGAAAGTATATAACCAGAGCACAATACAAAGTTACAATGTCTGACAATGGAAGGGCAAGAAAATGGACAACAACAGGGAGAAGGAGAGGAAGAAGGGTGAGGCTGCATGGTGGAGGATTTGGAAGAGGATGGATTAGGCTCTTCAGAAGATGCTATCCACAGTGCCGGTGTCACGTGGGTGAAAATGTGTTGCCTGACAGACGAGAATGTGAAGCACTGCAATGTCAATGTCTGCCAATAAAGAAGTCATTCTGTAAATGTGAATCTTGTCTTTTACAATCAATCTCACACATATACATTATATGAGGTGAAATGTACAACACTTGTCATCACACCTAAACCACATTTTACATAAAAAGTGCACTATTCAATTGCCAACATGACTAATGAATTTGACTGTCTTATCCGTACACAGTGACACAATGACTAAACATTTTGATGGCACTGACACGTATATTGACACAAAAACTTGTTTTTGAGGGATGAACTAAGCATTTGGAGCAAGAGACTAGCTTTTGCAGGTGATCCACGGTGTTTTGCTATTTGTCCAAACTGTTTTGAGAAATACACTTGATCTTCTGCAAATTGCAAGAAAGATTCGAAAAATGTACCAAAGCGATAGAGAAAAACTGTAATAAACTTACCTCACTTTTTTGCCTTTTCCCAGCTAACACAGATAAGGTGCCGCGACGTTGCGATCACGTGAATTCGTAAAACACACTTACGTTCCCCTGACGTCGCCGTTGACGATGCCGCAACATGGCACGTGAAAGTTGGTAATACGTTACTCTGACCTAACTTGATGTTACAACTACTTGTTGTAGCAACGTCCTTTTACAAGTTGCCAAAAAGTGGCCATGACGTGACTTTTCGACATTGCCAGGTTGTAACCGCAAGGTCTTAGCGACTTTGTAGCAACCAAAATACCCACTGGCAACTTTCTAGCAACCCCCTTTTACAGGTTGCCGAAAAGTGACCAGTGTGTGATTTTTCGACGTTGCCAGTTGTTAACCGCAAGGTCTTAGCGACTTTGTAGCAACCAAAATACCCACTGGCAACTTTCTAGGAAACCCCCTTTTACAGGTTGCCGAAAAGTGACCAGTGTGTGATTTTTCGACGTTGCCAGTTCTTAACCGCAAGGTCTTAGTGACTTTGTAGCAACCAAAATACCCACTGCCGACTTTGTAGCAGCCTTACAGTTTGCATACAATTTGGGCGGACTAGTCCTCATTTGCCCTTTGTGACCAGGCCTGGTTACAAATTTACGAAGAGAGGCATTTCCACAACAAGATGCTTTATTTTATTTTAACACAAGTACAGTGACATATAATGCACATAATATACAACATACAAATTGGGGTCATGGGAAATGACTGCCTACAGAAGTTATATAAACCAGGATGAATGAGTGCAACTGCCTCCCGCAGCTATGTAAACCATGACTGAAAGTGACTGCTTGAGTGAATTGCTACGGAATATAACAGATGCTTCATCTTTAAGCCCTGCGCCACGGTGTCTGCCTACACCTAGACTGACTATGGCGCGAGCTCTTGAACTCTACACTGTAATGATACGTAACTGTTACACCACCTAAGCAGCAAATTACTAGAAACAATGTGCTCCCCAAATAAAGCAGTACATGGAGAATAAGTAATTTGCAATACTATACAAATATGAACGGTACAAACATCTAGCACAGTGGATAAAACAATAGACAAACACTCACACTATGAAGCTACAATAACAATGAACATACACGTAAGGGCATGATAACAGCAAAACTCACTCTCTCATGGACGCACGGAAAGTTCATACATGGCAAAAGAGATTAACGTTGGGATCCGGGCACGTCCAAGAAACAAATACATAAGTCCGAGAAGAGAAGTGTATCCGCGGGTGCCTGGAACAACTGGTGTTATTTAAGTTTCGCCAATTGTGTGGCTTTTTTGTCTGCGCAATTAAATATGCCATATGAAGCCTTCCGCGCCTTTGCATAGATAGTTGTTTGCTTGTGTTGAATGGTATTTTTACGACTCTTTCAAAATGTTGCCAAGATTTGCTTAGTGAGGGCTTTCTTCTGCTCTCTCTTTGTCTTTTCTGCGGAAAAAGTCGGTTTGGTGGACTCCTCTTTTACCAGATGTGATTGGCTTTCTTGACGGCTCTCCTCTGGCTCCTCTGTCCCGCTGTCTTTAAAAGTTTAAAAGTTAAAAGGAATTCCCTAGTCCTCATGCGTCTGGGTTTGGGGAAAAAATCGGAAAGTCTGTTTTGAGACATTATACAGTGCAGATAATATGGTCCCTGAAGAAAACATAAGTGGATCCGCGGGTGATGCCTGGGCCTGGAAAAGATTTCTCCTCCCATGTACTGCTTTGCTAATTGGGCAGAACAATAGGACAATTAACAGGTCACACATTTGAATCTCGCGCAGAGGTTGTCGGGTCGGCAGAATGATTGGCTCCAACCAAGGGCCTGATCAGCAGGAGGTCGCGGCATTTCTAACAATGAAATGTCCTGATTGCAGTTGGTAGTGTATTTTGTTCAGATAATTTGCCCTAGTGTCATGAGTTGTCACTGTGGGAAACCCCATCATTCCAGGTGTTCAAGTCCGTTTCTGTCAATGCAAGAGTAAATCATGCATTCATATTTTAACAACCTGTATTAGTGTGCATTTTAATGTGTTTGTGTGTGTGGTTCTTCTGCCTGCGGCTTGCTTCCTGTCAGTAACTGCGGTGCATGTAGTCTTGCACTACGGCGATTGGTGAGGTAGCTGAGGGGCGGTTTAAAAAGTTACATTGTTCTTTCCCGTTGCAGCATTTTTTTCATTGTCTCGACTGTGTTCAACAACCCTTTACTGAATAAACAGCACGTTCAGTTAGTTGAGATTGATGCCTATCTGCCAACGTTACAAAATGACTTCTGACAAAGCGCAGACTGTTACGATTTACACACTTTTCCTGTACACAGACCAAAGTTGTCATTCAAGTTGTTGAATCTCGCGGCATCGTACTCCTCGTACCAAATGGCAACGTTATGAGGTGACCGAAAAAGGATGTTGCGGCATCGAGTTTTCTGATATCAAATGGCAACGTTTTCAGATTACCATGTCGCGACCTGACAGAAAGGTCACCGAGGCAACCAAATGGCAACGTCAAACGGTGACCACATCGCAACATTGCAGCGATGGGTTTTGTTTACGTTATGGCAACATCCTACCAGCAACGTTGCTGCGACCTCGCGTATAAGTGGCCATTAGGTAATGTCGCCATGACCAATTGTCAACTTTAAAGCGACGTTGCGGATACGTCTTGTGTTAGCTGGGTTTCTTATTCGCACGTTTTCTCCCCTATTTTCTTTCATTGAGTAATTGAGGCAATAGAAGGGTAGAAGAACATTTTCACGGGCAGCATGCGCAACTTGGAGTGACCTATCCTATTTCAAAAAGAGCAAGTACTAAATGGTTTCTTGCAGAATGAGGGGGACAGTTCACCAGGGTCTCTCAAATGCAATGCACAAGCGGGCAATACTCTGCAAATAGTGAGTGAAAGTCAGTCACACATCTTTCTTCCCAATAACACACATTTCCTTCATAATATTACCTTTACAGGTTTATAATTCCTGCACATTTTTAATTTTGTGAAAGGGTTAATAAAAAAGGGCAATACAAAACGATTATGCGGTCACCAAGGTGAATAGGTTTAGTCTTAACTCCTGGTCGCCAGTGACTGTGTTCGGGGATGGGAAATACAGTATGTTGACTGTCGAGTGACAATCAGAAGGAGATGGACAGAAAAAGGTCAAAGCCATTAGAAGAGTAGAAACGAGCAAAAGATGAAGGTATGGAACTGTTCCCTCTGCATGATTACGTTATCCATGCCATGAATGAAAGGCTAATGTTAAGCATGATATAACTCTTACGTTTGTTAGCCTTCTAGCTATGATGCTACAATTGCTATACTCAACAATAATTCGGTCTTAGCTCAACAAACACAAGATCTAATTTCACCATAAGATTTCGCTTTGCAAAAAAACTGTTACAAGTTCAGTTATTATTGATTTCCATAATTTGGGTTAATGTTGTGTGATGCCCTGTAATTAGCCAACAGAATGTTATTATGGTAGTTTCAACATTTGCAATTTGCTGCAACTCATAGTTTGCATAGTTAACTATAGTTTAGCATAGTTAACCAGTCGTAGAATTCGAGGCAGAAAACAAGGAGCAAATTGTTCCTCCCTAAAAGATAGATTAATATAGCGTAATGACAGACATTTGGCATGTAAGGGCATGTTAATATAAAATTGCATCAGAAGGGGGTCTCGCCCGGAGAGTAATTCAATGTAGAACCACCACTGTATTGAGCACAGCCTACACTGCACTTTTGAATGATGAAAAAAATGATACTGCTGTTTGTGGGTGTGAACTACACACCCACAAACAGCAGTATCATTTTTTTCATCATGAAAAAAGTGTCTGGAGCTGAAGTGTCTGGAGAATGTTCTGGAAAGAAGCTTGTTTCCTTGTAATTAATCTGTGTACCGCTGAGAGACAGGTCAGGGTGCTGGAGATGAGATAGCTGGGGAGGCTGAACAGGCTTTCTGAGAGACAGAGAGAGATAAGGAAATAAAGCCTAAATGGGTCTAATGAAAAAGATAGTGGGTCCCAGGCACTCATATGTATCATTAGGTGAAGGAGTGAGTTAAAAAGCCTTTATTTAGTATGGCTTGTCATTAAAGTACAAGAGCTAACATGTTTTGACCAAGTGGTCTTCTTCAGCAAAGAAGTTAGGTGCATTCAGTTAGCCTAATAAGGCAGTATACATTCAATTAGCCTAATGAGGCAAACAGATCTACGGGATTGGAAAAACAAAGCAATGAGGAAAAGAATAAAAGTATTTTTTTAACCAATAATATAAAAAACTGTCCTTCAACGTAGGTTACCTGGAGAGGAAAATAAAGAATATTAACAATTACAAATACACAAAGAAAAAAGGAAGCAAAAGCATGAAGTACAAAACAAAACATCATAAAGACATCATAAAAAACACTTCAATTCTATATCCTTTTTAAGACATGGATACCTTAGTGCATCCGTAGGCTGGTTGAGCCTACGGATCCAATCACCTCCTCGACCCAAAGGTTTAAATGGATCTACTTTGTGTGAGTGCATATGTGTGTGCGTGTGAGTGGATGGGTGTAATCATTGTATGTTTGCGTGTGCATGTGTCTGTGTTTCTGTGTGTGTGTGTGTGGGTGTGCATGTGCATGTGTGTGTGCTTGCATAGCGTGTGCTTGCATGTGTGCATGTAAGTGTATGTGTTATGCATTTGTGTGTGCAATCAGTCACAGATTGTGTGTGTTTGCGTATCTGTCTGGATGTGTTTGTGTGTGCCCATGCAAGATCTCAGGTAGACGAGTGTGTGTGTGGGTGCCTTTGTGAATATGTTATTATTCTTTTATAGAGCCCGTGAGTGTTTTTCTGTGCTGCGCTGAACAACAGTGCTCAGTGATGAGCAACACAAGCCTGCACCTTTTCAGCAGATGCATCAGCATCGGAGTGTGTAGGTGGATTCACCTCCACTGATCTTAAAGGCCTATCTTTAATGTCTTATCCCCTCAAGGGCTGAGAGTCATTGTGCCACTAATGTGGCTTTTAACAGAATGTGAAGCTGCACCATAGTTTTACTACCTGCCACCCAGAGTTCTCAAAGGAGCTGGGGACAACAAAAGCAAATGCATCACAGTGGCTAAAGTAGCGGCCCGGTGTGCATCATGGCATTAATGTGTTAGTTGGCTGTGCTCAGGCAGTGGGCAGACTGTTGTGAGGAGGCAATCAGCAGGGCTAAATGACTCAGACTTGGCTGCTTTTAGCCATGGGAGTGAAAAGCATGGATTTCTCCGGTGACATTACAAATGGACTGTGTTCCTGTGGGAGTTGTGGTTAAATAGCCACTTCCGCACCTAAACACATCAAGTCATGCTTATTCACAAACCCTCCCTCATACTTGTTCTTTTTTTCCCTCTGGTTGGCGGGAGCTGCTGAGCTGAGCGAATGCCATTTCCTGGCTTTTCAGAACACAAAGGAAAAATTACAGGGGAGTCGTTGGAGGAACTTGTTTGCAAAGCATGAAATGCATGGCTATTCATCAACTGTCTTCCTTCTTCACAGATCGCATTTGTTTAGATCAGTGGCACCACACTACAATCCAAAACATGTATGCGATTTCTTTCTATTGGGCATCATCATGTCTAGCAAAATTAAATAAGGATGTTTTGCGCACATACGTCACTGTAAAATTTACGCCAGTGATTATGAAACTACAATATGTCAAAACACTCTGGTATTTATGTTTTTTTACTTTGTGTTTCTGTAGAATTATTTTACAGAGGCATTTCTGAAGGGGAAGTCAAGGGAACGTCATGCTTGGGTATCAGAATGTGTCTAGTGCAGATAATCTAATGTGCTCCATGCTCTCTGCAGACGCTCAGGTGTTGGCCATATGCCTAAGGGTAGACACAGCCACCGACTGAGGCTTGTCTGTGTGCAGCTCACTGTTACCCTTGACTCTGACCTCCCCCTCCAACCCAACACCACCAGACCTCCCCCCCTGCTCACCGCTGTTGCTTCGATCCCACTGCTTACACCAGCATGGCCACGCTCCCTAGAAACAAGATTAGAGCCTGGCTACAGAGACCTATTTAAACAGGGTTGAATGCACACACACACACATACAGTATATATATATATATAGATATATATACAGGCACTTTATATATACAGGCACCTTATACAGGTACTACTCAGAAAATTTGAATTTCATGTAAAAGTTGTTTTATTCAGGCAATCCAACATAAAAGGTGAAACCAATACATTTTATAGATTCATTACATGCAAAGTGAGATATCTCAGACTTTTTGTTTTTGTAATTTTGCTGATTATGATTTACAGCTTATTAAAACCTCAAACCCAAAAACACAGATATCAGACTCATATTCCAAAACCAGATGGTCTCAGTAGTCATTAAAGCAATGTAATAATAACATTTCCCAATGAAGTGGTTGAACGTTCTGTTGCATTACATAGCCCAAAATGAGACCAAAATGCTGATGTATTCCACAATATTCATGAGTACCTGCTCTGTCACTGGCTGATTCCACTCTCCACAGCATTGGTCTAGCCCACTTTCTAAGTTACTTTTGTGTGTTTTTGTGTGTGTTTGGTGCGTGTGTGTGTATTTGTGTGTGTGTGTGTGTGTGTGTCTAAACATCTAGATTTGGGAAGGGTAATGCTGGATGGTCTGCTCTGACGGCTGTTTCAGGGGACCTAGAGCACATTAATATTTAAAGATCTTTATGGAATAATTTAGCCCAGCAGCATACACCAAGACGCCCCACTGCTGCAACACACAACGTTTTTATTGCTTTTCTGGCCATGGGGAAGAGGCGAGCAGCATTCGCGCATTCCTGCACGTTGATACTTATTGGAGCTACAGGGTGCGATGCAGAGACAAACACTGCAGTGATCGGAGAAGGAATTGGATTGTTTATTAAGCATTTAGTCTTGTAGTCTCTGTCCATTGCTCCTGATGCCTTTGTAGTTAACCTAGAGGTGTGAACCTTCACTCATCTTACAATTCGATTCGATTACGATTATTAAGCTAGCCATTCGATTCGATATCTCGATGCATCACGATGCATCGCGATTCTTCACATCAATTTTCTATATTACTGCACATGGCTTTGATTTCATCAACAAGCACAAGCAGTCAGATATTACCTTCCTATTTTATTTAATAAAACTCAACAGCCATCAATATTCATGGCAAATTAAAAACATTATGAAATAAAAAGTAACAGCACAGTTTAGTAATACACAAGAAAATACATTATAATCGATTATCATCTGCTATTGAAACGATTATTAATCGTTCATGTCTGCATCACGATGCATCGATTATATGATTAAGTTCAACACCCCTAAGTTAACCCCCTCAACACACACACACACACACACACACACACACACACACACACACAAGCATACCAGATGATGAGATGAGGTTATCTTTGTAAAAATTGTTTTTGCTGCCGTGCAGGTCCTGATGGAGACTGTTATCCCGGATTATTGTCATGATCATATTCATGGGCCATTACACTCAAAATCAAACTGCGGGGGGATGGCATTTAGGGAAAGAAGAAATTGTTTGCTTACGCAGCCACAGGCGCTGTCTGTTGTAAAGAAAAAGTGTGATTGATTCCCCAGAGTGCTTCTAAGATCTGCAGCATGTCTCCAGACTGATGAAAAATACATCTAACCCTTGTGCTTCTTCTGAAGACAGCACTGCACTGTTCTAAGTAAAGGAACTGCCTCACTAGGCAAATTCTCCCTCATCAGAACACATCCAAGAGCTGGACTCTGGCACTGGCTGCTTAGGGGCCTTCTAGCAGAGCAATGCAGCCTTCTGCATTGAGCAATGCAGTTTGTTTTGTCTTCTAGTAGGAGTAGCAATGGCTAGCTGGATGCTGGTGGACGCGTGTGGTAGTCAGTAGGCTTTGGCGGTATTACATTTTTCATACCCTGATATAATACCATGGTATGTCAGCATTTAACAGTGAACAAAATGTTTTGTCAGTAAGTAATGCCTGTTGTAATCGCCATAAACTAAGGGCCTGTTTACACGAGAACGCTTACGGGTAAAAACGACAAAATATTTTATCGGAAGTGCCTTTCGTTTACACGGTGACGGCGTTTTCGGGGCCTAAAAACGCAAAAATTTGAAACCACCCTCCAGAGTGGAAAAGTTGAATATGCTCCGCCGTAGCGTTTCCGTCTAAACGGCCCAAGACGCAAAACTCTGGTAAGATCAGCTCACGCTGTGTACGTGTTTACGTCACATACATGAGGCAGTACAGGGAAACAAATGGATCCATGCGATTTCCATGCGTCGGAACTTCAAGCTGCTCTAGCAGCTCTAATAAACTTGCAAGAGGCATTCCAGCAAATGTACAGAATTTGTATATATACTATTACTGAACAGAGGAGGATCTGCAACCACCTCTGTCAAATTCTGGACGCACTGGTTCGTTGCAGGCGAGCCAGACTGCTATGGACGAGACCTGGGAGAATGTCTACCTAGCCGCCTGGCATGCATACCCCCATTGAATTCCACACACTTTTGCATCATCGTATTCACGCAGATTTCCTCCCGAATCGCTCGTCTAAACGTGGAATAAAAAGTGAAGACGCAACGCCACTTTTGCGTCTTCTGTTCAGACCGTCATCGTGTAAACGTAGCCTAATTAACTAATGTCTTTAAAGTAGCCCTGAGGTATTAAAAGCATTGTTTCCTTATTCCAACTTTTTATATGTTTTTCTTGTATCAGTCAGAGTATTTCTCTACTTCTCTGATGTTGGCAAACTAATTTGGCATGTGTCATTGTAATCTCAAGGATGCCACAGTATAAAAAAAACGTAGTATTTATAAAAAAAAAAAAAAAAAAAAAAAAAAAACATTATACGGTACTTGCAAAATACCACCCAAGTCTAAACATTTGAAGTGGATCAGACTAAACAGGCTTTATAAAAGCAATCATCTGATAGTACACTATCCCATTTAAGTGCCCTCTCTCTCCCACACACATACACTCCCATACAAAATCCACAGACACATACTCACATACAGACACACACACACAGGTGGAGCAAAGGACAAGAGTTGGAGAGAGGAAACCTCCTGCCGCTCTCTCTGCAGGCCTCTGCTGCTACACTAATGTAATGGCAGAGAAATGTGTTGCACATTAGAGTGTCATGATGCGTGTGTAATGAGCCAGTAGATGGGTGCTCGCTGCTTTCCTCCCCAGATAATCTGTCATTCCACTTCCTGGGCTACCTCTTCTTCTCTTTCCTCCTCCTTTTTTTGCCTTGGCTGTTTTATTGTAACCCTTTTCTTTCTTTCTCTTTGTGAGAATGGCTAGTTAGCCACCCCACGTTCAGGGATGTGTGCCACTGAATGTGTTGTGTGAAGGAAGGAGGCAGCCAAGAACAGCAATACAGAGATAATAAAATGTATTGTCCAAACAGATCAAGAGCGGTTACCAGGGGTCCATATTTTCAGCGTCAATCATTGCTATATTCAAAACTGTGCCCACAGCAACTAGGCACCAGGTCCTGGGCATTCCCTGCCTTCCTCTGGACCCAAACCCTTGCATCATAGCAAACGAGGTTTGACAGCTCACTTGAGTTTGCAGTTGTCTTCCAAAATTCCTGATTCTTTAACTGAAGCTTAACTGAAGGTCCTGGTTCTTCCTCCCTTGGTCTCTGTTTTTCTGTATCTCCTGTGTGCAACATCACCAGCCCTTAAAGGAGAACTTCGGTGTAAAATGAAAATTGGCATGTTAAAACATCATACCGAGTTGGTATGTGTACTAAGGAGCAAAATTGATTTAGCCTGTTGAATTCAGAGTTTAACTATTTTTTATAGTTTGACCCAGAAGGCTAACAATGGAAGTGGTAGGTGCCCTTAGACAAAGCATGACGACTACGCTATTTTTAAACCATTAAAACAGCTCGAAGAAATTCCACATTCCATTGGTAGTGCAACAAAGGCTCTGGCATTCAAAACGAACCACTGAGAATATTGTAAATGTACACAACGTTTATTTAAAAAGCTGTTTTTACATGCAGTCGTTTGCAGTTGTTTCTCGTTGCCGCCATGATGAAAGTCCAAACAAGTTGATTGTACTACCTCTCCTCCTATTCTTCCTGCTGGTTCGTGTTCGTCAATCGACTTGTGCAGACTTTCATCATGGCGGCGACGAGAAACTACAGCAAGGTACTGCTTGTCAAAACTGTTTTATTAATAAATGTTGTGTACACTTACAAAGTTCTCAGTGCCTCGTTTTTAATGTCAAGGCCTTTGTTGTACTACCGATGGAGTGTGGAGTTTCTTCGAGCTGTTTTAATGGTTTAAAAATAGCGTAGCCGTCATGCTTCGTCTAAGGGCACCTACCACTTCCATTGTTAGCCTTCTGGGACAAACGATAAAAAATAGTTAAACTCTGAATGCAACAGGCTAAATCAATTTTGCTCCTCAGTACACATACCAACTCGGTATGATGTTTTAACATGCCAATTTTCATTTTACACCAAAGTTCTCCTTTAAGTAGACTGGTCAATCATCATTAATGATGTGCAGGTGCACTGAGCAATTGAACCAGGTGGGGGAAACCCAAAACCAAACAGTTAAAAACATCCACTCAGCACAGGTTTCCTCACTGCCAACAGATGTACAGTTTACACATGACAAAAACACAAAACAAAATACAAAAAAAAACATGAAACATAACAGGGAAACAACTTACAAGTCCAAAAAATGCACTGAGCAGTGAAATGGGAGGTCACCTTTTCACACTCTTTCTCTTTCTTTAGCTTTGTGTCCTCTTCCTCTCTTTGGCTGTCTGTTTCTCGATCTGTCTATAAATAAATCATGTGGAGTCATGTGCCGTGTTTCACTCCTAAACAAAAGACACTGCTCCATTTTTAATGCTGTACAAACAGGCTGTGGTCAGAGCCTGGGACGTAATCTGGACGGGGCCTGGGCCCGTAAGCCACCTGCTAGCCCCCGCTGCTGTGGCCAACTTCTCTCTGTGGCTGTTTCAGCATCTCGTGTCTCCCCGCAGCATGCTTTGCCTGTTCACACCCAAGCTGAGACTGACATGTGTCAGCCAGCGTTCCTGGCAGCCCTGTTGACTGGAAGAATGGGAAGGAAGGGGATTGTTTTTTCATAGAAGCCTCGCGTGGCAGAGCAGACAGGCAGGGCAGAGGTGACTGGTTGATAGGACAGTGACTGATGGCCGTGCAACAGCCAGTAATCAACCACATGATATCCTCTATTAACAGCAGGCCCAATGTCCCTGACAAAGGGAGAGGCGTCCTGCATCAGAATGATGATCGGTGACATTTCAATGCAGTAATGCAAGAAGAACTGCAGAGGGTAATGATCAATAAACATGAAGGGAGAGGCCCCCTTTTCAACGGTGATGTGGCTGACTCAATAAAAGCCAGCAGAAGGCTTGCAATAATAGGGGGTTACTGGCATGACTGTGTGTGTGTGTGTGTGTGGGGGGGGGGGGGGGTTGCATGTATTTGCATGAGGCAGGGTGGAAGGGACAGGGAGAGATGAAAAGTCAGAAAAAGGGATGGCAGATGATTCGAGGGAGTTGCAGCACCTAATTCCACAACCAGCCCCCTCCCTGCCCTGTACTCTCCTGTCCCTGGCTTATGACCTGTTCCTGCAGTGTAGCCAGGTCTAGTGGATCACACCAGACATCCCCCTTTTTCCTTCCCCACTGTGCTTGCTTTCATTTCCCCACCTCCACTTCCCTGTCAGTATAGAGGGTGGGAGATGGAAGTCTGTAATGTAGAATTTGGCAAGGTGGCTTTTAAGTCCAGCTTCTGAGTATTTCTGGTTCCTTGCATCAGTCAGGCCTTTTGAAGATGCTCCCGCTTCAAAGAGAACTCCTTCTAGCTCTAACCTTACTTCCCACACTCTTAAAACACATGTGTTGAAAATAACTCAACTTGTGTTGTTTTTTAACACATCTCTATGTCCAGATTGGGACAACAGAACCTTTGTTGATTTTAACACATTATGTGTGTTACCATATTCAACACAACTTTTGTGTAACTTGTGTAACAAGTTGTTGTGTTACTTTTTATGTTATATCAACACATGTTGTGTAACTGTACCTACTAGCATATGATTAGAAAAAAATACAACCAAATTAAAGATTACAAATTGACATGAATTTTATTATTCAATCACACATATCCAAGAATTGCCAATACATTAAATATATACGTAAATTAATAAAATACATAAAATGTCACCATGTAATACAATTAGTAAAATACAATACCAAATTTGCAGTAAGATCAAATCTGTACACATTTGTCTCATATCATTGTGTTTTTCAGAATTAATGAAAGTCTTCATTCTGATAATGTTTAAATTAAAAAAAAAAAAAAGGGAAATATACATTACATTACAATTTGGACACTTTACAATACACTTTCAAAAGGACAGGTTTGGTTTCTAATAAATTTCAGCTCAGCTTTTGTTCTTTTAATACATTTCTAAAAAATTAATGGTGTAATAGCTTGCAGACACATAGTATGACCATAGACAGCACCTGGGCCAATAACCAACTCCTACATACAGTACATTTGGGAGTGAAACATAGTGCCCCTTTAATACAATTAATACAACTGTCGGTTTAAGATTGAGATGTTCCGTTGTCATACAGTGAAGTCAAGCTTTACCTTGGTTGGGATCGTGGATCTTGACGCCAGCCAGATATGAAAAATGGAAATCTGAAAATGAGGGGGGAGATAGACCAGAATTGCTTTACATATCCACATTTCAAGATAACAAAATTTCATAAGCTCTACTTCATGCATATTAAACACCGTTGCAGGCATTCCCAACCAATACAATCTCAATAATTCAATAACTTCTATCAATTTACCTCAGCACAAGACAACGGTTGTTTGCATAACGTCATCTTCTACAAACCAAACGCGCTAGCTAAGAATTCACTAGCAACCGAACTCCTAACCGAACTCACGAAGATAACAATCAGCATTTGTTGTCTTCGTCAATGACAATTTTCTACCTGAGGTTTCACTCGCTATGAATGATAAACTTAAAACTACTGAACCAGCCAAACCTTTACCATCAAACATTTTCGCTTGGTCGCTGCCACCAAGCTAGTTAATGTTCCTGTAGCATACTAGCTAACATCAAAACAGCGTTTTCAGCATATTAGCATATAGGGTCCGTGTATATTTTGGTATTTGGATTTTCCGTTTATGAATGGGAATTAAAAAACAAAAAACGACTGGTTCATTTGACTTTCGTTTTGAAGCACAAAACCAACAATTGAATTACGCAGCATTTTTCTTTCATTTTCATTTTTTAATTTCACTTTACAAAAAGAAATTCAAAGTCAACAGAAATGAAAAAATGGACCAAAAACAAGCAATATTCATATTATCACACCGGAAGTCAGGCAAGAGCGCATGGTGAAAAGTGTCCAGAAACATGGACCAGTGTGTAAGCTATATTCTGTTCAGAAAGAACAAAAGAGGACTCAGGTCTAGTGAGCTGAACATGCCCGACGACTCTCCAGCAAATATAGCCACACTTGGAGTCGTCTGTTAGGTACAGACTGTCACTTGAGACCTAAGAAATACACAAGTCAAATAATATTAGCCAGCTAAGCCTAATGTTAGTAATATTATAGCGTTTTCAAAACAGTGTTAGGCTATGAGGATAGTACTCCAAAGTTAAAGTTGAAAGAAAAAAAAAGATCTACCATGACGAACACAGTGGGCTAACTTGGGCTAGTGGCTTTGATAGCCTATCATCATCATCATCTGATCATCATAATCGCCGGGTTTCCCAGTTAAGAACCTTCTTAACGAGTTAAGAAGGCTCTTAAGAAGAGGTTGGCTAAGAGGAAGCATTAAGATAAGAGTGTTTCCCAGACGCCTTCTTAACGCCCTTCTTACCAACGTCTTAAGAAACTTCTTATCTGCCTTCTTAACTGGAGCGCAATGAGCAATCGATCTCAGAATGGCCGATTGGAGCGCATATAGTAAAATCAAAGATTTTAGAGCGATACTCTAGAATCTTTGGTAAAATGCTCCAAACTGAAGTGGTATAACACGTGGCGTCTGACTGAACTCATCAATAAAATACCGGCTAAAAGTATGACATTTGTCGTCACGACACAAAAACAAAGTGACACATATAATAATACCGAAACAAAGACCAGGGAAATAAAAATGGAAACACAAAATGAAATCAGTATGTCATTTCATTTAATGTGTAGGCTATATTCTTATCTGTCTGATAGAAATCTGCTACATGAGGAGAATATGTGTGAAAACCGAGAAATTGGCGTCCCCTTGTCATGAACGATATGGAAAAGGGGGAAAACACCATCAGGAAAACTGGACGTACTGCATTAATATCTCCTTGCTTACTGTCACATTGCTTTACCTGCCTGAGGAGGGTGCTGTTTTCACTGTTTTGTCGCTAAGAAGGGTGTTAAGAAGGGTTCAGAACTTCTTAGAGATCCTTCTTAACGGCAGGTCTTCTTAGACTAAGAAGCATTTTGGGAAACTCGGTTGCTTCTTACGGGAGCCTTAAGAAGGGTCTTAAGAAGTTCTTAGCGCTAAGAACTTCTTAACTGCATCTGGGAAACCCGGCCAATAGTAGTAGAGCTAGTAGACGTCTTTTACCCACCTGAAATATGCGGCTTAATTTGTAGGTGGTCATGTCCTCATCCCGTAGACAGACTCTTTTGTTCTTTCTGAACAGAATATAGCTTACACACTGGTCCATGTTTCTGGTCCGTGTACTTTTTCGTTCATTCATTATTCTATTTTGGACTGAAAGATGAAATTTAAAAAAACTGTGCAGCCTGGTGTTTTATTTGGAACAATACAACCAGAAAGGGTTCTATTTTGTTTTCAAAATGTATAACCATTGTCAAATATTGGTATTAGAAAAGTGGACACATTTCTGATCGTTTTTAATTTGTAGTATTTGTTTATTCTTTATTTGAATTTCATTTAGGCTACTAATCGTGTTTCACCCGGAAGTAAATGACACCGTTTGACTCGCGCTCACATCAGAGATTGCAACGCTCACACGTTAACATCGTTATGGATAAGCTTGCAATACATGCTCTTCAAGTGGCCTAAACGCGTCAGTCTTAGAGAAGAAGACATGACGACCCAAAACACTCATAGCAGAGCAGCCACCGGGTGCTCCGATGTCTTTCAGGTGCTGTGAAGTATCTGCGTGTGTAGCATGCTTTCGCAACATTTCGCAAATCAAGTCATAGTATCCCTCCAAAGACGCCATGTCATACGGATGAGTGCCTAACCCGCCCAAAAGCTTAGGCTACGGGTAGGCGACTACTTTAAGGCCACCCCAAACCTAACACTTACGAAGCTAGATGCAATTCAGAACGGCATTTTGCTTTTTCCCCTTTTCTACGGTTCAAAAATTCATTTTCAATAACAAAACAAATGTAAAACCATGGCCATTAAACAAAAGACATACAAAAGTGTAAGAATTCATATACGAGTCCTTTTTCATTTCCCATGTGACTTCCAAAATAGAATAATGAATGAATACGCGTCCTTTTTCATTTCCCATGTGACTTCCAAAATTGAATAATGAATGAACGAAAAAGTACACGGACCGTTTCTGGACACTTTTCACCATGCGCTCAGGTTCCGGTGCGATAATATGAATATTGCTTGTTTTTGGTCCGTTTTTTCATTTCTGTTGACTTTGAATTTCTTTTTGTAAAGTGAAATTAAAAAATGAAAATGAAAGAAAAATGCTGCGTAATTCAATTGTTGGTTTTGTGCTTCAAAACGAAAGTCAAATGAACCAGTCGTTTTTTGTTTTTTAATTCCCATTCACAAACGGAAAATCCAAATACCAAAATATACACGGATCATATAGCTATAGATGTCATGCTATCACTGAAAAACATATGAATTCATATTAGTGCCTTTATAAGCAGTGTCACCGCAACTCAATAACACTTACCTTGAGTTAAAGTGACGCCTTCTAAAGCTCTCTCTAAAGCTCTTCTCTGTCTCATCCACTCTTTCCTCAGGCGATGTTGCTTCGTTACTTATTCCTCAGGTTGAGTCAAGTGTCCTTGCTTGAACTTCACCGTTGTTCGGTTATTATAAGGGTGGAGCCAAATTGATTTAAAAATGAGCTTGCGCTCAAAGCCGTAATACATTTTGGGCAAATCAGTGGGAGGTAAACAAGCGCAAATGGACAAGCCTGTCAAATTGTGCTATTCCATAGTGACCATCATCAAGTCATCCTTTTTGACAGAAACAAACATGCTTATTTTAAAAGTCTATAACAGGTACACATATTTGTGTTGGTTATTTGTGCAATTTTTGTGTTAAACATTTCTGGAATATAACACAACTTTTGTTGAAAGTAATCTTACACAAGAGATGTGTTGATTTCCAACACATTCGTTTTAAGAGTGCACCAATCTTCTCCTGACCAGTAGGGAGGAGCTTTAGTGCTTTAACTCTGATCAATTATTTTAAAGAGTAAAGATGGATGTGAGGGGACGAGCGTTCACCCCGGGTACGGGTGAGGCAAAACTGGACTGTTGAGGGTTAACGGAAGCAGGCGGCAAGCAAGGTTTTCCAAAAAGCTGATATTTATTGAAACAACTCAGCTCCAAAAATACTGAGGATAGACAATGATTGTAAATGCCATAAAATACCAGTGACAATATATAAAAAAGTCCAGCAAATGAGGAAAGCTATTAGCACTGGTTAGCAAATAGCAAAACCAAAAGCAATAGCAATAGCAATAGCAACAAAGCTTTAGCAACAGTCTCACAGCAGACTTAGCTCCTACCCTCATGCTCCCCGAAGGCAGAATGAGAGCCCTCTTTATAGGGCTACCTGTTACCCCAGATTGGACCCTACCATTTTACAAACAGGTAAACCCCTTAAACAAAGTATTTACAACATCCATAGCCCATCAAAAATATTGCAAACATAATCATAATAATCCACCACCAACATAACAGCATACAACCACCACCAACAGGAAATAAACAGTCATATTAAAAAATATCACACACCCTACCCCCCATTGTGCACAATGCCCGCTACCACAGCTCGAGGCAAGGTGTAAAACCACTGCTCCCACAGCGGGCGCGCTTCCGGGAAGGGCAGTGTAGCTCCAGCAGACCGGTGAGTATGGCGCAGTGGCTGGTCTTTCAAATAGGGGAAGCACATTTTAGGTGTACATTATATATATTTTTTTTATCCTATTGGAGCCTGGCTGTTATTAATAAAAGGAAATGTTAATTGAGACTGTTGTCAACCTCAGCCATGCCACAGAACTACAGTAACACACACATGAAAATGATTTTCAGGAGTAACACACGCCTAAACTGTATCTGTATACAACAATAGCCTACCAGAACTGAACAGAACATGAACAGAAATATATAACAGAACCATTATAAACACGTTATTGTGTATACATTCTGCCCTGCGCTCCTTTTGCAGAAAATGCCATTGCTTTTTTCATGCCTTTTTGTATGCCCTGTCAAAGTTACTCAGGTCCGTAAAACCTACATTTGACTAAAACTACACAGCCCTGACACAGCTTTATCAAGAGGCATGGCCAACAGTACATTCTGTTTGTCACAGCACGTCCAATTAGCCAGTTCATCTAGTCATACCAGGAAAGTTGAAAAAAAAAAAAGTTACTTTCACCAGCTTTTGTGGACCAAATCAGTTTTGGGTGTTGGTCTGTCCTGCTGTTTAATTTCTAGTCTCTCCTCATATGGAAGACTATCGAATGGGTTTGCCAAAATTGTCAACAATATTAGCAGTAGCCCTTGTGTTGGGCTAGCATGCTAACTAGCGGGCTAGTTTCCCTTAACAACTTGACTAATTTGAACTATATGATTGTGAACGAACTAATGGAACTTAGACAAAAAAACTCAATAACTTTGTGTTGACTGGTATGTTTTATTTAGAATATAATATGTGCATTGTGTAAATAACAAGCACTCTGAACGGACAACACATTCTCTCACCAATTGTCTTTGGGAAATCCGCTAGCGACTGAATTCTACTTTACTCCGATGCCGATGTTTGTTTGCCTGCCAATCAAAAGGGGTGTAGTCTTTTAGACAGTTCCACCAATTATAAAGTGTAAGCCTAGTGTCTTGGCCTGCCCCTGCCCATCCCACTCTCACTTCACCCCCAGAGACATCCAGCGTCCGAGGAAATGACGATTTTCAGCATGTATCCAATGAACACATGGCTTCACTGCATAAAAAAAAGTGCATCAGATGTTTAGCGTCAATGGGGTGTCCCACTGTGCATTCAAAATCATCGGAAAATCGCATAGGAACCGACAATAATAAACAGTTATAAAGACTTAGCTATGAAGTTAAACACATTTCTAGGATGCTTCTAGTTTTAAACATAATGTCAATCCCAAATTAATGTAAATTCAGCATTGCATATTTGACCATTTATTGTGTGAAATGTTAGAGGAAGTTGAGCTTCCCTTGTTGTCTCAAAGGAATCGCCCCTGGTCTTGAACTTGTGTTTGTGTTTGAGACTAGGCAGGGTTTTAACAGAGGAATATGGTGTAAATCTGAGACACAATAGTGGGTACCTCACTATGTGTCCGAGTTGGTGTACATGGAGTTAATGGCAGGAGGGAGAAGTGTGCAATGAGTGTGTTTCTGACTGTCGGGAGAACGCTGAAGTGCGTTGTCAATGGTGTCGGCCAAACACCAAACATGTCCCCAAAATCACCTACACAGTTGATAAAACAGTCCCCCACTACCAATGCTTTGCCAGTGTTCACAGAAACATACAGACACAAACCCCAACTCATCCCAATGTCCAAGAAAGCCCGGTGCAATTGTGCATGTGTGTGTGTGTGAGTCGAGAGTCTCTCTCTCTCTCTCGCTCTCCTACTCGCGCAGGCAACAATGACGCCTGCCACGAGCAAACGCTACTCATAAAAAGAGTTCGCCAGCATAGCGGTGAGAAGGGGGGAGAATCACCTTCTCACAATGGAACAGAATAAAGGTGGACCAGCTTTTTCTGAAAAGCTACTCTGCTGTCATTGAAAGTAGTAGCTGAAGCTGATGTGAGGCCTCTTTCTGTCTGAAGTCATCTGCCTTGAACAGAATCTTGTAACAAAGTTGTAATTGCACCAAAGTGCTGAAATATTTGTCTATACAAGATAACATAATGTAATACAAGAGCTTTTTGTCTGTCATCTGTCATCTGTGAGGTTGAAACAGACTATTTGTTAGCTGTAGACTACAATAATTGGTTCAGTTGATATAATTGCTCTGTGCATGGTTTCTTAGATCTTTTGCTTCCAAAGAATCCTCTGCACTCAAGTGACCAATAAATAATGGACCATTCATTTTTCATTTGCTGCAGAATATTCCTCAGCTGCCCTGCGGAAAGGCCCTGTACAGCTACGAAGGTAAGGAGCCAGGTGACCTCAAATTCAACAAGGGTGACATCATCATCCTGCGCCGAAAGGTAGATGAGAACTGGTACCATGGGGAGTTGAACGGCAGCCATGGCTTCCTCCCGGCCAGCTACATCCAATGCATTAAGCCCCTGTCCCAGACGCCACCCCAGGGCAAGGCACTCTACGACTTTGAGGTCAAGGACAAAGACCAGGACAAGGATTGTTTGACTTTCACAAAGGTACGTGTCTGCATCTACCATCTCACAATAACTCACCTTGAATTTAGTTTTTCAGGCTATGTCTTTGTGGAAAAATCAGTGTTTTACTCAGTTAACATAAGTTGATTATCACAATAAACAGGAATAAAGAAGTATTTGAATGTTTTCTGTTACCGATGGTTCAGGAATTTGTATTATTTGTCTATGTACCATTAATTGTCTGTTTTCCTGTTCTCTCTGTTCCCCTCTGCCCCTGTTGTCTGTAGTGCAGATTTCCTCTCTCTCACCTTTAGCTTCTGTCTCATTATGGCTTCATTAGCAGGGCAGGCAGCGTAATCACACGCAGGCCTTCATATCAGAGAGCCGGTTAGTCCAATACACTGATAGACCTCCAACCTCCCCTGCATTTTAGTCTTAATTTGGCACAGGCCAAACCACTTTTCCCTCTCTGAACTTTTCCCTTTTTCATTGATCTGTAAGGCAGAGAAAACGCATCAACTCTCTGTAAGCGGTTGACCATTTATAATTTTGACAAATAGAACATTTGATATTTTCTGTGTCATACACAAGGTGACTAGTGGCCATTATCAGCCCAATCTGCAAGAGGAATAGGCTTCCTGAGCCGGTGACATGTTGGCAATGGCATTTAATAAAACGTCTATTTCCAGACATCCTGCTTAAGCCATAAAGGTCAGAGACGGGAGAGGGAAATGTTGATTGTTCCTCGTGATTTGGTAGAAAGGGAGCCTAAATAGGGCTGCCTACTTTATCAGGTTTCCTATCGCTCCAGGACTGACAGTGTTATTGAGAGTATATTAAGCATTCATGCTGCCAGTCCCCAGGTAGAGGGAGTTTATATGTTGCGTGGATAATTATGCTGAGCGGGGAGCACACAATGGAGGGCTCGCTTTCATCAGAGAGCTGCCTGTCAGTCAAGCCCCATTTCTTTCTCTTCCCCTTCAGTGTCTCAGTCTCTCACTCTTTCCCTCTGCCATACCCACCCCTCCCCTCTGACACAGTTATACATACACATACACACAGTGCATCAGAGGGTGCACAGAAAAGTCTTGCGTTTGATTTTGGATTTGTGCAACACTAGCAGAACCATCTTATTTGTGTTCCCAAGTGTTCTATCTCCACTTCAAAGCCTTTCATTTGTCTGTTTTGTTTGTGTGTTTGTGTGTCTGTGTGTGTGTATGTGTGCTTTGGAGCATGTGTGTGTGTGTGTGTGTGTGTGTGTGTATGTTTGTGTGTGAATGTGTATGTGTACATGTGTCTACATGCATTTGTGAGTGAGGGAGAGAGAGAGAACACTATTCTCTTAAGATTCTGAGCATGTGCACGAGTGTGTGCACCCACACCCATGTGTGTATTTGTTTGTGTGTGTGCATTTGAGCGTGCGCGTGTGTGTGTGCGCGCGCGCGTGTGTGTGTGTGTGTGCATGTGGGTGTGTATGTCAGTAGTTGTGTAGCACTGGAGCGGAGGCCCAAACATCCCCACAGGAAAGGGAGACATACAGCATGGTTAATCTCCACAAAAGTCCAGCCGCCTTGGACCAGGAACAAAACTCAGTGGAGGCTTTGTGTGTGTGTGTGTAGTGTGTGTGTGTGTGTATGTGTGTGTGTGTGTTTGTGTGTGAATGTGTATGTGTACATGTGTCTACGTGCATTTGTGAGTGAGGGAGAGAGAGAGAACACTAAGATTCTGAGCATGTTCGTGAGTTGGGCCGTCCGCTGTAAAAAAGGCAGAGAGCCGGCCTGCCTTCAGTGGACTCATTGTTTTCACATCGACTCCGGTGTGGCTGCCAAGCAGACAGGTGGGGGCAGCCCATCTATGAGCTCTCTCATGCTCGGCCACTTCTGTCTCTGAGAGCACACAGCGCCATATTGATCTCACCGTCCAGCACTTTAATGACGCTTTCATTACAGGTCAGCCAATTAGTCAATAAAGCTTTTGATCGATGCCATATCGGCGGCCATGATTAATCTGTGCCATTCCGCTGGCGCGTCGACATGAAGTGGGCACGTGTGCAGCCAACAGCTTTGTAGATAGTTACATCAGTGTGTCTAAGCTACATGATCCAGTCCACAAGATTTATGGTGGGGTGGTTGAGGCAACACAATACCTCTCTAACACACTGATGAAAGCTGATCCCAGACCAGCCTGATGGCATTGCCTGGGTGTGCATTGAGGAGAAACTGATCCATTTCAGACCGCCCCCCCCCCCCCCTTCACACACACACACAAGCACATGCTCTCTCAAATTTGACTGTGCATTTGTTTTTTCTCGTTAGTTACTGAATAGCAATTTGACACTATATTTGAAAATGTCTTAAAACAGTGGGCTTGCTTTTTATTGATTTTCAGACAATGCGTGCTGTCTTGGTTGACCTCATATGTTGTATTTGCCTTTCCCAGTTGCTAGACTATACGCCTGTACTTTGTTTTTCTGTTTTTGTTTGTTTTTGTGTGTTTGTGTTTGTGTTGTTGTGTTTTCAGTGTCAGATGGCACTCTGCTTTGTCTTTTCATTTGCCTTCATTGACCAATGATGTTCCTGTTGTTTCATAATTTGCTTTGCTTATCTGACTTGGCTCAGTTGGTCTGTTTGATACTTCTGATTGATTACCTCCTAAGAGTTAAAAGATACGAACTCTGTGTTTAATGTAAGTTGGAATTTGTCTTTCCTTGAAGTTGTGAGTATGTTTCTTTGACTCATGAGAATATTTAAAGACTAAAATTAGTTAGAAGTAAAGCTACATGCAGAGTTCTTTGCATTTTTATCCAGTGTGATTCATTGAACCCCATATCTCACATCCATACAATACAATGGGTATAATAGCACTGTCAAAGCAGTCAGAGCTCTGCAAGCTCTTTTCTTTCAGTGCACTCACTACAAGGCCACTTAGTTTCAGACCTGTATAATCATAACGTGATCAATGCTGCACAGCCACATTTCCTAGAGTAAAAATGTGTCTGATTTCCGGAGATCTGTTTTTCCTTTGTAGGATCACAGTCCTGGTTGTTGGCCAAAGTAATTCCCCAGTCCAACTCTGGCAGATTCAGGTGCTGCTGTAGTGCTTGTGCAGGAGCACCAGTTCATTGGTTAAGAGAAGCAATTTCACTTCCGTATTATTTAGGGAGAGTTATTTCCTGCTTAAGGAAAGCTGACATCAAGCTGACATCATGCCGATGTAAGCTCTCTATACATTCAACATATAGACATAGTAGTGTACATATAATGCAATATACAATGCAGTAGCCTAAATACAATACAATAGACAAATAGAAATATATAGACTCATACTGTACAATACAGACAACAAAATACAGGCACCTAATATAGGCAACTAGAGGAAGAGGAAGGCTCAAGCTACAGATCTCCCCACACACCCTTGAGCCAAGTAGGTCCAGTTTGTTTGTATGCTCAGGTTTGTTTGTATGTGCATTTGTTGTCAGGATAAATAGATATAACTATAAACCACGGGCACCAGGACCTTGTGAGGTGCCTGCAAGGGATGTTTTAAAAAAGCAAAAAAAAGTCAAATCCGATCAAAATCCCAAACGTTATCCTGCCATTAAGGCTTACGCAAACAGCGATTCACAACGTTGATCTACCCAAAGCAAAGGAGTCTGGTTGCCATGGGAACGCACAAGCAAGCCTCCCAACATAAGCTTGTTTGCATTCTGAAGGCTAGGGCAGGCTCTGCCCGGCTGTGCTTGTCCTCAGCATTGTTTTTTAATGCTGTGAATTTTGAAGGTTGTGCATGAGTATTTCATAATTTACGTCAAAGTTTAATGGGGGAGCATAGGCACTGCTTATTGCCAAATATGGCCAAGCCATACCGAGAGAGGCTCTGCTTTTGGCGGGAGTGCGAGCCAATCACAGCTGCGATGATGCAATGTCACAATTACATGTAACAAAATGTTACAATGTCAGATAGCGCCTCTGGTATAGGAAGCACCATACTAGAGTTAGAGCATTTTAGCGAAAAGTCAAAGCGAGATAAACGGTAATGTCGACCATTGTCCATCTAAAAGGTTTTTAATAAACTGGATTAGCAGCAGAAGTCATCAAGCAAGGCAGGCCAACACCACCTCTTCATGACCTCCATCAATGTAAGGGGCAGTAAATCGCCCGTTCATTCCAGCTGGACTGGTACCAGAAAAGAGTGGCTTTGCGGGTGTGATGTTAGCAACAGTTTATTCTGCTTGCCTTGTCTGCTGTTCTACAAAGATCGGGACAACGTGTAGGTATGTGGTGGCTACACCGAATTGAACAACCTGCCCAGTGCTTTAGCCAAACACTAGTGATCCAGTGCACACATACAACATGATATTGCACTGAAAACATTTGGAAAATGCACTCCAATCAACATAGCAACAGCCTAGTTGCAAGTGCTGTACAGTAACCTTGCTGCACTTTTACAGTCATGCTGCCGAATTTAAGTAGCCCTATTTTGCAGGTTCATAATGCTTTGTTGTCATTATTTTTCAAATGTATTTAGAATTTAGATGATCTAAGATTTTTCACTGATGGTCTATTATTTATTGTCAAACATATAAAGAGGGAGCATTGTGTTGTCTTTATTTTACAAGTTTGTGATAGTTTTGCACTTACAGCCTATTTATTCTTTTTACTAATCTACACAAAGCCAGGATTTATATTAATTTGTTAAATTGAGAGTGTGTAGAGGTATGAATTTATATTTCAATTCAGTTGTAATTCAGATTCATAATACTGTTAATAAGTAAAAAATTTTTTTTAACTTAAACGTAAAGTTCACACATTATTAATTGATTCCTGCACTTTTTGAACTTTTACCAAATTGTTTATCTGTGTGCTTGTATTGCAGACTTTGCAGCCTGTGACATGTATATGATAAATTGATTAATAATGGTGTGTATATAAGCTAAAATGTCACATTAAATTGCATGTTTTTCAAGAAATATTCTTGTATTTTGTTCACATTCCCCTTTTAAAGATGCAGCTGAATTTATCAATATTAACTGATTTCTATAGGATAAGCATACTGGCATACATATTGTTTTAAATGTGACGTTCTGTTAGAATGGCTCTGTAGCTCAGAATGAGAATAATTATTATTATATTATGTAATTATTAAGTAGGAGTATTATTATGAAAATATATTAATATTTGCGAGTGTACAGATGGAATTTACATGTGTGAATGGCCACTGCCTACCCTGCCACAGACCTCACCGCACGCCACTGTTTTAATCACTTGCATATCACATTCCACAGCAGAAAAGGTTAGGTCTCACTACCTGTATCACTTAGAGTTCCTGAAATTACAGTATGTTCCACTACAAAAGGAAATCCATGTAATATATGTTGTAAATGTAAAGATAGTTGTTGTCTGTAGAAGTTGGTTGTGGCCCTATCTACTGTAATGCTGATCTATGGTGCTGCTGTATTTTGGATAGGCCATGAGTTACACTACATACTGGTAATAGAATACACAGTAACTCCAATATCAACTTTCTATATGGTAATGTTTTGCCCATAAACATGCAAATGTAATCTCTTTATATACCTGGTAACAAGCTATAACAATTCAAAATACTATACAATTTAAGTTGTAAGCAACTGGACTTCTTCTTGGAGCTTCACATCCAAAAGGCTTCAGCTCCATTGACTATGACCTGGATGAATGAGAATCTACACAGACATACTATAATAATTATTTGGCTAAACGATTATTCTTTTAGAATCTATTCAAATAGATTATTGTCAACTACATTATTTCATTTGTGTGACTAAATGCAAAATGTTATGTTTTATAACATTGTCCTCTATTTCTTCTAGATTTCGACCCTAAAGTTAACTGCTTTCATAAGAGCATCCAAATGTCTGCAAAATTAGGTAGAGTTGTACTTGATTTAGTTGGTCGGGAACACCAACTGAGAGAAGTACTAATTATTTTGGTTGAAGTAGTGATTGAATGCAATTGAGTCAAAGCAGTGAGAAAGAGAACAGAGTTTGGCTCTATAGTCTATTGCTACTGCAAAAGTGTTGAGAGTTTTAAAAAAGTAGACATGGTATTGATACACGTGTAAAAATGATTGGGAAAAAGTGTAGTAGATTATTTTGATCGAGTAGCCATCAGTACAGATTCTCATCCTTCAGGTAGCCCTCAGTCCCAGAAAGGTTGAAGACCCTGATGTTTCCCTTTGACTTCTTTTTGAAAAGGAAATGGGCTGAAATGTGAAATGGGCTGTTGGAACAAATCAACTTAAATGCTTTTTAAAAATCAATGCAACTAGTTAATGTGATCAGTAATGTGAACTTTTACTCAAGACACTGTGTTAGATATGGAAGGTCTTTAGAGACATGCATTTAAATTAAAATCAGCCTTCCATCAATTGTATGCATGCCTTGTCCTCTGTCTCTCTCTCTCTGTCTGTTTCTACCTCTATCTGTCTGTCTCTGTCTCTCTGACCTATCTCTCTGTCTGTTTCTCTCTCTCTAGCCTTGTGAGTCTAAACTGAGCCAGTAGCTGTGCCATAACACACTGCTCCTTAGGGAAGTGCCAGGGATGATCTTCATTATCATCGGGATATTCATGGCAAAACAGAAAGCAGAGAGGTGCTCTCTGGAAGAATGCATCGCTGTGTGTGAAAGCCCTGGTGTGGTCAGGCTGTGTGATGAGGCTGCTGCTTTGTTGACTCACTGCATTGTTGCCTAATAGAGGCAGGCAGACAAAGGGTAAAGCAGGTCTTGTTCTTTGTCACTGCTTCCCTCTCCCCCTCTTTCTCTCTCTCTCTCTCTCTCCTTCCCTCCCTCTCTCTCTCTCTCTCTCTCTCTCTCTTTTGCTCTCTTTCTCTCCCTCCATTGCTCTCTATTTCTCACAGTCCTACTTGCCCCAACTCTTTCCCCCTGGGCCAAGGAAGTGTGTAATGAATTTTACCTGGGAGCCGGCCCTGTGCCAGCCCTTAATCCACACTGCAGGAGAAAGTTGCTTGCGCCACAAACCGCTCAATTACTGGCAGTCCCTGCTCACCCCAGAGCACATCATTAATGAAGCCCAGCATCCTGCAGCTCCACCAGCCCCCAGCACCCCAATCCCTCCCCAGAGGCTCACCCTATTTCAGTCCATGTCGCCTGTGTCATCTCCCACACACACACACACACACACATAGACACACCAACCAACTATTGGTTTAGAGCTGTTCTGCTTTTGATCCCACCCAAGAAGAAATGTTTGCAAGAGCTAAACACTCTGAGTGCTTAATAATAAGCATTTAATCATCTTTAAAAAGGATTCAAACACAAAATAAGACAGACTCTATAAGGGTAAGTTGCTTAAAAACATGACATGAAAGCTTCTCAAAGCTATTTGATGATAACAGCAGACAAATGATGAAATTGATGCACCTCCATAACAGACTTATGGAGGAGGGGTTGTATAAAGAACAGAACACGTGTCAAGGAAGAAAAGAAAAGATAAGAAAAGAAAAGAAAAAAGAAAAGAAAAGCAAAAAACAGAAGTGTCTTTGTATCATGTAGCCTGTGTGGGCCAGGTTTGTGAGGCAGGGCTGAGGTTGTGGATTGGCAGGCGTGTGTGCTGATTAAAGAGAGCCACAGGAAGTCTTGGTGAAGAGCCCTGAGTGGAGACCCTGTTGTCGTAGCACTGAGAGGGGCCTCAGCACCCTTCCTGCTTCCTCCCCATCTGGATGGAGCACAGGACAAGGGAACACTTCTCAGCTGCATCTCAGAACACACACACCCACACAACCTCACAGGCATACACATACACATACCCCTTACCACACACACACACACACACACACACACACACACACACACACACACACACACACACACACACAGCATCACAAACAGGCAACACACCTGCACTGACACACACAGTGAGGGAAAGGGAAATAGAGTAACTATTCATTCAGTCAGACACACAACACTTGTCACAAATAGCTCAAATAGATTTGAAAGCTCATGTTGATGCTGGACAAGTATTGTGACACAATGTGACATTATTTATTTGCTTGTTTATTTATTTATCAACGTACAGTATCCAGCCACCTACAAAAAAGGTGTTCTTTCAATTTGAATCACAAACAAGGCAGACCAATGTCTTGCTGGACCATTCAGATGCTAATGCCATGGGGAAGAAGGGCTGAAGGTCAGATGTGAGAGATGGGTGTAGAAGCACATCACGCCCTGCTGTCAACCACTGCTGGGTCATCATGCTATAGTCTGTGCTTTCCTGCTTTACACAATATTTAAAGAGGGATTTTTTTTGAATACTATAGTTTAGACTAAGAAAAAAATTATCATCTACCACTGCTACTATGTGTAGGGTAGTCTGAATGATATCAAAGGTGTGTGTGTGTGTGTGTGTGTGTGTGTGTGTGTGTGTGTGTGTGTGTGTGTGTGTGTGTGTGTGTGTGTGTGTGTGTGTGTGTGTGTGTGTGTGTGTGTGTGTGTGTGTGTGTGTGTGTGTGTGTGTGTTTGTGTGCGCACGCCCATGTGTGTGTATCTTGCATGCTAGTGTTTTTTTCTCTTATCCTGTCAAAGGTGTCTCTTTCTGATGCTATCTGTTACACTGTTTAATAATGCTCTCAATCAAAGACAGAGGAAATGAGCTTTCATGGAAATTGAAATCCCCATGTTAGAGCCCAGTCATTTTAATGCTTGGTTCCATCTCACTGACCTACTGTGACAGGATGGCCTGTATAGCACTGTATAGCACAGTGTCATGAGGGTTCATTTCTATTTGTATTGTCCTTCAGTGAAGGGTTGGTTTGTAAGGTTATCTTTACCTGATGTTTAAAAGCTCTCTCTCTCCCTCTTCTGTCTCTCCCGCAGGATGAGATTCTGACTGTGATCCGCAGGGTGGACGACAACTGGGCAGAGGGCATGTTGGGGGATAAAATTGGAATCTTTCCCATTTTATATGTGGAGGTGAGTGTTTCATTCCCAGTGGAAGGTTTTCTTCGAAAAGTTTGATTGAAATAAAGTTTCTTTTTCTCTAGTTGCAAATTCCATCTTATAGAAATTCAGTTACCTTGTTTGGTACTTTAGCACAGTGTGTGTGTTTTTGTGTTGCTAACGTTAGTAAAGTTAGTATAGTAAAGCAGAGGGGCAAAGCTGTAATGACTGAAAAATTAAGACACATCTTAGCAGTTCTACATCTTCTTTATCCACAGCTCACCCACCTTTCATAAACTCTGTGGTGTGGCTACTGGATTGTGAAATGGGTAGGGAAAGTAAATTCCTGCAGGGTTGAAGCCGTCATAGAAACTGCCTCTCAGTGGATACTTCATGGTGTCTGAGCACGCTGTGGCTGAAAGTGCAGTGTCAGGAGAAAGGGGCTGTCATAAAGAACATAAACCAGTGCATTATGGGTATCAGGGTTCTTATGTATTGATTTAAGAGGATGCACAGACAGGGAAGGGGAGAGGGTGAAGGACAGGACATGCACGTGGGCTCAGAGATGTTGTCTCTTCCCCTCACTTCTCTCCCTGCAATCTACTCAGCTGCTTCCACTGGCCCCTCACCCTGGCTGTTCAAGAGCGGAATGGCATCTGCTTCCTCACTGCTGCACCTGGGGAGGCTAAAATTCTAGAGTGTCCGTGGCTTCGAATGGGTCATACATGTGTGTAGTGTGCCTCACCTGATAATCAACTCCAGAAGCATGTAATCCAGTTGGAATGGATGTAATACGGCTTTATGAGGTGACTGTTGGTCCTGATTTATTGCTTGTCGTCTTTTAATACACTTACAGTTCACTTCCTGTTGACTGCCTCATTAATGGCTTTATGAAAAAACGGCGGACTGTTTTCCAGGCAGCCCTCATAATTGGTATGGATTGCACTGGCAAACAGTCATTGATCATTCTAACTGCACAATAGCAAAGGCAGGCGTGACACTTTGTGAGTGAGAATGACCTCAGCGAGGGCGGTGTGAGTGGTAGTGTAAATCTGACACAGCACTGCCAGAGAGAGACGAGCTGCAGACATGATGGATCACATGATGGTTGGATGACTGGGGTGTGGAGGACAAAAATGAAAGGGGGTGGAGAGGAGGGCAGAAAGCAAAGAAAAAACATCAATAATTCAGACTCCTCCATCTCCCTCAGACACCACTCCCTTGACTGAGCCCCATCTGGGGCGAGGGCCCTGTGCAACTGGGCTGGCCACAGAGCTGGAGTGACTATGGGGGGGTGGGGGTGTGGGGGTGGTGGTTTTGTGGTGAGGCCTCTGTGGTGGGTGGGTCTAAGTGTGTCCCAGAGGTGCTAGCAGAGTGATGGAAGAGGGTGGGGTGGCTGTGGGTGGAGTGGTGAAGGTCCTAACTGGGGCCCTCCCCAGCTGGGGTCGGGTGGAGCGCCACTCATCAGTGGAGGAGGGCCTGCCAGGGTTGTTTCCTCTCATCTGCCTTCAAGCCACTCGGAATGTCTCGAAACTAATTAAACTGCTTCCGTCTCCCTGCCCTAATCTTTTTACACTGTGTAATTGTTCTATCAGGGGTAACTAAGGTGGGCTGATATGTGGACTGCTCGAGACAAAGGCGGAGACCATTAATCTGCACTCAAATAGATTAAGGCTTTTGCCTCCCATGTGTTTGGATGCTGTATTGAATTTGCCTCATTTTGCCAATCATTGACTGCTTTTGGTGCTAGGGAGCTTGTATTTTTTAAAAGTGCAGCTTGTACCACAATATGTGGCTTAACAGAGCAGTTTTGCCCTCTTCTACTCAAGCATAAACATTTTGACTTAAGATATAGCAATGCTATACGTTTTATCAGGTTAATTGTTTTTCTATGTTCACTGTGGTAGCGAGTGAATGAATTAGACATGTGTTTAAATGGTGCATTTAAGGCTGGTGGGCCTGGAGGGAGTCCAAGGAGCTGCTAAATCTTCAGCCCCCACCCTCCTCCTCCAGCTCATTGAGATTCCGTCAGTGCGCCTCTCTAGGTTCTGCGTCGTTAACTTTTCCAGAGTCGCATTTAATCAATTCATGGCCTCGCGAAGCATATTGTGGAGCTGGGCTGGGGTGGGTTAGGGGGCTGTTGGTAGGCAGGTGCAGCTGCTTCTTTCTCCAATGTCCCAAACCCTTGGTTAGCTGGAGGCTACACAGGAAGAGAAGAGCTCAAACCCACCTGTGCTGATCCTAGTATGCTGCCTCTGCATAGACTTTGGGGGTGGCCATCCAAGGCTCATTCCACTGCACTACCCACTGCCACCCAGGATAGGATTACATGCGCGGCATGTCTTACATGAAGAACAGTGAGTGCCAGCACTTTTCAAGGAAACTCTATCAGAGACACGTAAACCCTTTCGCTTCTCAGTCCCCATAAAGGGTTTCTGTATGGAATGCTAAGTATTTTATCACAAAAATAAAACAATAGCCTCCTAAGGACAGGCAAATGATCAGGGTAGTGACAGCATGTTCTCATATCCATATTGTTTGTCAGATTTATGCTCTATAAGCTTTTTTAAACTGATTTGTCTGTGTTCCTCTGAGAGTGAGACCACAACACCTCAACAATAAACTAAATTAGGGCTATTGTCTTTCTTACAGTAACATACCATACATAATTACATGTTGTGTGGCTGTGGATGCCATTATTGTACAGGCTTTAGAAAAAGAGTGTAGGAAGCCAGTGCATTGTACACAGTATTTACAGTGCTGCATGTGGAATTTACAAGGTTGCTCAGACTGTTCTAAAAATCCTGCTTGTAAACCACATGCTGGTCAAGGCTTTAATATAGTCCGGTTTGTAGCATTCTACATGCATGCTGGAAGCTGAAGTATGGAAGGTAAGCAAAACATGGAAAAGATGAAAGATAGCAACATCGTATATGTTTGAAGAGCATAGCAAATGAAATATTGTTCTTTTTTTACCCAGGAAAGATGCAGGCCCCTTAAATGGCAGCACCCCTGGGAGGGTGGTGGGGGAGGGCAAATGAGACATGAAAAGGACTGAGCTTACACATGGAATACATTACAGTCCACATATATGGCCTTGTATACAGTATAAATTAGGTTCCACGTGCATTCTTTTTCCCCTAGTTGCTCAACATGAGGCAAGGAATGTGTCATGTTATTTTTGAGAGCTGTGTGACAGGGTGTTATTATGCCTCCAGACCAGACCTTTTGGACTGCTTTATGTCATCCTCCTCCTGTGTAATTACAATGCGTGATGATGAGGTCCTTATCTGGCCTGCCATCTGAGTGGCCCTGGTGGCCATGTAGACTGCTGCAGTAGTCTCCTCCCCAAACATGAGGCAGTTTGAGTTACCTCTGCTAAATGCCATTTCACTTCCAGTGTTGGAGTCCCACAGTTGCCTAATGAGGCCCCATGTGAAACCCCCACGATGAGGTGAGCATGCAGACATGCATGGGCCACACCAAACAACAGTGACATGTATGCGTATGCAGCCTGTGAAATAATGTGGTTGTAATTACACCTAATTGCTCAAGTTACTATTATTATTACTGCCATTGCCAAATGATTAAAAACGTAACCTTGAAATATATTTTGGCTGTGTGTCAGAGAGGCATTATGTGGTGATTGGCTTTGAGTAATTCCTGGCTTGACAATGGCAAGCTGTACAGAGAAAAGGGGGAAAAGATTATTTCTTTGTCATCAGTGTAATACAAATGTTCACTTTTTAAAATTCATTTCAGCTAATAAATTGTTATTGTAAGGCATATTTATTTAGCATTTTATTTACTTTATTATTTTTCATTATGCCTTATTTGCTTGAAAATGCTTCGAACTTTTACTTCCCTTTCTGGTTAAATGTCATTTTAATATCAATCAGTCTGACTCATTATGTTGTCTGGAGACTATATTAGCATACCCATTTACATGCAAACTGTGGATTAACAGTCTCAGAAAGAGATTGTATTGACCAACCACTGAATATAACCTGTGTTTTACAGCTAAACAGCAACAAAAGCGCCTGTGTGACATTTGGAAATGATAGAGCGTTATTAGAGTGTCCAAGGCCTGCGCTGCACTGCATCATTAAGTGGAGTGGTCATAGAGGTTGACAGATGGAGAGGCCTTTGAGTTCGGAGAGGAATATGAGTTTGCTCACATTCATTTTTATAACGGCAGACAATAACACACCCGTGGGTGTCAAGCTGAGCGCTCCCCGAAGCACAGAGGCGCAGCATAGTTTCTGAGCCAAGGAGAAGCTCATTCTTCCCAACATTTGCAGTTAGGGCCACTTTGTTCTCTTGCAGTATTTGAGAACAATTGTTTTGACACAGACTTGAAAAAGGATGTGTGTGTGCTGAGGTCTCAGAAGCACTAGAAATGGCAGTGCCTGCAGGCTTGCATGCTCCCTTTGGTCTTACACATTGAGACAGTGCAGGTAAATTGTGTGGAATTTTGAAAGTAATTTCTTTTGTGAGAAAAAGACATTAGCATTGTCAGACACCTTCCTGTCTGTTAGTTGTGTAAATAGGCTATGTTTTCTGGTGTCATTATATTGTGAATTATATCCATCTCCTTGTCGCTGGAAGTGGTACTTCTTGCCATTCTAAAGTCTTGCCCGAGGAATTAGAGAGTGGCAGAGATTGTGTGAATACATCCAGGGGTGTAGTGGTAAAATCAGAGGTGGGTAAACTATGAATTTGGTGATCACTGTGAGGTCGATACAGGGTGCAACACAAGATGTTTTAAAAAGACATGCAAAACATGTTTGAACAGTCCCAGTGCATTTTAATGGTCTTTAGTGCACGTATAAATGATATAGTGTGATTTTTGAATGTTAGAAATTGTGTTTATTACATACATTCTGCTATAGGGTGAATACACTTTATTAATATAATAGGTGGATAAACTCTGTTGAGAGGTGGATAAACTCTTTTTCTGAAATTTGAGAGGTGGGTAAATTCTGTTTACTTGTGTTTACCCTCCACTACATCCCTGGATACGTCTGCACACAGGAGCCAAGAGGAGGTGTTCACTCCTCACACCACACTGGCCAGCTAGTCAGGAGATCACACCGGAAGTGGAAGAGCTTTTTCCTCATCTCATTTGATGCTAAGAAGCAGCTCTTGTGCTGTTTCTTTATTTAAGAAATGTACCAAGCAGGTGCCATTTTATTATTTATGGATGGTTAATTTAGCAGCATCTCTGTACAACTACCAGGAACAGAGAGGTCTTGCATCATTTCAGTTCACACACACACACACACATGCACAAACCCTGCAGCTGCGCGTGGCTCAAAGTGGTCTCTCAGTAAAGGCTCAAATAGGCTCTGTTTTTCATAAAGGGTCCACACAGCCACTGCCAGTGACATTCATTAAACATTGCTGTCCCCTCCTCTTGCAAAGACTGAGAGATTAAGTTTAATGACCACTGACTGAGTCAAAGAGACCACATGATGCTGTTTCAAACAGAAGCTATTTATTGGAGACATGATTGCAATCATTAGTTGGATTGTAGGATTGATTTAATCCTGGTGTCCCTGGCTCATTAAGGCCATGTAGGCCATCCCCTAACTTTCTGGATCTCTGTCACCCTCATGGCTAATTGCTTAAGCAAAAAAATGTAATCTCCATCATTGCACTGACTCCCAAAGCTTTTGAATGTGAAAATAAAGCTTTTGTAATTTATAACTGTGCCCTCTTCTTTGTATTCTATGTTCACTTCATTTGATGCCTCTAAAAATGCTCTGCTCCCAGCTAGTGATAAGATAATGGTGAAAGTGAAACAACAAAATATTTAAACCACCTTATCCTCAAAACCACTACCAAAAAGGGCATGAGTGGTACAAACCCTTGCCTTGTCTTCTTAAGTATTATTTTGATTGTTCAGTTTACTTCAGAATAATTTCCTCACTTGGCTAGAAGCTTCTGTTTCAAATGTGTCTTATCTGTAGTTTTTCTTAAATTCCTAATCGTTCTGCTCTGGCTTCTCTTACATGGCTCTCACATGTCCATAAACTTTACAGACTCTAGTGTGCTTTAGATTAAAGCGTGTCTGAGAGTGCCCCAGTCCACCTGATAAGCCCCCAGTAGAATAAAAAGTCATCACATGCATGTTTACCTAAACCACACACTAAGAACTTCTTGAAAAGATAAAAGCAAAAAGCACAAACACCATAAAAACACAACTGGTTCGTATCATCCATTCCAAGATCATTTATGTTAACATCTCTTTTCACTTTATGCTCGTTTGTGTCTTTGTGTCTTATGCAGCTGAATGAGACAGCCAAGCAGCTGATGGAGGTGGACAAGCCCACTCCTGTGCCAGGCCCAAGCTCCAGCTCTGACCCGGGCCCCCCTGCTGGCCCCTGCACAAGTTCAAGCACAAGTCCCCCCGGCACTGCCACCAACGACAATGGCTCCAGCAGTGCCAGTGCCATCCAGCGCCGTGCCGAGGGCAAAAAGAACGCCAAGAAACGCCACTCCTTCACTGCGCTCAGCATGACCCAGCGCACCGCGCAGGCCCTCAATAACCGCCACTCTATGGAGATCAGCGCACCCGTCCTCATCAGCTCCTCTGACCCCCGCGCAGCAGCACGCATCGGGGACTGTCCCCACCTCTCCTCCAGCGCCCCGCCTCAGGTACTGTCAGATGATATGCACAGACACACTCACATAGACATGCACACAAACACACACACACAACTAACAAATAGTTGTGACTGAAGTAAAAAATACACACTAAAGGCAACAAAGGACTAAGCAAAACAAGACAGACTAAAAACTACTAAAGCCTAGGTAAAGCACACAGACTAAGCACTAATAGTAAAAAGCAACTAATAGTCCTGCCTCTGATACCCCTTCCTGCTATTACAGTAAATGAAGGTTTACTCAGTACTTTCTGTGATCATAGTCCTGTGTTTTATATATATATATATAGTGCTGAGAAGTTAACTTTGTTTGGCAGCAGACTTCTAGAGGAAACTCTCCCTGACCTCGTTTTGTTGAAAGAACTTGGAGTTCTGCCTCAGGAAGATGTATATGATTGGTGGTCCCCCGAGTGCTTTCCCGCAATCATGGCTGCACAGGGATTTTGGCACTGATTGGATTGTAGATACCCTTGGACGGGCTAGAGCTTAGCCACAGGCTTCCACATCCCGATCAGCAGCATTTGTGTTGACAGTGTGTAGTATCTACGAAACAGGGCATTCCATTAGAAGTGAGGTAACCACATATGCACTGGATATGAATGGGATTCTTTTCCGTTTGTGTGTGCCAAACTTCAGGTTTTGCGTGGCAGTTCCCTGTGTGGAGGCTATATATTAAGAATTAAGAATTAAGAATATTAATAATTGCTGCCCTGCTTTTTCTGTACTGCCCTGTTTTTTTCTCAGCACAGCAAAATGTAGAGCAGAGTAAACAACATTCACCATTGCAGAAGCACTCTTTGCCAGCCAGCATGTGCATCTGTGATGGACACACTCTCTCTTTCTCTTTCCTTTCATATTCCCTCTTTCTCAAACACACACTCTTATACACACACACACACACACACATACACACACACACACACGCACACACACACACACACACACAGACACACACGAACAGATGGAAATACATTCCATCAAAGCCTCATGCCTTTAATTCTCAGTCCTGCTGCTCAGAGGAGGCTGTCTCTCCAACACTGCTTACTGGAAAGCAGAGCATGCAGTATGTTTGCTCAGCCTGGCCAGCTCTCTGGTGACTCTGGCTGCCTCTAACCCCTCTTGCACGCGGTGGTCTGGTGACCTCCAGAGACTGATGGCCTTGTGGCAAGAGTGGAGGGTCAGATGGAACTATTTTCCCTGCTGCCCCCCACCCCAGCCCCCAAACACCTGCAATAACCTGGGATCAGTCGAGTTTTATAGGAGGTCACAGCATGTGTGAGAGAGGTCACTGATGGGCTGCTGGTTATTGGTTTGCTCAGGGCAGATCTTAGAGCACAGGTAGTGGGGTGACTAGCCTGGTAAACCAGCCCTATCGTACTTCATTTCATTTTGTACAGAGGGTGTGGCCATGCTGCCATTGGCATTGCTGTATTAGGCACCAACCAATCCTAGCCAATCAGCAAACAGAGGGAGTGTTCGTGAGCAATTACGTTGACTTTGTGTGCTACATTGTAGTGCAAAGGCAGGCTAATTGCATACGTGACAATCAGATGTTAGCGATTGGGTAAGGGCAGAGCCACTTGTTTTAAACTTGTTTTAAAAAGAAATCGTGTCTCAATACTAGCCTGGTAAACCCGCCCCTCGTACTTCCTTTCATTTCGTGCAGAGGGTCTGGACCAGAATCTCTTGAGGAGCATTTGGCAAGTCGCAGAAAGTACGATGCAATCAGCGAACAGAGGGTGTGTTCGTTAGCTGTGACGTTGACCTTGTGTTGTACATTTGAATTGTAGTGCGTAGGTAGGCTAATTGCACACGTGACGACCAGGCGTTAGCGATTGGGTAAAGGCAGAGGCACTTTTTTAAAACTTCAGCAGAGTCCACACCTCCAGCAAATCGTTTCTGAAGGTCTCTGTTCCAGACCCTCTGCATGAAATGAAATGAAGTACGAGGGGCGGGTTTACCAGGCTATCTCAATACAGCACTGCCAGACCCTCTGCATGAAATGAAATGAAGTACGAGGGGCTGGTTTACCAGGCTAGTGTGGGACTAGGGTCATTACAGATTTTCTCTCACTAGCCACTGAAGGATTAATAAAATTAATAAACTGGGAATATCTGCACCTACCACTTGGCCTGTCATGAGATGTGCTTGTGCATGTGAGCACACGGTTGGTGAAGATGGTCCTCCTTCGACTACATTCAGCTTTATCTCCTTATCTTCAATTTGCCGGTTGGTATTCATTGCCCTTAATGGCATCATAATATGTAAGTATTGTATGCCAGCGTTTAAATCAAGGAGAAAAAACAAGAGAATGCTAGAGTGCAGAATCCCCCTGCTGCCAGAAGACTTTCTTTTGTTTTAAAGTGATTTAAAACTGCTGAGGTCTGTGTAACGCTGCGGGGCTATTATAAAATCCCTTAAAATGCTAAAACCCAGTCAGTTCAATGAAACACCGGCTGACAGAGTCCAGGGCGTAGAACTCCTTCAGTCATTACCGAATGCAGTGCCCTTTCAGTGATCCCTCTTTCGAGCGCCCCCTCTGACCCCAGAGCACAAGCTCTAGATAAGGAGGGCCACCACACTGCCTTGACCCTGCAAAACCCACAGCCTTCAGAAGGATTGCTGTTAAACATTATAGAGGAGCGAACCGTGGATGTTGAGGAGTGGGAGGCTCTCGAGGGGGATGGGGGTGGGTTATACGGGCCCAAATCTCTCTATCTCCACGCTGGCCTCAGGTGGGCTCCCTGCTCCTTGTTTATGAATTTTTCACTACGCCACACTGAGCTGAGAGGTCGTGGGTCAGCACGCTCGTAAAATCCCCCCAGGCAGAGTGGATATGACAGGTCATTGTAGCGAGGTGGTGAGCTTGTGAGATGGCTTATCACAAAGTTCTTTGTGGTATAGGAGGGTGTGTGTGTGTGTGAGTGTGTACTAAACCAGGATGGATTGTGCAGCTTTCAGGACTCACACACGCCTGTATCGTGGAGTGTAGTCAAAAGCTTGGCTTTTGTAGTCGCAGAATTTTTATGTGCAGTGTCTGTTTGTACAGAGGTGCTCAGTTCCCCCTTAGACATAGCTGCTGGTTCCAGCGGAAGTCTAGGGTTTTCCAGCCTGCTACTGCTGCTGGAGTGTGGGTGTGGGGGGGAGGCCAGGGCATCAGTGGGAGCTCTGAATAGGAGGCTCTCACTATCCCCACAGCTCCCGCCGTTCTCAAGCTGCGTCATGCATCAGCATCTGCTCAGAGCACCTGCTGGGATGGCCTTACCTGAGGGGATGCGCGGAGGTAATGAGGCACGTGACCGCACCGCCTCTGTTCCCACGGTGATTGCAGTGTGGCGCATGAGAATCTGCGGGTGGCTGTCTCCATGGAGAGGAGAGCTAATTAAGTGCACCCAGTGACACTGCGCTTGCAAATGAAAAGACTTTGTTGACAATAATTGCTGTTTCAAAGCTTGTGTGCTAAATCTGTCATGTATTGTCACTTTTTAATGAAGGTAAATCCAGTGATTGTGATTGTTTGAAAGAGGAATTGGAGTGTGTTCAATCGGTCTACCTGTGTGCTGCAGCGAATATGGGGCAAGCGAAGTGGGGTGGGAGAGTGCTGTGGGTACTGTCTGCTGTAGGTACAGTGTGCTTTGCTTCCCTCTGAAAAAAATCAGGCTAATTACTTCTGCCCACTTCTCAGTTTTCTCTGGAAGAGCATTTTTTCCCATTTGCAGATCAGGTCCTTCTCATTTACATTAAGTCATGGATATCATTGGGAGGTCCCCAAGGCTAAGTCGTAACCATAGGACAGTAGAGAGTCTGTAGAGGCTGTAGAGCTGCCTGGATACAGGAGAGATGGCTGTTGCAGTCTGGTCATGTTTCGGTCAGTGAAACTCACACTCTGCCAGACCGGAGTCATTATTCTTCTGACTGTTGCTAAGTATTTCCCAAGCGGCCAGTTAAGAGGTCCACTGGCTAGGTTAATGCACTGTAGACTGCAAATCAACATTCTTTTATTCAGTACTTGGTTGTTGTGTGTGTGTACATGCATGTGTGTGTGAGTACATGCATGTGTGTGTGCGTACATGCATGTGTGTATTTGTGTGTTTGTGTTTGTGCATGTATTGATTTGTGTGGGTGTGTAGGTGTGTGTTTGTGTGTGTGTGTGTGTAGTTGTGTGTGTTTTTTCATCTATACACATGCATATATTCTGGCTTGTGTGAGGTCCATGTTTAGGCTCTAAGTCAAGCTTTGTCATATGGCACACCATCATGGTTCATGGCTCTCTGGTTCAGACAAATGAGAGGCCATCCATCTACCCCATCCCCATTGTCCGTGTATGACTCACCCCACTCCTGTCTCCTCCTGTCACAGGACACCTTTGGGGGCTCGTCCAGCAGCGGGATGGTGGTCTCCCCCCGAGTGGCTTCTGTGACGGGGGAGCTTCTGGCTGCAGCCAAGGTCCAGCTGCCTCTCAACATGTAAGTCTGTAGGCACACACATACACTGCAAGATGTGCTGCTGCTTTTTGCGATGAGTCTGCAAATATCAACCCCCTCTCCTCTCTCACACTCATTGCTTGCCCTCACTGCATTGCACTGGCACATGGCCAGTTTGTGAGCTGAGAACAGGTAGTGTCTTAGATTCGCCAGGGGCGTTCTTGCTCTTATATTTTTATTTCAGATGAGTGTTTGAGCACAATTAGTAAGACTGTGGTTTTAATATTACTTGTAATCAAATAATACCCATGTACACCTGCAGCACAAACCTTAAAAACCTTTACATATACCACAATTGTTTTTAGTCTGTCTGTGGGCGCTATAGAAACAGCTTTATGCTAGTTTAAATAGTGGTGGTCTGTGACAAGGAGTAGAGACAGCACACACCTCTGTACAATAACATGCTGCAGTCTCCACTCATCGCCTAGCTCCTGTTTTACACACATACACACACAGACACATACACACACACACACACACACACACACACACACACACACACACACACACACACACACACACACACACACACACACACACACACACACACACACACACACACACACATCTGCATACAGTCACACACTTTACATTAAATTACACTTAGCTGACACTTTTATCCAAAGCATCTTACAATGGAAGACAACAATCAGGCCCAGGCAACATAAGAGTTTACACAGTAAGAGAGACAAGATACATATAGTACATACAATACAATACATATAGTTCTTGGGTAAATGTTTAGTGCGTAACACGGGCGCACTCGCACACACACACACACACACAAGCAATCGCAAACTGATTGAAAGCGTTCTCCATCATAAAATATCTCAAATATCCTTCATTCCTAAAGAGAAGTCAAAGGTCAACCTAGTGATGCATCTGGACAGTGTAATTAACAACACCATGTGAAACCCTACAGCTTCCTCCACTGTCAATGCACAAAGGAAGTAGGACCTCTGTTGCCATAGTTACCGTGAGGCTTTGTATCTCCATGCCTCCTGGCCCCTTGTGTTTGTGTGAGCTTTCTGTTCTTAGCCTACTGTAGCTGATGGTGGGATTGTGTGCCTGCGTGTGTGCATGCATGCTTGTATGTGTGCATGCGTGCGTGCATGCGTGCATGCGTGCGTGTGTGTTGTGTTCAGTCTGTGGGCTTTCATGAGTGATTACAGTCAGAGCGTCTGGCTGCCTGGTGACAGACTGAGCTGTGGCCTAAGGGTGATATAAACACCAGTGCGCTACGTGGGCCTCGTCTCCATACTAAATTACCCCAAAAAGAAAAAGCTTCCCTCTCAACTCTGTCTTAAGTTGGGGGAGCCCCTTGGTGCATTAGAGATGCTTCCTCTGGATTAGAAAGGAAAGAACATTGTGTTCCCAAGCTCTCACATACTTAGCCGGTTGCATTTGATTGCACTGAATCACACTGAGACCTATTCTGTCTTATATAATAATAATAATAATACATCTCAATACATCTCAATAATAATACATATCAACACTTTACAAAAATAAAAAACAATAAAACAATAAAATACAGAGAAAGCTGAACAAAATGAAATAGAACAGTGCAAATACAGTGAGTGTGTATGCTGCTGGACCCAGTCACCATCAAATCTTGTTTGACAACCCTTAAGGCTCATTCTAACAGTGATATCTCCTAAACAGAAATACCTACTCGAGCTCACTATATCTCTTTCTTTTTCCTGTGCAGATACCTGGCCATGTATGCTTACAAGCCGCAGAAGGCCGACGAGCTGGAGCTGCGGAAGGGGGAGATGTACCGTGTGATGGAGAAGTGCCAGGATGGCTGGTTTAAGGGCACTTCGCTCCGCAGCGGCGCTTCCGGTGTTTTCCCTGGCAACTACGTGACCCCCGTCTCCAGGTAGGTCATGCTTTCACATTCACCTAAGATGGTAGTGTGCATAGTTGTAGCTGTGGGTGGCACCCACTTATCAAGCAGGCCAACCCAATCAAATGGCTCCATTTGTTTGATTGACTGTTTTAGTAACCAATGTGTTTTATGACTTTATGATTTCTGGCTTCTCCCTGGGGGAGGTCTTACTGGGCTGTAAGGGACCTGAGATGATTGGGAGTTTATTCATTGCTTGAAATAAAAGAAGAATAAAGAAAAAACACTTAAAATCTTGACAAAAAAATGCTGATGGTGATGGAAGCCAGGCAGCCTGAGATTGCTCTGCCAGCTCACTGATTAGAATGTATGGGCCGGCAGTAATGGCTGATTAACATAACGCCAGTGTGCAGATCTCAGCAGGCCGGCACGGGCTAACAAAGGAGCCAGAGGCAATTAGCTGTTCCAGGGCGGGCCCGTGCCAGGGGCACGGACAACTTCAGAATGTTCAGGTGGAAATGTCTTAACTGACCAATGGTGAGAGACCTGTCAGGAGAAAGTTTCAAAGTTGCAAACAATAGCAGTCATGTTAGAACAATTAAATTGTTGCTGTCAGAGATTGAGATAAAAAGAACCAGGGGGCTGAGGCACAGAACAAGTGTATACTTAGGCTGAAGGCTGCAGCACAAAACAAGAGTATATTTGGGCTGAAGCACAGTGCAAGTGTATATTCAGGCATAGGGAGCTACTGTACAGAAGAATACAAAACTAGACCATGGTAAATAATTGTCTTGCCAAACAAATAACCAAATTGTGTGGTCAGTATACAGGACATTTATTGTGGTTGCAGTGTATTGTTTTTGTCACCAAAGATGGAGATGTATGTGTATGTCTATCGTGTCACTAAACAAACAAAAATCAGCTCCCCCCTATAGTTGTTGGAGAAGAGCAGCCTATATTGCTGCAGTGTAATTATGTGTTGTAGTCTGAGCATAGCACCCACATCATTCTATTCAGCATTTGGAGTATTTTCTATTTTATGCCACCACTTCTGGAGTAAGTAACTGAGGCACACTATTACTGCACAGATCCTTGGAAATAACCTGCAGCTTTATTGCCAGACCACCGACACATTGATTGAATGCAAATTAGTGTGTGTTTGTGTGCGTGCGTGCGTGCGTGCGTGCGTGCGTGCGTGCGTGCGTGCGTGCGTGCGTGTGTGTCTGTGTCTGTAGGGTGGCTACAATAACATCTTATTGCACTAAAATTCTCAGCTGTTCAGAGAGTTCTTCAGTCGCACCCTATAGAAAGAGGGGAGGACAAAGCGAAGCTCAGGAACTTAAACTGCTCTGTACAATGGAAATAGTCAAAACACAAAACCTCCAACTTGCAAACATAAGGGTGAGCACTCAGTTTTTTATTGAAGTGGAAAAATATCTGTTAGTATGATAATGAGATACAGGCACAGGCAAACACATGCACACACACACACACTTTGGAACTAGGTGGAGCAGAAGGCTGAATGAACACTATGGCACAGACCTCGATGCTTGAGATAGTTGCAGGTCCCTCAACTGAACTATGTACTAGGGCAAAGGCAGGTGAGACCTCTGGGCTTCGGAAGTGCCTTTCGTTTAGATGGTGACGGCGTTTTTGGGGCTTAAAAACGCAAAAATCTGAAACCACCGTACAGAGTGGAAAAGTTGAATATGCTCCGCCGTAGCGTTTCCGTCTATACGGCCCAAGACGCAAAACTCTGGTCAGATCAGCTAATGTTGCGTACACGTTTACGTCGCATACATGAGGCAGTACAGGGAAACAAACGGATCCATGCGATTTCCATGCGTCGGACCTTCAAGCTGCTCTGGCAGCTCTAATAAACTTGCAAGAGGCATTCCAGCAAATGTACAGAATTTGTATATATACTATTACTTAAAGGAGAACTTCGGTGTAAAATGAAAATTGGCATGTTAAAACATCATACCGAGTTGGTATGTGTACTGAGGAGCAAAATTGATTTAGCCTGTTGCATTCAGAGTTTAACTATTTTTTATAGTTTGACCCAGAAGGCTAACAATGGAAGTGGTAGGTGCCCTTAGACGAAGCATGACGACTACGCTATTTTTAAACCCTTAAAACAGCTCGAAGAAACTCCACATTCCATTGGTAGTACAACAAAGGCTCTGGCATTCAAAACGAACCACTGAGAATGTTGTAAATGTACACAATGTTTATTTAAAAAGCTGTTCTTACATGCAGTCGTTTGCAGTTGTTTCTCGTTGCCGCCATGATGAAAGTCCAAACAAGTTGATTGTACTACCTCTCTTCCTATTCTTCCTGCTGGTTCGTGTTCGTCAATCGACCTGTGCAGACTTTTATCATGGCGGCGACGAGAAACTACAGCAAGGTACTGCTTGTCAAATCTGTTTTATTAATAAATGTTGTGTACACTTACAAAGTTCTCAGTGCCTTGTTTTTAATGTCAGGGCCTTTGTTGGACTACCGATGGAGTGTGGAGTTTCTTCGAGCTGTTTTAATGGTTTAAAAATAGTGTAGCCGTCATGCTTCATCTAAGGGCACCTACCACTTCCATTGTTAGCCTTCTGGGACAAACGATAAAAAATAGTTAAACTCTGAATGTAACAGGCTAAATCAATTTTGCTCCTCCGTACACATACCAACTCAGTATGATGTTTAACATGCCAATTTTCATTTTACACCGAAGTTCTCCTTTAACAGAGAAGGATCTGCAACCACCTCTGTCAAATTCTGGATGCACCATTTCGTCGCAGGCGAGCCAGATTGCTATGGATGAGACCTGGGAGAATGTCTACCTAGCCGGCTGGCACGCATACTCCAATCGAATTAAACACACTTTTGCGTCACTGTATGCATGCAGATGTCCTCCCGAAAACGTTTGTCTAAACGCGGAATAAAAAGTGAAGACGCGACGCCACTTTCGCGTCTTCTGTTCAGACCGTCATCATGTTAAAGTAGCCTATGTGGACTGAATTTGACCTGAGCAGACACCTAAGACCATGTGCAATCATCTCCAGTACTCAGTCATGGACAAACTTGGCTTTCAAAGCTACAGTCCAGTACCACATATTAGTTCCAGCTATTCAGTAAATAAGCTGATTCTAATCAACTCATCAGCCAGGCAGAAGCATAAATTAGCGAAATCACCTGTATTAGAAATTACCTGCAGGTAGAACCAGGTGAGTTGAATTATGATTTGAATTATGTGATTTGGATTATAGCTTATGAATCCAGGGTGCCTGTCACTTAGCCTGGTAAACCAGCCCGTCGAACTTTATTTCATTTTGTACAGAGGGTCTGGCAGTGCTCTATTGAGAAATGACTTCTTCCTGGAGGTATGGGCTCTGCTGAAGTTTAAAACAAGTGGCTCTGCCTTTACCCAATCGCTAATGTCTGGTCGTGACATATGCAAGTAGCCTGCCTACGAACTACAATTCAAATGTAGCACACAAAGTCAACATCATTACTTATGAACACTCCCTTTTTTCGCTGATTGGCTAGGCAAAATTCTGCCTAATACAGCAATGTCAATAAAAGCACTGCCAGACCCTCTGTACATAATGAAATAAAGTACGAGGGGCTGGTTTACCAGGCTACCTATCTCCAACAACCCTTATTCCCTTTACACCAGTGGCCACCCCTGCTCACTGTGCCCATTTAGTGAAAAGACAATTATGATTTCATCCCCTCATATGCACAACACTGATAATTTTATATGCACTTTTGATGGATTATTAGTCTTCTGCATCACGCTTTGACTTTGCTGTCTTGTCTGGCCATGACTGGCCTGATAAAGCTGCTATTAAAACAGCTGAACATCTCTGTACACATCCACGCAACCAGCACTAATTTTCCCCTCCTGACAGGAAGTCAATACGTGGCCCAAAGGAAGTAGGGATTATAGAGGTGTCGTCGATAAGACGGCTTCTCCGAAACGCATTTCCAAGCCCACTACTTTTAAATATAATGCTTTGGTGGCTGTAGAGCCAAATGCATCTATCAGTATAGCTGGGACTGTCGTGTTGTTGCATGGCAGCATGAACAGTTGGGTGTTATTTCCAGCTGATTTGTCTGTGTGTATGTGTGTATGTGTGTGTGTGTGTGTGTGTGTGTGCGTGTGTGTGTGTGGCATGTGTGTCTGCAGAGCTCCATTTGCTGTGGGTCAGGCTCGGGCTTGTCTCCCCAGTCAGGCCCAGGTGCAGGCGGCTAAGGTGGTGGCTAGCTCCTCGGGCTCGGCCGGCCCCTCCAGCCCGGTGCTACTGGGCTCCTCTTCGCGCTCCACGCCCCCTCTGGTCAACCCTTCCTCTTCCTCCTCCTCCTCCGCCTCCGCCTCCTCCTCGCCACAGCTTCAACCGGCCTCTGTGCACCTGAAAAACTGCCTGCGCATGTCCGGCCCACAGACGGTCGGCCAGGCTCGCACCGCCATGCAACTGGGTGAGTAGCCCTCTCTAATCTTCTGCATTCCCCTGATCTGCCAGTTTGTTATGGAATATAAAGGGATAAATATGATGTTTATTGCATCCTGTCATATCTCTTTCCAATGCTATAAAACACAATATGTTTATGTTATGTTTATAATTGTGTGTTGGTAGACAGTTTTTTTACAATACTAACACATCACATTATAAATGAAAATGAATAGGCTTACATTTAAAATATAATATAAACATTTTAGGAAAAGTAGAAGCATATACAGTATCTCATTCACTGCATGCTTTGTCTTACTCTCTGACTCCCCCTTCATGTGTCTTAATGTGCTTTCATAGTCCTGGTAGAGCTCTTGGTGCTGAGGGGTCTTGATTCACAAATAAGGCCCTCGACTCTGTCAGTAAACTGTGAGATCAACTCTCTCTCAGTTGCTCTAGTTCTTCCGTGGATGTGTGAGTGATTCCCCTTTGAGGATCCACCAGAGTGGCCTCCAGGGTTTAGCCTGCGCACAGACCGTGCCAAGAATAACCTCTCAGCCCTGCAACCAGCACCCCCACTCTCCACACACCCACCAGTTTCACATCGTACAGCTGGGCTGGCGTGCCTGTTTGTTTAGCAGCGGTGTACAGAGTGTGAGCCCACAAAACAGACGCTCCCTCCCCTCCCCCCTCCTTCCCAGCCTCCCTGTTTCCCTTTCCGCACATCTGCTTCACATTAGGGCTGGGAACATGAAGGTAGGCAATGGGAGACCGTACATGAGGCCTTTGCAGGTCTTTGCCCCTCCACTCCACTTGCATGCTAGGAGCTGCCTGGTCATCAGAGGGCAGCTAGCAATGGGAACTTGGAAGCAGAGGAATGCCCTCTGGCTGGGACATGGGGAGGTTCTGGTAGTGTTCATTTGTTAGCAGACAGAGACAGGGACACCTGAGCACCTGCCAAATCCACACAGTGGACAAGTGTGAAAGCCAGCAAGGTCACCTGCAGCTCACTAACAGGTGGAGTAGTAGAGTAGGATCTGTCAGTGTCCTGGCTAGCACAGGATCTGTCAGTGTACTGGCTAGCACAGGATGTGTCAGTGGTTTGGCTGGTGTGGGATCTGTCAGTGTGGCTAACCACTCTGTTATCAATGCACTTGTTTACGAAAGCCTTCACACATATCAATCCATTTGCAAAGTGGATCAATATGCTTGAGTAAGTGCTGTTAATGCTTTGCTGTCTGTCTGGCCTCGGCTTCTCTGAAATATCCAGTTATGGTTTTACCGTTTAGTGTCATTGTGTGATATCGGCAGAGCGTACATTCCTCTATGTTCATTTGACTTGCTTTGAGTAGTGCATCAGAGCTGCTGGTCCACAGACAGGGCTCAGTTAGCATGTTACAGGCCTTGTTAAAGTGTTTCACAGCTGAGATAAGCTGTCAGTAGTAATGAAAGGCCTGCTGTGGAACATTGGCAGTAATTGCTGGTTGTGTTCCTGACTGCAGAACCTTGAGACAGAGAGAAGCTCATTAGACTTTGCAGGGTCATCCCTCCTCCTCCTTCTGTCTTTAGGCTCGTTCGAGATTCGAGTCCGCCCGTCTGCAACTGGCTGCATACGTTAACGAGAATTGCTGGTCACAGCAAGGGTGGGCATTAAATGAGGAAAATAAAGTCGAACACAAATTCTAACGAGACTGAGCTCGCGCCTCCCCGATCATCGTAGCAGATGACACACAAGTCATGTGTGGAGAGGGAGGGCGGGGGTTGTAGTCCTCTACAGTCTATGGTTGTAGTGGGGTGCACTGAGAGTTTAATTCAAGTCCAGTCTTTCTTATTGTTTAGATTAACATTGGAACAAAACGAGTTGCCCCAAAGTGCTCCACAACACAAACATGAAAACTAAGACAGCAAAACCATAAAACAAAGACCATAAGTAGGTATATGACACGAACAATGAAATAGAAATGGGATTAATAATTAAATAAATAATGGGCCGGGCTTGACAGCGTCAGATAAACCATCAGAACAAGGTAAAAATAAAGAGAAGAGATATATCTTCAAATTGGAGTACAATAACGTACACTTCAGATGACAAGTCCAGTCGGGGAGCACCGGACAATGCACGTGCACAGACGTCAGTGAACTTTTAACCAACCATGGCAAAGTAGCGTCACCGAGGAGGCGTTAGCTAGCCACTTGCAGTTGTGTGGAGGCAACTGCAAAGGTCTGTACGATTTGTCTGTAAGCGTCATGCTCCCGCGAGTTTTCGGGTCATGTGTCATGGTCGCATTGTTGCGACAACTCGTGACAACCTCACACATTTCGGGCATGTCGGACACAATTTCTAACCACAATGCAACATTTTCAGCGTCAGGCTGCAAACGGATGCATCCGCATGCAAACGTCTAGCTCAAGTCAAATGCGGCCTTTGTCTCCCTGTGCCATACAGTGCTCATGTGCATAGGCCTCTCTGCCTTTGAAGGCTCAGGTAAGCATTAATTGAAGGGCTTTGCCAAAAGGTCCTACCCCAGGGAGATGAGCTGTGAATTAGCAACATGCTGAGATGTACGTGCGTGCATGTGTGTGTGTGAGAGAGAGAGAGAGAAAGAGAGAGATATATTGAGAGAGAGATAGAGAGAACTGACAGCACATGCCTAAGCTGCGAGACCTTTACAGACACAGAACTCATTACACCCCATTTCCCCCTTCAATGTTTCAGCAACACCATGTGACTAAAAAATGTAAAAAATATTTATCAAAATCTATGCATCTATGACTTTTTCTCCATATTCCACATGACACATGTACCCTACATTTTCCTCCCGTCCATTACAGTTTTATAGCATCACAATCTTGCCAATAAACATGAATCAGAATAAGTGGTCATTAGTCAGCCAGTGTCACCAGCAAAGATGATGTGAAGTTATTCATGACTATTAAATCATGCCCAAAGTCTTCTTTTTTGGTGGTTTTGACTTTTTTGAATGTTTCTTCTCACTGGCTGAGTAAGATGTATGTGCTGTGTGATATATCTACTAGATACACAAAGTGACACAGTTCCTTCATTTTTCTTCTTTTTGTAACTTTTATCTCCCTGCCAGAGAGTTATAAATGCTCCTCTGTTTGAAGAGACTTAGCTTCTTTGCTGGCAGGGAAATGTTCTGTCATACTGCACTGTGGTTAGATAGTGTAGGTTCCACATAAGCCTTCATATCTCTGGAGGCTGCTGTCCGGGGAATGAGCTATCTATGTTGTCCCAGTCTCCATATTGGTTTCATTTCCTGTTTGACATTCCCACCACATCAGCATGGGCGCCCATGTTTCTGACAGAGTTATGTCCAACCGAGCACCCTCTTGATAAGGCTGTGACAGCCGAGTGATGGTTGTGGGCTACATCAGAAAACACTTTCCCTCTCTTTTCCAGCATGCTTTGAAATCTGGTAAAATGACAGATGAATGAACCTGAAAAAAATTCTCTATCTATCTATCTATCTATCTATCTATCTATCTATCTATCTATCTATCTATCTATCTATCTATTAGGAGTGTGAATCTTTTACCCACAAAATGGTCCGATTCGATCTCGATTCACAGGCTATGATCCTATTCAGGGATGATTAATAAAAAATAGTTACCGATTCGGTATGATTCGATCTGGTTCGGTTCGGTTCGATTCGATACATATTGGCAATTCCAAAGCCCTTTGTTACTATGAAAAAGAGAAAAAAACAAAATGACATTTCAAAACAGCATTCTTATATTTATTTTGTATCCCAAAGCATAAAAACACAAAAACTGTTAACCAGATATCTGCCTTAAGTTCATAATCTGCATTTACTTGAAATACAACACAAAACAAAAAACAATGTTACCAGATATCAAAAATGAAAAAATGGACATTATTAAACAAGTGCCATTCACTGGCAAAAATCTAAGTAATTTGTTTTTCATGGGAGTGTTACCAACTGAAAAACAAGTACAACATACAGTATAAGTTAAAGGAAGAGTCCACCATTGTTTCCATAATGAACTGTGTTCTTCTCTGTTCTGAGACGAGTTGATATGTACCTCTCAGGTCTTTATGCATGCCGCCAGGCAGTCAGACACGCTGCGATAATTTGTTAGAATGTAGCATGGCATTGAGGAAAAAATCAGGGCTGAAGTGGCCATGCTCTTCCCTGTTTTCCCCATTTAAATACGCTTACCTGACTTGTTACACAACCCAAGTGTAGTTACTCAAAATGAAACTTGACTTTTTTGTATGTAGATAGAAAATGGCACTACAATGAAAGGCATAGTAACACCTTGGGAGCACTACCACGACGCATTGATATCTTCACTCCTATTTTTTTTCCCTCTCCCCCCTCTGGAGGGAAAAATATTAGGAGTTAAGGTATCAGTGAATCGACTAACCATGTTCATTACAAACACAGTTGCCAATGTAACTATAGTTTCTCTAAACTTACAGGTTAGTTTGAAGAGAGACTCATATTATCTTCCGATTAGCAAACTAATTTAGCATGCTAGTAGAGTAATACGCTTCCATAGTGGAGTATTTTCATATACCTGCTAGAGGAAAACTTACAGTCTGTCAAACTCAGAGTTGTAGGAGAGCTTGTTTTGGCTGTTTCCATGATAAAGCATTTAACTACTTGCTATGTGGTGCACAACTATTTCCTCAGACAATTAATTACATTCTTAAAACATGTTTACTTGGCTAACTTTAGCCTGCTAATCCTGTTGTCCGGTAACATTTATTTGTGAATCGTGGGGTGCGGTAGGAATGTCTCACAATTACGTAATAGACACAAAAGCAAAAAATGGATCCACAAATGCAGACTCCACATACAAAGTCAACTACATTTGTTTTCAAATCTCGAAAATATATTTACAAATGCCTGTGTATTTATGTACATTCTATCATTTATTTGTCCGTCGCGTTTTTGTATTTGTATTTTCTGTTTGAATATTTATAAATGTATTTATATATATATATATATATATATATATATATATATATATATATATATAATTTATACAAATCTTTATGAGACAAAATTATCTCCATAGAACACTAACCACAAACTTTTAGGATTTATCCAGTTTAATCCATAAATCAACACATATGCAAACCTGCAATCAGTTATGTTCACTGCTCTGAGACACCAACGTTTTCCTTTGTTTACAACATTCCCTGAGATCTTCCCTCTCCCTGAATTCTCCCTGAATGGAACCTCCACTAATGGCAGCTTGGCTTATATTAACCCCGAACACACCTTACAAAACATGATTGCAACGCGACATGCCGTTTTGTGCATACATGTATATATGTATTTGTAATACAACAATGTACTTGAATATATGTGCTGGAAACCGATTTGGGGCCGTCAGACTGGGCCATCGGACCGTTCCTAGTGCATTTGAACCGATCTGGGCTCGACGGACCGGTTCAGTCAGACCACATTGGTCACAGACCGATAACCGACCCAAAACGCAGTATCGTTACACCACTACTGTCTATCTATCTTTGTTTCTCTCTTTCACTCTCTTTCTGTCCATTCATTTCAATTCAATTGTGCAATGTTCAACATTCATGTCCAACCAACATGTGTTTATGAATTATTGCATGCATGTGTTTGTACACTTAAAGGTCTTACAATGTGTCTGCAATAGTGTGGAAATAGGAAATGGATTACTGTCACTCAGTAATGTATTAAATTATAAATTATAAATTTGTCGCTTGTATTTACCAAGAAAACCTGCAGTTCCATCAAATTTTATAACCATGGAAGTACCTAGCAAAACTGTGGGAATGTGTGTTTCAAATATTTCTATATTTCACTTCACTTAGTGAAGGAGAAAGCACAACCTCAACTGTCACCCTTAATCTGATTTTTATTGTGAGTAGATTGTGTTCACTGGGTCAGTGCTTAGTTAAAATCCATCTCTGGCTTATAACTCTGAGATTGAAGAAATATTCCTCAAATTAATTTTTGCATGAGATGTTTTGTTTAAAAGCCTCTCTGTTTCCCACTCTCTGGTTTGTACAGTTCACAGCCCTCCGGCAGCAAGTCCAGAGCGTCCCACAGCTGCTGTCTCACCCCTGCGACCTCAGGGCTCGCCATCTCGCTCTCCGGGCCCCTCCGGCCGGCCCCTGTCCATGGTGTCCCCACAGCACTCACTCCAGGGCAGCCCACTCTCCCCAGCAGCCCCCCACCGCTCCCTTATCCCTCTCACCTCCGCGGCAGCAGCCATCACACCCCCCAACGTGAGCGCAGCCCACCTGAACGGTAGTGATGTGGTCCCCAGTCCACTGCAGCCCTCCTCGCCTGGCCACGCCCACACCCATGCCCAGGGAGCTGCTGCCAGCCTGCCCAAACTGGAGGAGAAGAAAGCTGAAAAGGTACTACTGGGACAGCCTACCCGTGTGTCTATAGTAGTCGAGCTGCTTCCACACTGGCCCAACAAACACCACTGTCCTAATGTTTGCAGTTGTTGGTGCCTGGCAGGTGGCAGTCTTAAGAAAGTTTAGTAAACCAACTCCCAGTTCTACACTGAATACACAGTAACTGGCAAAGGTGACTTTTGTCAGCTAGCTACCACCCAACAAGAACAAACAAACAGACTGATGGTCCATACTGAGCCAACATTTGGTGTTTGTTGAGTTTGTTGAGTTTATTGCCTTTTTTTCTGTGTGCGAGCACCTTTAGTTGTTTTACACCACTCCTATTATCCATTCCTGCCTTATTGTGGCACTCTATCCTTTTTTCCTATTATTGTGTATATGGATTTTTTCTGACTTACAGCTGTCTCATACTTGTTCACCTAGTTTGCTAGGTTTTTAATAGCAGGGTAACTTTTATAATTAAGGAGAACTTCGGCACATCTGAGCCTTAATCCTACCATCTGAAGTGTTTGCTAAAAATGGAAAACAAATCTCAGTTATGTTGGTGGATATTTCACAGTAGAGGCAAGACTGGCCAGGCAGCTATTAAGCAAAACCATTAGGGCAAATTTCACAAAACATCAAAAACATAATTAAAAACAAAACATTAAAAAACATCAAAATAGATGGCAGTCTTGTGGCACAAAAGAGGCTATACATCTCCTTGTAAGCCCTGGACATCACAGGCAGCTCTTAGCCAGGCTAGCACCGCATAGTGCTTCCGCTCAATTTCATTTACCTCCAGCAACTAGTCAGAGAGCATGAACATAAATTTCTATTCCGTCCGTACCTGAAAGCATATGGACCAATCAATGAACACAGGGGAAATAATAAGGTTGAACTCAAGCGTTCAACACTGAGGTTCCAGTTGTAGTTCAGCAGCACTGAACGAAGCTGGTGAGATGGATGTAGACCAGGGTATCGATCTGTGTTGGCGATTACCGAAATTGAGGATTTAAAGTCAGAGCAAAAAGAACTTTATCGAGGGGAATAACGTTACTGACCTATTTCCTGTGGCTTTTTGTAAAAACTTAATTTACCAAGCAATACTGATTGGTTGAAGCAGAAAGAATCCGCAGCAAGTTGAGCTCTGCTGAACTTTATACAAATGAGGAGCGGTGTTTGCTGAGCGGTAACCAATGACATCGTTTCAGTTGGAAGTCAGCAAGTGGAGAGATAAACATTTAATAATGGATGTACACAAAATTTGAATCAGTGCCGTTGATTAACATTATATTGCCATGACAGAAGCAAAAAAATCATTACCAGAATTCTGTAGCCTTTTAAACTTCATATCTGTTCAACTGATGTTCAGTACACGCCCAATCAAAGCGGAGAAAAAGCGGTACATTTCGCTTGCATGTATTTTGGCCATAATACTGTATATGGGGACTTGATTCCTCTTCTACTAACTTTGGTTCCAGGCAGTCTTTCAAGCCAGCTTGTCAAGAGAGCTAGCTAGTTAGCATGTACATACCAAGCTATAAAGTGTAGCCTAGCTTAGCCATCTTTCTTTGGGCTTCACTTGCATCGAATAGTAAAATCTATAAAGATAGTGATTCTGCTTACAAACAAATGCCAATTTCTAAGCTTATGTTTTGAGAAATACTGATAGTAATGTTTCCCCAACATGACTAGAAAAGAAAACGGGCATGACTATGGCTATGGCTTGTTATCCATTGTCATTTTTTAGCAGAATTTCAGGAAAACATTTCTCACAAGACAATAACATGACAGATCGAAGCAAATATGTGTTGCTGTCTTCTCTGGTTTACAACAATGCTAATATCATGGTACGGAGTGCTTCTCATGTAAAGTTATTTTATTTCAAAGTGACACTGAAATGAATGGAAGTTAATGGAATTCTAAACGCTACTGAGCCCTTTCCAGGTTGAGATTTCCCCATGGGTGTTTCAACTTCCACATATGTTTCTACCCCCTTGGACTGAGCTCACACCTCCTCGATCTCCGTAGCAGAAGTCATGTGTTGTGTGTGTGGGGGTTGTAGTCCTCTACTGTCTGTGGTTGTGCGCTGAGAGGTCAAGTCAAGTTGAGTCCTTCTTATTTTAGATTCACATTTAAACAAAACCAGTTGCTCCACAACACAAACATGAAAACTAAGACAGCAAAACCATTAAACAAAGATCATAAATAGGTACATAATACAGACAATGAAATAGAAATGAGATTAACAATTAAAAAAATCAAAGGCTGGGCTTGACAGCGTCAGATAAACACCTCAGAACAAGCTAAAAAAAGAGAGAAGACATATGTCTTCAAATTGGATTCAAATAACGACACTTTATATGACAAGTTGAGTGGGGGAGCACCGGACAATGCACGTGCACAGACATCAGTGAGCTTTTAGGCGTTAGCTAGCCACTCACAGTTGTGTGGGAGCAACTGCAAGTGTTTGTAAGATTTGTCTGTCTTGCTCCCGCAAGTTTTCGGGTCATGTGACATGGTCGCATTTTTGTGACATCCTCACACATTTCGGGCAAGCCTAACAAAATTTCCAACCATCATGCAACATTTTCAGCATCTGACTGCAAACAACTGCAAAAACAGCTATAAAAGTCAAATGCGGCTGATGTTTTAGACACTTGCACAAAGTGAAAGCGGCTAAAGCATCAGAGGTGCGTTTCCCAAAAGCATCGTTGCTAACTTCCTTAGCAACTTCGGTGATTTGAACGATGGTCTTACTACACTGCTGTTTCCCAACACCATCGTCCAGACTTAGTAACTAACGATGTTTACAACTAGTCCAACGCATCGTTCAACGACGCAAGTGTTTCCCAACAACAAAGTCTGGACGATCCATCGGAAGTTGCCTCGTAAAGTTGTGTAGTTGGAACGATTAGCATGGACCTGTCGTTAGACCATCGTCTTTGTTCATGTGATGTCTTGCTCGTCACCTTTGGCCTTTTTGGGACGGATTAGGCAGCCATCTATGTGTTACTGCCACCATCTGCATGAATGATGTTACTCCCAATTTACTTAATTTTCGGTCTGGCATTGCTAGGTCATGTAAAAAGAAGGTAGGAAACACATCCGATAACACACAAAAAGCTGTTGCAAAATGTGGTTGGATCAAAGTCAGGACGTCAGTGATGTTAATGAGTGCTTTTGTAATACTGTATGAGCATTGATTACTGACCCACAGGCAAGGTTATTCCATTGTCCCATAGATCATTTCCACCTGTTTCAAATTGATTACTATTCAGCAGGATTCTAACCTATATCTCACCCTAAAAGGCAGCACACTTCCTTTGATAAGCTGACATGCTAACCACTCATCCACCACACCACTTACTTACATGGAGGGAGTGGTTATATACAGTATTTATAGCCCTTGTTCCATATAGTGTAAATAAGATACACACATCATATGACACAAACTGACATTCAGTTGTTGCTTTTAATGAGTAAGGTACATAATTGTGTCGATTTCCCAGAGTTTCTACAGCTGTCATACCGTCTTAAATGAAATGAGACTACATTTCTCTCCTTATGTAGTTCAATCATTTCTGTCGTTATCCGCAATGAATGCATCCGAATACTCTCCGAGCACTTCCGAAACATCTGGGTACTTTGCAGTTTGAACCACGGAAGTCGAAACTAACATAGTTCAGACTTCCATCGTACTTTGGTGGTTGGAGATTTTTGGGAAACAGTCGGACACAGGGTGCTGGGTAGTTTGAACCTACGTTGTACAATGGTGGTTTAATGCTAACCTCCGTTGTTGTTTGGGAAGCGCACCCCAGGCTTGCCAATTCTATCCCTTGTCAAAGCACACTGCAGTTCTCTGCACTGCCCTGTGTTTGTGTCCTGTTTTTGTCCATCATGATACTCACATTCAGGAAGTGCACACAGCTTCATGTGTCACAGCCTCAGACTTATCAGATGATGGCTCTTTGTGCCTTCATCACGTCATTGGCTGTGAGGGTGATTTCTGTCGGGAGAGGATGACGTGTGCTGCTGTTGTGTCTACAACTCATTTCAGCTCTTTTGTCTCTCGCCAAAGTGTATGAGGTAATCGACTGCCACTCGGGGAGCAATGCGTATGGGTGAAGTTCAGAGGGTGTCTCCATAGTGGCTCAGCCGCCGCTGCCTAGTAGGGCTCTTTTGTTCTCCGGTTGCCCGCAACGACCCCTCTCCTTCCTCCCACTCTGTAATGGGATCTGGGAATGGAGACTCAGTGCATTGTGGCGTGGGCTTGACACTGTATCACTGTAGTGGTTTGAACAAGCAGTACATGCACTGTGCAGGTACAGGGGGTAGGCAGTGTTGGGTTACACAGATGGGAACACCACTCTGGACAGAACAGGTTCTGGTAGAATATGAACACATGACATTGTGACCAGCAGAGCTCTCTAAAAGTAGTGAGTAAGCAAACGCTGTCAATATCTGTTAGGTCACTGAGCATGTGCTCTCAACACTGGTTCTAAGAAATAAAGAAATAAAACTACAACATAAAATAAGCTGACGACCCCTCAAGGAAAGTGCTTCACTGACAATAGGTATGATTTAATCATTTTTGATCTTGTGCTTTGGCAGGGACTGTGTTTTCTTGAGAAGTACGACAAGTAGCGTTATCATTCCTCTCCGTCAGCGTCTATGCCTGGCTAGCTGCTGGGCTTCATACTGCCCAAACTACCCACTTTCCAGTGCCATCTGTGCCAGTGTGTATGCTGCTTTAGCATTTGTCTGGCACATACTGGCTATACATGGCAAAAATAGGCGTGGTTGCATGCTGCTAATTCTCCCTGGGGAGACTGGCCCCAGCACAGCGACATGAGGAAGTGCAGGAGACTGTGGTATAATGGGGGCGAGGGGTTGAGGTGAGACTGGGGGGGTGTTCTGGAGACAGGAGGACTGGGGGAGGGGAGGTAGGTGAGGACTGGGGGAGGAGAGGTAGGTGAGGACTGGGGGAGGAGAGGTAGGTGAGGGACTCACACATGTCGAGTATGCCCAGCCTCCTGTTCTCCCAGTCTGACAGATGTCTCACTGTTGATTATTCAGTGTTAATTGGCTTCAATTCAGTCTGAGAACAGACACGTGCACACACAGATACACCCCTTTTCACATTGTAGAGGGAAATCTTATTCTCTATCTCTATGTAAATCGATCTCACTATATATTCTGTATGTGTATACTCACAGAGAGAAAGACAAAAGACACGATATACAATACATCCTAGGTTTCTCTTTTATTTTGTAAAAATAATACAATTGTATTACAGTACTGTAATGCATCTGTACAGTTTACAGCATAATCGCACTATCCAAGTAAAATTAGAACTTGTTTAGAGGTAAATTATACAACAATCATTGAAGAAAGCAATCCTAATGTGATTGTAAGCCTGGCAGGCCTGTTCCTGCATTTCGAATTGCAGTGTAAAAAAATGTTTGAGCAAAGTGTCTCATTTTTTGGTTCATTTGTCTTTCAGTCCTTGACTTTCATACCTCTAATACATCCCCTTTTCTTGCACAGAAGTGCTAGAGTTAGTGTTAATGATGTGCATGTTTTGACACTAATGCAAGAACAGATACAGGGGTAACATTGCTTTATTCCTCAGCATGTGTTGACTGGCTTTGGGATGAAGTTATTACTGAAAAGGAAATATAAGATGGGTTATAATAATTAGTAAACAGGTGATCTCTCTTTTGGTTCTTTGCTTACTGTAATCGTGTCATGACTGAACAACGGATAATCACATGTTTACTCTAAAATATAAGTTAGAGAATTATTTGTGGATTTTCTTCTGCATGTGGATGTTCAGGCACACACATGCAATGAAAGTGCCAAACACAAAGAGCAGAATCTCCTTGTGAGGTATGGCTATCCTTGCACAGATAAAGCGATATGGCTGAGAAGCCTGTTTTAGTCTTCCTAATTGTAAAGTTATCTCTGTGTCTTAAGTAAAGCGGTAGTCTCCCAAGCTCATAATAAAGGCTCTTAACAGACCGCTTTCATAAGGTAATGTTTTGTATGAGTGCGTATCAGTACTGAGTCTCTTTTGATCAGACCAGTCCTTTAGCATTGATGCAGACAGCCCCTCTTGCTCACTGTCAGTGCAGACTAGAAACCATTCTGCCCTAAACAAACAAAGCACAGCGTTGGTCCCAGCAGCAAACAGCACAGCCCTCTCAGTAAACTGCTGGAGAGGAGCTGTTGAAGTCTGGGGAATCGGCAGTGTTTGTGTGAAACTACAGACCTTTGCATGGCTGTGATAGCTGAACGATGCCTCTCACTGGCTTCTGCTGAATATCACTGCAGGCTTTTGGTAGATGCTCTTGCTTTCTCACCTCCCTGACCCTCAGCAGTACATGAAGGCTGTTGTGGCTGTTTGTCTGCAGCCTTACTTGATCAATATCTGTTATCTTTTCCACATTTCAATCAATCCCCTCCCCCTTTTCACGTTCCCGTGTTGGGAGTCACAGCGACTCAGAGGGCTGATGACTCAAAGCCTCATATCTCATGCCCCCAGGTGGCCCACGAGTGAACTTCAGCAGCCCACTTGACACCTTCTTAGGAGCGCTTAGCTCGGCTTAGCTCCTCTGATACAACTAACAACTGTGACAGATAACTGCACAGGCACAGCCATACATCTCATGCTGAGCATAAAGAAGCAGGAGAACACAAACAACAAGCCTCTGACCTCAGCACTTTGATGATGTGAGTGCAAAGGAAGCTGAAATCACACCAGAGAAAAAAGCTGTGATTATTATTTGCAGACATCTCATGTTTTTGTGTTCCCTAAGCATCTCTGTGTCTCTCTTCCTACAGAAAGAGAAGAAGGGAGGAGGTCTTCTCAAGCTGCTCTCCGGTGCAGCGGCCAAAAAGAAGTCCCGCTCGCCCCCCTCCGTGTCTCCCACACATGAGCCGCATTCCCCGGCTGCCGCCGCCTCTGAGGCCCTGGTGGCTGGTGCGATGGGCTGCACCCCCGACCTGCACCCGGTGGGCAGCCACGGCCGCGCGGGCTCCTGCCCCATTGAGAGCGAGATGCAGGGTGCCATGGGGATGGAGCCCCTGCACAGGAAGTCTGGCTCACTGGACCTTAACTTCTCCGTGTCGCCACCGGCCCGCCAGCCTTGCTCCTCACTCCTGGCCATACGACCTGAGCCCAAACCTCTGTCCCGAGAGAGGTAGGGAACACTCTCACTCACAGACCATATGCATGGAAACACAAACTATAACTCTCTGACTCTGTTCTGTCTCTCTCTTGATCTCTCTCTTTTCTCTCTCCCTCTCAAATTCAAATTCAAAAGTGCTTTATTGGCATGACAAATAATTCAGTATTTGTATTGCCAAAACAATTGTTATGTATATGGATCACATAGATACAGCAATTAGATATAAATACAAGTAGTAAGGAAAATCTGTAAAAGAACTCTGTCTTTTTCTCTCTCTCTGTCTATCTGTCTGTCTGTCTATCTGTCTCTCTCTCTGTGTCTCTTTCAATCTCTCTTTGTCTCTTTCTTTCTCTCTATCTCACTATCTCTCTCTCTCTCTCTCTCTTTTTCTCGCTCTGTCGCACCAATATTATGAAAAAGTGTTATGATCTCTCTAGACCTGACCACAGCTCTCCTCTCACGCAAGCCATTTAATCAGAATTGTCTCTGTGAATACTGAAGTTCACCAGAGGCTAATATCTACTTAATTACAAAGATTGCAGCTTGCCTATTACCGGGATCACTTAAATTATAATGACCCAGAAAGGAAGATGTGTGATATATACACACGCAGCTGATGCCCGGCTACTGAAATTCACTCTGCATCCATAATTCATGAGAGATGTGTTCCACTCAGATATGAGGCCTGCAGCGATGTGTCAGGGGGCTAAGTTCACAGACCTCCACTCGAAGAGTAGACTGAGAGGGTGGTGGTGGTGGTGGATGGCATGAGTCACATTTGTTATTCATTTAATTTCTGGCCAATTTTCAGCATCATCCTTGAGCCGACACAGACAGGAAGGGAGAGTAACAGGGAGAGAAACAGAGAGAGATGTGGAGTGAGGTGATGAGTGAATATGAAAATGAGATTTTGAGATTTCTTATCACATCATCAGCAATATGCAATCCTATGTTGAAATGACCAATGTCTCTCCCTCTACCCCTCTCTGTCAGTATACACTATCAGTGTATACAGTATTCAGTATCATTTATTAGCGTCACACTTGTTCCCAAAGGGTTTCTGTTTTAACATCTCCAAAGACATGAAACATAGAGGTACAAACTTGAATGTTCAGGCATGGTTTTACTTATCACCGTTAAAAGGGTCTGTAATTTTGTTCTACCAGAAAGAACACAGCCCCAGAGTGTGGAGGGGAGGTGGGGTTGGCACAGAGGTGGTGCCAGGGTGGCTGAATGGAGATGGACATGGCGGCAGGTTGAGGGTCTTAGTGTTCCTGATCCCAGAGTTCTGCACGGGCAGCAGGAAAAAGAGGACGGAGACTAGTACTATTAAACTCCTTCATTTATATTCATTATTCAGAATACATTAGATTTTCCTGACTGCTTTGCAGTAGAGAGGTGCATAAACCATAAATTGACAGAGTGAGAGTGAGCAAAAGAGAAACAGAGATAGAGAGACAAAGAGAGAGAGAGATGACAAGTTTTTAATAACTCTATGTCTTTGTATTTTGGTCAATTGTACTGTAAATCACCATCATCAGGATACTGTTTTCTGTGAGAATGTTAATAACTTAATAACTCCATACAGAACTGTACTCTTGGAGTACACAGCATCCACAGATGTTGTTGATAACTTGGTTATGTATTATAAAGCCGGCCACTAGACAAAACAATCAAAACTACATTGCCAGATGCTATTGTTGTAAACAACCACAGTTAAAAGTGGCATCCCAGGTATGTGTGTTTATGCATACATGCATGAGTGTGTGCGCACGTGTATGTGTGTGTGTGCAGGCCAAATACAACCTGGCATTATGGTACCCACCACCATGTATAATGCATCCTGACCATTATGTGCACCTAGAATCTGTTGCACACATTATAAACAGCTGTAGCATGTACAAGGGACTCTACACTGCACGTCATAACTGTATTCTTAACCTCATTGCCAGTATGGTTAAAGCAGCCTTTCCAGACAATGTGCCTATGTATAAACACTCACGCATAGTGCCAGAATGGTTTAATAGCTCTGATGATGTGTTTTGTAACATCCCTAACACACTGATGTTGAGTTTCTGGATAACAACAGAAAGCCGGTGATGGTCCTTGAAATAGGGTGTGTTTATGATGGGTATATGGACATGGCCTTTCATGATAAGATGACCAAGTACCAGTCCCTACTTACAAAGATCAGCAATATGGGCTACTCGTGTAGGCTGATTGTACTGATATTTGGTAGTTTGGGACATGTTCACAGACTAACTACGAGTGGGTTACGACTGGCAGGGCTAACTAAAGGAAAATCCAAAAAGCTGGCAAGGTTTTGCTCTGTATCAGCGGTAATAGGCAGCCTTGCTGTGTGGCGCAGGCAATGTTTTTTGTACCCATGATTGTCAAAGCAGTATTAGACATCTGAAAAATACTTGAATCCTGTCTATGAAACATGTGATTGGTGGGTTCAAATAAAGAATTCAAATGTGTGTGATTAAGTGTGTGTGTGTATGTGTGTGTATGTGGGTCTTTTAGTTTGAGAGAGCTCTGGTGCTGTTGTCTTTCCCAGCTCTTGCCCTAATGATGAGTAATAACTGCAGTCCTTGGGTCCTCAGTGTTAGCCCAGAAAACAACCTTAGTCACCCCAGCTGCCCACTCACTCCCAGCCCAGTGATGCTTCTGGTCAGAGCTGCCTGTGTCGGAGCTCTGTCACTCCGGCTCACTTAGCTCTCCTGCACCACAAGACACTGTAGCAAAGCTCTCTGCATTCAATGAGGCGAGATAAGGCTGTACCCTTTCCTCTAGCAGAGGTCACCTGCCTACCATGTAGGAGTTATTGTATCCTCTCCTGTTGACTTAAACCTTTTTGTTAAGCGTCATGCATCACTAACATCACTGTAAGGTGTGCAAGCACACGGCATTGCACACCATGTGTGTATCTTGCCTCCAAGAGAGGGCATCTTGGGATGCTGGGAGAGCACACAGATTTCCAGGCCAGGCCATCCATCTCCTGAGAAACCCGGTGATGGCCCACATCACTCTTCACTGAGTCCTCAATGGCAGGCCACACCCTCAGCGCACCCATATATTCTGGGCTTATGAGCCCTGACAGCCTTTCAGAGAACCACACTTAGCCGCTCACTCTCCCACCCCATCCACACACACACACACACATGCACATGCACACACGCACGCACACCACCACCACCACCCCCAACCAGGATCCATGATGCACAGAGTCCATCAAAGCCATCCATCGATTTTCTTTGCTCTTTCAAAATTGCGTCATCAAACTGAGCTTAGGGCTGTGCTGCAAATAATATTGCAGGCGTTTTTGCAAGAGTAGCAGTAGACACGTTTGCGTGTAATTACAGGAGCAAAATCCAGGCTGCGTCCCGGGAAAATCAATGCTGAAAGCACACAGTCAAATGTGTTTGTTCCCCTGGGACTGTGGGTCACTCTAAAAAAGAGGCCATTATCACCATAAGCGTCATCCCTTTATGAAGATTTCAATAAATGTGACATTTACATTCAGGCTTTTCGGGAAGAAACAGCCTTACAGTTACTTTAGGGTACAATTACTATATGCAAACTGCCATTACCGATAAGTGCCCCCACTGAAATATTCATGGCTGTCGTCATCAAGTCATCATGCTTTTAGTTTGTACTGTGCTGTGAGGCGATGCACTTATCTTTGAGTTATGATTTAAACACTTCCCTCATTGACAGACATTGACACATCCACATATTCACCATTTTCATTCCAACTTTCAGCGGCAACTTGTTTATAATACACATGGTGTGCAATGGCAAGCAGCACCTGCGTCCCATCACAGTCCCATCTGATGCACACACACACATACGCACACTAGAGTTGGATGTCTTGAGACCAGATCCTTCTGTCTTGTCTTGGTCTCATTGTCTCAGACTGACATAAGTCATGTTTTGATTAGGGAAGGTTACAAGTAAAGTGGTTGTCATGGTCCTCTCACCCCATGTGTGTCCACTGCAAAACTGAACGTTCATCGGACCTCATGTAAAAAAAGGAAAACTTTGTGTCTCAGACCAGTGAACATGACTCATTGCAGGCTTGCATTGATTTGTGGATTAATTAACCTGTGGAATATTAGCCCATTTATGTCCATGTTTTCATAACGGTATCTGTTATGAGCAGGATTAGTAAAGTTAGCCAAATAAATGTTTTGCATACACACACACACACACACACAATCACAGACACACATCCAAATACACACACACGAACACAGTCTTATACACAATTTGGTGCAATCCGAAACCATTTGACCAAAGACAGTGAGATGCGGGGCAACCGCCATCAGCCAGACATCAGCAGAATTGCGAAATCTGTCTTCTCTGGCGCTGCTGTCTAGGTTTACCTCCAGCCCTCAAAACAAGGGATCTTTCATGTCTGCGCCTGCAGATGCGGCCCATAAATCCCGCTCATCAAACAGGGCCTGTGTGTTTCCGCTACCGAGGCACAGCCCATCCGCCAGCCCAGCCTCTCCTGTTGAAACCTGTAAATCAGGAGCCTCTGGGCCCATTTGATGTGGGCTTTTTCGTGCATATGCATTACAGATCACTTGCAGGAGACTTCCTGTTTCGTCTGCCTCTGTTGTCCAGGTGCGGTGAGTGCCTCAAGATGTGTTTTACTATTACTCTCCCTCTGATCTCTTTCTCTCTCTCTCTGTCTCTCTGCAGGTACCGAGTAGTGGTTCCCTACCCTCCCCAGAGTGAGGCTGAGATCGAGCTGAAGGAGGGCGACATCGTCTTCGTGCACAAGAAGCGGGAAGATGGCTGGTACAAAGGCACTCTTCAGCGCACTGGCCGCACCGGCCTCTTCCCTGGGAGCTTTGTGGAGATCTTCTGAGTTTTTCGGAAGAACTGGGGAATGGCTGACCACCAGGTTCACCAGCCTCACATTGCAGTGGCGCTGGTGGAGGTGGAAGTTTGCTGGGTGGATGGGATCTTTTTCTGAATTGGCACTTTCAAGATGGCTTCAGAAAGGAACCTTTTCCAAAGAAGTCATCCACAGTGGTGCCATTGAATCATGCATCCTGCATCGTGAAGACTTAAAAAGCTTAAAACACATTGGAAGAGACTCTTTGTGTCAACATAAACCAACGTGAACAAAACAGCAGTGAATTTTCCATACGGTGAAGGCACAGACAAGAGCAGCACAAGACTCGACGGGATAGTCACTCACTGCCATAGAAATCTGTGAGATCTTTCTCCCACATGTTTTCCACACCTGAAAGCACAGTGAAGGCAAGGTGATCGGAGCCTTCTTGGTTAGAGAATATGTAGGGGAGAGAACGCATACATGTGGTGACACACACACTTAAACACACACCCACACTCACACACAGGGTGCTATTTGTGGGGGGGGGGGGGGGTGGCGACCCCTTATGCTTTTCATATCCCTACCTGTACCTAATCCCGTAATAGCAATTAATGCAACAGACTTAACTTAAAACCTAACGATCTAAAAACATGGGCCCATCTAGTATCAGAGTAAGCAATGCAATTAGGCTATTGCACCGCGCATCTACGCAACACAAAATATTAAACATTGTAATATTTTTGTGAGGGTACTTGGCTGAGTTACAGCAGTAGACAAAACAGGCCCGAGATAAATATGAAACACATTCAGAGCAGCATATCGTCCTATTTGACAGGACCCGTGCACATAATAACTAGATCCACATCTAAGAATGATAGCACAAGAAATGATGGTGTTGCGCTCATGTACAGGACGGTTTCAAGCCTCATGATGAAGTATAAAAGCTCAGATGCTAGCTAGACCTTGCTAGCGACTCATCTCAGACATGTGTGATAGGAGGGTGCATTGAGCCTGTGTGCTTCGCCACATGGGGAGATGGTCGTGAGTGGTTTGCTGTCAGCGCAGATGGGTCAGTCAAGTGCCCAGCTTGTTCCAGCATTGTTTTGTTTGTTGGTTTGTTTTTGGGCGTACAGATTCGCTTTCAACACTGCCTACAGTGAAAATATTGTATTGATAGATTGCAGAAGTAAACCGTTGCTGCAAAGTTAAAAATATAATGTTAATTTCCATTAATTAAAAACAGCATCCCCCCTTTGCACCCTGCTAACACATACACACTCACATGCACACCTACAGACACACACCAGACACACACATACACACACACACACACACACACACACACACACACGCATATGCCTACACAGGCACACACACAGAAAACCTCCAGAACTCCTCAGTTCAGTGAAGCCAGGCTCAAGCAGTGCCTTCCATCTCCGGACCTGCCAACACCAGAACCAGCCTCTGACTGAGCCACAGCCCTCCAGTGCAGGGCACACCCAGCTTGTGTTAATGACATGCATTGTTGTTCCTCTTCTATTTCCTTTTTTGGTCTCGTGAAGCAGCTGCTGTGTACTTGTTGGATCCCCACCCACACACACCCAACCTACTCTACCCCTATCGCCACAGAAACATACACACACACACACGGACACATGTACACACCCACATAGACAGGCACAGACAGGCAGGCAGGTGCCACACACACACACACACACACACACACACCACACACACACACACACACACACCACACACACACACACACACACACATACACAGACACACAAACACACACACATAAACACATACACACACACACATTGTTTGCATGGATTCCCATTTAGTTCAGATCTCCAGAGTTGTGAAGCTCTCCACTAATTCCCTGTGCCCTTGTTTCAGTCATCAAAAGTGCTTAACATGGTAATTGTTATCACCCTAATAAAAGTCCTTGCACTCCATTTTTATATATAATCTGAAATATAGGTACCCAGCACAGCAAATGTGGAAAAACAACCAAAGCAGAGGTGTCGCAGAGACCACAGACTGATTATGATTGGGGAATGAGGTTGGGAAGTGATGACAGTTATTCTCTTGGAAGAATGGAGCGACAGCAGCAGTTCCACTGTTTCTCTTTCTGATGACTGAAGTGAGCCGAGCATATCTGTGACGATCCTGTCATCCTGTTCTGATCTGCCTCAGTGTGTCCCCAGTCATACTTCTTCTCATGACACGACACATAAAAAAAGAGCTGATAAATTTCAATGTGCGGCTTTTTGTATGGCTACTGTAGTTGTAAGGTCAGTGGGTAACTTAACATGATTTTTTACCATTTTTGACGAGTGTTTTACTCTATACATGAATTTCCATGTACCTGTACTAAATGTGTCTTATGGATACAATGAAATGCTACATGTTTTTGTTTTGTTATGTTTTGTGTTGTGTAGCAAAGTCCCTTCCCCCCATGCTTGTTTTAAAAGCGTGTGCTAATGGATGCTCTTCTGCTCCACTTTCCTCTCGAGTGGGCTCGCAAAACCTGTTGCACCTGTGATCGGAGTTGAAAAAGCACAGACTAGGAAACTACCACTCCATCAAAGGCCATGAGGAGAAGGCTTTTGCCAATGTTTTCAGTGTGGAAGCAGCTGGCACTCAAAGCACATAATTACTTTTCTAGGCAAGCAGCCATGTTGCCTCGCTAAGGCAGGCCAGCAAGATTGTTTAAAAAGGCTGGTTTTCTAAAACCGCTCTGCACAGTAGTATAGGCAATGGCTAGGCCAGAGTGGATTAGACACCTGTGGGCCCCAAACACCTACACACGTGTGGTAACATTGTCAGCTCATGCCCCAGATAAACCAATCAGGACAACGCACAACCTTTAAAGGTTTTAAATCTTAAAGGCACAGACTGAATTTATGACAGTCTGGCTGTGCATGTTGCATTGACACTACAGAATTCTCTTCAAATAGACTGAAAATATAATATAGAGCACAAAAAGAATAGACCCACATGTAATCTCTGTAATCACATTGGCAATCTCATTGGGATTGGTGTCAACCCACAGTAGATTGTGGAAACTGTTGGGGGATTTGTCACTTACCACAGCAATGGGGGGATTAACAAAGATTACAGCCCATTGGAAAATCAAAAGCATAGAGATTAAGACCATTCCCATCACACTCTTGGCCATGAGAATAGATAGCACATGGGAGGAACACTCTTTTCCCCCACATTCATCCTATTCTAGACCTTTCTATCCAATGTCAGCAGTGATGATTGATCTCCTTCTCCAGGGACAAAGGTGGCAGCTTCCTGTAAGGAACTGATTGCCTCGGTCCATTCTTCATCATTAGGGTTATCAGCGCCAGTAGAGCACAGCCCTGTCCTAACCCTGAGAGAGCTTGGGGTAATGGTTCAGGAAGAGGATGCAGGTGGAGAGAGGAGAAGAAAGATGTATGGGTCCTCATGAAGAAGATTGGCCATCTTAGCCAACCCTCACTTCCTTTTGCTCCATGGTCCCTAGTTTAGGCTGTGCGCCCTGGCCAGTCCTGACACCTCTTCTCAATCTCTGGTGCTGTCCCCATCTCTATCCTCCTTATTGCCTTGAACTAAGCGAACAAATACAATGCAGTGGTATTATGGTTGTGAAGCGACTGTGTACAGTTGTGTTTTTTTTCCTTGTTTGTCTTTGGTTTGAAATGTCAATATTTCAAGAAAAACAAGGTATTTTTCCCTGTGAATCATGTGAATGTAGGAGGGCATTGTCTCTGGGCAAGAAGCACAAATCCATCTCCATGTTGGAAATGCAGCTTTTTGTTGACGCTGAAGATTGGTGAGCAGGACTGAGCAGCTGTTCTCCATCTGCGTGTCTTTGTCCTCTGACGCTCCCATGGATTTGGATTCAGTGTGAGTTGTACGACCTTCGTGACAAGAACATGCGTACCTCTGAATGGTGAAAAATGGTGAAAATGGTTTTTTAGAGGAGTTTTGTCAAGCATGAAAAATCATGCATAATTATAAAGAGGAGTTTTACATTGCTACATTGAAAAAAGTATAAATATATAAATATATATTGTGAATACATATTTATGGGCCATTGGTAAAGAGTTTAGATACTGAGGAATATTTCCTCTACTCTTGGTAACCTGCATTGGATTCATTTACATTTTGTCTTGTATTAACTACATGTTGTTTGTTTGGTTTTTCATGTCAAGTGCATTTAAGCAATAAATGCCTTTGTTTTGAAAGAAAGCTTGCTTTTCTTGATTTTTATTTTTATGTTTCTAATGGTCCAAAATTCCTTAGTATGAAAAAAAATAAATCTCAACTCTTTGAAAAATATGCAGTGCATGATGAAGAAACTCAGTTAGTAGACTAGCTTGGACTGGGTCTAGTGAGTGAGGTGAGTGTTTAAGTAAAACCTCAGCTCCTGATTTTCACAATGCTCCGGCTCAGGCAGACTCTTACTCCTACCTATACCCCCAGAGTGACCTTTGCTTCACACGCTTCCAAACCAGTCCTGGCCATCTCCGCTGGCTCAAGGAAAACATGGTTGCATCAGGGTGTCTTAATCGGCATTAGAGATGCTGTGTGCCAGTTTTGGCTAAAATGCCACTCTGCCCCAACATCCACACAATAGTTTTCCTCTCTCTGATGGTTACCTTGGAGTAGTGTATTTGGTGTTTACTCTATCACACCTTCATTACAAGAGCTGTTTTTTTGTCTTGGTCTTTTGTGTGCCATTTCCATGACTGTCCATATTTGAAGTATCATATCCTGGTGCCTTAAAGCACTAGGGTTTTTGTAATTGGAAATATCAGATCCTCTGACATAGGGGTGCCGAATCCCCAGAAATGACAGACCAATTTCCCTTGCCAAACATTGCGGTGCAGAGGAATCACTCCAGAAGGCTGTCTACCATGGACAATCTAAATGCAAATGCCAGTGATTATTTCCAGGGTCTCTGTCAGTTGGAGAAGTTATTTGGAAGAGAAAAGGTGCATGTTGACCATTGGTTTGTTTAAAATTCTTGGCAGGATAGTGGCAGTGCTCACTATTCGGGGACAAGTCTATAAACTGAGCCTGTTCTTTTCTATAGTCTATGACGGAGAAATTTTACAAACAATAAATGCTGAAGGGATGCTCCAGGAGCAAACACCAGTTATTCACATCCATTCTCCCAGGCTACAGAAATGCCTTACTCTGTTTCTCAGATGCCTCTCCTACTACTAAGAGCACTACTCAAGTGGATATTGAAATTTAAGGGCATCTCCCTAAGACTCCTCAAGACATTTTTGGCATGTGTCCACTACTTGAAAGGGTAGACTGCTCAATGAAGAGCAATGAGTTTCAGCTTGTGACAAAATAGCAGAGAAATAGCAATGTATAGAGGTTTTATTTTTCAGTCCATAATGGACATTTACACTTTTATTTTAAATAGGAGTGTATACAGCCGACACTCCAGGGGGTTATTCTCTCATCCTTGCACTTTAGCAAATGACTGCTTGACACAAGAAAACCAGTCGTGAGGAATGATCAGAACAGAGGCAAAGGAAAAAACTGTGTGCTTTTCAGTTATTCAGGACATCACTTCTTCAAAAAGAAAGTGCAGAAGAAGCACAAGTCAGAAGTGCCTTACCCCCATGTTCAAGTTCACCTAAAGGCAATAAATATAACCCAGTAATCAGATTTACATTACTGTACAAAGCTGCCATGGAATTTATCATTACATTCACTTCCTACACAATCAGGTAACACTCTCTCTTGCTGGTTACCTTGGCAACTAGTCTGAGAAGTGATGTGTTTTCATCTAGGTTCTGTAGTCAGTTTGCCATTTCAAGATTTGTCATTGGATGTGTAATGAGATGAAAATAATTATAAAAAATAAAGCAGTTACTCAGACTTAACGAAATATATCTTGCTTAACAGAGTTTGATTTCGAATGTAGGTCATGTTTTTTTTACCATGCTGTTTTTTATACATTAGTGCCATCTAGTGGGTCTTTTGCAAGCTGTCATGAGGTTGAAAATATCAAGGCCAGTTATAGTTTTTACCAATCATTTTCACACATACCATGTCTACTTTTTCAAAACTCTCAACACTTTTTGCAATAACCATAGACTATGGGAGCCAAACACTGTTCTCTTTCGCACTGATTTGACACAAATGCATTCAATCACTACTTCAACCAAAATTAATTAGTACTTCTCTCAGTTGATGTTCATGACCAACTAAATAATGTACAACTGCACGTAATTTTGCAGACATTTGGATACTCTTAGCAAAATAGTTAACTTTACGGTCAAAATCTAAAAGAAATACAAGACAATGTTACAAAACACAACATTTTGGATTTTGTCACACAAATGAAATAATATAGTTGAGACAATAATCTTTTTGCCAAATAATTATTATAGTATGTCTGTGTAGATTCTCAGTTATTCAGGTCATGGCAGTCAAAGGAGTTGAAGCATTTTGGATGTCAAGCTCCAAGAAGAAGTCCAGTTGCTCATTTGACTAATTATTATAGTAATAACTAGAATAGCACTCAGAGAGCGCAGACCTCCTCCAAGGCAGCTGACATCTCCACCTTATACCATCCCCACCTGAAGACTTTTTGTTTGATGGGTAAATTAGAAAAATCCTGGATCTAGATGGTGATCCGGATCACCACCAAAAACTAATCAGTTTTAAGTTCAACTTCTGATCTCCCTGATAATTTTGTCAAAATCCATCCAGAACTTTCTGAGTTATGCTATTAGCAAACAAACAAACAAACAAACAAACGGACAGACAAACAAACAAACCAACACCGGCAAAAACATAACCTCCTTGGCAGAGGTAAAAACCACTCAGAGAGCGCAGACCTCGGCCAGGAAGCTCAGATCACCACCGAAATCTAATCACTTTGAAGATAGCCACAAGAGGGCGACAGTTCTATGGGGAACAATTTGGCCCTATCTCACAATGGTGAAGATTCCTTTAAAAAAATCCTGGATCCAGATGGTGATCCGGATCACCACCAAAGACTAATCAGTTCTAAGTTAGCCAACTTCTGATCTATCCTGAAAATTTTGCAGAAATTCGTCCAGAACTTTCTGAGTTATGCTGTTAACAAACAAATGGACAAACAAACCAACGCCAGCAAAAACATAACCTCCTTGGCAGAGGTAATTAGCACTTTTAAATTGTATAGTATTTTGAATTGTTATAGCTTGTTACCAGGTATACGAAGAGATTACATTTGCATGTTTATGTGCAAAACATTATCATATAGAAAGTTGATATTGGAGTTGGTGTGTATTCTATTACCAGCATGTACTATAAGTCATGGCCTATCCAAAATACAGCAGCACCATAGGTCAGCATTATAGTAGGTAAGGCCACAATCAACTTTTACAGACAACAATTATCTTTACATTTACAACATATATTACATGGATTTCCTTTTGTAGTGAAACATACTGTAATTTCAGGAACTCCAATTGATACAGGTAGTGAGACTTAAAGGAGAACTTCGGTGTACAATGAAAATTGGCATGTTAAAACATCATACTGGTTGGTATGTGTACTGAGGGGCAAAATTGATGTAGCCTGTTGCTTTCAGAGTTTAACTATTTTTTATCGTTTGTCCCAGAAGGCTAACAAGGGAAGTGGTAGGTACCCTTAGACGAAGCATGACAACTACGCTATTTTTATGTTTATTTAAAAAACTGTTCTTACATAAAGTAGTTTGCAGTTGTTTCTCGCCGCCGCCATGATAAAAGTCCAAACAAGTCGATTGTACTACCTCTCCTCCTATTCTTCCTGCTGGTTCGTGTTCGTCAATCGACTTGTGCGGACTTTCATCATGGCGGCGACGAGAAACTACAGCAAGGTACTGTCTGTCAAAACTGTTTTATTAATAAATGTTGTGTACACTTACAAAGTTCTGAGTGCCTCGTTTTTAATGTCAGGGCCTTTGTTGTACTACCGATGGAGTGTGGAGTTTTTTCGAGCTGTTTTAATGGTTTAAAAATAGCGTCGTCGTCGTGCTTCGTCTAAGGGCATCTACCACTTCCATTGTTAGCCTTCTGGGACAAACGATAAAAAATAGTTAAACTCTGAATGCAACAGGCTAAATCAATATTGCTCCTCAGTACACATGCCAAATCGATATGATTTTTTAACATGCCAATTTTCATTTTACACCGAAGTTCTCCTTTAACCTTTTCTGCTGTGGAACACAATGTGATACATTTAAGCACAGGGTGAACTGATTTCTTTTAGGACATTGCATTGAGACAAGTGTGAAAATGATTGGCAAAAACTGTATAAGATATTATAAGAACTGCAGCTAATAAAAACTACATATGCTGGATTCCATAGTTCATATGCTGTAAGGAATGCACTGTGAAATACACTGTAAAAAGTGATGTGTGGAACCATCTAGAGGACTTCCGAAGTCAACTTGATGTATCCATCCTTTTTACTTTTGGTTTTAATTTGCCTTATTTCAGCATTACGCCATGGTTTCAAATGCTTAGAAAATAATACCAAATTGAACAAAAAATCCAAAATTGGTTTTATGTTTTGGTTTTTGCAGTAGACTTAAAACCTCATTCATTCAGTAGACCCCCAGCCCCAGTCTCTGTATATCCATATTGCTAGTGTTTAAGTACTGATCTTGAAGTGGGTCGACAAAAGCTAAAACTGAAGACATGGATGGCTACTAAGCAGTTGAATAATTCTGAATTTGGCACATTAAATACAGTACATCATATTTAGTAAACTAATTTATTTAACCCACAAATGCTGAGGTTTATCACTAGTTTAGACATCCTCTGCTAAGATCACAAACAGTCCTCATGCGGGTTTGCATGCCAGTCAGTGCAGTCAGCCTGCACCTGATCTGTGTCTAATGACTCCTATCCAAAGGCAAAGACTGTACCAGGTAGGACTAATAGGCCCTATAGACTTTTTGGAGCCAAAATGGCTGAGAAGACCAATTCCTCCACTGGTCATCTGGAAATGCCTCAAGTTTCTGCAGTAAAAAACTAGCCCAGAGTTTAAAAATATGATCGACCATATCACTTCATAATAAAATGAGGCTTTATAATATTTTCTTGGTGTCTCTTACTTTTATCCTGAGTTCATTTATCGTGTTAGCACACTGGCAGCCTCAGTGGGGTCTTCTTGCAGTGTGGCATCAATGGTGAAGGTACTAACAGTTAGTGATGGGGATGAGACTGTCTATGTCAAGACCACGTCAAGATCAAGTCTTTGAAGGGTTGAGACAGAGACTGTTGGTTTTCAAATGCAGTCAAGACCAAATCTTTGATGAAGCAAGAAAGAGTCTAGATCGAGTCTGTCAGGAGTCGAGACCAAGTCGAGTCGTTTTCATAACCATGATTTACATAATATCATCCCAGACCAAATTAAACTGGGAATTACTTACAGGAGCAATCTGGCACACTCTCGTCTACTTAACATTTTTACAATCATTAAACAACTGCAATCAGAGATGGCAACTTGGTCCCCCATGTGGACGGACAGGGTCATTGCGGGTGGACAGACACACACACACACACACACACACACACACACACACACACACACACACACACACACACACGAACAGGATCACTGCAATACCGGGGGACCAGGTAAAAAATTCCTACTGTATGCATCATTTTCCTAATTTATGCCAATTTATCATTTCCAATATTATAACATATTTCCAATATTTCTAAGATTTAATAATTTTGAGAATACACTAAAATATAATATTCAATATCCTTTAAAACTTTATTCCTTCCTAATAAGTACATAAGTAAACAATGATCACAAGTACAACAACACAACTAGAACACATACGCTCATCTTGGCTCTGTCTGTGATCGCACCAACAACTGAAGTGAATCCAGGCACTGACAGTCATTGAATACAGAATTTTTGCATTCCCATTTTCAAATAATGCCCATCAACATTCCATATTTTTGTATTATTTAAATGTATTTGCAATGATGGATAATTGGATTTTTTGTTAACATGAACATAAAAAATCTGTCGGTCTCGAGTCTTCTCCTTCCCGAGTGACCTACCGAGCGAAGATCAAGTCTTTGAAGGGTCAAGTCCAAGACGAGGACTTGAGTACTACATCACTACCAACAGTTTACAGAAGCAAAGGTTGTTGGTCCTTTTGGGCAACTAACCAGTGTCTAATGCCAGTGAACATCCACTGGCAGAGCAGGTGCTGCAGTGCCATCTCAATAATCAGCCAGCTGGCCTGCTCTCTGTCTGTGATTTTGAGAACATGCAGGGCCTTGCCTACCACAGTTCGTGCAACCTGAACCCATACACTTCTACTAACTATGCGACGAATTGGCCCACCAGCTGTATCTGAATAAGGTACATCTCAGGTGACCCCTTTGTTGTAGGAGAACCATAGAGAATATGGCAGCTGATTTCAAGGTCATCAGATAGCAGGTCTGGCTCATCACTGAAATTAGCCCTAGGTGGAGTGTTGGTGAACGAGTATTTTCTTTAGCGGCCTGGACAAGGAACACTAGCTCCATCTGTGGCTGTCCCAGAGACACAGCCTTGGTTGGCCTAATCCAGGCTTTTTGAGTTTCAGTGTATGACCATGACCCCTCCCAATAAATCCCATTTATGGTGAAGAATGACATCTCTGTCAGACTAACCAAACACCAGGTGTGCTTAGGTGAGGATGTGTACCACTTTAGCTTTGACCCCATGGCCACAGACAGATGTGTTGTGTGCAGATATGCTGTGTGCCCTGTTCATATCTGCAGTGTGGCCTGGGGAGTACATTGAGTATGTAACTTGGTGAGAGAGCTGGCCATTCAGCCACATGTTGCCAACCCACACAAACTGTTGGACACACCCCAGTGGCCTTCCCCGACCATGGTCCGCAGTGTTTCTGGGAAGATACGCATTCCCAACTTCACTGACTGGCCACAGGTGGTCCAAAAAATTCCCATTTCTGCTGTGTGTACACTACCTATGTGCCTTCACCCAGCCACACAGACAACTCACCAAATGACACCTCAAAGCCTGTCATGTCTGTCAGTCCTGTCCTGCACTCTGACCACTCTGACCCTGTCCTGGATCCAGATGGCATCAGGTCCTCTAAGGTCAGAGACAGGTTCCGTATATTATAACAGGAAATTTGACAAGGCGTTTCACCCACAGTTTAAAAGCTATAATGGCGCTGTGGGCTAGAGTGAATATGGGTCCAGTCCAGCCCCCGCAGTGCACATGCAGGGTTCTTTAGTACTCCAGAGGTCAGCTTCAAGAACTCCAGGCTCAGCTCGATGCGCTGGAGGGGATGGGTGTCTTCAGGAAGACTGAAGATGTCAACATTAATCCATCTGTTATTGTTATAAAGCCTGGAGGTGGTTTTCGCCTTGTCACAGCTTTTGCTGATGTGGCCGGCTACAGCAAACCGCAGCCCTTCCTCATGCCTGATGTAAACTCTACAATGGTAACCGTTGACTTCAGGAACAACCCTGCTACTCACCCCCCTGTTGTCACCCTATAAATATGTTTCTACAGCTGGGTGTTGCAGAAGCGTATTAATTCGGATAGGTTTGGTATCGTAGCAAAACAAAGCCACGGGCCTTTTCCTTGTAGGAGGTTTACCACTTGTTAAGAGTTTGCATACCCAAGTAAGTGGTTAAAAATTAGTGACACATACCTAAGTAAATAACTGTTATTTCTGGAATACCCCACAGAGGAGGAAATCCCCGCTTCATAAAGTAAAACATATTTGATCCAACCGTTTTCTGAGCCAGCTGAACTGTAACAGTTGGCAGCTAGTTTGTGGCAAGACCATGTAGACTGTCATACAGGAAAAAGAAGAACACACTATTTTATGGTACAGCAGTTCTTTTCAAAATAAAAATTGTAGGCTAGTTATGACAGACTACATACAGTAAGACATACTTACAGGCTTATATTTAGGGTTGGGGTAAAGGCCTAGGTGAAGTTAGGGTTAAACATCTCTCTCTCTCTCTCTCTCTCTCTCTCTCTCTCTCTCTCTCTCTCTCTCTCTCTCTCTCTCTCTCTTTCTCTCTCTCTCTGACACACACGCACACAGACCACACTATCAAACACAGTAACACACACTCCTTCACACACAGGCACACACACAGGTTTGTACAAAATTCCCAGCTGAATTAAGAATGACCCCTAGATTCCAATTCCATTCTTAAATTTGAATTTGAGTTGAGGTTGCAAAGAGGAATCAGAATTGCAATTCAAATTTAATTGAAGGAAGAAGAGTTGTAATTCCATGAAATTCAAAGAAATTCATGATTATGCAGGTGTATTTAGTAATGAAGCTTTACAGCACATAATATGATTACAATAAGTATTTAATGCAGATATTATTGTATGGAGTTTATGTACAGAGTACTTTATTATAGTAAATAGGCCTTTTTTACCACTTTTTTTTACTAAATTAACATTAAAAACATACTCTATAAAACTAATCATTAAAATTGTAATAACTTGGGAAAATGAATGTGTATTGTTGCATGTATGCTTAATGTTAGTGTCTGTGCTGTATTTGTAGTATTTGGAATGTAATTATCCCCATTTGCTAGAAAAAAATATGTTAAAAGTATCACATTCTCACCGAGGCGTGATTAGAATTAGTTTCTCTGAATTGCAATAAATTAAATTCCACTTCCTGTAATTCCAATTCAATTCAAAATTCTGAATTTTGTACAACCCTGACACACACATGCACACGTACACACACACGCGCACACACACACACACACACACACACACACACACACACACACACACACACACACACACACACACACACACACACACGCACACACACACACAAACACACACACACACAAACACACACACAAACACTTATACATTCATCCACAATTTTTTATGTATGTTTTCTGTGCTGTATGTATCAGTCATCATGTCTATGTCTACATCTGTTGCATCTATGTAATTGCTTTGCCAATACAAATGTTTACTGTTGTAGACCAGTACAAGTGTCAGTAAAATACGATTTCTTGGTCCATTCCCCACAACCAAATACAATATCCTCTTTTTTGTGACCCCCTATCCTCAGAACCAAAACAAAGAAGCAAGATGTCATATAAATCAAACAGTGCAACGTTTATTATTGATTAAAGGTGGACAAAGTACACCATTCCTTACGTGAGTCAAACTATAGATACTACTAGTCAAATATTACTCCACTACAAGTAAATGTTGATATGCCAATGTTCTACTTAAGTCAAAGTATGAAAGTACTTGTTTTTAAAAATACGTCAGGGTGTAAAGAAGTACTTTTAATCAGTTTTTTTGTTCATGGGACCACAGACATTATGCTAAAATCTGTTATCGGTTACTAGAACTTGGCCTGACCTGTTTTTTTTATCTTTTTTTTTTATATCACTTTTTGCACATATTTGGGCCTACTTTCATTTAAATACCCAGCTGGAGGAATAGTGACTGACATAAGATCAGGTGACGTATAGGATTGGTGTTTACATTGACAGGATCACATCCTGAGAGTGAGACCACTGTACCCCGCATACTAAGACAATTGTAAGGCAATCAATATTACATCACTCCCTTGACCATTAGATAGAGAAGTTCCAGAAAGAAGAGAGAAGTGAGAACAATGGAGTAAAGATGAGAGTCATGTGAGGGGAAAGTTGATTCAAGAGAAACACATTAATCAGTTCAGACTTAATCACTGTAAAGGCATCACCTAAAACGACCTCTTTGAGCCTGGTAATTCCGCTCCTTACAATCTTGTTTAATTCCTACTTTAACATGTCATGAATGTTTTGATCAAGAACTGTCATTACCTGCCATTATCATCATGATTACTGCCAAGTTTAAATTGAATTAATACTCAAGTAAAGTACAGATACGTGGCAACCATACTTAAGTATAGTAGTTGAGTAAATTTACTTAGTTACTGTCCACCTCTGCTATCGATCATGAAAATATCTCTCTATTATATATATATATATATATATATATATATATATATATATATATATATATATATATATATATATATATATATATATATATATATATATATATTTAAGCAATATAACACGAGTGGGAGTGAGGTTGTTGTGGAATACCCTCACGGGTGTGATTCGCCGCAGGCACAAAGCCGCAGGCTGAGTGCCGTAGGTAATCACACCGTGAGGGTATTCCACAACAACCTCACGACCACAAGTATTATATTGCTTAAATATATATATATATATAATAGAGAGATATTTTCATGATCGATAGCAGAGGTGGACAGTAACTAAGTAAATTTACTCAACTACTATACTTAAGTATGGTTGCCACGTATCTGTACTTTACTTGGGTATTAATTCAATTTAAACTTGGCAGTAATCATGATGATAATGGCAGGTAATGACAGTTCTTGATGTCATTGTCAAAAAGTACATATTTTTTCGGCTTCATCTTTGATGACTTTTCCTAATTAAATGGGGGAAACTGGGTAAACACAAAATTGACATGATAATTTATTTTCAATGTCCTGTATGCATTTTGTGCATCCTTGGGGTCAATTTGACCCCAAACTGTTTAACCTGCATAAAACAACACAAAAAATGCTGACATTTTGCACATATATGTTTCAGTTGTTTTAGATCACATTTAGGTGATCAGACCATGCACTTTTACAATCTTCTGAGATCTTCTGAGATGACCACAAGTGTTATATTGCTTATATATATATATATATATATATATATATATATATATATATATATATATATATATATATATATATATATATATATATATATAATAGAGAGATATTTTTAGTTTTCTGATTAATTTTGATTAATAGTTTCTTTGGCAACACAATTAATTATACAAAATGATTTTTTTTCCTTTATTTGGTTTGATTGTTTATTTGATTGTTGCTCCGCTCCAGAAAATAGTCCCCATTGGCGTCTTGGTTGCTGAGTAACGCGCAGTGCGCACCACTGCTCTGCCTACTTGTACACGTTGAATTGAACATTGTCGTTGATTGTGCAACCGCTGAGAAAAGGGCCTGGATGTTCACAGCCCGAAGAACTAGATGGTCTTATGTGCTGATCCAGTTTGGCTGTATCTCTTTCTTCCTCGATTACTGTTTATTTACGTATTGGGTGGAATGATGGAATGGAATCTTGGTGTAACGGTTAAATTGTATCTTTGGCCACGGAGTGATTATTAGATGTGAAGTGTCATCCATAGTATGCCGGGGAATACCATAGACTATATAGAGGGTATATATGGAATACCCTCACTCCTAGTTACGCATAGAACGGGTCTCGTCCATTGTGATCAATTGATAAATAATTCGACCGGATCTAACTATTGTGTATATATATATATATATATATATATATATATATATATATATATGCATGTGCTATTATGTATTGATTTACTTTGTATAAGTGCTCTTAAAATATAATGTATATAAAATGTATCAAGTACAGTCCCTTTTAGGTCTTGGCTGGATGTGCATTAGTGTGTCTGCATACAGTACTTCAGTTCTGCATTCCTCCACTTAACATTTTGGACACATGCAATACAACCTACTTGCTTCTGTCTGGTAGACTGACAGAACAGCAGCAGTCTGAAGGAGGTGGGATCACATAAACAGAATTATTCCTCAAACTGCTGCTTAGTTCATCATGGAAAATTACAGTATAACCCAAAGTTTAGGGTAGAAAGGAAATATCAAAGGCAAAGTCTATATCGTGCACTTATGTCTGGAAACTCCATCTGATTTTAGAGTCCCTTTGAATCATGTAAAAACTTTAATTGTAAGTAGTACTTTTTAGTAATATAAGAATATTGCTAAATGGAACTGCTTTACTACTACAAATGAAGGTTCGCAAGAGAACTACAACTGCTATGCAATCTGAATAGGGTTTTAAGTTCCTAAATGCACAACATTTTTTCAGCTGGTGTGAAGTAGAGACCAATGTGAGTGGCAGTAGAATTAACTTAAAATTAATCTCTGTCTCTCTCTCTCTCTCTCTCTCTCTCTCTCTCTCTCTCTCTCTCTCTCTCTCTCTCTATCTATCTATCTATCTCTCTCTCTCTCTCTCTCTCTCTCTCTCTCTCTCACACACACACACACACACACACACACACACACACACAGACCAGCATTTCCCTCAAATTCATTATTTATTATGGGCTCAAAGCAATGCAAGGAACTGAAATTCCTCTGATTTACCATCACTTCTAACCCTAGGCCAGAAGAGGCTGCTTAAGTGAGCACAGCAGTTCAACAACTTGTAGGGTTCCAGGTTCAGTGCTGCAAAGTAACATAGCATGTAAGAATATGTAACATTATGTACTTACAGTACATTGTACCATAGGGTAACACTTTATTTTACAGTTCCTTTTTAGTGTATCTACATGTAACAACGTGTAATATTTTGCACTTACACTGTGCATACTGTACCTAACACTCAAATCCAAACTCTATGGTAAATATAGTTCGCTGTGGGGTTTTTTTTACGGTTTGCTGTGTTTTTATTTTCTTTTCTTTTCTTTACCTCTTTGAAAGCCTGCGTTTAGCACTTGTACTGTATAGTTACAGGGGTGCTGCAGGACATTTTGGGCCACCTGAAAGAAAATAACCATAATCCTCTGTGGACCCCTGTGAAGCTCTGGGCCTCATGAATTGCCCTGATCTAAACTGATTAGGCTTAGGTTGTTAGGTATGTACAGTGTAAGTACGTAATATTATATGTTTTACTTGTAGCCTAGATACACTAAAAAAGGAACCATAACATAAAGTGTTACCAAGTTTTGTACGTTTCTTGAATTACAGACGGGATCTATCTGTTGATTTGAACAAATTCTCAATTACAGACATGCCCTGTCAATTGATGTTTCATGTTATACCAAAGGGCAGAAAGAAGAGTTTATTCTGATTTGAACATTTGTTACCCAAGCAGAACTCATTTTTATGGATGACATCCCCCTACCGCTGAACAATGGTATTTTCCCATTGCAACCCGCCTCCTTAGAAATCTGCTGGGAACTGAGGGAGGCAGTGGGTAGCGGTTACCATTTTGGCTCTATCAGGTAGGCTATATTAAGCTAACCCTAGGACGCATGGATCCAAAATGAACGGCCATGCAATTTGGTTACACCAAGGCGCTAGTTGCTAGGATGCGATGGACTGATATTGTTGCGACCCCTATCTGACGTATTTGAGTTGCATGCTCCCATGAAGGGATAGCCTACTTCTGAGCACAGACAGTGGACTGCTGTCATTTACATCAACGAAAAGTGGGCGATTAGCTTAATTTTTGGCAAGCATCGGAGGCATGTACTACATGAGAAGACATCTTTGCATCGTTTTGTCTGCCTAATCATGGCTTCTGAATGCACTCAAGAGGCTGTTTTACGTTTCCTGATTGAAAAAGGAGGGAGAGTGAAAAATAGAGAACTGATTGACCACTTTAAAGTAACTGTTTCGCGTGATCCTTCAACGAAAACGACGTTTAAGGAGACATTAAAACGATTTGTGGACAATGTTGCTTTTGTCAGGCAAGAAAACGGGGACAAATTCGTGTGTTTGAAGAAAAAATATAGAGAGGCGGTCATACAAACAGACGAGAGAGATGATGGAGAATGCAATGGAAATGGTCTCCCTGCGGATGGGATTATTCCAGCCGAGCGGAATGGAAGCTGTGCCATGAGTGGTGCTATATGTGACCTGGAAAACGGTAATGAGCGTTCAAAAGAATCCGAAAATGGTGTGCAAAATAACACGTCGAATTTGAATATGGCTATAGACATGTCTTCTTTGGATAACTGGAGTGATTTGAGCTCAGCCACCAATGATGTCGCAGAGCAAAAAGTACTTGATGTTAAATCCGAAATAGCGAGGGAGAAAGTCTCCGGTGCAGCTGATGGGAAAACAGAGGACGTCAGTGTATCGCGTGTCGCTTTGAGCTCGAATAAACGTTTATTGGCACAGAACTATAGGCCTATATCGGCAACTGTAGAAGACTCAAAATTAGATACGATTGTAGATGACAGTCATTTAATTTCATCTGAATCAACAGCTACTGAAGTGGCAAACGGAATAAGCGAAGAGGCAGCTCCGTCACTTGAAGTTCAGTCATCGCTCAACCTTGATTCATCTGTTAATGAAATTGATTTTGAGCCTGTTGTCATCAGAGGGCCGACAATATCTGTAGTTAATCGCCGTCGAACATCGAGAGGTTCTCAACGGAGTTTGCTCGCCCTTTCTGAAGACGGGACGAACGAAGCTGTGTTTGATTTCGTGAACAGTGGCGACAGCAACACCCCAAAAAGCAGCAGAAAAAACTTTATTGAACTCATGATGAGCAGCTCACCCCAAGTCCGGCGCACCCTAGTTCACAGAAACTCACAAAGTAACATGTCAGTAAGAAATAGGGAGTCTGTAAGAAGCGAGGGAGACACAGCCTCTCTGCTATCAGGCGATGAGGATTGCGCTTCAGTGATGCTGGATCCTCTGGAACACGAGTGGATGATGTGTGCGTCAGACGGACAGTGGGACAGCCTCCAGAGGCTCCTGGTCTGTGATCCAAATCTCATCACAAAGAGGGACTTTGTGACTGGATTCAGTTGTCTGCACTGGGCAGCAAAGCAAGGCAAACAAGAACTTCTTGCCAATCTGGTCACTTTTGCAAAAGAGCATGACATTCTAGTCAATATTAATGCACGCTCCAGTGCTGGGTACACCCCTTTACATCTTGCAGCCATGCACAGTCATGTCGAGGTGATGAAGCTGCTTGTGGGAGCCTTTGATGCAGATGTGGAGGTGAGGGATTACAGCGGTAAAAAAGCCTCCCAGTACCTCAGCAGCAGTGTGTCAGTTGACCTGAAAGACATCATTGGTGGCTCCAGTGACTCAGATGTGGAGAATGCAGAGAGTGGAGCTGGCTGGTGGAGGTTGCCCAAAGTCCTGCCCTCCAACTTGAACCCACTCAGGCTGCTTAATCACCCCGATGAGTCCCAGTGTGATAATGTGGTGGCGGTAAGGCCCAGGTCCCTGTACAGAAAAGCTTCCATCGGGAGGATCAAGCTGAACAGAAACCGCTTTAAGACCCAGATCGTTCACAGTACGTCATTCAGAGAGACAGATGAAGGAGAAGGATCCCTCAAGAGTCCAGTAAAATCCAGACCTGTATCAAACCTATTTGGATGAATTTGTACATAACACAGGCAACTGTGGTTTTTAAAATGCCTCAGAAGAAAATAGTGCTTTTTAGAATTGTATGAAAATGAGAAACAAATAGGATGTTATATTAAGCTGATTTTTATTTTTTTATTCTGCATAGGTTTAATAAGTTTCCCAGAGCAGGGACAGTTCAGACCCCCCCCCCCCACACACACACACACATACACACACACATGTGGAGATGGCCCTACTCTTGTAGCAGCTGGTAGCTTGTTGATATTGTTGCGACCCCTATCTGACTTATTTGAGTTGCATGCTCTCATGAATGGATAACCTACTGAGCACATAAGGTGGACTGCTGTCATTTACATTAATGGACAGTTGATAAACTCCTGATGTAAATCCAATCCAAGTTCAACTTTTTAAAATAGATATATAGGCTACAGGTCCTGAAAGAGGATGTACATGTCCTGTAAGAGGATTGCAAGAGAGGTGAAACAGATAAGAAGCCAATAAGATCTTATTTATTTCTGAGAGAAAGAGGATTGTTGTGGGAAGTAGTATTTTCCTCTGGGGCATTGTCATAAATCTGATAGCTGGTCACCATTGGTGGAGATAATCTGCTGGATTAGATTTATGAAAAATAATCCCCCCCCCCAACCAGAGACAAAAAACCTTGTTGTTGTTAAATATTTGCGATCTAATCAATTTAAGTGTTGTTAATGTGATTTGCCTCTTGATTTTTTAAAGGAAACATTGAGGTATGCTGCACTTGCCACTTTATATAAACTTTCTAAACTAATGAGCCAAGCATTTAATAACAATGTTATGTGAAGACATTCATTCCATTTTATAAGCACTCACATTGATGTAGGGTAGGTTCAGTCACAATAACCATGTAATGTAATGCTGCACTGTGGACAGACACACACCGTGTTTGGTGAAACCTCATTCAAGGCTGCTATACATCCTTCTTGTCTGTAAGTGAACTGTCATTCTTAATTCTCATCCAGCAATATACAGTGTGATAATCATTTCAATTGTGTTTACATGCCCAGTCCTGGGAGATATTGACCACTTATGAGTCTGTCTGGAAGCTGGCTAGACATTGCTACCTGATATGAATCCGAATGAAGTCATTTTCAAACCTCATCATCTACTCCCTTTATTTCCTTCAAATACATATTTAATGTGAAACCGTCATGCAAGCATGTGTAACTCATCTTGGTAAGTGTCATCTTGCCATGCATGACCTGTGTGTGTGTGTCTGTGCGTGTGTTAGTCTTGTAAGTCAGATGCAAAATATTTAATCAAAATAAAGGTGTTTTATGCTAAACAATATGAAGACAAATGTTATATTTTGGGGCAACTGACTAAATGTGTCTCAGTGCTCAGTGTGTCTTGTGCTGAGACAAACAGCTGTTCCATTTGTTCTGTGCATGAATTATTAATGCCAATAACTTTTCTTTTACTAAAGTTACAACACAGTTGGACATTATGGTGTTTATTCATTATTTAACAGAAGTATCAAATGAATGTGTGCTCTCCACCTGTTAGATGAAATGAATTACGAGATTAGGATAGCCAAAGTGGTTCTCACCCAGCTGGTAATACACAAAAGTGGAAGGTTATATATTTGATCCAACCACTTTTTGAATCAGCTCATCTTCCTAATTAGCAAGCAAATAATCAGAAAGGTTGATCTGTTAATTAGTGAAATTACCTATATTAATTGCACAGACAGAGGAGAAGTGGGAATTAACACCTCTGGTAATATATCTATCTATTTTTCATATATGAATGCTGGGTGGCTTTCATCTTGTAATTCTGAATAGTTCCACAGCATTTACAACTTGTTAAGACACCGGAGACATTGTGGAGAAAGAGATGAGGTCAGAGAAGTGTGCTGAGACTCTGCAAGCATGCACATTCTCTTCACGAGTCTATAAGAATTACTTTGTTCACACTCTAGAAGTAGATGTAGGAGCTGCACTTAAGTTGTTTATGTTTTTATAATTAAATGTTTTTTTTCCTATCTTCTGAATTTTCTGAGACTGCAGCTCTACAGGTGGTGATGGTGCCACCCCATAAACTGATGCTGGTAGCGCATGACTGGGAGAAGGCGGGCCAGCAGATACTAGCCTGGTAAACCAGCTCCTCGTACTTCATTTAATTTTGTACAGAGGGTCTGGCCTTGCTGCCGTTGACATTCATGTATTCGGACCAAGTGAATCCGAGCCAGTCAGCGAACTGAGGGTTTGTGAGTAATGACATTGACTTTGTGTGCTACATTTGAATTGTAGTGCATGGGCAGGGTAATTGCATACATGACGACCAATTGTTAGCGATTGGGTGAAGTCAGAGCCACTTATTTTAAACTTCAGTCTACATCTACATCTCCAGGGAGAAGGGCCATTCTACCAAATCGGTGCCATTTCTGTCCCCAGGACATTATGTCTTTAAATATGATGTAAAATAGCTATAAAATAGGCGTAAAATGCATTTTATTATAAAATAACAGGTTACACATAAATATTGAATTGAAAATGTAAAGTAAATAATTTAAAACATTAAAAACGCTACCCATAATACTGAAATAAATGCATTTGTTACTTGTCCCCACTTTCAAACACTACACTTTACCATGAAATAGAGTAAATAAAATCCTTACGAATTTTTATTTTTTAATGTTTTTTGTATAATTCTATATCCCTTATTTGCTTTAGATACATTTTAAAAATTGGGAATGTGAAATATTGTAGCTAAAATATACATTTAAGTCATGTCCCAAGGTTTTCACTCAGTCCTGTTACCTTAACACATTACCCCATTTGGATCATTTGGAATATCTGAAGGACATGGGAAGACCAAAAGTAAGTTTTCTGATTTATTTTTCCATTGACTTGATGATAATGGAAGACAGATCTATCTCAACATACTGCCCTGTTACCTAAATTATGTCTTAGATGTTTTTTGTTTATTTTTTAAAAATATTAATTATGGTAAATCACTAGAATGTGCAAAATTACCTCGCACCATTAGCCTAGCCTCCATGTAGCTATATTTCATGTTTTTGCTAACTTTATGCTAAAAACTCAGTCCTGTTACTTAAATGAAAACTCAGTCCTGTTACTTAAATGAAGAGTGAGTAATAGTTACAGGACAGGAATGAGCAGAATTCTCCAGTTTATTGTTTAATTTGTTAAAGTGCTATTTAGCTGGCTTTTAACATTTACAGTTGAAATTATTGCCTGGTCCCCCGGAGGGGATTGACCGGGTATTGCAATGATCCTGTTCGTGTCTGTGTCTGTGTATGCCCACCAGGTTGCCATCTCTGATTGCACTTGTTGAAGTCGTTATCATTTAAGATCAGTTTTATGATGTGAATACAATATTTACAGGGAGCCAAACCACTATGGAGGCCCAAAAATGATTAGAAGGCCCAAAAATCATTAGAAATCAATAAATAAATGAATAAATAAATAAAATTACTAAAAAATGCACAAAAATGTGCTCAGGAAAGCATGTGAAGAAAAAAAAATCACACAAAATTGGATTGTCTTTATTTTGTATTGTACTAAAACTTTACTGTCACTCCTTTTTACATTTATTTCTCCTACATTTACATTTATTTCTACATTTCTGCTTTGGTATGCAAATAAGGTGGGCTTTCTCACAGGGCATCACCCTCTTGCTCATTGGTTGATCGAGATTAACTGATACTTCCATAGAAAATGATAGAAGCGACAGTTGCTTTGGTCATTGACCGTAGTTGTTTTATTGCAAATTTTGTAGTGGATATTTCTTGGAATACAGTTGGGAGGGAGCTTCAAGGCTTGGCTGACATGGCTGAAAACACAGCTCCAGATTTCATGCTTTTCCGAGTAGAGTCCCACATAGAAAGCGTGTATGTAAGTAAGACACACAGCAACAAAATAGTAAGACACACACATGCTCCAAGGTTTGGGGTCCCAAGGTCGCTTTATGGGAAAGCTATTGAAAAAAAAAGAGTTTTCCTCATATAAAACAATGGTATTTTAATTTGATGTGAATATACATTGAAGGGGGCATACAATCCCAATAAATTGTGGTGTGTCTTACTATTCCCATGTAGCCTAAGCATTTTGCATTGGTTTGGATATCACATATACATTAAGCACAGATCTATTGCCCAAAATGCTGTTTGGGCAGTAATTTATGGATGGTTACTTAAGCTTATATTTTTTCCTGTTACTTAATTGTTTTTCCCAAAAATAAAGAACATACCTTGTATTTAAGGATTCCTAGTTGTTCCAGTAGTTTTTTTCATCAATTAATAAAATACATGCTCAAGCTTTGGATAGGTTTTTATTTTTTCACGTTCTTTAAAAGGAAAAAAGCTGCTTCACATTCTTCAAATATAGTGATTTTTTTGTCAGAAATATTAGTAATTTGAACATGTAACCAGCCCTTACTTCTTAATGTAATTTTTTTCTAATGGATAACAAAGTGTTGGATATTTATTTAAACAAGGTCTTAAAATGTCATTTTAGTTTAGGTAACAGGACTGAAAAAAAATCAGAGATGGACCACTACTCATTTTGAGTAGTTAATTGTGTGTGTTACAAGATTCTATGTTCAAATTGAATAAAATCATTTGAATAAAATCATCAAAAGTTAAATTTTAAAGAGTTAAAAAAAGTAAAAAGCAAATGGCACTCATTTGGTGGAATGGCCCAGAAATCGTTTCTCAGTGCAGCAAGGCCAGACCCTCTGTACAAAATGAAATGGAATACGAGAGGCTGGTTTACCAGGCTAAGCAAATATCATTGAGAGCCGTCATTGACCTCATCTCCGCTCAGCTTGGTTCAGTGTGACGTGAATGCTGCTGCTCAACTTAGCCTACAGTTGGTGTCTGGGCCTTTGAATCACGTTGCCTGTTTATTGTATTGTTGAACGATTCTTTTGCAAACCATTGCCTTTTTATTATGTTTTTTGTTTTATTTGCAATAAATTACCGGCAACAGTTAACAATCAAACTCTCTCTTGGACTTCTTGGACATTAGTTGTGAGTCTGACACTGCACAAAACCTGTTTTTGCCATGCATTACAGGCTGTACAAATTAAACCTTTACTGTGACAAACATGGGGGAACACTGCCTGATAAAAACCCAGTCAAAATGAATAAAAAAGACTGGGATATACCTGGATAAAATGGTATTGTAATGTATGATTTCATATCTTTCCTGAAAATGGGAAACATTCCTGACCAACTGAAGGATGACACGGTGAAGATAAAATGTTACCTTTGGTCATGTAGGCATACGCAGCCTAAAATATGTAGTATGACAATAACAGTTATAGTATTTAGAGAACACTTTTTCCAAAGCAGTGATTAACACTCATAGAGTTAAAACTAGAGAGAGAGCACTGGTGACGTAATCCTGTGATTCCATGGAGACCTGCCACCATGATCAAAACAGGAATGTGTCGTCCATTGATCTCATAGAAATCAATGGTGTCGTCTTCCTCAAATACAGCATGCCTGAGTCCTGTGCCTCTGGAAAAACGCCTCTGGAATATCCTTCCATAGGTAGGTAACCCTATAGTATACAATTGAATTGAGAATTGAGTCAATTTATGAAGAAAAACGATCTTCAAACTGTATTGACACAGTGTAATTTCCAAGGTCGAGAGACTGTTTGCTCTCGTTTTTTTGGCAATTTCTTTACAAGAAATGTATAATATATGGCTGTCTGAATCACCAGATGTGTGTTTATAACTGCCGACGCATGTCAAAGTAATAAGGTGAACTGTTGTAATGCAAAAAGCTAATAAAATTTTAAAATGGCCTGAAAATGCATAGTAGCTACAGGGCTCAAAATTAGCACCTGCCAGATTTTTGTTTTGACGGCTGCTGTTCATCAATGAAATAGATTACAGTTTCAGTTACTGAACATTTTTTAAATTCACAGGGCATTAAACCATTTGATAAGCATAACGGTTTTGAAGCCTTCCTGTCACGTAACTGATTGATGCTCAGGATATGTACATTAGCAGCCAAACTCGCCTGTAAGGATGCCAGGATGTTGCAGGCTAACTAACGTATTTTCTAGCATGTAGCGTTCGCTCCGGTTAGCTTCCTAACAGGCAAATTGGGTGTATCAGTGTAACACGGCTAAGTGGCTGACCTGATTTGTTTAAAATAAGTATGAATACTCGTATAAATATATTTTAAAACATTAAATTTGCACATTAAAAATTTAAAAACATTAAAAATGCAATCATGACTTACAGTCCTGTGTATGTTGATAATCGTCCGTCAATACACACTGTCAAATCGTCAGTTTCCCTGCTGGCTTCTGGCTCTTCACTGGCTTTTTGAACTTTTATTTTGTCAATTCTGTGTCATTTTATAGACAGCACGTCTTCTAATTGACGCACATTGTGTTTGTTGACATCGCTCCCGTTTTGGCGGCCATTTTTGATCCTCCACGAAGTCACAAACTCTGATTAGACAATGATAGGGAGTCCTCTCTCTCTAGTTTTAACTCTATGTTAACACTCCAAAACACCAGTTTATAACAAAAAACTTCTTGGCTTACTTTCAGAAAAATCACAAAAAACATAAGATTAGCGGCGAGGAGCGGCGAATCGACCCTCTGCATGACTGTAACGTTGTCACATGCTGCATCCATGGCTGCTAGCAAGGCCATTTGTGCATGTAGGTGCTGGTCATAAACCTTCCACCTCCAGGCAGAGAAAATCTTCTCTTTTGGATTAAGAAATGGGGAGTAGGTAGGTAGATACAACCAGCATCCTGTCATGTGCTGCAAACCACTGTCTGACCAGATGTGAGTGGTGAAAACAGACATTATCCCACACAACAACATACTTGTTGAGTTAGCCCCCACTCCTTTCATTCTCAGGGACTATGTCCCTGTAAAGACCTGAGACCTGACCTGAGAGCAATCGTTCAGTGTAGAAGACATTTTCAGCAAACAATGATAAAGAAAGGTATAACATTTGGTTGACAGATAACTAGTTCAACATTTTTGTATGTAATGACTTAAGCAATGAAATGAAGACTATTGGTTTTATTGGGAACGACTATTCAACATCACAAGTATAGTTCATTTTAACTGACATGACATAAGCAAATAATGTTATAAAACAACATTGTATTGTATGAAAGCAACTGATACATGTCGAAAAGCATTTGCAATTTGTTCAGAGGAAGGAAGAAATTGCTACTATGATGTGCACAAATGACTAAATGTTGTGACTAAATGTTGTGGAGATCATTCTCTGAGAAAAGCACCAAAGTGACTGAGAAAAACTGTAATCCGCCAAGTATAAGCTAAGAAGATGTGTTTTTAAATGTCTATGTTTTTAGAGTAATGGATAATTGTATTCAAACTATTCCAGGATGTGTATGTATTTTTTTGTTGCTGATGGTAAATGCTCAAAGCAAGATCAGGTCAGCTAAGTCCATCAGAGCCTGAATGCATGAGAAGAAGAATAAGGAAATGTGTCTTGATTCTCATCTACTCCCCATGTCTCTGTAAAAGAACATAAAATTTACGTAAAGGTATATTCGTATGAACATGCATTCTATGGAAACATCAAAGGTAAACAAATTATGAAATGACTTAAGGCTGAAAGTCTGTAGAAAGCACATTATTAATTGAAATAAACAACTCAGATCAGTGAATTCTTTGGAAAATTTCTCAACACCTGGCAGTGCATCAGCTGCTGGGTTATTGTGAGGAAGGTGGTGTGCACGGTTCATCTGGTTAGACATTAGCCCCCGCTTGAATGGGAGCTACACGATTTTTCAATTGCTGCAAAAAGAATGGTTGAAGCAAACACCTGACTTCCTCTTCAGAAAAGTCATACACCTGTCTGTGAAGCAAGGCATGTGTCAATGCTCGTTTTGACCAGACGGATCATGCATTCAGCCCCATGTTGCTGTACTGCACAGCTGACTTTTTTGAAGCTTGCGAGGATGGTTTTCATTCTTTATTTCACTTCTCTTGCAACAGCACAGGTGAGGTTATATGAGGTGGACTTGTCTGATCTTTCTGTCTCATCAGCAGTCAATAACAGAAGAGTTTCCGAAAACCCACTGCTGGATATCCTTCACTGTAAGTTCAATAGTAGCATCCATTGTCTCAGGGAATGAGGTTTCTGACCTGCAGTTATGCTGGGATGATGGAGGCCTTCAGGTGTTTCAGTAATTACCTGAATAGACTGTTTCTAGAAAAGTTGTCCTATTTAGACACATCAGCTGGATGGAAATTATTATTTTTTTGTTTGTGGCATCTATTCTGGGGATAATGTTGCATACACAGTGTGTCACGCTTTGTCGAAGCCAGAGTGCACAGCTCTTAGTGGTGTAGTAGGCTATATGAAGATGTCAAAAATGCTCTAAATTATTATACACCACCATCACTGCACTCTATGCCTGTTACCCTGACGCCACCCCTCAATTTCTGTACAACACCCCCCCCCCCAGGCTTCCACCCCCCAGACACACACACACACAGACTTTACTCTACATACTTTACCATCAAAAATCCCCAAGTTTCAAAATATCAAGCGCTTTAGATTTTATGTCCCTAGGGCCATGTGAACCCACCCAACCACAATCCAGTTTTGAGATGCCTGTAACTTTTAATCAACACTGGCTAGCCCAATTCGGACAGAAGATTCTGAAAGAGCAAGTGCAAATTGACAAGTGTACCAATTGTCAGGCCTATATCTTAAATTAAGATGATAGACCTAAAAAAAAACATTAAAAATGAATGTGGCAATCGGTGAAAGGACCGAGAAAGGGCCATGTCCCTTAAACTATTGACATTTTAATCTGAAACTTGTGGATTTTTCATTGCTCCCACAGAGGTATATTGAGTGCAATCTGAAAAGGTGCCCATGGAACTTTTCTCAAAATTGGTTGGCATGGAATGACCTTTAAGTATAAGGAAAACATCATTCAAGTTTCTTACTGGCCTCACCCATTTTTGCTTGATTGTGATGAAATATTATTCATCAGATTCTTATAAATTTAAGTGTTCATTAAATCAAGTACCAATAAACATCATGGGGATGCACTGAGGTACCACAATACACTGACATATGCGTCAGTGGAGTTTGTCACAAATGGCTACTTCTTATGCCAGTCACATGTACAGTAAAGACAAATTGGAAGTGCTTATGTTGTAAAGAGAAATTATGATTATTATATCTATTATATACTCTTCCGTTACAGTGGTTTGAATCATTACATTAGGAAAATGACATGCAAACAGAAAGTCTGAATATCTTATGCATTTGAATGTCTTTCTCAAATTATCCAATATGAGTAAGGCCTACACAGAGCCATAGAAAGATGGCACTGGGCCTATATATAGCATATATACCAGACCACAGGACCTGCAGTCCACACACAAATTGCATCTTTAAGCTACTTGAAATACAACCAGCGATCAAAACGCATTCACATTCCTACAACACAAGCTTTCCACAGCAGTTTCCATGGGGCAGCACCGCCCACACAAACGTGAAACACAGCAACACGGACGCTTATTCTCTCGTTTTCGGTAAGCAGTGTTGATGATAGTGATGAGGAGTATATGAAACGTGCTATATAAATAAACTTGTCTTGCCTTACTAAATGATAGCAGCTCACCAGGTGGCTTCACCAACTCTCCACTCATTCTCTGACTATGAACTGAATTGGCTTTGATGACCATCAGTTCTTGGCAATTGCTCATTTAGACACTGACGTCTAACAGGTTAAAAACTGTGTGTCTGCGTAAATACTATTTATGGTTCTTGCAACCTCTTCCTCATCCCAGCTAGTCGCAGTTCTAGCAAAGATCGTATAGATTAGAACCAGTCTCTGCTGAGGCTACCTTCTCAAGTCCCCAACGTGACGTCATCGCTAAATACGTTAAAAAACAAAAAGGACAATAAATGGTCTTAAACAGATTTTAATTGATATACATATCTTGAGTGCTTTTACAGTTTTTCTCAATTGTTTAAACACAATTCCTTGTACTTCAGACACAATGACCACAACATGTAACTCATGCACCAACCCCATAAACCAATTCTGCTAAACTATAAACACAATTCCTGCTTTACACTCAAATTGCAGTTCTAAAACACACTTTTTTCAAAACACTATAGACAATTCTCTGCGTTTGGCACAATTTTCATGACAAAAATCTCTTGTTTTCACAAGGAACACACAGTGATTCAAAATTCTAAAGTCAATTGCCCTACTATGCACACTGACTCATCACATTGGCAAACACCTGTCACACAGCTTTACAATTAGCTATCAGAGCTTTGGAAGAGGCAGAGCCACAGCTAGAGGAGTGAGAGTAAGAGGAGGAGGAAGGGGAGGACACGGACGAGGACGAGAAAGGACTGTAATCTCTGATGAGATCAAAGCCATTTTGGTTGCCATTTGGTCAACGAAATTATTTTACAGTAGTTGTTTAGTTGTTTACGTATCTCTCTCCATATTCTACAATCCTTAACACAATTGAGGATTTTTTTGACTGGAGATGAAAGTGTATGACCAAAATCCACAAATGCGTATACCCTTTCTCTAAGCTATGGAAGACGCATGTGGAAATATAGCAATTGATGCTTTTCATGGATGGATTCGCTGCTAGGCCAGGAAAAACATTGCATGTGATGTGGATGAGGTGCTGTGGCCAAACAAAAACAGAAGAAAGGATGCAGCGTAATTTGTTTTTGTAACTGTATAGGCTACAGTAAATTCTTCTGTTCTATTGTATGTAGACCACTGTATGTGCAGCTTTGTGTTGATTGGGATGCACAGTGTGTACACTGTTTTTGTGGGAAAAATAAAAAATATTTGTAACAATGTATATGTGCGTTCTGAGTATAAAAATTCTAAAATATAGCACACTTATGTATGTACTGTCTGTAGCAAGTGTAACACTGAACAAAAAAAGGCCTAAATCATTATGATGACTGGAGAAGAAGTGTTTTCCATTTATCATAGTGTTTTACATTAAGCACATCAGGGTTCAACTGGTTGTTATAAATGTCTATTGACATAGACATTAATTGAAGTTGTCAATTCAATTCAAGCTACTTCTGGGTAAAATATTTGTGATTAACAACCTGTTTAAATGTGCCAGAATGCAGGAAATGGCACCTACTTCATTAAAAACTGTCAAATATAATTTTTGCCACTGCATAACCAAACTTTTTATCTGACTTCTCCACCCTCGTGTCAACGGTACTTACAAACTACGACAGAATAATTATCACGGGACATTTTAACATTCATGTTAATAAAAGCTGTGACTCACATGGTAAAGACCTGCTAAACACCCTGGACGGCTTTGGGCTATATGTAACAGAAGCTACTCATGAACTAGGAAACACGCTCCACCTAGTAATTAAGGTGTCCAGTAGCATACACATAATACACATTGCAAAAACAGATCAAACCTATTGCACACATCTGCATAATACAACATTCACTGAACTGAGGGGAGGAAGAAAAAAAAAATATAATAATAATAAGTAAAGGTAATAAGAATTCCACAAAGTAGACAAGTGTCGTGATAAGGTGCTTTGTGGTAGCTCAAGAACATAGATTACATTGTCCCAGTAAAGGGTAGTGCAGTATATTGCTGTCCATAGTAGTATAGTAGTCACCACCAGGGACAGCATGTGCGTGTGTGTGTGTGTGTGTGTGTGGGCTCAAGCACTCCAGTCCATGATGCTCAGCTCCTTCTGGGTGCTGTTATACAGCAGTCTGTCCAGACGCCCATTGTCTCTTTTCCTAGTGCTGCCACCCCAGCAATAACAGCATAGAAGAGCGCACTGGCCATAACAGACTGGTAGAACATCAGCAGGAGTCTGTTGCAGACACTGAAAGCCGCAAACATTAACAACATTTCCGTGTCGGATATTGCCCTCCGATCATTACTGCGTCTTATTTGAAATCCCATTTACTATATCTAGCACTAGAGAGACCTGTGCAACCCACAAACGATACATAAATGAATCAGCGGAACAAAAAAATCACCCAACTTATTAGCACCCGCGACCTCCTCAAAGGCCACCCATCACTCGATGAAATGGTGGTTGGCTTTAATAGCAACCTAAAAGAAAATTTAGACGAAGTTGCTCCTTTAAAAGCAAAACACAGCTCACGAGATAAAACCTCACCATGGATAAATTATTCAATAAGAGAGAAAAAAAGGCAATGCAGAACGAGCAGCAGAACGAGCATGGAGAAATTTTAAATTAGAAGTCAATCGTGTAATCCTAAAAGAACGCATTATTACCTACAACAATGCAATACGCGCGGAAAGAAGAATCTATTTATCAAAAATTTTTGCAGACCATCACAACAACACAAGAGTATTATTCTCCACAATTGAAAAAGTGCTAAATCTGGCGCCAGTTTGTGATATGCTTAGTCTAGGCACCACACCAAAATGCGAAGAATTTGCAAAATTCTTCACGAACAAAATAGTAGCCATTAGAGCAGAAATCACTCCCTAATTATCCATGATGCCCCTAGCAGGGAACCACCGACACAGAATTTTAGCGCCATTACAGAAGACGAACTCTATAAACTTGTTAAACATAGCAAGCAGTCAACATGCAGCCTTGACCCCATTCCCACTTTCTTTATTAAAAATAATTAACTACGTCTCCACACCCTTATTACAGATCATTAACACCTCCATTCTCACAGGTGTTTCCCCAAGCACCTTTAAAACTGCTGTAGTGAAGCCATTGCTAAAGAAACCAAATCCGGACTATAACACGCTAAATATATAGACTATACTATAGACCGATCTCCAACCTCCCATTTAGGCTATAAGCAAAATACCTGAAAAGGCTGTCTTTATACAGCTCAACCAATTCCTTAATAAAAAACGACATCTTAAAAATTACAGTCAGGTTTTAGAGCAAATCATAGTACAGAGACTGCCTTAACCAAAATAGTAAATGACCTCAGACTCAGTACAGCCACAAAGTCTCCTGGTCCCCTTAGACCTAAGTGCTGCCTTTGACACAATCCACCACAACATACTACTACATTGTCTCAAAACTTGGGTGGGCCTCTCAGGCCATGCACTAAAATGGCTTGAGTCATATCACCTACAGCCTATCACTCTACAGTCTTTAACCTGTTTGTCAGCTGTCACGCATTGTATGAGCAATAACTTTCTAAAATTTAACGAAAACAAAACCGAACTACTGCTTATTGGCCCTAAAGATAAACATGAAGCTCTCCTACCCAGTCTAGGTAACCTAAACCAACATGTCAGAGAACAGGTAACTAGCCTAGGTGTCATCCTTGACTCTGACCTAAGCCTCAAACCCCACATCAACAAATTTACTAAAACATACTTCCATCTAAGAAATATTGCAAAAGTTCGCCCCTTCTTGACCCAGCCAGATGCCGAAAAACTTGTTCACACATCTATCACAAGTAGACTAGACTACTGCAATGCCTTATTCACAGGCCTCCCAAAAAATCAATTGAAAAACTACAGCTTATTTAAAATTCGGCAACAAGAAAGATGGAGCACATTACTCCTGTACTGGCTGAACTACACTGACTACTCGTATCTTACAGAATTGACTTCAAAGTACTACTACTAGTATTTAAAGCTGTATTACTGCTCATGCTATATTACTGACGTATCATCCTCTTACACCCCTGCATGACCCCTTAGATCCGCTGATGCCGGTCTCCTGAGGATTCGAGATGCATCACCCAAAAGGATCGGGGAATCAGCCTTCTCATACTACGCCCCAAAGAGATGGAATGCCCTACCACAACACATCAGAGAAGCAGAATTCATCGACGTCTTCAAACGACAACTAAAGACCTAACTATTCAACCTTGCCTATACCTAACTACTCGGATCAAAGTCCCTTCAGCAGAGATGCTGCGCTCCGTGGTGTGCTGTTGTACATCGCCTCGGGGGGGGGGGGGGGAGACATCTCCCGGAGTTTGTGGAGGTTGGGATGTCTGCATTGCATAGTTCTAGTAGCCTGGTAAACCCACCCCTCGTACTTAATTTGATTTTGTACAGAGGGTCTGGACCGGAATCTCTTGAGGGTCATTTAGCAAGTCCCAGCAAGACCGATCCAATCAGCGAACAGAGGGTGTGTTCGTTAGCCGTGACGTTGACCTTGTGTGCTAAATTTGAGTTGTAGTGTGCAGGTAGGCTAATTGCATACGTGATGACCAGGCGTTAGCGATTGGGTAAAGGCAGAGGCACTTTTTTAAAACTTCAGCAGAGTCCACACCTCCAGCAAATCGTTTCTGACGGTCTCTGTTCCAGACCCTCTGTACAAAATGAAATGAAGTACGAGGGGCTGGTTTACCAGCCTATAGTTCTAGCGCCTCTGGACTACAAAGACTGGTGACCGGGGCCCACAAGGGCTGTCTACCCGGACTGTCACGCAAGAGTCATTTTGCTACTGTATTCATCTGCTCCGGCACCACTGGACAGCAAGAAATTTTGTCTTGTGGTGACCTTGCCAAACTGTAAAGCACTTTGAGCTGCATCTTGTATGTATGAATTGTGCTATACAAGTAAAGATCAGTATTATTATTATTGTTATTATTATTATTATTATTATGATAACCACTGTATGCATTTTTGAGTTCAAAAGGCAATCAATAGATAGCAACAAAAAAACGACTGAAAGTATTTATTTATTTATTTACATCGCCTTCTGTCAATGGATGAAACGCTTTAGTTTACACCTTGCCACACGAGGGCGATAAAGAAAACCAAAAGAATTTTCACTTCAAAGTAGTTCCTGTATTACTGAGGTCATTCAGCCCAACCCGGAAATGTTGTTACTAGCCCGTTTTCTCGAAATAAACTAGGTACCAAACTTACTTTGTACGGCAATTGCGTATTCGCTATGCAAAGGTATTGGTCAGTGTCTTTTCTTGTATTTGTCATGCACACGGAAATTCAGCTTTGATCATTGTCTATAAAGGTTGGTATCTAACTGATAACATTTCCCTTCCAGCCGTCCTCACCGGCATGTTGGCAACTGGCTAGAAAGGAAGCTAATCATTCCATAGTGTAACACATATTAGTTAGTTAGTAGGTTATCGCCTAATATTTGTGTTATAATTTGTTCTGTCGTTTCATAGACGAGATATTTGCTCTACTGAAAAACACCTAATTGCCTGTATGGTTATTGTCAGGGCTATGAAATGGCTTGTGAAGCACGTAACAAGTAACAAGTAGATCGTTGGATTAACTGTCGGTGTGATATTTAGTTTAAGTCTTGAGTTTATGTCGACCTGTTTCACGTAGGTTTATCAGAGAAGGTACATATAACCAACTTAACCTAATCAGGCCTGGAAACCTGTTCATAAATTCAGATGGCTGATCTTATGATCGTCAAGTTGATGTTTAATTTCGTAACATATCGCTGATTTTCCTCCCAACAGCCTTTGATCAACTGAAATATACAATAGATTGTTGAAACAGTTTCGTTGTTTTGTTTTTTTATAATAATGTTCTATGAACATGACGTGAAAGCAATAACCTTCCTATTATATGTTGCAGCTGACCAAAATGAACACCATTGTCCACGATACAACAGAGGCTGTTAAATTGTCCCCTGCACATAATCTATACTTGAAGCCAATTGCCAAGATGACGATCAATGTTGGCCTCCCTCAACTAAAGCTGCCTGGCAAATCTATCTCCAACTGGGAGGTGATGGAACGACTGAAAGCCATGGTCCACCCCGACCAGTTTTCCTCCTTGCGAATCTCAAAGAGCACCATGGACTTCATTCGCTTTGAGGGAGAGGTGGAAAACAAGGGTGTAGTGAAGTCCCTCCTCGCCAAACTAGATGGCAAGAGCATTAAGCTAAGTGGCTTCACGGACATACTGAAAGTTCGTGCTGCTGAAAACAAGGTTGACTTTCCTACTCGTCATGACTGGGACTCGTTCTTTAGGGATGCTAAGGACATGAACGAGACCGTGCCAGGCGAACGTCCAGATACCATTCACCTTGAGGGGCTGCCATGCAAGTGGTTCGCCTCGAAGGATGGCCCACTGGATAAGCCATCTGAGTCTGTGCTCAAGACTGTGTTTGAAAGCTTTGGCAAGATTCGAAATGTAGACATTCCAATGCTGGATCCTTACAGGGAGGAGATGACTGACAAGAACTTTAATACATTCACCTTTGGAGGACACTTGAACTTCGAAGCCTATGTCCAGTACCAGGAGTATATTGGCTTTGTGAAGGCTATGGACACACTGCGAGGCATGAAGCTGATGTACAAAGGAGAAGATGGAAAAGCCATAGCTTGTAATGTCAAGGTCAGCCATTCCACTCCATTACATTACATTTAGCTGACACTTTTTCAGTGCGACAGTAAACAGGGACAGTCCCCCTTGAATAATTAGATGACTTGCTGAAGGGCATTTCAGTCATGGATGAGGGTGCAGGAGAGCATTGGTTATTACCTCCCACACCAAAAATTTTCTACTGATGGAGAAATCAAACCTGTGACCTCCCAGTCCCGAGACCAATTCCTAAACCATTAACCATTTCTTGATATTGATGTCTTTACTGACTGAAACCTAGAGTAGAAGTCTGGTATGTTTCTAAAGTGTGAAAGTATTGGTCTTGCTTATAATGATCATAAAGACATCAGTTGGCATGGTACCTGGTTATCAAGGCCTACTGTATCACTAGAACATCACTAGAATTGCTTTGTCTTGGCCAGGTGTTGTTCATGGCCCAGCCTATGCAGTTGACATTAAGCAGACTTACATTTTAATCACTTTTTCAGTTCCTGGAGAGTATCATTTGTGAGGGCTGAAGAACAAGCGGATTGTCTCTGTAGTTCCAGTAATGAGATGGAGGCCATTCACTGAGAGTGATTGCATAACGCTGCCAGTGCAGGGGGCTTTTAATAACATGAGTGGCAAGGCTGTGCTTATCGCATCAAGCCTGGTTCAGACTCTAGGGCCTGATTTAAAATGAAAAGGAAATTTACCTCGGCAGACAATGTGCTTATGTAGTAAGAGCGTCTACAAAGATGCATAACCCTAGAAATTAACAAAGCAACATGCATTTATTATTTATTCTGTCACCAATGGCTCTTAAAGGTGTACTTCCATCGTGTTTTCATTAATTTTGCGGTGGTCTCTAGTATTAATGAATGCCCTGTGTGCCGGTTTTGGTGAAAAAAATGCTTTAGTGCTTCTGTTTCAGGCTGTTCTAGTTTGGTGGAGGAGATGGAGCAGGGAGAATGACAGGTTCTTGGCTATGCTAGTCACAGGCTACAATCCTTCAAAGCCCATTCGGTCATAGCGAACCAAATAGAAGATCTGAACGTTCTACACAAACACACATACCTATACTTTGCTAAGTGAATGTGTGCTGCAACAAAACTTCTCCAGTAATCACAACTGGCATAGCTTTTTCTAATTTACAAACCTAAGTCACTTTGTTGGCCTTTCTCTTATTCACTCGTTTTTCCGCCTACTTTCTTTCACTGACTAATGGAGTCAGTCGGGTTAGAAGAACATTTTCATGTGCAGCATGCATATACAACTCGGGGTGACCTGTCGTATTTCAAAACAGCAAGTACTAAACGGTTTCTCGTGGAAGTACTCCTTTAACCACATGACAAAAATGCCAAGCCATTGTCAGGCAGCAAGGTTTTTGTCGCCTAGAAGCAAACAATTGGTTGGTAATTGGTTGACCTGCTTTGATACAAAAGTGATGTGCCACTTTTGACTGTGGAACGAAATAAAATAGCCTAGTTACTAAATACATAAATAGAATATATTGTTATATTAGAATGGGTCAAGAATTTAAAACAAGGCATAAATTATACTTTTATAACAACTTTACAGCTACAGCACAGTTTACTGTTGACAGATTTGATCCTATCGTTTCTTGACCAGGTGAACTTTGACACGACCAAGCACTTGAGTGACTCAGCGATGAAGAGAAGACAGCTGGAGAGGCAGAAACTGCAAGAGCTGGAAAGACAGAGAGAGGAGCAGAAACGCAAGGAGAAAGAGGAGGAAGGAAGACGCAAAGAGGAGGAGAGGTGAGGTAGCACCACTGCCTTCAGCAGTTAAACTCTGATTCCAGAAGCATGTTCTTCATTACTGTTGGGTAAAGACATGGCCTCGTCCTCCTCTTCATAGGAGACAGCGGGAGCAAGAGGAGGAGGAGAAGGAGAGAAAGAAGGAGGAGAAACTGCGCAAGCGGGAGCAGAAGCTGCGTGAGCGTGAGGAGAAGCGCAACCAGAAGAGGGTGAAGAAGCAGCAGGAGGAGGAGCAGAGGAGGCTGCAGCTCAAAATCGCCACAGAGGAGCGCAAACTCCTGCTCGCCCAGCGCAACCTGGAGTCCATCCGGCTGATGGCCGAGCTGCTGAGCCGGGTCAAGGTCAGAGTATGCCTGGCTAGCAGCTCCGCACACCAGCAGAGTACCCGCAGCAACTCGCCTGAACATGTAGGAAGTCTGCCCACAGTGCACCACTCACACCACAACCACTTAACTACTGCATAGCTAGCAGGGTTGTACAAAATTCAGAATTGAATTGAGAATGACCCCTAAATTCCAATTTAATTTTTGAATTTGAATAGAGGTTGCAAACAGGAAGCGGAATTGCAATTCAAATTCGAATTGTAGGAAGTAGAGTTGGAATTCCATGAAATTCAAAGAAATTCATGATAATTAAAGTGTAACACTTAATTACAGTGTAACGCTTTAGTGTCTGTACTACATTTGTCTTATGTAGGATTATCTCCACTTGTAAGAAAAATGTATGTTGAAAGTATCACATTCGCACTGATGTGTGATTAGAATGAATTTCTCTGACTTGCAAAGAATCCAATTTAACTTCCGGTGTTTGTGTGTATGTCTGTCTGTGTCTGTGCGTGTGTGCATGTATGTGTGGGTGTTTCTCTATTTGTGTATGTGTGTGTGTGCCTGCATGTGTGTGTCACTCAGGCCCTGCGGCAGCAGCAGCTGGAGCGGGAGCGTGAGGAGGAGGCGCGGCGGCGGCAGGAGGAGCAGGCTCGTCTGCAGCAGCTGGAGGAGCGGCGGAGACAGCAGGAGGCAGAGTTGCGGCGCGTGGAGGGCGAGAAGGCACGCGCCCTGGAGCTGCAGCGCAAGGAGAGGGAGCTCCGCGAGAGGCTCCTGGGGAACCTGCTGAAGAAGAGCACGGGCACAGGCGCACAGGAGGGGGAGGGGGAGGGGGAGGAAGACGCACGTGGAGGTAGCCTCGGACTGGAGCTCATCGTAAGAGATCCTACTCTTGAAGTCCAGCTGGAGTGCGCAACCTACGAGGCCAGGGCTCAGGTGAACGGGGTTGGTCATGGGGGGAAAGGGGCAGTAGCAGGTACCGGTCCAGGCAGGCAGCTGAGTGAGGGCTTGAGCCGGCAGAGAAAAAGAGACAGGGGGGATCAGGCTCTGGCCCAGAGGCCCAAGCAGGGCCAGGAGCCGCGTCAGGAGCGGAGCAGAGGGGGGGATGGCTGTGGCCAGCACCAGAGAAGCAGGAGACACAGCAGGAGCAGGAGGGGAGAGAGCGCCAGACGGAGCCCCAGTGGCAGGGAGGGCGGGAGCCGGAGGAGGCGCAGCAACAGGAGGAGGAGTGAGAGTCATCACCGGCATGCCAGGAGCCACAGCAGGAGCAGGGCGCACAGGAGGAGCAGGCGGAGTTGGAGCAGCAGTGGCAGGAGCAGCAGGAGCAGCAGGAGGAGCAGAGCCCACAGCTACTCCCGCAGCAGGAGCCACAGCCACGGCAGAGGACATGACCGGGGGCGGAGCCTCAGCAGAAGTTCCTCCTCCAGTCGAGAGAGGCGGGACCACAGACATCACAGTCGCAGTACAGACAAGTACCACTCCAGACGTCACTGAGGACGAATGCTGTTACCCTTAGCATTTCACAGTAGAAAGATTTGTTGGCTTGTTTTTCAGGACCTAAATAATGCTAAAAATAACATGACTGTTGATTGTAAAGAAAGTGGTGGCATATATTCAATTGAAGTACTATTGTGTATGCACTACTGTTTTAGGAACAATTTTGCTTTTAGGGCAAAAAAAAAAACATAGCTGCTTATCAGGAAAAATATATTGATCTTTCCCAAGTGCTGTGCTGGATTCTGTGGATGTCATCATAGTTCAGACAAAATACCTCATCCTCAAGTGTTTCCCATCGAAACGATGAAAGATCACTTCTGTACTACCTGTGATAAATGTAATGCATTGTGGCCCTTTGGGTTACAAGTTCATGATGGGTACAGGAAACATCTATTTTGACTTAGTTGACTGACTTAGTTTTCATAATGCACATTTGTTACAGAAAAAAACATTTGCTTTTGATTTAGTGATTTGCCTTTAGCCTTTAATTAAGGGCTTAAACCATTTTTACCGTTTGTCTATATGTGAGAAGGAATTTAGTCACTTTCCCTAAAGATTATTAACAGTCTTTTAATGTACATGGACAAGGAAAGGTCCAATCCTCATTATATGAGGCCTTTTAATTAGGCTTGTGGATTTATATGCCAGCCTGTGTCCAAATTATTGTTAAAATCCTTTACTATGCCAAAGATAAAGAAAAGAACAACATTTTAGATGATTAAAAACATCACACAGGAACAAAGAAGATGCATTCATTCAGTGTAGCTAGTGTGAAATGGCTTCAGGTAATGGGTAAAAGACCTTAAGCTCATTCAGTACTGGATAGTTTATTTTTATTTGCCATAGACTGAAACTAGGTTGGTTGTCATTTTCTAGCTGAACTGTGATGCTGTGCCTCCAAGGCGACTCAGGAGGAAGTGGGGAGGTGTTCATTCAAGCAATAAATGCATTGGATGAGAGATATACTGTGTTGACAGTTAAGCAGTGTCTTAACCAGTAGGAACTGACCACAGGGTTTTAGTTGAAGTTTGTGAATAAAAGGGAAGCATTTTTTAATTTCTGACCTGGTCAACTCCTTATCTCCCAGTACTGTTGCATGTGCTGGCTGAGCCTTGAAAGCAGTAAGTATTCTAATGACCACTGGTTTTTCCCTTTATTGATCTCCAAATAAATCTCATTCAATGTACCTGATTTTGTAGTGTTGTTTTTCTCAATCTCAAGCACTGCTTAAGCATGTCTGCCATTTCTGAGTTACTTTCATACCAAATAATCTGGATCCTGCTATGACTGGCCTTTCAGTGTGTAATTTTGGTTCTGTTTGCAAGGGATCTGACTGACAAGACTGTGTTTGCCTCTGAAACCCACCCACAGATTTTCAACACCTCAAAAACACATACACACACATACACTGCTTCTGCTCATGTCTGCTTCTGTTGTCACTTTCACAGTCTTCTCCTTCAGATGGTGTCAAATATGTGCAAGAAGTCTCAGCCATACTTGCATACTTAATAGAGCAAACCCTCACCTAGTTGTCCTGAGGCATTGTTATATGTGTTTGACATGGCATGACAACAATTTTTGAGAGTGGGAATTAGTGTCACAACAAGGAGTTTTGGGTTGTATGGTCTCTGTAATCCTGTGGTTGATGTGGTCTGTTTTTTACCCACAAGTATTGAGATGACTCTACCCTGTAAGAATTCTAGTTGTCTGTCCCTGTGTTTGTGTAACCAATGAACATCTTTATGTTGCCACAATGACTTATATTAATGTTACCATTAATATCTCCATGCTTACATTTATCAAGAAATGGCTTGTTTCCTCGTACACTGTAAGACATAATCTGTTCTGTTAAAAAGAGTCTCCCCCCATTGTGGATTTAGAGTTAACCTCATTGTAACCCCATGAATGCCAACTAGAATCCTGAGGCGATGGGGTGAAACTCCCCGTGTCCAGCCGTTTAGCCTCCACCATATAATCTGACTAATCTGATTACCGTCCCGCTTGCTGACTGCTCATTACAAGTCCACTCTTCAGTCCACATCATTCACACACTGAGAAAGTGGAAGGTGCCTGAGTGAAGAGCACCACAAACATGAGCGTAACTAAGGATGACGAGACATATCCCAGAAAAATACTTCAGTACATGGAGGGCTTCTTGATATCGAAGGTAATGTACACTTTCACACTAAATGATGTGACTGCAGGTAATGTTTATACCAATATTTATCTTTTTTTTTGTTTTGCAGTCTTTGCCATACTACAATGAGAAGATAGGTCTGTGTGAGATTTGTGTTTCTGTTGTCTGTGTCTTGGGATAGGATTAGTGTTATGTGGGGATTGTATTTGTCTTTGAACTTCTGTACTATAGGAAAAAAAATCCACAATAACCAGCAAATAATAGTATAATCTAATCCAATCTAATGTGGCTTTTGTTTTTTGGCTGTTCTGCTAATGTGAATTATTAAATCTGCAGTGGTCTTGTTGGCCATGGCTCATACAGTACATCATATCACCTGTAAAATTGAAATGATTTCAAAAACTTGCAATAGCATGACGAATCTTAGCAGAATGTATATATGTATGAGGCCCTGATGTGTGGATCTCCTGCACAGACCCTGTTTGCTGCATGTGAGTTGGGAGTGTTTGACCACCTGGAGACGGCAGAGCGCCCCCTGTCAGCAGCAGAGGTAGCACAGGGCCTGGGCAGCAGTGAGGATGGAACTCGGAGGCTGCTCTCTGCTTGTGCTGGCCTGGAGCTTTTAACTGTGCAGCAGTGCAATAACCAGGGTAATAAGATTCTTTCACATTCAGCATTTTATGTCATCCTCTGATATTATTTTAACTCTCAAAAACTAAAACTCTTTATGAATTGTGTTTCGCTGTACATAGTAGTTTGTGCATTACTAGTTAAATTGCTAGAGGACCTGCTGATAAAGATCCATATGTGTGGTTGGTATTTCTTGGAAAAAATAACTTTTTTTCTGTTTAGCTGTTTACAGCAACACTGGTCTATCCAGTAGATTTCTGACCCAGACAGGCCCCCAGTCTCTCTACCACTCCATCCAGTACAACTCTAAGACCATCTACCTCTGCTGGCACTATCTGACTGACGCAGTAAGGTGTGCTGCACTCAGAATCTCAGTAAATGTCAAAGTTCTCACTGAGGAATCCAGATGTGACATGATGACATGTGCCAGCTAGACAAATCGCATTGACCATTGTACCTTTTTTACTCTTGCTTGACAGAGAAGGACAAAACCAATATGAAAAAGCATTTGGCATCAGCTCCAAGGACCTTTTTGAGGCCCTGTACAGGTGAGTGTTGAACACGGTCTCTACGAGCGCCAGAGGTATCTTTTGGTCCTGTATGTGAAGGTGGCGATGCCATTAACATTCCAGTGTCAGTGCCTCCTCTCCACCTGTGCGTCAGGCAGTCCCATCGAACCAAAATGTCTTTCCCACCATCAGACAGACAGCCTTGAGATGGGAATGGACTACAGCCTTTTTATCCCCGAGAGCTATTTCGCCAGCGCCTGCTGATCCACAAGCTGCTCTGACTATCACACAGATGCTCACCATACCTCACCCACTCCCTCCTCCTGCCTATCACTGGCCCCCTTTCCCGCACCCTAACCCCCCCCACTATCACACAGATGCTCACCACACCACACCCGCACCCACTCCCTCTAACTACCCCCTAATATATATGAAAAACAACTGCAGGTAATATGATGGTTTGCAGGAAGGCAGGGATTCAAAGCCTGTGAGAGGACACCATCAGGTTACAATGTGTTTCCGATTGGTGTGGGTGGCCAGAGGAGGGAAGAGGGGCTTACTTTTCTCAGCGGCTGGGATTGGCACCTTGCACAGGGCCATCAAGGTCACCCCTGTTCTCAGTCTCTTGTACGTTCCCTGTGGATTAGGTGAAAGATAAGATCAGAGAGATCTCCGTCTATTTGCTCATCCGACCTCTGTCTGTGTACAGATGCTGTTTCAAGATATATTTAGCAGAGAAAGATGGATAAATCTGGAGGAAATACAGATATTTTTCTCAACAGTGATAAGAACTTAATAAGGTCGTATTAAAGTCAGAGTTGACCACAGAGCTGTGGAACTCTATACATGTATATTCGCTGCTTGTCTGCACAAAAATGTAAAAAGATAGACAGCCTTTCTATAATATGAGTTCATTTAGTCCACCTGTCGTCCCAAATAGGTGGAGTTATTTTGGTGTTTTGGTGAAAAATGGAGGATACATATAAGCTTCAAAGCCTTTTCTGAAAATATTTTATGGCTGCAGGGCAATGCAGTGCTGTCTGTTGCATTATTTGTAAAGCAAGTGTCCTCCAAGGTTACTGCCAGGCTGTGACTAATGACGGGCTGTAGTAGGCCGGCTACCCCCAGGACGTCACGGATATGAAATGCTTGACATTTGGGTCCTTGAGTGTACAGAGAAATTGGATCAGGCTCAGCAGGGCCAGAGGGCTGGGTGGCAGTGGAGGAGAGCAGAGCGAGAGGAGAGTGGGCTTGCACCTTGGTGCTGCTCCGGAAACTCATTCGTTTAGCCCGCATGCTCCATTTGTTTTTCCCACAGAGCTGGCAGTGGTAGAGGTGGTACGCTGGAGGCATGTGACCCTGAGGGTCAAAGCAATCCCTCGAGGAGTGGGGTGAGGTGGGATGGGAGTTGGTGTGAATTAAAAGCCCCACAAACCCTTATTTATTGCTAAATAAAGATACGCTGTTGATTTTTTTTTTTTTTATGCAATGCACAAGATCTGTCTGTCTGCTGTCTGTTTGCTTTAGAAAATAATATCCTGTTTGAAAATCTAGAGCTAACTAAAAAATAAAAATGAAAAAGATAAACATAAGCTATTACAATGTTATATGTCATGCTTCCATTTGCTGAATATACTGGGTAGAGGATTGTTATTGTGCTGAATATTTTAGTTTGGAAATGGAAAACCATGTGTCTTTGCTTTTTGTCAGGTCAGACGAAGAGATGTTAAAGTTCATGCATCTGATGAACTCTATATGGAATATATGCAGCAAAGATGTGGTCACCGCATTCGATCTCACCCCCTTTAAGATCATCTATGACCTTGGAGGTATTATCTACATTGGTATTATCTATTATCTATATGGCTTCTCATTTATACTGTCTCAGATAACAGGTGGTGAAAAACACTGTCTAATGCCAACAAAGAGAGAATATTCCTGGTATCTGGAGTCTAGTATGTCTCAAGTGTCATTTCATGTGATTTAGAATCCTGGCTGGTAGTGCCCACTGTCTCACTGAGGTGAGCGCAGTTGTTCTCACTTCTGCCAGTAGACACTGGGTGTAATCTGTCACTGCTGTGTGGAATGGGTCTCACTTTTTGTTGTAGATTGTCTTGGTAATTCTTTGACTGATGTCATGAAACAGACCCTCTACTATTGTACCCTAACAGTGGTTGAGATGAGACTTGGAGATGTAGTATTGTGTTACACTGAAATATTCCTTAGGTGGGAAATGTTAAGTAGATGCACTAGATGTTTAGACTGAAAGCATTTTTCTCACCTTGTGACAACAGAAGGTCAAAGAAATTACAATGCCTGCCTGTGTACTGTAGAGCTCTCGCTGCTACGCACCTGTAGAGTTCATGAACATGTGTCTATGTGATAAGCAATTGTCCTCTGCAACGTCACTCCCACATGGAGCAGACAGACAGGTATGGGATGGCTGTGCCCTGGTGCTCACTGGGGCTGAGGCAGGCTTCTGTTGTCATGTGGTTCTGGTGGATGGCAGCCATCTGTTCTCCCTGCTGTAGGCTCCCTCTGCTCTCCCCAGCCTGCATTAAAATGCCTCTGCTGTGACCCTGCAATGGTGCAGTGCAGCACTGTACCCAAAGCACACACACACATACACACACACACACACACATACACACACACTTTTCTAACAGGGTAGCAGTAAAGATCACAACCACAGTTATCTCATTACTGCAAGGTTAAGACATCAGTCTTCATCAGGGAAATTAACAGTGGGTGTCGGGCACTGACAGTAAGACGGATTTTGCGCAGGTTTACCATTGAACACCACAAACTGCCAGTGTGACCTTTATGCCGCCCTCCCCTTACCTTGAATGCATTACCATTACAATAAAGGTCACCTTTATCGAAATCTTACCTTTAGTTACAGCAGGCTTCAGCGGTGAGCTCAGCTGAGAATTTGGATAAATGAGGAGGTGAGTGGATGGCCCTAGGTGTCATCTCATATTTATCACAAAAAGAGGCTGAAGTGGGTCTTTTGACTTCGGGTGCTGAGGCTGAGTGATGTGTTTGGCCACAAGGTGGAGCTTCATAGCTGCAGTGGCAGTTGCAGAGACCTGAGAGAGCCTGACTTAAAGGCTGAGAGCTCCTGCTGAGCTTGGCTGCCCTGCTGAGACTGAGACTGCTGAGCCTCTGGACTGGTCATGCATGCTCACAGCCAGTTTCCAATGAATTATGAAATGCACGACTAGGCTACAATACCCAGTGCAAGCAGGAAAGACAGTGTTTCCCCGTTCACACAACAGAGGAGTGAGGAAAAATAGCCTGGTGATTGATGATACTCCTTGAGCACCGTTGCCACGGCCAGAGGCGGAGCCAGAGGTTGTGAACATCCGGGGCTTAGCCCGGGGGGAGGGGGGGGGGTGTTCTTGGGGTCCTCCCCCAGAAAATTTTGGATTTCTTAGATGTAATTTCCTGCATTCTAGTCCATTTTTGAGGGATCTGTTAGACATGTCAAATCCTAAATCCCTTCTAATTCACAGCCTATATTCTCAGTTGCATGGCCTGCACAAGAAAATATGGAAAGAAACAATAACCACTTCATTACTGACTTCTGGAGATTCTTATGTAAACAATAGCAAAATTGAGACTCATGTTACACTAACTTTCAGTAAATTCAAACTGGGACTGCAGAGATGGATTACTTGTTTGCTTTTTTGTATGTTAGGAGTGGTATAAATAGACTGACAGACACAATTTCACTGCATTTTCTACACTCTGTCACTATAGACCTATGCATGTGACATTAAAATATCCTCACTGTGCTTAGTGAACAATAGGCCCATGATTCTGTAGCTAAGTATGCTGTTGCATATACTTTCCACTAGATGGCAATCGAAGCTCAGGAATGGAGAAAATTACTAGTTAATGTATCATAACACCTTTAAAGTTATTCTTCACGTCCCAATTTCATTAACTCATTAACTTTTTCCTCGTACTTCATTTCAGAATTCTGTACAAAATAAAAAGAAGTAGGAGGGGCTGGTTTACCAGGCTAGAATTATTATAGCAGCCTAACCTAGCTAGCGGATGTAAACAGCCAAGCTGTGGCTAGTAGCCTACCAAACGTCAAGACTGCCGTGCTAACCCAAAATAACGTTTTAATCACTGACCTGAACGTGTGACAACTTACTGGCTGCTGCTGATGACAAGGTACCCGTAGTTTTTTTTTAAGAAATGTCTTATGTCCATGGTTGAAGGAAGACAGACGAGTTCTGACAGACGAGCGTAGACTGTACAAAGGAGACGCTAATGTTTAGAATTAGAACACATGCACGCCCTTGTTTTAGTGGGATTCTATTTTTGTAGTTGTGTCAAAAATTTGTAAAATAACAGCATTTTAAGAATGAGGGAAATGTGGGTTTTGTTGTAGGCTATTTGTCCATTAATCAGTTTTAATGTAATTTACAGGGAGCATATTCTCAGGGTTGTCATGATTTTTTAAAGCTTAAAAAGATTCGGGGCTTTTGACGTGAGATTCGGGGCTTCAGCCCCAAAAGCCACCCCCTAGCTCCGCCCCTGGCAACAAATAGACCATCAGTGAATATTACTCTTGTTTTTTTGGACTGTTGAAGATTACCTTCTGGAGTGGGTTGTTTGGGTGGGAAAGGCTATTTTGTCATCCAGCTGCGGGTAGACTGAAGGAGCTGAGGTATAACGTACGGACTGACGGTCATTTCTCCCTTGTCTCTTTTGATCTGCGTCCAGCAAGGCTGATAAACTGACACACCAGAGCCCAGAATCATAGGAGATTACGCTCTGGCCAGGCACACTTCTATGCATGCTGATCTGTCAGAACTCCTCTTAACCTATGTTCTCCTATATTATTCAATAGAACAAGGTCGCCGTCACCTCTAATCGCTTCTGTGTGTATGCACACTATTGATTGTAGAGGTGCTCTGGCCGACCATATCAGCAGGTTAAGGTGGCCATGTTAGAGGACACTGGGGTCGCAGAGCACAGGCTCAGATCTGCTGCTCTCTGCACTAAGAGGAGATTGTCAAGATGGCAGCAGGGTGCCAGGAAACTGGACAGTTCAGTAGAGTCACCTTGTGGAGTGTAAAATGGTCTCATAAGCAGGGATGATGATGATGATAATGATGATGGCCACTCCTAAAAAACACTCCTACCCAGCTGTGTGTGTGCTAAGAGGACATATGGCCTGTGTTGATGTAACCACTGTTGATTTCTTGGGAGGGGTCTCTCTCAGTGCTTTATGTCCAAGTGTTCAGTTGTTCAGCTGAGCACTGATGACATAAGGGCCGTCTCCTGTTGGAGTATTTCATCTGAATCGCCCTCTTAAGATGTGTGTGCTGTCTGTGTGCCGTAGGGAATAATATCTTGTTTGAAATATGCAGAGGAAAATAAAAGAAGAAAAAGAACAACAATATTTCACAGATGACATAGCTATGATAAAAGGAAATCAAAGATAATGCATTTTACCCATGTCAGTGATCCTCCTTCCTCTACAAAATAATCTTTGCTCTACAGTGAAGTTTAGCACACACAACAGGGCAACCAAATGTCTGCTTTGTACAAAAGCAACCTATCATGTCAGGAGTCCATATGTGCTTCCCTGGCCTGTCATATTTCATGGGCTAAACTGCAGAAGAGGTCCAGGGGTTGTAAAGCAATTGTCCTTGGGGTCGTGATTTGCACCTTACTGTTGCCTCTCTCATTTTGCAGGCTGCAGTGGTGCATTAGCCAAACAGTGTACTGTGGCATACCCCGGATCCACTGTGACCATCTTTGACCTTCCTAAGGTGGTGCACATGTCAAGGGAGTACTTTGTGTCATCTCAGGACAAGAGGATTTCATTCCATGAAGGTATACGTGTGGAGTCATCGGCCGAGGCAAAAGGAGGGCCAGAAAATCAATAATGTGTGGTGGGGAGGGAGGGGGGGAGCTTTTTCACACAGAGCGGATTCGTCACGGAGCTCACACGGAGCGTCAGGCCAGTGCAGACTGAAGATATTTCAGCAGCACACTTGTAGTGTGCACAGAAAGAGGTGAGAGTGGCGTAGAGAGAGCAATTTCTGCAACGACCTTGTAGCACTCGGCCAGGAAAGCAAAGAGCGAAGCTTTTTCCTGCAACAGTTACAGCAGACAGAGAACAAAAAAGCTCTCAGTCTGTTTGCTCTGCTTCGTCTCCCTGTTGCTTTGCTCTGTTTGTCTTTTTTTTTTTTTTTTGCCACCATGTTGGATAAATCACATGCTGCCACTAGTCAGCTTGTCACTTGTCACTCACAGTGGTTCAAAAAACCACAGCAATTACCATAAGGGAGAGCTGATCCCAGACTCTACTCACTAATGTAGCTACATTATTGACACATACTAAAAGACAGTTGGCACCAAGAGAACCAAAGGGAGCAGCTGAACTTTGCTGGGGGGTCACAGAGACATAATGTGACAGTGCATCCCAGTCAGTCTTTGTGGAATCTTTCACATATGTTTTTTTTGGACACAGTAGGTGAGTCAAGGAGTGCAGCATATTTGGTGGTTTCTTTTTTTGTATGTCCTAATTTTACTGTTCCTGTGATTATATCACTGATGCTAGTAGGGGTGACAGTTAGTTAGGGCTAAGGGTGAGTGTGTGTCTGCAGCGGGCAGTCTGATGAAGATGCATCATGACGGAGGGGGCTGTTTTCACAATGTGCTAATAGAGGTAGGGTGACACTCTTATTGCCACAGAAGAAAACCAATTAAAGGGACATATGCATGTTGACTGCTGGCGTGGTCACACATTATAATGTGCAGCTGCCATATCTCCAGATTGCATCATGGCATACGGTATGCCTTTTAACTCACCTTCTGAACTGAAACGATCTGTGGGAGAAAGACGTGATGGGAATGTTATTAAACTCACATCAGCCTGGGAGCAGGAAAGCCTTGTTCTTGATTGACAGGGACAGACTGTGTGTTTGTTGTTGCAGGGGACTTTTTTAAGGACGAGCTGCCTGAAGCCGACCTCTACATCCTGGCTAGGATACTGCATGACTGGACTGATGAGCGCAGCTCCGAGCTCCTGGACAAAGTCTACCGGTCCTGCAGTCCGGGTAACCCAAGAAAACACAGTTAGACCACCCTAATAACAATAACATACTGTAAGGCCACATCCCAACAATGCATGTCATAACCATGACATCCATGTCTTACAAGACACCAAAAGCCTTGTCAGAACAGCCACATTCCTTAAGAGAATCTGTTTGGTCACAGTATCTTAAACAGAAACTTGGTTAACCATGGTTAAAACTGTGAAAATGACTTTGCATAAGCTCTTTAATATAGCTCATAATATATCTCATCACAGATGTCACAATCACAGATGTCACAGTCAACAGACCTGACAGAATTTTTGGTAGCAATAATAACAATAACAACTAGACTGCATTCCCGTAGAAAATGCAAAAAGTGTGCTTGCATATGCCAAGGTTCGTGATCATCGGAGCAAATATCTGCAGAAATTGAAATTATAGGGTTCTTTGAACTTGGACTTTGCCAAGGATTCCAGTGATAAGTTTTTGAAAATTGGACATACAGTTCAAAAGTTACATGCATAAATTTATCTCCTAAAGTTGAAAACTTGACAAGTCCTTAGCATTATTAGCACCGTTAATATTCTTAGCATTCTTGATAACAAACATTTGCCAAGTCAATGAAGTAGAAATTGTTATATATATATATATGGGAAAACGTACAAAACATAGGTCAAACATAACAAAACAAACATACAAGCATAGGTCTACATACATTCTTTCTCTGGCTAGAATATCATAAGACCTCTAGAAGCCAAGACCATTAATACTTGAGAGAAAAATACCATTAAAGGAAGTTAACATCCATTTCATGCTATTATTCAGAAAATGGAGTCAATTTTCATTTTTGGGTCATGTAACCTATATTTCTGAAATGACCAATTATGGTCATTAAAGGAAAAACACAAATTACAATGAAGTTAAAGGAGAACTTCGGTGTAAAATGAAAATTGGCATGTTAAAACATCATACCGAGTTGGTATGTGTACTGAGGAGCAAAATTGATTTAGCCTGTTGCATTCAGAGTTTAGCTATTTTTTATCGTTTGTCCCAGAAAGCTAACAATGGAAGTGGTAGGTGCCCTCAGACGAAGCATGACGACTACGCTAGTTTTAAACCATTAAAACAGCTCGAAGAAACTCCACACTCCATCGGTAGTACAACACAGGTCCTGACATTAAAAACGAGGCACTGAGAACTTTGTAAGTGTACACAACATTCATTAATAAAATAGTTTTGACAGGCAGTACCTTGCTGTAGTTTCTCGTCGCTGCCATGATGAAAGTCCAAACAAGTTGATTGTACTACCTCTTCTCCTATTCTTCCTGCTGGTGCGTGTTCCTCAATCGACTTGTGCGGACTTTCATCATGGTGGCGACGAGAAACTACAGCAAGATACTGCCTTGCCTGCCTTTAAAGGACAACGTTTCTCATAGCCATGGCATTATTTTTCTAAAATATCACGTGATATCACGAAAGAACCTGTTCTCCAATTAGGTAAATTACAAACAAACGACAGTGAATGAATGAATGGATTAATTATTTTTTAATTACGTAATTGGTGTGAATATAAATATGACCAACATCCTCTCATAATCAGAAACCAAAATGTCATCCTTGTACCTGCTCACACTCCTGCGTCAATGGGAGAGAGAACGCCGAGGTTCAAGACGCGCTGTAGGTCGCGTTTATAGGTCTAGATAAACATTCTGGGTTTCACTGACATGGAGTGCATGTAGCGGTTTCGCCTGGACCGTTTTACAACACCTTTGCACATTTGCAACACCTACAATACATCACACAACCTCAAGTGAATGTGACAGCCAAATCAAAGTGGATGAAAGAGGCCTCAGCGATGGATACTGTAATGATCTGAGGCTTGCTTGACACTTTCAGGAAGCTTAGAAACAGAGTTGCTGTTTAGCCACAACTCACGCTTATTCCACACAAACACTACGGTGCAACAGTGCAGCAACTTTTCTGTGTTTCTCTCCTTTTATCCCGTGCGCGCACACACACACAACACAACTCCATTCTCTTAAAGGCACATATGCATAAGAATATCGCAGAACAGAACACAATTAACACAGGTTATCACAATATGTTTGTTGCGGTTGGGTTGGAAAGCCACAGCGTTCGGGGTAACAAGCGCTTGTTTGTTATCATGACATTCAGTTGGACACGAAACATCGGAGTGACTTCAGTTCTCAAATGTGAGCATTGGGCCTGGATATACCATAGAGTACAAGAGAATGGACTGAGGGATGGCGTCGTTTTCAATGGGAGCCATTGAAGCACAATTTTGAGATTTTTAATTGGTCACCAGGCAACTGCGCAAGCGCAGGGTGACGTACGGTCACGTCGGCCAGCGAACCCAAATACTATAAATTGAGTGGTAGATGCTCAATCACAAATCATACAGCATACAATAATTTTCTTAATAAGTATTCTTCTACCGTTATAGCTGCAATCACTTAGTGGAATGGGAGGCTAATATTGTACGTGGGGACTTGATTCTTCGTCAACTAACTTTGGTTCCAGGCAGTGTTGCAAGCCAGCATGTCAATGGAGCTAGCTAGTTAGCATGTAAACTACAAGCTATAGCGTGTAGCTTAGCCATTTTTCTCAATTCAATTGCAATGAGTAGTAAAATCCATAAAGTTAGCGATTCTGCTTACAAACAAATACCAAGTTCTAAGCTTATTTTTCGGGAAATAGTGATGTAAATGTTTCCCCAACATGAATAGAAAAGTAAACGGGCATGACTGTGGCTACAGCTTGTTATCCAACCAGTACGGTAAATTTTCTCCTGTGCGACAGAAACTCACTAGCCGTCGCATGATTTATGGCGTCATTTTTAGCATAATTTCCGATAAACGTTTCTTACAAGGCAATAACGTGACAGATTTCCGATCGAAGCAAATATGTTTTGCTGTGTCCTCTCTGGTTTACAACAATGCCAATAGCAAGGTACAGATGGCTTCTCATGTAAAGTTGTTTGATTTCAAAGTGACGCTAAAATGAATGGAAGTCAACGGAATGCTACATGCTATTGGTCCCTTTCCGGGTTGAGATTTCCCCATGGGTGCTTCAACTTCCGGATATATTCCTACCCCCTTGGGATATACTCGCCGCGCGCAGTGGTGCGCGCGCAAAAGTGACGTCAAAATTATGTCAGTGCACATCTGGCGCGGCGTTCTCAAGCGCATAGTTGCCGTGTCTGCACCTCCGATTTTTTGTAACTTGCGCGCGGCAGCCCCATTGAAAACAATAGGCAATGGCTAGTCTGGTTTCAGCTAACTTTAGCCTAGTAACTACCAGCCTAGACATGTATTTTCCATTGCTACAAATCAGCTAATATTACTGGAAACTCACAAGAAATACAAACACTGATTAAAAACTTTTAAGATTTTGTTTTGTTTGTTGTTTTATCCACAAACCAACTTAGGTGCAAACCTGCAGTTTGTTTATTAAGCTAACTTTTTGCCTTATCTTATTATCACTCATAAGGTCTTATAAAGCTGAAAACACTGTAAATATACACACTGACTCAAACCTTTTCGGATTTATCCAGTTTAATTCCCAAATCATGATGTAAACCTGCAATTCAGTCATGTTTCACTCCTCTGACACGCAAGGTTCCCGAACTACTGTGGCATTTGACACCTCTGACGAGGAGAAGATTGCCGTGTGTGTCGAATGAAGTATGGGCGTGCGGCGCTGTGACGTCACTTTTGCACGCGCATATCTGCATGCGGCGAGTATACACCTAACAGAGCTCAAATAATAAGCTGTACCGTTTGAGTGCCTAGAATGTAGGCTAGGCTCCTTATCTAGGAATAAGGCTCCGTAACTTCAGATCTGCAAAGCTGCACAGCAGGATTTGCATGTGCAGCTTCCTATTTGCTCGCTCAGTTGCGTCATCCTTGTCACGTGATTTTTGGCACGATTCTCTCGGATTGATATGTATGAAAAATTTGCGCGCAGAGACCACGATGAGTGCCTGTTCTACCGCCTGTCCAGTTGGTGGCAGTGTTAACAAACTCTGTAATATACACAGGTAGTATCATTATCCTATTTGTGAGGTAACTACCTATAGTTTTCAAACTTTCGCTCTCAGATTTCCTCACAATTAGGATAATTTCACTGTTTAAATATTACCACACGTTTATTACGATATACAGAGTTAGCCATCTTAGCCTCTCAAGATAACTACCTTACTCTTCAAGGCTGCTCTTAGGTGCACATTACCTCACAAATGTGCATTTGTGAAATAATTTCACTACCTGTGTATATTATAGAGTTTGTTAACTATACATTTAAACCATAATGTTACTTACACGTTGTTGGCCATCTCTTCCCTCCATTTATGGCAATTTGCAAAATTGTGTGTCGCCGTGTTGCAGACCAAGGTTCCTGGCCAGTGACCACACTGCCACTCACTCCCGGGTGCTGTAATTGTAGAAAATGTCATTTTGCCGATTATCTAGAGAATGCTTATGTTTACAACAATTTTTTTTTATCGTGAAATCTATTGACCCTCACACATTGAAAACACTGGTCGATGCCCACTTCCAATAAGAATAATTTCTGTGAAATTTTAACATTGCGAAAACGAATCTGAACGAACTCGTCATAGGTCGTTCATGTGAATCTCACCTAATTTGGTATATGTCACCTACAGACAATGCTGACAAAAAGTTATCAAAGGATTTATCTTGAGATAAACCACTCCGAAGTTACACGTCAATGAACATTTAACACGTACCTTAAAATTCTTCAAATGTCCATATCTTGGCTTTTAATTGCTCAAATTTGGTCAAAGTTGAAATGCCATATCTAAACAGCTTTCTTTTCATGTGTACTAAATTTTGTGACATTTCGTCATAGGGGGCGATGTTTATCGTCGAAGCTAGGTGTTGAAAAACAGTTTTTGTTAAAGGAGAACTTCGGTGTAAAATGAAAATTGGCATGTTAAAACATCATACCGAGTTGGTATGTGTACTGAGGAGCAAAATTGATTTAGCCTGTTGCATTCAGAGTTTAACTATGCTTTATAGTTTAACCCAGAAGGCTAACAATGGAAGTGGTAGGTGCCCTTAGACCAGACATGTCCAAAGTCCGACCCGCGGGCCAAATCCGGCCCGCGGGCTCCTTTCCTCCGGCCCGCTGCACCTCTCAGAAAACAGGTGTTAGTAGCCTTTCTTGCTACAGAGCCATAACTACCCACGCGGAATGCCGGTGATTCTTTTGTTATGCTAAATCGCGCGCATAACTGCGTGGCCACGCAGAGAACATTGCAATTAATAGTGTTAATAGTCTTCACCGCCTTGCCATTTCTTAAATTATTCAGCAGTTTATGGCTGTACCAACCCAAAGTATATCGACATTGTAACAGTATTGTTGTTTTTTGACCACAACACACTTACTAGTTTGCCTATTGGTAGGCATTATTCGCGGTTTTATTTCGCAAAGAAAAATCATACATCTCATGTCGTGTGATGTTGCTATTATTAGCTCTCTTAACAGCAGGGTTAGGTTCTTTAATACGGACGTTTATTTGACCAATGAACACTGTAAAAATGGGGGAAATAATATGTAATCACAACATTCACAAGAACACTTCAAAACGACATGATGACCTCTCGGATATCTAAGTTGCCTTGCCCCCACAATCGCAATAGCAAGCGAGCCAGGATGAGAATGGACGCGGTTTTCCGTGATGTTCCACTCCGGGAGAAAATAGTATTTGTGAAGCTCACGTATGTTGTGGAAAGAACCGGTTGCAATGCTCGTTAAACTGCTGTGCAACACTGACACAGACTGTCGGAGTCGACACCAGCTGGATAAAGACAGGTTCCAAGAGATTCGGACATTTGCCAAGAAAATGCTGAGCTTATTTCGCTCCTTGAATACCTGTGAGAAGACATTCTCACTTTTGAACTTTAACAAGAACCGCGTGAGGACAACACCAAGTGACTCACTTGCGTGACATCATCAAAACCACTGCGTTTGAGCCAGACTTAACATTTTTGCAGCAATCGAAATCTCAGTACCACCCATCACATTAGTGCAGGAGAGTTGCTTGTTTAGTCTTCTGGGGTAGGCTAAATAAATTCTAAAATGTGTGTGTAATTGTGATCAAAACTCTCAGTGGTTTGTACTTCTGAATAAGATAAATGTTACTGCTATTTTCTTGTTCACATGGTATAAATTCACGTTTACAGTTTACATGTAACAGTGAACAATAGTATGTTATGTATAACAGTGAATTATGAATGTTTTTTTTTTTCACTCAGACTTGTTCTGCATTTTATTACTGGTCTTCAAATATAAAATGCACAGTAATTTTGGTAAACACACATTTTCATTTGTGTTTGAAATGTGAAGACATAAAAACTATGCCATTGCAACAAAAAAATCATTAAGTACTTCATTTGCATATTATTAATATTAGTAGTACTATTAATATTATTATTGTTATTCCTATTGTGTTATTATCGTGTCGTTACAATGGTTGGCCCTCACACATGTTCACCTCGCCAAATCCGGCCCCCCTGGCAAAAAGTTTGGACACCCCTGCCTTAGACGAAGCATGACGACTACGCTTACAAAGTTCTCAGTGCCTCGTTTTTAATGTCAGGGCCTTTGTTGTACTACCGATGGAGTGTGGAGTTTCTTCGAGCTGTTTTAATGGTTTAAAAATAGCGTAGTCCATGCTACAAGGGTTATATGGGCAAAATAGTTTGCCCATTTTGCCTATTCCTTGCCTTCACAAATCACTCCTACACAGTACACACAGTGTCATTCATTCAAAACCCACATCCATGCCCACTTCCAGGAAATCATTTCCACAGAAATTCTCACCTCACAACACTGCTCTACCACACCCTCATCATACCAACAGTTCCCACATTTCAATATACTGCGAAGCGGTCATTATAGAGTTGCCGCGACTTTTTCCCCTTTTTTTTTTGTTCTTTTTTTTTTCAGTGAATGTCTGTCAACAATTGCCGGGACACTGGAAGTCTGGGGAACATGAGTCTTTGTAGGCATGTAGCGCTAGAACTTTTCCTGCGCTAGAACTTTTCCTGCGCTAGAACTTTTGCCATAACATTTGGTCCATAGGGGGCGCTGTAATTGTACAAAATGTCATTTTGCCTATTATCTAGAGAATGCTAACGTTTACAACCAATTTTTTTTGACCGTGAAATCTATTGACCTTCAGGCATTGAAAACACGGGGTTGACGCCCACTTCCAATGAAAAAAATTTCCGTGAAATTTTAATATTGCGAGAACAAATCTGAACGAACTCGTCATAGGCCGTTCATGTGAATCTCACCAAATTTGGTATATGCCATCTACAGACAATGCTGACAAAAAGTTATCAAAGGATTTATCTTGAAATAAACCGTTTCGAAGTTACACGTAAATGAACATTTAACACGTAGCTTAAAATTCTTCAAAAGTCCATATCTTGGCTTTTAATAGCTCAAATTTGGTCAAAGTTGACATGCCATCTCTAAACAGCTTTCTGTTCATGTGTACTAAATTTTGTGACATTTCGTCATAGGGGGCGATGTTTATTGGCAAAGCTAGGTGTCAAAAAACAGTTTTTGTTAAATAACTCGTCAACAATTTTGCCCAAGACAACGAATTTGTGTTAGTATGTCGGTGTTACAGAGGCGTATTGACCCAGCCCATAAACACTCACTTGAAGCAAAGCGCCACTTAGTGATTAGGGTAAATGCAAGAATTGGGATTTTGAGTTTCCAGTATCTTGGACCGAGAAGGTGGGAACTGCAGAAAATACGTCATGCATGATCAGCACAAAGACTTCTAAAACCACAGGACGTGCCATACAATTTGGTCCATAGGGGGCGCTGTAATTGTACAAAATGTAATTTTGCCTATTATCTAGAGAATGCTAACGTTTACAACCAATTTGTTTTTTCTCGTGAAATCTATTGACCCTCACGCATTGAAAACACTGGTCGACGCCCACTTCCAACGAGAACAATTTCAGTGAAATTTTAATATTGCGAAAACGAATCTGAACGAACTCGTCATAGGCCGTTCATGTGAATCTCATCAAAGTTGATATATGCCATCTACAGACAATGCTGACAAAAAGTTAGCAAAGGATTTATCTTGAGATGAACCGTTTCGAAGTTACACGTCAATGAACCAATAACTCAAACTTAAAATTCTTCAAAAGTCCATATCTTGGCTTTTAACTCCTCAAATTTGGTCAAAGTTGACATGCCATCTCTAAACAGCTTTCTTTTCATGTGTACGAAATTTTGTGACATTTTGTCATAGGGGGCGCTGTTTATTGGCGAAGCTAGGTGTTGAAAAGCAGTTTTTGTTAAATAACTCGGCAACAATTTTGCCCAAGTCAACGATTTTGTGTTAGTATGCTGGTGTTACATAGCCTGGCTATCGCGACTTGTCAATGCTCTGAGAGCATTGGTCTGGCCAAGCTGTGTTGTAAATCCATTTCTCAGAAGGCGGGCTTAACCTGCCTCTTTCAAATGCCTCTGTTTGCTACTGGACGAAGCTTCAACCAATCACACCCCTCTGTCCTCTGATGTATACGTAGCGAAAGAAACTGCTTGATCCAAACAAAAAGTAGTAGTAATCTGTAGTCATATAGCAATGGCGTTAAATGATTTTTGTCGGACTTGTGAGGTGAACATGAGAGTGGCTGGTGTTGGTCATTCAATATTGATATTCGAAAAACGAATCAGGGGGATCAAAGGCGACATGAGCATGGACTTGGCTACCAGCGGGGCTAACTGATAAATTAAGCTTTACCGAAGCCGGTCGGTAGCATTGCAAAAACGCCCTTTCCCGCAACAAATGCTTCAAGGGCTGCCCTTTGCTCTATTTTCAGATAGAACTTCCTTTTGAATTCATCCTAAACAGCAGCTACAGATGCATTGAAATCTTACGGTTGCTCCACGTTCGCCATGTTGACAGTGACTGAGATAGATTTCCGGTCGCCAAACTACCGCGTCATTGCCTTTTGAAATGCTCGATTTTCATTGGCCCCCTATCTGAGGACTGAGCAGAAATGGTTTAGATAGGCAGCTTGGCCAGACTTACTTGCTCGCGAAATGTAAATGCAGCGTCACAGGCAGTATGGGCACGCCCAGGCTAGGTGTTACAGAGGTGTATTGACCCAGCCCATAAACACTCACTTGAAGCATAGCGCCACCTAGTGATAAGGGTAAATGCAAACATTGGGATTTGCCAATATCTTGGACCGAGAAGGTGGGAACTGCACAAAATACGTCATGCACGATCAGCACAAAGACCTCTAAAACCACAGCACGTGCCATACAATTTGGTCCATAGGGGGTGCTGTAATTGTACGAAATCTCATTTTTCCTATTCCTTGCCTTCACAAATCACTCCTACACACTACACAAACACACACAATGTCATTCATTCAAAATCCACATCCATGCCCACTTCCAGGAAATCATTTCCACAGAAATTCTCACCTCACAACACTGCTCTACCACACACTCATCATACAACAGTTACAACAATTCAATATACTGCGGCGGTCATACCATGTACCGCTATGCGGTACATCTAGTTCTTTATGGTATTCTGCGCTGTTTGGCCTTTTTTAAGATGGTTTCCATGTACGAAAACTTGCCACACTCATAAGAAATTCCCTCCGTTACTTACAGCCACTGTTGGGGCCCAGGGACACTAGAGCGCCCCCGTTGTTAGGAGGCTTATGGTTGGCGTACACTTTCAGCTACATGTACGAAATTTGGTAGGGATGTGTATCTCACTAAGACGAACAAAAAAGGTTGATACAATGCCATGGCCACGCCCAACAAGAAGTGGGATATTTGGACTTTTGTGTGATATGCCATACAATAGAATTTAATGTACTCCTAAACTGTACATCAGATGTGTGCCAGTTTTGGTATACATGATCTCAAGATGTTGTAGATGTTAAGTTGCAAAAGGATTTTTGATATGTTGTAAGATAACGAAGTAGTGGTTTAATGAATTTAGGTAGGAATTTAGGGAAATGTGTCATCAATTCCTTATGCACTGTTTGACAAGAATGAAACTTCAAAGGTTATTGCCTATCGTGATTATAAACATATCAATGTGAGTGACATGGCAGTCTGGCATAGCGCCACCATGTGGTAGCAGAATTAACTACTTTGAAATGTACTGCAGCTACAACGTACGTTAGATTTATGTGTGATTTGGTATACATAATGTAAAGATGGTGCTGAATATAAATTGCGAAGGTTTTTTGATACATTGTAAAATAAGGAAATGGTGTTATGATGAATTTCTCTATACCAGATGTGGATAGGAAATGTCTCATAAATTCACCATGCATTGCTTGACATTATTGAAACTTCACATTTTATAGCTTCAATATCATTCAAATATCATCAATATAAACGCACACTTGGGTGTAAAAAGGCAGTTTAACACAGCGCCGCCATGTGGTAGCAGTAGAAATTGGTTGTGGTCATGGTTGGCATATAGTTTTAGGTACACTTACCAAACTTGGTAGGAGTGTGTATGTCAAAGAGATAAGTAACTTTTGTATTTACATTATATTAACCACGGCCAACAGGAAATGAGGTAATAGGGATGTTATGTGTTTGGACACACAATCAATTTTCACATACTCCTCCTAGGCAGTTCATTAGATTCATGTGAAAATGTAAATACATGATACTGAGGTCTTCTAATGTTAAATTGCGAAGGAATGTTTGATATGTTGTAATATGTTAAAATGGCAAGATGATGATTTTTACTATATCGCCACATAAACAGTAAATGTGGCATAAAGTGACATGTGCATTGAAAGATTTGTCTGAAACTTCTGATGTTATTAGATAACATGACTCAAACGACATCCAAACACCCAATATCAGTGTCTAGCATAGCGCCACCATCTGGCCAAGCAGGAAGTGTGCCAGAAATTCACAATGACTTGTGGAGTTGAACTGAAACTTTACAAAATACTGGATAGCATGACAAGATGACATGCCAAATGCACGTGCCTAGTATAGCGCCACCAACTGGCAGGGCTAGAAAGATTTTTTTTTTTTTCATATTGAAATTCATCAGATTAATTACCTTTAGGTGGATGTGAACACAGCTGTGTCTTGACTACACATCCACACTGGCACACACACACACACACACACACACACACACACACACACATACATACTCTTTCACTTTACCTTTTACACACACACACACACATACATACTCTTTCACTTTACCTTTTACACACACAAACACATGCAGACACTTTCCCTTTCACTTTCACTTACACACACAAACACACACATAGATTAACTTAACTTTTTCTCTTAAAGCACATTTTCTTTACATTACATAGATAGCACCGATAAGTAATGCGATGCGAGTTGCAATGTACTCCCAATGTACAGTACAAAGCTTGTATAATTTATCATGCACGTAAAAAGATCTTTACAATAAATACGTTTGTCACATTCTGGGTGCATTTCAGAGGGGCAGCATGTTACGTATTTAGAAAGCTCCATGACAACAGTGGCATGGCAGAACAAAAACACAACAGCAACATGATGTCTCACAAGATCTTTTCAAAGAAATTACAGACTGCCAAATATCTTTTAATTACACTAAATTCATATGGAAATGCCCCTGTCTCGACAGTGACCACGAAGCACCATCACACACTGTAACTCTTGGTGCTTTATCCTTTCTCTTTTTAAAACATTTCAGGGAGGAGATAATATCCTCAGCCTATAAAGCAAGGACACAGTTCTAAAAGTGAAGCCCCCCCAAATCCCAAACGCTCACTGGCTCTGACTTACTTCTAGCCCTCCACTCCTGTGCTCCATCTGCCTACTGTGCTCATAACTAGCAGCTGAGATTTTTCACTTCAGCATGAGACCCTGCCCCACAGCCATAAAGACTGATGTCTTGAGGTGTCTGTCTTGGCTTTGGCAGAAATGCCCTGTTGGTTTCTGCCTCGGACATGCAAATGTCAACAAAATACTCTTCATGAAAAAGCCTCAGAGCTGTTCTTCCCAAAGATAGATGACAAAAAATGTTTCACCAGCCTTAGAAATCTAAGCTGTACCCAGGAGCATGTTACATAACTCAAAAATACTGTCGCCTCACAAACTATGATATTGTTATAACCTTGCACTGAGCTGTCCTGAACAAAACAAACAGCAAACCTATTAGAAACAAGACATCATCTTGGCAAATAGGCATATTGGTAGTGCCTGCTCATCCACTGAATTCAGGAAATGGGTAACATTATTCTGTGTTGTGTATTATTCTGTTACTCTGTAAAATGGATATGTGTAAAACCTGCTCAGTATAGAAAAGCTTGAATGTGTTAATTTATATCCCTGACCTGCAACAGCTTGATCTAATCGCTCAAATAGTATGCAACATAAATGTGTATTTTAAGTATGTGCTAATAATCGGTTCATGGTAAAACATAGATCATCTTAGAAATACTAGTGTTTATTATCTAAATGTGTTGATAATATACAATGTTCACTGAGTTCTTTAGATTTATGGTCTGTACTGTGGAAGGAGGTTCAGTGTTTTTGTAAAATTATTCACTCTGTAGATCTAATAACCATGTGTGTCTGCATCAATCTCTGGCCACGAAAAGGAGCCTTCACTAATGTGCCAACCTCTTCACCATACACTGTGTCTGGAGAGCGAGACTCCATGGGCTAGTGGGAGGATATGGGTAACTGTAGTTCTGTGTGGTGAGCAAGCTGATCTGAGTTTAGCCAGGCTTCCCCTGGTGTCTCTGTGGTCTGATAAGGGGTGGCTAGCTGGTGGTGGTGGTTATGTGCCAGGTGTTCTGAGCAGGCCTCTCCTGGGAGGCGTCCGACTCACTCATCTTTGAGATGGATCCCTGGTGGTACAGCTGGGCCCACAGATGCTCTTCTCTAGTACTCTGTCTCTTTCTGTCTGTTTCTCTGTCTGTCTGTTTCTCCCTCTCTCTCCCCACACTCCCTCTCTCTCTATCCCCCCCCCCCCCCCCTCTCTCTCTCTCTCTCACACACACACAAACCCACACACACACACACACATATTTGCATTGCTATCCTTATGGGGACGTCCCATTGACTCCCATTATAATACAACTGAAGAATGCTAAACTGTGCCCAAACCAAACCATCCCTAACCCTAACCTGTCAGTAAATCAATGTTTTTGCACTTTTATTTTTTGTCATTACCTACAAAATAACCAACAAAAACAGTTAGATTGGCGGGGAATTTTGTCCCCAAAAACCACCTTTTGTCTCCTATCTTACGACAACATTTTGTCCCCAAATGTATAGAAATGCACCCCCCCCCCCCCCCCACACACACACACACACACACTTCCTCTGCTTTCCTACAGACCTGCAGAATAAGTATTTGTTTGACTTTCTCGCACTTTCCATTTCTTCCCCTTCCTTGAAGAAGATGTGAATGCACAATGACTTCATAATCACAACCTCTAACTACACTGAGACTTTGAAGGGTTTCTGGTTTCTTTGTGTTACTTGAGATGTTTTGACTATTCCAGGCTCCCTTGGGACACAGGTTTTATTCCTGCACAGAGCTCAGCTGCTCTCATGCTTCTTGGTGTGTTGTGTGTGCTTGAGTCTGATGGGGGGGGTGGGGCTGGCTGCTGTCTCTGTGGTGTTGGTGTGCAGGTGGAGGGGTGCTGCTGGTGGAAGCTCTGCTCCATGAGGATGGCAGTGGGCCACTGACAGCGCAGCTCTACTCCCTCAACATGTTGGTGCAGACAGAGGGTAGGGAGCGCAAGGCCTCTGAGTATGCTTGCCTCCTCACTGCCGCCGGCTTCACCAACATCCAGGTCCAGCGCACGGGCAAGATCTATGATGCCATCCTCGCCAGAAAGTAGACACCCAAGTGTCAATCACCCACCCCATCCTCACACACACACACACACACACACACACACACACACACACACACACACACACACACACACACACACACACACACACACACAGATACACAGATACAGACACAGACACAGAGACGGAGACAGACTCAACCACACAGATACAGACACAGAGGCAGACACAAACACACAGTTTCACACTTCCCTTTCTGCCTCATTCTTCCGCAACCCCTGCCTGAACTGTGCAATCCATTATTCATGAGTTGTATAGAATCTCGAAACCTTCAAAGCTTTTAAGCTAAGGCTACAATTTCTCCCATCATTATCTACGAATAATTAAAAAACATTCTTTTTATATTTTCTATATTAGGTATCCACGGTTTCCAAGGTCAGCCCTATAAAGATAATTTAACCAGATAATTGAGTTTCACAGTCCGTCATATGACCTCCCATGAAGGGGAAAAAGGTGTGTACAAATGTAGATGGTAATAGGTGCTATGTACGGTCTGGTGGGCAGTTCCAAAGTCACACTAGTGTAAGGGACAAAAAAGGAAAGGTAGTAAGAAGCTGTGCTGTCAGGGATGACATGACAGAGATGTTTCCCACCCTCACCTTCTCAGCTGCAGCCACAAGGCTCCATTTTGCTGACAACCTTTTGAGTTTGGACTACTGAGAGACTCTGTGAAAAAACCCTAATAAAGCAGCATACAGGATTACTGAATCATATATATAGGCCAATGTCCTGTTATATAGTATATACTGTATATGTAGGAGGCTTTAGGTTATTGTTAGCATCTATTAAACATGTACATGTTCATGCCTGTTATGCTCACTAATAACTATGCTTTTTAATTGTCATGTGCAGTGTTTCTATTTGGCAAATAAACATTTTCTCCTGTGTCAGATAGCTTGTCCTCTTTAATGATATAAAGAAGAGGATTCCAGGCTAGTAGTTGTGCTTTCATTATGTTTCCTTTTTTGCTCAACCTTGCCCTCAGCAAGAGAGAAAAGACTAACGAGCTTTTATTTTTGTATTAATGTGAATTAAAATACATCCTGTTGCAGTGTTGGTGTCTGGCTGATGTATGTATTCTGTGGCTGTTAAGTGTTTCAAGATCTTTCTTCAGGGGCAATACTGATCTGCAGCTTGGTGCACTCAACTTCCCTTTTTTGACTGCATCTCATATTGAATTATTTGCAATGAAAGCTTGTTTTAACAACACAATTACCTCTCTGCCAGGGTTCCTCAGCTCTCTTTAAAGAGAAGTCAAGTTTAGCCTTCAGCGGTTTTAGCCCTTTCCCTGGTACATAACACAAAACAAATACTACACTGTATGTTTCATGCAACAAAAAGAGGGGCATGACCTAGTGGGATGTTTCATGAGCAAAACCAGCAAATGAAGTAGTCAACATATGTGAGGAGGAAGTATTTCCCTACAGTTCCCCTACAGTATTGAACATAACTGGACATTCATTGACATGACATTGTTATCAGCAATACTGAACCATATCTAGCCCCATATGGAACCATAGCTAGCTCCCCATTCAGATTCATGTTACCAAACTAAACATGAATAAATTCAACCCCATGAGGCACTCCATAAATGTGACACATTGCTTTCAGCAACCTCTTTTTTGGCCACAAACCCATGCACTCTTTTTGGTGATGCCTTCAGGACACTTTGACGTATCAAAAGAATAGTGGCACAGCTAGGTGAGGGGAATATCGATGAATCAGATATACTGATACACTTCAAGTCAGTGGCACTATTTCTGTTATGCTGTCATTCCTAATGGTAGCATTTACTGGCTGCACTGATGATATTCAGCCATGATAATTTCATATTGCCCCTGTGTAAAAGATGATAACCTATGCATTAGGATGGTTTGCATAACATTTTGATTGAAGTGTAACCTAGACTTCCTTAAATTAAATGAATTCTTCTTCTCGTATTTAAGTGGAAATGTTATTGTAAGAAACAATCTATGCAACCTTACAGTCAGCGATAGATCAGTGGGATAATATTAGTTCAGCTGATGAAAGCTTAGTTCAGGGATAATATTAGTTCAGCTGCTTTGAGTTCTCAAACACAGTAGATTAAGGCCTTATTGTTGGGTGCCGGAACAAAAACAGTTCCAAAAACACACATTCCCAAGGGCCTATGGGACAATAATCAATAACTAATTTCTGAGAAACTTTCCAGTCTTCACCTTGCATAGTTTTATACATGTGATGTACAAGCACTCCCATGTACTTTCATACATTATACATTTGTGGATATTAACACTACGTTACAGTACACCATATTATACATACACTCATGTATTAGATATGTCTTTGGACTGACAGACATAGTGGCCTGAAATAAAAAGGTGGTGCTTGAATAAGGATATATTACTAATGTACCATAATGGACATTATGACATGACACTGAGAGTAAGGGTACGTGAGGGCTAAAGAAGTCAGTGTGTCTTTTATCCAGCCCAAACAAACGGCAGATTTTCAGTATAATGTTCCAGAGTGCCAGCCTATGTTATCCTATGCAGCCTCTATGTCTTAACAAGCAATAACTTAAAGTTACAGGTGAGAACATTTATTGTATGGGCATTCCATCAATGTGGAAAATGCAAAAAAATGATCCATTCCACACACATACACAGCCTACCTCTAAAGCCATTTGTCATACATGTATGTCCCTGCTTATTACCATAATAATAGGGGATGTAGCACACTGCAATTCTAGAGAACACTGGTAGGAATGTTGACCAGTACACCTTTTACTCATATTGTATGTATGAAGTAAATACTCCTAGCACTTCTTGCATCTTCTTAGTCATTCAGGCAGCAAATGCCTTCTGTTATGCAGTAAATTTCAAAAAATTTCCCTTGCAATCCATGCAACCTGGCACTTTGATGAGAGGTCACAGATACCATTAGGACCAACAAAACATAATGCACAGTGCATGTGTTTGAGAGAGGATAAGGTCTGTCTGTATAACATCTTACAATGATGTTCTACAGGCCATTGTCTTATTTAGCATACCTCTGCAGGAAGCCACAGCATACCAATCATCTGCTGCTTGATGTGTTTCAGCACTTCGAGATTGCATGTTGCCTGGGGTCAAGTGAATGCATTCCATTTCTTATGACAGACTATTTTTTTTCATGATGCTTCTTTCTTATCTCTCTTGAAAACCGGTTTCTTACTCCAGAGGTTTCCTGACAGTGTGACATACCAGAGAGTGATTGAAGCAGTGCACAAGGCAGGCCTGTTCCTTTATTCAAATGTGTCCCATTTCAGTCTTCCCTGGTACACATTTGTTTGCGGTGTTTAAAAAACAGGTTTTATCCTCAATGGTGTACTGTCCTTCATCTCATAGTGAATTGGGTTGATCTAATGAGTTGTGACAGTGAAGCCAGATCATGTGGAGGGCTTATGACTCTTTTATTCTTTTGCATTGGTGAGAAGGCTGGATGCACTAAAATATACCCTCTGCCTTTGTTACCTGTGACAGTGGCAGGATGAACGAGAGCAGAATTTGCACATATTATGGGCCGTCTATGGGAGCCATGCAGTGTCTATGGGCAGAGCCATCTTCTCTCAGCCGCCCTCAGATTTACTGAGGGATCATCAGTCATTAAGCTTGGGCTTGCACACAGCGCTGGATGTGATAGTGAATAGCCTGCAGGAATTCAGCTTGGGGGCTGAGGCAGGGAAAATGGCCCCCGGTCAAAGTGATCTGTTGGAGAGATTTATATACTTTGCAATGAGTGTTGGCATGTTCTGAGATTTGGTTAAAATGAGGCACACACAGACAGCCTCACCCACTCCCATCTTCTAGGGGCAAATTTGCTGATTTATGGCTGTTGCCACAGATGCTGTATGTGAAATACTGGATTGTGTGATGCAATTCTATATGCTAAATTACTGCTAAGCAATCTGTCTGTTGGAATGAAAGATTATATAAGTGTATGTATATGTTTACTGCTCAGTTTTGTAGGACTCTCCAATGTGATGCAAAACCAAGGCTTTCCCTATCTCATAAGTGGAGAAAATTAAAACAATATGCATAGCAATTAAAAGGCAATCAATTCTTTCAGCCAATTTCAATGGCAATGTCTCTTCGTGTGTATGTTTTTTTAGAGAAAGTGGGGTGGCATGACATAATGATTGCAGTAAATGAACACCCTCTGCTGCACAAACAGTAGCTAAATACTTACAGCAAGTATGGCCACATTCACAGCAACTTGACCATGTATAGCACGTAACCGTGTACAATATGTGTGTATGTGTGACAGAATACGCTAAGATCATGCGTGCGGTGTGAACAATCTAATTTGTTAATATGCATTCTAAACGAATATGGACAGAAAACGGGCACTTGCTGTCTACGCGCTGTATACAGACAGTCCTTGGTGTGAATGAGGCCTATCACAGATATACTACAAATAAACTGGTCAAAAGCACTCAGCATCACCAGTACAGACTGTTTCCCTAGTGAGGCCATCTATCCATATTCATCAGGCAAACAGCTGGATACCTAGTAAACACACGAGTCACCAGAGCTGTCCTCAGGCCTCAGGTTTACTCCCAAAGCCCTGGCACATTTCATTCATTAACATGGATACCATGTTCACAGGAACAGCATCACTGCAAAACAGTTTTACTTTACTGGTTGCAGTAATGTACTTGCCACAATGCTACAGTATGACAATGAAGACCATTCTCCAGCATGTCACCAGCTGTGTGAGTTATTTGGTACATTTCTGAAACAGTATGAACATTCTTTCACAATCCAACCATGTGTCTAGATGTGCACATCTAAGCCTTAAGATGTGCTCCCACATATGTGTGGTGCTTGAGGCAAGCAATAAGGTCATTAAATTATGGGTTCGTTTTGAGTGCTGATAGTGCAGATACTCCACACGTCCAAGCACGTTCCTTTTTCTTTGAGAGCAGCTTAGAGCTTAAAGATTCATACTTTCACTTGCCTAAGTTGCTGCCTTTGCAGTAATGTATTCAGATAGTAAGCGTCTTAGCCAGAGGAGTGTATGTGTATATCCTGCAGCTTCACACACCCCCTCAGGAGGCCAGGGATTTCAGTTTGCTCTGCTCTGCACTAACATTCCATGATTAGCCAGAAGAGTTGTAGCTGGATCAAATCTTATCTGAAGGCTCCAGCAGGTTAGTGGTAATGGTGGCTGAGGAGGGTGATAACGCTCACCTTCAGTTTGTCTTAACTGGTGGAAGTCATGTTCAGGTAAATGGTCCAATAAAGTCCTTCTGATGGATATCCGCTTGTGTGCAGTGTCCTCTTACCTATTCTGTTATTTTTACTTAAGTATGTCTCCAAAAAAAAATCAACCTATGGCAAGAATGTGTCACACACGTGTTTAAATCAGACATAATCTGCACAGATTTGAGCAAACAAAGGTAGTCATGATGTCTGATCACAAGGTAATGAATGCATGGAAATACAAATTCTGTTTTTATTTATGGATATGATCACATTTGTCTCTCTTTGGAGTACACCTAAGAGAAATCCTATGGTAATTTTATACAGGCATGAGATGAACACAATTCCACACAACAGGAAGATGCCTTAAGGACAACATATCAGAGAGAGTCCAATTTCCCCCAGGTTAACCCCAGACAGCACGTTTACCCCAGTCTGTGCAGATAAGGGAGAAAGAGAGTGAGCGTGTGATTTCAGAGACAGGAGGGATACACCAGTGCAACACAGGTGATTTAGGGCTTTCTGCCTGTGTTATTTATAGAGCACTAAAAGACAATTATGCCACTGACCTTGGTGATGATTCTCTTCCCTTTCTTTAACACAGGATTGCAGGGCAAAACAGTACCGATCTGAGCATGGGAGCAGCTTAAAGTGAGATGTGATTCAACATTATGCTGGATAATGAAAACCCAACTGGTACACATATTTGTGGAAACCTCATGTGTGCAAGGTGGCGTGTCTTGGAAGGTCACAGAATTGATTCTTTTTACCAGTAGAAAGGCATCTAACTCAACAGTGATCCAGGGGGACTGACCCTGTACCTAACCCACTGTAAGCTTAATGTAATGTAATGCAATGCATAGTGTTTTTCGTTTCTGAAGACGTATGCGTTGAAGTGACTTTACTGAGTAAGTGAGTGACTGGTGACATGATGGGTGCAGGTTGCATGGAGGGCAAGCAACACACACACACAGCTGTTTGTCAGGTCGCTACAGCATGTCTGTGAAGTGTATGTGTATAATGATAAAAGCCTTGTAGAAGAAATTATCTACAAAACCCATCTGTGAGAGGCCTACAGTGCTGCGGTGGTGAACCCTTGTGGAGGACAGCGAGCGCCAGTGAGGTGTGTGACAGACAGGCGATGGACGAGAGGTCTGTGGACACATGAGGGAATGCGCCATGACAGTGATGAGAGCTGGGCATGTCTGGAGAGTGAACCATACCAAACTCCTGGGAGTAGGTGCAATGAGTAGGTGTGAGTGCTTGCCTGCACACCTGCGCTGTGCACAAATGCTGATGCTACACCTCACAGACCAAAGACTAAATGAAGAACAACAACAGACAAGCCACAATAGCACAACACATAGTAAACCAGTGAAAACACCATAGAATTTATAAATGCACTTAATGCACATAAATAAATGCACTTAGCTGGAGTTGCCAGATTTATTGTTTTCAAAGGCATCGTCTGCATCGTATGCTTTGCCAACTAGTTAATGTATAATGCATTCAGACTAAGAGATTGTTTGGGAATTGTGTAATCAATCACAATCCCAAAACAGAATCAAGGCATCGTCTGTATTCATGGAAAACTGTAGATTTATGTATTTCTCTTGAGAGAATATGAATGGGAGTCACTGAGAATCGTGTCATGCATCTGCAATGTTCCTTGATTTATTGTGGCACAGCAATTGCTCGACTGATTGATGATAGGCCTCCAATTAACCTGCTCATGGTACTTTGTCATCTGAAGGATTGCATTTACCTCTTAAAGGAGAACTTCGGTGTAAAATGAAAATTGGCATGTTAAAACATCATACCGAGTTGGTATGTGTACTGAGGAGCAAAATTGATTTAGCCTGTTGCATTCAGAGTTTAACTATTTTTTATCGTTTGTCCCAGAAGGCTAACAAGAAGTGGTAGGTGCCCTTAGACGAAGCATGACGACTACGCTATTTTTAAACCATTAAAACAGCTCGAAGAAACTCCACGCTCCATCGGTAGTACAACAAAGGCCCTGACATTAAAAACGAGGCACTGAGAACTTTGTAAGTGAGCACAACATTTATTAATAAAACAGTTTTGACAGGCAGCACCTTGCTGTAGTTTCTCGTCGCCGCCATAATGAAAGTCCGCACAAGTCGATTGAGGAACACGAACCAGCAGGAAGAATATAAGGAGAGGTAGTACAATCGACTTGTTTGGAGTTTCAACATGGCGGCGACGAGAAACAACTGCAAACTACTGCATGTAAGAACAGTTTTTTAAATAAACGCTGTGTACATTTACAATATTCTCAGTGCTTTGTTTTGAATGCCAGAGCTTTTGTTCTACTACCAATGTGTACTGTATGCTATAACTAAGCCTGCCTATGCACTACGATTCAAATGTAGCACACAAAATCGACGTCATCGCTCACGAACACTCCCTCTGTTCGCTGATTGTCCCAGTAAAGATTCTACTGGAGTCAACCATCTCAGTGGAAGAAAACCCAGACTACTACTGTAGGTGGAAAATATTCGAGTGGAAATGCGCAGCTTATAGCCAGACTAATGATTAACAGAAGCCAGCTACTAGCTATGCACTAAGGAGCTTGGTAAACGTCCCTCCTGTCACCTCATGGGGATGTAATACTGACTCATCTAAATAACCACTAAAGCCCACTTGGCAGCACAACCTCCTCCCAGTCCACGGTGCTGCAGAGTCACAAGTTCAAGACTGGGCTGATATAAGGCTCAAACATGCCGTAAACACAACGCACGGTACATATAGATATAAGCACTATCAGACCTCAGCTTACATGGCTATAACATGAAACTAGCAACAAAGTAAGTTTAAAAGAATTTAAGTGACAAACTACAAAAAGCACATTTGTGTAGGGTTGTATGCATGCATGTACGTTGGCAGGAGATACAGGCAGGCAGGAGCTGTCGGCCTGAGCAATGCTGTGAAGCATACATGAGTGTTGAGAGGTGCATGTATGAGAAGGATTTCAGGCAAAAGATTGATCTGTGGAGAGGAAGAACTGGCACCACACCTAGAGCAGGTGTGGCTAATTACCTAATAAACCACCCAGTGCTGCCTATAGTCTATGCCTGGCCGAAGGGCTGGGCGCAGCACCTCATAACAAAAGCATCTCAGAATATTCAAATCTCTCTCTGAAAGACAGACACTCCCCTCCTCCTGCTGTATCTCTTTTAAACACATGGACAAAATAGACTTGCAACAGCAAACCCCCCCTTCCAAACTCCTCCGTCTTCCTAACCACAGAGGACGTCCTCCATTACTGAGTTTGCCGGCCGATAACTGGCTCAAGTCTCAGAGGGCCCTTTGGAGGTCTGTGCATTTATGTGACATGACACATATAGATCTTTTCCAGTCGTGATTCACTTACGGCTGTGTGGGGGAGTGTATGAAGTGAAACAGTTTTCCATGGCTAGCCCTGGGGGTTGAGGTGCCAAAGGCTGTTAAGGGTTCTGATGTGAGCAAAAGTGTGTGAATATTTGATGGCTCTAAAAAAATGAGGTTGTGTCCCTTGTGTTATAAAATGCTCCCAGTGATAATGTCTCAAATATGTTAAGTGTATTTTTTTCGCTTTTGTATTGCTGTCCTTGGAACAGAATCTTTTTTCTTAGATGTGTTTGATTGACCATTTGAATGACCATTCTTTGTGAAACATTAGAAGATTACATTACATTACATTACATTACACTTAGCAGATGCTTTTATCCAAAACGACTTACAAAAGGAGGACATAATAAGCTAACAGATGTGTAGAGAACATTAAAGGCACCTATATAAAGAGATGGTTAGTAGAGATTAGTTTTGTTAGGAAGGGAAGCAGTCTCGGAAGAGAAGGGTTTTCACAAGCTTTTTGAAGGTCGAGAGGGATATTGCTGCTCTTTTAGCGACTGGTAGGTTGTTCTACCATTGAGGGACAATGACAGAGAAAAGTTTGGAGTGACCTCGCTTTGTCTTAGGAGAGGGTACAGCCAGACGGTTCGTATTAGAGGATCGCAGCGCTCTGGAAGGGATGTAAGCCTTTAGTATGATGTTGAGATATGCAGGGGCAGATCCGGAAGTGACTTTGTAAGCTAGAGTCAAAGCTTTGTGTTGAATTCTGGCAGCCACCGGGAGCCAGTGCCGGGTGATGAAGACCGGAGTGACGTGCTCTTTTGATTGAAAACCAGTCGTACTGCTGCATTCTGGACTATTTGCAATGGCTTGACTGCAGAAGCAGGAAGGCCAACCAGGAGGGCGTTGCAATAGTCAAAGCGAGAAATGACCATAGCCTGTACCAGGAGCTGAGCAGTATATTGGGTCAGGTACGGTCTAATTTTTCAGAACAGCAAATAACAGCACAACCGCACTACGGAGGCAATATGGTCAGAAAATGATAGCCGGTCATCAAGCATGACGCCCAGGTTTTTAGCAACCTTGTTCGGAGCAACAGTGACAGTGCCTATATTCAGGTTAATATCGTGGTGGATTGAATCCTGGGCTGGGATCTTAGACAGATTAAGCTGGAGGTGGTGTTCCTTCATCCATGCAGACAGTTTGGAGAGACAGGCAGAGATGCGTGCGGAGACCGTGGTGTAATCTGTTTGGAACGACAGGTACAGCTGTGTATCATCAGCATAGCAATGATAGCAGAAGCCGTGTGAGCGGATGACACGGCCCAGCGAGGTGGTGTAGATGGCGAAGAGAAGGGGGCCCAGCACCGACCCTTGGGGCACCCCTGTGGAGAGGGTGTGAGTTGATGGGTCACACAGATGACATAACAGGACACTTGTGGCTCTCCTATGCTTGTGACATGACTTTGGCTTTTCAGAATATGAGCAATATAGAACACATTTACAGGGTAGAGATTTGATCATATAAAAAGTGATTTAATAGAAATTAAGTGGGTTTACTGTAGGAGATGAGGAGTGTCACATATTTTCATTTTTTCTTTTTTCTTCTCTCTTCATTCAGTCATCCACTTACAGCATGATAATTGGGAACATACACTACATAAATATGCAGAGCACCTGCCTAGACATGCACTAGACTGGCAATAAAACTGGAGTAAAGTGATATTTTCTCTTTACACTTTCACTCCATGTTGTTTTCTGAGATATATGGGATAATCTTCATATTATCTTGTAAAAAAGGTTGTGGATGGTGACTAACAATGACCTCGATGACTAAGAATACACATTTCAATTCAGGGTGGAGCCAAATGCAATACTGGCGGGCAGGGATGATGGATTAGCCCTGAAAAACACTTGACAACATGGCCTCCCGCATCCTGCCTTCAGGCAAAACCACTCATACATTTTGCACAATGGATGGTACACTGAAACACGTCTGACACCGCTGGAGCAGCCATCTCTGAACACACAATCCTGACAGCCACGGACGGCGACACTGCTTAAGATGCAGATAACCTGGATGCCAGCCTGCCGTTGTCCTCTCTCTGCAGTGGGTCTTTTCCCTCCAAGGATTTTGTGAAAATTGAAAAATACTATAATAATAATAAAAAACAACTCCCACAGGAAGTGTCACGAATAATCTGACACTGTTTGTAATGAGGCTATGGCAACTGCTTCAGAGGTAAAAAATGTATGTACAATGAAGTGAGCAGACACATGACACATAGGTCATGTAGCACAAAGCCCTTAGGTAAGAGGAACATTTTATTTATTGTTGAGGGAGAGAGCATCGAGTGGACATCATTATAATGATAAATAACATGCTTCAGCAACCTCAGATGCCTTTCAATCACCCCCCCCCCCCCCCCCCCCACCAACCTTTAGCATCAGTAAGAAATAGAAGTAAGATCTATATTTACCAAATACTTTCCATGAAAATGTAGAAGAAAACAAGCATTTAGAGATGGTTTAAAGAAGTCGTCTGCCTTCAGGTACCTGAGCTTGGCAAAACCAGCATCTGCTTGAGGAAACAGAGAGCAGCCCACCATCTGCACCATTAGACTGAAGTGGTGTTAATGACATTGCAATTGTTCCTTTCTTTCCTGTTTGATTGTGGAGCATTGTTTGGTATTACACAGGGAATGTGTAATTAATTGTGTCAGTGCTCTATTATGAGTGCCTATTTTAGTGAGGAGCAGCGATTAAGGAGTGCTTAGTAAGACAAGCGTGGCCGCGCATCAGTGCAGCAAGGTTGGGATGGGGTCTGTGTGACGGCCCATTTACTTGTCTCTGTGGTGCAGTTCACTGCTAGGCTTCTCTGGTTAAAAGCCCATGTGCTGTGGTTCTGTGTCATTCCCCCAAAAAATGCAACATGCAATTACATACACTGGAGAGTAATAAAAATACTACCTTCAATCCTATTTTCCGGTGTGTGGAACATACCACAAGACCAAAAGGTAAGACGTAGCAACTATTGTAGCAAGACACTGTTATGGCTGGCTGTAAAGGAGTTTTCTGCATAAAGACTAAGTCAGATTTCCTGATGCTGCCATTTTGAAAATGACTTTCAAGAGGACAACTCAGATAACTGAGTAGTCATGCTACAGTAATATAAAAGTCTAGTTATGAATTAAGATTTAGAGTTTTTACTGGTCTGTCTCGCAGTAGTTTACTGCAAGATTGCTCCCTTTTCATCCAGTTTTGTCATTCTTTGCTCTGAATGATATATGCTGATGGATGCTAATGAAAAAACAAAATCAAAACTCAATGCACTGCAGAGACAAAGACATGTATGTGTCTTTGTTCCTGCAGCTTCAAATAGCTTGAACTAAATTGCACTTTGACTTTACTGACCTTGAGTATATCAGTGTATATAAGGAGTATTAATGGAAAAGACAGTGTAAATCTGTGAAAATGTGTTGGAAATGTGTCTTATCAGTATTAGATGTATGACTCCATGCAAACATAAGCACCCATTTAACCAAGCCTGTATAGTCATGCTGGGTTTGCTGAATATCCTTCATTGTTCAGTTCAGTAAGATACGGTAGAAAATCTGTCATAATGGATGAAATCATTCAGGCACAAACAGGAAGATGACCAGACAGTAGTACATGTCTGTGGGCGGAGGCATAACTGTCTAATCTGACAGAGCCAGATTAGTCTTCAATGTCCAAAGAAAAAATATATAAGGTCTTCTAGTGCTAAAAACAGTCCATACCTTGAGTTCAAACATTTTAAATATTTTATTTGTTTGCTTTGTCATCGTTCATCTCACAGTGATATGAGAACGGAACATACATTTCCAAAGAGCTCCAACACAGCATGTTTATTACAGTGAGCTTATTACTTTCTCATAGGTTGCAGAGAGGGTCATCAGCAGTCTGTCTGAGTCACCTCAGTGGGCTTTGGTTGGACATTTTTAAAGATGGCAGACAGCATTTTCAAAGCTTGAGCCACATCACTCAGAACAATACACTGCAAACTCAAACAAAAATATATGAACATTTGACTTCTCACATTTTAAAATATATACATTTACATACACTTAAATCATTCTCTATTGATTTTAATTATATAAAATGGAAAAATGAAATATATATTGAGAGGGAAAACATCTGGGATGGAGATTTTTTGTCTCAAACATTACATCTCACTCAACAACTCGGTGAACACTCATCATTACATAGTTACTTTAAAATTGCTACTTTTTTTAAATTTCCATTTCACAGTTAAACATTTTTGTTGGTACATGTCCAAGGTGCTTTTGGCACAGGAGAAAAAAATATGGCTATAAACAAATGTTATGTCAAAATAAAACAAATACAATATTTTCACAACATTAAAAATGTTGTGTCATTCAGTGACATAACTCTTCTAATCATGTAATACCCATTTGATTCTAAGGTACCATATTGGGATGTAAACATTTAATATAAATGCTACCCCTACAGGTCCTACATGGGCTGCTGGCACAAAAAGGTGCTGAATTTATTTTGAGTTTCCTTATTGGCTAATTGAACTTAACCTGAAGAACACAGTAGCCCAAAACCCACCAAAAAGTGAGCCATGTATTGAAGGAAAAAAATGAAAACCAAATACATGTCTGCTGAAACATCAAACCGTGTAACCTTAACATCTAATGTCTGACCAAAAAGGTAGTCTTTACTTAATGCTGATAGCACAACAATGTTTATCATCAGAGAATATTCAGCTGGTAAAGACATTAATACACAGACTACAAAAAACATACACAATACTACCACATTGTTGTACTTCTCTACTCTGAGGACACCAAACAACACATATGGGGACAGCCGAAATTTAGCAACTATTGTAGCCTTACTGTGCAATACAGTTCACTTTGAAATATGCTTCTGCAACAAGGAGGAATGGCAAATGTTATCTTGTGTTGTAAAACAGTAAACATTTTCAAACTAAAAAAAAATTAATACATGTTTTTCTTCCAATCTACCCAAGGTCATTAAACTTTATTCTCCACTTCTTAAGTAGTTGATGGACTAATACACTTCCCTTTTTGTTTACTGTTATATACTTTAGCCAAGAACTTCCTGTATTGCCTGCTGGAACGGGGATAATGGAAAACTGGTAACCGTAGTTACTGCCATGCTTTGCCAAAAATTCAATAACAACCAACGTGGCTGTTCTCTGCCATGACATCAAGGGGAAAAAATGTTTAGTACTAATGAAAAGCATTTCACCATGTACTTCTTACATCCAACAGGCATGAAATCCTCTCTAAGCAGCACACCATAGAATCACATGTACACCCTTTTACTACGTACAGCAAGACCCAGACAACAGTAAAGGAGCTGGCCACATAGTGCCCAGTGTCTCTCACTGCCTCTGCTGCCAAGGGATTTTCAAACCTCTCACCAGAGCCCTCTGGGTCCTTGACAGCCACAGCGGCAGAGAAGAGGGTGGACCAGTGACGCTCGCTTCCTCGCTGACTACCTCACACGCAACCACACGGGACATTCTGGTTTTCACATTCAATTCACAGGCTAAATGATATGCTAAGCTGCAATGTCAATTTCATGAGAGGCTGCTGCTGTTGGGATGCAAAAGGGGAGCTGCAGTCTCATTGTTATTACTCCCACTTACCCTAGAGACTCCACTGCACATTACCAATTACCTACAAGGCACCCTGGTGGGGAATGCAGCCAAGGTGCTCCTGAGGGGGCCTTGTTGGATGGAATTTAAACAGATTTCAGTAATGAATTATACACAGTGTGTGGAGTGGTAGTACAGGTAGTAGTAGTCATTCATAAAACTGAACATTTGTTCTGCAAAAGCCTGCTACTCTGAGCACTGATCATGTTTGTGTGGGGCTTGCTCTGCAGATGGAGCTTTGGAAGTTGTGTCCTGACTGCCAATGACGGGAAACCTAAAAGCTCATCCCATATTGGGAACATGTCCAGTGAGGAGAGAGGAAGATAAATTATGATTAAGACTTTGAGAAAACAACACAAAGCTATAAACATAAAGATGGAAAAGTGGTGTTTGTGTGACCAGTAGAAAAATCACATCATTTATCTAGTGCGTGGATGCTTTCTACACAGCACACACTGATACACACACCCACATGGACAATTGGAGGTTATTTCAAGAAGCGATTTTGTCTACAGGTCTGATTAGCTGAGACATATTTGCCAAGCTGATAAAAAATGTATGTTTTTCATTAGAAATGTACCACCTGTGTCAAAGTCAAAGGATGGGTGCAGCATACTCCATTACACACGCCGGGAAACATTTCACTGACTCAAAACATTAGTCCCTTGTAACTGTGACAGTACTGAACCAACAGGTCATTAAGGGTCCGAAATGAATATTCACCCTTGAATTCGTATGCGCAAAGACACGACACAGAGTAGCCTATTTGCTAGATACACTACCAACAAAACCTACATCAGTGGTCCACATGGGAAAATCAAGCATCAGTAATCACAGTGGTTAAGATCATAATGACATGTCACAGGAACAGTGGGAGGAAAATGAAACATCACAGAGGAGATCAGGCTTGAAGGCCAATTCACCATACACTGCATACCTGTGGAGCCAAGGTGCTTTTCTTTTTTTCCTCTTCTTTTTTCCTCTCCTGGGAGATCAAAGGGCCACTACAGCAGTATATGCACACTGCAGTGCAGGAGAGTAAAGGCAGGGGCTCACATTTATCCTCATTGTTGCACTGCACCCTTCTTTTGTGAATGCAGATGTGAGGGAGATTTCCATCCACATGTGCGCATGGCACCTGCACTTGCCAAGCTATAGCCTTTAACTGTTCATAAGTATGGAGATCATCACACACACACACACACACACACACACACACACACACACACACACACACACACACACACACACACACACACACACAAACTACAGAATGAAACCCTGCATGATGACTTGAGCCTGGGGCTGGTGAAGGGGAGTGCTGAGGCTCCGTCCTGTGACACTGGGACAGCAGGTTATCCCCTGTGCGGACTGAGCCCTCTCGAGTCCCTGATGGAGCTCCGACAGCAGCGCTCCCAGAGGGGACCTCTTCCACGTCAGTCTGCTTGGCAAGGCTCCAGCAAGGGGCCCACCATCCGGCAGCTCTGAGTCCACAGATGGGCCTGGATGGCTTCGTTGTAGGAGGCCGTTGAGGACCGGGCCCGCCGTCCGTTGTGCAGATAGCACCCACCCACACCCTCTAGTTCGGTGGCAGCAGCTGCGAAGATTGCAGTGGAGGCTCCCTGGGCTGGGGTCTGGGGAGGCAAGCAAGTGCACATGGCTTCAGGAAGACCTCGTGCCACCCCGACTAAAAGAAACAAAGCTCGGCTCACAGCACTGCAAAAAAAAAAAAACTGCCTTATATGAACAAACATAAAACAGGGACCTCCTGAAAATGACTGGTGACTGAGTGCAATCTCAGCTTCTTCATTCAGATAACCATAACAGCAGTACTGCATTGGTGTATTTCTGGACATTTATACACCAGTGTGCAATGCACACTAATTACAGATCACATCAGTGAAGATAAAAATGTCTGCTCTACATAAACAATACATCAGTAAGGCCCTACATCAAATAATTTTGAGCTGAAGGCTTTTAAAGTTCTACAAACAGAAAACTGAAAAAAAAAAAGCTCCAAGCTGTTCTGGTACATGGAATAATAACCTTGAGCCTAACATACAGGCTGGTGTGCTGGTGAAATGGATAGCAACAAAAATATGCTGCTGTGAGCAGCACTGGCTGTGGCGTGGCCATATTTCCTGATGGAAACAGCCTTTGACTGCACAGCCCCTTTAGCACATGTGACACATGCGCACATCAGTGTGGAGATGACTGAGCTTCATGCTCACGTGAACTTGCTTTTAAAGTCAAAACATCAACGTCTGAGGTGGGACAGACTTGCGCAGTGGGCATGAGGTATGCTGACAGAAGGACCATTAACATTCCATACACGTCTGCCTACAGAATTACCCAATAGTCCTACAGATAAGCCTCTGTAATTGCAACAAATTTTAGAAATCTGCCTGAATCATTGGTCTTTGGAAAAATGAAAATGCTCTTTTGTAATTGTGTGCAAGAAGAGAAAATCTTCTTGTCAAGTACCACAGAATAAATTAGTGGTATATATGTGTGTTTTCAATGTCACCATCTTAACCTTGACATGAAATTAGCCCTTGGCAATCTGGACCAACTACCATGGCAAAACAAGGCGATGCACGGGTGGGTGTAGCAGCAGCAGGTGCCATGATGAGAGGACTGTCCCTGGAGGAACGCGTCGCTCAGAGAGGGTGACCAGTGACTGTCTGGTTGTCACTCAAAGACTGTCACAGCTGCTTCTCCAAGCTATCTGGACTGCAACATGGGGACATGAGAGGCCACCTGGACTTACAGCTCTCAGAAAAGCTACATTTCCTGCTGGCTGTTTTTTTATTTGGTTCAGTATTTTCATTCACTCCATTAGGGTTTTAATGGGCAAGGAGGAGGTGCTTGGGGACAGCTGTTATATGTGGCCTGACTCATCTGAGACTCATTGATTAAGAAATACAAATCTCACTGACTAATTAGTGGATGGTGGCATGTGAGCTACAAGAGAATAACTTTATACAAGCTTACATATAACATCTAACAATGGCTATTTATATATATAGTATCTAAATATCAGTTTGGAACATGAAAGAGTTGCATTAAAACAAACCATGGATGCAGTAAATTCTAATCTGAATCATTTAATAAAAGTCTCTCCAATCAAATGTGTTCAAATTACACTTCTTAATGTGGATATTAACCACCCCATTGTAACCTGTATGTGAAAGACAAATGATGGTATAACCATCACATTTGCCAAATGTACAGTCACTAACTCACTTTTCTCCGGAAGCTAAGAAAAAGCACATATTTGTGCAAAAGAAATTAGGATATGAGATTATGGTACAATCAATATTTAAATTATCCATTTAGAATGGTAGCCAGCCATTCAACATTTAGTTGGTTGCTGACCATCAATCCTGCTGTGTATTTTTCCGTACTTTAAAGAAACACAGTACTACATTGTGAAGTTAGTCAATTAGCTACTAAGGGGACTATTTTCAGGTGCTGACTGACATTTCAGCCCCACTGCACTCCTGGTTTAATAGTAGCAAACATCCACAATTATTTCCCCGGATTGAGAGAATAGTTTCATATCACATATGCCTAGAAAATAGACAAATTTCACATTTCTTCTGTCAGTCTTACATGCTGTAACCATAAAAGAATCAACTTTAAGTATTGTATTTCTTTGGTCTGTTTTTTGGTCTGAACAGATTCAGTTGACTATGCCAAGCTAAGTTACAAGCACTACTATCAGACTGGGAATCCACTGGGTGGAAACAAGAAAGGTAATAGCCAATTGTCCAACTTCAGGGCAGATGAGTTCATTTCCCAAGATAGTGGTGATAAGATAATAAATGAAATGTTCTAATTTTCATCCCAAGATACTCGTTGATCAAAAATAGCTATTATTGTTAAATAGCTAATATTATTTCAAAGATGAGAACACAATGAAGGTAAGTTTCAATGACTTATTAAGTTAGATGTTTACCATTGAATGATGCAAGAAAGAGAAACAACTAAAATTGGAAAAAGTAAAAAAAAAAAAAAAAAAAAAAAAAAAAGGTAAAAACACTTAAAACTCACATTCTTGCCCCAACTGTTTGTAATGGATTTTCATATAAGGTGACTAATGAGATTTGTAGTTACCAGGCAAAAGCAGGATTTGTTAAAGCAAACACCCTGAATGTTTTATCATACAAATGCCTCCTCGAATCATCTCTTACAAGAATTAATTTGCGCTTGGGGGTAGGGTATTTACAAAGTGCACCAGGCATCTTTACCAAAGTGTAGACCAACGCTCTTGTTTTACACAGACGCTTTCTCAAATTAAATCGGCAGATATGTGAGTGGGTGTGAATCCTTTTTGAAGGGCGGCAAATACCAAATGATTAGCACATCCTCTATTAAACTAGCTTTAATTGGATCCCTTATAGCCCTGCTTAGTTTAATCTTTATCACTTCTGTAAGATCACATTAAACATTTATTTTCACATGGTGAGAAGCAGTGGGGTTGCTGCAGGCTCTAATCGACCCTGCCATAAAACAACAAACAACACATTTCTTGTAAGGCTTCTGCAGCTTAGCTTACCCAGAATAGCAGTCTTGCCACCAGGCTCTTGGCAAGCTGCGCGGGGCTGCATAAATGGCGGTACAAGGCTGTGTCCACCATGCCCGGGTCCACCGCGTTGGCTGTCACTGGAAATCCCCCCGCTGTGAGCTCTTGCTGCAGGCGGTACGTGAAAAGAACAAGAGCCAGCTTGCTGTGGGCATATGCAGCATGGGGACTGTAGTGTGGCCTGAGGGGGGAAACATGAATTTGGCAATGTTGTCAGGAGTGTTTAGCTTCATTTTCAACGAAGCAATCTCAGTGCACTCATGCACTCCTGATGTGTTTTCACTAATCACCACTGATGTGAACCATGTAATTACACCTGTGGCCAAGGATGACATCCAAAACAACTTTTTTTCCCTGAAACTGGGTGAGCAAAGGGTGCATTACTCATTCATTCTGAGAACACCTGTGGTGTTGCTCACCCTAACCACTTTTAAAGTTCACATTTCCTGCCTCACTAAATCCAAAGCAACTCCAAAAGTTGTAGGCAATGGCTGCCTTCTGGCCTCTGAATGCCTCTCTTATTTTGCGCATGCAGGGTGCTATGAGGGATATGGCATGTATGCATGTTACCACCCTGTTCACCTGTTCTACTTAATAGAGTTCTCAGAAAGCCATCAGTGGGGAGCAAAGGGAGCCTGAGACACAGCCAGCACTTGAGACGCTGCTGGGAGAAAAGGGGAGGGGGGGTATTAACCTTTTGAAGAAGGGCCTCTGACTCTCATGCATATCATCCAGAGTCCTCTGGAGAATAATCTGGAAACAGCAGTCTTTCAGTTTAACTGTCAAGTCTCGCTCTTTGCAGAGAGCTTCCCTTGTAAATTCAACAGCTCTGCAGGCATAATATCATTTGTGGTGGAGACAGGGTGGGATGAGGTGGGTGGGGTGGGGTGCAGGAATGAGGAACTGTTTAAAAACAGAAACTTTCTATTCAAAACCTGGTGTTGCTTTCATGCAAGCTGCTTTTCAGACAGTATGAGAGGTTTGGCTCTTGAGCCCCTCACTTTGCAGGAACATGTTTATCAGGTACCATACGCAGAAGTGCCTTCTTCCCAATGCTCTGTGATACACATAAGAGCCCAGACAGCTGAGAGAGAGGCATTTACACAAACAACACCAACAAACACGGCAGCCATCTCCATTGCTCTAACATTATCTACAGTAGTGTCATAGGTATATTTCCCTATTGAGCTCTGTGCTTTATTTTCAGACAAATAAATGTAACTAAACAGGTGTGTCCCTTTTTAAATCTGTATGTTTGTGGAAATCTGTGTTCAATTTTAATGTGCCTGGTGTGCGTGTGTGTGCGCATGTACATGTGTGTTTGACAGACAGTACCTTGTTGAATGTTATTGGGAGGTGCCTCATTAGTCTCTCGTTAGTGTCACCGGGTGTTCATTTGATGTGTTTGTTTACGTGTGTGTGTATGTGTATGTGTGTGTGTCTGTGTGTGTGTGTGTGTGTGTGTGTGTGTATGCATGCACACTGTGTGTCGTTTGGATATGTCAACTGTCGGACAATGGGGAACTGTTGGCGTGTTGGATCAGCAGGGGTGGCTGCTAATGCCTGTCATCCTGCAGAGAGCTCACGCTGCAAGCAGCTGTGCTCCCCTTAAACACTGGCACAAGCATCCCCCCGCCACAGCCCTCAAATAAGCTGCAGATTAACACCCAGGCCATTAACCCCAGGAGCAGGGACACACAGAGGTGAGGCACGCGGCTTATTAGCAGATTGTATGGTACCAAGACTGAAATAAACTACATAATCGAGAACCAACATTGTGTACATTTTTACAAACACTATTTGCCTCAGTAGTAGAACAGAAGACAACTAAATTGTTCCTTCCTTGTCATCTCTCTCTATGGGTATGGTAAAATTTGTAAACTCAATGTGCCCTCTTAATTTGCATTCTTATTTGTGTTTTTCTTTCTCTGGTAGGAACAAAGCTTTCACTTCAGTGACTCAGTAGGTTTCTTTAATCATTCTAGAAAACAACAAGATATCATACCCATTACCACCACTCCAGGGCTACGAAGCGCTTCTTTTGTGCTTGGCAAAGTCCTTTGTCCACTGTACCTTATCTGGGAAACCTTGAAGCCTGTATGGCCAATGTAGTGTGCAGAGGAAGAGATGGTGATGATGCGAGAACAGGAGTCAAGCTGCCCAGACTGCTTCAGGATGTCCAGGAGGAGGGTGGTCAACAGGAAGTGGCCCAAGTAATTGATGCCAAAGTGCTGTTCGAAGCCCTCTTCTGTCGTCCTCTCTGGCACCAGCATAACAGCTGCTGTTGGTACAAAAACAAACACTTTCAGCTCACATCACACAAAAAAATCTTTATACACAGAACATCACGATTAACACATCACATATTCTTATTGCTTTCCTGCAAGTAATTTCTTATCTGGTAATTATCTATTACATGAACAGGTGCATCTGCACACATAGGTGCTTTTGTGTCACTGAAATACACAACTGATACCGTATCAGCCTATAACAACAAAACCCTTCTTACTTTCAACATCAGTCAGAATAGTCAATGCACTCCCAGAGAATCAGATACTTATCGCTTCTCTGCAAGGCATTTCCTATCCGAACAGCAGACAAGAGAACATAACATCTAAATGATAAATCAAGAAATCAATTGGCAAAGGCTAAACATGAACATTAAATGTACATTGATTATAGCACAAAAGACTCATGGATAGCAAAGATCATGGTTGCAAAATGAATGGTCTAGTGGTTATTTTCCTGACTCACAGTCGGATGTTGACTGGCACGCTTCCCAGATCAAGCAGGGCTTCTTATTTTGTGTTAAGCCAGCTCCCATATAGGCAAAAGTGTATGACTATCTTGAGAGGACTCTGGTATGACCAGAATCAGGATTACTCTAGCTGAATAACTGAACGTACATAGGCACTATGACAAATGTTGTCATACTAGTCCTAATACTGTAGATGTCTGACACAAATAAAAGGTGCCGTTTTAAAATACTATTTTTTTCTGCTTGGAATTTGAGTGGGTAACTACAGTAATTTAATTAATGACCTGTTTATTCACCTTAGCATTTATAATTATAATTTGTCTTTTTCACTGAAAATACCAATTTGTTGTGCACCATTGAGCCCTGGATAATCAGGATAACAGCACAATGCATTTATATGATAATACACATTATGCAGAAGCTTCCTGTTTTTAATGAATGAGGCAGAGGTGCACTAGTGGGTGATTGTCATATAAGTAAACTGGATTTTAAATGGAATTTGGATTTAATAACACTAAAGTGCTCTAAAGCCTTGTAATACACATCAGATAGAATTAAAACAATATAAAGGTGCACTACAGAAAATACATATATTTGTCCTGTATGGTGGAAATATGAATTTATAACTGACCAAAACAGATTAGAAATAGTGAACACAGAGTAATAGTTTACATGACTGCAAACAACACTGTCAAAAAATAAGGTCTAAAAACAGGAAGAAATCATACAGAAAACATACTTGCCCACATACTTGCCAAGAACTTTAGTTAAATAAAAAAATAATAAAAATTCTGCTAACACACATACACACACTAACCAACAACTACCAGGCATGGGTGAAAGCCCAAGGGCATCTGGGGTACCATTCTAATTTCATCTGAATTTTGAATGTTATACAGGTAATGTCATGGAAAACTGAGCAGGTTGTGGCGTGGTCATCTGTGCAGACAAACACTGCTAAGGCCTGATTCCCATTTTTGTTTTACAAGTGTTGGGCAAGTTTTGGTGCTATAATCTCAGCATTCAAGGCATGAGTTACTGACAGATCCACATCGGCTCAGCAAAATCAACTTAATCTAGTTGATGGCTATAAGCTATGGCCCTAGTTCAGCTGGAATCCAATGGGACAGATCTCAATCATGGCCGAGCCAGACTTGTGCTTCTTGGGCTTAATCTGCTTCCACACGGCCCTGACAAACACCAACAAATGGCAACATTCTAAAGTTGGCAGTTGTTGGCAGCGATGGTTAAAATGAGCTTGGCATGGCAGTCAAATTTAACACCAAACCCTGGGCTAACTCTGCAACAAAAGTGTCATAGTCGACATTATTGACATCTACCTTTCTGCTGGTATCAAGATAAATCTTTACACCTCTGAGGTCAATGACACCACACCATTTTTTTACCAACAAAACCAAAACATGTTTCAGACATACCACACCAATTACTTTCATTAGGTTGTAAGCGGTGTTTTTACATACCATTGTTGACAAGGACATGCAGTGGAATCCCTTTGTGCTTAAACCTCGTCACAAAGTGCTGGACAGACCTCAGGGAGGCAAGGTCAAGGTGTTCAAACTCAACTGTAAGTACAAGAAAAGAAAGACACATTTACATTCTACCAATTTTTCAGCCTAAACTCACACTGGAAAAAGTCACAGTGGTTTTAATGTGATGATGAAGGCCCTCCTTCCATTCCTACACATACATTGTAGAAGCACTTAAAATGTAATGCAACAAAGAATGGATTGGTAATTATCTATTACATGAACAGGTGCATCTGCACACATAGGTGCTTTTGTGTCACTGAAATACACAACTGATACCATATCAGCCTATAAAAACATAACCCTTCTTACTTTCAACATCAGTCAGAATAGTCAATGCACTCCCAGAGAATCAGATACTTATCGCTTCTCTGCAAGGCATTTCTTATCCAAACAGCAGACAAGAGAAGATAACATTGAAATGATAAATCAAGAAATCAATTGGCAAAGGATAAACAGGAATATTAAATGTACATTGATTATGGCAAAAAAGACTCATGGATAGCAAAGATCATGGTTGCAAAATGAATGGTCTAGTGGTTATTTTCCTGACTCACAGCTGGATGCTGACTGGCACATTTCCCAAATCATGCAAGGCTTCTTATTTTGTGTTAAGCCAGCTCCCATATAGGCTAAAGTGTATGACGATCTTGAGAGGACTCTGGCAAGTCCAGAATCAGGATTACTGACAATCAGTCAAGGGCACGGCATATTTAAATATGTTCACAGCTAAGGACCTTCGCACTTAATTAGACTTATAATGAGTTCAGACCCAGCTGCCCCAGGCAAAGCCAGAGAAAAAGGGCAGATCTGAAAACAGGAGACACAAAAAGAGGAAGAGGTCACACTGTAATTTTGGATATAAGCTTCGAGAAAACAAAAATTATGAAAGAAAATGCTCTGCGAAGGGCCGTCTGTAGGATGGTTATGCATGAATCCAAAAATACGCCTACCAGAATGAGCTGATCATCTCACTGGTGACATCACACATGCACACATTGTAAAAGGATTAATTCCAAGACCGTTTTTTTTTTCTTTATAACATCAAAGCAGAGTATGAGTGCCTATTAATCTCTTACAACTGCAGGCTTGTTCACAGAGATGTGGCTCTGAAAACTTACAGTTTACACATCTAAAATGCCCACAGAATCTGATAAACAAATATATGTGCAAAGTCTCCATGAGTAAATGTAAAATCATTTTATCACCATTCCATTAGGCTGAGATGCGTTTTAACCTGGCACAGAATAGGTGTGTGATGGCAGAGAAACGTGTTCAATAGAGAACAAAAGCAAGCTTGAACACCTTCCTTCAACTCAAAAGAATCAATATCACTACAGCATTTTTTTATTGTCTGCAGACAAAGACTAATAAGAGATTTCAATTTCTATGGGTCTGGCTGAGCCTGCTCTTGCTAAGTGTTTACTTGGCAGCTGATCATTTCCTCCGTGTATACAACACAGGACAATGGCCTCCGATTTGAGGAAATATTCTTTTTTATTAGTCTGCATATATGTTAGACATGGCAGTCAACATAACGGGTTGATAAAAATACGCTTAAAGCTGGTACGGTATTTTTTTCGGTTTAGAAGAGTTCACACCTATTTCAATTCACCTTCTTGGCACTTGTAAAATCTTTATGGCAAGGCACATATTTCCACTGAAATCAATAACAACAGCAATAAATGTAATATGGTCACACTTATTCTCCACACAGCAGAGCTGGGTATGCTCACAAAACTTCTTAAAGCTGCTCCCCATAAGTACCACTCCACATGAAGCCCCTGATCCCCAAGTGCACCCACTTAGGCAGGTCATTATTTTCAGTGGCTAGGGATAGCACAGCACAGCACAGCAAGGCACCATGCTCATGGTTTAGCACATGCATGCTAACATTAAAATCCCACCAATGACTGGGGGCCATATGATTCCACCACAGCATTTATTAACCTCAGGAAGCACAGTCTAAAATGGTAAGCAGACCCCGAGGACACGCCTACGTTGGCGCTGCAATGCTGAAACACAGCCTCGCGCTAAAATAGGGCAGACAAAAGGACTTCTAACCACTGTCACAATACACGCTCACATGATACTAGAGCCAGGCAGCAACCATAGCTCTGGGCTTCAGGGACATTCCAGTATTTGAGATGATGTTATGTGCAGTTTGCCTCTGGGTGGAAGTTAACCTCATTTACACTTTTTACACAGTAAAACCTGAGAGGAACCACTGGGCCTTCACATAATAAACAAGTTAAAATCCTTCTCCCTGTCACAACCACCCATCTGAGGAAACAGTCTCAGAACGGCAGAGCTGTTTTTCTTCCTGTGGGGTGGACACTTAAGCATGTGGATGGTGCAGATGTGCTGCCCCTTATCATCTTCCTATGACGACATGGTAATAAGAGGCAAGAAACCCCATCTATCACACAGAGTAGATACTACTATAATACTATAAAGCGGGGAGGGACACCACGGGTGGATAGCCACAGATACTTTGATAAAGGCAGACAATTGTTTTGAAGCATGTATAGCATGGTGCTGCTAAGTTTAAAGACATCCAATACTGTGACAGACATGACATTGTACAGTAGCTTATATGAAAGCTTGACATTTTTGGGGTTTTTGTCATGCTAAAGAAAGAAGCTCTGAATTTATACAGCAGTCTACTCAAATACAGTATTATATATATATTAACTTTTAGGCTACATAATCTGTATTTTGTTCAATTGGCATTCATACCACTGCAACATACATGATGCCAGCTGATTTGCAGTGTTCAAACATATTCACTGCAGTAGACATGCATCACTGAATGACAAATCCATCTTAAAGAGATACTATGCAACTTTGAGTGTTTTCTGAACGAAGCTCCCCCTAGTGACTCCAAGTAAATGGACCCTCTCGTAAAAATAGACCGTTTTCTCTGTCCTTCACCCTGTGCATGTGTTTTCAACTCAACTGATCAGAGTAACCGGTGACTATGAAAGTAAGTAAGTAAAGTCAGAATTTCTTCAGAATTTAATGTGATCCTGCTTCTCGCAACATTCGAGATTTTGAGAGTCTGAGGGTGCTGGGACAGACACCCAAATATTGCAAGCATGGTATTCTGTCCACAGACAGTGGGGCGGTTGAGAAGTCTTCATTCACCTGGTATTGACTCATTTAAGCATCTACCGACTTATGAAGATGATTAAGTCAAACAAGTTGCATAGTGCTGCTTTAACACATTATGGCATTGAGATACAGTCACGAGCTGATCCATAAACAAATTTTAGTACCGTAAAATACCAAATAATAGCCGAGTTCACTTTAAATGCTAGGTGCAGGTTTGATAAATAAAGGCCGGTTCCAAATAAATGCTGGGTGTAATTTATATATATATAAAAAAAAACTAACAAAAAAACAAAAAACAAAAACAAAATCAAGGAAAAGACGTGACCACTGACGCTGCACGTTTTTCTTTTTCACCTGTTTTGTTTAGTCTTCATGTAGCCATATTGTGCTTTTTTTCAGTAAGTCTTTGATCACTACACAATCAGGGGAGATATGTCTGAAGATGATCATTCATCCAGGTCATGTTATCAAAACAGTTCAGTTGTAAGCCATCATTTGCAATAACCTTTCATTAACATAGCAATGTTATGAGAAGTGCAGGTAAAGGGCTACCTGCATTGCGAAGTAACAATTGTTTGTCAAACTCACATGTACAATGCACATTTCATAGTCGTAATCATCATCTCTCATCTGTTTAAAGCACATCTACTAGCAAAGAAACACCATTTACCATCCATGCCCACTTCCAAGAAATCATTTCCACACAAATTCTCACTTCACAACACTGCTTTACCACACACTCATCATACCAACAGTTTCCACATTTCAATATACTGCGTTGTTTAAAACATCACAATTTATTGGTTTTTAGCATTTTAAAGGTGCAAACGTAGTGTTATGCAAACTCTTCGAACGTCCCGATTCCCCTGCGGAACCGAGGGACTGTACCACAGGCTGGATATGGGGGAGTTTTGCAGGTGTTTCATGGGATGAACTATTATGACAGGGATGTTTTAATGGTGAATGGGAAAGGGGTATTTTATTATGCACATAATTCTTTTTGGTTAATGAAAATGATTTTGAATTATTGTGTATTTTGTATTTGTTTCTATTAATTATTATTTTGTGATCACAATGTTGATATTTTAATCAATTTTAATTAATTAACTAAATATCAACATTGTGATCACAAAATAATAATTTTGAGCACCATATTTTCCCAGTTTTGCTGAGCAACATTTTTGTGAGGAAGGAATTAATCGCCTGTCCCAAATATCCACCTGGTCTCAAATAAATGCCTGGTCTATGAAGTGATTGAAACAAATAATAGCCCTAATAGCTACTATTTGGTATTTTACGGTATTTACAAATATTTACCCTATATTTACCATGTATGTTGTAGTTGAGATTAAAATATTCTGTCTACCACTGAAATTGCTTGAATTTAATTTGATCGACAGGTCCAACTTTCTTCACTCACAAAAGAACATATTTTGTAGCATATTTAGAATGCTGTGTACTTTTCCTTGAAAACAGTAATACTGCCTTGCATATCAAAGCTAGACCTTTGAGCCAACATTAATTGTAAAATATTTAAATAAATATATTTATTGAACACTGTGATTGTTTACAATGTAATGAGCCCATCACATGAGGAGTAAAGAGACAATAACAGGCATTTAGTTACCTACATTTTACTTGGGTATAGCTTGATCTCATTGACTATGGAGGGCCAAAAATGACATAATAAAAAAAAACGTATGTAAAAATATTTAGCACAAATAAATAAAATAACTAAAATATGCACCAAAAATGTGCTTAGGAAAGCATTTGAAAAATATATCACACATAAAACTGGACATAAATGGGAAAGAAGTCTTTTTTATTTACTGCTGTATTTATTTACATTTACATTAATTCCATAATTTATTTATTTTCCATTTTCTCTTTCTATTTATTTACAGATATTTTTCCCTGTAATATTTTCTTCATACTGTTTTATATGCCCTGCATTTCTTTCTGACATATTTATTTATTGTCACTCCTTTTTACATTTCTTTGTCCTACATTTACATTTATGCCCACATTTCTGCCTCGGTATGCAAATGAAGTAGGCTGTCTCGCAAGGCGTCACCCTCTTGCCCATTGGTTGATTGAGATAACATGGATACTATGGTAGTTACGGTGCATTTCCATACAGCGAATTTCGCCTCGCTCTCATTGACTTTAAATGAAGGCTAAATTTCGCCTGACAGGGCAAAGGCAGGGCGAATTCGCAGAGGGAGGCGAAATACAGTTGGCGAAACCTGAACGTTATTTAACTGAGAATGATGTGATAACCAATTATATCAGCGTGTGATGTGTTTAGTTCATGACGCTGGCTGAAGAGGCAGGAGTTACAAAAAAATTCAGACCAACATGGCGGACGCTCGTGGAAGTGAAACGTGAAAGTGTTTATATGATTTAAAGTCTCTGGGTGACCAAAAGTGATGGTGCCATCACGGATTGTTGTTTAGATGTAACACGAACTGATTTAAAACAACCAGACTACTCTAGATTGCTTAAGTTTTAAGTTAACAAAGTTAGCTTACAACTAACTTACTACTAGCAAGCTGGCTAACATATACGGTAACAAGCTTGTACTAGTACACTTCTTGCATTTGTAGAACGATATTACAACACTTAAATATTATCTAGGCAACCCAGCAATAGTAATAAGCCCATGTAGACCCTGCAGTTTGCAATCCTAAAGCAGTTCTGTGCAAGACTGCCGTTAGATGTAGGCTATCTTGCTGGATAGCTTCTATTGGCCAGCCAGGCTGCCAGTAACAAAATCGTCTCTGGCCAGTATCTACCAACCTGCGTTAGCCTGCTTAAAAACCAATGGGCGAGATGGTGACGCCCAATTCATTTGCATACCGAGGCAGAAATGTAGGCATAAATGTAGGCATAAATGTAAATGTAAGACAAAGAAATGTAAAAAGGAGTCACAATAAATAAATATGCCGAAAAGAAATGCATATAAAACAGTATGTAGTAAATATTACAGGGGAAAAAAAATGTCTGTAAATGAATAGAAACAGAAAATGGAAAATAAATAAATTATGAAATGAATGTAAATGTAAATAAATGCAGCAGTAAATGAAAATGACTTCTTTCCCATGTTTTGTCTTTTTTTTAATTTATGCTACATATTTTTACATACGTATTTATTTTTAATTAACTCATTTTCGGCCCTCCATAATGGACTGCAGGCAATAACAGTAGGCCTACACTTAATGTTCGCTTAAAAACAAATGATAATTAATAAGACAGATTAAGCTGGATACATGTTGCTCTTGTTGTTCCATTACCTCTAGAAGATTCTTACTTTTGGCTCAAAGAGATAGGACAAATCATGGGTAAATGTAATGCTAAACTCGGAAAGACTAGGTCAGCCTAATTTAAAATGTTTATAGCTTAAAGTGGAACAGTTTTAATTTGTTAGCAAATGTGTGTCATCATTTATCATCATCCCTTTACAATCTTAGTTTAGGGAAATATGACGTGCAAGCATGCAAGTCCATGGAATTGTATGAAAATGATGACCACTTTATTACAATGTCTGTGAAAGCTGTAAATGCTGGAGTCTAAGCAAGGATATGAGAGGTCTAGAGAAATACAGTAAAACACTTAGGCAGAGGGAATGCAACTGTCCTTCACAGGCTAAATCTCAAACATTTCTACATGCCTGAGCATTACATAATGAGGAGAAAGCTTGAATGGTGACTCATTTTTGCATTACATGAAGCGATTAAGCGATGAAGCGACTGGATTATTACACACATACTTGCCCAGGGGTGGTCATTTAAAACACTGATGGCTTCAGACTTGATGTCTTCGGCTTTATGTTCAGTCTATTAAATATAGGCCTAAACAAGCCTAAACTGATTTTGTTGTCTTGATATATTTTTCGCTTTGAAAGCTTAATGAAGCCTCGAGGCATGCTGTCTGAACAGCAAAACAATGGGTCTGGAGCAGTCTGAATCTCAGTAAAGAGAAAAATGGCCACCAGCTGGTACTGTGTTCTCATGTATAACATAGACAGGAGGGAAGAGGATGGCAATTTCTGCCAAAATCCCTTCCACTGTTTAAACAGCAAAACCTCAGAGATAACATTGAATTTGTAGTTTTACATTTACAAGAAAAATAAGACAACAAGAACTATACCAACCTAAAGGGAAAAATAAACATTTTTTTGCTGTTGAAACATCACATAACTGTGGTGATGTGTGTGTTTTAAATCCAGCCTCCTGTGACAGGAGAGGAAAGCTGTGTGACAGGCCTCCCTAATGAGCTCGATGCTCAAAATGGCAGATGCATACAAAGGTGTACTTTCTTACTCTGAGTCGAAGACTGAGAATGACTGACAGCCGGAGGTGAAAAACTTGCTTTAAAAAGTAAATGCCATGCCATGTATTTGTTCCAGCCTTCCACTAAACCAGCTGTTTCAAATTAGCACAACACTTAAGACAAAATACATGAGCTAATTAGTAACATGCCTCATTGCAAGTGAGCAGACAGAACCAATACATGATAGGATTTTTACTATCTATTTGAAATTGGGGTTTTCCACCTTTGGTGACCGCACAGCGTTTTCTGTGAACGAGATCCACCACATGAGTAATGAAGCAACCATAACCTACTTGAAAGTCCTTGAAAGAAACTTGAAGGGTGCTGCGATTTATACATGTTTGGTCAGTTTTAAGCCTAGTTAAAAATGGATATGAAGTGTCTACAAAAAATGAATCTGGGTCACAAAAATCAGGCCTACTGACAGTGGGCTTAGTTCAACACAACATAAATATAACTGTGGGATGCAACTGTCAGATGACTGACCTCAACAGCAGCATTCTCAAGGATCCTTCTGTACTTTTGTCGACATGTCTCAATAAACATTACGGTGACATAAGCTGAACTCTGACTTACGAACTGCCGAACATTCAAGGTTTGTACATTTATCACACATTTATTTACAGGGGTATGACACATGATGCCGAGGGACGGTTGACAGAAGACAGTTATCCTGTTTGCAGAACGTGCCAGAAAAATGTGCCTGCTAAAGGCAGCAATACTTCGAACCTCATGACCCTCACCCACAACTCTTTAGCCAATGCAAGGTAAGTTAACGTTTTAGCTGAAATGCATGATGTGGGGACTTCGGGTGGAGGGAGAATGCAACGATTCGTCTGTCTATCCGTCTGTCAATAATGCTAACATAAGCCCTATAGTGCAGCCGCAGCGCCCCCCGCCAGCATATTAAAAATGCATCTAGCTGCTTACTAGCAGCTGATATTGTAAGCTAAACTGCTAAACTTTCATTCACGATGACACTATGAAATGGTGAAACAAAGACATGGCTGGTGGATCAGTTGAACGTGTGAAGCTAATCAGGACACCTGAGCTAGACGGATGCGCACATTTATTAAACAGTAGTAGATGCCAGTATTTTATTGCATGCATTCCTTGATTGCTATGAGATTGTGCAATTTATATTTGTCCAAGTTCAATAAAGGGTTTAATTCTAGCAAAGTTGGATAACTTAAATTTACTAAGTCATGGTGACAGAACCACGTGTCCTTAAAAACATGAAACATGAATTGCCCTGTAAGATAATTATTTTCTGGCCAATCGTTTTCTTTTCATTTAGCAACAAAACAAGTACAGGCAAACTCGTATGTATGTTGATATGAATACTAGCCTAATGACAATAACTAGATGTACCGCATAGCAGTACATGGTATGACCGCCGCAGTGAATTGAAATGTGGAAACTGTTGGTATGATGAGTGTGTGGTAAAGCAGTGTTGTGAAGTGAGAATTTGTGTGGAAATGATTTCTTGGAAGTGGGCATGGATGTGAGTTTTGAATGAATGACATTGTGTGTGTTTGTGTAGTATATTAGCCTGGGTGTGCCCATACTGCCTGTGACGCTGCATTTGCATTTCGCGAGCAAGTCAGTCTGGCTAAGCTACCTATCTAAACCATTTCTGCTTGGCTCTCGGATAGGGGGCCAATGAAAATCGAGCATTTCAAAAGGCAATGACGCGGTAGTTTAGTGACCGGAAATCTATATCAGTCACTGTCTACATGGCGAACGTGGAGCAACCGTAAGATTTCAATGCAGCTGTAGCTGCTGTTTTGGACAAATTCAAAGGGAAGTTCTCTCTGAAAATAGAGCAAAGGGCAGCCCTTGAAGCATTTGTTGCGGGAAAGGACGTTTTCGCAATGCTACCTACCGGCTTCTGTAAAAGTTTAATTTATCAGTTAGCCCCGCTGGTAGCCAAGTCGATGGGGCTTTGCGAGAACGCTGTTGTTGTGGTCATTTCACCTTTGATCGCACTGGTTCATTTTTCAAATATCAATATTGAATGAACAACACCAGTCACTCTCATGTTTACCTCACAAGTCGGACAAAAATCATTTAACGCCATTTCTATATGACTACAGGCTACTACTACTTTTTGTTTGGATCAAGCAGTTTCTTTCGCTGTGTATACATCAGAGGACAGAGAGGTGTGATTGGTTGAAGCTTCGTCCAGTCGCAAACAGAGGCATTTGAAAGAGGCGGGTTAAGCCCGCCTTCTGAGAAATGGGTTTACAACACAGCTTGGCCAGACCAATGCTCGCAGAGCATTGACAAGTCGCAATAGCCAGGCTAGTAGTATGTAGGAGTGATTTGTGAAAGAAATAGGCAAAATGACATTTTGTACAATTACAGCACCCCCTATGGACCAAATTTTATGGCATGTGCTGTGCTGTTAGAGGTCTTTGTGCTGATCGTGCATGACGTATTTTGTGCAGTTCCCACCTTCTTGGTCCAAGATATTGGCAACTCAAAATCCCAATTTGTGCATTCACCCATATCACTAGGTGGTGCTATGCTTTAAGTGAGTGTTTATGGGCTGGGTCGATACGCCTCTTTAACACTGACATGGGGGGGGGGGGGGGGGGGGGGGGGGGGGTGCGCTCCTTGGGGGCCAAAAGCTTCTAGTCACTCAAAAAGTTCTAAGGCTACATGCCTACAAAGATTCATGTCCCCCAGACTTCCAGTGTCCCGGCAATCGTTCAAAAGAAGAAAAAAAAAAAAAAAAAGGGAAAAAAGTCGCGGCAACACTATAATGACCGCTTTCTCTAGACAAGTGGCGTTTCTTTGATTTGTTTACATACTGTTCTTTATGTCTTGAATGTTTGGATTTGTATAAGTTAAACCCGCACTACTGTAAATGTTCTTGACAAATAAACTATTTACATGCTCAACCCTTGTTCCTTTACTTTGTTGTGAAAAGTTGCACTTTTGATAAGGCTTTGTCTGTATTTTTGAAATATAATGAACACTGTTACACTTTTGAAACTATTTCAGTTTGTGTAGGACTAGCAATGCTTTCTGAACATATTCAACACATTTAAAAAAAAAAATACTGCGATAATACTGAAAACCGTGATAATTTTGGTCACAATAACCGTGAGGTTACATTTTCATACAGTGACACCCCTACCCTGCTGAAATAATGTCTGTGTCTCAGGGTGAGCAAAATGATGTTTGTCAGGTGCAAAGGGAGGCAATAGACTCTACTACAATGCATACAGATCTACAGGATGATGTGCAACCCACTGACAGCATATCAAATGTGCCAAGCAGGTAGTCTTTCATATCAAGCACCTCTTCAGCCCACATGAAAGCGGAAGCTGACCTGGCAGCTTTAATGGCATTACACGGAAAAACATGACCTGGAAGAGGAAGAGGAGCATATAAGGAGATGAAAAGAGAGACTCAAATTGGACGAGGAGATCGCAACACATATAGCTAAATTGAGCATGCTCAAGTCTGCAAGCTTGACTAGTGCTCACCTCACCAAACTAGCTTGACTGGTCCCAGCACCCAGTCAAGGTAGTTTGGTGAGGTGAGCGCGTTTATGAACTCTATTGATTTACTAATTGGTCAACGCAGCTCCTCCTGTTAACATGTTGTATGAAGACATCGACAAGCTCACAGAAGCTAGAGCCATTACATTCACATTCTCCCAGGTTGAATCGGAGAGGATATTGTTTCCACCTGACACATTCACTTTGGGAACCAGCCATGAATCTTACTCTACTACATTGGAGCATCTCCGCAGAAAAGAAACGAGAACTCTACTACATGGCACGGTTCTTTCTCAGTATTGGCGCAACCAGAGAATCCCCCGAGGTCTACGGATCAACAAAGAGCCAACTCTTAGTAGGGATATTCCAGAATTTTGCAAAACATGGTGCTCTATACTCAACAAGTGCTCATTGGACTTGATGGTATTAGTGATTGATAACGTGAATCAGAAATTGTCAAAAATACGTGACGAGATGGATACTTTGCAACGGGAGATGACTGAGAAACTCTCTCAGGATAAAATGAAAGAAGTCATAACTGATTGTAACAACAAGACCGACGTATAAGAAGGAATTGGAACAACACAAGATGATGAAGTACAGAAGAGACGCACTGGATTACAGAGATGACAGAGTGTATCCCTGGCTGTTCAACAGAGTGACGAAAAAAACCCGACGCCAACACCGTGGTAGAGTTCGGAGAAAGAGTTAACCCAACATCAGCACTTTTTACGCCCATGCAAGCCCGCTTCAGCACCACCGCCACTACGGCAAAGGGAAGGAGGAGGTGGCGGACGAGGAGGGGGAGGAGGAGGCCCTATCCACGTGCAGTCTCAGACTGTTCCAACGTAATCAACATATCCAGTCACCAGCTAAGTGATGCACATGTTGGAGTATTATCGAAAGGTCTTTCATTTGTTCCCACCAAAAGAGTTGACGCTTTTACTACTAGGGTGGAATTATTCAAGTTCTTCAGAGGAATTAGACTGAAGGCATTTTATAAGAGAAACACTAGTAGTACATCAGTCTCTTACACAATCTGAAACAGTAATGCAACCTAAAAAGGTGTTCAAACCTAAAAGCACTTTCAACCCAGTTGTGAATAATGCATCTGTGGAGACATTCTGCCGTCTTGTAGAGAGAGGTGATGGATTTGTGTGCACAGAGCAATGAAACATTTTTGCCTTCCAATTTACTAGAGTCTGAAAAAAAAGCTTTAAAAGAATTAAGGAATATGGAGGAGATTGTCATTCGCCAGGCAGATAAGGGTGGTGCCATCATGGTACAGATCAGCCTACATACTGGAATTAGAAAGGCAATTAAGTGATCATGAAGTTTATTGTCCTTTACATTCTGATCCCACTATGACTTTCAAGACTGATATTAGATCCGTTCTTAAAAAGGCCCTACAAGATGGTAAAATTAATGAAGGGGAATATAAGTATTTGCTAGTTGAGAATCCTATACGACCTGTGATTTATACTTTGCCTAAGATCCATAAAGATGCACAAAATCCCCCAGGAAGACCTACAGTGGCGGGCATAGGTTCGCTTACGGAGACATTGTCTCAATACGTGGATGCACACATCAAATCTATGGTATGTGACTTACCGTTGCACCTCAAAGACACCACGGACTTCCTAATTAAGCTAAACGATTGTCAGGTGAATGACTCTGATTTTCTGTGTTCCATGGACGTTTCCAGTTTGTATCCTTCTATTCCCCACCAGGAAGGCCTGGAAGCTGAGACGCTATGAGACACTATCTAGACACGCGCACTGAACTGAATCCTTCGACTGAGTTTCTTATTACGTTGACTCATTTAATTCTTCACACAGGGGTACACACAAGTCAGGGATTTTGCAGGATTATAGTCAGGTGTATGATCAACCAATTACACCAAATTGGTTGTATATGTCAGGAAGCATACATCCACAGAAGATCTGTGGTAGTTCTTCAAGATGTTTGGCGCGAGCTACCAGCCAAGTTCCTTCAAAAACTCTATGCAATAGACCTAGAAGAATTGATACTCTTTTAAAGGCAAAGGTCACACCAAATATTGATTTGATTTAGGTTTCTCTTTTGTTCAGTCACTGCATTTTGTTAACTGATGAACGTAAATGATTAACACTTCCGTTTTTGAAGGCATTCCTAGTTGACAGCATTTTTTCACACCTGCCTAAGACTTTTGCACAGTACTGTACATTTAGAGTTAGAGGCAGAATCACATGCAGAACATCATTTGTGGTGTACGTGTTGATGTGCCCATGTAATCTTTATTATATTGGCAAAACAAAAAGAGAACTAAAAACAAAAATCTGTGAACATAAATGTGCAATAAGAAATAGTGACAAGAAATCACCTGTGGCGCGTAATTTTCATGAATTAAAACATGCCGTCAGTGACCTGAAATTCTGTGGCATAGAAACAGTGGTGATGCCAAAAAGGGGCAGGGACAGGGATAAGTTGTGACTCCAAAGAGAATGTTTTTGGATTCACCACCTGGATACTATGATGCCTAATGGGCTAATTGAAGAAATCGTTTTGAACTGCTCTTTATGAGTTATTATTAAAAACTTTTCTTTTCAGGTTGTGTAATACACACACTAGGTGTTAATTGGTCAAGTGGGTAGATACGTTTGTGATAATTGTATATATTGATTGCACCTGCGAGTGCTGGTTTGCCTGACACTGAAGAAGGGAGACCCGAAACTTTGATGGGCAATAAAATGTATGAGTAGGAGTGCTGTCTCCTTTATTGTTTTTTGAGTTTACAAGGTTTTAGGTAGCAGCACCCAGTCAAGCTAGTTTATGAGGTGAGCGCATTTATAAACTCTATTGATTTACAAGCTTCCCATAGTACCAGTGCAGATTAAATCAATGAAAAGTAACAAGACACTGAGTACTTGCTTGCATGCTTCCTTGGATCAAGATAGCACTGCTGTCTTTTGCACTGCGAACTTGATGAACAAGCTCAACTACTCACGAAAGAGGAGATGTATTCTTTTACGTACTATGAGCCAAGAGAAGGTGGTGGATAGCTACTGTATGTGGTCCCTGGGTTAGAGGTGGCCGCTTTAGACAGTGATCAGCTCTGTCAATTGCCCTATGCTTACACACAGCAAAGAATGCCTGTCAGTAGAGGTAACATTTCATGTCAAAATGATCTTGACAGATGACAGATAGCCTCACTTAAGACATGTCTGTTTGCCAGAAATCGACTCTGAAGTTGAACTGCTGATAGGCACCAATGTGGGCCCTGGAACCCCTGGAGGTGATCCACAGTGTTGATGTTGGACCGTATGCCATCAAGACCATTAGTGGATGGACCATTAGTGGACAACTGGGTGGAGACTGTGATGAACTGGTGTTGCAACAGTTAACAGAATCTCCATTTTGAATCTTGATGAGCTTTGGCAGCAGCAGTTTAAGATCGATTTCCCAGAGTGTAACCACGATGAACAACCTGGCATGTCAGAAGAAGATGAAAGATTTATGAAGCTGGTAAAAGATTATGCAAAGCTGGTGGATGACCATTACCAGATTGCATTGCCTTTAAAGGAGAACTTCAGTGTAAAATGAAAATTGTCATGTTAAAACATCATACCGAGTTGGTATGTGTACTGAGGAGCAAAATTGATTTAGCCTGTTGCATTCAGAGTTTAACTATTTTTTATAGTTTGACCCAGAAGGCTAACAATGGAAGTGGTAGGTGCCCTTAGACGAAGCATGACGACTACGCTATTTTTAAACCATTAAAACAGCTCGAAGAAACTCCACACTCCATCGGTAGTACAACAAAGGCTCTGGCATTCAAAACAAAGCACTGAGAATATTGTAAATGTACACAACGTTTATTTAAAAAACTGTTCTTACATGCAGTAGTTTGCAGTTGTTTCTCGTCGCCGCCATGATGAAAGTCCAAACAAGTGGATTGTACTACCTCTATTCTTCCTGCTGGTTCGTGTTCGTCAATCGAGTTGTGCGGACTTTCATCATGGCGGCGACGAGAAACTACAGCAAGGTACTGGCTGTCAAAACTGTTTTATTAATCAAAGTTGTGTACAGTTACAAAGTTCTCAGTGCCTTGTTTTTAATGTTGTGGCCTTTGTTGTGATACTGATGGAGTGTGGAGTTTCTTCGAGCTGTTTTAATGGTTTACAAATAGCGTAGTCGTCATGCTTCGTCTAAGGGCACCTACCACTTCCATTGTTAGCCTTCTGGGACAAACGATAAAAAATAGTTAAACTCTGAATGCAACAGGCTAAATCAATGTTGCTCCTCAGTACACATACCAACTCGGTATGATGTTTTTACTAGGGCTGGGCGATAAAACGATAACGATATGTATCTCGATAGACACCTACTTGATAACAATAGGAAATGCGTTCGATAGAATGTTTCGATAGAATGTTTTTTTTTTAAGAAAACGGCGTAAGTGTAGTCAGAGCCCTCTCTGATTTAGCGCCGCTTTAAATCTTTGTTGCGAAGCAAGCTTGGTTGCATGAGCAAAGGCGCTCGTCCTCTGTAGCCTAACAATGTATGTGGAGTGACACGCTAATAGCCAATCATGTGACAGTATCGGGTTTGGTTGCGCCATCTCTTGTCTCGTTGTCGTGTTTTTTTCCAGAAACAGCATGGTTAAGAAAGGAAGATGAGTGCCACTGCGACGAGCGAGGAAAATGTGGATAAGGGCTCATTCACACCAACTTGAGCGTGTACAGCGCGTATCAATATACAATATTTTTTGTATAGGGACAGAATACGCTCAGATCCAGGTGCGGTGTGAAGAGTCTAATTTGTTAACATGTATTCTAAACGAATACGGACAGAAAACGGCCACGCGCTGAATACGCAGAGTATTTGGTGTGAGTGAGCCCTAAGAACAGAAAGGTCTGCTCACCAGTATGGGAGCTTTTTTGGAGTTTACAAATCTCATCGTAGTCAGACAAATGTTGTCTGCAAATTATGCAGTAAAACTATATACATATATGATAGTACATTTAACACTTTGCACATGTCTTTATAACACTTCAGCTTTGTTAAGCACTTTATTAGCTTATTGATAATTGTTTTCATTGTGATCGTAACATTGAACGTATGTTGACAGTCATTTTGCCTGAATGCTTATTGCCTGTCAGAGGAAGGTTAAGTTAAAAATAAAAATGTTTAAATTTAGATTTTTTCCCTCCTGTTACTTATTTTAAATAGGTCACACAAGGTTTCAATAATTATCGATATCGATGGATATGTCAAACAACAGGACGGTTGCAGAACAGCTGTGAAGCCATTCGGGAAACTTAAGAAAGATGCATCATTTCGGGAACAGTACACATACTTTAGGAATGACAGTGTGTCGAAAGGATATGCAGAGCAAGTACCTGCAGAACAGCTGGCTCGTGATGATGGGAGACTGTGGTATATCCCATGCCATTGCATTTACCACCCTCGAAAGGGGAACATTCATGTGGTGTTTGACTGTAGGGCAACTTTCCAGTCAATGTGTCTCAATGCTCAGCTCCTGCAGAGACCAGACCTCACTAGCTGAATGGTTGACGTCATGACCAGATTCAGTAGACAACCAGTGGTGATCATGGCTGATATAGATGTTTCATCAAGTGAGGGTACCAGCTGAAGATATGGATCTACTGAGGTTCCTCTGGTGGCAGAAAGTGACCTCACACATGAATTGGCATCGGAATGAACGTACATCTCTTTGGTGCAACTTTGTCACCCAGTTGTGCCAACTTTGCATTGAGAAAATTTGCTGAAGACAATGCACATTATACACTGTTTTTATGTTGACAATTGTCTCATAGCAACAGCCAGTGAGAAAGAAGCCTTGAGACTTCATCATGAGTTGGTGTCTCTGTGTTCCAAAAGTGGCTTCAAGTTGACCAAATGGATGAGCAATCGGCGTGCTGTAATGGATGCAATACCAGATGAGCAAGGGCCTAAGGATATGAAGGACTTGGATTTGGACCATGATGTGTTTCCTGTGGCGTGAGTGTTGGGGGTACAATGGTGTATTCAATCCCACACCTTTAAGTTTAAGATCATGGTGCAAGAAAGACCTCTGACAAGAAGGGGCATCCTCTCCATTGTGAGTTCCATCTACGACCCTTTAGGAATCTTAAGTCCTGTTGTCCTTACTGCTAAGATCATCCTGCAACAGCTGTGTAAGAAAGGACTTGGCTGGGATGATCCTAAACCATCATCAGCTTCACAGGAATGGACACGCTGGCTAGAAGAGCTTAGCCAGTTGGAGCAGTTCCATGTCACAAGATGCCTGAAACCACCAGACTTTGGTGAAGTTATTACTGCACATCATTTTACAGATGAAAGTGAAGAGGGTTACATGCAGATGCATTCTTGAAGAATAAGACCTGTCTGTCAGAGCCTGAGTACCTGCTGCAACCTGAGCAGGATTGGCGTGTGAATACCGATCACACAAGCATGCTCTTGCCAGATGACCCAGAGGTAAAAGTCAATGTTACAGTGAATGCTGTTCATGGCTCAGAGGTATCAGACACTACCATGTGTTTGATTAGCCATTTTTCACAATGAATGTGCCTAAAGAAATCTGTGGCTTGGATACTCAGGATTAAGAACTTGCTACTGTCTCTATGTCAGAGGAAGAAGCAGGTGAGCTTAAATGAACAGAGGCCTCCTGTTTCAGATTGTAAGCCAGAGGTTCGACGAACTGAAGAGCGCAGAAATGGCAATCATTAAGTTTTGCAAAAGAAGACAGTTTTCTGATGAGCTTGATGAGTGTAAGCAAGAACAGCTCTCTTTTCAAGCTTGGTTCCATCTTGATGGATGGTGATCTGAGAGTTGGTGGGAAAATAAGTATGGCAGATATGTCTGAAGACGCTAAGCATCCACTAATATCAGCCAAAGACTTCCATATCTCTGATCTTCTCCTCCGGCACATTCACCAATAAGTGGGCCATGGTGGACGCAACTATATGTTGTCAATGTTATGCCCAAAAGTATTGGATTACTGGTGCTATTAGAATAGTCCTGTCTAAGTGGGTCATCTGTCATAGGCTGCAAGCAGCCCCAGGGTGTCAACAGATGGCAGATTTGCCTCTGGATCATGTCTGTCCAGACGAAGCTCCTTTTACAAGAATTGGAGTGGATTACTTTGGACCCTTTGAAGTTAAGAGCTGAAGAATCGTGGTGAAAACATACAGGGTGTCATTCAGTTGTTTGGCTATACTAGCTGTCCATATCAAAGTTGCATCTTCATTGGATGCAGATTCGTTTATCAGTGCATTGAGACGCTTCATAGCCAGACATGGTCAAGTAGAATCAATTCTTAATGGTTGTCCACTCACTTAGATGTCTGTTGATCCTCACGGGGGGTCAATACTCCTGAAATATTGACCCCCAATCATCTATTTTATTAAAGACATATCCATCTTTACCACCAGGGGTATTTCAGAAAGATGATGTCTACACTCACCGCCGCGGGAAGCAAGTCCACTATATGTCAGACCTGTTCTAGGTTACGGGTAGGGTTGTTCAGACCTTCCCCGACAGAACAGACCTGGTCCGAAGACTTCTGATTAAGACTAATACTAACTGTCTAGACAGGCACGTAACTAAAGTGTGCCTTTTGCAAGAAGCAGAAGCCTGGATACTTTTGGTTTGATGGTATGACTCTGACTGACCAGACTTGTCCACTTAAGGACAGAGGGTGGTGGTAAAGACCACTCTGATAGGCTATGTGCTTGAACCTCTGGCCCAGACTTGACTTTAACAGGCTTTCAAAAAGACTATACATTACATGAAAGTAGTTTACATGGACACTTCACCATGTGTGTGATGTATGTGTGTGGGTGTGTTTTGTAATTACAGTGCGGTAATAAGTAGGGGCTGGGATGCAGCGGCCATATGCCTTGCTTGCTTGTTTGTATCATTGCATTTATTTTGGTGTTCACCCGCGGTGTGTCACGTGGGCACAGGGTGTAGCAATTAGTTTTGTATATAGGCACCTGGGCACTGGTAGGGAGTAAGAGGGGCTTGGGAGGGAGAGCACATTGCACGGTTTGAGGTCTTTGAATTACGTGTTTTAATCATGTACCGTAGATTTTTTACTAACTTCTTAATAAATGAAGACTTTGAACATAGAAATGTTTCTAGCATGTCAGCCTAGTACTTCCTGCACTGGCCTCTCTGTGGCACATAGTTGCTCGTAGCCACCTTAGCAACAACTGAGCTAACACATGTTCTGTTCCGGGCACAGTTCACATAGCCAATGAAATGAAATGCAAGATAATATCCAAAAATTCAAACCCCACCATAAGCATCTCGAGAGATGAAAGCACTCACGCCACTGGTTGTTATGTTATGTGACATTATGATACGGTGCTGTCATGTTTTTTTTACATTTTCTTTCCCAAAATAAATAAATAGGGTTAGTAAGGCTAATTTTTTAAGCAGGCTAATTTTTATTGCACATAACCACGGTTTTACCTCTGAGCAGTTCTAGAACTCATTTAGTAACCAGCAGTTTTGTGACTACCTGGGGAAAAAAATGATAGGATTTAAATTATATTTATTATTTGAGTTTTAATGTAGTTAGTTCAAAGTAGTTATCCTCCCACTATAGCATGTCTGAATGCTCCCTGCAAAATTCTTTACATTTCCCCAGGACCATCTTATATGTATGCTAGATCTCCACATTGTCAACATGATGCCCCAAGAGCTTCGCATTTATTCTTGGGTAGGAGTAGGTCACCAAATCCTTTGTATAAGTGATATTGTACAGTTACAACTATGGGAAACTTGTAAGTCTGTAAACCTTAGAGCCCAACAAGACCAGGCATGCATCCACATTCACTCTTCCCTGTTGAATTGTTCATACAGTATTGATGTATACATCAATCACACGGGTGATACATATATTACATGAAACCGGACAATAGGGCTGGGTGATTATAAGATTGTGGTTTGTGATACTGATACAATTCAGGTTGACTGTGATGATTAGTTTTAGGCATATTTTACACAGATCATATTTTACATTGATCAATAAGTCGCCATCATGGCCAGATTCTAGGCAATACATCCTAAAGTGTTATAAATAGGAATGTCTTATGTCTGCATTTTATAGTAAAATGCATACACACTTTCATAAGATATTTTAATTTTCTGTTATATAAGCTGGCCTAAGCAGACACACAAACAACATTGGGTTCATCGGGGTACATGAATTACATTTTGTGTGCTACAGATAGTGCTGGTCCTTGCTTAATGTAATAAGTTATTTGTGTATGATCTGAAAAAGATACCTTCACGCAAAATGTTGATTTGTACGTTACATTAACCCCATTTTCTTCTGATAACTCTCAAAGACAATGTGTATAATAACTGCCTACAATTTTGCTTTCGCTGCTGGAATAACTTGAATGTTTATGTCTAACAACTCAAATGCTGAAGTACAAATGCAAAGTGATTACAAGTGAGGAAGAATACCAGTGGTATTTTCAATATGAAGAAATTAGACAACTCTTTTACTGGATCAAACTGTTGAATAATATGAGGTATGCATGGCTAAATGATGTTTATATGTCAACCAACCCTGAAGAATCTAGGGGTGGGTATTGGCACGATACAATTCTATCACAATACATTGTGTTACTGGGTATATTGCAATATATTGCAATATTCTACATAGTTCAGTGAAAATGTAAAAATAGAGCTGAATTACCAGTTGCTATTTATGATCTAGATAGTCTTACATCTTATCAAAACGGAATTAAATCAACATATCTCAGAGTTACAGAACTCAACATAACTTAAAAACATAAAGTGCACAGGAGTTTGAAAATAAATTACTGGAGGACAGAGCTGTAGTATCAGTTTAAACAATGTTTTTATTTTTTTGGAGTCAGAAATTGATACAGTATATTGTGAGAATTAGCATCACGATATTGATGTTTAAATCGATATAGTGTATTGCGATACGATATATTGCGATACAATATATTACAATATTTTTGCACACCACTAGAGGAATCTGCTATATGTTGTGAAGTAAACACTCTTCAGCTTCCGTTTAAATTAAATTGATTGTACTAAGAAGATTAAACAATTCTGACTATGGGTTTTCTGTTACATTCAAAAACTATTAACATTCAGACCTTCAACCATTCATTTAACGAAGGAGATTCAGAGGCCTAATTCAATTTGGTGCACTAAGGGGTGTATAAAAGCCTTTGCTCTCAGCTTCAATATGTGAAGTAGGATGACCTTGTGTCGTTAAATGAACTTTGTGCTGTGAGAAGGAACCGGTAAAGCATGTTTTCTGACCAGCATTTCAAAGAAATAAAAATGCCCCATTTTGCTTTACAAGATTTAAAAGATTTGTTTAGCTTGTGAGGCTCAAGACCAACACATCAAGACATTTCAACATTCTAACCTTTAGCAGTCACCCTCATTATTGACATAAACACTGGCATTTTTTTTCAAAGAAAAAAAGCCCTACAATGACACTCGTGCATTTGTACACAGAAGGGTGTGTGGCACTCAGTTAAGACAAAATACTCTGCTGCTATCAGCAAGGTCATTGTTAACAGTAAGCCAGTTGAATGGGCAGGCTGACATTGGATGCTGCATCATTCCTATTATGTCTGCACAAAACAGACAAGAAGCCTGTAGTCAGGTAGGTTTAATAAGGTGTTCCAGAGCTTATGCAGATATCAGATGACATCTAAGGGTGGTATCTTATTTAAACAGAGCAAAATGAAGACATGAAATGACAAATGCCATCTTCACTTAACCTCTAATGCATGCTCAGAAAAACAGACAGGGCTGGCAAAGCCCAGCTGTCAGGGTCTCACCAAGCTCCATCAATGCAGAGATTGATGCTCTGTAGCCAGAGAGTGAAGAAGAGGAGAAGCAGGGTCGGTGCGTCTCCAGACAGACAGTCGTGATAGGATTTATCTCTGGTGGCAGCACCAGAGAAGATAGATCAGAATTGATGGTGGGGTGGGGATGAGTGACACAAAGGGTGACAAACACAAGCAGCCCCGAGCTTCATTTGTAAGCAGCTCTATCAGTAGGCTCACCTGCCAGACACAATCACTAGGGCCACCAACAGCAACAGTTGTGGGGTCAGGCAGAGGCACTGCTGTCTTTGCCTATACCAGTGATGGGCAACTTGAAATCTTCCTCATATTCCAAATCACCTCATTACCTGGTACCCCAAAGAGGGTTGACCAGGTATTGCAATGACCCTGTCCGTTTGTGTGTGTGTGTGTGTGTGTGTCTGCCAAGTGGTGAGGGCAGGTTTCCATCTCTGATTGTGCTTGTTCTACCTGTGAACACACAGTGATACCTTGAGATATGAGTAGCTTAACATACAACTTTTTTGAGATGTGAGTGGTAATTGGGCCATTTTTTTGACTGACATGAGAGTTCATTTCTGAGAAATGAGTTATGCTTCGGGAAACTGCCGCTAATTGGCGCACGGGTAAAGCGTCAGTACAACGAGCTTCTCGTTCTTTCTCGCATATTACTTGTACAGTGAAGACGTATCTCATTCGTTGTCCATGTTTGTGCATCATTTTTACAATTTGTAATAACACAAAAAAAAAAAATTGACATACAAGCTGATTGACATACGAGCTTGGTTACAGAGCGGATTAAACTTGTATCTCAAGGTATTACTATAATAATTAATTCCTTGACTTGGCTAGGCCAGGTAAGAGGTACATCAAGAGCTATTCTAATTACAATCAGTTGTTTTAATAAATGAATAAAACAAATATATGGTTTGGAATGTAGCTTCTGAAGCCAGGTTGCTCATCACTGGTGTAGCCCATTACCACTAGGTAAACTGAATGCACAGACATTTCTCTGCCTGATGATGTGGGCACTTTTTTTAAACATCAGAGCAGACTGATTTATCATGCCCTAGTGTGCTGCCCTAATTCTATCAGTCACTTGCACATCCTCTGATAAGGCTCTGCCAATAAAACATAATGGACTGGGACACTGATGGTGACAGCGGACAAGGGGAGGCTTTTGACTGATACTCTGATTAACATGAATGAGCCATAGTTTGAGGACGAAGGGTACTGCTAACTCAACAGATACAGAGCCCTTCTAAGCAAAACACAGAGGATATATTACCATTTTGTGTAAAATGGCCAACAAACCTGGTTTTGTTCCACATTCCCTTTTTGTACTGGAAAGTAAACATCTACTGTTAATGACTCAGACAAGGCAGGATGATTCAATACAGTCTAGCTGAATTGGTGGGTTTACTTGTGACGTCATTCCTGGGCACTACATGGACTTCACCGGTATCTCTTCTGACCTTCTTACTGTTAGTTATCCACCTGTTCTCCATCTGACAAAATAATCCAACAGTTCAGAGACTGCTGACGCCATTCACCAAAACACTTTCTGTATTCAGGGCCATTCTTTCAAAGATGCCTTGTAACGGGGCTCCAACAAGGAGATTCATCAAGGACATTTGGCACCAAGTCCCTGCTCAACATACCAATGAGCTGAACTCTTATTCTCACTTGGAACACAGCTGCCCTGTTACAGAGGAAAGCCATTGCTCTCAGTCTAGAACTCTTGCCCAGTGAACAAAAACTTCTAACACATAGATTTCCAAAGCACAATGCCATTACCAAATAACCTCAAATTCCACTAGAATATTCTGTTTTAAAAAAAATCTCTGTCTTTGTTTCTTCTGCTGATCATTTCTTTCCCAGATATATTGTACTGTGTGAAGATAGTGTAGAGAGCTGCAAAAATGACTTTGCTGAAAACTAGTGAAATGAAATCTTTACAGATAGACAGACATATCTGTTAAAAGCCATTATGTCTTAAAAAGCAAAGCCTGAGAAAATAACATGGAGCTTTAGTGTCCCTTAGACCAGCTAGCCAGCCATTAGTTTATAAAAATGCATTCAAAGCTAAATTCACAGCAATGTTAACTTGTTGCACTGCAGTAGACCGAAGATGTTTTCAATAAATATAAACATTCGAATGCATTTGACTGAAAGGTCCTATGCAGCCTCTGTGATAGTCCTCATTTCTATTTTAAAGCATGTAGACTGCAGAAATGAGAACTGCCTGCACTTGTTCCATCTTTGCTGGGCACTTTACCTTTGGTTCCTTTGTTCCCTGTGTGACTGCTGAGCATTAACATTTTTTGACAATTCCAAACTACTTTTCACAGTTATGTTTGCTATGCACAGATATGCGCTAACTGGCAAAGCAATTGCCAAAAAATAAGCATTGTTGGAAGAAAAAAAATGAGCATCTTGCTCAATAAAGGGGTTATGAAAAATTCAAATGCCAACTGCATTGAACCACCAGATTTCAGACCCATCTAAAAATGCCTTGATGCCCTACAGCATCTAAATACAGTCACATGGGGAGAGGCTTTAAGACTGACGTACCCACCGCTAGCACAGCGTTCATGAATCAGGTGGCACTGACAACAGCAAAGAATACAATAAACAACCAAAATAGGCAGAACAATTCCATCAGCATCGCTTTCACCCTGGGTTTAACCCCTGTGTGTGTACACTGTGTGCATCTGCCAAACACTTGCCAAAAAACAACTTATGCCCATCTTATGCCTTAAGTCCTTTCAGCCTTATGGGTGTTTTAACATTAAACATGTGGATGGCTAAAAAGATACAGTACTGTCCACAGATTTAGGCAGCATCAAACCAGCATCAGTTCACACACAGGAGTACACACAAAGTCAGGGATTTTGCAGGATTATAGTCAGGTGTATGATCAACCAATTACACCAAATTGGTTGTATATGTCAGGAAGCATACATCCACAGAAGATCTGTGGTAGTTCTTCAAGATGTTTGGCGCAAGCTATCAGCCAAGTTCCTTCAAAAACTCTATGCAATAGACCTAGAAGAATCGATGCTCTTTTAAAGGCAAAGGGTGGTCACACCAAATATTGATTTGATTTAGGTTTCTATTTTGTTCAGTCACTGCATTTTGTTAATTGATGAACATAAATGATTAACACTTCCATTTTTGAAGGCATTCCTAGTTGACAGCATTTTTTCACACCTGCCTAAGCCTGATCAAACTCGATTCCCCTTTACCCCGACTCTCAGCTTGTTATTTTCAATGACGCCCAATTGGTATTCATGGGGAGGCCTAACACGGGTGTCTGCCTGCAGTACATTAGGACTGGTGAGCATTTACTATTCACCTGCCACCTCATGTCCCAATCAAATGGAACTAGGACTTTCAATCTGTCAACAATCTTTCTGTAAAAGGGGTTTTAGAAAACTGCAGAATGAGAGGCAATCTATCCTCCTATGCATGCATGGCAGCCACAGGTATCTGCACACGTCAAAGTCTGCTCAAAATAAACTGACCTTGAGTCATGACATTGTTGATGTATGAACTTGACTGTGGTCTATCTGTTTCACCATTTGTACCCAGAAAACAACTGGAATGAAACACCTGACCTGTTCTATACAATCCACCCTTATGGCATGTCTGTGTACATTACAACAAGGATTCTGTACCTCCTATAAACAAAGATGGACACCTGTGTTACCATGACAATCAATGCATGCCCTCATTCCTTTACTCTGCAGGCCATGCAGGACCGCTCCTGTATCATGGCAGACAAAAGCCATCTCACTATCTCTTCCTGATAAAGAGCCTTTCATTCAGCCAGTCAGGCTGGAGTCTCCTTGCTCTTACTCTGTCAGCTCACCTAAGCAACATCAATGGAAACTAATCACAGTTCACAGCAACAGTGCTCCACCTTTTTGCAACTGCTTTGTTGAAAAGAGATTATAGCACATTTATGGGAGGAAGAGAGAAAGCATACCCAGAGCATCACTTCTTTCTTCACAGATCCTCTTCACTGCTGCCAAACCCTCAGTGTCATGGTTTGAGGCTAGAAAAGAGGAATGGGGTGGGGGATGATGGATGTTTTTACAAATCTGCTTTTCTCCCAATCCGGCACAGTTTCTGGCTGTTAGCTAAAGTCCAGTATAATCAAACCAAACAACGAGATAGTGATGACAAGCATAGATATGAACGCCATGAGACAATGTGTTTCTTTACAGCTGAGCATTACTTGCAGAAGAACTTCTTTTAAATAATGGGTAATACATAAATTATGTCTGACAACATATTATTTGTAAGGTAGAAGGAAGAAGCAACGCATGCAGAAATTACTGTTTTAGTGTTTTATAGGCCACTAGGGTTTGTAGTATCATCAAATCCATAGTGAGGATTTATGAAGTTGTATAAATGGCAGTTAAACACACCCGTCATTCCCTCTACCCACTGAAGCTACAAACTATGTAGTGCTGTAGTCCAAACGGGCCCATCCCATCACCTCATAGTACAAACAAGTAAAAACCCTGCCACATTCAACCATTCTCTAAACCAGCTGATCTTAATAAGCACACAAGTCATCAGACAGTTAGGCTGGTTAATTAAACAAGTTGTGTGAAGTGCACAGGCAGAAGAAACACATAGCAGGGTTTTTATTTCCTAAAGCTGAGACTGAAATTGAAATACTCAGAAATACAGTACTAGTAGAAAAAAAAAGGAAAAAAATTCTAATGCTTGTGTTCTTCATATTTAAGTATCTTATAATTTACTGTGGTTGTTATGCTCCTGTTTTCAAGGTAAAGAAGCAAGCATTAAATGACTAAATTTGCTTAATATGAGCAAAATGTGTGCTGTTATCTAAACAAGGGTCTCAACAACTCATCAGGAATTAGTAGGATTGCAGTACTAAAACCATGAAACAGAAGAAATTTTGAGTTATTAATATGTGATTGTAAATTCATATTTTATCTGAACAAATGTAGCTCAGAATCCACTCTTGTTTTAAGCCTAAGGGACACGGTGAATTTTGAAATGATTATGAATTCATGCAAGATGATACTAGTGTTAGAAAAAAATATTAATAATTTAAATATTTAAAAATACAAGTGAAATATGGCCTTTGTGACAGAATAGAACAAAATATAATGAGCTAAACTCACTGCTTTGACAGTAATAAAAATGAGCGCTTGATTACAACTCAGTTGGCCTCATTACACCTTTTTAAGTGTTTTAATGGCATACTCTACCTATGATAACGTGCATTCCCAGCCTTGCCAAGTGTCTCACCATCTCATAGCCCATTCCTCTGGCACCCCCAGTAACTATTGCCACCTTCCCATTCTGTTTAGGCAAATCTGTGAAAAATATCAAAAGGCAGAAAATAGATTTAATGCTCTGGATCAGTCCACAAAGGATTTAGAATTCCCAAATAAAGTGTAGTGTACTTCCACTGCCATCTCCCACTTAAATATAGAACAACAATGCCAATGCAACGCCAATGTTTTGCAGTGCACTACAACTACAAACAAATATGGCACAATGGCTAAGTAACAGCCTCTCGTGACAGGTCACTGGTCTGACCTGAGATTTGTGCCCGTCAGAATAATGACAGGCTTGAAGCCATTCAGAGTGCATTTGCCCTTCTCAGAGATCCCCAAACAGGTTACAAGTGTTCAGTTTCCTCCTGTTTATTCATTCTGAGCCAGTGTCAAATGAGGGTGTGGCCAATCTATTGGTAGATGGCATAGTGCTGAAAAAAAAAAAAACACTTACAAACAGGACCTAAACAGCCCACGAAAGTAAAACCATGATATGTTTCTACTGATGTTGTCCATAAGGCTCCAGCGAACTCTCCAACTTTCCAGTTACAAGTGAATAGCATTTGGTCTTCATTTTAGCTCATTTTTAAAACATAAAATGACCGATCACGTTGTGCCAATAGCATCATATTGAACAATACTTTTGTGATTAGAGTAGACCTATTACTATTCAGGTGTAGCCTAAACCATGATTTGATGTACAAATAAAATGTGCAGGGACTGCAGACTATTTAAACTGTTTCTACTGAATAAACTACTTATGGCATAAGGGACCCACCCAACCAGAAGGACAGCTTATTTTTTTGTTTACATTAAAGCTGGAGGTGTGTTTATAGGCATCTGATTCACCGTTCCTCTGATCCTGCTTTTATTGAAGGGAAACTGGAGCCTTGTTAAACTGATCATACTTAGCAAAGGGGTTGGTCATTTCACCAAGGCTCGTATTTCAACTGAACAAATACACTTAGTCCAAAGAGCAGCGGGAGTGCTCTGATAATGCCCACGAATACAAAGGTTTACGGTTCGAGAGATTACGGCAATTACCACTCTAAAACCTTTTAAAAAAAGAACGTCTACAAGTCCACTGGCAGGTAAAGGACACACCAGCAATGTGTTTTAATCATAGCCACGCTGAAAAAATCTGAGCAAAACGTGTGATATGCAATCTGGTATAACAAACAGTAGGTTAAATTACTTCATCGCGCAAGGATGTGTCATGTCCATGTCATGTATTTGTGTAATATTGACTCATACTGCAATAATGCTATTCATTGCTACAGTGACAAAGTTTTTTTTACTCTGATGATGAGTAACTGGGTTGCACGCGAGTCCTTATTGTACCGTTTCAGTCCCTGAGAATTGTTTCGACCTACAAACGTGCTGTAAGTGTGCTTAGCAACAATAGCCAAACATGTGAAGCTCACAAAAACTTTGAGCCTACATGACTGAGATGACAGGACCAACATCTTAGTTGGCAATGTTGCTAGCGGAGACGGAAACACCGCTGCTAGTAGGCAACTACCATTTTACTGGACAAGTCAACATGCTAACCTGGCAATGCGAAGGCGCTACTGAAGAGTTGGTAAAGAAGAACTTTCAGACCGACGAGGTAAAGTTCAAGGGCCGGCAATATACTTTGAAGAAAATACATAATCTTCTTGTGTTCTTGGTGACACTGGACGACAGTAACAGCCTGGTACGACAACTGGAGAGAAACAGCGACTCGGTTGTTCATGGTTCCGGAGTTATCCCGTCTCTAAGCATGGTCTTGCCTAATTGTTCTTCCCGCCTGAGTTTGTTATGAGTAGAAAGTTTTCCTAGCATGCAAACTTGATTTGCACACAACAGAAGATGTTGCCCAAATAAAAGATGTTCGGTGGTACTCCATGCTGTGTTTTTTGGAATTCCTGTCTGTTTACTCTCCCAGTTTGGAGCAAGAGAAAATCCATATGGCCAAGTGCTGTGACTGATGTACTGAACAGACAAAAGCAACATTGAGATTGATATGTAACACAACTATGGCAGAAAATGTACACCATTGCAGACTACGTGCTTTTTTTTTTAAATAAACAAAAATAGTTAATTTTCTTTAGACAACATTTAGAGATGAAACAGCTTGAGCATGTGATGAAGCAACAAAATAATTCCATGCATGGCCAAAGGAGTCATATTGACCTGGTCATGGATGAAATGACTGCGGCCATTAATAGCTGGTCTGTTACCACTGTTAGCTGTTTGGGGTGAATGTGGCTCTGTTGGGCTAGTGGTATAGGCTACAGAGTGTGAATTACCCCTCCATAATTTGAGGGTAGGCTACTACCTTTTTACATTAGTATGCTGGTACACCGCAACCTTGCGATTGTCTTTTTAAGGGGTGCTGGGTCTTGATCAGGGGGTACCATGCCCTAGCCTGGTGAACCTGCCCCTCATACTAAATACAAGAGGGCTGGTTTACCAGGCTAACCATACCCCCCAGTACCCCCTGTTATTCTAAGGTAGACTGTTGACTGCACAAATAACACATTTTTTGGGATATGGACTGAAGGTCAGTTGCAATGATTTCTATTCAACTTATGTAAAATATTAATGTTAACATGAAAACTAAGAATATTTGACCAATTCTGCAAGGCATATTTGCAAAGCACATTTGCAAGGAATAAGGAAATGAAGATAATAAAGACAACAATTAAGGTGTTTTTCTGTATTTCCAGACTGATTGAATCTTATTGCCTAAAGAACCCCTTTCTTTTTCTTTGGTGTCTGTAGATGTTGTTTCAACTACCCATGTGGCAACTCACAAAACTATTGGACATTCAGGACATAGTGATAGTAGGAATAGAAGCACTTCTCAAATAACTCCCGAGAGAAAAGCCACTGGCCCACTTTCTATGTCTCTCATTCTCCTACTGATAAAAACATAGGATCCATGCTTTACTCTTGGTCCAGGACTAAGAGGTATAGTCTCTATAACATTACAATATATAAAATGTTTGTGTGTGTGTGTGTGTGTGTGTCTGTGTGTGTGTGTCTGTGTGTGTGTGAGAGAGAGAGAGAGAGAGAAAGAGAGAGAGGAGAATGATTTTGGCAGGTATGGTATCGCGTGTGTTTCCTTGTGAGCGACATACTACACCTAACCAGCTGAGCTCTACTGATTGCTCAAAAATGCTCAATAATGTTCATCTTAGAATCAGTAGGATGCCTTACACTGATCATGTACCATCTGAATGGAGGAAAAGCCTGGGTGAAGGGAAGGGAAAAACAATAGCTTGTTTTAAACACAATTATACATCAGAGTAATTACGATACAAAGAAAGCAAGATTCCTAAAAATATAAATATTAACTATAGATGAGCCCTTTAACATGTTTTAGTATCATTTCATTTGATCATATTTTAACAGTACACCACCGGTAAATTCCAAAGCTTAATATCTGATGGCCATATAATTGAAGCACTCTCCATTTAACCCAGAGATGTGTAAGGGGAATGGAGGAAAGTTTAGGGTAAATACACACAACCTTGGCAGCATCAGTGGGATAGCTGGCATTAAGTCATCAACAACATGGGTACATGTCTTTCCCTGAAACATCACCCATACAGTAAATTAATCTACTTAAAACAGATGTTGGTGATGGACTCCAGTCATGGGCCAGTCAAGAAGCAAAGAAAATGCAAATATCAAGATCAAAGTGAATCTATTTTTACTGAATGTATTCACAGTAAATGTGAGTGCATGTGACACAAGCAGTAGCCAGATACCTTGCCGTTATCAGGTGCACCAAAACTATTATTAATGAACACAGGTAATACAAGTCAACATGTAAATGCCATGATATTCTCAATGGTGCCATCTGAGTGCCTTGTCAACTTTGGCTGAAGATGTATGAGTTAAAATTATTGTTAACATGGACCTTGACCTTTCAAAATTCAAAACTGGTTATGTTGCCTCTATGGGTTTTCAGCTATACCTTTTTACCTATCAAAGTGTCTGTATCAATCCTGTTCACCCTGAAACTCATTTACCTTTACATCAGTACACGATTATCAGTGCAGTCAGTCTACATTGGAACGTGTGCACAATTATTTGGAGAGAAAAAAATAATTAAAACTACACATTAAAATGTGTGTCAATTCTAGAAAGAATGTCACGTTGATTTACTACAACGACTTAGTTTTCTTTCTCAAATCAACACTTAGGTGGAGGTTAAAACATGGAGGTGAGAAAAATGTTAAGGATAGTAAATAAAGGTTCCTAGGGGAAGCAATTGATGACATACCATTGGACTCACCAGGGTCACCCTGACTTCTTCATAGCTCTCTACTCTATTCCGTTTCAGCGATGCTCGATGAATTTCCAACATCAGATACCGTGATCACAATCCACATCTCTGCATATGTACCACAATATAACATATAAAATAAGCAAAATAGCAAAAATAAACAAAGCTACTAAAATCGCCTTGGTCACCGGAGATATGAGAGACTGCATGTCAGCAGCCAGTCGGAGAAGCGAAGCAGTTTGTAACAAGTCTTAGGAGCGCAGTGATAGACAACGTCTGTCTTCCGAAAAGCCGAAGAAGACCTTCACGGCTGTTCCAATTTCTGCCGGTAAAAGAGTTAACAGAGACGCATCCTCAGAATAGCAGAGGTTCACGAAGGAACATGATCAGTGTTCTGAGATGCACGTTAGAGACTGGAGTCGAAATCCACAGAGAAATCATGAAGCTTCAACCGCAATGAAACCATAATTGGGTAAAAAGTAGTAAAAGGCAAATGGTTATCCTATTTAGGGTGAAAATTGCCAAAATGCACAGCTGTAGGCACTGTTCCTTTCGCGCGTTGGGAAACAGGTTGATGCAGCGTATTCAACAGTTCCTCCGTACGTTCACTCAACTTGGTCGCAATTGTCAAGGATGTCGGAGGTGCTCAGTGAGAGATGGTCATATTGTCTTTCAGGGAAGCCCACGTCAAAAGAGACATCACCACAAGAATTAGCATCAGCATTCCGGCCACGAGTAACACCATCAATAGTGGTATCGCAGTTGTTTAAACAGCTTGTTGTTTCATGCCATACCATGACAAGCCGATATATGAGTTGTTTTTTTTTTTTTTTTGCTGTTTCGTTGACGTTAATGTATGAACCTCACTTAAATTAATGAGGATATTCAATTTCTAAATCCGTTTTGGTCTTTTAATTAAAACATTACAAACACAAATACCATACAGGACCAAGAAATGTACACACAAAAGATGCAATACATCTACTGCTTGCTAGGTGGCACACTGACAATGTCATTTCAAGGGATAATGCAACGCTAGAATTTTTATTAGACTTGCTCAGTATGAACTGCTTTGAGAAGAGCACCGAAATGATTTCTGTCATTTTTGTAAATCTCCATGCACAAGCTAAAACATTCTGTTTAAAAAAAATAGGTGTAATCGCAGAGCTGCACTATTACAAATTACAAAAATTACAAAATTATGCCTAGTCTGAAAAAGTTATAACATTTAAGTAGGGGGTAACTTAATAATTTATAAACTAGATTTCTGGTTTGCTTTTCAGTTGTATCAGTAGGTCTTGCAAGTATTACCAGATCTTCTTTAGCAATTAATTAATGCCACGAAGTTGAGTAAAGTGACATCATGACACGATTGGATAGTCTGGCTGTTGGCGCTTTGTTATAAAACACACCTATGCCTTGCGCACATTAGCATCTCTGATGCCTGGGAAATGAAAACTCCTTCCGTGCAATTGGATCTCGAACAAGTCAGTCATACGTTTGCCTGGCGGGGCAGGGAAACACCCAAGAAAGTTTCTCTAATGTTCAAACAAAAGACTGTGCGGTAGTCACAAACTAGACAGGGTGGTGAACACACGTTGGCGAAGTGTGTATGCGTAAATTAATGACAACTTAGAAAAAAAGTGCTTCTATTCTTTGTTCAGCCTTATTTCAATAAGTTACGATGATGTCATACGTGTGGATTTTCTTGCTTGCAACTCTTGTTACCGGAGTGAAATCGCAAGGTAAGCCTCTTGGATAAAGGACAGACATATCAAATAGCCTGTGGGATTTAGAATAAGAAACGCAACTAAAATTTACCAAAAAGTTATCACAAGAAATAGAAAGGTAAGGCCAACAAAAGATATATATCTATATGTTTCCCTAATTGGTAGTCTACCTTTCGTTGACCATTACAGCATCACGTGTATGTTGTTCTTTAGAACACAATGTCCAGAGAACCATTCAAATCCAAAATACGCTAGCAAACCTGTCTGCAGAAACCGCAATATTAGTTACACGGAACATCTTGTCCGCGAATCGTATTCCACAACCATCAGCAATTATTTTAATATTTTTTTCCCAAATAGTGTTAGGTTTACTGATAGGTTTACTGTTATAGTTTTTTCGCCGCCCCCTCACTGTAGAATTCTCTCGAGCTCTTTATTTCCCCATCACTTGCTTTGTCTCACCAATTGAGGTTTATAGCCAGTTCACTAATAGCTTCATGAATCACAGCTCTGATTAACTGGGTGTAAGTAGTTAGTCACAGTTTATTACACAGTGTAATAATAAGGAAATTCAAGACATTAAGACAGGCATCTATTTTTTATATTATAGCTGTCCCATTCATTTACTGGGCCAGAGAATGGACAGGGTGCAGTCAGAGAAATCCAATCCTGCCCCAGCTGCACACCCCACCCTTTAGAGTGAACAAGTTGGAATTATGAAAGGGATGTTTTGGATTCACCCCTAAGGAGTTTATATGTCTTGGGCATGGTCACAAAGTCCAAACACCAATATTTTCTCCAAAATGGATTTCAAGTGAAATGTTCTAATGCGAGATGTAAGTCTCTCATGAAAGCTTCGCTTTTGTCTGAACATGTCTAGTTCATGTGTATACATTTACCAACTGTAAACAGTGACATTATTACACTCCCAGGGCAAAACAGAGGACTGGTTTGGAAAATGCATAGCTACAGAGAATCTGTAGGTAGAGGTAAAGGTCGGTGTAAAGGTGTACTATGCCCAACACCACAGTGCTCACTGAAGATTTCCCAGTGTTTCCAAGCAGATTACACCTTGAAGTGATAGGAAACGGCTGCTCTGTCGTTGAAGCAGAACAGAGCGAAATAGCCATTGAGAACAATATTGTCTCAGGTGGATTGCATTTCATGGCAACCTTAGCAGGGTGTAACAACACGCAACGTACATCTAATGTAGGGAAGCGATTGGATAATCACCCACAAAGTTTGAACACCACATACACTTTCTGTAGATAAGCCACTTCCCCCTATGAAACAATGTAAATGAAGCAGGGTACACAATGTTCTGACAAAGCTTTTGACTATCACACATGGAGCTCACACATGACTAAGCCTGTCTTAGTGGGGGAAAAAACAGCATATTCTCAAATTACATATATTGTTTAATCATACCTGTCTATGTAAGACTGATGTGATTGATATTTCAGTTTGCTTTTACTTACTTGATATGTTCCTTTATCTCAACAGAGCCAGAGGTTGTGGCAGAGGAAGAGGGTAAGCTAAGACAGAATGACCAAACAGATTCAACCAAATATATTTTACTGCATATCTGCCTGCTCCTAAAGTGAGCATTAATATGTTGGTAACGTGATGTGAACATTTCCTATGTGTGCTGTTGTTATGTTTAAGCAGTAGCAGCAGATCCAGCCCCAGAAGAGGAGGCTGCTGCTGAGGAAGGTTGGTCTTGAATTAATTTTAAATTCCTTTTTTTTCTTAGTATTTCAATGATAGGATTCTAACCCTAGCAATATTATACTATATCTAATTGTAATTTCCTCATTGATGAGCTGTATTTCAACCTTCCACATTTCAGTTTTCCGTATGGATTAAATGCATTTTGTATTGTATTTGTATTTGATTTATCTATTGGTTTAAAGTATATTTTAACTTGATGTTTGTTGTTGTTGCCAAACATTCTGTAGATATTGGCCTACAGCAACATTTATAGCTCGATGAAAGTATGTGTATGAGTCATCCATGACTTTCAATTTTTCAGGTGCGCCAGCAGACCCAGCCCCAGAGGATGCAACCGCCCCAGAGGAGGGTATGTCCCATGTGTGTTCACACACACAACACATTCAGTGGCGCTTACCTACAGTCAGTCTTTGCTTCAGTGTATTGTAGCTGTTTTAATTAGACATTTCAGAAATTATGGTTAAAACGCACCAACTGTAAGCTCAGGGTGTTTTGTTAGACAACCATATTCCTAAGTCCTTCAGTCTACTACATGTCATGGTGTAGGAAACGTATGGATCTTATAATATATGTTGGTCAAGCCAGTATCTTGTCAGTAAAACTTTGTCTTTTCAGCAATACACAGCAGGTATGTTTAACTGAAGGATAGGACTCATTCCAAAAATCTGTTTATGATTGAGTTGATTTAAGGCAGCACTTAACACTGCTTTTCACTTGTTAGTTTTATTTTACATAATTTAACTGGGCTGGAAACCTGATCTCAACTTACCTAAACTCAAGATACTCGACTGTATATGGATGTGTTTGCTGCTGTAAGGTGCAGTACTTTTGCCACTTTTTAGGTGTGTTTCAGCTAAGTGGTTACGTATAGGGGATTGGGTATCAGCTGTTCTCTTGGCAGAAAGCAACTCGGCAACTCAGGTAGAAATATGGGCCACTAACAAATGTATTCTGAAGAAGTGCATGCCAAGCCAGCATATGTGCTTCTGGCAGTAGGCCCAAACATGCATGCTCTAGGTCAGCTACTTGCATGTTTTTTTGCATGTTGCAGTTCATTTTGGAAGTGCCCCAACTTGTCATGAAATCCTACAGTGAGATCAGGTGCCCATGTCTTAACACTTTTTTCTGTCTCAGAAGGTACTAGACACAGGTTTAGCTAACACAGCCCTGGTATAATGTGTAGGAATTGTAGGCTGAACAGTGATGTGTATTCTTTGATATATCTGAAAACAGTGGAACTAAATCAAAGTGGTGCCCCTTAATTTCTTTAGCTTCTGCCCCCAGATTTTACATTTGTGAATTTGTGATTCACAGTCTTATCTTTTGCACTGATTTTGCACTGACTAATTAATTCATTTGATTAATCCTAGTAGAATTCATCAGTAGAATTACAAAATAGTTACTTCTAATAATAATGAATGATTATAATTAAATATTTGTTGCTCTTTCATAGTTTGTATTAAAACAATTTACCCATGTATAAAATATGTACTTTTTAGGTTTAGATCTCAAACAAGATACTAAAATCACTTTTATATCACATGTAATTCTGTTAAGCCATTATGTAATCTACAACATCTTGTCCCAATAACCACCTTTTCAACTGCAGACACAGCAGAAGCAGGCTCAGATGCCCCAGCAGAGGAGGAAGCCCCTGCAGAAGGTAATAACAGTAGTACATCTAGAAGGATGTCTAGGTCTATGCCTCTCCTGGCTATAATTTTAGCTAAATATATTGCATTTATTGATTAATGAGGTGCTTTCCCTTGTTTGTTTGTTTTTTTTTTTTCAAATTAGTTTTTTATCATTATGATGTAAAATAATACTGCTGGCTGTATAGCTTAAACAGTCTGTCTTCTCTGGTACATATATAGGATGTTGTCTCGGTGTGGCTCTATAGAAAGGATGGCCCTCTATTTATTGATATGCAATTGCATAGAAGTGCTGCATAGTGTGCATTACAGTGTTGTGACTACCTGTTCATCTCCAGAAGGAACAGCAGCACCAGAAACCTCAGAAGGGGAAGAGGTGGCCCCAGAAGGTGCGACATTTTAAGGATTCATGTCAAAACGTATGAAACTGCAAGGAGGGGCCACAGACCTTTACTCAAATCTTTTTCATGTTTATTTTATAGGTGAAGCAGATGCAAGCGATGCAGATGCTCCAGGTATGTCATTTTGTGTTTCTTTTAAATAGATGTGCTGAAGGTGTCCAGTTCTACATGACACCTAGACAAACATGCTGTTCATATGGGACATTAATTAATTCCAGTAATTACTTTTTAGAGGGAACTGTTGCACCTGCAGTTCCAGAGGAAGGAGAGCCAGAGGCAGAGGCAGAGGCAGAAGGTATGATGTGTGACCACAAGAAAAAAATCTATGTAATGACTACAAAGGATTTCTGTTATGTCACAGTAAAGAGAGGAACTCTGAAAATAAGTGACATACATTGTAAGACAGACATTTTGTATTTCATGTTGGTTTTAGGTGATCCTGACACTGTTGGCGAAACTGTCCCAGGTAGGTGCATGTTGAGTTATATTTCAGTTGGGTGACTCAACAGTGTCACCCAGATGTCTTTGCTCAGACTTGTATTCATGAGTGAGTCATAGTCACATAACACATTTGAGTCACATAACCCACATTAATGATGTAGAGCAATAGTTAGGAGGCTTATGCCTTGAGGTATTTACAGATCTCTCTCTCTCTCTCTCTCTCTCTCTCTCTCTCTCTCTCTCTCTCTCTCTCTCTATCTATCTTTCTTTATCTCTCTTTCTCTCTTTCTCTCTCTCTCTCTCTCTCTCTCCCTCCCTTCCTGTCTGTCTCTCACATAGTGTTGTATTCAAAATATGTACTGTAGAATATTTCTTGTGGTAATGTTGGATTTAAATCTAGCAATCACATGGAACTGACACCAGACAAATGTCTCTCTCTCTCTCTCTCTCTCTCTCTCTCTCTCTCTCTCTCTCTCTCTCTCTCTCTCTCTCTCTCTCTCTCCCTCCCTTCCTGTCTGTCTCTCACATAGTGTTGTATTCAAAATATGTACTGTAGAATATTTCTTGTGGTAATGTTGGATTTAAATCTAGCAATCACATGGAACTGACACCAGACAAATGTCTCTCTCTCTCTCTCTCTCTCTCTCTCTCTCTCTCTCTCTCTCTCTCTCTCTCTCTCTCTCTCTCTCTCTCTCTCTCTCTCTCTCTCTCTCTCTCTCTCTCTCTCTCTCTCTCTCTCTCTCTCTCTCATCCACAGAGGCTACCCAAGCTCCAGCAGAGGAGGAGCCCCCAGTTGAAGGTGACAGTGACAACTCACTCCTCTGTGTATTTAAACAAATAAGATAAACAGTAATGAAATGGTATTGCACTTTACTCTAATCATTTGTATTTGTTCTCATTAGGTGGCTCTGATGGAGAGACTGCGGCCTCCCCAGGTGGGTACAGGCTAACTAAAGTTTTTTTAGGGTTGTTGGTAAAATAAAAGTTATATGTGAGACACCAAACCACACGTGTGGGAGTCCACAGTCCCTCTGAAATGGCACCGATAGAGACAGAAGTTGTCGTGAGAAGCCTCAGACAGGCTACTAATGTTCATGTGGTTTGCATATTAACGTTTTTTTTTCTCAGATGATGCAACAGAAGCCCCAGTGTTAAACGAGGAAGTTGAGATTGTCGAAGGTAAAGGGAAATACATATTACAGGGAAAAACAGTCATCTCAACATTATACATATAGCATGTATACATGGATATAATATACACAAAAATGTATATATTATTCATGTAAAAAAAATATATTATTTGTCTTTTTCTGAATAGGCGAACTGGACTTAAGCGATGCTCTTGAACCAGGTAGAGATCTTTTGCATAATGGCTCGCCATGATGTTCTGTTTTTTTTTATCTGACATTTGTATGCAGTCTTTCATTTATTCCACTGCTTAAACAGCATAACCTCTTGAGCTGTTACTACTGTTAAAATACTGCTCAAAATGGTATTCACATAGCAAGATAATGCTGAAATATACATCTTCTGCTTCTGCATGTTATAGAATGCACACTAGTGAGCTGGACTGTAGAAAGGTTTTAGTTGTCTGCACACAAGGCACTTTCACCATTAACTCTCACTGTCGATCTGTTTTTCATTAGTCTCCTGGTGTTCTGTCTGTTTCCCCTGTTAACTGCTTCCCTACCAGTTGGTGTAATTGGTTACAGAAACTGGCCTGTTTGTCTCCCTTGACCTTGAAGCAGAAAGTCTATAATTACAGAATCGAAGAGCGTTTAAAAGGAATGTGATACTTGAAAGACAAAAGTAGCATTATAGTTTTGTACATACCACTAATCTTTTGCCTCTTTGTATTTCCCCCACTGATCTGCAGCAATGCTAGAATACTAAAGCGGTGTTAGCAAAGACCTAATTGATGTATTATGGTCAATGTTCAAATCAGTGCTCAAGCATGTTTATGTTCTCTCTAAGATAATGAACCTCCTGCTGAATCAGATCCCGTTGAGGGCAAAGGCAGAGGTACAGTAATATTTAGACCATTAGCATATGACTAACTCCTTGTTGTTAACCTTTTATTTAAAGCCTGCTTTGCTGAAACTCAGTGATCTAATCTTAATGAACATCTTTTTGATGTTCATTGATCATTTTTTTCCCATTTTCAAAATGCACATGTTAATGTTTTGTGTCAGTATTAGTTAATCACTTATTGTTCGCGAGGCCTTGGTAGAAGCACAGTGTTTTGAAAAAGTCTCTCTGCTTCTTTATTGCAGCACGCTCTGCTGGAGCTGCATCTGGCCCGGACGGTATGCCACTTAGAACCACTTAAACATGCTCACTAACATGCTACACACACTGACACACAAACACAATCACACACACACACACACACACACACACAGAAAGTATGATACACGCAAAAGACATAACTATAGTCTCATAGTAACAAATCATATTTAGAAGCATGCATATGTTTTTACCACAGCTATAGAATTTCAGGCTGAATGTGTAGGGTGTTTGTGTGTGAGGTACTGCTGTGGAGTCTTGTGTCTTGTGCTCAGATGTATATTAGAAATAGCACAGTGTATGGTTAGCAAAGAAGTTGCCTTCTCATTTCTTCTCAAAATTAACTTGACACTTTTGTATTTATGCTGTTGTAAATGTGTTTTTTAGCCTGTTAAAATGTTTTTTTTCTTTTCTTTCTTTTCTTGTAGGAGCCGAAGACCCTAAAGGTAGAGTAATATTAATCAAAGTTATCTGTATACCTTACCTGCTAATGTTTTTATTATTGTCTTTTATTGAATTTTAACTGCAAAATATTTCGCAAATACTTTACATACATGTGTATTATTAGGAGGTGGAGAACCCTGGCTCAGAAAGCAAAAGCCCTGCCATATATTTGATTCAACCTAATTTGATCCATTTCCTAAGCCAGCTGATCCTATTTAGCCAAGAATCATGAGACAGTTTGTAACTAAATCAGCTATTTAGTGAAAGCACCTGTGTTAAATGCTCAGACAGAGGAACACATGGCAGGGTTCTAACTTTCTTAAGACATGCTCTCCACCTCCGGTAATCCACCTGTGGTGACCACAGCTTTACCTTGTATTTGCCTGACTTGATGCAGTGCCCTATGACACTGCCCACAGAGTACTTTCACCATTATGATAGAGTAATAGGGCCTTAGTTTCAAGGCAGCCTTTTCTGGCAGGCCGGTTTGTCTTGAACTCTGAGACAAGCAATAAATTAAAAGGTCTGCCAGGGTGTGGATTTAGTGTAATTGCATGACAAGAGATTACTTTCTGACAGGAAAGATTTGTAGGCACCAGCAACAAACCAGCCCTATGCAAGTATTATTCCTCCACCTGCCAAAAACAAAGAAAACAACAGCAACAACAAAACACACCTCCTTTTTGGAAGAGAGGCAGATTTCTCCTGCAAATTCCTGTACAGGAAAGGAAGCAGGTGAAAGCCTGTGTCTTGGGTCAATTAAAGTAATCCATATGGGATGTCCTTAAAGCTAACACTTGTACTGGCAGGCTTATTAACAGAATACACTGTGCTTTAAAAGGTTAAATCCCTTGAGCATTTGGGAAGAGGGAGCCTAATTATCTACTTGAATTACATGCCCAAGTCAGCAGTGAACTAAAGTACTCCATGATTGTGAATCACAATAATGATATTGTTTATCGTTATTAATAATAGTAATTACTTTTACTATTCACATACTGTAATCTAACTAGACCAAGGGTTCTGTGAATCTTCTGTACAACGCAGTGCATTTTTCACAAACAATCTCTTTTTGCTGGCTGCAGTAGAATGCCAAAATAGGTCACATTTAGTATGGCCCACTCCAAATACAGGCCTAAATATTCTGAGAGTGAACCTGAGATGGGCTATATTGATCTTCAAAAAATAGTATTAGCTCATAGCGGAATTTTCGTGAGCATAGGACTTTATTTTATTGCCTCATTCAAATTATATACCATGAATAGAAATACAACAGTCAGTTTCAATGTTGTCATAACGGGAAAAGCACTACAGTGCACTCATTGTAAAGAAAGGAAAGAAAATACATTCCTGGCAAACACTGTTCAGAACACGTGGCAATATTTCCATTTTATGACATTCTGATCTCATGTGGGACAATCTCATCTGAGATTGTTCAACAGTGCTACTGGTCAGCTACATCTAAATCTCGCTGCTGGCTCTTCTCTGTCCACCTTGTGCTTTTTTGTCTCTTACCACACATTCACTGCTGTCTCTAAGGCATATCCTTTCTTGTGCAACAGTGCACATGCATTGCCATGTCTGCCATGTGTTTCTACCCTCAAACTGGGAACCATTGGTTTTGTATAAGTAGTCTGTTTGTTTAGCTAGCCTGGTGGTGTATTCCAATTAACGGCTGCATGCTTGAAGCATTGCCTGTGGCATTAGGCACTCAGGTACAGTTTGTCATCTTTCCCGTCATGATCATAACAGACTTTTTCTCTTGGGTTCATTCAAATCACTATCAGTGATACACAGAGGAGTATCAGGCTGAATCTTGTCCGCCTTGTCTTTGAGGGTTTGCTTTCCTCATTCCTCTCACTGAAACTGTTGACTCTTGTGGTGCGACGTCCGAAACTGTAGACCAGGCATGATGCCCTCGGGGAATGGCGTGACAATAATACAGATCACAGGATTCTCAGAAGGGGCCATTAATAAAGGTTTTGCCAAATATCAATATTACCTTTTTAAAGTTTTACTAGTTAAAAGTGCCATATCTATGACTGTGGCCAATACTGGTACCGGAGTCACATTCAAAATACTGTTAAGCATAGTACCCCTTCTAAACAGGCAAAACACATAAACACAGAATTTGTGGGCTGTAAATTAAGCTTTAAAATCTGAATATTCTGGCTATATGATTGTTGTCAGCAAAATCTGTATTTCAATTTAACGTTTCCCATTCTATAATGATATGCTGTAATTTGTTACATACAGAACCTTTAAAAATTAGTACATGTATAGTTCAGCCAGTCTGTAAGGTCTGTGATGTGGATAGAGCTGTATGTCAATTTAATAGTGACAATGAGAAGAAACGTGTCTTTGTGGCTCCCCGACTTATGCTTTGTTACTCAGCACATAGCTATGTACCTTGCACAAGACCTCTCTGAGTACGTGTTGAAGGATTTATATGAACTATAGGCACTCGCCCATGCGATGAGTGATGTTTGCTCTGTATGTAACTGAACAGTATGGAACACAGAGTTCCAAGTTTTCAAGGGGCTTCTTTCTCTCTCTCTCTCTCTCTCTTTCTCTCTCTCTTTCTTTCTTTCTTTCTTTTTTTCTTTCTCTCCCCACTCTGTCTTCCTGTCTGTCTCTCACATGGTGTTGTATTCAAACTATGTAGAATATTTGTTGTGGTATTGTTGGCTTTTAATCTAGCAATCACTTGGAACTGGCACCAGACACACGTGTTGGTGTGGCGTATGGGTGTGGTTAACAAAGTTTCTTGAAGCGATTAATTTTCATTAGAAGAAAAGAAAAGAGGAAACGCTTCTCTGTTGATCGATTACAATGTAACTGCATCATCTATACATAGTAATTGGTATAATCTGTAAAGTACTATTTTGTTAAGTCGTGATTTACCTGATTTGTTATCTGCTCAGGTAATTTGGACGAGATTGTCCAAAAATATTACTATTTCAAGTCCAGAATGCATTGCTTAAAACCAGCCAGTCATTTCAAACAAACCTAATGTTATGTACAACAAAAAGCACCATACAAAAAGCAGCATGTTCGAACAACAAAAAGCACTATACTGCCCCCTTGTGGATCAGTTTCTACATTGTTAAAATAAATTGCATTTGCCAACTCTATTTGCTTGAGCTACAGATTTAAAAACTTAACTGTAAAGTTTGTTTATCTGTTACAGAGGCTGGATCTGGTACGCTTGCTGGTGTTCTGAGTGCAATCGTAGTAGCTGTTGTTGGAGCAGCATCCGGTTACTTTGCTTACCAGAAGAAGAAGCTTTGCTTCAAGCCTCAAGGTAGATAGTTCTGCATCTCACCAACATCCATATGCTGTTGATGTACAGTTCTGAACATGACCATTCCATTTAAGGCATAAATTGGCTTTGTATGATTAATATGGTGGTCTTCTGCTCCAGCTGACCCAGAAAGTGCACATAAGAAGGAGGATCCTGGCACACAGGCTGAGCCTCAGGGTAAGTATTGGTTAGGCCTACCTCAAGACTGTTAATAGCACGTGTTCTTGCTGTGTGTTCTTAATTTAAGAGATAATGAAATGATTAATCAGGTGTCATAATTCTACAATGTTAAGTATGCCACAAGGATGTAATTTTTTCAGTGACGGGCAACCTTGCTTCCAAAGCCACAACCATGTATTTTTTCCATCCACTTAAATCAGCTGTTTCTATTCAGAGCAGTTCTTCAGCTAGGGCAGAAGCATTAAGTGAAATTGCTTGTAATAACTGTGCAGGTAGAACCAGATGATTTGGAATATTGATTGGATTGTAGCTTAGATTGTAGCTTAGATTGTTGCGAATCAAGGTTGCATATCACTGGCCTATGTAAACTAACAGCATGTCATAAATATTGAGTTCCTATATATATAAAATGTAGATAAAATACATTTATAGCTAATATATGCTAATACAAGATGCATATACAAGTTATTATTATTATTATGATTATTGTTATTATTATTATTATTATTATTATTATTATTATTATTATTATTATTATATTGTGTTATTCTTTCTTCATAGTTCTCAGCAACCTTCTAAGTTCATCGTAAAAGATGAAAATGTTGGGGTGGATCTGCAACCTGAATGCTGTTGTCTACTGAGTTGTAGTTGGAGTGAAGTATGTCATTTTAGGGCCTTAATGTGAAACATGGATATACAAAGGCGAAGATCTGAGAGTATTTGGTGAAGAATGTGAAAATGTGTTACAGTGGTCCATCTTTAATATTACCTCCAAGTAGTGCCTTATATCTGCAGGGAAAGGAAGCACCTGGCTTTGCTTTTACTTCAATACAATTATGATAGGTTTCTGTCTCATGATCATTATAAATACATTTAGGATATAAGATTGTATAAATGTTAGAATGGATTGTGGGTGACTGATTTGGTTAAAACATGCAACAATGTTGAGGTAATAATTTAAATGTGTTGGTATAATAGCTTTTTCTTGGGAGAAACACTTTTCTTTCAATAGATGCTCTGATAGACTTTTTAAATGTCTGATTTATTTTGTTTTAAAATGTTTCCCTATGTCAATTTTGCCTTGCAATTGTTTCATACTACCAATGGCACTAAAGCTTTTTGGAACGCTGTAAATAGGCTACTGATACGTCTGAATAAAGTGGGATTTTGTGTGTTTTATATGTTGTTATTACTGTCATAATTTAATGCTGCAACATTTAGAAATTTGAGATAAATTTGTTTGTAGCTTTTAGGTCTGCAGGCAGGTAGGTTTTTTCAGTTGGACTATTGCTTTAAATCTATAATCTACAAATAGGCCCGCTATCTATGGCTTGATATGCTGATATTCAATAAGGACATTTTGCACTAAACTCTTCTATCAGGATTTACCGAGGTCATGAAGACTAATGTAGGCAATCCAGTTGTAAGCCTACATTATCCACCACACCCGTACCTCCTTTATTACTACGTAGCCAAACATTACACCCAACGGAGGGGTTGTTGTCGTTTAAAAGTAACGCCTACATTTCAATCATGATGGTGATTTGCTTTTACATCTTTTAATTTATATTTAATTCGCTGTGCCAGATAACTATATTTTGATTTGGTACTCAAATATTAGCCTACACCCTTCATTATTGACTGCAATGAAAAAAGGTAGCGTATCAAACATGAACAGAGCACTTAGTCAGTAATTCAGCTAATATGCAAAATATTCTACATTTCATAATGATTAAATGAATATTAAATAAAATAGTGATTTGTTTTTCAACGACATTCGAGTGTTTTTGGGGTTGCGTGAAACAATTGTGCAGCTTTATCAATAAATACGGTAATAGAACATCATTTCTGCTACAGTGTGATAAAGCGTCATTGTTGCTGCAGTGTGACTTGCTGTGTAAATAGCCTTGGCTTGTGTAACAGCGGGAAACTAAGGAAGACATTCACTTGGAGGCTTGTACATTAAAAGTATTGTATGACAGTCTGAGATGCATGCAACGTTTTACTCATTTCTTTTTCATGTTTCTGCAGATTCGTCAAGAATTTTAAGTTGCACATATCTGGGTTAAATGACTCGTCAGGTGACAAACTGGGCAAAGTTCTCACCTGCGTTTGAAAGCAAGCATTAGCAAGCTAGGCAACAATCGGGTTTAAATCCAGTCTCCTATGTAGTTAGTTATGACATTCGTTTTGCATTAGCTGATGTAACACTGAATGCTTCAATGGACCGTTGTCTTTGGTAAGTCATCGACGACTTACGTGTAAGTAAAGAAATAAAATGCAAAGTTACAGAAGACAGAAGATATACAAACGACAAGTGTTATGTGCATTAAGTTGTTGTTGCCTGTGATAAATAAATCATGAATATACTTCCACTTAACGAAAATTGTATGTCACATAAAGGACTTTTACACTGGAACTCCTTATCCTTACTGCTTCTCCCAAATGTTCTACTGGACTGAATTATGACAACGTGGTTAAACCCAACTTTGTTCTTATGATGGTGGATGACCTGGGTATTGGAGACATTGGCTGTTTTGGGAATGACACAATCAGGTAAGCCTTTGTGTTTTACTGGCGGTACCATCTCCCTCAAAAATGAAGGCCTAAGTTTTGCTATTAAATGGTTGTTAAATCTCGTCTCTGCCAAACTTGCTCAAAGGACTCCTAACATTGACAAACTCGCCCTTGATGGGGTGAAACTAACTCAGCACATTGCTGCAGCTCCATTGTGCACCCCCAGCAGAGCTGCATTTATGACAGGACGATACGCCCTGCGCTCAGGTACAACTAATTTTAAGAACATTTAAAAAAGTTCCACCAGGAGTTTGATACCACCATGCCTCCTAATTTTGGGTTTGTTAATGTTGTCAAGGGCTTGGTGCCATCGGGAGAGTGCAGGTAATTCTTTTTCTGGGTGCCTCTGGAGGGCTTCCAACCAGTGAGACAACTTTTGCTGAACTCCTGCAAAAAGAGGGCTACGCGACTGGTATTGTTGGTATGCGTTACGTTTATTTTTTGTAAGGTATTGTAGGCTTGTTTGTTGAATTTGAGGGGGCAGATTAATCAGCAAACATTTTTTCCACATTTTACCTCTTGACAGGAAAATGGCACTTGGGGGTAAATTGTGAGAGCAGAAATGACCACTGCCATCATCCCAACAACCACGGCTTTGACTACTTCTACGGCCTTCCTTTCACCCTCTTTAATGACTGCAAGCCTGGAGAGGGTTCAGATGTGTTAGCTGACATACAACAGAAGCTATGGAATCTTACTTTGGTAGTTGGTCTGGCTCTGCTCACGGTAGTTTGTGTGCATGCTGCTGGCCTGTTGGAGGTCAGTGGAAAAATGATAGTGCTACTGGCTCTTCTTTGGTTCCTGGCTTTTGGAGTATGGTATGTGCCATTTCAGCTCCACACCTGGAACTGTATCCTCATGAGAAACCAGGAAGTGGTGGAGCAGCCTATTGTTCTTGAAACACTAACAGAGCGTCTCATCAGAGAAGCCGAGCAGTTTGTTGAAAGGTAAGGATGTGCCGAGTGCATCTTCGTTTTGTCTCTTTTAAATGAAGAGTTCAGAGTCTTCTGAGAAACATCCCTTATTTCTCATCACAGGAACCAGCACAAGCCCTTCATGCTCTTCCTGTCTCTAGCACATGTGCATACTCCACTCTTTATATCCAACGACTTTGCTGGAAAAAGCAGAAATGGCCTCTATGGGGACAATGTTGAAGAGGTTGACTGGATGATCGGTAAGACAGGTGACATGACTGCCAAGTAAGGGCACCTCAGTTCTGACATCAGTAAAGTCCCAAGTCCCTGTCTTCGGTACATGGTGGGGTCTTTTACTGCTCAGCTAGACTGATCAAATGTTTGGTTTCTTCTCTAACAGGCCGGATGGTGAATGCTATTGAAAGACTTAACCTCTCAGACAGGACCTTAATGTACTTCACATCAGATCATGGGGGATTTATAGAGGATTCAGATGCCCGCGGACAGAAGGGTGGCTGGAATGGAATATATAGAGGTAATGTATGCCCGTAGCTTCAGTATCTTGTTTCAGTTAATCATATGTAGGCTGAACCAAAACTGTGTCAGTGATTGTTGATGGCTTTTAAGCCTTCCCACAGAAGCATTTTATTTTCTCAAAGGCATAATTCCCTATGGGCACATTACCAGATTTCAGTTATTTACAGGCTAACAGTTTGATGGACTCTGCTTCAAGAATGGCAGTTAATGTTAAGAAATAGGATGGAAGGAGATTATTTTGTTTTTTAAAACTTTTTTAAAACTCTTTCCATTATCAGAGTTGGTAAGAAAATGAAATTGCATTTATTGAAGAAACATTCACAAACTGGCAACAGCCCCCTATTTGTCTACTCTACTCATATCCAATCATTTGGTTGAACAGTTTGTTATGACTGTCCTTGGTCACATTTTAATTCAGTAAAGAATGCCTGTGAAAGGCAGTAAATGTAGTTATGCAGCGATGACTGGCCTTCAAATGTTCCACTCTTTCCACCTCTCTATTGTCCATGACATCTTCAAAATGTGTTTTTATGTAAGACACTATTCAAACCATTGTGTTTTTTTGTAAGTGCACGATGCCTGATTCCACATATAGACCTTTCATGCCAGCATTAAGCCTGAGGCCTGGGCAAGCTCTAGACCTCTCCACCCCTCGGCTGCAGGGCCACTCAGTGGGATAGCCTATAAATAGGTGCTTTATTTCCTTGTGGAATGTGCCGCACAGTACTAGTAGTGTTTTAGTCCCATCAGGCCTCTGAATTAACAGGCCTCATACATGTCCTAAAGCATGTCTGGGAAAACCTGGGAATCACCACAGCTGCAGCTTAATTAATGCCATTGCTGTTGACAAGTTCTCTTTATTAAATGAGAAGCACATTTTGACCAGTGCTCTTCTTCCAGGTGGGAAAGCCATGGGTGGCTGGGAGGGGGGAATCCGTGTGCCCGGAATATTCCGTTGGCCTGGACGGCTTGCTGCAGGAAGAGTGATCGATGAGCCGACCAGCCTGATGGATTTATATCCCACGCTGGTGAACCTCGCTGGAGCAGAACTTCCTAAGGACAGGTGGGGTGGACACAATATGGATAGAATAGTGGACAAACTGAGTAGAATGTGGACAGCAAAAATATTGAAAAACACTGTTCGATACTTAAAATATCAATGTATTTTTCCTGCCTATGCAGTTAACAAAGGTGAGTTTGCCAATAACCTGATTTGATGTTTGTGGTCTTCAAGATTATTTGGTTCAGACAGTGGTTGGACAAAGTATGTGACAGGGTTTGTACTGTATAAAGCTGCATTTTATACCTTGGCCAGTAAGTGAAATTAATAAGTGAAAGGGATAAATAAACAAATATATAAAAATGAACAGACCGAACAGGGTTTGATCTATATTTGTGTACCTACTTTAGAATCTTTGATGGCCATGATCTGATGCCACTGATGGAGGGCAGAACGGAGCGCTCTGAACATGAGTTTATGTTCCATTACTGCGGAATGTACCTCAATGCTGCCCGCTGGCATCCCCCAGACAGTAAGTGGCATGCATACAGACAACATGTCCCTGTGCATCATGCCACAGATGTCTTAGGCTTTACTGCCACAAATGTTCTTCATTCCTTCCTCTTCTTGTCTCCATAGGCAATGCTGTTTTCAAGGTGCATTTCTTTACCCCCAACTTCTCCCCACCTGGAGCCATCGGTTGCTATGACATTGGGATCTGCATGTGCCACAAGGGGTTTGTCACCTACCACAACCCACCCTTGATGTTTGATCTAGCTGTGGACCCGTCTGAGAGCACTCCTCTTACTGCCGAGACTGAGCTACGCTACGCAGAGGTGCTACAGAGGATCCATGAAGCGGTGGAGGAACACCGGCGCACCCTTCAGCCGGCCCCGAACCAGCTATCCTGGGAGAATGTGCTGTGGCGGCCATGGCTCCAGCCCTGCTGTGGCACCTTCCCGTTCTGCTCCTGTGTAGAGGCCACTGGCTCAGCCGGAACTGCAGCGTGACTGTGGCATAGCATAGACAGAGTGCGAGGGCTAGCTTTGATATGCATTCTGCCATCTGAAAATTAAGTCATTGAAGATTGGCTATCATATTTATCAGGGTGCAGCCTTAACTCATTATAAAAATTTTTTGAAGCAAAACAGGATAAGGCTTGGACCAAGTCACACACTGTAAAATGCACAGAAACAGCTAAACATGCATAGCATTCTTGAATTAAAGCAACGTAAAAAGATCCACACAGCATGGTGCTATACTTTTAATCACTTTTTACAGTGTACAACTAGCTTCTTCGGGAGCTTCATGCTTTAAGCAGTTTTCTTTGAAGGAAAATTTGAGGGAGTTCAGCTTACACAGACAGAAATAGTCTGGTCTTTATTTCTGTATGTATAGAAATTCTGAAACACAAAGTGAATTTGTAGTACAATTGCACTATTGGATGTATCACCCCAGCACAAGAGTTTTCCCAGAATTTCCCATGATGACATATCTAGGGGGAATAGAAACCTGGTTGAAAGAAGAAATGCAAAGGTAACCAGCTAGCCAGCAGGAGGCAGTATACCTCGGGTGTAAACACTCCTGCACACTGCAGTCCTTTGAACTATATATTTCACATCCTCTTGAACATTTTGTTCTTTAATTCATGGGTATTTGGATAACAGTACCTTCTGAAGGACTATGCTGCTTTTTGGACCAAATAAGGGAACATCTCAATGAATGTTATTGGCAGTGAAAGCTCATCAGCAGTTTAGATATTAGGAAATTTGACATTTTCTTAGAACTTTTAAAGAGAGCTATTATGACTTTGGGTCATGAGTTTAGGCATCAAAGACAAAAAGGAGAGTAGTCTTGTAACTATCAAACATAGTTAAACGTAGGGTAGGAGATCCTGGAAAAACGGTTCAATGGTACAGTATGATATTACTTACTGTTCTTATAAAATATGTTTGTTTTTTAAATGAAATAAATGGAAATGTAAATAACCAAAAATATGCTTTGTGGCTAATTTTGCTCAACTAGGCGGAAGAACATGCACTTCCCACCAGAGGGTGCAACATTCACACATATCAGGTCATACAGAATGTAACATGCCAGAGGAGGTCAACAAATACAACTCACTGTGGCCTGGATAGATTGCAACCTACAATTCATATCAATTTTATTTAGATTCAAAGCTTGTCTTAACACTTTATTTTCAGTGCCACATGCATCATGATAAAACATATCTATATTAGCCTCCTTCTTTAAGGTATAATATAGAATTTCTCACAGGTGTCATCCATTACCTCTGCTGTGATTCTAACCAGACACATAGATGCAGTGCTTTTATCATACACTCAAGTCATCCACAGCTGTGAAGGGCGATAGCACTGTATTACCCAGAGGTGGAGAGGGAAACCACCTGCCTATCCTAAACCCTACCTGTCAATGTCTCGCCATCTCCGCCACTGGGCAATAGTCCAGCTCAATTCCCTGTGGAGGAAAAAGGCTGTGAAGTGGTCTGGAGGGCCGGTCTGGTAGGAAGTGCTCTGTATAGCGTTAGCACCCATATGTCGTGTGTGGCAGGAGTTTTACTTAAAGGCAGACTGGAGGTGCCCACAGACACACCAGATGGAACACATCTTGACTGGGATTGAGCAGCAACACTTATGCTTGGCACCCATCTGCAGTTAACCAGAGAAAAACAAGTTAAAACAAATTGTGCACACATTATTATTGCATCACAATAATAGTTTTATCTCGGGATTGGATGTTTTCTTTCTACACAGTAGTCACTTACAGTGTGGATAAAGTAATGGAGTGGAGCCCTCTGTCTGCGCTCCTCATTTCTACTGCTGCAGTGACATGACAATCACCAGTTATGCATCATACTGGCTTATTTTGCAATAACAACAAAAATGTATTAGTATTTTTGGCAATTCAGTAACTCGTGCTACCAGGAAGTCCAAATGGTGACACAGAGCAAATAAGATTGTTTTGCCATTGAGTACATTTCCCACAGACTTGACGTATGTAGTGGTTTTAATGGTTTTTGTGTACCCGGAGTCTGAAGGGCATATACAGTAAAACACAAACATAGGGCTGCTTGTTGACCAGAACTGCCTGAGAATGTACTAACACTGACACATAAGTGATTGGTTTTGGCTGACTGCATTTCACATGGCTGTAAAAGAGTACAATAATTCATTTTATTCAGAGTAGTTTGTTGGGAAAGAATCCTGGAGCCAGTTAATGGTACTCTTCAAAAGGGTGAGAATACCATGTTTCTTACTTGTTCTCATAGGTCATGTGAATAAGTGTTCTTACAAGGATACAATTCATTCCCAGTGTTGTAATACTGAAAGGCAAATGGTGGTTTATAAATACAAGTGCATAATCATGAACTCAATCAACTTGCTTTAGATACAGTATGTCACTGTGAATTTTACTTACTGCCTAACAAAAATGTTGGGACACAACAATGCAGGCTGTTTTTTCATATTGACTTGATTTTTTCATTTGATTTAGAGTATATTTCCAAGTTTGTTAATCAATGATGGAAAGTGGGCAAGAACAAATACATTGTGGATGACATACATATGTTTTCTACTCTCTCGTCTTGTAAAAGATTGCTAGGTCATAAGACTAAGACAAGGTCATGCCGGGGACTACATAAAATACATCTCAGCAAATACAGCATGACACTTCCTAAGCTCCGTTGATGACTACCATCTTTTGCCGCACCGCAGATCCAGTCGCTTGTGGCTAAATACAGCTCCTCTTCCTCTCTTTTTGTTGCTGGAGGCCCAACGGCAATGATGCTGCATGTGCCATAAATTAACATCCAAATAACTTTCACGAATATAGGACAGATAAGTGGCTAAAAGGAGATAAAAAAATAAGCTGTTAGTAGTATTCATGTTATATTTATGATCATCCTTTGCATTGTGCTTGACGGGGAAATGTCACTAGTTTTATGTTCTTATTATTTTGGGTAAACCAAAAGTAAGATACATATGCAGGGGTTTGGCACTGGAGAGTCTGAGCTTACCCTGCCAGCATGAGGCTCAGTGCAATGGACTTCACTATGCTGGGCCTAATATATAATGAAAAACATCCTGTATCCCACATTTAATTCAGAAAACAAAAACTTAACTGTAACCTTCCTATTGACAAGGATACTAGAAATTGGGCATCATTTGGTTCTCCTGATGTTCATTTGTAATGGCATGAAATCAGCAATTAAACTTTTGTATTTCCTAAAATCTGTGTGTTCTCTGACATTGCTGGAGTACAAATGTGAAGAAATGTTCAAAATGAATCCAATCTCGCTTAAACCCAGAATTTTTGTCATTATACTGAACTTTGATGAGATTACTTGGTGTAATGAACAATAAATAAAAAGTTGCAATTTCCATCTTTTGTAATGAATAAGTGTTTCTTTATAATAAATTACACATTCTGCTGTTATGTGCTTTCCAAAAGTAGAACTTTTTGTCTTGTCCTGTCCAATCACTAGGTAATTGCATCCCATTCCTTATAAAACTAAATAAATTCTTTAGAAGATCAAACAAACTGCAGGTGCCATAGTGTGAAATCGGGGTTGGAGATTCTGAATTATTTTAAGATGTGTCTTTTCTGCAGTAAATATTTTCATAAACACATGTAGACATCTGCATGCACACTTGCAAAAGGTTCTGTGGCTTTTGACACATTTGTGGACTACATGTTAAAAAGTTCTCTAATCAATACATGGAATATTCTGTCCACACAACAAAGACAGTGCCATGTGGCAAGATTCCATGATAATACTCCGTGATAATACTCCCTCTTGAAGAGCACTCTCTGTTTGAAGTGGGCTTTCTCTGGCACTTTTTCTGATAATCCAATGGTTCATTTAACCTCCCCTACATTTTCCTTAAGTATTTTAGTGGTTATAATTTTCATTGACTCCGACTAACATATGTGTTTCAGAAAAAAGGAAGAATAAGCTCACCAAGGGTTCCACTGTGCCTTAGCTTGAGACCTACTGCAGGCCTCAATTGCAAGTGTCTGTGCATAACTAGCAAACCTGATTTATCCAGTTTACCATCATATCTGATAGTTTTTCATTGGTATTTTCCCAGGGCAGCTCAGGTAGCAGATTGCTGAGGAGTGCAAAAAAGTCTATGGCGTTCGTAATTTCTCACAACTTACCATTGAGAGGTGTCGAATGACTCATCCAACAAATAGCATCATCACAGCACCAAAGGCACACCATTATATTGGAACATACAGGCCTGATCTCAGTGGAAAGGTTTACACCATTGCCGTATGCATCACCCTGAGGTTTATGTTTGCAGTAATGAGAGAGAGCACTTGGTTTAGAGAATGTCTGGCCCACTCCAAAGTTAACATCTACCTCATGGTGACACTGTCTGGTAATCAGATCTCAAGGACATGTGCATTACATTCAAATTAGGTTGACAATACCACATTGTATAAGCCGTCTGCCAAAATATTAAGTATCAATTAAAAGTAAAAAATAATAGTGGAACACTTAACCATAAATATCAATTTATTTCAGTCCCAGGGTAAATTATGTCAAACTTTGCAAGTAGAGGTCAGCACACAAAACTCTGATGTTATCTTGCAGCAATAAATTGTTGACTCACACAAATTAAAGAAGTGCACCGTGCACTCTTACACAGAGACAGAGTGTACGTGTGTATGGGTGTGTAAGCCCACAATACCCTGAAAAAGAGACAAAATCCATGGCCTTATTTGTGAGTGTGCATTCTATTTGTGTTATTTTTTATAAGGCCTTGGCTCCAGCCTCTCCAACCATCTTTGAACAATGAGTGTTGCCTCTGTGTGTGTGGATATTTGTGCCTCTGCTGAGCTTCAGTGGGGGCTGTCGGTGGTCTTCAGTACAGGACCCTCAGTGCAACAACCCCCATCTGGTCTGCATTAGGGCGCTCGTCATATGGCTGGTGCCTGCGGATGCCTCACACTCTGGAATGGGTCAAAACAAGCTGACTCTGACAGGAAGACCACTGTAGCGCTGATGAGTAGTGACCAATTAAGCTGCGTCAGTGCAAGAGGCCAGTGCAGCAGCCCTCCAAACACACACACACACACACACACACACACACACACACACACACACACACACACACACACACACACACACACACACACACACACACACACACACACACACATCCTATTCAAGTGTCCCCAACAGCACCTCTTCTCTTTGTTTGGCGTAGCAAGACTCATGACATCATATATTGGGACTCTTTAGGACTTTTGGTTCTGTTGGTAAACTATTAGTATGTAGCACATCCCAGCTGTGTGCAGTTGAGTTGAAGACAGCTGTAAGTCATTTATTACAACACACAAAGCTGAAGTGTTAATGTCGATTCTACCCCCCTTGAACCGTCAACACTTTTCAGTGACCAAGAAAACAACTTGAATGCACGAAAGACAGAAACTCGTTTTAGATCCATTTAAAGAAGAGTTTTAAAAAAACAGTTTAGTACCTTATAATTGGCCTGGGGCTCTGTCTATGACTATGCATGTTTATGGGCAAAATGAGGAAAAATGTGCCATATGTTTACTCAGAAGACATAATTGAGTCCCTGTAGCCAGACTGCATTTTACATTAAAGGAAAATGAGAACTGTAAGAGTGGAGGAATACCCTCAAAAATGGCCTCATAAAATGTAACAGGAAATGCGCCGGCCTGGTGACAATTACCAATATTTACAATTTGTATCTGCTCAAAACAACATCCTGTGACTTTTTAGCATTTTTTTCCTTTTACACATGCCACATGTAGTTGGAGGCCTAGCATACATCAAAGAGTTTGCCACAGCCATTTGCACTGCATTTGTCCATTTGGCAGTGTTGCTCAATGGTTTTTACATCTTTTAGATGCTTCAAATTGATTGTCAGATACAGTACTGTATCAATCCACAGCTTCACACCGAGGGCAAGTAAATAGCCCAGGAGAAGATGCGCTATATTGTGTGAAGAAAAGTTTCCAAAAAAGCTTCCAATAGCACTCCAAAAATCCATTAATCCTAAGTTGGCACAGAATGCAGTCATTGTGGTTTTTGGTTTATTTTGTTGTTTGTTTTTCATCACAATAATAAAAAATGAGTTTGAATGAATCAAAGCTGGTTTTGTTGTTTTTCACTCACTCACTCACACACACACACACACACACACACACACACACACACACACACACACACACACACACACACACACACACACAGTACTTCTGTACTGTGTATTTTGTGTGTGTGTGTGTGTTTTTAGGCAGTCTTTTCTCATCTTCTCTACTTAGCTATTCCAAAATGCATCTCATGACAACCGTATATTCTTGGACTTGAGCTATAGAGTGAAATTGTATTTCACTCTGTAAAAGCAGCAGAGATCAAATAGACTACCTTTTGTTTCCTTGATGATAACCTACACCTTACATACTTAAGTTTACATTTGGCTGTGTCCGTACTTCTCATTGTAATATCTCTTATTTTCTAGTTGCCTTTCTTTCCTGTACTTTTACTTTTCTAGTTGCTTCTTTCCTATACTATTGAAAAACTATTTCAATGCTTTTCCTTGCTGACATCTCCCATAAAAAGGCCAACATGTGTTTGCACAGCAAGGGGTTTTCATAGACTGGCAACATAAATTAAAGGCATAAGGCAGAATAAGACAATTTCAAAGACTCTGCATTCACTCTAATTAGTTTAAGCAGTCAGTATGCATTCTGCACTGCTCTATGCAACATGCCAAACAGTCACATAAAATTAACTTCTCTTTGACCTGGTAATACGCAATGCATCTTCCATCTTATAAAACAGTGTACATTTACTTTCAAGCTGCACATTTACATTCTAATGAAATTCAGGAATACGATTCATGAGCTGTTCAGATCTGTCTTCCTGTAATCCATCAGGACTTCACCTGTGCTTTAGTGACACTGGCGAATGTATATGTCCTTTGAACAAGACCTTGGAAAAAGATTCTGTTTACCTAAAAGAGATGAGGAAACTGAGTGTCACTGACAGACAAGTAAAGCACATAAGACATCAGGAGGGCAGACAAATGACTTAAGCAAAAACTATCATGTGTTCCGGCAGATGCCAGTTACTTGCTGAAAGTATCACCTTGTTTAAGTGCTTCTCAAAAAAGAGTGATGTTTGACACAAAAACAGAACTACAGAGACCACTGTTCTACAAACTGATCGTAAATGGAAAATAGGTCCAATCTGTAAAAGCTTTAAAGTGGGCTTCTTTTAAGAGGAATGGAGCGCTACAGTCAGTGTTGATATGCAGTAATGAAGTCCACATGTCCTTAATCCAAGCAACATTTTACAGAAACATTAACTTACTGACCTGGACCTTAACTTCTGACAGTGTAAATTAAATTGATGTATACAAACACATGAAGCATAGAGCAGAGCTAATCATTATTTTTGTAAGGTGTAAATGGTCTACTCTCCATGTTTAAACCACCCACTGGGTTCTGAATGAAGCCGACAGCTACTCATTGTTAGTAAGTAGCTCGGTTCAGATCACTGTTCACATACAAGATCTTTAAGTGGTCCCTACGACCTATTTATCACAAAAGGTGTCATTGTACTGTACTGCGGGCACTTACAGACTTGTTACAGTGCCCTACGGGCACATAAGCACCCTGACTGTTTTGAGGAGAGAACGTATTAGGGAAAGCTATTTGCTGCTGATTCTGTCTTTTTATAGTGATTATGCATCAATTTTAAAAGTGTTTTGAGATGTAAATCATATTACCATGCCAGTTTTCATGTGCAGCAGTAAAATGGCCATATTCTCTCAAGGTGGAATGACACCAATTATGGTTATATGACTATGTGAAGCCAGTTTGGACTTGTCAAAATATCCTTAGGTCACAACAACAATGATATTGAATATATACGTTTATGTTATCTACAGTATTTGGTGTACTGAAATTTGGTGTAAAATGGTATGACAATAAATGAAGTATGCCTACTACATACAGTGATACTGCCCATTACAGGGTGTTTTTGTTTGGTATATGAAATTTAACATGCACCTTTGTGTATAACAGAAATGCAGTTGAGGTATTTCTGCAAATTCTCTCACTGTAGCATACATACAGGATTTTGCAACCTGTGTTTTCCCTTGCCTTATTTTAATATTGTTTGCTGTTAAGGTGTGTTACAGTCTGTTTATATTCATTTTGAAAATTATATTTCCTAATGTATCACAGAGAAGAAATACACTGAACCACACAGAAGAACAGAGAAGAAAACTAAAGAAAGAAAGGAAGAACTAAATAAAAAAATAGCCCCCAGTTATTTGGTGCTCTGTGTGGTCTGGTGTTTCCTCAGCTGTTTGGTTGTCAGTCACAGGCATGTGTTATGGTCACATGCAGGTCAGTTCCAGCACAGGCTGAGAGCCCAATCCCTCCCTCAGGTCACATCTCTTCCCATTCACTCTGAGATGGAGTTCAAGCTGCCTATAACCCAACCACTACATGTCATATTTTACTGACAGTTATCCAGTGTAAATTAATCAGCATTCATGGACCGAGGGCCTTCTTACACAGGACAGCCATTTGTACACACAAATTGCACCCATAACAAAGGGAAACGTACATAGTAAAAGCAAAGAAAATACAGGTTGGTACTGACAGATCCCAAAAAAATAAAATACTGTCATTTTTATATATTTTAAATGCTCTGATGAGTAGTATTAGTAATCACTGACAGACATTTTTTTCTGTCTGGCATGACGACAGTTTCCATTTAGCATAATAAGAATGGATAAAGGAGCATCATCATCTTTAAAGTCATTGTATCACCCTGTGTCTTTTTTATACCAGACCTCATTCAAAACCTTGAACTGCTTAAACTGAAATAATTATATTCCCAACTGTTACTGTTGACAACATCCGAGATATATCCTGTTGGAGACTGATATAGGGTAATGCTCTCTAGTGACATCACTTCCAGCTCTGATGGTGGTGCTTTGATCTGCGGTCGCTGTGAAGGAGGAATGCAAAAGACGGCCTAGACTGATTAGCACCAGCATATGTAGGAGCTAAAGGGGACCATATGGCAGGTGGAGCCCATAAACTCACTGCTTTTCTATAAATTCACTGTGTCAGAAGAAACCTGATTCTAGGCTTCCAGTCATAAAACAGTCGTTGTATCAGTGTGGAGTAAAATCAATAAAGATGTGTGTTAAATCCTTTCAATGAATTTTGGAGAAGTAAGACTGGAGCCCCTCAGTCAATTAAAAGGTATATGTTGTTTGCAACAAACAAGGAATGTTATTAAATGATTGATGTTCTAAAGAGCAAGTTAATTTTAAGTCTTTTTACATTTAAAAAAAATTGTTCATTAAAGATAAAAAAACAGGTAAGACTTTACAATAAGGGTACATGTGTACACATTTATTAATGTTTTAACTACTGGATAAACCACAAAAAGTTAACAACTCGTCAATTCATGAATCATTAAAAACTACACTATGCATTAATGTGTCGTTAGGTTAGAATCTGCCATTGTGGTTGGGTATACCAGATGTAAATAATTTTTTTAATTAGTTATTAAGTACTTAAGTAATTTTTCAAGGAGTACACTAGCTGCATCAATTTAAACAGGCTGCACTACGGTTCCAGACACGCATCCATAATGATTCATGTATTCACTAATCATTAGCTTTTTGTGTTTTATGGAGTAGTTAAAACATTAATAAATGTATATTCATATACCCGTATTGTAAGGTGTTACTAAATCAGTGCCTTACAACCAACTTCTTGTGACAAGATACTCACTTTAGAAATTCATGTCAGCTAAAGAACTAACTTGTATTTGTAAAAATGTTAAACCTGAGTCAAATACACACTAAGATTCTTTACTAAGTTTTTGTTATGGTATAACACACTACACACAGTGTATTTGGTGGACCAAAAACCTCTGTCTAATAACCTCTATGATACATGGGAACACCTTGTGATTTATAAAGGTTGCAAAATGTGTTGAACAGAGTAAGCAAAACATACGATGTGTGTTATCAGTATAGTGATGATAAAAAATTCCACTCTGAATATCTGGCCAAAAGCCAATAAAGTAGGACATGAAGGTGGCCAAACATGTAACCTCGTGGGACTCCGCATGAGATGGTTCAACATTCAACAAAATACTGACCATAAATGTCTTTAGAGATACAATACATGAGCAGTGAATCATTGAAGTGTTTTTACATGTTTGCCAACAAAACACACGGTCCAATACGGTGAATGTAGTAATCTGGGTGAACGGCAAGTCATTTCCAACTTGTATTTGTCATTACCAATTCAAGAACAAGAACTAGGCTATTAACAGCTACTGGAATAAGATGCTAGCTGTAAAATTCATGAAATTTGCAGACAACACTATAGTCAGCGGACTTACTCAAGATGGTGATGAGTGCATATATGAGTTCAAAATCCTCAAGACAGTGGCAATAACACAGCACTTTACTAAACAACACTCAGCGATGCTTCCCCTCACAGTATCCAGCAGTCAGAAACAGAAAGGTTTGAAATTGACGGGGAAATCATGATCCAGCTAGGTTGCACAGTGCATCTTTTCAAAAAAAGGAGAAAATTATTAGGTAATGATATCAAGCACTTTTCTCTTTTTTAGATTGAGGTCTGTTAAAGTGGGTCATCACATCCTCACAAAGGGGCCGATTCTCCCATAGGCGCGTAAGTCTTTTTTACGCACGCACTTTTTAAGCACTTTCGTCTCGCTCTGATTAATAGGAGTTCTCCCCTCTGAACCTCTGCCACTCCCCTAGTGCGTAACTCCGAAATACAGCGCGTAACTCAACATGGGCGTGATATATGTAAAATGAAAGCAACGTCAGTGCCAAGTGCAAGGATTACGGCTACAAATAAAACATGGGCCATGGACTTTCTGACTACACATATAAAAGCAGTAGCAGTCCGTGGGAAACAAGTACAAACAAATCAGCAAACAGGTGGTGAAAATGATCTTTCTAGACCATTACTTTAAGAAGTCCGGTTTTACAAAATAGCCTATGCCGCGATAATGAAATAAACAATAATTATTCTTTGTGAAGTGCAACACTGTTCATTGAAAAATCAGAGCGTAAGGATTAGCCTACATTCTAGGCACTCAAACGGTACAGCTTATTATCTGAGCTCTGTTACCATGCTCACATTTGAGAACTGAAATCACTCCGATGTTTCGTGTCCACCTGAATGTCATGACAAACAAGCGCTTGTTACCCCGAACGCTGTGGCTTTCCAATCCAACTGCAACAAACATATATTGTGATAACCTGTGTTAATTGTGTTCTGTTCTGCGATATTCTTATGCGTATGTGCCTTTAAGGGAATGGAGTTGTGTTGTGTGTGTGTGTGCGCGGGATAAGAGGAGAGAACCACAGAAAAGTTGCTGCACTGTTGCACCGTAGTGTTTGTGTGGAATAAGCGTGAGTTGTGGCTAAACAGCAACTCTGTTCTAGAAACGGTTTCTAAGCTTCCTGAAAGTGTCAAGCAATTCGGTTCATTACAATATCCATTGCTGAGGCCTCTTTCATCCACTTTGATTTGGCTGTCACATTCACTTGAGGTTGTGTGATGTATTGTAGGTGTTGCAAATGTGCAAAGGTGTTGCAAAACGGTCCAGGCGAAACCTCTGCATGCACTCCATGTCAGTGAAACCCAGGATGTTTATCTGGACCTATAAACGCGACCTATAGCGCGTCTTCAACCTCGGCGTTCTCTCTCCCATTGACGCAGGAGTGCGAGGTACAAGGATGGCATTTTGGTTTCTGATTATGAGAGGATGTTGGTCATATTTATTCACCAATTAGGGGAGACCGGGGTTGGTTGTCACATTTTTTGCTTTCATTTGAATCCCTCAAAAACGGTGTTATGAATAGATTCCCTTTCAATGTATAATATAAGCTTAAAGGGTCAGGTAGGACTGGAGGGTCGTAAATTGCCTTAAATTCATTGTGTTCAAAAGATATGGGCTGCCAAATAGACACTGACAGCTTGCACACAGTCACATATGGGGTTGGTTGTCACAATGTTATTTCAATGGGGGGAGGGGAAATGATAACATAGAAATATTTTTGAAAATTATTCAGAATGTAAGTATAAGACACAGGCATTGGAAAAGTATAACACACAGGCATTGGGAATATCGACATTGCAAACATTGAAATAAAACATGGGCTTGCTGAATACATACTACTTTATAACATATTATTTAAATATACATGTTATGCACCAAAAGATAGATTAGAACAATTAGATAGGCCTATTGTTACTATTTAGATTTTTTTTGTGTGTGCTTGTGTGTCAGAGAGTGAATACATATATGGCCATTGGTGGCACATGTGACAACCAACCCCAAGCAGAGTGCGACAACCATCCCCAACTGACCTTGTATGCTAGCAGTGACGCTAGCAGCCACAAGTTGTAGCATAACTAAGAAAAAACATATTGAAAATATAGCTCTGTCTTTATACTTTTAAATGGTAATAGTTTTTCTAAAATCAACCCATTAGTTACAAAACTAGAAAAGAAAACCTAAAGTTCTGAAAATTTACATTTTGACATGAAAAACCTTAATCTCTCCTCAAAACTTTGTGTCAAACACTTGAACTGTCAATGTATATGACCCCTAACTAATTCTGAACATTTCTATGTCAGCGACGTTGATCAGCGCCCTTTAGTGGCCAAGAATGATGAGTGTGACAACCAACCCGTGTGACAACCAACCCCGGTCTCCCCTACGTAATTAAAAAACAATTAATCCATTCATTCATTCATTGTCGTTTGTTTGTAATTTACCTAATTGGAGAACAGGTTCTTTCGTGATATCACGTGATATTTAAAAAAAATAATGTCATGGCTATGAGAAACGTTGTCCTTTAAAGAATAAGGATCAACAACCAAACATTACTGACTCTGCACTTTGGTATGTTAAATATGGCAAAACAAATGTTGACATTATAGGCCAAGCCGACATCAAATGCAAACGCTCCCTGCAGCTTCCTTTGCCCCACAGTCAACTTGCAGAGTACAAGCAGAGTAAGGTAAAGGGGAAAAGTCAACTTGACAGCGCTAAAACTGCATACAGAATGTCTTCGGAGATACAGCCTTATGTGTTTGATCCTGAATCCGAAGAGGAAGGAGAGATGGCACAAGCACAGTCGCTTCCTGACCGTTTGTCAATGAACGTTTCAGAATGGTAATATTTGCATGACAAAACAGTGCAAGTGCCCGGCTAAATGCAGTTCAGTCATTCAACTAGCCTGCTAATCTTATGCGAGTCAGTCACAGGCTAACATAATTTAAAGCCCATTCGGTCAGTTCCTCTTATATGCATTTGAACGTCTACGTCACACTGCAGGCCCTTTTCTCATTGGGTCGTTTTTCCCACCTATTGTCTTCTTTTGACTGATATAGAAAATGGGGGTAGAAAAACATTTTGATATGCAGCATGCATATGCAACTCGGGGTGACCTATCATATTTCAAAAGAGCGAGTACTAAACGGTTTCTCGTGGAAGTACACCTTTACATTTCACAGCACATACTGATTGTTAGGACTCTGGGCCACTGTACTGGGTCATCAGTGTGGCTTGATGTACCTTCTGTAGGATCAGTGCTGGGAAGTGGTGTGGACTCAATCTGCCTCGACACTGTGGATGAAGACTCTGCCATGTCTTCTTCCTCTTTGTCTTCCTCATGAATTTGAGATAACGTTGATGGCACTGGTGGAAAAATAAGAACAACAAATAAGTGCAACAACTAAGTACTTCATTCATACACACAAGCACAGGCCCCACACTTGAAAATATGAAATGGCCAGAAGTGACTAGTATAGACAAAACATGAAATATGCAAGGCTATTTGATAACATATATTGAGAGAGGGCAGTATTAGAATAATAGTAATAAGAGAATTTCACTCTACCTTCATCATCAATGGCATCAGAGTCATCACTTTGAGGAGAGTGTAGAAACTTCAGCATAGAACCTTGGACAAAATTGGGTATGGTGAGCTAGTTTTTATTTATTAAAAAATCCTAGCGTAGGCTTGCATTTTGTACGCTATGGAGATGATTCACAAATCAGTTTGAAAGCAAAGCATATGTCCCTTTTGTGGCTAATTCATAAGAAAATGGGTATGGTGAGCTAGTTTTTATTTATTTTAAAAAATCCTAGCTTAGTCTTACATTTTGTACACTATGGATGGAGCTGACTCCCAAATCAGATTAAAAGCAAAGCACATTTGTGACTCAGCTCCACAGTGTACAAAATGTAAGCCCAAGTTAGCATTTTTTAATAAACAAAAACTAGCTCACCATATCCATTTCTATGAATTAGCCACACCTGGTGCTTTTTCAGACTACATTTGACGTGCAAGATAGATATTACATGAGCATTAACGTTACATTTCAGTTATGAGGCATTCCATTCTAGGTTACTACGACGGTAGAATTCGAGAGCGTTCTGTTTAGAAGGCAAGACATTCTCTGAACTGTGAGAGAAAAAGACATGGCTATGTGGTTTCATAATGGCAAAGGCTATTGCTACTGTTCCAATCAAGTGTGCTCAGAAACACATATATGACAGATGAGCAATATATTTTACCAAACCAGCAATAGGGAAAGGGTGAAACAAGCAAAGCATCTTCAGTCAGTAAAGCCACACTGAGGTTGGGTTAATCACGGCACAGCTTGCAGAAATGTTTGGCCTATTTAATATGCATGAAATTAGACTTTTACAATACAGGGCCTCGTTTCCCGAAAGCACTACGAGCGATGTTAAGTAGTACTTAAGCCTAAGTAGTACTCAACTTCACACTTAGCACCATCGTAGAGTTTACGGACCGTTTCCCGAAACAAGTGAAAATAGGCTACATGCACCTGAACATGTTGTCCCAAGACATTATTTTTGTAACTATCATGCAACTACCATATAACTACCATGACATCATGTAGCTGACGCAGCAGACCAACGGAAATAAAGAAGTAGCCTAAATTACGCAAGAGCCTGGAATGAAATCAGTATGATTGCAGCCAGGAGCGTACGTCAACTATATTTGATAGTAAAACTGGGCATAATGAAACGGTGATCCTCCATGTGATTTGTATGGGCATTTCATGAACGGGAGCGTTCCCTGAAGCAATATAAAGTCTGTCAAAAAAAAAGCTTGGAAAATGACAGTTCCATGGGCATAACAAAAAGGGAGTGGTGAAGACATTGTTGACGGGCAGTATTTAAAGAAAGCAGGGATAGTGTGGCTGTCAAGGCCTTGAACCTGTTGAAAATCACAATGACAGTAGGCCTATACTGTACGGCTTAATTTGCCTTATCACACTGCTGCAATGTTAACATCTATCAAAGACAGTCTTCATTTCTTGTAGGCATACTGTCTGTCATACTGTCATAACGTTCATGGATGAAAACATTTACATCAAATGTTAACGCTACCTTCAAGGTAGCTGACATTAACATAATGCTAGCTACCAAAATTGCTAGTCAACCCGATATTACCCGACTAACTATAACTTTGGTGGCTAAAGTATTCATGATCATGTAAATTCTCACTTACCGGTGTCTTGTTTTTTTCTTCTCTTCCTCTTCCTTTCTCTTCTGGCTCCGTGAAGGATAATTTCTCTTCATGAGTAAAGTTTTTGGTAGCTGTCCAAACAAATCACTTGGCTGTTGCTGTCAAAACTAGGCCCACTCGAGGGGGATTCTGATAACAATGTCATTGCACTTTCCAGTCATAGAATTTAGGGAGGCGCAGTCGCACTCACAAAGTTGTCATTGCTGTTTTTTTAATGCAAACAGTCGTAGTCAGGGGCCCCCCTTTCAGCTGGGGGCCCTAGGCAATTGCCTAGTTTGCCTACCCTGTTGCAACTGGCCTGCTAATAATACCTGTGTGAGCTTTTCCAGTAGAAAAGTCCTGTCAGGCAACTGAAACATCAGAGCTAACTCCATACACTCGTATCAGGTTGGGCTGGTTATTGCTATTACTATGAGATTGCTGAGAGATCAGTAGGGTTCACTATTATTGCTTATGGTACATTGTATGTGTCTGCATATAACAAATAAATGTGAACTTAATTTAATATTGTAACTGTGAAAAAGAGCACCGTCATGCCTACCAATTACATGTTCATAAAAAGCAGGACGAGATACATGTATATGAATACATGTATCACAAGCATATGACATAGACTGGCAGCAAAGTCTTCCACTTAATATGAACACTGATGAACTAAAGGCTCTGGCCATAAAATATGTTTTAACAGTGACCCACTTAGCCAAAGGGGGTGTTCATCTCTTGCAATCCAGATGTTTTCACTATTTTGAGTAATAGCTCTCAGAACCTTGATTTTAACACAGAATTTCTTTAGTGGACAAGTTGAGAGTTTCCATGGGCCCTTCCCCAGTCCTGACCTATTTCCTCTCCACAAATTTTGACCATTGTCCTGTCTCAGAGAAAGTGCTAAGGAAAGAAAGTGCAGGCCATAGACAAACATTGTCAGAGTCATTATTCTATAACAATATCTTCCCCAGTGTGCATGCATACCTTAATGACAATACCGATTTAAAGAATGGTTTAAAGTTTAAAAAAATTCAGGACACAGCTGCATTATGGCCAGTTTTACAACTGCAATAAAGATAATTTGCATATCTTTTGCTAACCATGCTAAATAAAACAGTTGCTGGCGTTGCTATTGACACAGTCAATGTGTGAGGTCAATGTGTGAGGTAAGTGAGGTCAGAACAGCCCTGTGCTCTTCATTCTCCCTGATGCAAAACAGAGCAAAAGTACCCCATCTGTGCTCTCTGCTGCAGTCTGCTGTAATGTCCAGCTTCATAACGGTTGTTGGTTCTTGTTATGCTATAATGCCGGTTAATGGAACCCTGCTGTCAAAAAGAGGCAGGGATGTCCTGTGTGGGTTCAGAGGGTCACAGATGACACACTCCAGTACAAAGCGAAATCAGAGAAGCAAAGGAAAGACCCGAAAAACATCCGCCTCTATCAGGCAGGAGGCTATGCAGTTACTGCACAACTGCTCTCTAGTGGGGCACAATGTGCCGTATCCTCTTCTGGCACGCCTCAGGGGTGAATCAGCTCATTTGTATTTCGTAATAACAATAGGAACGCATCAAAACACTTCACAAGTCAACACACACACACACAGAAAAAGCCGATGAGGATCCACATGCTCTCCATGTGGATTAAAGAACTACAATCTTGTAAAATGTAATTATTCAAAATCTAACCTTTTAACAGACAGAATTCTCACAAAATGTCACTAAGTATTTCCTTTCTGTTATTCTGTGAATATGTGATGAAATGATTAGTTAAATTCTAAGAAACTTTCACCCCCTATAGTACTCAGCTATGTGGCAAATGGTTGAGCTATTGCAGCAGCAAGTGTGTCGGGACTGGCCTCACTTTGGGCAGCCATAGGCAGTCTGAGAGTGCTGCTGTTTCTCACAGCTGTTTCTAACATGGGCTCTGTAATTTATTGTTCAGCTTTCCCTTCAAGCCCTTTATTTTACACACAGCCACACATCTCTAAAGTGTCACTCACTCTTTCCAATTTATTGCAACAGGGCTGCTTGTCCAGCTGAAACAGCTGGCCTCCCTTACCGCCTTGAGGGAGGGCGGGGAGGAGAAGAGAAAGTCAAAGATGTGTCACCCAAACCGGCTCCCTAGATCCCTCCATCTCCACACCCGACTGTCAGTGCCATTCCCATCCACTGATTGCTCTCTTGCACACACTGCTGTTATGGCGAATTGAATATCTGGTCTCATGGGGTAACATCAAGTCATGTATTGTTTCAGTATCAATAATGTAAACAAATCAAACATATATGTCTCTTCAATATGTACTTTTACGAGTATGGTCTACAGTAGCCATGAAAGTTGTTTTGTATAAAGCAGCTCTATGCAGAAGAACATTTAGCGTGAGGCTACGTATAGAGAGGACTTATGTGGGTAAACTCACATATTGGAAGATTTTGGGACTAGATGCAAGTCTTCTTAGGGGAAATTGGGTCACATCCCTTTTTGTCTCATTTACAGCAGTAACAGTTTACAGACCACAAAGCCCAGGCCTGCAATAGTGCAAATAGCAACACTGGAAAATGGAAAAATATGAGGGATCTACCCTTTTCCTCTTTGCAGGCACATCAGTGATTAAGCTTTTACCCCACGGGATTCCTTTTCAGTGTGTAAGACAAGTAAGGTAAAGCTATTAGATGCGAGCAGAACTTCTAAATGACCCAGTGACCTGGCAGAGGGGATGGGAAGTGCTGTCTGCTAGAGCTGGGTTTGAACAGACGCTGTCCTCACATTAACCAGTCTCAGTGGAGCTGCTCAGCTCATTGACCATATGGCTAGAGACATACATTCTGCCCTCTGTCTTCTGCAAAGAAACATAAAAAGGCATTAGGCTTTTAGGCTTGAATTGTATAGTATAATGGATAACAGTTCAAGTAGTTATGCAGCGACAAGTTGATGACATGAGTGAAAGACTCTGTGTTTAGGATCTTTTAACCTTCCGAAAACTACTTTGCACACCACTTGTGCTGAAATGGCACAATCCTTTCTTGTGGTAATTACACACAGCCCTGAAAAGTAAAACAAATGAACAGTGACAGCAATGAAACACACCTGCATATAATGGTTTACATATTGTATTATTTGTGGGAGAAAATATCCAAACACATTTGATAGATCCTCTTCACTTGAAAGTGGCTGCAGTAGTAGAAAAGTAAATCAAAATGACAAAGCTATGTCTTTAAAACAATTTTTGCACCAGAGATTTGCACCACAGATGTATTGTGTGGACAAAACAAGTATGAGTTTGAGAATTTATTCAAATTCATTGCACTTGATTGTTTTAATTTGCCTATTAACATAAACATGTAATGTTCATTTTGGTGCTCATATATATGTAACTGTTTAAAGTATACCTACATCAATTAATGACAACAGCACATGTTTCACAAGTCTTGCAAAGACAAATAATTTAAGAAAATAAACATGTTTAATTTTTTAAAACATATGGAGAACACTCGTATACTCCTAAAATTATAGAAAAAACAGAATATAAGTTGGTTATTCATCTGACAAACAATGAAGCTTATTTTAACACACACACACACACACACACACACACACACACACACACACACACACACACACACACACACACACACACACACACACACATTCAATCAAGACTAAGAACTGGTCCATATCTTTAACTCAAAATGAAACTCAAATTCCCTTCTTTTTGAAATACACTTGGCAATTTCAAAGTCAATTTGTATCATAATAAGGTATTAGTTTACAAAAGGAAAAGGAAAATTGTACAGATGTAAATGTGAAATATGTCTTGAGCAGTTAGTTGTCTATGACACTTGGCAACAGCAGTTACAATTTTGTTCCCTGATGTCAACAATTCAAAACTTATAGTTTTTTTGGCATCAGCATTCCTGACAATGAATGCAACAATTCAATTTTTCATTTAGAAGAGACCATTACACAAGTTTAAACAAGGTGCATGTTTTTTCACATACACTATATTTTTGAAATACTGAAAGATGTTTGTTACTTCTAAACAATGTACTGGCATAAAAATAATAAACCGGTTTCATAGATAAAGCCTTGAATTCTAAAAACACTCAGCTGTGTTTGTGAACAGTATCTTGTGCACTGAAATGACGCAGTTTTCTGGGCATGTAAAACATGAATTATTTACCATTAAAACACATGCAAGTATGTTGACTTCATGTCACTCCCCACAACATTCTTGGCAGTGCACTTATAGAAACCAGTGTCTCTGCTGGAAGGGTTTTGAATGACCAGGGAGCCTTGTGGATGGAGGTACTTGTTACCATAGACCCGTGGTTGAGTGCCAGTTCTAAACACAGTTTTATCAGGCATTTCCCAGGATATGTCAGCTTTGGGAATCCCAATGACCATGCAGTTCAACTGAATGGCCACACCAGGCCTGGCATACGTCACTGCTGCAGGGCCATTTGTTATGCGTGGTGGATAGGCAATAACGATCACAGGCACAGACAGCACAGATGTGCCGTGCTCATTGGTTGACTTACATTGGTATGTCCCCCTGTCGTAAACTGATGCCTGCTGCACCATAAGGGTTCCATTTTCCAGAACTGTGTAGCGTCCCATTGTCTGAGGCCTCACAAGCACAACACCACTTGGCAGAGTCCAGGTAACCCTGGGGTAGGGGGTCCCTTTTGAGAGACAGTTCAGCCGCAGGTTTTCCCCATTTATAATGCTCACCACTGAGTTGTATTTGTTGTTGATATCAGGCTTCTTTCCTGACTCCAATATGATAGTACGTTCAACAAACCCAGCAGAATTTCTACCAACACAACGGTACCGACCCATCTCAGACGGTGATGGGTTTTTAATGAACAGGGTGCCATCGGGCCTGTGGTGGAATCTGAAAATGGTTGTGCCACTGGTGATGGTCGTACTATTGGGAAGAATCCAGGTCACCTGGGGCGCTGGCCTACCTTCAATGCTGCAGTTTAAAATCATGGAAACCCCATTGGTGAGAGACATAGTTTCCGTTGCTGGGTTCCTCAGCTTTGGTTTCTCCACCTCATCTATCACATCAAGGGAGACCTGTAAGCGTGCCTCCCCTCCCTCATTGCGTGCAATGCAGAGCAGCTGGACAGAGTCAGTTGTCCTTAAAGAACGAATATCCAGTGTCCCATTGCGATGCACTGTGATTCTGCTGCCATAGTATGGAGCGGGCAGCACCACATTCTCAGGCAGAACCCACATGACCCGAGGCACTGGAGTGCCCTCCGCTTTGCAATGCAGGAGCATCCGCTGATCTCTCAGTGCTGTCTCCTGAGTGGAGCTGACTGAGTTCTGAAGTCCATTGATGGTGGGGGCTGAGACGAGAACCTCCAGTGTCACCAATTTCCTCTCCATGCCTGCTGTGTTTCTTGCTGTGCACGTGTAGGTCCCGTTGTCTAACCTTTGCACTTTTTGAATGAGTAGAGTCCCATCTGAATGTAACTGGTATTTATCTGAAACAGGGGGTATGATACGGCTGGTGGGAGACAGCCATGTGATAGTGGGAGTTGGCTCTCCTTTGGCACTGCATTTTAGTGCCACTGTATCCCCGTAGTTTACTTTAATGATTTCATGGGTAATATTTCTGATGACTGGGGGAGCAGCCACAACCTTTATGTGAACCTTCATCTCATCCTTGCCAAGTCGGTTCTCAGCGTAGCATGTGTACTCCCCCTCCTCTTTCATTCCCACCTCATTAAAATAAAGAGTGCCATTGTCGAAAAGCACGTACCTTCTAGTGCGCACTCCCCTATTATCTGATTGCATAACACTGTTGATCATAGTTCCATCTGGCAAACTCCACCTGATCTCTGGGTTCGGGAGACCGGAGGCGATGCAGTCTACTTTTAAGTCTCCTCCATAGGAGACCTTCTGGCTGTTCACTTGCTTTCCTTCAATCCTGGCAGCCTTCATCATCACATTAGCCTTGAGTAGCACATAGTCATCCCCCATTTTGTTTCTGGCAACACATAAGTAGTCTCCTTCATCTTTGTCTGTTACTTGCTGGATTAATAATGTGCCATTGCTGTACACTTTCATCCTGCGATCAAAGCTGAAAATGGAACAAAAATATGTAATAAATTAATTAGACACACGATGAATACTGTACACCATGAATACAAGAGGACAACAGACATACAATATCAACTATGCCTTAATACTGTCACAGTTTTCTAGATTTTATTTATCAATGCATTTTGTTTCTAATTACACTCATCTCATGTGATAGTAGAAATCAAAAAGACTTTGGCAATCAGAAAAATGTTGAATGAACACACTACCGAAATTTTAGGCTTGTCTGTAAAGTTGCACCCACCTGTAATATGCATCTATTAATTTCTTGGACGGGGTTCTCCAAACAATCCTAGGAGCTGGATCGCCAGAGGCAACACAGTCTAGATGTAGCGTCTCCCCGTACAACACATCAGTGCTGTAAGGAGAGGTGGAGGTGATTTTAGCAGTAGCTGTGTTCTTCTTCACTACCAAGCTCACTGTCCTCTTTGCTGCCCCTACTGAATTAATGGCCATGCACTCGTACCTTCCCGAGTCCTTAACAGACAGATTGCGAATGTACAGTGTTCCATTTGGAAAGACAAACATATTTCCCTTGACAAACTGTGAGGGGCGGATCTGTGTGCCATCAAAGACCATCCACAGAATGGCTGGTTGGGGAGCTCCTTTAGCACTGCAGTTGATGTAGACCGGCTGCCCTTCAAGGAGGGTAAAGTTCTCATGATGTGGCTGCTGTATCATAGGAGGAAGTGCAGCAATGTGCAAACGCACAGAAAGCGTGTCAGCCCCAGCTACATTGCTCGCTATGCATTTATAAATCCCTCGGTCCGGGTAGTTGATCTGCCTGACCTGGAGAGTTCCATTAGATAGAAGCATGACACGCTGTTCACTTGTGCTCACTGTTTGCAGCACAACTCTGTCAGGCAGCACCCAGGTGATATGTGGCTCTGGCAAACCTTGGGCACGGCATTCCAGGCTGGTGCTCTCCCCGAGGTACACAGTCACATCACGATGCCTCTGGGTCAGCACTTTGGGCTGTTGAGCCAAGACAAAGAGTGTGATTGTCATCTTATCCACGCCATAGAGGTTCTGGGCTGTGCAGAGGTATTGGCCCCGGTCCTGAAGCTGCACATTACGAATCACAAAGGTCCCGTTGGGCAGGACTTCAAACCTCTGGAGTTGGCTGTTTGCTGACATGATAGCTCCTAGAACAAAATGGAAAAATTAAGCTGTTTATTTTCATGAGGCAGATTCATGGTTGAATAACTATGAGCTTCCTTCAAGTAATACATTTTAGTAAAAAAGGGTTGATTTATTTTTCATTTGTAATAAATTGGTTATGATTCATGTACAAATCCACATATTTCTAGACAAAATATTGGGCCCAAGAGGCTTCAACAAACCAGCTTTTTCACATTAAAATAAACACCGCACTTGTTCATTTGGACATGTTTGTCATAATGATGGCCTCTGTTTGAACCACAGTTTAAGCTAAGAGATGAAAAGGCTTAAATGTCAGTGGGTGGACAATTTCCTACCGCCAATATATCTTATGGGTAATGACAAGTATGTGTTACAATCCTCAGTGTCATGGGGAAAATAAGAGGAAAGAGTGTTTTTCCCCTCTTGACTGCGTATTCAGATAATATTGTTTTCCTTATATAACATTTACTAATCGTTTGCATGCTTATGCATGGAATGTATTTTTTTCTGTAATGACAAACATGTGTTCCTACCTGTTGAAACTTTGGTCCATGTGAGGAATGGCTTAGGTTCCCCTATGGCATCACAGGGAAGTTGCACATTAGTAGATGCATTGACCATAAATGTATAGATGTTGCTGGTGGTGATCTTGGGCTTTACTTTTAGTCCAGGCACTGTGGCAGGTCTCTGAGGTGACTTGTATGTGTTGGAAGAAAATACTGTGGTGGAATGTCGAGAGGTTGTTGAGCTTTTACTTGTTTGATGCGGAGATTTAAATTTTGATGACGAGGGTGTGTTCAAGACTGTCGTTGGGATTCTAGTTGTGGAGGAGGTTGTTGCAACTGAAGAGGGGATTGGTAACTTTGTAGTCATTGACCTCTGGGTATTTACTTTTCCATTTTGCTCTGGGAAAGTGGTGACAGATGACATTTTATTTATATCAGGCCTGCGAATGATAAATGTATTCTTATTGTTGGGGTAATACGGGTTTCTGTAGTTAGTGCTTGGTACTCTTCCACTGTGTTGGTCCGGAATATAATTTCCTTCAGGATACCTTAATGTCTGACCTTCCCTGCTGTTATCAGGTAATGTTAAACTGGGTTGTAATCGGGATGAGGCTGCTGTCGAGATAGCAGTTCTTTTTGGAGTTGCTGTTGTTGTTGTAGACGTTAAAATTGTTGCTATAGAAAGAGTTGTAGTTGTAATATCTGTTGTGATTACTGGTTCTGTTGTTGCTTCTGTGATGTGTCTTTGTTCAAAATCATTGTCTTGCTTGTGCTGTAGTTCATTTTGCCTTGTTTCACCAGCCATAGGTGTCTCAGCAATGGGGAAGGCTTCACTGTGTTCAAGCTGAGATGCTGAAATATAAAGCTGTGTCAAACTCTGAGGAGATTCTGTATTTAGTGTAGGAGGAGTTGCACGATGAGATTCACTGGGTGTTGTTATTGGTTGAATGGTTGTAGAGAAGAATAGTAAAGACTCCTCTGAGTGCTCTGCATTGTTATTCTGACTGACTGACATGTCTTTGACTGTTATGAAATCTTGCCCTTGATCCAAAGGATGGGAGGTTGACTCTCTGGAGGTATGCTCACTCCTCACCTGTAATTGTGGTGGCACATGGCTTGTTATGTAGCTCAGAGTTGTTGCCACATGTTCACTGAAGATCTCATCCAGTTCCAAGTCTGCAATAACTTGCATTGACTCTTCATGGCCAGCTGCCACAGAGACAGATTTGTGGCCTGGCTCTGGTGTTGGTATTGCTACTGTAGAAGCTGTGTGTTGGTGTCCTTGAGGTTTTCCTTGTGGTGTTACAAGTGACAGTAATGGTAAAGAAGTACTCTCTGGTGGAACAGGCTGCTTTCCAGACTCAGCATAATCATGGCTGAGCTGTTCTTTTCTTTTAAGTATTGTGTCTTCTTGTGCTGACAGAGTACTCTTTGAGATGGTAACTGTATTTTTAGTTAAAGATGCAGAGGTGGGTAATGTGCTCTTCCTCACTTCTGGACCTTCTGTAGATTTGACTAGTAATGAGGGGGTGGTAGAGGCTAGTGGTTGCTGTGGCTCAGCGGTAGCTAAACGTGATGGTAGTCTTGGTCTGAGCCTGTTCATTCGTCTTCTATTACCATACCGCCTTCTTGAACTCCACTGGATGTTAGACCTAGAAGGTGCTGAATTAAAGGGGGCTCCTTGTTTTGCAACAGCAGTAGATGTAGATTTAACAGTTGGTATAGAGGTTGTAAACACTGAGGTGAGACTGATCTCTTTAACTGTGTTATTTGTGTTTACCACAGGATCTACTTTGACTCCGTGCAATGGAGTATCTGAGTCCTCTACAGTGACCGCCAGTTTTGGTTGTTGAGTAGTTAGTGAAACAGTGAAAGCCTGTTTGGTTACCATTTTTGCAGTATGCATTTCATATAGTCCATTTTTACCTTCAGTTTTTATACTGTTAGGAAGACCATTTTGTGTGTTTGTATAGCCAGCTGCTAAAGTAGGCGTCACAGCAGTATCTAGCAAAGGGTTCTGTTGCTTTAGCACTGTGTTTAATTTAGGGGTATATAATTGGTAAATATCATTAGTCTGGTATGTTGTGTGATTTGGGACTGTTACTGTTTGGTGTTGTGGAATTTGCAAAGGAATTTGGGGAGTGTTGAGAATATTTAATTCCCCTTTTGGCAGGGCAGTGTCATCTGGAGTTGACCCCTCAGTACTGTCAAGAGGTTCAGGCTTCTTTGAGTTGGATGGGTCTTCAGGAGGAACTTCTTTGACCAGTGCACTGGTGTGAATAGGGCTGGGGGCAGTGGTTTTAGGAGCAGTTTTTTGACGAATTTTTGCTAAAATGTCTGCCCATTTTTGAGGGTCTATCGTAGCTTTTGATGCTCCAGATTTTCTTCTTATCTCTGGATTATTCTTCCTATTTTGTCCATTATATCCTTTCCGAAAAGGTTTTCTAGGGCCAGGCAGTCTTCGCTGAGGATATCTATGTAGATTCCCATGGTTTCTAGGGTGGGGAATCCTTGGCCTGTTTATATGAACACTGTTCAGATTATGTTGTGTTTTTCCCCAGTTTCCATAATCTCCTGAAGACTCGTCAGTGTCATCTATAAAAGCTTTTATTTTAGTGGAGATTCCTGCAGCTGACTGTGGTCTCATGGGATAGCGTTTCAGAGGCTGTAAGCTCTCCCTCCGTGTGATTGTTACCTTTGATGCCAGGGTGTCTGTCCCATGTGGGTTAATAGCCACACATTTGTAATAGCCACTGTTACTGAGTTGACCGTGTGGCATAAACAGTGTTCCATTGGAGAAAACATAAGCCTTTGATGAGTTGGCTCTGATACTGGCTTTGCTTCCATCTGGGAAAATCCAGTAAATCTCAGCATCAGGGGCCGCAGAGGTGGTGCATGGCAAAGAGATGGGCTCTCCAACTGAGTGTGCCACCACTGGCCCTGCCTTATCACTTGGTGGTGGAGCTGAGGACTCCACCACAGCTAAGCGAAATTGCAGAAAATCAAGATCGTTCTTCACCTGACCAGTACAATAATACACCCCCGCATCATTGTGGCTTAGTGTTTTTATGACTAACTTCCCACTGCTGAAAGCCACAATCCTGTTGTCAGCACTGGTGTAAGGTGCTTTAATTTTGGAGCCATCTGGCAGAAGCCAGCTGACTGATGAATGACCAGAACTTAGCACATTACAGTCCATTTCGATCATACCTCTGACTAAAGCAGTCATTGTAGTCTGGGTTTTGTTATTGTGTTCAATCATAACCCATTCCCTTCTTTGTTGTCTGATCATTTCAGTCTCAAAATTTGAGGAAAAATGTGTTCCTAAGAACAGCTTTATATTTTTTCCAGTTGAATGTGGTCTGTTCAGTCGTATGTTAAGAGAGGACTGCATCAACCAGGATGGCTGTGATATAATATTGGCTCGCACTCCAGTATAATAATATGCGTCCCTTTTAACATCCTGTCTGTATCTATAACTCAGCTTTGGTTCTTTACTCAGCATGATCTCTCTCTGTAGGTGTACAGGTGCTTCACTGTAGTATGCGATAAGCTTCCACAGTCTCTCATAGTCTTCTCGCTCAATGGGGCAATCGAGATTCAGGAAGAGTGTCATATTAGTCACAATCTGCACAGAATCCATTTCCCAGCCAATTTTAGTTGACTCTCCCGGTTCCTCAATTCGACAGCTAAGATCCACTTTGTTTCCATGCTCATCAGAAAGATTAAATGTGATGTTCCCAAATGGCTCTCTCAACTCGTCTATGGTCAGCAATTCATTTGGGATGGGCTCAGAGGTGGGATCCTTTTCCATGGATGTAATAACAGGTCTTGTGCAAGGGAGGTCTTCAAGACCTGAAACTGTTTTCTTTGCCAGATGTTTTGGGGATGTGCACATTGGACAAAGATGTCCCTTAGGATATCCTTTGTCCTTTTTACATTTCAGAACTCCTGAAAAAAGAAAGGTGATCACATGTGTCAAACCTCTCAATTTAATGAAAATGACCTAATTTATATGAACAGGTCAACACAGAAGGTTTTCAAATTCATTGTAAAATTGCATCAAAAAATGAATTGACATTACCAGGGTGACTTGTAATCCAATCCAAGAAATGATTCATTCTACAATCACAGCTCCAGGGATTGCCATAAATGAAGAGATTTTCCAGTTGGGGCATGTTTTTCAGCATGTTCTTTGGGAGGGTGATGAGCATGTTGTCAGCCAAGTGCAAGTGCTTGATGGTGGACAGGGGAAACTGCTGCATCAGGGAAAACGTGCTGAAGGTGGATGGGTGAAGCTGTTGGATGTAGTTGCCCTCCAGGTTAACCAGCCGTAAAGAAGTCATTCCATGGAAAGCATCGGGGTGGATGAACTCAATGCGATTGTGGTCCAAGTGTAATCTCACCAGGCTCAATAAGCCAAACAAGGTGTGTCCAGTGATCACTCTCACTTTATTGTAACTCATTTTCAGCACCTGTTGGCAAACAGTATTTTTACCTGCTTTGAATGTGGTGGAATATCTTAAAATATTTCAGACAGGACAGTATAGCACTGTAGTATGTCATGTGTGCATTGTAACTCATTTGGCTAGTGTATTTATTTAACTTTATGGAAAATGCAAGAAATCAGATGTTTAATTAGGAATTATGTAAAACTGTGTCGTGATATACCAGGGAGAAAAGAGTGTAAATGTACCTGTAATGACATCAAGTCCTGGAAGGCACCGTGAGGGATGTTATGTATATCATTTCCATGCAACATTAGAAGGTCCAGCTTTCTTAGTCCAGCAAATGAGCTTTCTGTCATCTGATTGATTGTGTTAAATCTGCAAATATCAGAAATTTGGCACAAGTATTAAACAAGAAAAGATTAGTTATTTCACTGCATAATCACAAATAATAAAACACATCATTGTTTCTGAAGTGTTTTGAAAATATTTTTTCAGCCATATAATAGGGTTGTTGCCTATGCCCTGTCTCTAAACCATAGGCAAGGTAATAGTCACACACTTTACTTTTTATCCAGAGAAAAAGTTCATTTAAAAATAGTTGTTGTGTAATCTACTTCTTCAAACCACAGTATGTTAATACATGTCAATGCAATACCAGAATAGTTCACAGGGGGCACTTACCCCAGATTCATGCGCTCCACTTGTCTGGGTATTCCAGCAGGCACTCTGAGCAGGGAACGAAACGTACAGTGCACTTCTGTAGGAAGGTAACAGGCACACGGATGTGGGCAGCAGAGTCCCACACCCAGCAGAGACTCCAGCAGCATCAGCACCAGAATTATTGTGCCAGGGAGGCCCATCTTCGCTGACTTCTAATTGCAATCCTAGCAATCCCGCACACAGACACAGACACAGACACACACACACACACACACACACACACACACACACACACACACACACACACACACACACACAGATATGGTCTAGTGCCTTGCCACATGCCTGAATAACGTTTTGGGTGTGTCATTAGCCCCCTAATGATAGTTTAAGATTCCTTACCACATGATGTTAGATGTTGTATCTCTTTATTATTATTATTATTATTATTATTATTATTATTATTATTATTATTATTGTAGCTGTTGTCGTCGTCATCGTCATCACCATCATCATCATCATCGCACACATAGATTCTCACTTCACGTTTCATTATAAAAAGAACATGCATATCACAACTGACATATAGTCTACCCCATTTCCAACGCTGTGATCAGTAGGCTAAACAGAATAGAAAGTATGACAGTCAGTCCCTTCTGCAGTGTTCAATTCATGATACACTGAATTAGAAATGAGTGCAAAAACTAAGCTAACTATTGTGTAGCCTACTTAATCGCCTGTTAGCCATATTTAATTAACACATCGTGTTATGACCTCTGTGGATAGGTACAGTATGTGTTTTTGACATCAAAGGTAGTGTGACAGTTTAAAGTTGAACACAATAGAATGGCAACACACTATCACGTGAAAATGTCATCGCAATCGGTTAGAGCAGTTATTTTAATTTGCGCAAAATACAGTTACCATACAATTTGCAGGTTGGTGTAGATCAGTAGATTATCTTACTGTGTGTTGCAAGTGTGTCAGTTCAACCAGTTCCGAATGTTAGCGTCTTCCCATATTCTGTTGTCCGCTGACGTATGGTTTTCATAAAGAAAATAAAGTTCAGGATATCCGCTAATTATCAGCTTTATCCTGTATGTCTCCTGTATAAATGCCAAGTTCTTTAAATGATCAGCCAATTTGTTTGTCTTTCTCCTGAAATTGACCTACTAATGGCCCTCCTTAAGGCGGAACTTGAAATGAATATTTTTATAAAAAAAAAAATCCAGATGGACGACTTCTGTAGTATTCCAGAGGTGCATAAAAAGCTAAATAACTCTTGTAAATGAGAGGTGTGAAGCTTATGGGAAGGGATGGTGTTTCCAGCTGCCACTTCTGTGGTGCAAGTCTTTTGTGCCACCGAGAGGTGGACTCTCAAGATGATCATGACGTTCAGCCTGGAGAGAGCGATCCCAGAGGAGGGGCTTGTCTTACAAATAGCCCAATCTATCTCAGCCAACCAGCAAAGAAACCACAATGCCCATTATTAACAACGACTTTAGTGTAATAAACTGTTGTAAAAAAAAAAAAAAACATCAGCTTGAAATGTAATGGGAAAACTTGCCAAACGTAATTACAAAGGGGAAAGCTTGTTAAGCCTTGGAGGGAGCCTACAAAAGAAAGGGATGATACTATTTTAAAAAATCCAACTCCCCTGTCATTTGAAACCATTTTTGCTATTAATACATGCAGCTAAGAATAAACCTTTTGTCACTTCAAAACAGTTTAAGAGGAAGTCGTGTAACCATATAGGGAAGGTGTACATGCATGCGACTTTACATGCTTGCCATTTGTCATATTTTAATAGGTCAGTGGGTATGGCTAGTGATCTGTGGCATTCCCATACATACACATAGGGGGAGGGCTCTTTTTGCTTACTCCACAATTCTTTACAGCTGTACTAAAAACTTTGTGGTAGAGGTATGATATGGTGGGAAATTCGTTTGTGAACTAAGCCTCAACAGAAAACACATACAAGGAACAGTGATGCTGACAGAAAATGTTTCTTCTTGTACACTTAAATTGCATTGCCATACAGTCATGAAAATGAGCATGTTTCTTTCTGCTTGATTCTTTTTTTACCCACATGAGTTTTTAGATATATGCATTGCCTATTTATTGAGCAGGATATGGCACGTAAGCATGCCAAATTGATGCAAGAATTCTTAGCCAACATTCGTCAGGAGGTTATAGCTGGTGGAGAATGCCCAGCTTGCTGTGGGGTGTATACATACAAACTAACAGAAGCCACATGCACTTAAAGGAGAACTTCAGTGTAAAATGAAAATTGGCATGTTAAAACATCATACCGAGTTGGTATGTGTACTGAGGAGAAAAAATTATTTAGCCTGTTGCATTCAGAGTTTAACTATTTTTTATCGTTTGTTCCAGAAGGCTAACAATGGAAGTGGTAGGTGCCCTTAGACGAAGCATGACGACTACGCTATTTTTAGAACATTAAAACAGCTCGAAGAAACTCCACACTCCATCAGTAGTACAACAAAGGCTCTGGCATTCAAAACAAAGCACTGAGAATATTGTAAATGTACACAACGTTTATTTAAAAAACTGTTCTTACATGCAGTAGTTTGCAGTTGTTTCTCGTCGCCGCCATGATGAAAGTCCAAACAAGTCGATTGTACTACCTCTCCTCCTATTCTTCCTGCTGGTTCGTGCTCGTCAATCGACTTCTGCGGACATTCATCATGGCGACGAACAGAAGCCGCACTTAAATGACTCGTGTGTTTACATTACTTCAGAGGGTTTTTAAAATATCCGGCCTGATCAAAAGTTTGTTCTGGTGGAATAATCTCCAGTTGGTCAAAGAGGCTTTGTCAAGAAACATGGCTGATGGGAACTGATGGAAATAATGAGTGAGAAGCAAATGCTTGTTGTAAATTATTGTACAGTTGGAGGCTACAATCACAGTAAATTAGTTGCCTTAAGTGCTAACCACTTGTACCAAATGTACTTACTTCACTCATGTGCAGAACTCAGAGCTTGGTGTGGCAACTGTTATCATTATACTGTATCAATCATTTTTAAATAAGGAATGAGTCTAGAGTACTGTAAGTGTATGATGGCACTGACATTCCAAATTGCTGGCTCATTAGACTTAGAAAACACAGTGGCGCAAATTAGGAATGTTAGCAAGTCTTATTAACTATGCTTGTATGGGGCTGTTGATATCACATAATCTTTGGCACAAGTAAACAGGCTAACAGCAAGACTTTTATTGCTGGTAATGTTGTGATGTCTTCTTCAGTTTCTTGTTACATACCATAGTCATTTGTGAATATATCAGTCTTTGTTTTAAATATAGCCCGTTCTGCATGGAAAAAATAAATATGTTTACATATTAGTGTTAAAGTGCCATGTGTTTATCTATGGCTTACAAGAGTAGCTTTTAAAGTCAGATTAAGAAGACTAAGAACAGTATTTCATTAGGATCGGACTTTCAGCAGTAGATGCTAATCTATGCATTTGTTCACCTAGTCCTTCAAATGTGTGACTTGTGATCCTGTGAGCTGCTCCTCTCAAGGCCTACTGCACTCACTCTCTGCAGGTTGCTCTCCCACCAGAGAAATGGGGCATTTCATTGTTATACCAGGCACCTCTCTGTCCACACCCGCAGCAGCACATGGATTTGCTAAGTATTACAAAGGTATGTTTTAATAAAAACACAATTCAGTAGAATCCATTCTTACAGACTTAAGCAATGTAAATGGAAGAGCAACTCACAAGGTAGGCCTACATGAAACATTGGTACCATTTTTATTTTCAGAGTCAGACCGAGAGAGGGGGCTTTCTTAAATATCTCTGTGGTTGAATGAACTTCAGTCATTTAAATGTAGATGTTTCTAAGGCACTGACAGATTTAACTGGGCATTTTTTCAATCTCCACGTTTGGATATTATGTTGGTATGACACTGCATGATAAAAAATGACCACTTAAACACATAGCAGGTTTTGCTTTGCTGCAGATGAGCTAATCAAACAAACACGATCTTTCAGACATCTGGTGAAATGAAGATTGTGTTGTTTTTAGCAGCATCTGGTCAAACAGTCATTCAGCTCATTATCTTTCCAGCAGCTAGTTAAACAAACAGGCATTGTTTGGTGGCCTTTGATGAAGTCACTTGCTTCCATGTTTTTTTCCAGTCTCCCACAAAGGCCATCATGGCTTTGTCATAGAAATATTTATGATTTTCTTGGAAATATGTATCAAGGGAAAAGCAGTCTGAATACTGTCATTTTAACATTGATCTATATCCTCTAGGATTGGCCTTCTCAGAGGAGCCCACACCTGTCCAAAGACTGTTGGTAGATGGTCAGGGAAGGAGGAGACTGTATGCCAGTTATTATCGAAGGACACAGACCTGTATTTTTACACCAACCTTGTGCAATAGAATCACCTAAGACAGAAGATCCAGAGATCCAGGCTCAGTCTCTGCATGGTACACAAAAGTGATTACAACTGATTGAAAAGGTTGCACCCTACATAACAACAAATATGCATCGAGGTGCTCTACAAATAATCTATATGGCAACACACATGGCTTAAATTTAGATGTAGCTTGAAACTGGTAAAATAAAAAGTTACAACTCCTTTATTGCTATATTGTTTAAAGCCTTCTGTTTAATGGCTTTATACAAATGATTTAATAAGACTGTGTGAGTTCGTTTTCATATAGTATAATGACCGTAATGTGTTTGCCTGAAACCACATGTTAAAGAGGCCACTCTTTTCCAGATGTCCAAATGATAACAGATGGTCAGAATTAGTGCTGAAACACAATAGGAAATCTATTGATCTCAGTTTTGTCAGCCTAAGACAAAGGATAGTGTGTCTGAAGCACTTTGAATACATTTGATTGTGGTTAAATATAATGCGTATGTGTGTGTGTGTGTGTGTGTGTGTGTGTGTGTGTGTGTGTGTGTGTGTGTGTGTGTGTGTGTGTGTGTGTATGTGTGTGTGTGTGTGTGTGTGTGTGTGTGTGTGTGTGTGTCATCATTGTTTTTCACTGACATCTGTACATTAGCCTGACTCTATACTTTCAAAGTCAAACACTTTTATTTAGAGTTTCAGTAAAACCATCTTTTAGTTATGATACTATTGTGATTTACATAAGGATAACAAGACAAACATTATTTTACAAAACAAGCTAGTACTGTCAAGTGACAGAAGCACAGGTAGTAGTTGGTGAACAGGGTAAGGGAAAATGAAAAAAGGCTGCTGAGTTGGTGCCACACTGTGCTATGTCCACCACACCTCCTCTTAAAGGGGAAATTGTTTCCTGTAGTGGGATCAGGAAGTGGAAAACAGTGGAACAGTGAAACTCTGTTTTGATGTTTAGGAATAGGAAAAAAACACTGTAAAACACACCATAAATATCCAAACTAATGTGGGAGAAAATCTTACATGCCAAACAATGGCTGTGAAATGTCTGTGTAGATTCATCCAGGTCATGGTAGTCAAAGGAGCTAAGCTGTAAGCAACTGGAGTTCTTTTTGGAGCTTGAAGACTAAATTTGGGCAACATTCAAGCTCCAAAAAAAAGTTCAGTTGCTTACAACTTAGCTTCTTTGACTATGGCTGTGAAATGGCAAAGCTACAGTGCAGTGCTGACAAACATGTACATTTGGGATAGTTACACAGGGATCAGACCTGTCTGTCCCTTGTCTTGGTTAAACACGAGTAACACACTATGACCTCATGGTTTGCGCAGCAATTCCATCAATTTTACTGTAAGCATTCCTTTAATAATAGTTAGTATGGCATCAAATGAGTTAAGAAGGAAACAACCCAATGTTCTAGTCAACATTATCAACAGTCATTTTAGTAATTGCAGGAATGCATTGGGTAATCTGTAGTGCCAGAAGGCCAAATGTTTTAATCCTACGTCCACACTGCATACTACTAAGATATTGCTCTTCCAAAACTGCTTCCATGTACTTTTCATGTTCTGCAAGCCACTTGGCAACTATGTAGACCACCTTTGTGCTGAAACAAATAAAGCTTTGTGAGGAGGATTACTTTCCTTACTGAAGACAAACCCCTTTACTGTTGCTGTAACTCAATGGAAATATCCTTCATTGAGCTCATGAGCCATTTTCTGAACCCCACACCACTGGACAAAGTAATTTTTGTGTGAATTAAAACTTGTGCTGTCACACCAGCTGATCACAATCCCTATGAGAAATCCTCTAATGCAGTAAACTGTTCCATTAACTACAGCTAGCAGACGTAGAGCTGTGTGTACAAAGGTGTACAGTAGTTTTTCCACAGGTCATTCTACAAGGTGCAACAAATATGAAGTGCTGTAGTCACTGTTATCCCTTGGCTAAACGATCCAAGATGTCACCAGGACAACACAAAATAATCTCTGATTGCACCTGTTGTCTATTTTCACTACCAAAAGTTACACCACTAATTGTTACTATTGTAATAGTCCCAGGAATAAGGTGATGATTGGTGGTGGTGGTGATGGTGGAATGTTCTACAACATCCTTGAATTACCATGAAGAACATGAGGTTTTGTAATCATATCTAAGCTCAATGGTGACCTTACAAAGGAGGCGCCTACTCTCAGTAGTGAATTAGGGCAACAGTTTTCAGCTTGCCAGGGACTTCACCCAGCATAGCACATGGAAACAGTTCTTTCAGCGTTTAAGGGTGGTGATTTCGATGTTCCCTTTTTTAATAGCAGAAAATGGGACTTCTTTAATATCCTAACAATGTGGTAGCTGCAATATTGAAGGAATATAGGTCATAAAAGTGGAAGTTATTTCAAAGTTAGGGAGCCAGGGGTAGTGGCCTTGTGGCTATAGAGCAGGGGTGGTGGTGCATGGATCACGGGCTCGGCACTGCTCACACTGCTCGGCCATGGCTATGATCTCATGAGCTGTTTGGAGACAAACACAGTTATTTGTGCTAAGCAGATGTGCATATTAGGCTGTCATTGTGAAACCATATGGCATTCAGCAGTTAAGCCACCTGAAGCGCACTGTAAAGCACTTTCGAATGAGAGAAAGGGCTCCTTCTCTCCAAATCTCCGTGGTGAGTGCACATCCCCTTGTGAACCGCTCTGGGTGAGGTGTTTGACATGATCCAGTCAAGGCACTGAGTAGACACTGTTATGGGCGTGATGGGGTTTCATAACTCCAAGGACTTCTATTCAGGCCAGTCCAAAAGCCTGGGACATACAGCATGGTTGGGCGCTGGTGTGGGGCGTGCAGCTGACATTGTGTTTTCATTAAAAGTACTCATAAGTGTTGCGAATGTGAGGCAACTCAAACAGCCCGTTGCTGTCAGCCCCATCCCTAGTGCACTGCCAACAATTGTTGGATGGCCTAGTTTTTGAGGGGAACCACTCCTACTGAGGCAGCGCAGCAGTTAAGCTGAAGTTGATGGGGAGCACAGGAGGAGAATGTCTGTAATTAAGACATCTGTCAGCACACACCAAGTTTCTGTCAACACCTTCATAGATTTCACTACTTGCAGCTAATATATGACTGTCGTACTTTGATTTAGTGTGTGGATTCAATACCAAATGTTGGCTGTGGAGTGCTACTTTGATATGTCTGTTGTTGGGAATAGTGCATGAGAGTACCATTTATCAAATATATTCTTTTGCTCCTTTTGAATGAGCTTGTCTGCAGGCTATACAGATGCTGCAATGAAGGCGTTATATTTTTTGAACCAGTTCCATCATTAATTTTGGAGGTCATAACTTAACACTTCCTTAATGATACTCATGTTGGACATTTTTGAATGCATTTTCCCTGTGCATAGAATTACCTTTTTTGTTTGTTGAAAGTGTCCTTAATCTCATTAGGAGGTTTTTCAATAAGCAAAATAATGTTTCTTAATTCAAGGTGTGCTGCCTTACTGATGATATTCACAGTCTGTGCTGTCACAGTCAAGTTAAAAAAGGGTCAGAGAAGTGAAGTAAAACCATAACTAAAAGGGAGAGAAAATACAAATTTAACAGAAATCCACCAACGCATTGGTAAATATTTATGCTCCATTCCTCTAGCAGGAAATCCCCACTGGGGTGAACACTCTGAGGAAGAATGCATGCTGCAGTGTCTTTCTGCCCTCCTAGCCCCATTATGTAGGCCTCAGGACATAACACTGAGATGGCCCATCTGGCAGAATCAAACGCAGACTGCCCACTTCCCTCATCATGACACAAATGGATAAGCATGCAACAGTGCACAACTCAAGTACAGTACAGAAAATACTAATTCTTGAGGGAGAGTCAGGGAGTTGGGAAATGTGAAATAGACACAGGAGTGACACAAATGCCAGTACAATGACTCACTATCCAAATGGGAAAATAGTCAATGCTGATGCAAGACTGGGACATTTTAAGGCGGAATAAGAGACTGTGTTACATCATAATGTGTCCCAATTTGTTCTATTTCAAATTACTGGGTTCATTTACAAGACCTAGGGCAAGGACTATTTCTCAGTTTCACGCCTCACATATGCATGATGAGTGGCAGGTCTTGATGGACGTGTTTTGAAGCGTTTGCCCCACAGTTGGCAGCACAGTTTGTGTAAAATGAACTCCTGGCATCTGTCTAGGCAGGAATTGAACCTAGTAAAGTTAATGAAGACCAAATGAAGACCACCTGTGCCAAAGTGTTCAATACATGCCTCTCATACCAATTCAGAGAGTTGAGAGTTACAGACCGGAACTCCATTAATTACAGCTGACACCAAGAAAGCAAACAGCTTCAGGTCAGAAGGCTTTTGAGGAAATCATATAGCTAGGCAGCGATAATGGGTTCTTTGCAGTAAAAGGGTATTGAGCTGAATCACTCCTCTTAGTGTTTGAACACTTGAAAAAACGAACTTCTTCGTAAAACGGCATGACTTGTGGTTCTTGTAATTGTGGTAATTATCATATTTGTTGAGCTTGGTGCCTGTCTGTATTTTGAAGGCTGCAGATTCCTTTAACTGTGTATGGAAACATAAACTTAGTTGAAAATGTGTCAAATATTAACCCTTTATTCCTTACTGGTTGTCAAACTGTCTTCCAGTGATGTCTAAAGTAAATACCAGTGGACAAACAGGGCCCTAAGGCATGTGAGTTAAAGCTGAGACATTATTAAGCCTTTAAGCATCAAAGTAGATTACTTCATCTTTCATGTTAAACTCAACAAGTACAAAAGGACTTTGTCTAAGTTAAATAAAACTGGTGTATTACGTAATGGTAACTTTGTGAAATAGGTTTTCATTTAGGCATGAAGTGATCTGATTTACTGTGTCCTTTTTTAAGAACCTGTGAAGAGTGAAGTGTGAAGAACAGAGTCCAAGCCAGAGCTTTTCAGTGCTCATGTAGACTGAAGAAGGTAGCTACTGAAAAATGTATTAAAAAAAGAAAGCCGCTCTGCTCAGAAACAGTTGGAGCAATGTGTGCTTTTCAAATACTGGCTCTGATTGCCCTGCTGTACCTTACTGAGAAGTCATTGATGGAGAGCAGAGGCTTAAACACAGACATTCCTCATATTTTAATTCAGAAACATACAGTCTGGTGGGGATGAACCACTGCCAGTTCTATAAGGCCACAACAACTAGAACTGTAAAAATGTTTCCCTTGCTCGTAAGACTCATATCCACAGCACATATTTTACTGAGAATAACAAGAAGAGCAATATGGGTGGCATATCATTTTCAGAGTGAAGCTGTAAATGATGCAATTAAAACGAAATACATTTTAAAGGTGTCATGTTGAAACAATGCTTTTATTGGTTGGCATGCATACTCTTGTCATTATACTTACAGTTATTATTATAATTATCATTGGCAGCATGGATATGCCTTTAGTAATGTATACGGGGATGTAATGTATAATAAGTATTATTAGTATTTGTATCATTACTCAGCTGCTGGAAAGAGATCTGTTTAGATCTTTCAGCTTTCTGTGTAATAAGCTCCTATGAAAGAATGCAACCTACCCGCCTCTAAGCATGTGTAGGTTTATCAAACAGGAAGAGGTATTCTATTAAAAGAGGTATTCTTTTAAATGTTTATGACCAGACAGGACTGAATGTTTGGTTAGCTTGTGTATTTTAATATTAACAGTATTCTAGTCAGCATAAGTATCTAGTAACAGTTTCATGGAGCGGCCAGCACATGGAAATGATATTTCGGGACTAAAACCAATAGCGTCTGGCCTTTTAAAACAATCACAGTCAGAATGTTCTGCACAACAGTTTCAATTCCATTCTGATTAGCTTTGCTCAGTGTGTTGTCCCCGGAGGTCTGGCATTACAAGATGGATCTGAGGTCACATCCTTGGACCATCACTTGCAGCCATCGCATCAGATACACAGCAAATTCCTCTCTCGCAGTTTGGTCTGCCTCGGAGTCTGGGGTATCACTATCCTGGCCTGGCAGACAACGATTCCACCCTCGCTGTGCTCCCAGCTTGCTCCAGCAGTGCAGTGGGAAACCACTGCAAACAAACAGCTCAATAAAGATGGGCTGGTTTGTGACATTTAGATGACTTTGGAAACAGCAGGATCTTACAAATCATGTACAAACATATTAATAAGAAAATATCGAGGATGACCTGCTATATAATCAGCAGATGGTACCAGCTGTAGACAAACAGTCACATATTACTGTTTTGGTTGTGTCTAGGCAGTGCTGGCCTAACTCATCCGGCATTACACTAGCAGCTTTATCCATTCTAGAAAATCAGACACAGACTAGTGTCAGAGAGGGCAGGTGCCTTCTTTGTGGTTTCTGTGGGACAGTTTCAAAAGAAATCAGACCTGAATCACTGGAGAGTGAGACAATGTCTGCTCACTCAATCAGATGGTTCTCACTTCAGTGACATGAATATTTCCAGGCTCTACCCCCATCTCCAAGCAGAGCCTAAGGTGGCTCCAGTCCAGGACTTTGGCTGAGAGATACAACTGTATGCTTGGATGTGAGGACTGGTTCCCATGTAGTGCTTTACAATGTTATGGAAAATGTTTTAACCGAACTTACTTTTCTGTTTAAAAGTAGACATTTAAGTGAATATCTGTACTTTATTGGTCTGAGGTTTGTTTGTTCTGAAATGTTGTTACCCTTTCTAAGCACAAGAATGTGCCTGAGAGTCTATGGAGCAATCAGGGGATGGCAGAACCATCTTTATCTAACTATGCCACTTCTTCACTCAGTGTGGTGTCAGGGCAAAAAGAGGCCTCGAGTGAAGGCTGTCAGTTTCTTGGCTGTGTTGTGGGTTTCTAGTCAGTCCGGGAGGCTTGGCTCTTAGTTGCCACTCTGCAGGGGTTACTTATACAGCATGGAGGCTCAGGGTGACCATGGTTGGAGATGTTCCAAAGTGCGGTTGTCAAGGGTAGCAACCTGGTGGGCAATGTGGTATGGATTACTTCATTTTTTTAATTATAATTTGGAGGCGGGGTAATGTCACTATAGGTAGTGTCAACATGAGGGGTATAAGATGTTGTATTCTTGTCTGGTGACTTCACATCAGATAGCTTCTCTGTGAGTCCTTGCCATGTCATGAATAAAACTCTCTGAGAATTCTACTTTATCACTGACCCTGACTGAAATTCTTTTGAGAGATCATGAACTTTGTCCAAAAATGTTGAACAGGCACAACATAAATGAGAAGTTCTGTCCCTGATAACAGACTTAATTTTCAAAAGAGAATTAATATGTGCAAAGACAGAATGAAACAGAGCCTTTTAACAGTTTATTCCTCTCATGCATGTATCCTATCAAAGTCACAGCATGGGTACAGCATATTGAATGGCGTAATGATCTATACCACATCATCAAATAAAGGAAAAAGTCTGCTGATAATGTCCATTGGTCCATTGTTGTCTGTCCTATCGCTTCTACCAAAGCCCTTTTGTCCTTCAGCCAAGTGGGCCTGTGAGGCCAAGCAGCAAAGCTGGAGTACTGAGGCAAAGTCTTTACTGTGCAATTTACAGTAATCAAAAACAGCTGTCCTCTGAGAGTTTGATGTGCTCATTTGAGTTGATGAAACAAACGATGCCTGCTTTGTTGACATATGTATTCGTTTAATTGTGGTAACATTTTAATGTGGAAAACAGACAAAAAAGTCAAATGAAAGGCAAAGAAAAGGAAACACTGCACAGACGATAAACACCCCTCACAAAATATCAAAATGTGAGTATCAAAATAAGATTACATTAAATCATTCTGTGACAGTATCACACATCATCTCATTTTACAGGGCTCATTTGGCCAGTTTTACAGGAGCATGTCATGTTACATCAACATTCTGCCCAACTATTGTCTATTGATACGTTTGCATGCAGTCATCATTGTCTTGACAGCACAGATATGGCAGTGCTTTCACAGATCTCTTAAGGTAATGCAACATTTATGTTTTTTTTATGTGAACATTTCCTATTTAAAAGCCAAAAACATTAGAAATGTCCTACATGCAGCTAATCAAGCCTTTTGTATTTTTTCTGTTTCATTAATAAACAGTGCAAATAATCTAACCACAGTTTTTACAGTCACAGCCATACTGTGACTTTTATTTCTCATCATCTGAAGAAGAAATTGTTTTGCTTGACTATAGGCATAGATATCTGTTATTATTTACTCTACAAACCAGCCCTTAACTGAATTAAATATTCACATTGTCACAAAAATTGAAAATGTGACAAAAAATAATGTAACTTTGTTTAAGGTACTGCAATATCACTTCCAAATTCTATGAAAGGATTCCAATTTTGAATTTGTCCTTGTGATTTGTCCACTGCTTCAAGAACAAGGATAAGTTTGTTGTTTGTCTAAACTATTATCATTCCTAACTATTGTCCTTTGGGTCAAAAGTGGGATAATCATGAGCAATCAACCAAATGTGGCACTTACCTGTGCCACTTACCTCCTTACATCAAACAATAAAGTTATAATTGTAAACTATGAAGCATATTTTCCTGCATTAAAGTCCATTATTCAACAAATTACTTTATACATGAAGTTTTTTGCATAAATCAACATTTTGGTATACATATCATAATTTCATTGAAGTACTAAATATGCAAACCATACATCATACATACCATGGGGGAACTATTTAGTGTGACTTCTATCTACGACTGGCATTTCAAATATCTCACCCCTCAACACCTTCAATTGAGATAACATCAAAATTTGCCATCAAAACACAGCAGCCTGAGTGGTTCAGGTCACTGTACACTACATTCATGCAATTCTCATGTAAACTACACACACACACACACACACACACACACACACACACACACACACACACACACACACACACACACACACACACACACACACACACACACACACACACACACACACTGCATAGCTGCACATGCTGCCATATTTAAGGCACTGAATAAGACTAAACATAGCAAAATAGACTTTGTGACAGATTCCCATCTGCTATGAGATATATTATTGTAAGAGCTTGCTGACAGGCCTGGTATAATTTGTAAAAACATTTTTAATAAAATCATACAAGGACATAAACACTCACGCTGGATGTAATGGATGTTGCTGAGTATGTCTAATTGCGGATTTGTGATCACACGCGAGCAGATGTGTCTGTGAAAAACATGCGCTGCAGCCTTGGCCTAGGCCATTTGGGCTGTTCATTTGACTGCTGAAGTTATCAGTCTCTCCATCTATCACACAGTGCACTATTACATACTTTGACAAGCTTACAGCAATATGTTTATTTAAACAGTTGTGCACATTATGAAGCTATGAAGGTCAACAGCTGCCATGCTTGTTAGACAGAGAGACCATATGGTAAATGTATGCACTGCTTATGTCAATTTTTGAAAATATGCTGAAATAAGATTTATGCCAACTGCGTGCAGGTATCTGGACAAGACCACCTGTTCTGTGTGTGTGCTGCTTACATAACTTAGCCTGGCTAAAAATAATTGTGGACGTGAGTGCATAAAATAGTTAATGAAAATCTGACTTCTCTTTTGGGTTACTAAATGCACTTTGCTGTGCAGAGGTAAATTAGGCCCAAGCTGGTGCTAAAATGCTATACAGACACCCTGTATACTGCACTGCTAGTATGCATGTGTACTCACAGCCAAATTTGGGTCAGAGTACAAACCACCAAGGACAAATTACTCACACAGGGAAACAATTCCAAACTGAGGAGGTCTGATTAACAATAAACATGTGAGCAACTTCAACACCTTTTGGCATTCTCAACCCAGCTCCCATTTTCACATTCAAGAGGAATAATTGGATTATTACAGTAGTTATTAGCCAAATGCTGTCATTTAGCTATGGCCTAATGCACCCAGAGACAAAAAGGAAAATGAAACCAGATTTCACAGCATTCCAGTAAACATGCTTCAAAAACTGCTATGTACATTTTCACATTCTAATAAGTGGCATACACACAACGACACAGACAGACAGACAGACAGACAGACACACACACACACACACACACACACACACACACACACACACACACACACACACACACACACACACACACACACACACACACACACAGACAAACACAAAACTGCTGAAATGAATACACCATAAGGTCCCTGCGTTGACATGTAATTTGATGTGTGTAATTACATTCACACAATATTAATTTGTAGTTTATCCCAATATTAACACATGGGTGCCAACATAAATGTGATACCTGTACTGCTATCCCCATCTTGACTGTATGACATTTAGAGCTTTATTACGTAAATATTCAACAGCCTCTATAAAATGGTAGCAAGCACAGATCACTCATTGTGACATGAGAATGTTTTATCACTGGCTAATAAAACATATGTGTTATCCAACATGAAAGAGAACCAGTAAATGTGTTCAGCAACATGGTAAACAGCAACATGTAAAGACATGCAATATTCTAGATTACAGGACCTACATTCTTACTGGGAATAGTGGAAGTGCTACAACTTCCACAGTCTATCTGGTTAAGAAAGGTTAAGATGACAGTCACTGTTTGGGGGGCAATGAGTCTGTTCCCTTTCAATATCGGACTCTGATGACTCTCAAGAAGGCTTCCAATGTGGCTTGAACAATCAAACAGCAATCAATCAAGCAGCAATACGTAACTACTGGGTTTAAAAGCCCTCTATTAAGAGCTTGTATCCTTTGATACAACTCCTAAACTGGTTTCACTACTGATGGGGGTCACTTTGATTAAAAACTTTTGGGCAGAAATAAGCTATTAGCTGCTGCTTCTCAAGACTTTGTCAACAATTGTCAACAGTTAGTATATTTGTGATTGCTGTCTTTGTGAATATATACTGATTTGCACGCAAACATATAACAGAGACAGTATATATTATATCCATCCACAGCAAAAAGGACGTCTCTTGAAATGCACATCTGCTGGACTGAAGAAACCCAGTTGAACTTTTTTTTGCCAGTTCCACACATCTTGCATGTGTACCAAAATCACAGTAGAAACAATTCTGTGTAATCATTTAACTTTTGAAAGGTAGTTTTCATATTAACTATACTTTCTTTTGGTTTCAAAGGCAGGTAATATGTACAATTTCACATCACTAGTAGACCTTTGCAGTGTGCTTGTTTTGCGAAATAATAAACAGTGTCCTTCAAATATCCCCATTATACATTATCAGGAGGAAGTCACACAGTGCAACCAATGGTCTTGGAAAGCTGTTGTTAAGCACCGAAGCAGATTACCGATAGCATAACAGCATAACCGCATAACCGCATAACCGCAACCCTATTCTGCCTTAATGTCAGTAAAACAAGCTTCCTGAGGTGAAGGTCTTCAGGCAAGCTTAACTTTCTCATGTCGGTCCCTCTAATGGAAACAGCTAAACCCTGGAAAGGTCCCCTGGTGCCTGGAGTGTTTGAGAGATAGCCCTGTAAAGAATAAAAGGGGCTCTTCCCCACAACTTTTTTGTGGAGCTCATTACTTTTAAATAGGTCTAGAAAAGTCCACTTAAGTCTATTGTATGTAACCAGAGGCCAAAAGATCAGACCGCTTTAAAAAGACAGCAGACAAACAAGAGGTGGCCTGAATAATGTGGATGCACTGGAAAAAAAAAACAGAAATAAAAACAATCTACTATAAGACAAACTCAAATGTACAGTGACTGTTAAAGTCCTCTGACTAAAAGGATCTTCTTCATCAACAGTGGCCATTTATGTCATGCCATTACATTGGATGCATTCAAACAATGCAACAAAGAAGTAGCAATCTTTAAGCTTTTATAAATGACTCTTCAGTCCTGGTTCTAAACACTGGATGTATAAGCTTATATACTCAATTTGATAAACAATCTACTCCCTGTAGATAACATGTTTAGGTATTTAATCTCCAGTCTCATTGTGGAGGGAAAATCGCCCTGCTTTGTCTGTGGTCAAAGACCATGTCAGTACAGTAGTGTAGACAGGGGGAGAGCCCTCTCCTCATTACTACTCTGTAAGAAAGAGAGACGATGCACAACTCCTGGCCACGCCTGCTTTCAGTCCAACTGAAAAGAAAAACAGGCAACAATCTGCACATGCACCATCAAACCATGTTTCAGTAGCTCGCCAAACCAACAGCATGGACTTTTCTGCAGATTACTGAACAATACAAACCTCTCCATTTCTCTTTCAGCTTGTGTACCATGTAGCGGTGATACTGTGCGGAAACGAAAGGGTATTTCAAAAGTTCTTGAATGTCTCTAGGTCCTTTGGAGACACAGGGGCATCCTTCCTTCGCTTCTCCTCAGGGTAAGCGTCAAAGTTGGACGTGTCTCCTTCGTGGGTGACTTTGGGAACTATGGGTGGCTAGATAAAGTGATTCAAGAAAGATAAGCAGCACAGATAGTCAGATGGCTTGTTTCTCATCTGTTACAGGATTAGGAAAAAATAACAAAGGGCTTTAGGACATTAAGTCTGAATTGCTAGAACAATTGATTTCACTTTGCAACACTTGAAAGAGGATTTCAAACAGGAATTTTGTGATAACCTTTAGTCTTCTTTGTGGTACAACATCCCAGTCAACAACTTTGAACCATCTATGTTTTTTCACATCTTCAGCTCCATTCTGCAAAGAAAGTGAATAAGTGAAAGTCAGTCCCATTGATCACTGTAATCACACAGTACGTCACAGCACACAGTGCACACAATGAAGTTCAACGTCTGCATTTAACCCATCACACATGTGAGCAGGGCACAATTAATATAGTTTCAGGAATTCGTTTTAAGTTACTCATAAGTAAGTGAATAACAGAAAAAAATCAGACTATTTCTCACTGGTTCAGCAGTCAAACGTATGTTGCACTTGTAACTCAGCGTACTACACAATTCACAATATCAGTATATTATTACAACTTGTGTGGGTTAAGCCATATAAAAACATGGGCATCTCTTTCTTTTCTGCACTAAGCCTGGTTTTGTGGCTAAGTCCCCACTTACTGTTGTGCTTGCATGGGAAAATTTAGAGGAGGAGGCATAATGCAAATGATGATAAAATGATCCCCCACAGCTTGCCTTTGTTCCCTGACCTGTGTCTGGCCACGAGGGATTCCGGGAATCTCCCAGCTAATTGCCACAGTGCCACTCTCACAAGCACTACTCTGTATCTTAAGCACATTTGCGAAGCACACCCCCATTTAAGATGATCAGACACCTTATTTGTAACCACCTCCTCGACAGCACAAACTAAATACAAGTGCCAGCAAAACATCTTTCTCTTTTTTAATGAGTCAAATTCGGTTTGCTACCAACCACATGATAAAAAAAACTAAACTGAGTGTAAGTGGAGCAAATGGAATAAAGTATTCAGTAAGCATACACAGTAGTGAGTAGGTGGACAAAAGCCTATTTGTACAGCGAAATGTCTAAGGAGGTTACCTTCACACTAAAGGGAAAAAATGTCTTCCTTGACCCACATATTGACCACTGCACACAACTGGTGAACCAATTCACTCCTACTCACCAACACTGTGTAAAGGGTACAAAGCATGACGACATAAACCTTCAGGTTCTGTAAAGACATAACAATTTATATGGATCTAGTTGGCAATCTGCCGTCTCTGTACATAGCTTACTGAGACCGGGGGTGTTAAGAGTGCCGCTCCACAGTAATCTGTGTCAACACAGCTGCTATCTCACTGACTACACTGTATGCACACTTGGATCACTTCTCTGAGAAAGCACTGGATTGTCCTGTGCTAGCTTGGGGAGAACTTCCTAGAGGCATGATAAACCAACACAGAGACAGACACAAACACAGTTTGAACACCAGATGTTCCAGAGACTCTGCCCAGAGAATCGGCACTTCCCCCTGCGCTTCATGTCCTGGTGTAGCCTACAGGAAGGGTTTTAGTTATATAAAAGCAACTAAAAAATATATATGACTAGAGTTTGTGTGCTTTATGTACAAAGCTTAAACACATGGTCCAACTTGTTTAAACCTTAAATACTTCTGCTATCACATTTGTGGCAGAACTACACCACAGGAAATGCAAATAGGAATTCAAATTATCCCTACGTCAGCATAAAACATATTGACATATGTCCACCTCAAAATGCTAGCTTGGAAATTACAAGTGAGTAGTGCTGACTTTTCAATGCTGTACATTTAATTTAGACATGGCAAACACAGATGCCTTTCACTTCAAACCAAATTAAGGTGAAGTCATGCTAAAGAGCTATAACTAGAGCTCCCTCCTGGAAAATGCCTCAATATGCCTTGCTAACTAGAACCGAATGCTACCTGCCAGGTTTTTTTTCTGAAAGATTTTCCTAACAAACACTTGCTGTGAATGACATTACCTACTGCAGAAAGCAGACAGATTCTATGAGAGTTAGTGTTACCTAATCACTAAACCACATGAGTTCTTTCAAATCACAGCATATCACTTTTTGTCACAAATTTAATCTGGGCCCTTTTTTGTAAGCTTGTCATTCAATTCAAATTCAAGGCTTCAAGGGGACAAGGTTTCAGTAACTGCTAACATAACACGTCTGTAACACCCACCAACGTAATAACTTCTTACCAATGTAATAAACCACCTATTTAATAAAAATAGGCACATTTTAGACGTAATGACCCTGCCATCGTATTAATTTCCCACTAGTGTAATAGCTGTTGCCTCCTGCCAATGTAATACACATATGTCCCACCAACTTAATAAGTATTATGTGTGCAGGAAAGTATTATGTTTGTGGGAAGGTTGAAGAAAGTCATTACATTAACATCCCACACAATATAATTCCATCTGTAACATCACTGTAGGAGTTAAGAATTTTGAAAATTAGTGTATAATTTATTAGGTCCGAGCCCCAGAGGTGCGAAGCTCTATTGTTGTTTTGTTTTTTTCACGAGATTGTTCGTCTTTCTTCTCACAATTCTGCCTTTTTTGAGGCACTTCCCATACATAGAAAGTCATGAAATTTTGTACACACATCGGTACCAATGGCTTGGCTGTGGGTGTGGCCCAGAGACTCCATAGCACCCGCATATGTCATGGCTGGCATATAGTTTTAGCTACAAACACCAAATTTTGCAGGTGTGTAGGGCTCACCAAAACAACAGAAAGTGAGGTAATAGCGGTGTGTATGTGCATTTGGACGCATGATCAATTTTACACTTTTCTCAATTGTTTACACAAAAATCCTTGTCCTTGAGGCACAATGACCACAACATGTAACTCATGCACCAACACCCTGAACCAATTCTGCTGAACTACAAGCACAATTCCTGCTTTACACTCAAATTGCAGTTCTAAAACATTTTTTTCACTACACACAATTCTCTGCATTTGGCACAATTTTCATGACAGAAATCTCTTGTTTTCACAAGGAACACACAGTGATTCAAAATTCTAAAGTCAATTGCCCTATTATGTACACTGACTCATCACATCGGCAAACACCTGTCACACAGCTTTACAATTAGCTATCAGAGCTTTGGAAGAGGCAGAGCCACAGCTAGAGGAGTGAGAATAAGAGGAGGAGGACGGGGAGGACACGGACGAGGACGAGAAAGGACCGTGATCTCTGATGAGATCAGAGCCATTTTGGTTGACCATTTGGTCAACGAAATTATTTTACAGTAGTTGGTTAGTTGTTTACGTATCTCTCTCCATATTCTACAATCCTCAACACAATTGAGGATTATTTTTTGACTGGAGATGAAAGTGTATGACCAAAATCCACAAATGCATGTACCCTTTCTCTAAGCTATGGAAGACGCATGTGGAAATATAGCAGTTGATGCTTTTCATGGATGGATTCGCTGCTAGGCCAGGAAAAACATGTGATGTGGATGAGGTGCTGTGGCCACACAAAAACAGAAGAAAGGATGCAGCGTAATTTTTTTTTGTAACTGTATAGGCTACAGTAAATTCTTCTGTTCTATTGTATGTAGACCACTGTAGGTGATTTGTGTTGATTGGGATGCACAGTGTGTACATGTGGGAAAAATAAAATATATTTGTAACAATGTATATGTGCGTTCTGAGTATAAAAACAATATTCTAAAATATAGCACACTTATGTATGTACTGTCTGTAGCAAGTGTAACACTGAACAAAAAAAGGCGTTAATCATTATGATGAATGGAGTGGAAGTGTTTTCCATTTATCATAGTGTTTTACATTAAGCACATCAGGGTTCAACTGGTTGTTATAAATGTCTATTCATATGATGGTTTGTGTTTGTCATTTGCAGTGTTGGGGTCGTTACTCAAAAAAAGTAATGCATTACACATTACTCGCTACTGTTAAAAAATGTAATGCATTACTTTACTTCTTTACTCCTTATGGAAAGTAACTTGTTACATTACTTTGCGTTACTCATCAACGGCCTTGAGCAAAACACATAAATTCCTATTGCAATGAGCAAAATGTAAGACAAGTCGTTCTTTCATGCCATTTGGTAAAAATCTATAGACCACTGCACAGGGTTCTATCAGTATTGCACTGCTGGCAGGCTTATGTCTTAAATAAACAAGCTGAAAGTCTAAAACAGGCTAACTTCATAACAGCACTCACTAAAAATAGAATGAATGAAATTGCATGCAGACACTGGCATATAGGCTACAACATAAATCCCTTAACAATCTAGACCATTTAAATAAAATGTGCTACTAAATAAAATAACTCTGGACATTTAACCACATTAGATGACGTCAGGGTAAACACATTTCATTGGCATGGTATGTCTAGACTCTAGGGCAAAGGCACTTTCTTAAGTCATTGGGGGTGCTCCCCACTAAAACGATGGTCATACTGCATGAGAAGTCTTTCAAATCTTGCATCGGACAACCGATTTCTATTAGGCTTCAGCACGAGACCGTCTAGTCGGAATAGCCTCTTGACTGGCGCGCTAGATGGGGTAGCTGTGTTGATTTTCATATACTTTTTATATGAGGGAAACAGTTAAGGTCTTCAATGTATGACTCCGACTTCAAATACTCTGTTGCTTTAGTGTCAAAGTTGAAGGAAGCTGTATATTCCTCATTCTCATCAAAAGCAATTCTCCTTCTCAGCGACAGTGCTATATGGTGCAGGTTTCTGACTCTGCTGCGCAACCAGTCCCCCATCACGGTGCAAAACACAACACAAAAAAATCCTCACTGCTTCTCCCTTCTCCTCTTTCCTAAACCATTGCACTTTAACTTCGACACTGTCTCCCAACATATTAAAAACAATGAGCTTATCGCCACACCCCGAACGGCTTAGCCATTTCCCCGAATTTAACAATCAAGGACAGTTGCGTGTGGACATGTCTCCCGACTTTTGTGCAAGCGTGCACCTGAGGATTTTGGGGGAGGGTCCGGGAATCCGTCTCAGATATCTGTGATCAGACTGTTCACTGGGGATGTTCAGTAATCAGCATATGCACTATTAGTAACTGTAGTGTGATTAATGAACTTATAACAGTAACGCGTTACACTACTACATTACCGACAAATGTAATGTGAGTACAGTAACGCGTTACTTAGTAACGCCTTACACCCATCTCTGGTCATTTGACAACAAAATAGCATTTTGAGAAGAAATAACATTGTTTTGAATGCAAAGTTTAATTTTGCAGGAGAAGTGGGTGGTTTTGCCCATTGTGTGTGTGTTTTTTTGATTTGTGTGTAGAGTTCTGAGAATATGAGGCATGCTTTCAGGAAATGTGTTTAAACAATTGAGAAAAACTGTAATTCTTCTGTTGTTTTGTATGTAGACCACTGTACTGTAGGTGCAGCTTTGTGTTGGTTGGGATGCACAGAGTGTACATTGTTTATAATGTACCATTGTTACCATGTATTTGTGTGTTCTGAGTATAAAAACAATATTCTAAAGTATTTTATAGCATGCTTATGTATGCACTGTCTGCAAGTGTAACACTTAACAAAAAGGTTTAAGTCATTATGACGAATGGAGAAGAAATCACCATACTCTTCATTTCTGAACCCCATTAAGGAGTTCTTCTTAACATGGCGGTGGATAGTGTACGATCTCGGGTACCACTCATTCAGGCCATGGAAGAGGCCTGTGATCAAATTGATGTCACAGCTATTCAAGGATGGATCCGGCACTCCAGTCAATTCTTCCCTCGGTATCTGGCCAATTAAGATATCGCCTGTGATGTCGACAAAATTCTCTGGCCAGATAGGATATTCTCTCTAGTGTATTTTTCTTTCTTTTTTCATTTTATTTTTTAACCATCATTTTTGACATTGTATTTTTGGGTAACTAATTTTATTTTGTGATGTCACAGTACTGTATGCAGACTACTGAACAGTATGGAAATTATTGACTGATATGAATGGGCATATGAAGAAAAAGAGATTATGATTTTCATCAGTGTATATATGTATAAATAGTATATTTGCACTTTCTCCGGTAACCCTAAGGGAGGCTGGCCAACGGCCAACAGGTTGAGGCTAACATTGTAGCAACATCATAATTTCGAAATGAGAATTGTTTAGTCCATTCCTGGACACCCTACATTACATACTTACGTCAAACGTTCAGAGATCAGAGCAGTCCAGGTACGGGACAATGCTAGTTTTCACATGGCTGCTTTGGTCTGCAACTGGTTTACAGATCACCCACTCTTCATTGTACTGAACCCCTCTCCCCTAATTCTCTATTCTTGAATTCAGAGTTCTCTGCCTGTCGCTGGAAGGTCTATGACCGCCATCCCCTTTAACGCATGGCCCTTTTACAGACAATGGAGGAGGCATGTGGGGATATTGACCAGGCATCATGTCAGGCCTGGACATGGCACTCCCAGAGATATTTTACCCAGTGCCTTGTACTAGAACACGTTGCATGCAATGTCGACAAAATTTTGTGGTCAGACCCAGAGAAACGACAACATGTAGACTGATTTTTCCTTCTCTCAGTGGGTTTACTGTATGTTTTGTGGGTGGGTTTACTGTGTGTTTTGACTTGGAAAACACATAAACATTCATACTTACAACTTGGGATCCCTGTGTGTTTACAGAACTATTTACTGTGACAAAAGTATGACCTCAAACTGACATACCTTGTGCACACAGAAACCAAATGCCACATGTGTTTTTCATTCATACCATCAGTGTGCAGTTGCTGCATTGTGTGCTTATTAATATGTTTGGTACAAAAACACAATTTTTACCAGAGTTTATAGAGTTAAGCAAGATGTGTTAGCTTTTGCATGGTATCTACAATGTTTTACTAATTTGGTGAAAGGATTTTTATTTGTGTGCAGAGTTTTGCAAAAATAGCCAATAATTTCAAAAAATGTACTTAAACCATCAGAAAAAAACTGTAACACACTGACATGGCGAGCTGATACATTTTAAATATCTTGCCACATAAATGTGTCATGAAGTCCCTGTGCATTCAATAATTTGTGTGCAACTTCTCAGGTTATTAGATACTATTATTATGATGACATCCAGGCAACCAATATGCCTGTCTGGTGTAGCGCCATCAGCTGGCCATAGAAAGAATAGGTTTAAATGCATGTGTGTTTTGACACATGAATTTGAAAGACTTCTCCTAGACTGTTTAGGATAATATGATGATATTCACATGGCCAAAGTGGCATAGCACCACCTTCTGTCAATAAAGGGATTTCCCCCCACTTTTGTTGGATTGTGTTCCTAAATCATCCAAGCTTACTAGATAAAGTCAGGTTAAGTGTTTGTAAACTCACCAGTGTCCTGACTTCCCACATCCACAAAGGTACACACACACACACACACACACACACACACACACACACACACACACACACACACACACACACACACACACACACACACACACACACACACACACACATAAAGAGGCTCAAACAGAAAGAAACAAACTAATTCACATGGCTACTTCAAAAAGCACATTGTACTTGTTATACACACAAACACATACTCACACACCCGCAGGCTGTCATACACACAATGTAAATCTCATTTCATAAACAATGTGCCAGAAATTCACAATTTCTTTGGTTAACTGGTTTGAAACATTACACAATATTGTGCATTGTAATTATAATGATATCCACATGTTAAAAGTACTTATTTGGCATAATGCTACCAGCTGGCGATAGAAGGATTTTTTTTTTATTTGTGTCCGATATCTTTTCTGAGATTGTTCACTAGAATAATTCTGGTTAGTCATTTGGCACCTTCTATAGATTGCTGCATTGCCGCTAATTAGGAGCCAATTTTTCCGCAATTCAGACAGTGCACAGTGCTCGGCACCCTATAAAACCTTTGGCACATGTTTCATATGTGTTGTGTGAATATTACATTCTGTACTATCTGATTCTATACAGTATGTGCTCTTTGTTAAGTAACAATTTCACAAAGTAAGTTTTGTAATTGCTTCCTTTGTATCTGTATCTCTCTCTCTATCTCCCTCTCTCTTCCTCTCTCGCTGTCAAACACACACACACATCCCATAAGTTGAGTTGAATTATTACAATGTGAAATTGTGTTCCAGCTATATCTCAACTTAATATGTTTGACCAAGCAAGTTAAAATTTGTATTGCGTTTGTGTGGTATTACAAAAACTTCTTATTAATAAAACGTGACTAAATATTAACCTGTGTATATTTCTCTGTGTGCAGAGAAGAACAACAATACAATATATGACAATTGTGAACTAGTTACTTTTACAACATATACCATTGATCCATTATAATTGACACCATTTTGAATTCACTGACTAGCCTACTAAAGTAAAATATCATTAAGAGTTACATTTGTACACTTTGGTAAGTTTGTCACTCAGGTAAAGTTTTAGCAAAAAGTTATTACATTGTTATAAAATTAAATTAGATAGTGATGTTAATATCTCATGTCTAGGGTGACCAGACCTCGTGTCTAGGGGTGACCAGAAAAATTCGTGACAGTCCGAAATTTAAGCTGTAGTCCCGAATTCAGCTCTAAATGTCCCAAAAAGTACACTCAAACAGAATACTGAGTAGTTATTTTCTGATAAACATTAAAAACTGTCCATAGAGAGGTTGAGTCAACTGCACAACTACTGCTGATAGGCTGCTGGTTTAAATGGCTGTGCACAGCCCCTGCTACAATGTATCTATTTTGTTTATTCTGTTTATTCTTTGACATTCTATACAATTTGGCGCAAATATGCATTGACGATAAGCCATTGCGGTAAACGTTCGACTTGGCTGGTGGGAGGAACAAAAACATGTTTGTGACAAGTGTTATTGTCTATGTAGGCTATCATTACTCAGCTATGAATTGAACAGAAGTAGATTCACCTTCATTACTGCTCAACACTAAACAACACACAACAACAAGGGAAGTAAGACACAAAAACAATTATTGAAACACAGAACTGAGAGGCCATTGTATAACAGGTTTTAAGCTTTCACACCAAGTTTCTTGGCTGCTTGGCTAGAAATATAAGTTCACTGTCAATTATAATCTACCAAATAAATGACAAAACAAATGTAATTTCACTAAATTAGTGCTTTACTACATGTATCAGAGGTTAACATAATAACTTTTTTAACCTTCCCACAAATGTAATAATTTTCTGCAAACGTAATAATTATTACACTGGTGGAACATATGTGTGTTATGTCAGTTATTACGTTGGTGGGAAGTTAATACGTTGGTAGGGTTATTACATCTAAAATGTACATAGTTTTTATTACTGCCGGTTTATTACATTGGTGGGAAATGATTACATTGGTGGGTGGGACACATGTCCTATGAATGCTTTGGATTCAGCATTATTGTAAGTGACAGTTAAAGTGTATTTTTGGTTGGATATTAATCTCATGAAATGGAAAACAGTGAATATCGGAGAGCAACTGGCCTGAGACAGACTTTGACACGCGGAAGTACAACAACGTTTATACCTGTTTTTAACAATATTATTCAGACAAACTTTACAATTTTAATCAGACACCAATTTTATACAGTAGTTGACACATACACTATAATATAAATAAAGTAATTTGGCACACAGAATCAAACTGCTCCTTACCATATTCTACTACTAGTGCACTAATTTTTCTATGCTTTAGTTCAGTCACAGAAAAACATATCATAGGCAAAGTTAACAAGCTTGACCACGACAGATTCACTGTTTAATATGGCTATACCGAGACTTCCATACCTAATGTGTTAAGTTAAATTGCTTAACAAATGAATGAGTTTGGAGCTGAAAACACAAATAATATTACTGTTGCCACCATATATGTAATCACTCCATGTTTAGCTTTTATTTGTAAACTCCTCGAGGGGAGACTAAAACAATGAATCATGAAACATTATTTCCCTCACAAACTGATATAGTGTGTGACTTCTCAGTAACAGAAACTAAGCAAATTTACTCTCAACTGCAAACAATCCAATTACTGTCACTTTTCCATGAGAGTAATTGTGTCTTATTTAGTATATGCCATACTTAGAGGAAAGCCTATGCTTCCTTTCAGCCATTCAGAGCTTTGAAAACATCAAGCTGAGAATACGAATTCTTGGTGAAAGCTCAGAGCTGAGATGGACTGAGACCTGGGTGAGAACTCCATGACCTCTGACCATGACTAGAGTTAACACACACACTCTCAGCTGAGCCACTAAGTCACAGGTAAGGCCACAAGAACAAAACATTTAACTGCTTGCCTTCTTTAAGAGGGCTGCTGGGTGGTTTTCAAACATTTTGCTGATGTTGTTGCTCTACATGACCTTCATATACCCAAAGCCAGACCATCGATAAGACTGATTTATGATGTCTCAATTGTGCACCACAAAGAGTTAAATGTACTTGACCCCAGTGGTGTGGAGGCTCATTAATGGCCATCATAAAATACATCAGAGGCAGCTTCTGGACATGCAGCGACACGCCCCACCCCATAAATCTTCACAGACTGTGGCTTGGCCAGCTCCAGAATGCACAAACAGCTGAAAAACAACACGTCTCCACTGGCTCCAGTGGCTTTCACACCGAGTGTGATGAGTGGGGGAGAGGAAACTGCTTTGAAATGGTTAGAAAAATATTATTTGGGTGTTTTGGGCAATGACAGAAGCAGAGATGAGTGACACTGGGTGCTGTGTGTTTGGTTTCGAGCCAGAGGCCACTTACCCTCAGGTTCCCCAGCCGTTTTGTTTTGTCAACCATGAGTAACTTCTTGATGAGGTCTCTACAAAAGACAACAGAGAAAATAACTGCATGAGAGAAGAGGTATTACACCTAAAACCATTGGCTACTAGTCAGACAACACTTCTTGACAACACTGATAAACTATGCCATCTTTGGTGTTATCAGTGTACCTAAACATGAACTTGACCACGTAACCAAAAGACAATAAAAGGCTTTAAATATGTAGTTTTTGAATGTGGAATGGAAAAACAATACAGATAAATCTGTGGGTAACTCTGTAAATCTTTTAAGAAAATGATAAGCCAGCTGTCACTTCCACACTTGTAAGGATTTTCATCATGGTAGTGACCAGAAACTACAAAGTATGATTTGTAAAAACTGTCTTCACTGCTTGAAGAATAAACTATATTTCTTTTGATTGTAGCGTCTTTCAGGAACCCCACACTCACAACTTCCCTGAATAATTCCCCTGGTCTGAACACATGCTTGTATGGCTTGGCACAAAAGCACATACCAGATACAAAAGGGGATTCTTTGAAGGTCACTCTCATTAGGCGCATCAGGAGGACAATAAACACAGTACATAAGCACATTTCCAGGATCTGATAAAAACAACAGCCCTATCTCTGGAGTTCGGCTAATGAGAAGCACACGAGCCGGATCCTGTCCCATTTCCTTTGAAAGCCCACCCTACATAAACAGGTTAGACATAACTTGACTTTATAATATATTTTTTAGAAGTTAAGGCATTTTCACCATCATGCACTTTTTTACTCTTACTTAACATAGAAATCCAGATGGCGGGGACATTCCAGCTTGCCAGAAAGAACCTTTTGATAAATGCCAAAAGGGTTGTCATCAAAAAAGGGGGGATGGCTGAAAAAGAAAGCATAAAGCCCCACATTATGCAAATATCGCTATGCAAATACACAAACATACACTGATGGGAATAAATGATTCCTAGAAGGAAAGTATCGTGAACGTGTTGGTATTAACCATATTAATCATATTCACTTGATACAATGGACTATCCAAAATTGTCTAATAATGTAATATCCAATATTGTCAGAACAACATACAGAGTATAGACTGCATAGTTGGTTGGTTGCTTAAATGATCTTTTGTCATTCATACATGTTTTCATAGTACTTCGCTGGTTTTCGTATTCTTAAGATTTTATAATATAGATCAGATTTCTTTTGTTAACTGTATATCAAATCCAGACTTTCTTTTAGCTTGGCAGTATTCTGGGCAATGACAAGTGACTATAAATAACTAGACTGCATGATGGTTATCTCCTCAACATGAATTAAAATTGAAATTGTTTATGTTTAAGAAGGATATTCCTCTAGAAATAATCTTTAAACAGGGACAGATTGGGGAAAAATATTAAACTGGCTAAATGGGTCAAGTATTCAACCCCACCGGTAACAATTTATAGGATCTTAAGGTTTTATGGTTGACTATTTTATAGTTGATAATTTACATCTCTATAGGCTGTCAATCATTCCAAAATCAGTGTTGAAAAAGTTTGCCCTCGTAAACCCAAACAACTAAACAGGTATATGACTGAGAGCTTCAATGAGCAAATTGGTTGTTATGACTTTTTCAATGAATTTCTGGATGAGTGTTTTCAGTGCACTGGGCTTAATGGCTTTACCAGGGGAGGGCTTCTAAAGTCGCTGTGAACAGGAGAGCTCTGTGAGTCCCAGAGGCCTCTTTAAATCTAGTTGGTGGGCCAGTGGGCGACAGACTAACAGTACAAATGACTTCTACAGGATAACAAAGTCTGAGGCATGCCAGAATCTGAGGAGGAGGTGGCCTGGATCGTGAGAGGACAGCCCTGTCAGCCTAGTCTGGACATGATGGGGGTCGGATGCCAGGACCAACTCCTGTCCAGACCGCCATTACTCAAACAGGTCCTAACGGATGGCCAAGCAGACTTCCACAGTGTTATGCAAGCCCTGTATATTTATGTAACACCTGTGACTAGGCCAACATTGCTCTTTCATAAACTGCAAAGAAAAAAACTACCTCAGGGTTATTCATCAAAGATGAATACTATGCTACTCAGGGCTCACAGTAGTTGTCATTTAAATCTAACAAATACCTATCAGAATCATAAAATACTCTGTAAAATTGGGCATTATTATCATAATAAGAAATTACAGGGTCAAACGTACTTTCAAAAATAATTCTGTGCGCAATGTGTGTGGAATCTGCACTTGACTTGACTTGCACTGCACTTGAATTGTGGACCTGTTTTGTAGTGCTTTTCTCTAAATCACAGTTGCATTTCCTGAAAATTGTACTGTATATGAATCCAACAGTATCCTGATGTGAACCTGATACTGGTCATAGCATGTATTCCACAATTCCCTTGTGAAAGAACTCAACTTTTTACTTTGAGAAAGCTTATACTGAGGGTTCCGATCTCTAAAGTGCCTTGGGGACAATGTCATGTTTAATGGTTCTATAAAATGAATAACTCAAGTTTAAAAGCAGAAAATGAGCAAACATTACAATTAAGCTATTTCATTAATACGTCAGATCAAAAGCTATGCCACTGTTCTGACCCATGACCATAGGTGTTAGCAGCACAGCACTCGAAAAAATATGACCCTACAAACTGATGCACACATATACAGCTGTATGTCAAATTACAGTGAGGGACAGGTGTTTTGAAATGCCCCATAAAACTGGTGTGAAGAGTGGAAGCAAATCAGTGGTGATATGTAAAATTTTACATCATAAGGAACTAAAACTTACATTTTTGTTATTTGAAGTCTACCGAACCAAACAGTGTGAAACAAACAAAAACAAATTATTTGGCATCTCTTAGTAGTCAAACCCATACCATCAGCACTGCTAACACTCAGCTGTTATCCTCCATCCTACTTGTTAAGCTATAATATGTAAGGAATACAAGAAAAAAATGTTGCCAAGTACCTTTTCAAGTCTCCTTGTGGAAAATGAAAAGTTCCCTCCCACATATGGAATACAATGGGTAAGAGCTTTGAAATGCTCTAACATTTACAAATAATGAGAATATACACTTTATTGGGCTCTATTTTCACGATCATATGCGCATTGTCTAAAGTCTGTCGCGCAAGTTGCTTTGGGGGCGTTCCCGAGACAATATGCTATTTTGACGACGGGAAAAGTGAACATTGCACCTGGCGCATGGTTCAAAAGGGTTGGTCCTAAGTTACCTAATTAATCATAGGTGTGTTCAGGGCGTAACATGCAATAAACCAATCAGAGTTTATACTCTCATTCCCTTTAAAAGCCAGCCGCGCTTTGTCCATGGCTTGTTGCTATTACGATGGCGTGTTTCTTTGAAGACCGATCTGCTCGTGCACGAGCAGTTAATCTTCCGGGATGGATATTTAAGTCTGTTTTTTTACACTTACTGTTTCCCTTTGGTTATGAACAATGTGTGTATGTTTATTAAAAAAAAACTGATTGCTCAATAAATGTGCATTATTGCAAAATATGTATCAGTGTTTATGTCGTTGCACTTAGTAAATAATCAGATTCGTAGTCGTATGCAATTGGACATCTTTTTGGAGCTTGAAGACGTTTTAAGCCCTGTTGTTGGCATGATGTATGTGTTAATAACCATGCCTTTAGTGGATAGCTATCGTCCCCTAACAGCGACTCATCAAGAGGGGGATGCCTCTCGTTATATCTCAAAGCGTTGTGCACCCATAAAATATCTTTTCAGCAATGCGCAACTGACGACAGACCAGGGTTTTGTTGGTCACTGGCGGATTTAATGTTTGCGTTCTTATAAAAGCATCTGGCACGCTTTGCGCCAGACCACACCTCTTCTTTTCGCTGACACACCCGTGATGGCGCAGTGTCATCTGCTATCTAGACAACGTGATTTTTTGCCTGAAAAAATGAACGGTGCGCTGGCACAGAATAGTAATGACACCATGCGCACGTCACGAATGCACAGTGCGCCGCGGAATGATAGGGCCCTTTGTGTTTTAAAGCCGTACTGAAGCAGATGTGTGCTTTGACTGGTGTAAATTCCCTTTGGGTAGAGTAGGGGACAATAACAAGACCATGGGTTCAATAACCAGTACAGAAATGCAGTGTTTGCCTTTAGAACTCTGACAGCCTGTGTTCCCATATGGATTACTTCACACTGACTTAACTGGGAGGTCTAATGTCTTCAATGTCCAATCATTAAACCATTTTACTGTATTACAGTAGTGTTGAACAGTAGATCACTTTAAAACAAAATTGCTGAAACCCTTGAAAAACAGGAGCTGCATTCCTATGGTCAAGAGCAGAGAAGGTATTACATTGGCTTACTGCAGAATTTTCTCACAATTATTTGGGGAAATGTTTTACAGCAGGCTTCTTGGTACTGTCAATATAATGCCAAACCTAATGCCAAAAAGCCGCGTTGTATTATTGGCTATTACATTATATTCATCTCCACATTTCAGTTATTACCTCCTACCTTGGATCTCAAATTAATGAGGAAACGGTTATTTGTACAGATATTTCAAAGTATGTCGACATAAAAACCTGAAATGATGAGATATTGAGTACGCTTAGTCAGAGGCAACCCAGATGTTGAGAGCATTACGTAATGTGGAATAGGTCATGACTAAAGCAACGGAATCAGGTGGTTTTTGGAAAGCCTTTTAAATATTTCAGGGTGCAAGTATGAGACCTTTGACAAACCAAGTTTGCCAGCCTTTGAATGTGGAGAGACATTAGTCTTGGCTCCCCTGAACCACAGGGGCAAAGGACATTCACTTTAGGAGCAGACACTTCAAAGCAAGTCTGATTTATTGTGACTAGACCTGGTGGGCTGTGTTTCCTTCATACAGGGAGCCTGGCATCCTTTACCTCCCTTTATCTAGGGCTCAAGAGGTCAAGATGGTGCCTGTGTTTGCAAGGTTCAAGGCAATTAAGAGGCACTGGTGTCACACTCAAAAATGTCTCCTACATGGATTAAGTGCTTTACTCATCTCAGAATGGATATCCGAGGCAGAAAAATAACTTTTTACCTCCGCCATCGGAAGTTATGTAATCATCGGTGTTTGTTTGTTTGTTAGCAACATACCTCATAAAGTTATGGATGGATTTTAATGAAATTGAGGGTAGGTCAAAATGGTCTAACTTAGTTTTAGGGACTGTTACCAGTTCCCGTAATAAACTGCTGTTGTCACTGTCATTTCTCAAACAGGGATATCTCGATGGCAATGTTAAAGCCATGGAAAGCCAAACTTCCTTCCTTTTTGAGCTGTTGCCAAGAAGGAGCAGACCAGGAGCCAATGATAACACAGGCTCCTTACCCTGCCGCCACCACTGGTGGGCCACTGTATTGGGGAAATGGGGTCGCAGGCACACACAGGGCCTGTGAAAGACACACACAGAGATTAGGCCAGCTGAGTCAGACAGCCAGGGACATGAGCTGGGGCCATCCGTGCGGATCACGGGGGTGCGAGTGTGAAGAAGAGGTCAGCCTTTCTAGTCACGGGGTGAACCAATGGAAAAAGCCTTAATGAGATTTTCGATACACAAAGCAGACCAATAGCTTGTCCAAACAGATATACAGTAGGCTATGTGAAAAGGGGTTCTTAGTGTCATCACTAAAGTCACTCAGTGTGAGTTTATTTACACAGGGTGTCTTCCCTCCATGTGTTTCTTACCCTGTAGGTCAGTGGAATACTACATAAATGACGCCAACAAGAGAAAACAAAACAAAAAAACCCCACAAAAACTGCATTTTTTTTGCCATGCTTGCAAGTGCTCACTAATGTCCATTTCCAAAGTATAACAAGTCACTGGTAAATATGTTATTATGTTAAGAGATCCTGCTCTTATTATAAATAATTAGCACTTTTGTTAAGACTGAAAGAGGTCAGCACTAAGGTCCACATATATGACGAGAAGACTGCCCAGGTATCTATGCTCTCTCTTTCTGGGTCAGTATGTGGGGGCTCCCTAAGCACTGCCATATCCCTATTTCAAATGTGATAAACATTTTACACTTAATGCACTATAACCTCTTCCTCGTTCCAGGCCAATTATCATTAGCATAAAGATAAGCGCATTCATCCGAACATCCGGTGCTCATTTGAAGGAAATTAAGGTCATTTACTGCACAGCCAAGATGAATGTAGGCCAGTCCGACAGAATTTACCCAAATCCTTTAAGCCGCCATAACTATCAAATTGTCATGAGCAGGATTGCTTTCGCTCTAATATGAAACTTTGTATACAAATAGTTTGGTTGTCTCCTGAATGATTTTGATCATGTAATCATGTAAACTACCACAGGGCTTAGAAAATGTCAGTCAGTTACCCTTTGTAACAGTCTATTTCACAGGCTGTAGTGCTGTGGATCTCAATTACAGCACTATAATGACCTCTGGTGGCAGCAATGCATTGAATAGGCTTCTCAATCATCAAATCGAGAACACATCAACATAGTTCATCATTATATACATAATATCATACCACATTATATCATGACTTTTAACACAACATAATTTTGCTGTACTGTATGTGTGTCATTGAGGATTCTGAGGAAATCGGTTTAATGTCGGCCATCTTTTCATGTAGTAAGATAGTCAGTATCCTTAATGACACCAGTGGGGACTAGTAAATTCTATTATACTCATTTCCCTCCCAGTTGCATATTGAATTGCACATTCTGGACCTGGACAAACAACAGCAATAATATTCAAAGACTAATAATCCCATGTTGCTAAGGACACCACACTTTGCACAGATGCTGACACATGAGCCTTGCTACTCTGAATGGACTTCTTCTCTTTCCAGCCCACCACAATGCCTGACTTGGCAAGTGAACAGTGAGTATCAAGGCAAACTATCCGCCAGGCAGTGCTGCTTTAGTGGTGCTGTCTGAGAGATTTCCAGAGCTTTCCCATCATGCCACCTAAATGACTGTACCATGTTGTAGATGTCTGCCCTACTATGGGGAAGGACTGAGCATCTACTTTAGCTCCTGCAGATAATAGGAGGTACAATGCAGATTTGGCAAATACTCAAATGTGACTTCAGGCAGTAAAAGGCCACACTGCAGATTTATTTCAACCATTCACCAAACCATCTGATTCTGATCAACACACACAATCACTACGTATAATTATATTAAAGACTGCTGTGGAATGAACTGTTAACTTACCCAGAAAGCATCTCGAAGATGAGCACACCCAGAGCCCACCAATCTACTGCTTGTCCGTGACCTTTTCCCTGAATGACTTCTGGGGCCAAGTACTCTGGAGTACCACACAGAGTCCAGGTTCTACTTTAATAGGGAGAAAAGAAAATGTGCAATGTCACTGTTATGCACAGAGTTCCAACATTAACTTTTAGCCTAAGTCAACCTTTACCATTATACACATGCAATCACATATGCAATTCCCCATTACACATATGCAATCACATATCACTATTGGTGTTAATGTACTCATTTCAGACTATAAAAGGGGGAAATGCACACATATGTAGTATCACATGCAGAATGCATGTAAGTTGATGTCAGAGTTGCATTCCCTTGTGCTGACATTGTTCTATCATACACCTGCAAACGAACTGACCTCTTTTCTGTTTTCATGATATAGTTAATAGTTATAGTTTATTTACCAATAAACCACTGATTTACTACCTTGCTTTTCATCTAAAGATTGTGACGTCTAGAAATGATCAATTTGCAAAATTTCATGTTAAAGTGAGCATTAGAGGTGAAGTTAAGTAAGACAATAGACTGATGCAGTCATGATGGTACTGCTAATTTCCTTACTGGCTGGCAGATTTATTATTTTATTCAGGCCTACTGTACATCCACTGGGTGGCACTAGTGATGCACTAAACGCACTGTTCCATCGACTTGTTCTGTGTGTGACTCATTCCTCCCATCCATTAGCAGATTTTAGGACAGTGTGAACTGCATTAAATGGCAAAATAAACGATGGTGGTAAATCCTCATCTTCATCAGTGAAAGAAAATTACAGTTTATGATCAACTGATGATTCAACTACTTCAAAAATATATTGCATTTGTCATCACAGTTCCGTACAGTCTTCCATGACACCAGTAATGAAAGTGTTGGGTTGGGTCTCCCCACCATGAAAGACAGTTTTATTACTGGAAAATGACAATGTGCATTTTGAGGGGCTGTTTAACCAGTATAAAGCCAAAAGTCTGAGCTCACAGCCTAAACTCTAACACACTGTGAAATGTACAATCCAGTGCTGGGTATAACTTTAATTGTTCCCAGGTGATCACACATGTAAATTTTGAAAAACCTTGAAAATCCTTAATAAATCCTCATTTATATTAAATAAATGTTGATCTAGACACATTGTATTTTTTGTGCAAAGGCAATATGGATTGGACCTAAGATAAGTTATCTGTAGTGGAGATTTAACAGCCCATACCTGTCCACAAGTTTTTTGGCAAAGCCAAAGTCTGTAAGCTTGATGTGTCCTTCACAGTCCAGCAGTATATTCTCTGGCTTCAAGTCTCTGTATACAATGTCCTTGGCATGCATATACTCTATGGCACACACTATTTCTGCTGAGTAGAAGAGTCCAGTGGCGTTGTTGAACTTGCCCTTGCTGCGTAGATAGCTGAAAAGCTCTCCCCCGGGCATATACTCCATCAGCATGTAAAGGCAGCGGTCATCGTGATGGGTCCAATAACTAAGAGCAGAAATGCCTCCATTCACTCAATGTAGTTTCATAGTGCTATCACTCCTAAAATTAAAAGCATCATAGAAGTCACTTCTGTACAAACCTTACAACACCACAGCCTAGGCTAGAAGGATTTACACAGTATAATAAAATACACCAAGATCAAAACAGTCAACATTTTTTTTAGCAATATGCTCTATCAGCTGATTCTTTCCTTTGTTTGCAATCTCTCAAGTGGGACAACCATACCAGATGTCCAAGTGTTCTGTTCTGCTTACTCACTAATAAACCTTCAGTATGTTTACAAGGTGAAGAATTGGTGTGCATTGAAATGATGTGTGATTTTCAATCCCTCTGATTACTGTGGTCACTAATTGATTCGCTAACAAATAGTTATAGAAAGCCTGTTTTGTCTTTGCTTGCCAAAGCATTTATTGCAGGAAACATTTCCTTTATTGAACTATCGATAACCAAACAGAGGACTCACAGTCGGATGAGGAAGGGATGGTTCACCTCCATGAGAACTTCTTTTTCATTGTGGGCATGTTGTTCTTGTTTTAACCGTATCACATCTGCAATCTTCATGGACTTCAGTGCATAGTAACTATTTGTTCTCCTATCTCTGACAAGAACCACACGACCAAATGTGCCTGTCCCTACAGGCAAAAATAACAACAGCAGAAACACTGTCATAACTATACAAGAAGAATAAATATCTGGAATGAAAATAAATTACATATAATAATTACATATAATAAATCATAAAATACAACTACTTCATCAGGATTTACAGTTTATCCAATAGCTGTAAAGGCAATGTCGTCATTTGAGATATATTCATTATTGTAAGGAAACTACAATTCCTCAATTTGGGAAATATGACAAAGCAGCTGTTGTGAACACAGTACATATAGCCCCAAAACTGTCCCCTGCTTACCCTATCTCATTTTATCATAACAAAAAATAGGTTTACATTCTGGCACTACTCTGACACCAGTGGTCAGGAAATCACCCAAGCTATCAGCAGCAGCCACCCACTGTAGCATGAGAATGGGGTTAGCCCATAGAGAACTATCCCACAGCAATCTAATAATTATACAGCAAACAGTTGCCAGATATGTTTGCATTAGAAGCCTTATTTATTTATATTAAGAGCCCAAAGGAAGACTTAATTTCTACAAGGCTATAGTTTGAGATGCTTGTTGTTGCTGAACCCATGATTCGTCATATGCACCACAACGTTCTTTGCCAGGTAACTACAGAAAGGAGGTAGTTCCTCATAAGTAATTTTTGCAGTGCATAACGAGACACAGTCACACATTTTTCTAAGGATACAGTTTTTTTAAGAATACAGTGTGTTAGTTTAATGGTAAAATAGTGCACTTAACATTACGACCAATGTGTACAAAAATATATCTGTATCTAAATATATCTAAAAAGTCGCAAAAGCATCAATTCTATGAAGGTAAATACAGTAATGTTCAAAAGTTTTACGCAGGTGTGAAAAAATGCTGTCAACTAGGAATGCCTTCAAAAATGGAAGCGTTAATCATTTATGTTCATCAATTAATAAAATGCAGTGACCTAAATCAAATCAAGATTTGGTGTGACTACTTGGTGTGGTATACTTGCATAGAGTTTTTGAAGAACTTGGCTGGTAGCTTGCGCCAAACATCTTGCGCAAAACAGAACTAACCAACAGATCCTCTGTGGATGTAAGCTTCCTCACATATACAACCAATCTGGTCTAATTGTTTGATCTTAGACCTGACTATAATCCTGCAAAATCCCTGACTTTGTGTGTACCCCTGTGTGTGTAGACTTTGTGTGCCTAAACCTTATCTTGGACTAAGAAGGTAGGAACTGCATAAATAATGTCATGCTCACCTCACAACACTGCTCTACCACACACTCATCATACCAACAGTTCCCACATTTCAATACACTGCGGCGGTCATACCATGTACCGCTATGTGGTACATCTAGTTTCTACGGAGATATCACACTATGTAGCAGTTTTCTTTACTTTGTATGTAGCGTTATGATCCCATATTAGGGATCATTATTATTATTTTTTGGCTGAAGGTATTGGGATAAGCCAAAAATGACACAATATGCCTGCGACTTTCTGTTGCACAGGAGGGAAATAACTGTACTGTTCAGAAGACCAAAAAAAAGCTACATTGATAACACCATCCAGAGCGCTGAATAAGCTGGGTACATGTAGTAGACTGATGATGGATTAGTCAAATTTGGCAGTAAGTTGGAAAGTTTAAAGAATTGGTTACAGTGTTGGCAACTATTTCCAATGGAAAGTACTCCAAAGTGCTCCAAAAGTTGTTAAATGTTGGTAGATGACGTCACACATTAATTTGCATATCCGTGACGCCATTATGTGTGTTGGCTCATAGATCTACAGAACATCCACTTCCGTGCAACGATAGCGGATGATTCTACATACTGACATTTTGCAACATACAGTAATGTGCAAAAGTTTTAGGCAGGTGTGCAAAAAATGCTGTCAACGAAGAATTCCTTCAAAAATGGAAATGTTAATAATTTATGCTCATCAATGAACAAAATGCAGTCACTGAACAAAACAGAAACCTAAATCAAATCAATATTTGGTGTGACCACCAAAAATCTAATATAGGATTATAACGCTACATACAAAGTAAAGAAAACTGCTACATAGTGTGATATCTCTGTAGAAACTAGATGTACCGCATAGCGGTACATGGTATGACCGCCGCAGTGTATTGAAATGTGGAAACTGTTGGTATGATGAGTGTGTGGTAGAGCAGTGTTGTGAGGTGAGAATTTGTGTGGAAATGATTTCCTGGAAGTGGGCATGGATGTGGGATAGTGGCAACTCAAAATCCCAATTTTCGCATTTACCCTTATCACTAGGTGGCGCTATGCTTCAAGTGAGTGTTTATGGGCTGGGTCAATACACCTCTGTAACACCGACATACTAACACAAAATTGTTGCCTTGGGCAAAATTGTTAATAAGTTATTTAACAAAAACTGTTTTTTGACACCTAGCTTCGCCGGTAAACATCACCCCCTATGACGAAATGTCACAAAATTTAGTACACATGAATAGAAAGCTGTTTAGAGATGGCATATCAACTTTGACCAAATTTGAGCAATTAGAAGCCAAGATATGGACTTTTGAAGAATTTTAAGCTACGTGTTCATTGTTCATTGACATGTAACTTCAAAACGGTTTATCTTAAGATAAATCCTTTGATAACTTTGTGTCAGCATTGTCTGTAGATGGCATATACCAAATTTGGTGAGATTCACATGAACGGCCTATGACGAGTTCGTTCAGATTTGTTTTCGCAATATTAAAATTTCACGGAAATTGTTTTCAATGGAAATGGGCGTCGACCAGTCTTTTCAATGCGTGAGGGTCAATAGATTTCACGATAAAAAAAAAAAAATGTTGTAAACATTAGCATTCTCTAGATAATAGGCAAAATGACATTTTCTGCAGTTACAGCGCCCCCTACAGACCAAATATTATTTGGCATAATATTATTATTATATTGGCTCAAAATTCCAATTTTAGCATTTACCAATATCACTAGGTGGCGCTATGCTTCAAGTGAGCATTTATGGACTGGGTCGATACGTCTCTGTAACACCGACATATCACAAAAATATCATGTTGTTGGGTGAAACCTTCACTGAGTTGGCCTTAAATTGGCCTTAAATTACTTAGGTTGGCCTTAAATTACTTAGTTGGCCTTAAATTACTTAGTAATAGTTGTGTTTTGGGTGTAACATGCAATTAACCAATCAGAATTTATACTCTCATTCTCTTTAAAAGCCAGCCCCGCATTTTCCATGGCCTGTTGCTATTACGATGGTGGATTTACCTGGACGGCAGGAGCATTTTTCTGTGGAGGAGGCCGATCTGCTCGTGTGTGAGGTAAAAGCGTGTGAGCAATTAATCTTCGGAGGTGGAAAGAATCCTCCCAAACCTCTGCAGGTCAAGGAAGCATGGGAGGAAATATCTTTAATTGTGTCCTCCTTGTTTGGCAAGAAGAGAACTGCCGAACAGTACTGAAAGTGATACAACGATGTTAGAAGACAGGAAAAACATAAGCTTTCAAACCAAGCATAACATCAAAAACAAACGGCAGGTGGAGCTCCGTCAGACAGCGTGGAGCTAACGCCAGAAGAGGACATTGCCGGATCTACCCTCACCACCAAAAATGTTGAGGGATTCGAAGCGGTAGAAGTTTCACACCAGGGGCCTCATGTACAAAGCTTGTGTACGCACAAAAAAGCTCCGTACGCCACTTCTCACGCCAGAGTTCGGATGTACAGAGACTGACTTGACGTGAAAAAGTGCGGGCCTCCACGCAAACTTCATGGCTGGCGTACGCACGTTTCTAGTGCATTTGGTCAGTTGGCGGCACATAGAGGCAATGCAGAGCAATAACTTCAGGTGTACTTACCCACGAGTCATGATGTAATATTGCAATTTGCTGCCAGTTAAAGGTGGCTTTAAATGTCAGGATGCATGATTTGAAACGCACTTCAATCATGGGTTATTGTTTACACGCATAAGGCCGCGATCACACCAAACGCGGATTTAACAGTACGAGGCGGATTTTTTCTGTTGTTTATCAATGAACATGAGCGTATTCCGCGCTTATTATCAGCACAAGGCGGAAAGCGGATTTTCCACCTGTCCGCCCCGAGCGGATTGAGTAGAAAAAAGTTCAACTCAAGGCGGAGAATCCGCTTCTCACCACGGGCGGATGTCCAGATGTTCTGTGACGACACCGTTTTCAACATTCTACTTTGTCCATTGTCATCATGGTGGTGGTCATCATGGAGAAGCTGGTACTTGCCATTACGGGGTACCCTGAGCTGTACGATTTCTCCCACAAAAACTATCAAAACAAACATTTGAAACAAGCTGCCTGGAGCCGTGTCAGTTTCGCCGTTGACAGATCTGGTAAGTTGTTATTGATTTTCACCAACCTGCATTGACAAAGTCATCCTATCTGGTTGTAATGTTAACATAGGGCCTAATAGTTATTATTCACTAACTATTGCTGTCGTTAAGCCGAATTTAAGTTATAACTGCCTACTGTGTAGTATATGATACACGATGTTATGTACTGAAATCAAGAAATTGGTATGATGTAACATTAACGTTAACATTACCTGACATAGCAACCGTATATAATAACGGTCAAAATACTGTAGCTGTCACTGTCGCGAGCATGGGATGTGTTACTAATAGGCCTAATATCTGCTACTGTGTTGCCAGTTAAAGAATGCCAGAAGAAATGGAAATACCTAAGAGATGAGTACCTCAAACAGAGGAGAATGGATAAGGAAAGGGGCAGAAAGTGGCATGAGGAAGAGGTTGAAATACATGGGCATTCTGTCCTTTTTGGAGCCCTATGTAAAGGAGAGGGAGACCTCATCAAATTTAGAATTTGAGGAGGATAGCAACACCATGACCCCGGAGCTCATCCTGAGCCGGACAGTGTCAGACATTGAGGTGAGCATATTGTATTGAAGGACTTTAAATTTGGTAATTGTAGTATTTCTAGTCCATGGGTGGCAAAATCTAGCTATGGTTTTTGTAACCCTTCATGTCTGAAAGAAGTGTGTAGCCTTTTCTAAGTGGCAGCTTAGTTGTATTTTTTACTGGCTTTCATACCCATATATACCCACACAGTACATCTCATAATACTTATATTCCTTACCAAATAATGTTGGATACTTATTCATGTCTGTGTTTTGTTTCTGCACTTACTGCTGTTTCAGGAGGAAGACCTATCAGCACCAGCCGCCTCTCCTTCCCCTGACTCAGAACCACCATCACCATCACCATCACCACAACCAGGCGAGAGTGCACCCCAGTGCACAATCAAAAGGCCTGGGAAACTCCGCAAGAGACAACCTGACCAGCAGCCACTGTCCGAATACCAAAAAAGACTCCTTGCGGCAGTGGACCGTTGATGAGGATGAACACTTTTTCCTGGGGTTAGTTCCCCAACTCAAGAGCCTCCCCCCAATTAAGCGAGCAGCTACAAAAATGAAAATCATGCAACTCATGTTTGAGGCAGAGTGTGGTGATCAGTGTTAATATTATTATCACCAAACTCTGCCTTAAACATGAATTGCATGATTTTTATAGTCTATATTTATATTTATACTTTATTTGCACACACACACACCCAACTGTGTATATCATACAATTTCCAAAAAGTTTAATTAAATAGAAAAATGTGCCTTACATGCCTGTTTTTTTTTCTCTTTGTAATATTACTTGCACATGTACAGAATGTGCAGTATGTACAGATTAGATACAGTATAAATTAAATGCAGTCATATTTACATATAATATATACAGATATCTTATTTTACATAAGGGGTAAATATACAGCTGTTATACATAGCCAATATACGGAATATACAGAATCACTGATTTAACTTTCGTTCTGGACATTCTGCCAGCTTGCTCGTCCAATAGGGGAGGAGAAATATGATGTAAATCTGTCCCTTACTGCCAGAGCTTCTTGGGAAGCTCTGTTGCTGCCCACCTGACCTACACACTGCATCCCAAGTGAGGATTCTGGAGGCATGAAGGAAAGGGTGCTTGGGTCCTCTTCCTCAGAGTGCCCACATATATAATTATGCAGTATGCATGTCGCTTTCACAATCTTTTCAGCAGTCTCCGGTGGTACTCCCAGGCTTCTCCTGTACACTCTCCACTGTGAGGCGAGAATGCCAAAGGCACACTCCACCATCCTCCGGGCTGTGGACAGGCGGTAATTGAAGACCCTTTGTTCTGGGGCCAAATTGAGCCCAGGGTATGGCCTCATAATGTTTGTGCAAAGAGGAAATGCCTCATCCGCCACAAAAACATAAGGCATGGCCCTGTCAGTCCCAGGGAGTGGTTTGTCTGATGGCAATACCAGGGTGTTATTGCGGAGGGCCTGGCCAAACGCTGATAAAGAGAGCGTCCCACCATCGCTGCTCTTTCCATAGGCTCCCACATCAACCATCAAAAAACGATACCTGGCAAACACCATAGCCAAGAGCACTATTGAGTAGGAGCCTTTGTAATTGTAGTACATGGACCCACTGTTTGCTGGTGCCTGAATGACAACGTGTTTGCCATCTATGGCCCCAACACAATTTGGAAACCCGCAAATCATTGCAAAGTCCTCAGCAATGGCTCTCCACTTCTCACCTTTTGGAAAAGGCATGTAATCCTGAACCAGACAGGACCACAGTGCCTCACACACTTCTTGGACAATGCCGACAACTGTTGAAAATCCTACCCTATAGCTGAAAGCTATACTTCTGTAGGAATCTCCCGTTGCCAAGTATCTGAAATGACAAAGGAGTCATGAGACAAGGACCAATAGAGACTTCATAGTAGTAGTAGCCTACTATTGTATCGCTTATTATATTGCTTAATATGAATTAGGCCTGTATTCTTTTCTATGAATTACATAATATATCATTAGTAAAAATAAAAAAAAATAGTCTAAGAATACTGCAATGTGTGTTTTCATAAGTAATTTCATTTGTGTATGCATGTGTGTGTACAGTGACATTAGTCTGTGTGAGACGAGTCTAATATCTGATACTGCTGTCATTGCAAATTGACTGTGCGAAAATGATTATGCTTATGGGACAATAAAGACTATTACCTTAATAAATACTTAACCATAGTAAAGTTAGTACATGGTACAGAATGTGATTTACCTTTAGCTATGGGACAAGGCCTGACAACAGATGACAAGGCTACAGCTGACATGTTTTAACTTGCCTTATACAAATACTCAGCCGTTCTGCAGGCCCAATTGAATCCCTGTAGTTGGTATCCTGTTTTGTGATTGTTGGCCCCACGATTGATAGGAGGTTGTCAAAATCCTGTCTACTCATCCTGAAATACGCTTTGAAACGGCCATCGTCTAGTCGAAGCTCTTGGACGAGGAGGTGGTACTCTCCATGGCGTTTTCTCTCTTTGAGAATATCGTGTACCCAAACGGATCTGTTCTCCTGCCTATTAGATTCACGGTCGAACTCGATGAGGGCTAGAGCGAGAGCTCGTCTTCTATCCATTTTGCAGAGCTGAATTTGCAAAGCTTTTTGTGTATCTTTTCACAACACTCAAAAACACAACACTGTACATCAAGTTACGAGTGACAGCTCAGCTGTTACAATGTTGCCTGGTTACTGCTAAAGATTCTACTGATAGCATTCGAACGAACGTGGCGGACTTTTTAAAAATCCGCGTTCGGTCTGATCACTACCAAAAAATCAGCTGGACGCGCAAAGCGGATTATAAGCAGAAATCCGCGTTCGGTGGGATCGCGGCCTAATGTGACACTGTTGGGTTAACTTGAACAGATTCATAAAATTATAATAGCTATATTGGAATCAAGAAAATCGGAAGCCCCACTTTTGTCCAGGCAAGTTGTTTAGTTTTGGTGCCGATTCCAGTGGAAACGTGAACCAAACAAGATTTTGTGTCTGACCTCCACCTCCGAAATCAGCACCTCCACCTCCCATGCCGAAAAGTTTTTTTTCCTTCCTTTCTCCATATCCATTCTCTCAACGGGGGCACTACTACAGGCCTATTTATACTAATTAGCATATTCAATGTGGAGTACTTGAGGGAGGAGACAAGGCGGAGAGTCGGGCTCGTGCATGTGTGCTGAATTTCACGGTCATTGGGATGTACAAAGAGAATGTGCGTGGAAACCTGCTTACACACAGATGGATACATCTAGATTTTTTTGTGCGTACGCATCTTTCCAGATTTTTCGTGTACGCACAAAATCAGTATGAAATCCACGCAAGTGTTACATGTAGTACATGAGGCCCCAGCAAACTAGACCAGGAAAGTCGGTGCCCTGTGTGTACCTTGGCCATGGCTATTCTACTCAAAGTCTGCCAATGCTGTTTTCTGTTTCTGCTGTAAACTGTTTGGTAGTGACAAGGGAGTCTTCATTACTGGCTTTTCGAACTGGGTCAAGTTATCAACGAGATTGGCCAAACATGAGAGTTACCGTTCTCATCCGGAGAATTTCTCAAAGTGAAAACTTTTGAATTCGCTTTGGCCTCTGGTACAATGATTCATAGCTACCAGCAAGCAGAGCTGGAGAGTGAGCAGTAGCGTTTTTTGATACGGGCGAGCAGGGCAGCCTCCCGGGGCAGCATTTCGTGAGGGGCACCAGTGGCGTCACGAGCGCTTGAAAAAAAAAGATATTATCTTAAAACAATTCTATTATCTATCATTTTGCTGTGTAGGCAATTGCCAAATTGGTGCCTCCTCTGGTTGCAGGGGTCCCTGCCTGCTGAGAAGGCCCAGTGCACAGATGCTGTGTGAGAAGGGAAAAGGGGAGGGGGCGCGGGGGACAGTTCACCTCTTTTCTAATCCTCTCCTCCTCCATTCTCTTCACCGTTTGTCCCAGAAGGCTAACAATGGAAGTGGTAGGTGCCCTTAGACGAAGCATGAAGATTACGCTATTATTAAACCATTAAAACAGCTCGAAGAAACTCCACACTCCATCAGTAGCACAACAAAGGCTACAACATGCAAAACGAGGCACTGAGAACTTTGTAAATGTACACAACATTTATTAATAAAACAGTTTTGACAGGCAGTACATTGCTGTAGTTTCTCGTTGCCACCATGACAAAAGTCCGCACGAGTCGATTGACGAACACGAACCAGCAGGAAGAATAGGAGGAGAGGTAGTACAATCAACTTGTTTGGACTTTCATCATGGCGGCGACGAGAAACAACTGCGAACTACTGCATGTAAGAACAGTTTTTTAAATAAACGTTGTGTACATTTACAAAGTTCTCAGTGCCTTTTTTTGAATGAAAGGGTCTTTGTTGTACTACCGATGGAGTGTGGAGTTTCGTCAAGCTGTTTTAATGGTTTAATAATAGCGTAATCTTCATGCTTCGTCTAAGGGCACCTACCACTTCCATTGTTAGCCTTCTGTGACAAATTGTAAAGAATAGTTAAGTTCTGAATGCAACGGGCCAACTCAATTTTGCTCCTCAGCAAACATACCAACTCGGTATGTTGTTTTATGCTATGCTTCAAGTGAGTGTTTATGGGCTGGGTCAATACGTCACTGTAACACCGACATATCACAAAAATGTCATGTTGTTGGTTGAAACGTTCATTGAGTTATTCAGCAAAAACTTTTGCCGGTCTCCCCCTGTTTGACGGACACTGGCACAGTGGGGCCTTTGGGGGCCAAAAGGCGTTATTCGCTCACAAACTTCTAGGGCTACATGCCTACAAACATTCATGTCCCCCCTAGTTTCAGTGTCCCGGGAATCGCTGATGAAAAATCGGTGAAAAAATAAATAAATTAAAAAAAAAAAAAAAAAGGATAACATTTCGCGGCAACTCCAATATGACTGCTTTCGCTAGCTTCGCTAGTGGTGGTCATAATAATATCTTCCCAGTTACGCCAGAATTCAGTGATATTTTGTTAGGCTTAGGATAACACAAGAACGACGGGACGAACGAGAGAGGAGGCAGAGTCTGTATAAGTCCAATGATCAATGGGTGAATGACCAAACCCATTAAAACAATTAAAATGAATAATGAATTATTCAACATTCAAGGAAGAGTAAATATAACAACTTCATTACAAATAGTGTTAACAACTACTATTAAGTTATTGTTGTAATTTCTGTAAGAGAAACTGGAGTGTATGTACAGGAATAGAATGTGTGTGTGGCATACTGAAGACTCAGCAGAGAAACTCCTGACAGAAGAACCATTACCTATGTGTTTGTTATGTTGGGAGTCACCCTTGTAAGGTTAACAAGTTGTAAGCTCACTGTTTGAACACTAGTTAATATGATACTGATGTGTTTAGTTTAAAAGGAGACAGTATAGGACTGATGGTTAGGATGGCTAGGAGAAGCGTATATCTGTGGGTCAGCTATCCTATCGGTGGACGCAAATAAAGACCTGTGAACAGTAAACCTCCTCCTGACTATTTCTCTGAGAAAACAACATTATCTAACATATCGCTGGATTACATTCTTTTGTTTGCTCACGGTTGCTATGCTTTATAGGCACTCATTGGATAAAATGTATGAGAACGTTTCAGACTCAATAAGGATAACAACATACGATTGGTTGGTGGTCTTCACTGCCACTGAATGAGCTCACAGACTGCTGTGCTGATTTTAGAAGGAATGACCGACCATGGGAAGCAGCGAACTACGTAGTTTGCCTCGTTCCTCCCCCGAGTCAGTTAAAGTCCACTGTACGATCAATGGATGAATGACCAAACCCATCTTAAAATAGATTAAAATGAACAATGCTTTATTCAACATTTATGGCACAAAGTAAATATAACTTTATTACAAACTGTATTAACAACTACTGTTCTACTGTTCTATTCTTTTGTTTACTCATGAAAACAGTTGCTATGCTTTATAGGCTCTCATTGGATAATATGCATGAGAACGTCTCAGACTCAATAAAGACAACACACCAGCTTCACTGCTGCCACTGACAGACTACACAGACTGCTGTGCTGATTCTCGAAGGAACGACCGGGAACGAAAGGAACGACTGGGAACGAGAGCGGCGAACTAGTTCACGACGTTCCTCCCCAGGAACTGTTCAAAAAAACCAATTCGTTCGTGAACGACACATCACTAATCTCAGTGTTCAGTTCCACTTCATGTACTCAGCCTTTTCAGCGCTGTGGAGTACAGCTGTGAATGGCATTTGTGATGTAGCTTGTTTTCAGGATTCTGATGTAAAGAGTATAGTAATTTCTCTCCGGTGCTACAGAAAGTTGAAAACCTAGCAGGAAGAACAATTAACCCCCACAACAACCACACCAGGTGACCACCAGTGAATGGGAGGAACTGCTGGTGAAGCTCTTGTGTAACCAATGGTTAACCGTTTCAGTTTTGAACATCCTAAGAAAGAATGTGTTCTACAACAATGCAAGATTCTACATAAGGGATAATGGACGACGCGGTGTTCGAATATCAGAAAGTAGGACTGGGTTAAAAAAATCAATTCAGGATTCAATATCGATTCTCGTTCGAAAAATATGATATCGATTCAAAAATTCGCAGATCAATCATTTCCTTTTTGGCACTACTTTTCGCGAAGGCGCAAATAGAGCTATCTAAAAAAACGTGAGAGCGCGCGAGACAGAAGGAGTGCAAGCCATGGCTGAAGCTGCATCTTTAAAATCACTGCCTGGCCTAAAGGCTGATGTGTGGCAACACTTTGAGTTCAAAAGTTACGAGGACAGAGAGGAACTGGACAAAACCAAAGCAATCTGCAAACTGTGCCAAATCGAGGTAAAATACAGTGGAAATACCACAAATCTCCGAAACCATTTATACAGACACCACCCTGACATGGCTTTAGCTAAAACGTCAGGGGCTAATCAAACCGCACTGGAGAAAGCATTTGGAGTTAAGTTGCCTTCTAATTCTGCTCGTGCCTTAAGCATTACTGAGGCAGTTGGTATCTTTATTAGCAAAGACATTCGCCCATACAGTGTTGTGGAAAATGCTGGCTTCCGACTACTCATGAAGAGACTGGAACCGCGCTATGTCCTGCCTACTCGCAAACATTTAAGTGAAACTGTTATTCCAAAGGGGAACTTCGCAAATTCTCTTAAATCTGCCACGAGGGTTGCATTGACATGTGATTGTTGAACATCGAGAAATACTGTGTCATACTTGACCATCACGTCTCATCAAATTGACGATGAATGGAAGCTAGTGTCTAACGTGCTGCAGACGACAGCAGTTGATATGAGCCACACCGCTAGCAATCTTGCTGAACTGCTCACCGAAACCATACAGGAGTGGGAAATATCTGACAAAGACCCCGCAATTGTTACGGATAATGCCGCGAACATCGTCAGGGCTGTACAACTGATGGGCCATTTTCATATGGGGAGTACATCAGCAAGCCACACATTAGAACAGAAGCAAAAACGTATTCAGTTGCCACAACATAAGCTTGTGGTGGACGTCATTACTCAATGGAACAACTCCCTAGACATGCTGGAGCGGTTCCTGGAACATCAACCAGCGATCTCTGCAGCTCTGCCGTCATCTGATGTCCGCAGAAAGGAAAGTGACATCTGCACCTTGACAGAGACTGACATAACCACAGCAGAGAACGTGGTGAAATGTCTAGGGCCAATGAAGACAGCCACCTTAGCTATCTCTAAAGACGCTTCTCCAACTTTATCCATGATTGCACCACTGCCGTCCCAGCTGTTGATTCAGGTGAGATATACTGCTGAAGACTCTTCTGTGATCAAGGAGCTCAAAACAGCAATTTACAACAACTTGAATTCAAGGTATGTTCATTTAACAAATTGTACGTAGCACTGAGTTGCAATAGCCGCATTTACATTGCGGACCCGACCTGGGCTGGGCCTTTAGGGGGCACCCTCGGTGCTTGTAGCCCCAGGGCACTAGCCCCATGCACTGAGAGCCGTTGTGTCCACACTGCCCAGCTACTAGCCCCTCTAGGTTACGCCCTTGTTTGCAAAAACGTCACTGATACAGCCCATTTTCAAGCAGGATAGGCGGGCAATTCAGTAGCAGTAGTAGAAGAAAGTAGAAGACGATTATATCAGACCAGCGACTACTGCCGATACCTCTGACTGCAATTACTTCTTTGGAGGATAATAGACGCCATGGAACCTCTGCTGGTGCAGATCGTTCTCCATGTTGTTCATGTTCCAATATATTTCTATATATTACTATAGGCTATAAAGCAAAAATACACCGTCCTTATGTTTTAATGGAACAAGACCGACGGCCACGGAACGTCAAATGCTTGTTACGTCAAATGATCGTTCTCCATGTTGTTCATGTTCCAATATATTTCTATATATTACTATAGGCTATAAAGCAAAAATACACCGTCCTTATGTTTTAATGGAACAAGACCGACGGCCACGGAACGTCAAATGCTTGTTAGGGAACGCATCTCACATTCTCATATTTCCACACAGTGCTGCCAACGAAACGTAGCCAAATGACACAATTTACTGCTACTTTTAGGGTATAACAATAACAGAAACAGATCATTTTAATACTAATTAGATCAACAAATTGCAATTTTTATCAGCCAACTAGGTCATCTATATTGCACTACTTTTGTTTACCAATGGCAACGGTTGCTAAAGGAAGAAAAGTCTTGTGTTAAACCAACGGTACCACTACCTTCAGCCCAAACAGTCGGAAATAGCAAATATATATGAATTTCATAAAAAACCAAGTGATTTTGACCTGTTGGCTTGACACACGTTTAGAACAGTTAACTCCGAAGTCACCGCGGAGAACCACGTTACGATGCACAAGACATGTAAACAACATGTAAAGGAGAGACACTGGAAAGTTGTGATTTTATGTCAGCAGCTGCACACTTCAGCACTGCGAAACTGCATTAAAAGTAGCCTAAAATGACACTAGGCAATGTTATAGGCCTAGTCATTTGTTTGTTCCAATTAATTTGACAAGGAGTCATTTAATTCACAGCATCACGGTGGGCAATTGAAATGTTACCAGCCAAATACGAGACATACAGAAAATGTAAAATTAAGCTTGCTTGAGTAAAAGCAATTCAGATTTATTTTATGTGGGGAAGAGGGATTGGTATGTTATACCATGTCTTTTTAGACATTGTTTTTTTAATGCTTCTCACGAATTTGCCGGGTTGTTGTTCACTGAATGTCCAACTTGCTGTGCCGCTTCATGACTTACTCGTTTCTGCAAACCTCGTCGTTTTTGTTTTTTTGGATTCATGTCGTCTTCTGCCCAGACCACGAGGAGAGCACGGATATCTTCAGCTGACCAGAACTGGCGATCCATCTTTTTCATATTTTTCAGTAACGACGGTAATACAGGTGCAGATAATACTCTGCCATCTTTGCTTTTTTTGCTTCCAAATGTTGACGCGACCCCTACCTTGACATCGCCTCTAGACCCGCTGTAGCCCCTGTAGGACCATCGTCCCCGCTATTGTCCTTAAACAAATACACTTCTCTCTGGCATGTCAATGATTGATTTGACAATTTCTTACTCAGAACAACCATTTCACCTCTGTAATTTTATACTGTACAATTAAATAAAAGTGTTTGTGTTTGCATGACTGTCTGTTCCATCCATGTATGCATTTACTGTAGCCCTACCTTGGTATACACAATGCATGCATGATATTTATTCCTGTATTTAGATATAAAGCCCTGAAGGACAACCTGTGTGTAGCATCATCACTGGATCCACTTCAAGACTCTACCATTCCTGTCTGATGAGGCACGTGATGCTGTATTTCTCAAGCTGACTTCTGAAGCTGCTTGTCTGAATGAATCGACTAATGTAAGTATATACTTGCACATTACAATATTGTGAATGAACTGTTTTATTGTGTTGGAAAAGCAAATCAAATTAATTTATGTGAATTTTCGTTTTATTTTCTAATATTTTTCTACATCAGCAACAATCTGAGGAAACTATACCTGCACAGCAAGAAGACACTTCCCATTGTTCAGCTGATGTAGCTGTGCCTGCGCCAACTCAACCAAAAAGGCCAAAGGACTCATCTGCTCTGATGGCTTTACTGGTGTCAGCTTACACACCAAAAACTTCAACACTAAGGAAAACTCCTACTGAAAATGCTCGAGATGAGGTCACCAGATGTAGGGAAGTGACATCTATTCCTCTTTCTCAAAATCCACTGATGTGGTGGAAGGTGCATGCAGGGGAGTTTCCTCTTCTGGCAGACCTAGCAAAGCGGTACCTTTGCGTACTTGGGACTAGTGTACCATCTGAGCGATTGTTTTCAACTGCTGGTGATATTGTGACTGCCCAACGGAGCTGCCTCACTTCACAGCACGTAGACCAGCTCCTTTTCCTCCAAAAAAAATTCTTAATTCCTGATGACTAAGATGGACTTATCAGTCAAGCATATTTTCTTACACTTGTTACACTGTGGGTTGCTAAGCTACTCTTGTAGGTTTTTTTTCTTTGACCAGTTGTGAAGATGTGTAGCCGTTTGTAGGGCATCACACCAATTGTGTTTATTGTTGTTTTACTCCTGCGAGGTGTTTGTTATTCAAGCAATACAAGACTACTTACTGTGTCATGGATTTGAAATTTAAATAAAACCTGGAGCTTTTTTTCATTCCTAAATTCTTTAAATCTTCGACTCTCTCTCTCTCTCTGTCCGTCTTACACATACAGACATACACACATATGGGACAGTTTCTGCCAACAGTTATTCATGTACAGAAGTAATTTCAATTTAAATTGACAACCCAGTACTATGATGTTGGATTAGATAAATTGTACTAAATAACTGCTTATTGGAAAAGTTTACTACAAAAAAGTCTACAGAATATTGTAGTACAGTCCAGTCATTAACATAGGGATATACTCCACTGAAGTCATTTTATAACCAAGCAAAACTAGTAGGGACAAAGAAATCTCTAAATAAATCGATATCGGATTGAGAATCGAATCGGATTGTGACCTTCTCAATCAGATTTGGATCGATTCAGGAAATCTGGCCCCAGCCCTATCAGAAAGCTAATGCACGTTTGAGGTGGTAATGCGCCCACGACGCAAAGCGTTACACATCGAACTGCATTAACTTTCTGATATCCGAACACCGTGAAGTCCATTATCCCGCTTATACCACGGTTACCACACTTGTCTGATGTTAATTTAACTTGTGTCACACTTGTCTGATGTAATTACTTCCACGTTTTAATCGCTAAAACAAACTCATTTGTAGAACTACTTCCATCCGCCACAAGATGTATCTTTTCAGAACTTACTTCATAGGTGTGCGTAAATAGAAAGTTAATAACCGTTCGAAAGGAGGCATCACAATGTGAAATTGAAGGAAGCCGTGGTATAAAACTCCATATTTTACATACTATAAAGACCAAACCTTAACACATCACTCTCCTGACATCCCCTCACACCAGAGTGGCAGTATCTTAAAGGTTAAGGCATGCCATAAGAAGCAACATAACTAAAGCCAGCATCTATGCCACAGTATGTATTGGAGGAAAGCAAATCACAGCAGACTCATAGCTTTGAGTGTCAAGAATGTCTTGAGACTGTGTGAATGACAGGACTGATGTAATGCTCATATGCAGATTACAACCATAAGCCCATAGCCTTAGTGTGGAGACAGGAGCAGCAGTTCACAGGCTTAGCAAAGCAGCAAAAGTGACATAGGCTTTCCCTCCTCTGTGGCAAAGAAAGGATCCTGCGTGTTGGCATTCAGGTGACTTCTCAGGTAGCGGACCACAGAAGTGAGAGGACAAAAAAAGAGTAAGATTCAGAATAAGGATGAATGTTCCCGTTTGAGTGATTCAAGAACATAGAGAAGTGATGAGGCTTATTGTTACATCAGCATATAGTGAAATCATAAGATCGATCAAGAACTGTAGTGCAGTGCAGTGAATTCACCCCCTCTAAGGAAACCATAAAAGCAGTGATCAGCCCTTTCTAAAAATAAAAATGTGTATATGCACCAAGCACATTTCCCTCAAGTGAGTGATCATATCCTAAGCAGTGGGAGGGTGAAACCAAGATGATTATCTTTGCCTTGGGGTTCCTCTTTAAAGCCGTTTAGCAGGACATGACAGATGGGTTTTAATAGGAGCAAGCTGATACTGAACTGGTTCAACAGTGCAAGTGAACTGTATGCCTGCATTGGCAATTCAAACAATGGCCACAGACAAGTAATATTATAGGCAAAACACACTAAAACAGTACAGCACAGAGAAGGTTGGTGCTGAATCATGACTTAATGTAGCTTGGACAGCCCAGACAGCTGAAGTGGGCAACAGATAGCATGTAGTTTGGAGGGTCGAATTTAATCTGCATGTTTTGATTAAACGGAGGGCAGGTCAGGCTAGATGGCTAGATTTGACAAAAAGTTATCAAAGGATTTATCTTGAGATAAACCGTTTCGAAGTTACACATCAATGAACATTCAACACGTAGCTTAAATTCTTCAAAAGTCCATATGTTGGTATTTAATTGCTGAAATTTGGCCAAAGCTGACATGCCATCTCTAAACAGCTTTCTTTTCATGTGTACTAAATTTTGTGACATTTCGTCATAGGGGGGCGATATTTATCGCCGAAGCTAGGTGTTGAAAAGCAGTTTTTGTTAAATAACTCGGCAACAATTTTGCCCAAGACAACGATTTTGTGTTAGTATGCTGGTGTTACAGAGGCGTATCGACCCAGCCCATGAACACTCACTTGAAGCATAGCGCCACCTAGTGATATGGGTAAATGCAAAAATTGGACCGAGAAGGAGGGAACTGCACAAAATAAGTCATGGACGATCAGCACAAAGACCTCTAAAACCACAGCACGTGCCATACAATTTGGTCCATAGGGGGCACTGTAATTGTACAAAATCTCATTTTGCCTATTGCTTGCCTTCACAAATCACTCCTACACACTACACAAACACACACAATGTCATTCATTTAAAACCCACATCCATGCCCACTTCCAGGAAATCATTTCCACCTCAGGCCGCCTCAGGGGAGGGTGTACAGTGAATAAAGGCCCGAAACACCCGTGGATCCTGAGGTACACTGCTGAGGATGTGTCCCACATAGTGTATGGATAATTGTAATGGCTGTAGTTAGGAAAGCCTGAAGTGTGGTACAATGGGTGCTCTCCCCACATGTGCAAGTGTCTTGTATTTTTATGTATTTATCTAGGAAATGTTGGAGGAAACGGCAAAGGCTTGCCAGTGGTCCTGGATGAGATGCATGTTGTTGGCATGGTGAAAGCCATGGGGGAAAGCGATAGGTAGGTGCTGCTGAGTGGATCATGTAAACGGCCCCAGCAGCCCCAGTCACTGTAATGGTAGCCGGCTGGTTCAGGTTAACCCTTGTTGAGCATCTGTCTGTACGGCTCCAGTTGGCCTCAGCTGCTCTGTCCTGTACAGCTCACATGAGGTTGCGTGAATAGCTGTAGTCAGCGGCCAGTTGTGCGTGTTACACCTGGGAGTAGGGACTAACAGCCTGAACTATTTACTTGATTATAGATAGTGTAGGGGTAGGTGTAATAGCTATAGTTTCTCCCTAAGGTGCTCTTCCTACATGCACAAGTACTTTGTGTTCTTTGTAAACTGTGGTCTAGCATAGCTAGTGACTGCTGTGAACAGGGCAGCTGACAACAAGGGAAAGACTTTGTGACAGACTGGAAAGACAGCTGACAGGAGGGAATAGACCCCACTGGAGCTTATATGGGTTAGCTCCCCAGATAAGCAGTGGCAAGTTCATTGAACTGAGCCATGTCCACATTTTGCTACATCTAATACAAGAGATATACCCCTAGAGTCAGCGAGAGCAGGGATGGAAGATGACTCACAGGCAGGATTCACGGCTTTAGACACTGGAACGGAAATGACTATGAGAAGGTCGAGCGAATTAAGGGAGGATGGGGAGGTGGGGTTATCCGGTAGAATTGAAAGGGAAGAAGAAAGTAGTGAAAGAGTAATGAGAGAACAATTAGAAAAGAAAGTACAGGTTTGTTCCTGTGGCTGGCAGAAGATTACAACAGTGAGAGGCCTTAAAATCCATCAGGGGAAGAAGGGGTGTGGAGGAAAAGTGGGACAGGGGAACCGCATTGAGCAGTACTTTCTAAGAAGTCTGCGGAGTAAGTCGGCTGAAGTCCAGCGGCAGGTAGAAAACCACAGTTCGCAGGATATCAGAAACCCAGTCTTGGAAGAGAGGGAGGAGGTCAGAGGGACTGAGGGAGAAGGAGAGCCTAGCCAGTCAAAAAGGGAGAAAGCCTGGGAGCAGAAAGCTAGGGTTAGTTGGCCACAGGCGAAAGATAAGATGACTTGGGAGTCCGTAGACAGAGACTTGGCAATGGTGTTAGAAGGATTAAAAGGGACAGCCATGGCAAAGTTGGAAAGGATGGGGGAAGTGATCTATAGTTATGGCTTACATAGGTTTGGAAGTAGTGATAGAAGGAAAAGGGAGCCAGCACAACATTGTCAGTCGAGACGCCAGAAAGACATTCGTGAATTGGTGTTAAGAAGGAGGCAGCTAAGAAAACAGTGGAAAAGGGCCACAATTGAGGAGAAAGAAGGTATAGATGCCCTGCAGGAAGAGTTACGATGTAGGTTAGCAACTCTTAGGAGAGCTGAGAATCTTAGAAGGAAGAGAAAAGAGAAGGAGCGGGTAAGAACACTGTTTTATAAGGACCCCTTTAAGTTTGTGAAAGGGTTGTTTAACCAGGAAAAGGAGGGATATTGAGAACCTCAAAAGAGGAAGTAGAGGAGTACTTGAGGAAAACTCATTCAGATCCAGGGAGGGAGGGAGGATTAGGTTTTCCGCCTGACATGCCACCTTTGGGGGAGATAGAAAGTCAGATGGATGTTGTGCCACCTAGGTGGAAAGAGGTAGAGGCTGTGGTGAGAAAAGCTAAGGCTTCATCAGCTCCAGGGCCTAATGGGGTGCCATATCGGGTATATAAGAATGCTCCAGGGGTTCTTAGGTTTCTGTGGAAGTTGTTTAAGGTTGTGTGGCATAAGCAGAGCATTCCAACAGCATGGTGCAGGGCATGGGGTGTGTTGATTCCAAAAGAAAAAGAGTCTGTTAGAATAGACCAGTTTAGAATGATCTCTTTGCTTAATGTGGAGGGGAAAATCTTCTTCAGTATAGTGGCTAAGAGACTTGTGCAGTATTTGGAAAAGAATGGGTTAATTGACACAACAGTGCAGAAGGCAGGAATCCCAGGTTTTGCTGGATGCATTGAGCACACTAGTGTAATTTGGCACCAAATTCAGACAGCAAAGCAAGAGGGTAGGGAGCTTCATGTAGTTTTTTTGGACCTAGCTAATGCCTTTGGCTCGGTGCCGCATAGTCTGATTTGGAGTGCTTGTGAATACTTTAGAGTGCCAGTTGAGATTGTGAATATAATGAAGGAATACTTTAAAGATATTAGATTGTGTATAGGTACAGGGGAGTTTGTATCAGACTGGCAGAAGCTAGAAGTAGGCATTATGGCGGGGTGTACGATCTCACCACTTGCTTTTACAATGGCAATGGAAATGGTAATAAGAGCTTCTAAGTGGGTGGTGGGAGGGGAAAGGCGTCGGGAGGGACTGCGTCTCCCGCCAATAAGAGCTTTCATGGATGACATGACTCTGTTAACAACAACGGTGCCATGTACAAAAAGGTTGTTAGAAAGGATAAATACAAATCTCAGGTGGGCGAGGATGAGGATAAAGCCTAGTAAGTCAAGGAGTATCTCAGTCACCAAGGGAAAAGTGGTAGAGCAGAAATTCACGGTGGAAGGTGAGGAAATCCCATCCATCAGGGTGAGACCAGTGAAAAGCCTGGGGAGGTGGTATAATGCAGACCTGAGTGATCGAGAGCAGGTAGAGCAGCTTAGAAAAGACGTGGTGGAGGGATTGGAAAAAATTGACAGGTCAGGGCTACCAGGAAAGCTGAAATTGTGGTGCATGCAATTTAGACTGTTCCCTAGAGTAATGTGGCCCATGTCAGTGTATGAAGTACCATTATCAAAAGTAGAGAAGCTAGAAAGGGTGGTTAATTCATACGTTAAAAAGTGGTTAGGGGTTCCACGGTGCCTAAGCAGTGTAGCTCTGTATGGGAAGGGCATACTGCAGCTGCCAATAAATAGTCTGGTAGAGGAATTTAAGTGTGCTAAGGTTAGGACAGAGCTGTTGTTAACAGGGAGCAAGGACAGGATAGTCAGTGGTCTGGCTCCTAACCCGAGCAAAGGGAGAAAGTGGAAACCAAAGGTAGCAGTGCAGGAGGCAGAGGCAGCCCTTAGACATGGAGAGATAATGGGAAATGTCCAGATTGGGCGGGGAGGCTTGGGGCGTACATCAGGGAAGCCAATGTGGAGAAAGGCAGATCAGAAGGAGAAAAGGAGATTGGTTGTAGAGCAGATACGCAGGCAAGAAGAAGCTAGTAGACAGGTAAAAGCTGTGTCACTAGCAAAGCAGGGCCAGTGGTTGAATTGGGAGGGAGTAGAGAGAAAACAGGTTACTTGGAGGGATTTGTGGAGTATGGAGTCTAACAGGCTAAAGTTTTTATTGGGAGCGACGTACGACGTGCTCCCATCGCCAGATAACCTGAGAATCTGGACAGATGGGGATCCCTCATGCACACTCTGTTCAGGTGTAGCCACATTGAGACATATACTATCTGGCTGTAAAGTTAGCTTGGCACAGGGTCGCTATACGTGGCGTCACAACCAAGTATTAAAATGCTTAGCAGCAGGAATTGAGAGTAGGAGGCAGCAGGTAAATGCAGAAGGTAGTCATAAAAAAGGTATCCAGTTTGTGCGGGAGGGTGAGAAAAGTAAGAGAGCCGTAAAGTCAAGGAGTACTACACAGGAAGCAAAGGATTGGCAGATGCTGGTAGATGTGGGTGGAAAGTTGGTGGTCCCTCAAGAAATAGGTACCACTAACTTGAGGCCAGACATAGTCTATTGGTCGACCAGCCAACAGGTAGTGTATTTTATTCAACTCACTGTCCCATGGGAAAGCTCCCTAGAAGAAGCATATGAAAGGAAAAAGCTTAAGTATGAAGAGTTGAGATTGGAAGCAGAGCAGAAAGGATGGAGGGCAAGAGTATTTCCAGTAGAAGTGGGTTGTAGAGGGTTTGTAGGGAGGTCAGTCATTTCATTGCTAGGGAAGCTTGGGGTTGGTGGTAAGAATCTACGTAAAACAGTCAGGGAGATGTCAGAGGAAGCAGCTAGGACTAGTAATTGGATCTGGATGAGAAGGGCAGTCTCTGCCTGGGGTAAGCAGTAGGGTTGCCATGTTTGAATGGGGCGGTGGAGGGATTCGAACCCGGGCCCTCCAGGTGTGGGTCGAGTGCCTTAGCCAGTGTGCTACTGAGGAGGTGGAGATTAGTGCAACCTAGGGCTGTTTGTGCAGATAAGGATGGGCACCCCAGACCAGCAGATGGCAGTAGTGTGTTTAATGGGTCAATAGAAACACAGAAGAAGAAAGAGGCTTATAAATGGCAGCCATCACACACATGGGCAGCTTAGAAGCAGGCTCTCTGGGATCGTGCGGTGTATTGGGATACAGAGTGGCCAAGTTTCCCGGGGTTTTGCGGTGTATGGAACACGGGATAGCTGAGCATTAGACACCATTAGATTCAAGAGGTGAATACATCTAATGGTAAGTCAATGGGTAGAATCGTCTTTAGAACTAGCATTGGCAGTGTCGTTTGTGTAATGGCGTATGCGTTAATGACTGCAAAGTGATAGTATTTGTGGTAAAATGGTGGTAAAGTGCAAATATTCGATAACAAGTCCTAATTAGTAATTAAGCAGGTCATTTTGGAAGTAAATTGTGGTTGTGGTTAATTTTGTAAGTAAAACTTTGGGAGTCAGGCGGGGGCGGTGTGGGGGAGGAGGAGGAGGAGGAGGAGGAGGAGGAGGAGGAGGAGGAGGAGGAGGAGGAGGAGGAGGAGGAGATGATGCCCAGACAGGCCCTTGGGATGAGCGAAGCCCAGACAGGCTCCCTCTCCCCCCTTCTCCTTCCCCTTCTCTTTCCCTAATTTTTTTTTTTTTTTTTTTTTTTTTAAATGTGTTGGTGCAAATAGTTGGTAATGAGCAGGAAGTAGTAAATTTTGGAAGTAAACGGTGGTTGTAAGTGAATTGTGGAAGTACATTTTGGAAATTTGGGTAGCAGGTAGCTAAACTGTGGACACACGCTAAAGGATTGATCACCTTTAGTGGGGCCGCCTCAGGGGAGGGTGTACAGTGAATAAAGGCCCGAAACACCCGTGGATCCTGAGGTACACTGCTGAGGATGTGTACCACATAGTGTATGGATAATTGTAATGGCTGTAGTTAGGAAAGCCTGAAGTGTGGTACAATGGGTGCTCTCCCCATATGTGCAAGTGTCTTGTATTTTTATGTATTTATCTAGTTATTTTAATTGTTAAGGAAATGTTGGAGGAAACGGCAAAGGCTTGCCAGTGGTCCTGGATGAGATGCATGTTGTTGGCATGGTGAAAGCCATGGGGGAAAGCGATGGGTAGGTGCTGCTGAGTGGATCATGTAAACGGCCCCAGCAGCCCCAGTCACTGTAACGGTAGCCGGCTGGTTCAGGTTAACCCTTGTTGAGCATCTGTCTGTACGGCTCCAGTTGGCCATCCCCTCAGCTGCTCTGTCCTGTACAGCTCACATGAGGTTGCGTGAATAGCTGTAGTCAGCGGCCAGTTGTGCGTGTTACACTTGGGAGTAGGGACTAACAGCCTGAACTATTTACTTGATTATAGATAGTGTAGGGGTAGGTGTAATAGCTATAGTTTCTCCCTAAGGTGCTCTTCCTACATGCACAAGTACTTTGTGTTCTTTGTAAACACAGAAATTCTCACCTCACAACACTGTGTGTTATGTCGATAATCTAGAAAACACCTATGCCAATGAATTTCCCACACTGATTGATACCTTCAGCCTAACACATGTTCAGAGGCCAACACAATCTCATGGCCATACCCTTAACCTTGTTATCACAAAGGGTCATGTCTCTACAACTGTTATGGACTTGGCCTTATCTGATCATTTTTGTGTTTTATTTGATGTTTGTATGTCCCCTCACATTTAAAACAAGTCTATGTCTGTAAGAAGGAGAGTCATAAATAATAACACAGGTCTTCTTTTTGAGCAGGCACTCTCACAGACCCAAAGTTAACCATCAGACTGTGCAAATGATTTAATGATAAATTCTACGTTGACACATATTATGGATGATATTGCCCCTTTTAAAATCAAAAGAGTCATTGACAATAAAAAAAGCACACTGTGGCAAAGGTGAATCAATTCACTCAATTTTTTTTGTAATTACTTCTCGTGACCTGTGCATTCAGATTGAGTACAAATGACAATGCAACTTAACATGAAGGGATTGACCAAGCAGCATTTAGATGGGGACATTATTCTATGGATGCACAGGCAAAGCACCGCTGAAAGGCGCAAAGACACCACACACCACAGTATTGATTTATTTTCTCCTCCACAGTGTCTTCGATGGAATGCCAAGAGCTGCAAGTCACTACGTGCACATGGTAGGATCGGATTGGATTGGGTCTTGCTACCCAACGGGTGGTCTGTCCCAAAATCCAAGTGCGCATGGAGTTCGTGTAATCGGATAATGGTCAGAGATCTGTCCGTTTCCGCTATGCTAGGTGGCAATGTATTCCTTTCAACAAGTGATGTTAGAACTACTTCTGGTTGACGGCTGCTAAAAAGAAAATAAACTATCTGGCGGCATACAAACAAAGATGGCGTTTGAGGAGGTTGACAGAGCAGCATTTGCATACATGTTGTGCATTCTCCTTTGTTTGGCAGTCCGTATAAACGAAAAAACAGGGTTTTTGGTTTCCTTGATATGACGCGAACTGTGCTGTCAGCGTTTGATATTACAAGCAGTGCATTCCAGTGCATGCGCAGTACGCAAATCCGATATGATCCCATGCACAAGGCGGCACCAAACGGATTAACGCTCAAAATACATGCAAGCGAGCGAAGCGGAACGTTCCATTTTTTTTAGTTGGGAGGCGGCAGGTGGTGACGTAGGTCAGCGAGGCGGGCGGGGCAGGTGAAATAGTTGCGCTCTGCTGAACTTTATGCTAATGAGGAGCAGTGTTTGCCGAGCGCTAACCTATGACATTGTTTCCAGTGTACAGTTGGCAACACTAGATTACAGCGACTATGCTAAACTAAGCTAAGGTCAGTGCTGCCAGATTCGGACAATGTCTGCTCCTGCTAGAAAATGCTGAGGGAATTTGGGTAAAATGTCAAATATATTGTGTATGTTATTTTTTTGCTAGCCATGATTGTAGGTCTGTTCCTAGGTGTTGAGGAAAGCCGTCTCCCTGCCTCAAATATGATTTAAAAAAAATATTAATTCCAGTCTTTACCCTCTCCTTCCTGGGTCTCAAGATTTGTCACCTTAAACATCCTGATTAACCCTACAGACGTTGATTGGCACCTATTAGCAGTAAGCCCCCACTGTAGCCAACTCACGTACAGCCGCCTAATGCATATTAATTTAGAGCGGGTCTAACAGACTAAACCCTAAAGGACTATTTAGGCCTTGATCCCACTAAAGACTATTTAGGCCTTGATCCCTGACTAATTCTGAGATATAGTTGAATCTTGATCGTGAAACTTGTCTCTCCTTTGGTGCGCATCATTGAGAGAATAAAGCCTGTTTCTTGATTGAACATCCTAACTAGGCCACAAGGTGAACCACGAAAAGTGTTTCAGAAATTGATTCTCGCTCCGCAGTCGGGGAACTACACAATGTTTAGTTCATAAAAAGGACAGCTCGTGTTAAGCCAACAGCAAAACGTTTGCCCCCAAAAATCCTGCCCAATTTTTACGGTGAGGCATTTAATGCAAAACTAGCTTCGTCATGGCGTAATAAGATTTTGGTTCGTGAGTGGTGGCATGGTTAGGGCTACACTAATCGGATAGCTGCTTTTTGTCAACAGAAGGGCAAGATGGCGGCTCCCAGGGCTTCATCCAGCAGTACTGACGACGAGAAAACACACCATAAAGTCCTCAACAATCCAAATTATCGAGTATTGTATGCACATTACTTCTGCGACGCACGTTTTGATACAACATTTCACCATCACACACTGACATACTTACAGAAAAGCCTACAACGGTGGCTCTGGTTGAAGGGTGAATGTCAAGATGTGGCTGACAACTACTAACATTCTTGATGGAGGTTAAAAACGTGCTACTGTGGGTTTATCGACAAAAAATAAAAGTAATAACAACTCCCAAGAAGTTTTATTAGCACAACGTTTCAGACGCTCAGTCCTTCATCACAGTGCAACAAGGAACAGGTGTAGAGGGTGGGGTATAAATACGTCATATATAAGAGTGAGGGGTTTATACAGAGTACATACACAAGTACATACACAGACTACTTACACAAGGGACCTTCACCAAAAAAACAGACATGAAACATGAAAAATTAAATATATATATATATATATATATATATATATATATATATATATATATATATATATATATATATATATATATATATATTATATGTAGCCTATATGTATATATTACATACACATATATATATATACACATGCATACATACATAATCAATTGATCAGATCATAAGAAATCTCAAGAGATGAAAACCAGGAGCCTCCTGATCAAACTAATCTAACAATTCAGCCTCATAAAAACACATTACCCTTACAGGTAGCCTATTTCAACAACATGGGACACTACACAATCATACACTTGTTCAGTGAGATTGGAAGTTATAAGGAAACATGAGACAAACAGTCTGTCAACTAGGATATACATATAAGGCATCAATATCAGAAGACATACCCAAAGAGATGACCTACAAATATGGTTTAATGTCAAACTCTTCGTTTAATCCTGCTGGAGACATAGTGTTTAATGTGTGTATATAGTATGCCTCACGTTGTAATAAAAGGCGTTTATAGTCACCACCTCTAGGGAGCTTATTAACCTTCTTATTAACCTTAAAGTAGCACAGGTTGTGGCCAGCCTTTTTGAAGTGCGCCGCCACAGGATTGCGCTCATCACAGCATCTGATGTTACTTCTGTGCTCACTCATTCTGATGCGCAGAGGTCTGGAAGTACACCCTACATAAGCAAGTCCACATGGGCATTTGATAAGGTAGCCTATATCACAAAAGGAGTGTTACAGGTTATAATTCTACGTATTTTAAGTGTTTTCCCATTATGTGGGTGTTTGTTTGTTGTAAAGCCGCATTGAATACCATTTGCACATTTTTAATTGCCATCCGCAATGTCCAAGAAAGTGCGTGTTCTTTCCGATGTCATAGTGTAGGATTTAACCAATCGATCTCGTAGAGTGGGGGCGCATTTGTAAACCAACTTCGGAGGCTCTTTGTAGATTGACTTCAGTGTAGGGTCGGAGCTAATAATATGCCAATGTTTTTTCAAAATGTTCCGTAACTCAAAACCAATCAGTGAATATGTGGCGATACAGAGAGGGGAGGAACTTTGAGGTGATTTTGTTTTAGGTCGTTATGCTTCACTCTGAGTAATAGTGTCAAAGCGCTCTCTCGCCGCTGCTATCCATTCCTCCCTGTATCCACGTTCCAAAAATCTATTAGTAAGATCGGTGGCCTGTTTGTTGTATGTGTCATCTGTGCTACATGTGCGTCTGGCCCTGTGGAACTGACTTATTGGCAGGCTCCTGATGAGACGTGTGGGGTGATAACTATCTCCACGGAGCAAGGTGTTTCTGTCTGTGGGTTTGCGGTATAAGTCCGTATGCATCGTCCCACCCTCCGTTGTAACCAAGACGTCTAAAAAACTAATGCTGCAGCTGTCGAATTCAATGGTAAATTTCAAATTTCAGGGTCACCAGAGAACCACCTGCTGGAAATCGTAGATCTTTTAATTTGTTTATAAAATCTATGGAGTCTCTGGTGTACGAAGGAAGAGAGGTCACCCATGGTTTTAGACAAAAATCAACAAAAGTAGAAAAATTGGTCGTAAGAGACCCTATACTACTAACAATTGGTCGGCCCATCAAAGGCGGGATCAGAGATTTATGAACTTTGGGAAGGGTATAAATAACCGGAACCACAGGAAAATCATTCACCATGAAACCGTATTCATTTCTCGTAAGTTCACCTTTTTCAAACTAGTATTTCAATTTTTCATGTACAGTACATTTAAACTGGTTAGTTGGATCAGAAGACAATTTACAATAAAAGGCATCATCCCTCAACTGTCTCTTAATTTCAGATTCATAATCAGCGGTGTTCTGAATAACAATAGCTCTACCCTTGTCTGCTGGGCGGACAATGACAGTTTTATCATTGCTGAGGTCAGTAATCGCTTGTCTCGCATCCTTAGACATGTTGTTGTGTACCTTAAATTGTCTTTTGTTCTTAAGAATAGAGCGTACATCTCGGTCAACCAAACGACAATACATATCCAGGGATGCGCTCCTCCCTCTCGGAGGGATAAAAGTGGATTTTTTCTTGAAGGGTGTGATACGTTTACCTGGGGTGTTGGTGATGGTTAAATTAGGCAGTTCATTTGTACTCACAGTGACCTCCTGTGTCTCTCCCATGGAACCATGATCCGTAGATTGAAAAAAACTCCCTTAGTCTCAGAGTCCGAAAGAACTTTTGAAGATCAATGATGGTGTCGAAGTCATTGGTAATTGAGGTGGGCACAAACGATAGGCCCTTATTAAGTGCAGACATGCAAAACTGTGTTAGTGGTCTGGTGGAGAAGTTCATAATCTTTGTCTGCTCCTGGTGTTGGACTGCAGATTTCTTCCGTAGTCCTCGCCTTGTGCGTTTATAGCATGGTGGGGTCTTCTCTCTCTTCTCTTGATCAGTGTTGCGGACCGTTGTTATTATGACCGCCGCTATCATACCGATACCGATAGCGGTCATTATAGTGTTGCCGAGACTTTTTTTCCCTTTTTTTTGTTTTGTTTTTTTTCACTGATTTTCCGTCAACGATTTCCGGGACACTGGAAGTACGGGGGACATGAATCTTTGTAGGCATGTAGCCCTAGACCTTTTTGAGCGACTAGAAGCTTTTGGTCCCCAAGGGCCACCCCCCCCCCCGCTTTGCCAGGGTCCGTCAAAGAGGGGGAGACCGGCAAAAGTTTTTGCTGAATAACTCGATGAACGTTTCACCCAATGACATGAATTTTTTGTGATATGTCGGTGTTACAGAGACGTATCGACTCAGCCCATAAACACTCATTTGAAGCATAGCGCCACCTAGTGATAAGGGTAAATGCAAAAATTGCTATTTTGAGTTGCCAATATCTTGGACCGAGAAGGTGGAATTTTGCGCAAAATACGTCATGCATGATCACCACAAAGACCTCTAACATCACAGCACATGCCATACAATTTGGTCCATAGGGGGCGCTGTAATTTTAGAAAATGTAATTTTGCCTATTATCTACAGAATGCTAACGTTTTCAACAACTTTTTTTTTATCGTGAAATCTATTGACCCTCACGCATTGAAAGCACTGGTCGACGCCCACTTCCAAACAATTTCCGTGAAATTTTAACATTGCGAAAACAAATTTGAACGAACTCGTCATAGGCCGTTCATGTGAATCTCACCAAATTTGGTATATGTCATCTACAGACAATGCTGACAAAAAGTTATCAAAGGATTTATCTTGAGATAAACCGTTTCGAAGTTACACGTCAATGAACATTTAACACGTAGCTTAAAAATATTCAAAAGTCCATATCTTGGCTTTTAATTGCTCAAATTTGGTCAAAGTTGACATGCCATCTCTAAACAGCTTTCTTTTCATGTGTACTAAATTTTGTGATATTTCGTCATAGGGGGCAATGTTTATTGGCGAAGCTAGACCCAAAAAACAGTTTTTGTTAAATAATTCGTCAACAATTTTGCCCAAGACAACGATTTTGTGTTAGTATGTCGGTGTTACAGAGGCATATCGACCCAGCCCATAAACACTCACTTGAAGCATAGCGCCACCTAGTGATATGGGTAAATGCAAAAATTGGGATTTTGAATTGCCAATATTTTGGACTAAGAAGGTAGGAACTGCATAAAATATCTCATGCACGATCAACACAAAGACCTCTAAAAGCACAGCACATGCCATAAAATTGGGCCTATAGCAGCCGCTGTAATTGTACAAAATCTCATTTTGCCTATTCCTTTCAGAAATCACTCCTACACACTATACAAACACACACAATGTCATTCATTCAAAACCCACATTCATGCCCACTTCCAGGAAATAATTTCCACACAAATTCTCACCTCACAACACTGCTCTTCCACACACTCATCATACCAACAGTTCCCACATTTCAATACACTGCGGCGGTCATACCATGTACCGCTATGCGGTACATCTAGTTACTTTAATTTTCGTCTGTTTGGTCCAGCACCTGCACTACGGATGTGCGCGCATTCTCTGTCTTTTTGGATTTATTGACAAAAAAACCATTGCAAAAGTATAAAGACGTCTCACACATGAGGGAGAGAACCACTTAAGAAGTGAAGCCATCCCATTGGCATTTATCAGCACGACTGCTAGTCCAACAAAGAAACATTAACAGCAGGTAAGCAAAAATCAAAAATGCATCCCATCACACACAGAGTCGTCGACTGAAAGGTACAAATATGTGAGAAAGATATGGCTACAAAATCATTGAGTTATCCTTTTATTTTTTCTAAGGCCAGAAAGCTACAGAGCTGAAGCAAGACCACAGCATTCTTACGCATATCAAAGACAAAGACTGTGTTACTGGAGGTGCAGTACCACAATGGCTGTTACAAAAGGCCCTTTCACACTGCCAGAATTACCAGTAATTTCAGCCGAAGTTAATGGGTCGTCTGTTGGGTTCACACTGCCGACACGGGGTGGCGTGTCCAAACGACATGCCAATTCGGCCCACCTTGGACCCTACACTGTTTTGCAACAGCCAATTCGGCGTAAGGTGTGGTATGGTGACGTTTCACAACTGCCACCACCCACCGTCGGGACTTTTAAAACAGGGGAAACAGCTGAGCAGACCTACAAAAACACCAACAAGAAGTTCAGTGGCGAACTGCAAACTGTTTGTCGAAATATGCTGTTTATTTCGCATAAATCATCTATAACTCACCTAACGTGAGCTCGAAATTTGTTTTTATTTTAAATGCTGTACATGTTTCTCTCACGTGAATCATGTGAATGTGCAAGGAATAATATCCCACATTTTGGTGTTGTTTGGAATGCGTTTTAATGGTAAAAGCTGAGCCAAAGTCCAAATGCATAATTTTGAATTAAAAACAAATTGCAAGTTCACTTCCTGTTACCCCGGTAGTCATAGTGTCATTTTAAACTGCAAGGTCGCGGGAAACTCTTTTTAGAAACACAAAACAATGACATATGGACACGGTAAGACAAACACTATGCCAATTTATACGACATTTCATGTTAAATAAACAGCACATTTTGAGAAACAAAGCATTGTGTTGTGTGCTTTTTAACCGTGAGAGTAAAATGTTGATGATAATGATGATGATGATGATGATAACGCTACTGTTTCCTAGTGTTGGAAAACATGTCGAAAGCGCAATATATCTCCATATATTGTAAATATCCCGAAATATTTGACTGCAAATATCCCTGCAAAGACCCCTTTCACCCAGTGCATCTTCATCTTAAGTGTTGGCTTTTTCACCATGGTCGAAAATGTGTGGATAGAGTAAATTAATTGATGATAGCGCGATAGTTTACCATATGTTGATGGTACCTTGTACAAATAGCTACGGTAATTTGGCATCATGTATTCTCTGCATATATTTGCAATCCCATGTAGGCATGTTTTCAGAAGAGGGGTCAAAAACACGGCGTGCTTTCACACTGCAGTCCCGCGTTAAATTAGCGTGTCGTACCGTGTCGCCACCCCGTGTCGTGCAGTGTGAAAGGGGCTAAAGACTAGAAGAGGATCATCCGCCAAAGGCTGCTTGTCAACCAAGAGGTGCTGAGAATGGACCAGCTAAAGAAGACCTTCATTGACCTGGTGAAATCAAGTGAAGGTCTTGATGCTTCAAACTACAGGTAACTGTACCTCACACATACGCACACACTCCCACGCACACACTCCCACATAGCACCTGTGTGTGTGAGGGAGACTGAGACAGGGTGACGGGTGTTCATGTTATTGTTTGCTGTTGTGTGAGACAGGAAGTGACTCCAATATGATGACAAAGCAGGTCTCTATGTCTTATACTGCATAGGCTTTATGAGCTAAATTTGTCTGTCTGTTTGTGTGTGAGCCTTTTATTGTTGAATATGCTGTAAATTATGAAGTGTTTTTATTGTGTAGTCTATGTACTAATTTTTAACTAAATAAAGCTAAATATTCATGTGGCAGCTGTGGCCTAGTGGTTAGAGATGGCCTTGGGATCGGAGGCAGGTTGCAGGTTCGAATCCTTTTGCTGTAAGAAGATTGTGGGTGGGGGAGTAAACAACTAGTGCTCTCTGGCACCCTCATCCATGGCCGAAGTGCCCTTGAGCAAGGCATCTAACACATTGCTCCAGGGACTGTAACTGAAAGCCTGTAGCTAAGTAACTGTAAGTCACTCTGGATAAGTGCATCAGCTAAGTGTAATGTAACTGCAATGCAATTTTCTCAATGCAATGTAACTGCAATGCAATTTTTATTATTTGTCATGTGTAAGGCCAACTTTACACAAAATGTAATGGGCCTGCTTGGAGAAACTGTTTTGAGGTCTTGCTGCCCGTACAGACATGTACCTGTTGGCAACAAGGAGAACAGCTGAACAGCTTTGATGGTACTTCTGTCACTTCTAAATGTCCTGTTTTGTTGTGTTGTAGGACAGGCTGACCAGTGATTTCCCTCAGCTGGTGTGTCAAGCCCCCACCAAGCTCAAGATCAGTGAGCTGGGTTTTGTGGAGACTCAGTCATCAAATAAACTCATGTACATGCTACTTCATCCATTGTTCAATTCTTGTGAATTATGTTGCATGGAAAAATGCAAACCTCACAGCAGTGGGCAAAAACCTTAGCTTATGCACAGCACATGGACATCAGTGTCACTTTGTGACTCTAATGGAGGGTGTACAATCTGTTCATGTTGTTGAAGACCTACAATGTGATCATGAGGACTGTGACAAAAGGGTGTTTTTACATGCATAACATGCTGCACAGGAGCATAAAACTGTAATAATAGCCGTGACACTGATTGATGTAATTGGTGTAAGTCTGCAGACAGACGTACCATGCAACTTATATTTTTTTCACAGGAACTGGCAAAAGGACACATTTCATTAACATTACCTAGGTGGCAAAGGCAAAATAATGACATTTTCTGTAGCATGTGAGAAAAACAACCTTAAGACTTCTAAAAATCTGGGTACTAACTTTAACTTGGACCACTTAACATGTATACTACTTTACCAATTGTTACGACCCCTTGCGCCCCCATTAGTCCTGGAGTGGCAGTGCAGAGGCTGTGGTGGTAGCAGGGTGGGATTACTGGTTAATTGAGCACACCTGTATGGGTGTGCAAAGTACTTAAGGAGCTGCTCATGCCTTTCTCCCTGGCTCTCATTTTCACATACCTCTTTCTCACACGCATGCATCTTCACACACCTATACACAACCTTTTGTTTGTCCTGTCTGATCCTTTGTTTGATTATTTAACCCCTAGACATTGTTTTTTCCTCTTGTGTCTAATAAATTTTAGTTATTTAAAAACTGGAAGTTGTCTTGCCTCCCTTTTATGCTGCGGTCTCACGAGCCGGGCCATAACATAAATTGGTGTCAGAAGTGGACATTTGTATGTTTTCCTTTTTGTAGGGAGAGCTTTGTGACGGGATGCCTGGATTTAAGACTGTTGAATGCAGGAGTTCAGGTAATTTTGGAATCCCGTATTTGTCCTTGGGCGCCGGTAGGTGCAAAATTTTGTTGCAGTGTTAGCATTTGTGAGTGGCCTGCCCTGGTGTAGGCTTGGAAAGTCCTCACAGGTGTGATTTGGTTTAGGCTGCTTTGGTTTCGGTTTGTGTTCTCGCACTTTTTGGTCACAATACCATTTTGGAAGTGTGAGATTTGTGCTTGGTATGACTGGCTTGAATGCCAGGTGCAAGTTGTTTCAGCTTAACTTTGGTGTAAAATGAAAATTTGCATGTTAAAACATCATACCGAGTTGGTATGTGTACTGAGGAGCAAAATTGATTTATTGCTTATTTAATTTATGATTGATTTGCGAACTTTCATCATGGCGGCGACAAGAAACTACAGCAAGGTACTGCCTGTCAAAACTATTTTATTAATAAATGTTGTGTACACTTACAAAGTTCTCAGTGCCTCGTTTTTAATGTCAGGACCTTTGTTGTACTACCGATGGAGTGTGGAGTTTCTTTGAGCTGTTTTAATGGTTTAAAAATAGCGTAGTCGTCATGCTTCGTCTGAGGGCACCTACCACTTTCATTGTTAGCCTTCTGGGACAAACGATAAAAAATAGTTAAACTCTGAATGCAACAGGCTAAATCAAATTTGCTCCTCAGTACACATACCAACTCGGTATGATGTTTTAACATGCCAATTTTCATTTTACACCGAAGTTCTCCTTTAATGCTGCTATGTGTAACTTGTGCGACATTCATTTTGATATGGTCTACTGGCTTGTTTTTTCTTGCCTTGTCTTAGAGTGCTTTGCACTTCTAAAGGGGGTGTGAGAGGTTGGATAATTTGGATTTAGTTTTTGGCTAAAATCTGTGGTGGTGTGAATTAAATTGATTTTAACCATCTTGGTTTTGGGGTTGCACTTTGCTAATGTGTTTTTGTCTAGCTGTAAGGTGTGTAGGCTACATACAGACTTCCCCTGTCAGGTACAGAATGTATCCTTATGGGTGCATTATTTGTTATTTTGCCTTTCTTGGTTTTTGGGCAGTCAACGTGGTTGTGAGCAGTTGTCTCGGGGGCACCTCCAAGGCTCAGGTAACTGCTCGCCAATTGGTGGTTTTCTCAAGTCTGTGGGCTAACGGTGCATAAGTATCCGCCACAACGGTTGCCTGAAGATTAGGGTCTACTTAGGAAGGTAGCTGTTGTGTTCTAGAGTATGGGAAAGGTTTGTATGAGCGTTTTGGATACAGCCAGATTTTAGGAATTCTTATAGTGGTTCTGTTTGAGCAAATGTGCTTGTCCCTTTGTCTATAGTTTGGAGTTGCTTAGCTGTTTTCTATTGGCCTTAGTGTCTGGAAGTTGAGTTTGTCTTTCTATCATGAAGCTGAAATGCTGTGACTGATGAATGGTGGAAGGTGCAGACTATTAGCTGCTGAAAATGTAAATGAGGCTAGATATAACACTTCATGTAAACACTGCCATCAGCAATGTAAAAGGGCAAACTACCAAGCTGCAAACATGTGCTTCTGCTGGATACAGTTGGCATGCTACAGGACAAACTTAGTCACCCGGATGACAAGTAATCCAACCTCTGACAGTTTTTACATGTGATAAACTACAGTTGCAAAGACTGCCTGCAAGACAGGTAGATGCTCCTGTGTCTCTGCAGGACTGTGTTGCACTGACTTGTGTAGGTATTTCAACTGTGCAAATACAAATGAAATCGAGAAGGAAGATGACAACTCTCCTGACACTGACAGTAAAAACTAAAAGTGTTATCATGCTACAGTATGTGGTATAAGGTAAGATGTATTGCCTCAGAATTGCACCGTAATAACATTTGCATGTATTGCCTTGCTGCTTTGCATTGTTATGTATATATATTGTTTTTTTATTACGACTGTTTTTATGGTTGATCAGTGTTGTATTTAGCTACAAACAATTGCTGCAATTTAGCTCAGGTGCTTTCCATGTTTAGTGAACATCTTTGAGATGTGTTTTACACTTTGACTGGAGTCCATCTGTGCTTACTTAATGCAAGATTTGGAAAGACAGCCTACCCCACGACCATACAGTCACATGGCTGACAGAGGACAACAACTAGGCCAAATAACTGACAAGATTGTCTATGCCCACTGGCGAGACATAGCAATTAGTGAAGCAACTGTTTCACCAGTAAGTAGGCAGACTGAAAAGCAGCAAGAAGTCTGTTTTATGAATAAAATCACTATAAGTGACAGTGAAGGCAGCACAATCCTCAACGGGAAAAAAGCAACGGACCTGAAAGACTGGGAGAAGATACTTTGGTCTGAAGGTAATAAGACTGAATTGGTAAGCCTCTATTGTAAGTATGTCTGAAGGAAGCCAGAAACCACTCGTTATTTGCCCAATATAGGCCCATCAATGAAGCACAGTAGTGGCAGCCTAATGCTGCAGGACGCTGAAGTGTAGGTCAGGGTTAATGAGAAGATAAATAAAGAAAAATACAGAGATATCCTTCAGGAAAAGCTGGCAGAGATTGGGTGAAATATTCACCTTCTAACACCACTGGCTCTTTGCACACAGCCAAAACAATGCAGGGGTGGCTTTGGGGAAAGAGTCCTAACTTGAACTGTATTGAACATCTCTGGGAAGACCCGGAAATGCCTTGACAGTCTCCTCTTCAAACTGACAGATCTGCTGACAAGAATGACACAAACTCCCGTAACCCCACTATGCAAACCTTGCCTTGCCATACCCAAGAGGACTAACCACCAAATGTGACCCACCTAAATAATATTGAAATACTTGACATTTTTAGTTCTGTGTTTTTATGTATGTTTTTTTACCTTTCATAGTATTGAGTGTAGATTGATAAAAAGGAACTTGTTTAAATTTAAACGTAAAGCTGCAATGATACAAAAATCTGAATAGTTTTGTGTAGACCCATATAATGGGTGCAAATGAATATCACGAATTACTTCTAAATGGGCCTAGTAATGCTTCTATTCTTTCGGAACATCATTAAATCATATTTGTATGCCATCCACTTGCAGAGATGAAATGGCACAGCCAAATACTCTGGATGCAGATTGGCTACATTAATTTCATGTCAAGTGCTTTGCTGCTTCCCAACGGAAACACCCCTTCACATCAGCCTAAGTTTTTTTTGTATTTACAAAACAAATTGCAAACAGGCTATGAAGACGTCCAAACATTGATAATCAGGTGTACCCTAGTTACATTTTTTTTGTCTTTTTGATATTGCTTTTACTAACGCCATAGCGATTTCATAAAAGTAGTCACATTCACACAGACTAACACTAGAGATAGGTAAATAGGCTACCATTGTTTATGTAGGCTACTTTTCGTGACTTACATATAGCCCTAAGCCCAGACTTCGTTTAAGCTCTGTCTGACTGTTTCTTGATACTTAACGAGGCTACCGCCATCTGGTGGTCTGTACCTTTGGACAGCGAACACAACCAGAGCGCATGATGAAACTGATTTATTTCACCCCACTGTCTCTGGACGTAAAGAGGGCACATACAAAAACTGCCAACGAAGCACCGTGATCTCATTATATGCAGGACTGCTTAAGCCATTTGAGGACATGAATAGGTATGTTCTCCACATTTATCCAAATAGCCTACCAAAATCAAAAACGGGACACAAACTAAAACTATATGGCAATAAAAAAATCATTTGCATCTTATCACTCACCAACAGTAGCAACCGTATCAAAGTCGTCTAACGAATATCCCCTTGTGCTTCTCACTGCCAGTGATGCTGCACCAGCAGGTGAGGCAGCTCTGGTACCTCTCTTCTCACTGTCCCGGGGGAGACCTGAGTCGCCTACTCCAGTGGTGGCTTTTGCGGCAGTCATCCTCACAAAACCATCCGTGCTACCGTTCGCGTTCACGCTGTCTGACTTTCAGGAGCAATAGCCTTTGCATCTGCTATCATTTGATATGTCCCAGACAAAATGTTTCATCTTTTCTTCCTTGTTGTTGCCTGCAATCCTTTGTTAAGTATCCATGCAGTCTAAAGCAAGTGCTCTGTTCTGCAGCATCGGATTAGTTGTAGGCTACTTTGCCAATTTTCCCCAGTAGCCTATGCGGTATTGCTACTGTCAAATGGACGGTTCAAAAGTTGCTGGCGTCAGGAAATCGCTTTTAATTACCCAGTTTCTTTCACGCATTCACCTTAAACATGCCCTCATAAACAAACGCTATAAAACGCGATTTTTCTCTTACAAAGGTCTCATTAAGACGTTAGAAAGCATAGCCCCAATGCACATGTTAACAGTGACTGGAGAGGAGGTGGAGTCTAACCGTGCTGGTAGCAAGCTGGACCGACAGTACTTTCTGTAAAGGACGCATTTACTGCGGGATGGCCTATACCGTATGCGATTAGTGAATTGTTACAATAATGCATGGTGACTAAATGGCGTCCTTTTTCCACAATAGAAATGGTAAACGTTTTTGCATTTTCCCCACAGTGGTGTGCCTGACTCACATACACCAGACTCTATTCATCTTACTTCTCAGGTTCTCAGCAGAATGTCGGGGAGAGCCATTAATTTCCATTATTTATCAGCATAATGTGCATGTCTATTCCAACGCAGCTTAGGAAACCACATCAGGAAAGTAGCTTACTTAGTCCTGCCTGGTGCCAGATGATATTCCATTAGTTAGCTCGAGCATCACGACCTCTACTCAGTATTTAGGCATAGGACAAACTATATAAACTATATAAATATTTTTTTTAAAATGATTCTAAAGTCACACTGTTGTCTAATACTAACATATAAACTGTCTATAAACATAGACTACAATCCTAGGAATGAGTAACATTGTTGCTGCATGTACATTTTGGTTAAACATTCTTGGATGAGTTCTTTACAAGAAACATAGAATACATGTTTGTACCTTATTAAAAAGAAATATGAAAGCTTGTGTGCATAGCTACAGAGAAGTGGACTGATTTTAATGTAACTTGAGAGGGAAATGATAAAGCTGAGTTGCATACTGAGAGTGCACCCTCTTCTGACGTGCATCGTTTTACAGAGCAGTACAGTGTGAGTGGTTTAGCTTCTAAGTGGTATGTTAGTTCAGTGAAAGAGAGTATGTTGATGCACCCTTAGGCAACTGCATGCACTATTCCTGGATGGACCAATGCTTTTATTTTTTTCATACTTTTGTCTTTTTTCAAAACATGCACCCTGACTGCTTTGCAGGCTCGTATATACATTGTGTACATAAAGCCTTTCACCAACCAAAATCTCATGTCTATATACTGTTTTTGGTTGAATGTATTGGTATATGGTATTACAGACACTGTTTTGCAGTATTTTTTTCAGCCATAAGGCTAGGATCAGAGGTGTCAGCTATTATGTTTTGTAGAGCTCAAAAAAAGAGGGCTGTATATGTCCCAGAATTTACACCCTTAACTTTAAATTCCTTACATAGCTGACACAATCTCAGCCCTGGTCAAATGAGTTTATTGTTTAGTTAATTAGTTCATGCTAGTTTTTATAAGTTGCAATCGTGACATGCCAGTTTGCTGCAGATGGGCAGAGAGGTACTTGGATCAATTTTGAGTATGCACGAGGGGTAAAATTATGCACAGGTCTATTTTCAGGTTCTGGAACGAGCAACTGTATATTGTTTCTCTGCATGCCATTGCCTCATATTTGTCCCAGAAACCATTAAAAGAACAGTTGTGGAATCCACATTTTTTATTCAACTAGAGTGTCCCATTTTAACCACACCTTGCTGTGTGACTCTAATCTTTGCATAGACTATTTATATCTCATTAGAGTCTCTACCCTCATTTCAGGCCCTTCTTCACTTTTGGCCACTGTAAAATGCAGTCGTGGATTAAACAGACCTTGTAATTGGAGAATCTCGTCTTTGTATTTACCGTGCCTTTTCAGTATCCAAATGTTTCAATTCTTCAAATATTTGAATGAGTTTATATGTCTTAACTACTTGTTATAACAAAAAAAACAGAAAGGATTTTTTTCAAATTATACCAAAAGTAGACCTTATTAAACAAGTAACTATATTGCAATGATAAAACAATGTTGCGATATGCGTGCCACAATGGCTAAAGGCAGTTCGAGGAAATGTTGAGTGTGTAGTTTTTTAGGGAATCCTTTTATTTATTTAATATCCCATAAGGCACTGATGAGAGACTTATAGAGTGGCACGCTAAGGCATTTTCAAGACCACTTGTGATTTGAGATTTGTGTCTTCTGAGTACACTTCATGCTGGATCTAGTGCTGGTGTCAGAAAAGCTCAGTTTTCATTTATGTCCTAAAATCTAAATGTGATTTTAGATTCCAGTTTTACTGTCTTGGAAACGATGTGAATCAAAAAGTTTTTAATTAACCTTGGCTGCAGTCACCTCTCTAAACCTGCCATCCCCATCCATCAGACTGTGAAATGGGAGAATCTCCGATTAGCGACATTTGTATAGCTAACAATTAAAATCTGCCATGCTGGAAGTGATACAGTCATCCATCCTTAAAATTAGTACACCCACTCCTCAATCTACGCACACAAACACACACACATACACACATACACACACACACACACACACATCACCTTTATTATTAGGAAAAGCCACCTTCTCCATTCAGCACACACACACACACTCCTCCGTGTGCAGCCATGAATATTTATGAGCAAAGGTGAGGTGACACTGTGAATAGCTCACCTGGCTATACTGAGCATCCAATGGGTTTACTCTCTTCTCCCAGACGCTAATTAAAAACAGAGGTATGGGTGGCTGGCCTAGCTTGACGGTGTAGTCTGTGACTGATGGCAGGATAGAGAGTTGGCAGGGCTCCAGAGGGAGTGCCCAGGAACTTTGTCTTCCTCTCTTGAGCGTGCTAATCTCCCTGTGATGCAAACCCTTTCATCCATTCCTCCAGCCTATTATTCAGGCCACTGATGGAAAACAAAACAAGAGACCTGAACGACTGCGCACACAGCAGTTTGATAGCTTCCACCTGCTGATACTCAGCCATACTACTGTTTTGCCCACAGAAAGGCAGTACATTCACAGACATTCTATTACCTTATGCAGCTGACTGAAATTCAACAAATATGACAAATCAGATATACGAATACACTTCCATATCAATGTGCTTGTAAGCATGTGTGTGTGTGTGTGTGTGTGTGTGTGTGTGTGTCTGTGCCCATGTGTGTGCATGTAAGTGTGCGTACATGCATGCATATGTGCATTTTTGGGAGCATGTATGCATGCACATATTTGTCCCTTTTTGTCTATGTGTGTGTGTGTGAGTGTATGTGTATCTGAGAGCATGCATGCATGTATATTTGTTTCCACATGTCCCCCTGTGTTCACACATGCATCTGTTTGTGCTGTGTGTCAGTAAACAGGGCGAGCTCTTGTTTACCCCACAGCACCTCTATGTCAGTATGTCAAAGCAGAGTGCAGAATGATGTCAGTTTGAGCAGAGAAAATATACTTATCCAGTGGTGTACCAATGGATACAGGAAGCTGTCAGCGTATGAACGATAACAGAAATATGAGGGAGATCTGTGATATTATTACCTACCCTTAGGCTTCATGCTCCACCACCACCAGACAAAAAAGTAAATGCAGAACATTCTTCAAGAGCCCGATGGTCTTGCTATATAACACATTGGGCCCTATCATGCCTCAGCGCACTGTGCGTTCGCGACTATTCGCATTACTATTCTTTTTTTTTTCAGGCAAAAACTCACGTTGTCTAGATAGCAGATGACACTGCGCCATCACGGGTGTGTCAGCGAAAAGAAGAGGCGTGGTCTGGCGCAAAGCGTGCCAGAGGCTATTATAAGGATGCAAAAATGAAATCCGCCAGTGACCAACAAAACCCTGGTCTGTCGTCAGTTGCGCATTGCTGAAAAGCTATTTTATGGGTGCACAACGCTTTGGGATATAACGACAGAGATCCCCCTCTTGATGAGTCGCTGTTAGGGGGCGATAGCTATCCAATAAAGGCATGGTTATTAACACATACAGTAGCTACATCATGCCAACAACAGGGTTTAAAACATCTTCAAGCTCCAAAAAGATGTCCAATTGCATACGACTACGAATCTGATTACTTACTAAGTGCAACGACATAAACACTGGTACATATTTTGCAATAATGCACATTTATTGAGCAATCAGTTTTTTTAATAAACATACACACATTGTTCATAACCAAAGGGAAACAGTAAGTGTAAAAAAACAGACTTAAATATCCATCCCGGAAGATTGCTCATGCACGAGCAGATCGGTCTTCAAAGAAAAAGGCTCCTGATGGGAAACACGCCATCGTAATAGCAAGCCATGGGCAAAGCGTGGCTGGCTTTTAAAGGGAATGAGAGTATAACTCTGATTGGTTTATTGCATGTTACGCCCCGAACACACCTATGATTAATTAGGTAACTTAGGACCAACCCTTTTGAACCATGCGCCAGGCGCAATGTTCACTTTTCCCGTTGTCAAAATAGCATATTGTCTCTTTGGAACGCCCCCCAAGCAACTTGCGCGACAGACTTTAGACAATGCGCATATGATCGTGAAAATAGAGCCCATTATGTCTAAATGTGAAATAGGCAAGAGAGAAATAAGTAATATCCCCCCCCCCCACACACACACACACACCACACACACCGCCACCACCACCACCAAAGGTGTCCCCCCACAACCTTTCTGCTTCTGATGCCCCTGGTTTAATGTTGATCTTTAGAACAGAGTGGGCTATATCAGCATTTCGTAACTGGAGTCATGAGAGCCCAAAAGAATGGGTGTCATATTTGTAAGACCCACAGGAGGTATGAGCACACTCTGCTTAGTGTGGACATCACAGGTGATTTAGGGAACACTGTGCCAGGAACAGAGCTGTTTTTATGTTTAGAGCATGGTGAGGTGTTTTGTCTGTGGCACCTAGCTGTAGGTTAGTTGTAAGCAGTGTAATTCAGTAGGGGGAGCTGTGGGACTTTCATCTGCTGTGGGCACATACAAAGAAACAGACACACCAGTACCAGCAAGGAAATAATTTACCTCACATTAACCCTTTTCAACAAGTCTCCTTTGCCACAAAGATGTTCTGAGCTATACCCTGTGCAAAATAAATGTAGATAAAAGAATGAAAACAATGGACATGAATAAACAGAAATATGTGTAAAATTGCAAATATATCATACACAGTTTCACAGAGAGCAGCAGACAGAGTGAGATACTCTTCTGCTCTTCTGTAGTACTTACAGTAGGTCATATTTATTGATGATATGATATTAAAAATACATTGCGAGGCCAAGTCAGATTAGCTCAGCCTTGGATTAACAGAAGAGACTGCGAGCGAACAGAAGCCTTAGGTGCTCTTACACTAATTTGCATTCCCTCTTTCAGACGAGCAGCAGTAGAACAGGTGAATGTACAGTCTTGCATATTTGATGACGAGAATTCTTCTGAAAATAAATTAGCTTATTTTTGTCCTCATCAGTGATAAAATGTAGCCACATTATTCCACATTATCAAATATGGGATAAATTATTTTGTATATGGATGCTGTGCTGCTATGTTGCGTGTTCCTTACAGATGAATCATTTAGCTCGTAGCTGAAACATGACTTGCGTTTCAATGTAGCATGGATATGACCATTTCTTACACAATATGCAGAACGAACAACCATCCAACCAGCAGCATCAGTGGTGGAAATGTATATTCTTATGAGCAGGCAAACCTCTGCTGAAGGACACACATTTCCATTAACTCTCACACGATGGATTCCTCAAAATGCCCTACATACTGATTTTTTCCCAGTGCACTGCCGATGTGAATTATGACCTTAAAATACCTTATGTGTAATTGTGCATGTATTTACTTTGTAATGTGGAATACATTTCTACCCCTTAGGTGTACCCATGGCTCTCATTAAAGCATTATGCTGTAGTATTTGTTCCTTTATCACAAAAGTACAAATTTGCAATTTGCATGTTTTTTTTTACTTCTTACTCATTTAGTTTTATGTTGTCTGGGAGAAAGAGACTCTCTCTATTGTAGGGGAGTGGTTCTGCCAAATGTGCAGCCGCTCATCTTGGGTGATCCCCAAGACATGATTGACTGGGAGTCCTCGTGCTGTCCACTCTGCTGATCCATCTGTCTCTCGGAGGGGCTGCAGGAGGAGCCACTGCTCCGCTCCATCTCTGGGGGAATGGGTTTAGGGTTAGGACCCAGTAAGCTCACAACTCACAGACATGTGGGGTACTTGGACATACCGTAGCTATGTTGCATGACCTTCAACATAGCTACCGCTCATCAGTCAGTCATGTACATATTGTGCAGATTCCGTGTAATGGTCTTCTGCCAGAAGACATTGATCCATGCAAGCTAATATTAAAGGTGTACTATGTAGGATTATGGCCAAAACTGGTATGGCTATCAGATTCTAAATACTGTAAAGCATTGTTACCCCTGTAGAGGTCAAAACATAAACTAAGTTTGTGGGCTGTGAATTAAGTTTTAAAATGTGAACATTCTGGCTGTACTATTATTGTCCATGAAATCAGTTTTGTGTTTTCCCTTAATCTCTAGTGACCACATCAGGAACATTTTATGATTACTTGACATAAATGTCTCACATATAGCCCCTTTAATGACGGAGAGGCTGATTGGATGTGGACAAAGAATGGAGCACGGGGCCTATGCTGTCGCCTGTAGGGCGGGGAGGGGAAGTGGAGCATACTGTACGCACACAGGCGGGGAGCAGGGGAGTAATGAGCACAGGTAAGGCAGCGGTGGGGGAGGTGCTGTGCTCTGCTGTTCACATAACCAACAAACGCCGCCACTTCTGCCGCCTTTCAGCAGATGTGCTCTAGGGCTCCTGATGCTGGCCTGCTTTTGAGCAGGGAAATGACTGACTTCTGTGCAGAATGTCTGTCTTGTCTCTGTAATGCCCCAAACAAGCCCCCACAGTTTGCGTAACTATATTGACTTTACAAAACAGGCAAATAACAGAACCTCTGCTGCAGGCTTGCAACTAGTTATACTATCTTAACAAATCATTATATTATGATTATCCTACATTGTGATTATATTGTAATGATTCTTTTGATTCTTTTTATGTTCAGCATCAGCAGGGCCGGTTCTAGTCAGTTTGGTGCCCTAGGCAAACACCACCATTGATATTGGCACCATTGGCAGAATATTCTCCTAAATACTGGGTAGCATAGTATGTAAACAGGTAATTGGGCTATACCCAGTTTGTGACACATCGAGGATAAGATCTGCAGTACACCTCGCACCTAATGGCTAAATAAATATATGCTTAACAAAATATTGAAAAACCTACATCAATGTCTACAATTTACTGTGCACTGTTTACTATCATAGCCTATAGAACAAGCAGCTAACAAACGTAAACAGTTAAGTTATAGCTTTCCCTTACCCTATTATCTTATTTCATGATACACAGCCTACAAGCTGTCCTGCAATTATACTGCCTACCCTTATCTTGTGCTCATTTTCCCACCTCCTGTTGTTTTTACTAAACTGCACAACTGATGGCTTGTTTTCCCTTTCCTATATTCATGCTTTCATGCCCACGTTTCACTGCTGTCAATTTGGGAGTATCAAAACGCATCCCTTAACGTTACAACAACGTAGACAGATTCAGAACATGTGACATATAGTCTTGGATTCACAATATTATAAATGAAGTTTATTTTATTTCTAAGAAAATACTACTGTGATTTACTCAGCTAACTTGTGCCATAATTGGCTATTAGTTGCGGAAAAGGCCAAAATCCCCCTGTGCGCCCCTCCTCCTTGCCCTTCTGCCACAAGACGCTTGAGTGACAGCGCTGCGCACTTGAAGGCTGCCCTGTACGCCCGTGCCTAAAACCTTGTTTTATTTCGCTTGATGTTCTAATTCTACTATGAGTGGAAATTACAGGCATTGCTAGATGGCCCCCCACCACATTTGATGGCCTAGGCGCCCGCCTAGTCTGCCTATGCCTAGCGCCGGCCCTGAGCATCAGCACAAGATATACTGTGATCAGCAAACTAACTCATAAGACAAGCTTAGAGATTGTCTGTAAGTTCGGGGCCACACAAAGTTAAAAGCAAAGTGTCTGCAAGTGGTAAATGTTCTTGTGGGGAAAGTCTGTAATTGCAACCCATTAATATTTAAACAGCCAAAGTGCTTTGATCTACAATATCTCTTTGCACCTCAATCAACATTGTTAACTATTCAGATTTTAGCAGTTATTTTTCGTAAAGTGTGTTATAACCTGATTAGCATATGCTATGTTTTATTTAACACTTTTTAAAAAAAGCATTTCAACACAAGTCGCAACAGAGAACACTAGCCCTGGGAAATAGCAACCCACTGATGTACTTAGTACATCACTGAGACTTGTGCAGAATCATGTACAGTCTTCGATAGTAATCAAATGGGTGCAATATTAATGGTATTAGAATAATGTTTTAGTTGTAATGCAAGATCAACACTGGCTACAAGAGTATACCGATGTAAGGCTTGAGCAGAAAAGTCTGCATTATAACAGGCGTAGCCTAAAATGCAATGCATGAAGGTAGAATGACACAGTATGGGGTAAACATACAATGTATAAAAATGTATGTGGCTGTATAGGCATGACAATACAGTATAAGATAAGACTACATGTTATTGGAGTAACGTATGTCTTGTGTAATGTATGTATTGTCTTGCTTTCCTCTGAGAATAAAGGAATTCACACAGTCAAAACCCTCTAAGCTGCTTCTGTGACATGAAAAAGGCAAGACTTTATTACAGAAGGCTTTGCCTGCTTCTAAAGTCCTCTACGGCCTTCTACTTCTGCCTATATTATCTACCTGGATAACATTACTATCTATCTGAATAAAAGTGAATTTACTCATATATTTACACATCTGAATAATGTAAAGACCTCTTCAAAAAAGGAATCTAATGGAGGAAACATCTTATGAAAGCACTGATAGCTGTTGTACAACACACAATTTATCTTCATTCTCATTTTCTTCTGCAGCAAAAGCACTGAGGCATTTTTTATTACATCAAGGTTAAGTCAACCTCAAGGTTCTACATATTGTTTGAATCATTCAAGGTAAGTGTGATTTCTGGGACTGCATCCTCCAGTGATGTGACTCCTGGCTATTTAGTCAAATATTGTTTTCATTTGTTAGATGTTAACAGTTCTTCTTCAGTGACCCTTGTACCATCCAACCAAGAATTAATGTCCATTCTGTGTTTTCTCATTACTAACCACCCCTCTCCCCCCTGACCCTGCAACTAGACAAACCAATTTGATTTCTTCTTTGTCTCGTGCTGTACTACATGACACCAACTAAAAGTCACAAAATGTATGTTTAACAGACAACCAATCAGCAGCTTAACCCTTCTCACTGCATCTGACAAAATGTTTAGCTAATTGAAATTGGGCATGCCTGCTCCACAGCCAAAGAGGTAGCACAAGGACTTATGTGACCCGTTATGTTAACCCCTTAACAAGTTGTAAGACAAGTGTTAACATCATGTTATGGTTTTGGTTTATTGTACAGGAACTGATATTAATTTATTTCTTTATTGCAGATTCTATGCTGGGTCCATAGCATAGTAAAATGTTAAAGGAGTACTTTCACGAGACACTGTTTGGTACTTGCTCTTTTGAAATATGACAGGTCACCCTGAGTTGCATATGCATGCTGCATGTGAAAATGTTCTTCTAACCCGATTGCCTCCATTAGTCAGTGAAAGAAAGTAGGCAGAAAAATGAGTGAATAAGAAAAAGGCCAACAAAGTGATGGACGTTTGGAAATTAGAAAAAGCTGTGCCACAGTTGTGATTACTGGAGATGTTTTGTTGCAGCACACATTCACTTAGCGAAGTACAGGTAAGTATGTGTGTTTGTGTAGAATGTTTAGATCTTCTATTTGGTTTGCTATGACCGAATGGGCTTCGAATGATTGTAGCCTGTGACTAGCATAGCTGAGAACCTGTCATTCTGCCTGCTCCATCTCCTCCACCAAACTAGAACAGCCTGAAACAGAAGCACTAAAGCATTTTTTTCACCAAAACCGGCTAACAGGGCATTCATTAATACTAGAGACCACTGCAAAATGAATGAAAACACAATGGAAGTACACCTTTAAAACAGAGTAAACAGACAAACAAAACATTCAGACATATAGGCTTTCTCTCCAGTGCTTCCTTAGCTTAGCGGAGTACTTCAAGGAACTCCTAGCTGGATTAACTAAATCTTCAATAATACCATTTACTGAATTATCCAGGTGACACATACATTTGTACATTACATTTCTCAGGACTGCCTCACATGATGGCACACTGGGGAATACAAATAAGTAACTGGCACTAAACCATCTCTCGATCTGCAGCAACAGCCTTATTGTGTCATTATAGACAACTGTTAGCTTCTGTAAGCTACCTTTCTTGTACCAACACCACAAATAAGCAGTATACATAGGTGTACAAAAGGCTAAACAAAGAACATTTTACATTAAAAGAGCATACTGAACTTGTACTTGTGCAATAACATGTTTACTTTTCTGACAGCACAGTGTGTTGTGCACTTCTAGCCCTCATGTAGTATGTTGTGTTGGGGCTAGACCCTGTCAGCTCCACTGTTTGAATAGTAAGTACCCCCTTTATAACCCCCAGTCCCACTTCTCCACTGTGTGAATAGTAAGCCCCCCCTCTCCACTGTCAAATCTATAAATTGTTGTGGTTAATATCTCGGCATCAGAATGGAGTGCAGTGACACCATGCCCACTGAGAGGAAGCCGGAGGGATGAACAGGCCTGTGAGCATGACAGCATGTGCCACCAAGCAGCTAACAGGAGAGAGGAAGGGTGGCTTGACCCACTAAAGACAGCAACTATTGCAAACAGGCCAGAATTTAAACCCACAAGCAGTGTGACTTTTCAACAACACATCAACATACTGTGAGAGAAGACCCTGTTGTAGTTACAACACAAGGAAAACGCTTTGTTTGTTTTGTGTATATGTATGAACATTTATGGCGGAGCAAACTTCTTAGTTATAAAATTCTTAGGCTCCACCTCGTTGACTTAAAACCGTATAATGCACGCCTCGTCGGATGTTACCCCTTACATAATTTTCCCTAGCATGCCCCACTGCAGTTGTCTTAACATATGTCAGTTATCAAATTTGCATATATCTTATTTTCTCTGAAAAAGGAAACACATTTGTTTTAAACATTAACAACACATACAGTAATGTGCAAAAGTTTTAGGCAGGTGTGAAAAAAGCTGTCAACTAGGAATACCTTAAAAAATGGAAGTGTTAATCATTTATGTTCATCAATCAACAAAATGCAGTGACTGAACAAAAGAGGAACCTAAATCAAATCAATATTTGGTGTGACACCCTTTATCTTCAACAGAGTATCAATTCTTCTAGGTATACTTGCATACAGTTTTTGAAGAAACTTGGCTGGTAGCTTATGCCAAACATCTTGAAGAACTAACCACAGATCCTCTGTGGATGTTGGCTTCCTGACATATATATACATCTCTCTCTCTCTCTATATATATATATATATATATATATATATATATATATATATATATATATATATATATATATATATATATATATATATATATATATATATATATATAGACACATCTAATACATCTGACTGTAATCCTGTAAAATACCTCACTTTGTGTGTACCCCTGTGTGTGCTTTCAGTCCTTTCAGCCTGATGGGTGTTTAACAGAAAACATGTAGATGGCTAAAAAGATACAGTACTGTGCAAAGATTTAGGCCAACCAGCATCAATTCACACAAAGGAGTGCATACTCAGGTCATTGATTTTGCAGGATTATAGTCAGGTGTATGATCAACCAATTACACCAAATTTTGCATTTTGTTAATTCATGAATATAAAAGATTAACACTTCCATTTTTGAAGGCATTCCTAGTTGACAGCATTTTTTTCCACACCTTAAAACTTTTGCACATTACTGTACATATTTTCAACATTGAATTTGAACTATTCATTTATAATTTATCAAATTTATAAATAATATTAAATGTTTTTAATAGTAATATAAAAAAGTAATAAAAAGTAAAAAAAAAAAAAAGTAACAAATAAATTTTAATAGGATCATAAAAACAGCAAAGAAGCAGCAAATAGAAATGAAAATATTAAAATGCCACCGGTCATAAAATAATTGAAACAAATCTTTATAACTCTTTCAGAAACATTTCAGGAAACCAAACCAAACTTAACATTTGGCTGATGCAACAGCTGTACAGGGGTGCATGAAAGTACAGAATATAAAACATTTTTGCTGTTACATGTACTGAGATGCAATCCTGTTATATAGATTCCAAATATAAGTGAAACTAATCATACCACACATACATGGCATTGTCATATTAAGCAGCTATTCATCATACTGTTCATTTTCATAACACTGCACAGTTCATTTAGTACAGTTAGTGAACCATAATATGTTTTTTGCATCTACAGATTGAAAATCCACATAGCAGGTATACATATTTAGCTTAATGCATTTTATTTTTAACATTATTGTCCTTGTCCATATGCTTGATTTTTTTCTGTGGCAATCCATGCGCTTTCCATTCCTTTGACTATGAGTGGTTGGATGCAGGTGGAGGAAGTACATTTGCTCTTTGCTTTTTTTTTTTTACTTCTTTTTATTTCCATATATCACGTGCAGTCATACAGTACATCACATGTACAGCACAATAAAGACAGAACAGAATAAGTGTATCCGTAGGTATAAAGGTATAAAGAGTATGAAGAGTATAAAGGTATAAAGAGTTCTCAGTCCATGGGTCATTTTTCTTGCTCATCATGGGCAGAGAAGAATAAGAATGTTTACCAAGAGTCTACATGTTATTAAGTGTTTTCTGCCACTAAGTTGATTCTCAACATGAAAATACTTTTGACAACGCTCCACGAATGGACATTTTCAAAGTCTTCTAGATGGAAAACCAGAATAAAAAAGGGGTTCATAAAGTCCCCCTAATATGAAATATGATATGTCTATTGATAGACATTTCTTAATTTCTTGATGTATATTTTGCCAACATTCTGAAAGTATTGGGCAGTCCCAAAAAGTATGTGTATGGTTCCCCACCATACCACATTCTCTCCAACATTGTGCTGAGGCATTACTCCATTTTTATGTAATTTGTGGAGTACTGAAGTACCTCATTCTAATCTTCCATCCACACTCTTTCCAGTTAGGACTACTGTTATTTTATGTCCATAACTGCATGAATTTTCCCAATGCTCATCCGAAATAATGACATTCATTTCTAACTCCCATTTGTGGTTGATATCCATATTATTGTCTTTTAAGACTTCTTGCAATATACTATTAGATATGTGACATGACCTTTGTTTTAATTGTGCCTTTAATGGTTGAAATAAAGAAATGTTGTATATTAGACGCTGGGTTACAAAGGCTTTCCCATTCTTGGTGTGTGTAAGTAATGTCGTATTTGTAAGTATCTGAAGAAATCACGTTTTGGTAAATTTGTTTTGGAGTTCTTCAAATGATTAAATAATATGTCCCTCCAACAGCTGGTCCAGAACCACTAAACTTGCCTTTTCCTATACCTTTCAAAGCCCCATCAGGAGACGCTGGCAGGAAGTCTATGTTGTTTGCTACACAGACCTGGATATTGTCATAGGAAGATATCGTTTTTTCCTCACAACTAACCATATTCTGAGGGTATTTTTTGTCCAGGTATTGATAATCTTACCCTTTTCCCACTTCTCTTGATTCAGGAATGGAATTGTATCTAGTGGGATGCCAGGACAGTCACTTTGTTCCATTTCTACCCATATTGTATCGGTTGCTCTTAGCTTACAGTGATCAGTGAAGCACATTGGAATGATGCTGTGAAATGTGCTATACAAACAAAGTTGCCTTGCTTTGCCTTTATCAGAGAAAATCTATTTCTTCAGCCTTTCTGGGGTCAGTTTTGCAGGTCAATCTCTTTTTTTAAGTAATTTGGTATACATGGAAGGGTCTTCTGCCTTAGTAAACTGGGAAACAGCTCCCTGCTAAGGTGCTGACAATAAGTACCCTGTGCCTATTTTCATCATGTTATGTGTGTTTGTGTTATTATATTGGCATTGTGATTTGTGTTTTCACATCATAACAAACTCGCCCACAATATCCAAGGTATTTATTACAGTTTACTCATAAACTTACTAGGTTGGTACTGGCCATATCAAGACTGTTTCGTTTGCCTTTCGTTTCGTCCTGTTCACATAGTTGGACTAGCTAAATCAGTGTCAAGGGACAAACTATGCGAAGGGAGAATGTTATTAGCTGATGCCACTACAAAGATTAGATTATTCTAATTAATTAAGTTTTCTAACTTCAGTTTTAGCTAGACTACATCACTAAGTCATTTAGTTTTCCACCTCATCTGAGTGTTTTTCTTTTGTATTTTATTTTCTTGCTTAAGATAAAGTATATGTCATTATAGCAACCAAGCCTGCAAATGGAACTGAAACTGGATTATGTTTTATTGGATAAGTTCCGTCTCTACTGATTATTTGTCAAGCAAAATACCTGTTTTCAATCAGCCAATGTTTTTTATGTTCTTGCCAGGTTTGCCATGTACAACACACTGAAGCACTAAGGCAGAGAGCATTTCGGCTGAAACCTTAAATGCAGTTAAAATTATACTAAAAGCTGTTTGGTACTTCTAATAACTTAGTACATAATCTCCCCTTTCATCTCCAAGAATCATTTAAGAAATCCTTTTGTTCATTTAGTCACTCTCACTCTCGCTTGATGTTCTGGGAAAGAAGTGGTTAATCTAGCCCAAGTCCAAAATCAATCACTGTGTTAAGGTTCTCATAGCGTACCTGGATCTGACACCTATTATTCAGATTTACATTTCTTCCCAGGAAGAATAATGACATAAATCATTGCAGTGCCATCAGCAGAGATAATTACACTGTGAATTCCTCACAAGTGGCTTGTCGGAGGGAGGGAGCTCTCTCTGGAAGTTGTGACTGTGAAAGGGGAAATGACAGTGAAAAATGGCCCTGATATCTATGTGAAAATGAGAACTTATATGATGCAAATCAGGTCCAGCATTTTTTCTTCACTGCAGTAAATGTAATCTGGCTTGGCTAATGTTGCTTACAAAGCTCTGAAGGTTTTTATTCCACAAATCAATGTGATCACTTTTAATTAAACAGACTTCAAAAATCATTAATTGCTTTCTTAAAATAAATAAGTAAAGCCCTCTTTTGACTCAGCTCTTGTTTTTTTAAGTTCCACTGAAATCACAGCATGCAGACATGCCAACATGGGGACAGGAGAGAAATTACTAAATACACTGGATGTAACACAGATATATCAGTTAATTACGTAATTAATAATAGTAATCATGTTGTACAAGAAAGTGTTCAATGTGGTTAAATCTGAACATCTTTCTCGTCATCTCGTTACCACCCAGAAAGTCTTTTTACATTTTGGCAGTACATTAGGTTTTGATTATTCTTTTGATTTGATTGAAGTAATGAAATGCAAGTTTCATTACATGTATGCAGTATTTACCTCACAACAAATTACATTTCAACATGATAATCAGCAATTTGTAGCCTACTAGCATGAAGACAATCTAAGCAGTGTCCACAATTGTCAAGCAAGTACCAGGTACATGGTTGAGGTCAGTAGGCACACACCCAGGAAGGAAAGTAAGTTGGTATGTTGGTAAGTTTGTATGTTCCTTTTAATACGGTGATTACAATTTCTTAAATTTGGGGAAAATACTGTTTTTGGACAAACATCCACATTAAACCCTGTTGTAAATGGCCATTGTCCATACCCTGTATGATTTTCTGTCATGAAAAGTGACTGAATTTTTTCCTGTTTTGCTCTGGTCTACTAGTGTTACCTTTTTTTGCATAGCATTCTAGCGTGCCACCATATGAGTTACAGGCTTTATAAACAGTCTTTTACATAAATGATCTGTACACGTACAAAGTTCTCGATGCTTCATTCTAAGTGGCATTGCCCTTGTTATACTACCAAGTAAGTATGGAGCTACTTTGAACCTTTTTTAAGATTTTAAAATAGTGATGTCTTCAAGCTAACATGTGCCCCAATCACTAGCATGGTGATCACCATTTGTGATAAATGTGATAAAAATAACAAAGTTTGTAATGCAACAGGCTAGCATAGTTTGCTCCCCAGCAAACATACCAACTTGTTATTATGTTTTAACATACCCAAAGTTAATTTTCTCAGATTTCTCGATTTCTCAGATTTCTTCTTTAACCATTTCACCTCAACAACTTTTAGGAGTTTCTTACTGATGTAGTTGTCTTGATAAAGTGTCATTCTAAAGATCTTAATTAGTCAGTATTCCTCCAAACCAGTGGTGTGCAACCAGGATTTAGAAGGTAGTAGCACATATTTGAAATCACCTGTTTCTTTCAGTGCACGTCATACAGGTGATTTCACTAATTAACTCCTCTACCTGCATAAAGAGCTGCTAATCAGAATCAGCAGTCTGATGAATGGCAGGACAAATAACTCGATTCACTTCTGAAGTTATGTTGTTCTTTACTACACTTAAAAGATAATGTGGCTTGGTTTCCATCACTGTAACATTTCTATATGTCTCATGACTACTCAAGAGGCTGTAACACAAGCTATCCATCATCAAGAACAATACAGTTTTAAGGTCAGTGTAAAAGGGTAGCAAGGAGTGATTTATGCAAATCTCAAACATACCCAGCAAAAGCTTAAATGTTTATACACTTGCAGGGAGAGGCCCAGTTTCACCACTCTAATCACTTCATACTCAACTGTGGAACTGTTTAGTATGGGCCAAAATATTTCAAGAGTATAAATGCTAGTAAATAATGAAAAAACCTTGATCTTTAGAGTTTTGTTAACCTACAAATTTTGATTAGACTAGATAACTTGCATGGTTTACTGGTTGGAGCTCTGAATGTAAAGCACCTGAAGTGGATGCATGACAATTGGTATATAAGTGACTACAATATCTGTGTCAGTTGATTCTTAAGGTAATGAAAAAGCTTATTTCATGGGCCAGTGGGCCGTCAGCACCTTTTATTAGAGGATATTGTCACTGAGACTGCATCTCTGGTCTTGGCCACTTTTCTCACATGGAGAATTCAAAACAACCATTACCAGTAATGCCTAAATCACCCAGCTCACTGGGTGTTATGTCAGTCACAATGAGCCTACATCCTACATGCACTGAACGGATGTACATTTGCATAAATTGCATGGACACATTCATTTTCTACATGATCTTGATGACTTAGCATTAGAATGGACCCCCACAATTTACAGCTTCAAAATGAGTCCTTTGCTTGCTAATACCTTCAGCTCATTCAGTTCAATAAAATACCCCATTTTTTCTGACTGTGGATGGTTTTAGATAGGTGAAATGAGTGGTATTTATGATGTTGCTGTGATGAAGACTGCATAGGTAAACTAAACCTTCTAACATTAAGTCAGCGGCTTTGCAGGGTTGGCTGTACATGTGGTATAACCAGGGTGTGAATAGAGATATAAGTGAACCTTTTTACAATGCATGGTTACAGCAGCATATAGCCTTGCTCCTTGCATCAAGTCTCAGTCTTGATCTTGATACTGCATGTCCAAACAATGAGTTACAGACCAGTAGGGACACACGGCCAGTGCCAGAGCTTGTATGACAAACAGTAAAGCCAAAGCCGGATTGGCCCTTTAACTTTTTCAACAGTAAACAGATGCACAAACTTTGTGCCCAAATGCTAGTCTCTACATGCCCACCCAGCTCAAAGCAAAGCCCAGACTCAATGCAAAACATATACAAGGTATCATCGGTTTTCCACAGGTGAATGTCATGCTGTTTTATTGCAGTGATAGCAAGTCTAGTGTTGCTAAGGGGGTCTTCCCCCCCAACATCACTTTTCACTAATACCTTATGCAAGATAAGCCTTCATTCCCCAGTGGACAACTTCATTAAAAGGCACTGGCCAAGTGTGAAGTCTCTCTCTCACACACACACACACACGCACACACACACACACACACACACACACACACACACACACACACACACACACACACACACACACACACACACACACACACACACACACACACACACACACACATATTCTTTTCTAAAGAGCAGGACGAAGAGGAAGAAGAGCAGCTATGCTAACCACAGGGGTGTTGTGTCCATATAAAGGAGGCGGTGGGTTATAGGAGGGGTGCGCTTCCCCTGCATAGTCTCTTGTGTGGGGCACATGGTGATCTGTACCTCAAAGATCTGAATTGAATTCCCCACAAAACCCACTGGACCTTTTTACAGGCGGGCTGACGAACAAACACACAGGAACATATGAGAAGGCTGACCGGTAAGGTAAGAGAGCCCGGTTGGCCTGAGGCTCCGTTTGCTCCCTGTGGTGTCAATGGTGCGCCCTTGACTTTTGCTCTCAGTTCTTTTCCAGTCAGCTGTGCTAGATAATGAGACACACATCATCAAAATATAATATGGTGGAGTAAATTTACACATTTTTGCCAAGGTGCTCCAGACCATCATTAAATGCAGGCTCACTGGTAAATAACAGGAGGGGCTGATTTACACTGTCAGAAATATGTGTTAATAAACATGCCAATCATGAGAATCGTATATCATAATGAGTAATGCCACAAATGATTTGTGATTGATGGTAGGCACTATAAATACACAACATTATGCATCATTGTAATGGGCTTTTGTTTAGCCATATGTTTTGTAAATATTTGGATACACAATTTAAATTAAATACTGGTTTGTACTTAATGATTGTTTTTGTGCCCAAGTTTTGTTTTAATGAGGACAAGAAAACAATATTTTTTAAAACATCTCACCTGCCAATTTAACATCACAACAAATTCAACTTTAAGTGACACAGTGCATTCTTGGTTATAAAGCCAGCTGCCTTACAAGTATGTATAAAGACTTACAGTAATTATAGTAATTTCAGCTATTATTAAGGTTTATGGAGGCATCATAACTCTTTATGAATGGGTGTATAAAGTAATCTGAATACAATCTTCATAGAATGTGTAATGAAAAAAAAAAACAATAAAATGAGAGAAATCATTGTCATTGTCCATTGTTCACCATAGTTTGTCAGGTTTGCATATTTATTTCTACATATACAACATGTCTGGTCCAGCATTGAGGAATAAATATCTTCAATCCTTTTATGTAATTTTCAACCAAGAAGTAAATTAATGCAATGCCTTATTGATTTTAATATTTATTACCTCTTTCCCAACTACTTAGTGAGTAGATGCTGATTTGAATTTATAGTTAGCCTTGATGATCAGCATTCTGGACATATCACAGGTAAACAGATAGTAAGTGACAGAAGATGAAGTGATTTTTGGTTGATTTTATTTTAATCACCTTTGTTGTCAAGTGTGGCCAATGTATGAACCAGAAAAGGAAAGAACATCAATGAATACATGAGTCATACAACCAGTGGCATGTGTGCATATTTTCAATTAGGGGTTTTGCATTTTCAAACATGGCATCATAAAGTCTTGAGTGAAAACTTCCTGTTCATTCCGATTGTATGTTATTAGTCCATCACCTTGGGTCAGTAGATATGTAACGTCAGGCTGTGATTGCTCTATTATCTCAGGTGACCATCTTAGTCATAACTTCTGTACCGGTGTGTAGCCATTACACGTAGCCCTAATGCCATCTGAGTCTTTCTTCACAATTGAGTGCCGTTTTCCCTTTTTGATAAAATACAGCCCGGGAATTGTGTTTGGCATTTTGTGTGTCTCAAGTGGGTCGTGATTCTTTGTCCCCAGTAATCCTTGTAGCAGCGTTGCCAGTAGTCAAACTGTGACTGTAGGATTAACACACCAGCATGTTTCCATGAATTCTCTCTCTGCAGTAATCCTCTTCAGATCACTACTACAGACAAATATATGTCCTTAACGGTGTCTTGCTTGTTTGTAAGGCCTCAAGACATGATTATTGTTCTTATTATATGACTAATATCTATTTCGTAGCTTGTGCATTTTCTAATCAATTCAAGTGGAATAATGACTCACACACACACAGTTTTAAATAGTTTTACATTAACCTTTTTTGAAAATGTGAAGATTACATTCTATTCTGTATTAATTTAAAGAATGAAAATGGGAACAGGCTAAGCAGTCTGAGAAGAGTAAAGGACCATTAAGACATATTTATTGTGGGCTAGCTAATTTCACATGTCCATTCCAAAATTATGCCAGTGACCCATTCCAGCACCAGAGAGTTTGTTTGGAGAGCAAATTACACAGAATGCTTCTTGAAGCATCCCGCTCCATATGCAGAAAGGTCAAGTAGATTTCTGGGAAAGACACAGCACAATTTCTCAGACTAAATTACTTTGGCAGATATTAAAGCCCGCGCTGAATATCCCCTCAATGATAATTGTAACAGACTACTAACCTTTAACTTCAGAGGTCATTTCCTACCCAAGACAAACATGGCTGGGAAAAATCATTTTTATTTATATTTGTATTTCATCATTATTTCTAGAATAGGTTCGGTGAGGGTATGGCAAGCCATCCTGAGGCACGAAGGATTTGTCAAAGTGCTGCACAGACAAAATGTTCTTTCTTTAGTTCTCTGGTCACAAACCCCCAAAGGTACAGGCATTTAGATTAGTGTTCCTAAACGTTGTAGGGTGCATTCTGAGTGCATTTTTGCAGTGAGTGTCTGGTTTTTGGAATGCAGTCAGTAGTTTTATATGTGGCTGTCACACTGGGACAAAAGTACCACTTAAAAAAAAGACACAATGGCATATGACAGGTATCCATGTTCCATAACCAACTAATCTTACATCAATTTACATCAAAATATGATATAAATATTTCAAAGGCTTATCACATAAAACACAGTGGCCAAATGCCTTTTCTTTTATTTTTCTTTCAGCAAGACCAAGAGCTTTATTATCATAATAGAGGTTGTCAGGGTTCGTTATAGAGTAAACAGTAAAACACAGATGAGCTTAAATTAGGCCTGGCAGGTGGACTGTCCATGTTATTATGCTGGTCAACATTCACAACCGTAATGTTCTTTCCTTATGTACGACTCAGAGGCACTCCATATGAAAGCTCCTGAGCTGAAAGGAACATGACAGTGATTAGTGGACAGCAAATCTACCTACAATGGCAAAAGTAGTTCTTTTCTGTTCTGTATCTGTGCACTCATACAAAGCCATAATTGCAAAACAGTACAGTGATAACCCATCACGATATCTGATTTATTACATTTGATGTTTAAGGTAAAAATTGCTATTTTCTGAAACAAACCAGTTTGGAGCATTTCCAGGAACACTATAGTCATATTATTAATAGGCACATTTTAAATTAATGTCATGTTTAAATGTTTACATTTTAAATGTAATGTCAATTTTTAAAAAATCCACCTACATAAAAAGTGTTATTTTGTCTTATGAATGAAGGTGGGTGATTAAATCTGTCTTAAACAGTCACCTTAAATTCTGCATATTTGCACATTAAATACATTGCTCCATTAGCTCCTTGGTTACTGCCTCGAATTCTACAGTATGCTTGTTACACGTTCAGGTATGACTGGTTAACTATGCTAAACTAGCCTATAGTTAAACTATGCAAAGTATGAGTTGCAGCAAATTGCAAATGTTGAAACTACCATAATAACATTCTGTTGGCTAATGACAGGGCTCAACATTAACCCAAATTATGGAAATCAATAATAACTGCTTGTAACAGTTTTATTGCAAAGCCAAATCTTATGGTGAAATTAGATCTTGTGTTTGTTGAGCTAAGACCGAATTATTGTTGAGTATAGCAATCGTAGCATCATAGCTAGAAGGCTAACAAACGTAAGAGTTATACCATGATTAACATCAGCCCTTCATTCATGGCATGGATAACGTAATCATGCAGAGACAACAGTTGCATACCTTCATCTTTTGCTCGTTTCTACTCTTCTAATGGCTTTGACCTTTTTCTGTCCATCTCCTTCTGTTTGTCACTCGACAGTCAACATACTGTATTTCCCATCCCCGAACACTGTCACTGCCAACCAGGAGTTATAAATAATTCACCTTGGTGACTGCATACTCGTTTTATATTGCCCTTTTTTATTAGCCCTTTCACACAATTAAAAAACGTGCAGGAATTATAAACCTGTAAATATAATATGAAATGAAATGAAATGTGCGTTATTGGGAAGGAAGCTTATGTGTGACTGACTTCGCTCACTAATTGCAGAGTATTGCCCACTTGTGCGTTGCATATGAGAGACCAAGAGGTGAACTGTCCCCCGCGCCCCCTCCCCTTTCCCCTTCTCACACAGCTTCTGTGCACTGGGCCTTTTCAGCAGGGGCGCCTGCAGCCAGAGGGGGCGCCAATTTGCCAATTTCCTACACAGTGAAATGTAGACTATATTTTTGTTTTCAAGCGCTCGTGAGGCCAAAGGCACGGCGCCCTTAACGAAATTGCACCCTGGGTAATGGCTCCACTCGCCCCCCCCCCCCCCCCCCCCCCCCCCAGAACCGCTACTGGATACAGTTTAAATAACAGTTTTCTGTCATATTCACAGTTATATTCACCAAAATTCCTTGGTAATAATGACAGCCTTTCTCATAATTGTTTGCCTATTTATTTTAGCCTACTACTTACCTATAAAGTGATTATCAACATGTGGAAATTAACAGACTGTAAAAAAAATGTTATCGGTGTGTGTTTGTGGTACCCTTACTCCCTTTTGCCAAAAAAAAAAAAAAAACAGTGAGGAAGTATAAAGGATGTGTTTTTGCCCGGTAAACAGAGTGATGCAATGTATCAAATTGCAGAGAGGCAGAGATCTGTAGAAGTGATGGGGCTTGCTGATGGACAGACCATCATTAAAGGTGAGTGATTTGACCTTCCAGGGGTGGCTGGTATTCAGCTGGGTGAGTCGGGAGGCAACAAGCAACAAGCTTGGTAATGAAGTGCAATGACTTTAGACCCATGGCACTGGCTGTAATGTATAAGTATTGATCTGTTCCTTGTCTTATCCTAAGGTGTTCCAGGATGCTTGCAGAAAAGACTCACTATAAAGGATTGGTGAAAGAGAATCACTTTAAAAATTCATTGGTGTGATGGTGCCCTTCCGGTGTGTTTATTGCCAGAAAATGGATTTTTGTCCTTCTTTCTGTGGTACCAAAAGAATCCAGATGGAGCAACCCCAGATTAGACCCCACATTCTTCATCTGTTGTTGCCTCAGCAGCTCCTTGGTGATGTATGCTTGTACTTAGTGAAACTGATGCTGTCGCACACACAGGCATGCTTGCCAATGTGACATAGTGTAATGAGAAGGAATGAGTGAAGCTCTGGCACACTTAATGATCAAGGCCCCTTATCCTTCCCATGTGCTTGACAAACACATCATAGCTTTCCATTTCTATGGGGCTTCCAATCCAGCATAGCCTCAGTAATATTCATCTTCACCAAATAGTGTACTATTGTGAGCAATCTCCACATATTTCCATATCTCCACAAAAGTACATCACATTTTTAAGTGACTAAATGCATGAAAAATGGGCTGATTGAAAGTCTAGTCACATGCGAAGCCATATCACTGGTTACATTGTCCTTGATATACAAGACCCCTTGTTTTTTTTTTTTTAAAGCTACAGATTTCTTTACAATTTTAAAGCAAAACTAAGCAGCAATGCGGTTGGGTAAGTTGAATGTGCTGCAGCAAAAATAATAGCTTGCTGGGACCAAGCTTTTGGTAAACCGCAAAACCCTCCAAAATGATGTCTACCATCAGGTTCTAATTGATGTTGACTCTTTGGAATGTCACATGCTGTCATTGAACATTTGATTTATTGTGTAGTCCTCTTGTAGTTAGGAATGGTGAGAAATAAATCCACTGTGCGGCTCTGTTTTGTGAAACAACTGAGCAGAACCACACAAGACCTTTGTTACTTTATATTAAGTGTGTGCAGGAAGCACAGAGCATGCCTGGGTAAAGCTTACCTAAAGTGACAGTCGTATAAAGCCCTCTGTTGAAAACATACAGCCTGTAACAGTGAGCAGATGACAGGGGAAATCACTGTTCTGAAAGGGTAGGGCAGCAGGTTTTCCATTCACTGCCTTTGGACAGCAAATCAATTGGAAAGAGCTGATTAGTGCAGTGCCCAATCTTGAATGGCTCCAAGAAGACATGTACTCACAAAATTCACAGAGCCATTACACAAACTCCTCACATAATACAAGGGCTGAATACACTCAACATGAAACTTCAGCTTCCCATTACAACACCATATTTCATGACAAGATATGATTTGTCATTTCACATATGTATTGCTCTGGGCTTAGGCAGTTGGTAAATAGTTCTCGAGATCAAGAGGTAATATGATAGACATTGATCTTTCAGTTCACACCTAACAGACACAAACACATCTTTATGTCCTAAGGCTCCCCATCAGAGAGTCACTCAAGGACAGTCATACCCAGAACATCCCTATCTCAACAGCATTCCCACCCTACCCAGCTATATTCCCAGTACCAACTCCATATTCAGTGCTACAGATCTGCTGAGCTCCATATATGTTTGCTTAACTCAGACACTAAATGAATCCTTTTCTTTTAAGGGGGGAATAGCTTAGCTATTTACAGAAATCCTTTTTTGGTATTGCATATATGTGTAGTCAATATATGCAATGTACTTATTTGTATAAATAAGATGTGTCATGTCACTGGCTTATGCTTTTAAAACTGTGTAGTTTAAAACACTAACAAACAAATTGCCCTCTTAGGGATGCTGAATAGCAAACACAGCACAAGACAACATTACCATCTGATTCATTGTAATTCAGGGAGCCATACATGCGTAGCCTCTGGACTCCAGAAGAGAAAATGTGACTAATGACTGCAAAATTCTTGGCTATTTTTTCCCTAAGAACCACAAGTCCTGCTATGTTATCACAATTAATTCAACATATTTAAGACCTTTAAAAAATCAATCAATCAAATATAGCTGTAAGGAGCGATGAGGGGGCCAAGCATGTGTCCGTAGCAGTATGATGATGCCAATTTTTTCTTGCACCCTCTAAATCACATCTCAATTGCATAATTCAGCAAAATGCAAGCTTGGTTGGCATATGACAAAAGCTGTTTAAAGGAGAACTTCGGTGTAAAATGAAAATTGGCATGTTAAAACATCATACCGAGTTGGTATGTGTACTGAGGAGCAAAATTGATTCAGCCTGTTGCATTCAGAGTTTAACTATTTTTTATAGTTTGACCCAGAAGGCTAACAATGGAAGTGGTAGGTGCCCTTAGACGAAGCATGACGACTACGCTATTTTTAAACCATTAAAACAGCTCGAAGAAACTCCACATTCGATTGGTAGTACAACAAAGGCTCTGGCATTCAAAACGAACCACTGAGAATATTGTAAATGTACACAATGTTTATTTAAAAAGCTGTTCTTACATGCAGTCGTTTGCAGTTGTTCCTCGTTGCCGCCATGATGAAAGTCCAAACAAGTTGATTGTACTACCTCTCCTCCTATTCTTCCTGCTGGTTCGTGTTCGTCAATCGACCTGTGCAGACTTTTATCATGGCAGCGACGAGAAACTACAGCAAGGTACTGCTTGTCAAAACAGTTTTATTAATAAATGTTGTGTACAAAGTTCTCAGTGCCTCGTTTTTAATGTCAGGGCCTTTGTTGTACTACCGATGGAGTGTGGAGTTTCTTCGAGCTGTTTTAATGGTTTAAAAATAGCGTAGCCGTCATGCTTCGTCTAAGGGCACCTACCACTTCCATTGTTAGCCTTCTGGGACAAACGATAAAAAATAGTTAAACTCTGAATGCAACAGGCTAAATCAAACTCTGAATGCAACAGGCTAAATCAATTTCTTGTTAAAGTTCTCCTTTAACAAGAGATAAGACGGCCAAACTTTTTCTAAGGTATAGAAATAAGGACTGCGCACCATTACCCGCGTACCAACTGTGGCACGCGTTCCTGGGGTTGCCGACCTCTGAGTGTTCCCATTAAATTATGCTATTATAAGTAAATGTTGTTCACAATGTTCTCTAACAAAAGTATGTTATATAAACTGTGATCACGTTTTATTAATTCGTGCTTAATTTTGAATGACATCTTACTGACAATTTTTAATAACGTTAGCACATTTTATAAATTGTGGCCACACTTTGGTAAATCATGCTGTTATATAACTTGAGCATTGAACTCCCCATAGATTCCACCGATACCTATTGTTTTTGAAAATTGGATGTATGGATCAAAAGTTAAGCCTGTGAATGCATGTCTAACTTTGACCTGTTGGTGGTGCTAGAACATGAGCTGTATTGACATGAAACTTACTAAAATGTATCTTCCGCGAATTTTCAAAATGTTTCTGCATATGGTTCTAGGGCCTGCCATAGACTCCCATGGTGTAAGAATAATAATAAGAAGAAGAATAAAAGCTAGAAACATGTAGCTTCGCAGCTTGGCTCCCAAAAATGTAAGATGAAGTTGATCCATGGCACATAAAAGAAACCTGAACTAATACATGAGGAATGACAGCAGACAGCCTTCATTGGCCTCTTAATGAAGCCCATACTTTTTGTACTGCTATTATGCAGTGTGAATTCATTTGATTGTTTTCAAAGCTGAGCCTGTTGTCTCCATCTGAACCACAGGCTCTTTGAGTCTTTGACTCTTTGAAGAGCAGCTCAAGGGCATCAGATAATGTTATAGCCATTTATTCTGCAACAAAGAGTTTGTCTGCCATCAAAAGAATGAATGATTGTGCCCCTGTAAAAGTCATCTTCCCCTCGTGTCATCAACCATGCTCAGGAGATCTCCAGTGTCCACACCGGCTAATGAAAATGAGCCTCTATTACACTGATGGAAAAAGTCATCAGGAAGATGTCAATAACAATGAAGGGTGCAACAGTGATGCAGGCGTACATGCAGGCCACAAAAATGCCACAGCTGCCCAAGTGATCTCTCTAGCAGAAGATATCCCCCTCGTTTGTTTTCCGCTGTGAAATATGCCAGAATTAGGACACGCACACACTAAGAAGCTTCCTCCCATTTTTATATGGCTATTATGAGAGTAACTATTATGAATTCCATTTATTCAGCAGGGCGAATCTTCAGTTTTAAGGGCTTGGAAGAGCAATAATATGCAATCCAGTCTTCTATCTTCTCGCCCCACTCTCCTTGGGCTGACAGAAGTAATAAGAGGCAGGGCTCTCCCACTGCTCCCACTCTGGACTTCATCAGCTGGATTATAAAGCCACCAATGGGGCCCCTCGGAGACTGACAAATCACAGTCAAACCTCACAGTGTATCAGCTCTTATACACAATGTGGATCCCTATGGGGATAATGTGTGAATGTAATGCATGTTCATTTACTCTCCACTTTAGGGAGACCTTTTGTGTGGCTTTCTGGTGCTATACTATAGCACTTAAACATTGTAACATGGCTCAGCACAGATTCAGGAATTTAGAAATATCAATGATCATACTTGTGCATTTATAATAGGCTAACTGTTAGAACGTTTAACAAAAAACTATGTTACACTGAAAAATAAATAATAAAAATATCTTGGACAAATCTTGTTTGTGAACTGTCTATCATATGTCAAATACATAAGGGGCCGATTCTCCCCTGCCCATAAGCGGGCCCGGCGCCACGAGGGGGCGAAAGGGGACGTCGCCCCCTTGTGACGGTGTCCCCGCCCCCTCAGCTGAGACTTAAATTTTCTCATAAAATGTATAGTTAAAATATGATTCATTGCTTATTACAGACGTATTCACAATTTGGATTTAAAAATAGGAAATATTAACTGGTTGCACAATGCACATATGTCACTACTGAAACAGTCAAACAAATCTGATTGGTTGTTACATGTGTGACTCTTTCATTGCTGACGCTGACTGTACACTAGCCTGTCACCAGGGCAACCTACACAGTAAGCAGTTTAGTCAGAGACGATTGAAGATTGAAGTTCTATAAGATCTTTGGTTTAGTTGTTTAGTTGATGGATTAAATGAAAAAAAATGGATATACGAAAATGGATAATCTCAGAACACGCTGTGGAGAAGGCAGAGCCCAGCAAATCCGCCACCTCAACTGACCAGAAGGACGATACAGGCAGGCAGTTGGTAGGATCTGAGAGTGTTGCTAACATGAGCCTTCCACCAGGCGATCTGGGTCTCGAGTGTCCTGCTCAGCCATTGCTTAAACAATTCCCAAAGACATTGTATAGCAAAAATGATTATCGGTCATTTTCAGCCTCTTGGTATTGAGACAGAGAGTGGCTCGAATATTCTGTTGAGAAGAACACTGCATTCTGTTTTCCATGCAGGAAGTTTGGAGGTAGCGATTCTGCTTTCACAAGGTCAGGCTACAACAATTGGAAGCATGCTACCGATAAGGCTAAAGGATTTAGCAGACATGCAAAAAGCAAAGAGCACCTAACATGCGTGGTTGCATGAAAAGAAAAGAACCTGCGTACCTCAACAGGGAACAAAATTTCAACTCTGGTGAATTCTACTCAGTTGTCTCGAAACCGCATTTATGTGTCTGGAATTGTGGACATTATTGAATTCCTGGTGTCAAATGAATTGGCATTGAGGGGGTCTGTTGATTCAATTGATGGCAGGAACGAAAGTGGATGTGGACATTTTCTGTCTGTTTCTGATTCATACACTTTGAGGCAGAATAACGAGTTCGCACAGGCTTTTAGCACAATTCCAAAGAACATGACATATACTTCACATGAAGTACAGAATGAAATAATCGAGCTGATGGCAACGATTATAACGGAGGACATTGTCAAAGACATTGGCGAATTGTGGTTTACCATCAAAGTTGATGGTACGAAGGACCCCACTGGACACGAGAATGTCAGTTGTGGTTCGTTATGTGGATGGTGACTGCACCGTCAAAGAGCGACTGCTTGCAATGTTAACCACTGATAAGTGCGACGCCCAGTCACTCGCTGATTTGGTGCTCGATGAGTTGGTCAAATAAAATACTTAGCCAGTGTTATGACGGGGCCAGTGTAATGTCTGAAAGGGAAGGAGGCATGCAGAAACGGATTCAAAACAGACTAGAGAGAGAGATTCCCTATATTCATTGTTTCAATCACCAACTCCACTTAGTGATCATTCATGCCCTGTCAAGAGAGAAGGCAGTCCCTGACTTTTTTGACATTTGTGATTCGCTGTAAAAATTCCTGAAAAAACCTACAGTGGCAGCTCAGTACAAAGAAGAGAGGCTTAAAAGACTTCTGGATCAACGATGGACTTGTCATTTCCAGACTGTGGCTGTCATTCTAAAATCACACACGACAATAGTGGAGTTCACAACAGACATAAGGAAAACGAAGGCACACGCTGATGTGAAGGTCGAGGCAGCTGGTCTGTTACACGCCATCACAGAACCAACTTTCAGATTCCTCGCATGTGTGACCCACAAGGTTTTGGGACTGATGGACCCACCAAATAAGCTATTGCAAGCTGAAAACACTGACCTCATCACTTCAGTTCAACTCATTAAATGTGCATCTGACTGCCTAAAAGCTTTGAGAACTGACGAAGAGTTCGGGAAGGCATGGACTGAAACTTTCAGTGATGTTCAACCCAGACCCCCGAAGCGCCAGCGCCAGACAGCCATGGCGCTTGAACATTAAGGCCTGGATGTACTCGCCGCACGCGGTGGTGCGCATGCAAAAGTGATGTCAAAATGACGTCAGTGTACATCTGGCGCGGCATTCTCTGCTGAAATGGAGGCACGCTTTAGCAAACGCAATCACTGTGCGCCGTAGACCCTGGCAGTGATTTTTTTTTTAATTCTGAAAAAGTGAAACCATTACAGGATTTAACCAAGACCCAAGTCGACGAGGCCCAGTTCGTTGTGGCACTGAACTTTGTGAAGACTGAAGGCCTGGATATACTCGCCGTGCGCAGTGGTGCGCGCGCAAAAGTGACGTCAAAATGACGACGATCTGGCACGACGTCCTCAAGCGCATATTTGCCGTGTCTGCACCTCCGATTTTTTGTAACTTGCGCGCGGCAGCCCCATTGAAAACAATAGGCAATGGCTAGTCTGGTTTCAGTTAACTTTAGCCTAGTAACTACCAGCCTAAACATGTATTTTCTATTGCTACAAATCAGCTAATATTACTGGAAACTCACAAGAAATACAAACACTGACTGAAAACTTTTAGGATTTTGTTCAGTTTTATCCACAAACCAACTTAGGTGCAAACCTGCAGTTCGTTTATTAAGCTAACTTTTTGCCTTATCCTATCATCACTCATAAGGTCTTATAAAGCTAAAAACACTGTAAATATACACACTGACTCAAACCTTTTCGGATTTATCCAGTTTAAGTCCTAAATCATGATGTAAACCTGCAATTCAGTCATGTTTCACTCCTCTGACACGCAAGGTTCCCGAACTACTGTGGCATTTGACACCTCTGACGAGGAGAAGATTGCCGTGTGTGTCGAATGAAGTATATATGGGCGTGCGGCGCTGTGACGTCACTTTTGCGCGCACACTTCTGCGCGCAGCGAGTATATCCCTAGCTTTAGTCAACAGTAGAATCCGCGTGGGTGCAGTTGCACGCTTTTTTTCACTAGTCAACAGTAGAATCCGCGTGGGCGCAGTTGCGGGCATTTTTTCACTTATATCCCTAGCTTAAGTCTGTCATTTACGCGGAAACCAGTCAGTTACGCGCTTCGGGAGGAGCAACCCCAAACTTAGGGAGTGTCGCATGTAAATGAACCCTACACGCATTCTACCCTCCACTTAAACGGTTTTCTCTTTACGCGCCTCAAAGGGCTGTAGCAAGGTCCAGCGCCACTATAAGGCGAAATGAAATACTGCATTTGATGTCGGCTAGGCCTATAATGTCAACATTTGTTTTGTCATATTTAACATACCGAGTCAGTAATGTTTGGTTGTTGATCCTTATTCTTTAAAGGATGTTTCTCATAGCCATGACATTATTTTTCTAAAATATCACGTGATATCACGAAAGAACCTATTCTCCAATTAGGTAAATTGCAAACAAACGACAATGAATGAATGCATGGATTAATTATTTTTTAATTACGTTATCACAATATGTTTGTTGCGGTTGGGTTGGAAAGCCACAGCGTTCGGGGTAACACTCCCTTGTTTGTCATGACATTCAGTTGGACACGAGACATCGGAGTGATTTCAGTTCTCCAATGTGAGCATTGTAACAGAGCTCAAATAATATAAGCTGTACCGTTTGAGTGACTAGAATGTAGGCTACTCCTTACTCTGTGATTTTTCAATGAACAGTGTTGCGCTTTACAACAAATATAGCTATTGTTTATTTCATTATCACGGCTTATATACAGTATTTTGTAAAACCGGACTTTTTAAAGCAATGGGCTAGAAAGATCATTTGCACCACTTGTTTGCTTGCTTATTAAAATTTAAAGTTCTTTTCTGTTTCCCACGGACTGCCACTGCTTTTATATGTGTAGTCAGAAAGTCCATGTCCCATGTTTTTTTGATGGCCTTAATCCTTGCACTTGGCACTGACGTTGCTTTCATTTTACATATATCACGCCCATATTGACTTACACGCTGTATTTCGGAGTTAAGCGCTAGGGGCGTGGCAGAGGTTCAGAGGGGAGAATCCGCGCAAGACGAAAGTGCTTAAAAAGTGCGTGCGTAAAAGAGACTTACGCGCCTACGGGAGAATCGGCACCTTAATGCACAAGATTTTGAAGATCTCTGACAGTCTTCTGAAAAAATTCCAAATGCTTTCTCAAGTAATATCAATCTCTATATCAATACATCAATCTCTAGCAAGCACAAAATGTGTACATCACAAACACAGCACCTGTTTTCACCCCCTGTGTATTTAAGCAGCTATTTGGCTACTGCTAATCTTGTCAATTAATGTGCAGATGTGTGTAATTACACCAGTACAGGGCTGTGCATTGTGCCCTCTCCAGCCAATTGAAAATCCCTTGAGGAGAACCAATAACTGGCACTGAACAACAAAGTAGTTCCATGGACCACAGCCAACACTGTGGACAAGTGTGGACCGGGTCCTCTTCAAGTAGAATGTGCTCAATTCTAAGATTTTCAGCATGAAGGTCAGCGTAGGTGTTGCTATTGAGTCAGGGTGGTATTGTTCTGCTTAAAGGTAGCATGAACCTGTGTTGTGTTTTAGTCTGCTTGCTGTGCAGGGTTTCTCCACAGATTCTGCTTTATTGGCTGATTCATGACACATAGCTTTGCAGTTCTAACTATACATCGCATTTTTGCTTGGCAAGACGGTATTTGCAATCTATTGTTTGTTGCCCAGCAACAAGACTATGCCAAATAGAGCTGTTTGATGAGCCCTTACAGCTGCAGAACACAATACCACAGCAGACCACAACGAAATGAACAATAATAATACTGAATGATACAAAAGTTTGTTTATGGAAGAAATTCTTGTGAAAGTAAGAACAACAATTTTCTTATAATGTATTTACAAGTCTTAACTGGGGAGATTACAGTCATACACAAGGGAGAGCACCATGATATCAAATCTATTATATTTTATTTTAGAAAAATCAGCAGTCTTACACATTTGACTAGCTCAAAGTTAACCCATCAATATCACCTTGAAACCGAAAGAGGACAAAATGGTCAACCAAAATTTTAATACAATATCTTATATTTCACCCTGATTCCCTCAGTGTTGACATCAATGTTGGAAATCAAACAATGTAAGATGCCTCTTAACATTGAGTAATAATGAAATTTTGTTAACTACATATCTTGGTTGACTTGATCTGTATGTTACAATATGGAGGTTTGCAAATTTCTTGATGTGACACTGAAAGCCTAGCATTTAGATGTGATATCAGTCTCTGATTATCACTCTAACACTCATCAGAAGAATACAGTAATTAACCTGAAATTTAAGGTTTTAAAAGTAATACTTTTGACATTTTATATATACACATATGTCTATTACTGATGTCACGATTCACTAAAACTTTGTATAGTATACAAAGCATTATTTATGCTGAAGCAACACTGTTTGGCGAAAAGGCCTAACTTAGGTAACATTCCTTTTATTACAGTACAAAAATGTGATGCTCCTCAAGATGCAGAATGAGTCTTTAGTTGAGTGTAATGATTCTAACCTTTTGAAGTCTTACATGAAACAAAATGTTATTCCTATGGATGGTTTCAGTACTGTTGACACACAAATTATGGTTTGAATGGAAAATTGATTAGCTGTGTTGATGAGAATGGAAAACAGGCACAGAAGATCACAAAAACATGCAGTATAGGAAATGGGTGTAGAGAACCAATAAAAATAAGAATCCTTCAATCATTGGAATGGGGATGGTGCCATTTACATAGAAGTAGCTTTAAAAACTCACAGATCCCTTGAAATCACGTTTTGATGCAAAGCAACACTGAAAGCATTTCATTTTTGTTTTGCCATTGTGCTTAGGCCTATATACATACTTTGTACAAAGATTTCAATTATCAGTCCAGGCTGGGAGATCACACTACTGCTTTTGTGGAAAAGAGAACTGAATTAGACATCACTGCACCTGATTAGGTTTTTAAAATCCATACAGCCTCCGTTATTTACACTCTGTCAGCAGCATGAAGGGGCGTCCACGTGTAAAGCCATTCCATCATCACCCATCACATGGCAGTTGACTACTGCTCATTGGTGGGGATTCCAAGCTACAGTTGCCAAGGTATTCTCCCTGTTTTATCCATTGTGAGCTATCTTAACATTAGCAAATGCAAAATAATAAACATAGTGTTATTTCACACTTACATAGGTCAAAACAAATTGGACATATTTTACCCACATTGAATTTCATTTTGGTGTAACAGTTAATATTATAATAGATGTAGGCCTATAAAGACTGTGCAGTTTTTACGTGGAGGCAATGTTTGTGGAACTCCATTTGCAGGATATTCTTCACTCCTATTGCTAACCAGCTCAATTTTTAGATTAGTGTAACTGTGTTTGTTCTTAATCCCATCCAGAATTCCTGATATAACTACTCATATTCCATGGCCTGTTGTCACTCTACTCCTGTGGATGCCCCTTTGCTCTATAAATGATCACATCTGCTATGTAATGCACACATATTGGTCCAATATTAAACATAACAAATAATGTTTACTACCCTAAACGGATACAAGTCTACAACCCTCTCTCTACAGTCACCCAAAACAAAAAATGATTTTTTTTCTTGTGATTTGTCCCAAAGAATCACATACAGCATACTGGCAACAGCCCAGGTATTTTTTAGTAAATATATATTTTTCTTCTTAATTTCCTTCCAATTGTTTGACCTAATGATTGTTATTCAAAGTAGAACTGTCAAGGATGAGAACCAAAACATGGCAATCTAGCACTCTAAAGGCCATGCAGTGTGCATACCACGCAGCTTGAGAAACGGGTTCAGGGTCAGAGGTAAACGATTTGGGCTTTGTGTTCCAAAAGACTTGAAACACTGACATCTCATAACACTGAGAGAAAGTATACAAACAAGTGTTCTCACTCAGTAATGAATTACCTCAACACTTGTGGTACGTTTGAGAAAAATCACCCAGCTCTAATGGGTTCCAGTCTGTTGAGCCTCTGTCTCTCTCTCCATAAAATAAAATACATTTGCTAAAATGTCCTACATTCACCTTTGACATGTCAGTGTTAGTCAAGTTCAATTTTGTTATTCATAAGTATAATCTGTAACAAAATAACATTTATGTGCCTTTGTTCAGACACAGAGATAAACTGTACATATTTTAAAATCTGTATAGTCTGAAGCGGTGCATGGCACAGTCTCTGGCAGAGTTTATACTCTCGTGGTGGAGTGTCCGTGGGGGATGCTGGTGTTGTTTTGCGAGCTGAAGGGGCTGTAGGGATGCAGGGGCTGTATTGCTGCCAGGGAGTTGGGGATCATGGTGATGGTTTTGGGTGTCATTAGCGGCACGTCGTCAGGGGAGCGGCGCAGCGTAAGCGTGTAGTCAGGCGGGCAGGTGAGCCGGAGCGTGTCGTGCGCCTGCAAGGACTCGCACTCGTGCTCGTGCTCCAGCTGCTTCATCTGCAGGGACATGAGCTCCTCGCTCTGGATGTGCACGATGTCACTGCTGATGTTCCTCTGAGGGCTCAGCCGCCGGCTGGACTCGTGGCGGTGCTTGTCCTTCTTGTAATAGAGTGCAGCAAAAGCCAGGATGTTCAGAAAGAGCAGGGAGGCGCCGACGGCAATAGTCACACTCAGCTCGGTGGAGTAATCCCGCTTGGTCTCGATAATTACACTGTTCTCCTCCTGATTTCCTGGTGTCTGCTGGTCGGTGACTTGTTTGTTGTTTGTGTTGGGGATCGCAGGGTGCCGGGTGGTGGAGGGCCACAACTTTCCAGACAGGCGTTTGGTGTAGGAGAAAGGAGTGGTGTCCTGAGGCGGTATCTTGGTGGTTGTGGACACGTATTGGAAAGGATCACAATTTATACTGTGTAAATGTGGCACAAGTTCCAGCCAGAATGCCACTTTAGTGGCTCTGTAGTGGTCTCGAACACGTGGCTTCAGTCCGATGTGCAGATACAGCTGGTCCTTGGGGTTGTATTTGGACCAGGCCACCTCTTCGAAGCGGTTTGGTTTGGTATGGATGAACTTTGTGTCCTGGGGCACAGGCTGATTGGGATCCCTAGAATGGACAAGACATTTTTACGCAGTTATAAAAATGGAATAATGAGCCAATCAATAACGCAATTTTAATGTTATCTAATCTAACATATGCATTTTATGGTAAAAAAAAACATCTGAATAATCTAATATTGGATCAAGAATTTTACATGTAGATTCAGATATAAATCACAAAATATTATTTACAAAATGAGATATGTAAAGGTAATTTAAAAATTTTAAAATTAAAGATTTTAACGCATCACTGATCACCATAGAAATACAACATACTTACCCAGTCTTTGCAAAATTTGTCCAATACGTCATCACCACAGCGCTCAGCATGACATCATTTTTAGAGAAGTTGCAGTTAAAGAGGTCAGTGGGCCCAATCATGGGGATCCCAAAGACGTAAGGAACCTCATCTCCATGTGCGGAGTCGGCCCAGCTGGGCTTCATGTCACTTTGGCAGTGATGGTAGAAGGCGTAGAAGTATGTGGGTGATCCGTACTGGGCGTGCAGGTCTGCAGTGGCCACTGCTGGTGCCACCCACTGGTGGTCAGTGAAGAGCGCCACCAGGGTTTTCCTGCGTGTCTCAGGATTCTCCTTATCAGCCCAGTCTGTGTACATAAACTTGATTGTTTCCCGTATTGTGTATTTGGACTCTGGGTAGCCGTACAAGTGATCAACAAAGTCCACCACGGCGAAATCAAACTCATTCCCAGGCACCCCATCCTCGCTGTCAACGACGCCGTCCACAAACTTGAAGCCCTCTCCCTGATTCACTCCCAGCATGATGTCGTAATTCAGGAACTCCCCTTGCTCCATTAGAATCTGTGGATCATCTGGGATGACGTCCCCATCAATAACAGGTCCAAATGCGATGTGATACTTAGCTGGGGTGACGCTCTGCTCAATGAGCTCCTTGTAGTTTTTGTTTTGGAGGCACTCGACCAGTTCAACAGTGTCTATGGTGTTGCATCCGACCTTCTCAGCCAGCATCCGCGTGTATCTGGCTGGCTGGTAGTTCACCGCCCAGCTTGACAGGGCTGTGCCACTCTGAATAATGGCCTTCTGGAAAAGATCTGAGGGCAAAAGGGGACATTTCAGCACAAGACACTAATTGCAAAACAATCTGACCTTACATTTTAATGTAGTCTATTGAGAATATTTCAAAAAGCAGAAACAATTATGCTATATGATTGCATTCTAATTGCATGCTACCTTCTGAATAATGTGACAGTGTCAGCAGGCTGACACAAGAGGCCCCTGCTCCTGATCCAAATATTGTCACTCTCTTGGGATCACCATTAAAGGCTTGGATGTTTTCTTTTATCCATCGGAGCGCTTGGATTTGGTCAAGTAATCCGTAATTTCCTTTTGCAGCTTGGTCACCTGTGCTAAGAAATCCTAAAAAGATTTACAAAAGAAGTTTTGAAATGTTAAGGAGGGCAGCTTGAAATGTTTGAATCTTGTTATTTTATAATTGACTCAAGAGTCAGGACAAAAAGGTTTAAATTACATGGCATTTAATTTGACAGTATCTCGTAGCAACAAAGCCCTGCAGGCAGTACATTCATTTCATCCTGTAGCTGCCAACTTGCATTTATGGAGCCCAAGACATAAAAGTTTTCCTTTCCCCCTGACTCTAACTGATGGGGATGTCCTTGCATTGATAGAGATCCAATAGAATTTGCCATTACACAAGAGGAAGTGATCCATCGCAACTGACATTTCCCCTTCCACAGACTCGGTAAATGTACCAGATAGCCTTTCCTGTTATTCACTGTCTGATATAAAACAGACACTACATGACACAACACAAACATTGCAGATACATCTTGTAACTCGCAGAAAAACCCATATAACAAAGTCATCAAAATGTTTATATCCTGTGGTCCAATAAACCTTATGTTAAGAATAAATATTTGCTTTAGTTATCCCTTTTTTTAAAAATATGCTAAAAATCAAAAACATTTTTAGTTCTCAGGGTAAGTCACATTTTAAATTACATATGATTATATATTTGTAGATAACTTAATGAGCCAACCATAACTAGAAAACGAAATGACTGAGATTTGGATTTACCTGTTTTGCGATGGATGTAGATTTGGACTTGCAGGACTGTTATATCAGTTCTGCTTTAGTCTACACAAGTAGTAAAGTGGTGGAGTAGTTATGAATGACTGAAAATGTGTAATAAATAAAGAGAAATACAGACGTCTCGGCCACTATGTCCAATGGAGAACTCCCTCAAAATATAGCTTAGCTAAGTAACTTGAGTCAGTGTTAATTTTTCCTCTATGCAAGTTCCCCTCTCTTACAGAGCTGTCCAACAAGTAATACATTACAGAGAGAGCAGTTCCATGTTGAGACATCATCACATAGACAATTTCCTCGACTGAGAAGAAGAGAGGTCTACTGGGGTCAGTGGAGATTTAATGAAACATGTCAGTTACTGACATAAACAGCATCTTGGTATATGTACAAAAGTGTATACATATGTTAATATACCCACAAGTACATGCATGTGTAAAAACTTAAGTTGCACAGGTCTATGAAGTACAATATAACGCTCATATCTAAAATAAAGCATAGCTAAAACTAGTCTAAAAAACTTAAAATCTGGTAGGTTAAGGCATGTTTTTTTCATATCACTGTAATGGCAACCTGTGATTTTTTTCTGGGTGCAAAAGTGTGACAATCAAGCACTTTAACAGGGATCTCACTGACAATGCAAGTCATTGCTCTGCTTTCTGCTTATGATAATCTTGCTGTGTAATTAAGCTGAAATCCCCCTCCATTTTACACAAAATACAGAGAAGGGCATCTGAGAAATTAAGTGATCCCTGGTGAGAGAACACCGTCAAACTCAGCCAGTGAAAGATCTGTCCTGCCAGACCAAGATCTTTGGCTGCTAAACGTGAGCCGCACTGAAGGGGAAAAATGTCAGCAACTGACATGGACCTGTAAGCGTGTATATCAGGAGTCCCCTTCTGCATACAGTAGGTTTGATCTAACCAATTTTGCCAATTGATCTAACCCAAAAAGTGAGTGGTCTTCCAAGCCTGAGCACATTGATAATTCCAGCCCTGCAGTGCCAAGCACCCAAATAAAATGAGGTCTCAGTGACCTTCACCTATGGTGCATAAATCACCTGACTCCTAGCCAGCCTTTGATAAAGGTTAATTGAAATCTTCTCTTGTGATGTAGGACTTTCACTATGCAATTTATTCCCGAGTCATAAACACATGGCTAGTTTTTGCCATCCTCTAATGAGGCATTGACCCATACACAACCAAGGCTTGAGAAAGAGTACCCCAGCTGATTTAAGACTGCTGTCTTGTGTTTTATTTCAGGGGGACAAAATGATACTCAGAGGCATCTTTCACATCTCAAGATGGTTACAGCTGTCAGACGCGAGCTCAGCCTCAGAGCAGAGGCTCTGCAGATAACTCAACAAATGCCAGCTTTTTCTAATCAATGTGTAAATGGATGAGCACCCATGCAGAATTCAATAACAGCTGTGTCCCTATCAATAACTGCTGCAAAGAACTGCTTACTACCACTACAGACATCAACATCACTTGTCTCTAAAAAGTGATAATAAATGCGTAATACCTTCTTTTGTAACTACTTAAAGGAAAACTTCAGTGTAAAATGAAAATTGGCATGTTAAAACATCATACCGAGTTGGTATGTGTACAAGGAGCAAAATTGATTTAGCCTGTTGCATTCAGAGTTTAACTATTTTTTATCGTTTGTCCCAGAAGGCTAACAATGGAAGTGGTAGGTGCCCTTAGACGAAGCATGACGACTACGCTATTTTTAAACCATTAAAACAGCTCGAAGAAACTCCACACTCCATCGGTAGTACAACAAAGGCCCTTACATTAAAAACGAGGCACTGAGAACTTTGTAAGTGTACACAACATGTATTAAAGGTGTACTTCCATCGTGTTTTCATTATTTTGCGGTGTTCTCTAGTATTAATAATTGCCCTGTGCGCTGGTTTTGATGAAAAAAATGTTCAAGTGCTTCTGTTTCAGGCTGTTTTAGTTTGGTGGATGGGGTGGGGCCGGGAGAACGATACGATTTCACTAGAGGCGTGACACGCTCCCTGCAGCTTCCTTTGCCCCACAGTCAACTTGATAGCAGAGTAAGGTAAAGGGGAAAAGTCAACTTGACAGCGCTAAAACTGCACACAGAATGTCTTCGGAGATACAGCCTTATGTGTTTGATCCTGAATCCGAAGAGGAAGGAGAGATGGTACAAGCACAGTCGCTTCCTGACCATTTGTCAATGAACGTTTCAGAATGGTAATATTTGCATTACAAAACAGTGCAAGTGCCTGGCTAAATGCAGTTCAGTCATTCAACTAGCCTGCTAATCTTATGCGAGTCAGTCACAGGCTAACATCATTTAAAGCCCATTCGGTCAGTTTCTCTTATATGCATTTGCACACGTCTACGTCACGCTGCAGGCCCTTTTCGCATTGGGTCGTTTTTCCCGCCTATTGTCTTCTTTTGACTGATATAGAAAATGGGGGTAGAAAAACATTTTGATATGCAGCATGCATATGCAACTCGGGGTGACCTATCATATTTCAAAAGAGCAAGTATTAAATGGTTTCTCGTGGAAGTACACCTTTAGTAAAACTGTTTTGACAGGCAGTGCCTTGCTGTAGTTTCTCGTCACCACCATGATGAAAGTCCGCACAAGTCGCACAGTACACATACCAACTCGGTATGATGTTCTAACATGCCAATTTTCATTTTACACTGAAGTTCTCCTTTAAAATGTTAACCAAAATGTCTGAGTCTAACTCCTAAATGCAAAACCTGATGACACAGATATGAAGCAGTAACAATTTCTGGATGAACCTTTAACAGGAATGATTGCATTTTCAGTCATTACAATTTTGGTTTGCTTTATTGTTTTCATGTTTTCTGTTTCTTCAAGAACTTCATTTTGATTACATTTGATTAAAGACTTGAATCCCAATTCATATTTCTTCAGGAAGTTCTCTCTAACTGGGAAAGGTCAAAGCATGGCTTGGCATTAATTTAGGGGCTCATGCATGGGAACAGTACTTGTTCATCAACTCCATTCATTTATTCCTCTTATTCTCAATCATCCAATTTCATCCAATGATATTAGACTGTATCTGCATGAGGAACACTGTAAAGGGGGGAATTACAAAAGAAGCTGGATGTAGTCATCTGTACACTCTTCAGATATCTAATGGATATCATGCATGCTCACAACCTGTTCAGTTTGTCTGCTTAATTAGACTTGGTTAAGATAGAATAGCTCAGTTTTGCACTCATTCATTTATTTATTTATTATAGCTGTTTTTGTTTGTGTTGTAAGAAAATATACAGTGGTTTTTGGGCCAAAAACACGGGGCACATTTTAAATGTTTATAACTTGGATTATAAAAATGATAAAGAGCAGCAAATATATAAGTTGTAAAGCTGACATTCAGGAGTTTTTGATACATAGGTAAATTTCTTTGGATACCACCCTGAAAGTGAATTAAAGACATTTTTATGTGAGGGTAGATGTGTAAAACCATTTTTACAAGCTATAAGTACTTAAAAGATACTTTTACAAGATGTAAGCATTTAAAATGTGTCTCGTATTTTTTGGCCCACCTTGTATAAATAATACCTGTATTGCAGTTTTTTGGGTAAATTTGCAATAATGCTTTATGATCAACTTAAATAAGTAAAATTCATGATCATAGGTGGAAATAGACAAACCATGGTAATGCCTGCACTGCGAACACAGGCTTTACAAACTGCATTTGTTGATTCTGAAGTACCTGAAGTCAAGTCTTGATTCTGAATAACCTTGTCTTTTACAGGCAGTGTAATCTCCACTTTTAGCTATTTTGGCAGTCCTACTAAAACACACAGTCATATTGTTGTGGTTTTTCTTGTTGCATCTTGTTGTATGTCACATGCTTGCAACTGAGAAAAACAACAAATTCTCTCATCTTGTCAGCAATCTCTCAACCATGTTTATGTTCCTGGAATAGTGTTATACAAGAGTAATTAGGAAGATAATGCCCACAGATGTCTAAAATATATAAAAAAAACAATTGCTAATGATTCTAAAGTATCTCACTGCATTAATCTAAAATGATATCTTTATTAAGTAGCATACACACAGATAGTATACCTACATAGCACTGCTGTTTTGCACATGTTGCAAAGCCATGAGTGAGCTTTTATTCTGGAGGGCTGATGTAGAAAAATTAGTCTGACTAAAACAGTGACCACACTGCCACATACACAAACGAGAATAACCAAGAGTAAAGTTCTTACCTAACACTCCAAGTCTGTAGTTGATGGTGATGACAATGACATTTCCGTAGCTTGCCAGAATGCTGCCGTCAATCATATTCCCAGTGCCCTCTATGTATGACCCACCATGGATATACACCATCACTGGCTTTAGACCATTCTCGTCATGGATGTCTGCAAATAAAGAAAACATTTGGACTTAACACCATAAAAAGCAGCATACATTCTAGTTCACATGATACATATTTTGGGGAGTTTATAGGTTTTGGTATTATTTTTGAAATGACTAAAACAAACCATTTTATTTTCACAGGTACATCAGGCTTTCTTAACCCCAGGTGCCATTTCTTTGCACTCTGGGTGCCATTTGCAGATAACCTTTGGTATATGTTGCAGGGCAGCACTGCTTATCTATATGCTAATCTATCCCAAGAACGGGAAAAATTATCAAGAAAGGGGCATTCGATACGATTACTCCTGAACTCTAAGATGTACAGCACCTAGAGGAGACAAAAATAAGGAGAAGTTGAGCCTGAAGTTACCTTCACGTGTAAACTCTAGACTCTGTCATCAAACACTCCCAGAGAAAAAAAAAATGCAAGGAAATGTACTTTGAACATTCAATGACAGCAGTGGGTGATGATGATACTTAGTTTTTGTTCCTTTTTTCTTTCTTTTTTAAAATATTAGGGATAGTACCTTGGGTTACATCATATTTTTCTGATTCATTTACAATAAAAAATCTCCTCTCGATGTTTCTGCACTGACCCTGATTAAGTGAACCTTTAGTGGCTAATAGCACTTTTTGTCTGCAAGAAAATCCGATGGTTTAGAACAGCCTTGAAATGCTTGCATGAACATAAAGGGGTGAATGTGCCACAGAGAACATTCTGTTGGTCTGAAAATACTGTGGTTACACAGTGTCACTGCACTCTTGAAGCAGTCATAGTGTGCACACTTGAATATTGAGAGCAACATGATGTGACAAACAGTAATAGTATGCCTGTTGCTGTGTGAAATCAAGTTACGGTAGTAACATTACACAGATTCAGTTTTTCTAAAGGCTGCTTTTTAATGAATACAAAAGCTACTTCAGTGTGAACACCTTATTTCAGCCCTCTGCATTTTTAAACCTACTATTTTAAAAAATAGAAAATGAAATAACTTGAACACAAGTGCTTAATGTAATGGTCTATCCCAAGAAAAGAATGAAATCACTGGGGCAGAATGTAATGGCTCTACCAGCCTGTCAGTATGGTAGAGAATGCAAAAGAGAAAAGAGTCGCATGGTGTATCACTCCTTCCTAAACCCTTAAATGTGATGTGGTGAGCTTAGTTGTTTATGTTTTGTTGAAATGCCACTTCCAAATTAGACATCACATCGCATACCCTTAAAAGGATGAATCATCCTGTACATTACCGTGCATTCCAAATTGAAAAAAAGAAATTAAAACCCACAAAAGCAAGTTCTGGTGGAGAATAACACTGCACCCAACATTGCCACTTATCCTTTTTCCTTTTTTTCCATTTAGATGGAATTAGCCTACAGCCTCTAAGCTTGGCATTCGCCTAATACCATCATCAGACATACACTGAAATAAGGGGAAACGCTACGCACCATACACTCACCCTAAGACACGATTTCTTGTTTGAACAGCATGCTTAAGACAACCTGGTGAGTAGATTAGAGGCGCTAAAATCTAATTTCTACATGCTGCAGACCGCAGGATATTCAGGTTGGATAAACGTTTAAAAAGAGCACGGAACAGGGCAGCTGCTTACAGTTGTCAGAAGGGTGAAATCAGGCTCAACGTTCACCTGCTTACCCAGCCCTTGAGGCTGACAGCTTGGCAGAGTAATAGTTTTCTATTAACTCTTTGTCAGCCAGAGACCACACCTATACAGGAACTGCCCTGTGGCTCCCCCATTGCACACTCCTCACAGCCCCGGAGTGCACATGTGGCCTATTGCACTGGAGACTGGAGAAAGCCCAAAAAAATTATGCTCAGCAAAAACTGGAGTTGTGGAAAGGGAAACTTCTCTATGCATACCCTTCACCTAACAAACTTAGAGACTCTGCAAGAGGTCTAGTGGGGTGTGCGCTCTCCTGATGCTTTCGCTCTAACACATTATAAGAGCTTAGGGTGGACATGAACATGCATACAGGTGCCAATGGTCAATTGGTTATTCAGTTAACTTGCAAACACTAACATCATCAGCTATTAACCCTATCAATGGCCAAACATGAATACAACATGGCACTGCAGTTGCTGATGAGGCCTGCTGGCAATAACTACAATTATAAGGCATAGGCATGTTATTGCAATTAACAAACTGCACATATTTACTTACAAGCCTTTTGTTTGCCCATTATTGCAATTCTTCATGTAGCCAATGCCAATGCCAACCTATACAACAATGGTGGACTGTGAACACTTAACAAGATGACTTGCTCATTGCTAGTTACAATAGTATGAAAGGCCTCTGACTATTATCAGTGTCTCAGACACAGCCATAAACAGTTCCAGCCAATGAATAAATTGCTCCAGGAGCACAGGAGGAGGAATGGATATCTGCTTGAATTTCCTGAATCCATCAAGGGCGTGCACTTCTGTATTACTATTAAATAGCTTAACATGTCCCCTTGATTAAGACAACAATGAATGGACAAAGTGATGTTTTCTGTCATTTATTAACAATGGAAAGTTCCGTATTAAGTGCGGAGAACTGCTTGTTTAGAAATTGCAACTTATGCACAGCTAGTTGTAAATTACTGTACTTCTTCCACATACAGTATACCTAAGATAATCTATTTTTGCTTCTGTGACCAGGCGGATATTAATAATAGCAGTTAGTAGCCATAGGATTTGACAACCTGACCCCTTCCCCCCTTTTAGCAGTTCGGTTGCACACAAGATGAACACAGAACTGGTTGTTGACAGATGCAACTCTGGTAAAGCAGCATGACCCACACTTTATTCATGCAGATTACCATGTCTGTTTTCAGGGGCATTGTTAAACTCGGGATTAATGCCGTGTTCCACTGAATGTTGGAAGTCAGGAAAAATCTACTTCTCCCTCAGCAAAGTGCAATGGAACGGCCAATGAAGTCGGGGTTACAATTCACAAACTCAGGGTACTTCAGTGTAGACCCAGTCAGTTGGAATTACGTCACAGCACAAAAGTCAGCGCACACAGTAAACAGAATTTTCTTTTCGTCATTTTGATCTTTGAAGTTGTGTGTGTTTGTATGTGTGAGGAAGCAAACCGTTATGTAGACTAATGTACCTTTTCTGTTTAGTCATGGTCCTGGAGTAGTTTATGTAGGAAATCATGGCTTGCTTATGATGTGCATAAGGTAACAAAACGAATTTTCAATAGGCATCCATATTTTCCCCAACTGTTGCAAAGGAACACAATGGGTGTCGGGAGAATAGACTCGGAATTAGCAGCATAAAGCCCCAGATGTTCTCACATCTGGACAAATCACAGGATGTAGCACTTTTTAAAAACCCAACAAACCTAAGAACTATAGCTTATAAATAGCAAATATCAATTGCAGGTTCATGGGTCTGCTGTGATTGCAGTATACTATTGTGTGTGTGTTTGTTTGTGTGTGTATGTGTGTGTGTGTGTGTGTGTGTGTGTGTGTGTGTGTGTGTGTGTGTGTGCATGTACCTGGTGAGGGGGTGTGTCCTATGAGTAAGGCCAGTAAGCCCTAAATGCCTCAACATTCTAACAACACCTCTATCCATCTTCAACAACCCCCGTCCCATGCAGGGCACACTAAACTGCACAGAGGGACATATCATTTGGCTGAGCTGCAGTTGGAGCCTCATACAGTCCAGGTTTGTGGGTTTCACAGCAAAGGCTGTCCTGTCTCTGTCCATGTGGCTAACCATCACTGCTACATTAGATTAGCAGCAGTTGTTATTGGACGTACTGAACTATATTACTATATTAACCTTGATTAATGTGTTTCTATTTGATGATATAACTAACAAGAATTGTGAATTTTCTAGTACAAATGCAATACAGGAGTGTTGAAATATTACTATCAATATTTAAAATTGACTTGTCTTGTCCCAATCAAACAGACCCACCAGTGTTCTCTACTGGATTGTAAAAAGGACCGTCTCTTTCAATTCAGTCCAAACGCCTGATATGCCCTTTACTCGAAAAGCACTTTCCAGATGCACAGAGGCAGCACTCTCCCTTTTGGTAAAGCCAGTATAAAAATTTGATCATACTTCCAGTAGATCACTGTCCCCAAACAAATGTCTGACCATTGTCCTACTAAAGCTGAGCCAGAACATTAAGTTCTGTAGAGTGACAATGTACTGTATGGTGTTTTAACGCCCTCTCATCATTATGACATGTAGCCAATATTATGGCTTAAGAAGCAGGAATCTAGCTGGGCTCTGATGTTTCATTTTGTTTGCTTACATTTAGGGTACAGCCTACACTTTGTTGCCCATAAAATTTTGGAAGACTGTGTGCGAGGTGTTGTGTTTTCCCGCTCACCATCATCAGAAAACGGTTCTCGTCTAATGTTTTCTTTTCTTTTTTTCAATCTTAGTTCAATTGAATCTGCTACTGTTATGGATAAGGGAAGGCAAGCAACTATTGTCCAGTAGAGAAACATAAGGCAATTACCTTCAACCTTGGCTGAATTACTTTTGACTTTGGTGAGCTACAAAACACAAGATGATATTGCGGCAATGACCTCCAGATAATCCTGAGAAGCTGCAAGGATATTAAATTGCTTTAAGAGCTCCTCTGACAAAATGATATTGATGGTTCTACAAGTGATATTAAGCCTCTTTCAGTAAGTTTGGTGAAAGGAGTGCATCCCCCTGTCTGTGTGCTGTTCACACACATAATAACTGTCAGGAAGGGATGACTATCAGTTTGGATATTTAATGATCTGTTGATAAAACCAACCTTTGCATAGATTTTATAAGCAGGTTATTTACAAGGGAATGCTAGACAGTTTAGGGTATAAAAGTAAGAGGTGGCTACGAACAAACTAGACTTTATCTTCTAAATAAATCTGATTTGGTACCCAGTTCTATTCACATCAAAAAATGCATATCATTTGTTTCCTGACTCCATGACTGCAACTATAACCAGTATTAAGAAACTATTGTACCAGTACCAGGGATTTGTTGAAGCCATTAACTAAATCAGCTGGTTCTAATTAGCACAACTCTTCAGCCAGGTAGAGAAGTTGATGATTAAAATCGTCTGTATTAAGTGCGGAAGTAGACAGAGGTGATTTAAAATATGTGGTAATAGACTTCAGCTCCAGTCCTAATCCCAATCCTTTAATCTTCAGGTTGCACATCACGCTGCCTATTCCCAAGTAAGGAATTAACATAATGGTAGCCCCTAGAATGCAAAAAACAAGAAGGCACACTTTACAAGACTGCTGGAAAGGAACAAAACCCATAATAATTATTCTTGCAGACTTCTCTTGCTGTTTTCAGCATGTTGGAAACCAACAGTTTGGTGCAGCTTCTCCCTTGAATTAAGCATCAGTGGAAAAGCACGATCCATATCCACAGTCTCTTGAATACTATTTCCTACCCCTTCTACTGTTTCACTACACGTACCTCAGAAGGAGCAATGGTGTAAGTATACTTTACTAGTCATCTTTCATCTTATTTCTTTTCCAAGTGCACTACACTGTCATGATTCATATCCATGTGGCTTTTGGGGGTCAGGAAGTACAAAACACAAGTTGGTCTATAAATACTAGAAGCCTGTCACCGTCACATCGACCTAGGCTAGAGGGTGAGACTGTGAGATGTTTTCTGAAAATGTAATGATGCTATTTAAAGCATGGGCTATGTCATACAAGATTGTGTTGCCAGGTGAGTCTAGATCTATGCTGCATGCAAGGCTTGACTAGTTAGATAGTGCATGCTAACTCATGGAGTATATTACCTTGTAAATTAGCCGTAAATGCCAGCCAAAGTAATCTGTTAATTAGACATGTCTATATTTTCAAAGAATCATTTGAAGAACACTTTTTAAACAATTTATTGTTATGGTTTCAGGAATGTGAAAGGCTAGATATTATCTTGAGATGATAGTTGGTTATGTTTTGTAGGAGGTACAGTAGCTTTTACACAGTCTTCCCCTGTAGCCTATAGCATAACAACAGCATCAACCAATAAAATATTTCTGGAATATAAGATATATTACAAATAGTGATTAATTCCTACTGATGGTACATACTTCATTGGGTAGATTACGTTCTTGATGCTTGGATGTGTACATAGTTTTGAAGTCTGTGAACAGCTGAGCAGTCTGCTGAGAAGTGTTATTATCTGACTGTTAAAACCTTAGGCAGATGAATGCTGACTTCTCTAATTAAAAAGCAACATTTCCAAAAAGAAAAGAAAAAAGATAACCTACCTTCCTCTGTGGGAACGTAGATGTTCAGGTACAAGCAGTCCTCACTTTGGTCCTGCACATAGGTAGCTATTGTGTCCAAATTGGCAGTGAACCACACTGGTAGCATGTCACTGAGCAGGAACCTGTCTTCTAGGTATTGTGGACAGACTGGGGCAAACTGAGTAGCGTTCCGTATGCCAGGCCAGGAGGCAGGTGGTTCAGGGGCCTGGAATCTCCTCTCCCCTGTGGGGGGGAGAGCATATGGGATCCCCAGGTACTGCTCCACGGGGCCCAGGATCTCATTGGGTAAGGGGGTCTTTAATCCACGCAGCTTCCCGTAGTTGGTGGTGACGATGGAGAATTGTGCTTGTTGACAGTGAGTGACAGTGATTCTCAGGGCCAAGGCAGCCATCCAGAGGAACACACTGACATTCCGCATTATGCCAAGCAGCGAGCGAATAGTAGGTAGCCATATGATTTCCCTTGGCTTTGACATGGTCCCCTGCTGCATGAGTGGTGTGCAGTGGAACACCAATCGGCTCACTTTAGCCTTATAACATCAGATTGACAGACGGCAGGTTCCCTGGTCAGATGGGCCATTTCAGCTAGCTCTATGTCAGGGAGTCTTTGACAGAGCCTTGGCCTTGTGTTGACAGGGGAAGAGATGTAATTCGCTGTCTTTTCTGCTGCAATTACTTCCCTGACTTAATTCCAGCCCAAATGATCAGCCTGTGGGTGAGAGAGAACAGGCAGCCTGAAATAATGATTTACACCGTGCCCTGCAGAGCAGAATCATGGCTGGCATTCAGGGGGGTGCATGTACCCAGAGTAGAGAATGACAAACACAGAGGCACTTCAGGGGGAAAAACATTTTCCAGTCTAATATCCTCATCAGTGTGATCTTTGCTCTGTTTTTTGACAGCAGCTTTTGTTTACATTGTGCTGTGCTTATTTACTGTATGTGGCCCAGCTGCTCTTGCTTTACATACACTGTATGAAATCACAAACTCAGGGTTAGCATCGGAACACACACAGTCCAAAAGCCCTGTAAAGACAATTTTTTTTTTTTATGTGCAGCTTTTTTTCTGCTGTTAAATTGAGACCTGACAATGGCCACGAACAACCATAATAGCAAGGCACCACCTAATTTTGCAGTTAAATGACTGAATTTCCAACAACGCAGCATCTGCTGCACAAAGGACGTTAAGGAAAGAAAGGCCGCTATAAATCAGATGGAATCATTCAGTAGTCATTTATTAATGCTCTCCTCCATTAACAAAACTGTCAAAGGAGCTTCTGAAGAGGAGGGCTGATATAGCTAGCGCTCGTCTGTGGCTATTGATTTATATAACTGCGTCCCTTTGTGGCACATCTCAAAGGCACAATAGTGTGAATTAGGCGTAGAACACATCACAGTGCTTACTGTAACACGGCAACAAAGCACTGCCTTTGGGGCGTACTCTTATTAATCAAGCATAAGCACCAACACACCCCTGTAACATGTTCAGTCACCAATCCCTGCTTTCCATTGCAATGCAAATCATGTCAAAGAGTTGTGCAAAATCACAAATTCAAGAAAATGTGCGCGTGGGGACAGGTAAGAACAGCAGGGGCAACAAACAGTGTCTACTGCAGCAGCAGTGTGGCAGCATATAATCAAAAGCAGATTATTCTTCTGTTATGGTCTGTAGCAGTTTTACTTGTCACACTAACAGCAGATTAATATTTAAAGGTGCCATTTTGGAGCATGTCTCTATGGAATGATGTCAAAATTTATCAACCGCTGCAGGTAATTTAATTTTCAGGGATAATACATTTTCTCCTCACTGCCTCAGAAGGGTGTCAAGTGGTCAGCAGTATTTCAGAATGAAGAAGTTGAGGCACCAGTCCAGGCCATTTTAATTAGTTTTCTCGTGTCCTCCAGTGCAATTACATTTTCACGCAGGAGGACAGTCTACACATGGCATCTACTTCTTGCTTTTCCCATTACTTCTGTATTTTGGTCAGTTTGTTTGTACAGGCTAGAAAAGCATTAACATATTGCAGTGTATGTGTATATCATAAAATGCAGTTTCAAACTCCTGACCAGTATATTTTGAGGACTACATATAATTAAAAATAAATAAATAAATACAATATGACACAGCTTATAAAAATAGAGTACACGTGACCAAAATGTGTGATATTAATGGCCCAAAACCATCAGTATGATCTGTTGCTTTTGAAAATATGAGAAGGGTCAGGCAGGCACTGGCCAAGCCCACCACAAGGGAGTTAGGCTGCTGTTTTACATTAATCACTTATTCTTATTCACTTCAGTGCATTTTCCAGTCTTACTTCATAGCAGAGAGTTTTTTCTGCCTGCTGCATGTAGCCCTCTACCACACTGTCCTCTAACTCGTTCAAGCCTTAACCTAAATAGATCCTCCTTCAGCCGCATTTAACATGAGAAAAGCCTAATGAGTCTATGCATGTTCAGAGTACCACCTTGTAGTGCACAGGCTTCGTCGGAAGAGCTGTTACCGCCGAAATATCGCCCTGGATCACATGTCTATTGAGAGCTGTTATTTTCTCTCTATTTGTTTGAGGATAATACTAATTATTTTGCAAAGGTGATGTGTGTCAAATCTATAAATCTGTACGTCATTTGTAGGTGCATTTTATAGCAAAAAACTGTTCATATTTCTCTTCCTCATCAAGTTCTCTCATAATATTTACTCAAACGGGACATTCAGGGAAAAGGTGTTTTCACACAACCGCAAGATAGCCTCACCGGTCCACGAGCATGTGTCTTTTCTCACGAGGCAACCTGGTCGCGTCACATCGCCTACTGCACAAAGAGGCTACTATGTAACGATTGATAAGGTTTGATAGGCAATGTATTTCATGTCAATGACTCAATGCGTTTATTGACACACAGGCACGGCTTCTGTTTCATCAGTCACAGCAAAACAGGTCGACAGTGTGCGGATAGCCTCGGTATTTTGAAAAGTGATAGTCACAACTGACAAAGAAATTAACGCAGTCGAAAATAATGAGCTGCCGTCAATCACTTGTTAGACATGGACTGGTAAATGAATGATTCTGTGAGAGTCCTGTAGCAAGCAAAACTTACCCTTTAGAAGAGGCACCATCGGTCTCATTTTCAAAGGTCCGGACTGAATTAGACAAAATATCGTATGAAAAAAATAACAGCCCTCGAGAAAATTTTCCTATCACGTCTTTATGCCCAAACCAACGTTATTATGCTACAAATGTGTCTCTTGGGCGGCTCTCACGTAGCTGTTAGTGACACGTTTGGATCTACAAGGAGGAAAATGTTTCACTGTCATGAAATCTTCGTTACCCGAAAATCATACAACAAGGTTGCTGTAACCGATTACGGTCTCTCTCTCTCTCTCTCTCTCTCTCTCTCTCTCTCTCATTCTCTCCCCCCCCCAGCTGCTATTGGACTGTGTTGAATGAAAATTACTAACCCTGCAGCCAATGGGTTACTGCACTCTCCATAAACCAACTGCGTGGCCATAACTGGTTGTATCACATGCACATATTCAGTAGAATTATAAACATAATTAAATAAACGACTTGACTGTTTCTCATACAGCCTGCCTATAATTGTGATTAAAATACCAAGCTTGTGTAGATGGCAGTCTTTTTGAAAAGATTGTTAAAGGTCCTAAACATTTGTTAATGTAGAAATATTTGAAAAGCAGTCTTGGGGTGAATTTTGGAAGTTGCCGAAAAAATGAATTGCATCCATTTAAACATGTGGATTGATACATCATGGAGAGGTTGAGGGTTAAATTAGTCACCTTTGGTCTGATACCATCAGTTTAGCAAAGTTTGGACTGTGAGGCAGACAATTGTACAAATCACTTCATACAGTCTTTAACTCAATCCACAATCTAATAAAATGACCTGAATTAGAAGAGGGAAACTGTAGCATTTACAAGAACTGGATGAGCCAGGTATAACGAGCAAGATATGTGAACACACTGTAATGAAACTATGTTTTAAAGCTTACATGTTATGTGTCCACATTGTGTTCTATGTGGTTGTTGTATTTGTAATGAACGGAGTTTGTAAAGACAAATTGAAAATGACTTCATCACCATAAAAATACTGCTGTGACTACTGAAACCACTGTAATAGTCTATATTTTCAAGGACCATTGTGGTCCTTTATTCAATTTTATTGATGATGTGATTTGAGATGAGCCCTTAAATTAGCACTCGTGTACAACACATTTCTGCATCAAAGTGGGGGAGTAGTGAACAGGAAAGAAGGCTTTATGGTTAACCCCAGTTTGTAACAAAAGTCAAGAAAATTCTCACTGTGCAGCAGTTACTGGCTTGGGAAATGTCACTGTGTTTTTTTTAAGGAAATTAGGTCAGGATTATTAAGACTACATGCTAAATTATCATGCGGATTGTAGATTTCCTGTATGAAAACAAAAGGTGAATCCAGAAGTGATATACAGCAGTACTCTATCACAGTATCTCTTTTTAGACAATCACCCTACTGGATTAATTATGTTACTCTGGCAATTCCTCTTATGTGTCCATTTCCATGTGGCAATCCTATTAAAACAGATATAAGAGTTCAGCAGCCATGACCTTGTGACAAATTGCTTCATATAGGCCTACTGCACAAGTTATTCTGATCTGTCAAATAATTACTACATATTTCTCTGATCCCAAGGCCAATTCACTAATACATTACCTCACAACTACATAGATACACTACCTCCACCACTCCAGTGTGTTGGGAGCCACAGTCTGTGGCATTGCATAGCTGTCCTGGATGTTCTGCTGTTCGTGCTGCCCCATAAGCTGATCTGTAGTCAGAACATAGCGTGTGCACAAGGTGCCTTTCCTCCCTTCCTCATCGTGGACATCCCTGCCATGGGCAAATCACCTTCGTCCAAAAGCATATTTACTAAGTTCTCTGTGAAGCCCTGATAGGAAAGCCTCTTTTTGCAAAGTCAATTAAGATATCTATCTTGTGAAACCCTTACTTTTATGGCAGTGTAGTGGGCTGACCTTTTCATTTGGGTATGGGGGAGGGAGAAAAAGTCCTTTCTTAGTCAAAGACAGAGAATCTTTTGTTGTTTGTTTGTATGTCTCAAATCCAACAGTAATTGATCTATCTTGGTACAATATTCTGCGTCACCTTGGTCCATGGCCCTGTGTTGCAGTGTATGCAGTAGTGCTCGGCACTGTTTCCATTAAGAGCCAAGGGCTTGCTCAGTCTCTGGTAAGCTCCAATTATCCACATGATACCTGATGGCATACAAATACAGAGCTTTAGGCAGCTTTATAGCTGACCAGTAAGCAGGTAACTATTCAGTCTAGGCTGGGAAATATACTATGCAGATTCCTCTCTGAAGTAGCCAAGTGTAGCAAAGAACAGCAAACAGTTGTAAAAATTGTAAAATGCAGATGATGTTTAATACTATTTTTAATCATTTATTTTCAAATTAGCATTTAATAATTCCTACTCATTATGATGCAAATTTTCAAAGCTACAAAATAAGGGAAAGTTTAGTCTGGGCATCTAGAGGACTGTTCATGTACAGTATTTAATATCAGTGGATCTAATATTTTAATTTCTTGCCCAAGGATATCTTTACCATTTATGCATTTGTGCCTACAGGGAAATGGCTGACGGGCCTTAAAACAGAATTTCCCTACTTATGTTGAGTTCCCACAGAAGGGAGGTCATCTCTTTTGCTTTGATGACTGTGGTTCCCATCTAATTAATGAAGGGAAATTATGGGTATAGTTTTTGTCCATTTGAATTCTTTTGATGGTTCAATAAAGTGCTCAGTAGCACACCCATCTGGCATATGTAAGAGGGAGGGTGGTTCATATCAGTGTTACTTTGTCTGACATGATGAGAACATCTCTAACCAGCGCATCTGTCATTTGTTTTAAATATGCATGTTAACCCCATATAAAAATGTGAGCCACAACTGTGTGCAGAGTTATATCTACCTCCTTTATATGCCATCTACACACCTCGGGTCTCCACATCCATGGCTGTCCCACTTACAGTAATGGAGCATGTTTTCTTGGATGCATCCCAGTGCAATGCTAGCATCACTGTGGTGGCATCATCACACACATTTGGTCAAAGTCATGCCTGCAGGCATCAACAGCAGCATAATTCAAATGCTTGTCTTTGAATTGCTTATTTTTATGTTTGCCTCACAGAATGGACAGCAGTGAGAAGACTGAACCCTGACATCCTAAATGCACTTGATCTGAAAAGATGACACTAAGGCCAGTGCTGCATACACAGTAGTGTTTAGCATACACAATATTTATTAGCATTAAGGTTTCACTAACGTCTGCCTCAAAGATGTGAAAACAACTTCACTGTTTTTAAAAGCAGGCTAGAGAATAATAGGATGAGTTTCATATTCCTTTCTATAGTGTCCGCTTAGGTGACAGATGCTATAATCATGCAGGTGTGTACTCGTCCCTACTAAGTCTCCCTTGAGGCGCAACATCAGTCACTCTCCTCATCTCGTCGGGATGGAAGTCTCCTTTGCTTGAGAGCGCCTCCTTCCTGATTAGGAGTGTGATGTGCATCTTTCATCACTTCATCAGCTTCACAACTCTGTGTGCTTAGATGGTCTAACAACCAATTACTGTGTGTCAATTACGTGTGTCTACTTACCATACAGGGAGTGCTGGCAATCTAGATGAAGAGTCGTAGACATGAGATGGCTCGAGTACAAGCATAAGCAGCGTAGTAATGTCTTTTCAGTCACTGTTCCTATCAGAGTATTTGGCACTTTTTTCACTGGGATGTTTTTGCAAGATCACCTCAAATGACAGCAGAATTACATTTTTTGTGTAATGGAAAAGAGATGTGCGAAAGCAAGAATAGACATCATCAGTGAAATTACAAATTAGTATTCTCACACCTTTTCTTCAAGAGAAATAGTGTAACATGGTGGCTCCTGTTGTTTTACAAGTATTTCTATGTGAGATTCTGGGGGATAACTTTGGAAATATTTTTAAAGGCTGAAATTGTATTTATGAATATTCTTTTTTTGGTCTTCTGCTATGGCAAATAACAACAGGCATACAAATATTTCTTAGAATGCTTCTTTGCAAAAATATTTAGGGTTTTTTTTTTCGGTAACTTTGACAACTTTAACAAAATTAGGTGACTGAATTGTATTGACCAGAACCCACAATATTTTTTCAGATCACACCAGCCAAAAGAATTCTGGGTAGATCAATAAAGTCAGAGCAAAAATTGTCAGTAAAATAGAGCAGGTTTGACAGAGGAGTTACGCCACCACCCACGTTTTGCATTTGGGGGTTTTGATGTGGAGTGATCAGTCTCCCCCTGCCAAAACAGAGAGCTGAACATGAAGGAGAGGGCTAGAAAGGACACATCAGCCAGAGAAATGCATCAGTGGTGAAGATACAGTAATACAAAGGGACATCGGGGGGGGGGGGGGGGGCGATAGTGATAGATTATATGTCCTATCTTTTAAATGATAAGCCAGCCAGGACCAGGCTGAGGGGGACACATAACCTTTTATCATTGGTGTTGGAACAGGAAATTGTGTGCTTTGGTTGAGAAGGAAACAAAATACCGGAAATACTAATTACTTTGTTAAAACAGCCCCAATATGTTGCCTTAATCCCAAAGCTAATGTGTATCTACAGAAAATATTCATGAATACCAATCACAGATAGAGAGATTAAAGATAGATAATTTAGTGAAATCATCAGTTGGAAGGCAATGTGTTTTTTTTTTCATGTTTTGATATAGCAATTTATATCAATGGCAAGCCTGTCTGCCGTTTACTGTGTTTTTGATCAAATAATGTCTTCCCTCAGTCTATTATTCAGTTCCTCTTTCTTCTCTCTCACTCCTTCTCTATCTCTCTCTCCCTCTCTGTGTGTGTGTGTGTGTGTGTGTGTGTGTGTGTGTGTGTGTGTGTGTGTGTGTGTGTGTGTGGTGTGTGTGTGTATTGATGATGAGGGAGATGCCCTCAGAAGCCTTGGTCCAGTCTGAACTGCCTGAGGAAACAGTGGCTGACATTCATAAGGCGTCCAGTGCCACATGAATCATTCATAATCACCTCAATGTCACCTCCATGACACAACTAAACAAACAGACCACATCACATCACAACGCCAGAATAGAATAAACACCCACTGATTTTTCCCTTTCACATCTAATATATGCATGTGAATGGGATGTTAATTAATCCATTATTCCTTGTGATCGCTAGCCTGTTGGAGTGCTGCAGGCACAGCTTATAAGTGGGAAACATGCTCTCCCCATCACAGTGGCTGCTCCCCCCTCCACACACCAGCTTCATTAAGATTAACAAGGGCTTCACTCATTGTGGATGCATTGCGGCCATTGCTGATGTAGAGGTGGTGAGTAGCAACATGTGAATTGCAATGCTCCGGCTATGCGGACTGCCACTGGTGCTTGGGAACACACGTCACGTCAGAGGACTGCTGCAGCACGCCATCGTTTGTTATTCTACCCCACATTTTGTCAATTCTCTTAGCAGCTGTCTCCTAGTTCAGTGAGACGCAAGTCAAATGGAAGGATTGCAGAAAACTAAGCACCCACACTATTTATAAAACACTGGATCTGCAGTTTTTTTCTACCCTTAAAGTGTTGGTGCTGTTTTCAGAGATGTGTAGCAGGGCAGTTCAAATATGCATTAAATATAAAGAATCGTTCCATATATACAATAAATGGCTTATCTGCTCTGATTCTGTTAACTGCCAATACCTACATTTTGACAATTTGCCAGGCATTCCAAAATAACTACGAAGTTAATTGGCTATGTGATTTTCATTTGTTTCTCATTTAATTTAAGAATATGACGTGTCTATGATTTAAAAGTAATTCCGAAGAAGACGGTATTGATTATGTGAAAGACTCTGTGACCTACCAACAGAACTAAACCTCTACTTTTACTCTCCCCATGAAAGAGGTAAATGCTCTGGGGCTTAATTGCATTACCATAAATGATAAGGTTTAAAGCACAAGTGCTGAATGAGAGTTACACCTCTTCAGGTAGAGTTGCACCTCTTCCTCTTTAATCTAATCAAGCGCGGGGTTACCACTGTCTGACATCTAGACAGTGAATCTACGAGTATGTACATTTGCATCAGATTGGAAGCAGCTGACCATATTTTCTGAAATAGGGGATTCTATATGCCATGTAGTAAAAGAACAAAATATATACTGCCTAAAGTAAAACTGTTAGAGACTGTCTGACTGACTGACAGTAATTGAAATGGAGGTAGCAGGAAAAAGCCACTCCAAAATCCTCAAAAATCTAAAGGCACAATACACCACATTATTGGAGTATCAGTAGTCCACATCTGGCTTATCTGGTAATGAGTGTTCGCTGTATTTAAAAGGTTTTTATCGAAGCTGAATATGGCCAAGGGGAGGAAGAGGGACTCTTCTCCAAAGATCTGTAAGTGAGGTCTGACTTTCGGTGCACCCTGGCGGCACTGTAATTGGCCTCCGCTGTTTCACCATGTGGTCCAATTAAGTCCTTCGACCTCCCCATCAGTGGGACTGTCTGCTGGGGAGCACTCACGACAACAATAAATATAAATATGCAGCATTTTCTTCCTGGATCTAATGGCGTCGATGCTGACAGATCTTGCCTCCTGCTTTTGGCTATTGCTCACTCCCGGGCATTAAGTGATATGCAGCAGCAGACGAAGCCTGTAGAGCCTTTAATGCTCGAGTTCAGCATGGGTTGAGGATGGACCCGTCTACCCAGACACATTGAACAGAGAATAATGTTCACTCAGCATCAGCAGATTCACCTGAAAATAGTAGCACTTAGCACATGCCCTGGAGCGCAGATACTGGTGACTGACAGCTAGTTTCTGTACTTAATTTACGTATTGTACTTGTAATATATTTAATTTTGTCTGTTTCATATCTTTACTTTCTTTATTTTTTCATTACCAGGCTATCTTTCATTTCTCTTAGGATATGTTAATTGAATGCTGTATTTACAAGCAAGCACAGTAGAAGAAAATAAAAAATGAAAAACATTATCCATCTTAACATCAATATGGCATGTAAATGGTTAATTAATTGAAAAGAATGGAGGACAGACAGGAAATATGTAGCTGTTTTAGTACTGCACTTTAAGTGATGGGCTGTTCAAACTGCTATCTGAACTACAGGGTGCTGTGTTAGGAGTGGTTTCAGCTCCAGCTTTGAAGTTGATGCACAGCTTGACCCAGCATAGCAGCATGTTCAGAATCCAGAGCAATGCAACTGCAAGTTGTCACAAGCATCAGGAACATAGTTTTTTCATGATGACCTTGTTGAAATAAAAAAACACTACTATAACCAGGAACAGTACTGAAACAAAGAAGTATTATCTTGAAATTATACTTTCCACAAGATACTATCAATGATTGTAAAATGTCAAATTAAATTCTCAGTTATGTTGAAATAAAATCAGTTTGTAAAACTACGACATTTTTAATCCATTTAAAAACATGACTCAGGGGCACCCATCAGTAATGGCTCTCAATCTCACATAGTACAAAGCATTCCCATACAGTGGAACAGCTGCCTCAACCAGAGCTAAAATATATCTAAATTTATAATAATAAAACAAACTTAACTGTATTTGAACATATATTTTAGATGAGGTCATGTAAATAAGGCAGTCAAGACTCCCCCCTGTTTGTTTCATACAGTCTTGTATGAGCCTTTTTTATTTAGCCCCGTAATATCCCTTCCACAATGCCTTTTCAGTCTAAAACTGGCTAAATTACTCAGCTGGACCCTTTCACTAGAGGAGAGCACGAGTGTTTACACCAGTTTCTTGGCTTAGATGCGCGTAGATGTTTGGGATGTGTATGATTGATTAATAGGACTGTGTTTCAGACTCAAGGGAGGTTGTTAAGACTGCTTACTTTGAAGAAAAAATATGAAATATATAAGAGACCATAACAGACCTTCAATTTATCATCAATCACAGGCTTGTATATACATAAAAATAATATGAAATGCTTTTCTTGTGACCAGTTATAAACTAGGCCATTTGCTGAAGTATGGTGTAAAGATTTATAGTGCCGAAACCCGCCGTACATTGGAATTTGATCACTGTTTAGTACATGCAGTTCTTGAAGAAGACAATTCCCTTGTAGCTCAGTGGGTGCCCTTGCCTTTGTCACAAGACAATGATAGTGAAAGAATTCTGCTCCTCTGCAGTGCTGCATAAACATGGCATAGTTCACTGCTGGAGCCGCACAGGTCTCTACGTCAGTCATGTGAAAACCCCTAGTCTATCCCCAGGCTGGTGCTACAGGTTTGTTTCACTTCTCTTTCTTTTTCTTTCCTATATTCAGCTATGAACTTGTAAAATACATGGCAACCATATTCTTAACATGTGACAACCATGGTCCACTATAAAGATTCTCATATATATATATATATATATATATATATATATATATATATATATATATATATATATATATATATATATAACTTCTATATATAATTTCTCTGTAATATTAGACAAGATGATATGGGTATGAATGCATCTGAATATTTACTTAGATATACTGATTGAGTAAGAAATTTGAGTTGTTGCTGGCATTGCTAAGAAGATGGATCAGCTGCTCTTCACTAATTGCCACTCTTAATTGAATATAAGAAGCTCCGGGGTAATTACCAAAGTTGGGATATAACTAGTTGCTCTTTGATAAATTAATGAGGCCATTAATCCACTTCCACTCAGAATTCATTGATATGTGAGAATAGATGGCCAAATACAGTGAAAACACATGACAATATACACATCAACGAAACTGAAATAAGCAATATGGCCATTAATCAAAGAGATTAGTACGTACATAACAGCCAAATGTGCTAAATAAAACTCTTGGAGGCTTGCACAGATACAGATGGTTTTAGCGACATTGAGTCACATACTCTGGAAGCACATTAGATAAACTACAATACATCAATGTGTACTGTAAAATAAACCACAGTGACCAAAACAGCAAAGGATCCTCCAATTGTAATCATAAGTAAGTAAGTGAGAAGACAACATGCTTGAGGAGGAAAGCGATGGTGGCTGGGAAGTGTTTCTGTTGCACACAGAGGAGGTGTTCAGTGGCACCTGAGGAGGAATTGCAGTGGTGTAATTTAAAAGGCTGCCGCTGAAGAGGAGGCTCGCTGAGAATTTCCCCTGTCGGTTTGATAGAGGGCCCTGATGTGCCTGTCTCGGAGAGAAGGCAGGACATGAGAGTTCCTCGGTGAAGTGCCAGGGAGATTGAGCGCTCAGGCAGTGCTGGGCTGAGGCCCTAACTGCCGCTTTGCTGACTCGGGGTGCCGAGAGGGATGTATTGATTTGCACTCCCTCCTATTGGCTGTACCTTTTGACTTAAACTGTGGGTGAATGGTCCCAGTGGCCAAAGCACAGGGCATGACAAGAGTGGGGATGTGTATCCAGTGTGATAGCCAGACCACTGCTTTGCTTTTTAAGAGAAAAGTGATGGAGAGAGAAAGGAGAGTGATAGTAACCAGCTCCAAAATATTCCTTTTCGGGAATACTCAGAATGTATGAAGAGGCATAATAGAGAGCCATTAACCATAATTTCATATTCTTTGTGTGTCATAATGGCCATCAGTCTGGGTGATTCATTTCTTTGAAAAGTTAATGAGTGCACACTTTATCTTAATTTTGTTTTTTCTTTCTTTTTTTTCAGTACAATTAATGATAGGACATCTAAATGATCACAGCAAAATGCTGGATAACCAATAAGCTAGCAGAACTTTGCTGTTGCTAAGGAACCATGGACCAGTCTCTCCAGTGATACAACTTCTACTAAGAGGTGCATGGCTTATCTGGAATAGCAGCTGGATTTCTGAGAAATTCATCAATTTGTTATATTGGCCTTATCTGATGTGGCCTGTCAGAACTACATTTTAAAACTTATTTAATACATCATGTGATGTCATGCACAGTTAATGCAATAAAGATGGAACTGTCTGCCTAAAAAACACTGGCAGTCATGATTTTTTAGGTTTATTTTGGTGAGGATAGAGGGTTGTGAATGCTGTGGTAGAGAATACAGATATGAGTTTAAGATCTGGGGATTATTTGTATGAGAACCAGACATTTATGGGGAAATCTGTCTCCTTATGTCCTCTCCCTGGTCAAATAAAATTTGATTTTCAAACATCATTAAAAAAACTTGAGAGAAGGAAATGACTCATTGCACTTCATCAACAACTAATTGGAAACATTTAAGCAGAGAAAAATCTTAACAGTAAGAATATTGTGTCTCCACAAGTCTTGAACAAAACCTTAAAGAGCAATGATATTTAGATGTTATTTAAAAAACAGAAAAATATTGTCAGCTGAAGAGTTGGTGTCATGAAAATGGTTTCTGTAAATCAATTTCTATATAATAAATTGACATCTACAATGTGTCATTGCTGCGGTTTTGTATACATTCAAAGCCTTACAGTCTGTAAATGCTGCTTATAGACACCTTCCACATCCCACATAATACATATGGTGTAGTATGAATAATGCTATTTCCAGGTTAATATTCTGCCAGAGTTTGCATGAGGCATTTATCACACGTAGGCAGTGGAGATATGCTGCCCTCTTTTGGTGCTTGAAAAGAAGACTCCAAATACACAAGCCGTGCTCTCACAGCTGGCCTGCCATTCCTCACTGACTGTGAATCAAGGCAAAAGAAGCCATGGTGACAGCTCCAGAGCACTGAGAGAGAGGCAGAGCAGTCCAGGGGAGTCTCTCCAGACATGCCACACACACTCCAGTCCTCGGCAGAGTCTCAGGATGCAGTCCCAGCTGCCCTCAGAACTGGCAGGTAGACACATAGCACATTACTGTCAAGAAGATCACCTCAAAGATGAAAGTCTCTGAAAGAAAATGATATCACCTTCTTAGAGATGGATTGTATAATGGGAATAATACATCTGAAACATTTCCTTTGATGAATGAGTGTATAAAAATGGGTGAAATCTGTTTTATGTTCATTACATTATATGTGGCAAAATGTTCAAAGGCACAATCAATACGGTGGTAAAAAAAATATGTAACTGATTAGGGTTTAAGAATAACAGCTTAAGAAAGTGGCCATTAAAGGCTGATTTGCTCTGTACAAACATCAAGAAGTCCTAAAGCTATCCCATTATTACTGTAACCACAAGGGCTCCAAAGGTTTTCCATATCAAAAGGCCTTTTACCACACATATTCTTTGAATTATAGCCTTCCAGACTGTTCCCCTCCTCCACGTCCACTTCAACTATCAAGCCATCATTTATTCGATTAACCAGCACTTTTACTGCAGTAAATGTTGCAGTTTTATAATGTCATTGATAACAGTGATCATCTGAGTGGTATGGTGATGTGTATCCACAGAGGCTCTTTGTCAGTGTCCTCTTGAGAATGTGAAATGCTATTAATATTTCCATGGTCTTTGCAAAGTCTGAATGATAAGGAAGAGATTTATAATGTGGTTTGTTTTCATACATTTTAAGCAGAGAAACCAAAATGCCACATGGGTAATTGTGTGAAATCCAGGAGGTACATTTCATCTTCATGCTATAATTAACCTCCTACAGATGCTGATGATGGAAAGACATTATGTGCTAACTGGCTGCTATTTGTGGTTTGCACAATTCTGTCCACTTTGCAGGATTGAATTAACATGTTACAATCATGCTAGACACAGAGTATATAGGAAATTAGAAATAAATCTCTCACACATGCTGTGTTTAATCTTAAAGAGAAGAAGAAATAGCAAGCAATCTGTAATTGTAATTTCAATATGTAATTTAACTGAGACCCTGTACCTTCATGTCAACAACCTGAGAAAAGGGAAAAAAACTAAAAATCCTTAAAATCTGACAGCACATACTGTATATAAAAAACTCTGAATGGCTTGTAAAGCAAACAGTGATTAAATGTATTATTGTATCTCACGGAAAGAACAAAAACACATTTAAAGTGCAAGGCTTATTGGCCCTCTATTGATCCAGTGCGCTATGCAGATCCGGCATCTCAGGTTTTTCTAAAGATCCTCTGGGCACACATTTATCTATGTATGACCCATGCACTAAGGTGTCAGGTTTTTAAATTAATCTCATTCACTGCATGAAGACATGACATGGTAAGAAAAAACATGATTCTCATACTCTCTTTTTGAATATTCTGACACTAAAAGTTGTAAATGGAAAACACAACATAAATGGAAAAGAGTTAGTTCTCAACATTGTTAGCATAGTTAGTGTCTAGTCTTGTGTAGTTAGTATCTTTTAACCATCTTTTTAAATGGGTATTCACAGATGTCCACATGCATGTTTCAGCCTCTCACAAGTGTAGTTCAACTGAACAAATAATTCAGTGTGCCATATTTGCCTCCTCCACTAGAGTGTGTCCTCCACTAGTGTAGCAGTCTTCTGAGACATGACCATCGCATTTGGGTTGTTTATGCTGTGTCTGCTGCTGTTTCTTCTGTCAACATTCCATCTAGTGTTACGTATGGGAATTAAACTTATGGATCACTTTGTGTTTGATATGGACTGGGTTTTATGCTCTTTAACTTGTCTCTCTTTGACACCTATACTATACATTTACATTTAAGTTCTCATTGCCCTCTCAGTGATGCTGATTTTGTATATTATTCTGTGCAGAACTACTGAACTACTTATGAGCTATCTGTACTTCTCAACTAGTCTTCTTTATGTGTGTATGTGTTTATGAACCCCACAAAGTGAGAAACATAGACATTCATTTGGACTGTCGATCCATATGATGAGTGTTTTAAACTGAGACATTCATTTGAACGCTTGTCACACCATGAAGAGGTTAGCATGTGACCACGCCCCAGAGCTGTGTGATATTTTACCCTGGATTCTGTCTCACGAGCACAGCCATTCATGAGCAAGCTCTCCTCTGGGTAACCCCAGGCCACATAAAAGACAACTGCAAGCTAAGAGGTCTTCTGGGGATGGTCTCTAAATTATTCTTTAGCAATCAAACTCACATTGTCACTGTCTTGTTTGCTTCAAGGCTTTGTGCAGTACAATATTATATTAATTATGAGGGGCTGGGCAGAGGCTCAAAGGAAACATCTTGGCGTTTTGATGTTCTCCAGTCTCACAGCACACTAGGAAAGATGGATCTGCAATGGCACTTTCCCAAGTCTAATTTTCCCCAAAAAAGACCATGTGATTGAGACCAGCTTGTCAATATTTCATGTGCATGTTTCTAAGATATGATGCTGCTTTGTTTCAGCAAATATCAACCGTTACCAGGACCATAAGGAATTCTTTCATCAGGTATTGATTTTTTTCCCCAGGTTTTGTGAAGTATGTTTTCTTTCAAGTAACATTTCCCTTGACCAACCATCCCTACCCAAAACAGATATTAAAAATGTTTCACTTCTCATACCATATAGAGTAAAAGGGAATTACTAATACTAAGGGACACAATTAAAACCCTATGCTATGAAGACATCCCTGCTCAATTTGTGTCCTTCAGTACAGTTTTGTTTTGAAGCCACTCCAGTATAACAGCAGGGGTCAGTATGCCATTATATTTTTAATGCCATATCTGAACGCTGATGCTGAGAGCCATGGCATTTTTCAGAAGGAAAAGGCTGGAGTTTCATTCCTACTGAAAGCCATGCCAGTGTTAGTAAGGAGATAAACGTGATACTGGGACAAATCCTATTGATGCGGTCTAGGTCATGTGCTCTTGGTCTGTGATGAAATATCCCCATTTATGTGATGTGTGATATATTTAAATAGTCTCTTAATCTCTTCAAACAGTAAAACAAGACAAACCGCAAGGCAAATAAAAAGAGATGGGCATATGAAAATTTATTTTGCGGAAGATGAGCAGAAAAAGCAGGGCAAGCACATTCTAGAGCCGGATTTATCATTGTTTTACAAAGTTACAAAAACGAATATGGAGCAATCAAATCCATGATGTGATATTATCTTGTGTGAGATTTCCTCAGTTAAAGCAGATAAAGAGGTTTATACTGGCAAACTGTCTGCAAGACAAATCTATCCCTCATAGCTTTTAAGATTTTTTGACAGGTCAAGGTTACATGAACTCTTTGTGGTGTAATGTTCTCTCTGCTGTCTGTACTTGAAATATATAGTAAGAGGGGCGTCAGAAGTGAACACAGAAAACAAATGTATATTAATGGGATATTCCCTCCTGATGATGAGAATACAAGGATTCCTGTCCTTTGTAATAGAACAATAAATATCACAATTATTTTCCTTCACTTAGCATAGCATTTGCTTTTGTACATGCACACTTGTGACATGAGAAATTAGAGACACTAAAACATCTAATTAGTTTGTATTGGTAACTCCTACATCTTTTGTCATCTGCTTAGCTTGATAAATGTTACATGAACAACAGAAGTCACTGGACTAGTCGTGGAACCAAAAACACAATGCACAAAGAAACAATTCTGTTAGACCTGGGTTCAGGGGCTAATGAAAAGAACAAGACAGGAGGTCCATCTAAAACAAAATAACGAGGTGGTATTGATTTCCAAGGGGGATTTTTTTTCTGGAACAGTCAGACCCAATTTATTTAACTCAAAGGAGTCAAGCAAGTCTCTGATCTACCACCAGCTGACCTGTGGGTCCAGTGTTGTTGGGGCAGGATGAAGAGTATCATATGTCAGTGTTCACAACAAATACCAGGGGAATATTCATTTATTGAATTATCTGGGGAGCTGGTACACATGGGCAGAAATGTGGCTTCCCCCTGACCTTGTTCACTGCTCACAGGAGGTGGTGATGGAGCAGAAGACAGAGGAGGACACAGAGGGCATTTCTTTTGTTTGATGCTTAAGTTCATCTGTCACCTAAATTCACAATGTGTAAACCTTTGCTCCCAAACCACAGTAAGACTACCTCAAAAAGTAAAACAAAAACTCAGCTTTTAGGATGAACACAGATCAGACACCCTAAGCCTATCTTGGACTTTTCATCAGTCACACAAGTCTGCACACTGCAAATCCAGGGTTTTAGAAGAGAAGAGGAATGCGATGACTGCTTATTCTCAATTCCAAAGCTGAGAGTTTGTGTCTGCATTGGTAAGATCTACCATTAATCAAGATAATGAAGATTTACAGTCTACTTCTTTATGAATGGGATGTAGGTGATTGGAAATCTAACATGATTACTAAAAATGAATAATAGCCATTAGAAGATTCTGAGTGTGGCTGTTACCAATTCTGCAAACAATCCCTCATACAGCCTGAAATACCCCATGGGTAGAGCAACCTTGTCGAACATCAGAGCACACTCTGAAAAAGGAAGTAAATTTGGACAACACTGAGTGAGAACCACACACAAAAGGCATATATATCAGCGAATAGAAAACCCACTTCCCTACCGCGTACTTTGTGTTTGTCTCCCCTTTTGGAGGGTAATGTTTTCACAGACAGGGGCCCAATTTGAGTTTCATGTCAGATGCCGATTCCCTTTCGGCTCCGCTGCTACTGGAGAGAGTGGGACAGCTTCCAGCACGTGCTTTTATAAGAGGCTGATTAGCATGCAGAGTTGTTTAAATTGCCTCCTAGAGGGTTGAGGTTGAATCGAACAATATCCTTTGGCTTTAGACTGGCCCCTTTGCTTCTCATTTATTTTTATACTGGGTTAAGATGGAGACTTGGCTTCGTTCCACTGTGAAAAGGTAAGCCCAAGGGGTCTAATCTTGCAGCTTATGATGAATCAGTTCATTTCAGTTCAATAAAAGTGCACAGTTGACTTTTTTTTCCTGTAACAGCACCCCCCCCCCCTCCAAAAAAAAATGTTGAATCATTTAGGTAGGTAAGGACAGCTTAATGATATAATGAAAATGTCTCCAATTTTATTTTCTACAATTCCCTTATTATTAGCTGTTGTGTCTCCACATTTCACTTTATGAGAATGCCAAGAGTGAATGAAGGCAAACTGCTCTGCATAGTTATTTTTTAAACTTTGTATTTACGGTAACAACCTCCCAAGATACACACAAAGACAGGAATTCACATACTATTCTGGACAACACCTATTGAAAACTATGCACTGTTATACTATTTACAGGCACAGATGAAATGCAATACAAAATACACTCTACTATCAACAAGTATGTATCCTTTACATAGAAATGAACTTCTATATTCCCCGGCATGGGGAATTGTGTGCCAGAGGCGGAGGCGGTGCCATCATCCTGTCATTACACAACGCTCCTACAGATGGAAATATTGACATGTACTTACTGTATTGTAATGTCTTGTCCTTTTAATCAGAGCCCCGATGCAGAAATTGTCTATGTCTGTGGAGCCGCAGACTGCATTCTGACTTATTACTGTTAATACTAGTGCTACCACTGCTAAAGCTCAGCAAAGCACCCAGTCTCTGGAGCATGGCTAGACAGTGGCACTCCAGTATCATACACCAACTTTGCGTGAGGCTCCTGGTAGACTGTTTACCATCCTGGACAGCCTAAACCAAATTACAATGTTTCAAAAACATGCCTTTGTGGTTTGCATTAGACTTTGATGTCATGTAGACCCTTTGTGTCAGTTCACTTTTAGTCACACAAGCTCCTGGAAATATTTTTGTCAGGAAACGTTTACAGTAAACTCAATTTTAACGTGTAAATAATATTTTTTTTTCTAAGCTGGCTCTCTGACTGTGTATGTTTTCAGGTTTGTTTCACACTAACATATGGCTCTGAAATGTTTTCCATGTTTCTGACAGATGTTTTAAAAGACACTTAGTTTGTAGAGATTTTGTATGTTTCTTGTTGTTATTCTAATCTGCTTAGACAGGAAAAGATGTATTTTAATGCTACAGAAAACAAATGTTGTTGCATGTCAAAACCAATATTGGAACATTTAATCACATGTTAAAATTTCTGTTAGTTACACATGCACATCCAATCTTTGCCATATGATTGCATGTGTATTCAATTAATTGAATATAGGTGGCAAATTTTGAGCACTTCTAACTTTAAATTGCATTAGGAATTGTAAAGTTCAAATTATCGTCAACTTCATGCATTGAGGTTTTACTCATGTCCTACTATGGCCACCTGTGAGTATTTGGTGGGAAATGTGAGAGAATGTCACAGCAACAAACAGTTTTTTCTGTTTCTGCAAAACATCTAGTTTAAGGGCACACATTTATTTTTCCATTTTTGTTTTTGTTGTCATGGAATAAAATAAAAACTTTTTCCACAGCTATATGGTTTCTTTTTTTAATTATTTTTGCAGCTTTTATTTGAACAAGCTGCTTGTCAAAGAACCATATTTTATGCTCTTCAAGTGACAAAATGGAAAATATTGAAATTCCATATTGCTGCCTTACTTTGTTGCTTTGTGAGAAAATTTCAGTTCAGCCCAGAAGATTCTTTACTCTTCAGACCACTACATGATGAGACCACCAAGGGGACTGGTAAAGTCTGACATCACACTGTGTGATCTCTGATCTCAGCCAGCCTTTCTCTCCCCGTCCTGTAGACTGGGCTCTGAACTTCAGCACTGCTCAGATGCTTCCCCAACCCCTGTGCTCCTGCAACGTACAGTACTCTTCTGCAAAAAGTAGCCACTGCTTCAGAGATGAAGTCTGACTGCAGTCAGCTCTTTGCTTCAGGTTTTTCCTAACATGGAACAACACTGGGACCCTTTGTCCAGAGCTGTGAAAAAAACTAACACATCCCTTATTTTCGGTGTTAAAACTTAACAGGCATCCCTGCTGATAATGGTTGGAAAAAATGTGCTGGCACCATCTCGATGGGTAATTGCACAAAATGTGGCTAATTTATGGTTGCTATCTTCACACCAATGAGATGGCACAGCTCTTGCATGCTGTGCCAACAAACTGTTGCAGTTTACTGCTTTTGGGGACAGTGCAGGACAGTAATGGTCGGCTGGGGAGCCGTAGGCCTGGATGCAGCAACCTTGAAATAAGTCAGCAGTAAAAATGGACATGTTGTCACCATTACATAGCAAGTTCGCATTAAGCAAATGTTTCATTGGTTTTGACATATGGTTATGGTAGCTTGTATAGTTTGTGTAATTCATGTATAGATTGAGAGTGTGTTCAACTGAAAAAGAGGAGAGTTGCCATGAACTCAAGGCTTGTTCTGTCTAAGAGGGTAATGATGTTGGATCACCTTACTTTTCAAACAAGTGAGACAAGCAATCTTTGCCAGAGGGAAAATCAAACTCTGGCCATGAGAACCCTCGCCTTTTCACTTGAGCTCAGGCACAGGCACAGGCACATAGACCTGCTCTGGAATCATGGCCCAAAACATGTTTGTGTGAACTCGGTTCTTGAAAATGTCTCTGACACCTACAACAAAGACACATCTGCACAGAAAGTGAGTCTGGCCTGTCTAGTTTATTCTGGCTAAGGCATCTTCAACCTTCTGCCATAGAAATAACCTCAATCTTAAGCTGATTTCTGGTGATCTGTGATAATTGGATAAAAACATCAAATTGGATTGCTAAAGGATAAGATCCCTTCTGAATATACAATTTAACAAAGATAATTAAACATTTAATTTTAATAGACTAGTAATAAAGTGAGTTGTCGGGTAGATGAATCAGAGCATAACAGACTACATTTTTTATGTCTGCACTCTTTTGTAGGTTTTGTCTGTTCACTTCATACCTCTTTCTTCCGATGGGGATGGGGATCAGGACATTTATGCATGGGTAAACACCACTCTGTCCTTAAATAGCACATAAGTGAACACTGGACTGCAAATACCTGAGATGTCATATAATAAGGACTTAACCACGATGATGAATGAGCAGAGACTATCTCCCTTTATTGTGGTTTAGGAGTTGGAGCCAGGACATCTCCAAATGGTCCCCATATGTGTGATATTTTTATGCTGTGAAGTAGTATTAAACTTTTATATACTGTACTCAAGCAGCATTTTTTCCCAGACTTCTTTCACTTGGCCCCAAAGAGCAAAAAACATATTTGTCAACCAATTATTACTTTAGGTGTAATATATACACCAATATATGTGGCATGTCAGGAAAAAAAGTCCGTTTTGTATGATGGCTTCATCAATGCTATCTAATAATAATAATAATAACCTTATCAGCAGTATCATAATAAAGACACAAAAAATTATTCAACCATTTTTTTTCTTACCAAATCCACCCTAATATAGCTCGTATTTTTAATGCACTTAATTCATTATCCATAGCGTTATCATAAAACCTCATTTTAACTAAGATTGGAAAGAAATATGCCTTTTTTAAAGCTCATTGCTTATGCGGCTTAGTTTCTCACATTTACATAATGTTTACAGAATGACTGCTTGAAAGATCTGTGTTTTAAGTCATTCAGCAGGATGGCCTGATGTGCAATACACCATTATATCTGTGTTATTACAGTTTATTTATATTCTTTCAGCACTGAAGGCAGTATATTGGTCTTGCTATCCTTCACTGAGCACATGATTCATCTGGACTGTGAGTCAGTAACCACCCAAAACAGCCTTGTGGACAACTGCAAAGCATAGGCATTTATGATGGTTGTCCTCAACCAACATGAGTCTTCTTGTTACTGCCAGATGGCTTGTCTTCTACATAATCACCATGGTGACAGCTGCCTTGTCCACCAGCAACACTCTGTATCTCCCTGGCACACAATATGCCAGAGCTTTCCTCACCATCATCGTGAAAATTGTTGGCATTCATGTAAAAACAATGATTTTGCAAACACTATCAACATCATCAAAGGAACAGGCAGGCAGACAAAGAACAAAATCTTTCACTTTGAGCCAAACAAAATGTTTTTTGAGTGTTTTCTAGCGTTAAGCTATGTTGATTTCTTTATTAAGTTGTCCTGTTCATATTCTCTTCGGGCTTCGTATTTAAATCAAATTTGCCTCTGGCATTTGGTGGGAGTTGATAAGCTAGATGTGAAGATCATGTGTTTTTATCAGCCCCAGAGATGTATTGCACCACACAAAGATGCATCTGAGATGCAAGTCAGTTTCCATTTCAAATTTTATCACCAGGAGTATTCTACACACATAAATGCATGACAAATATGACCCAAAGTCAAAACAATACCTATGATGCCAGAGTCTTTATGCTCTTTCAATTTGCTGTTATACAACTGACTACCTTCCTTCCCTTCATAAAAATCGTTCTTCACAATAACCTTATACGCCTTATACATACCTGTGTGGCAGCAGCCTTATTACCTTTTATTGTGTTTCTGGTTCAGCTAGTTCGCAGAGACTACACAGGAACTCTTTCATTGTTCCTTCTCCCTCCCTCCAGCTCACTCTCTCCAAATCCAGCAGACATTATAGAGGGCTCATTAGAGTGAACGGTTGGGCATGCTACAGTAACCTGGGGTGCTGTGGCGACTTCACTAGTACATAAGTCATTACTCAGGGGTAGGGCAGTCCAGGGTGTTCACTATGACTGGGGGCAGCAGCTCGAGTGGGCCCTGTGTTAATAAGAGAACACTGCAGGGACTGGGTAGAACACACACAGAGCCTACAGCAGAGACGTCTGCTGCTCCTGCCATAGGTAAGCCTACAAATGAGAAGCAGGCCGCACACAGGCCAAAGTTCTGATGGAGCAAGAGGTGGCAGTGTGTGTGTTTATATTTTCTCAACCCTCTTGTTGTTTTGACTTGTGGGGTAAAATTCTTGGGGTTCTGAGAGCCCTTCCAAGGATTCCTTTTGACATGTGGCTCAGACAAGAGAGACTTTGCACCTTCAGCACAGTCTCTGTGTGTGTTCCCTGTGCTGCAGAGTGGCTGATGAAAAATGTAGTTAAACTTAAAGGTTTGTTACTTCATTCATGTTAAATGTCACACTACACACAAATGTTGTTAAAGAAACACTAGGTAGCTTTTTAAAGCACCAAAAAAGCCTCGAAGGCAGAAGTAGAGGTTTCTGATTGGTGGACGTAGGTCTTAAGAAACCTCTCTCTCCTTGTGAGAACTGTTTGACTCTCTGATAAAGGCCTGATTGCCTGAGAGTCTTTTAAAAGGTTTATATGACCAAGCCATAGCAATAAAGGCTTTTAAACTTTTGCTATATGAGAGTGCCTTGGAGTTCTTTTTGTTTTATCTGAAATTTCCCATCCAAAGAGCACAAAAACTAACTAGATATACCACACAGTACATGGTATGACTGCCACAGTGTACTGAAATGTGGGAACTGTTGGTATTTGTAAAAAGGAGAGGCAAAATGAAGTTTTGCACCCCCTATGGGCCAAATTTTATGGCATGTGCTGTGCTTTTAGAGGTCTTTGTGCTGATCGTGCATGACAGATGTGCTGTTCCCACCTTCTCTGTCCAAGATATTGGCAATATCAAATCCCAATGCATTTACCCATACCATATCAATAGGTGGCGCTATGCTTCAAATGAGTGTTTATGGACTGGGTCGATACGCCCCTGGCATACTAACACAAAGTCATTGTCTTGGGCAAAATTTTTGACGAGTTATTTAACAAAAGTTGTTTTTGGACACCTAGCTTTGCCGAGAAACATCGCCCCCCCTTGATGATGAAAAGTTACAAAATTTGATGCACATGAAAAGAAAGCTTTTAGAGTTGGCATGTCAACTTTGACCAAATTTGAGCAATTAGAAGTCAAGATAGGGACTTTTGAAGAATGTTAAGCTATGTTTTACATTTTCATTGACATGTAACTTTGAAACAGTTACAGCGCTGCCCATGAGCCAAATTTTATAGCACGTACTATGCTTTTACAGGCCTTTGTGCTGATCGTGCATGACATAATTTGTGCAGTTCCCACCTTCTCAGTCCAAGATATTGTCAATACAAAATCCCAATTTTTGCATTTACGTGGCACTATGCTTCAAGTGAGTGGGAGTGTACCCATATCACTAGGTGATGCTATACCTCAAATGAGTGTTTATGTGCTGGGTCAATATGCCTGTCTAACACTGACATAACACAAAAACTTCATGTTGTTGGGTGAAGCGTTCATTGAGGTATTCAGCAAAAACTTTTGGCCGTTCATTGAGTTATTCAGCAAAAACCTTTTGCCAATTGTTTTTTTTCCCACCCATTTTTCGTCAACAATTGCCGGGACACTGGAACTCCAGGGGACATGAATCTTTGTGGGCATGTAGCCCTAGTAGTTTCTGAGTGTCAAAGAGAGGGAGACTGAATTTTTGCTGAATAACTCAATGGATGTTTCACCCAACAACGTGAATTTTTTGTGAAATGTCATATTGACCCAGCACATAAACACTTCATTTGAAGCACAGTGCCACGTAGTGATATGGGTAAATGCAAAAATTGGGATTTTAAATTGCCAATATCTTGGACCGAGCACAGCAAGTACCATACAATTTGGCCCATAGGGGGTGCTGTCATTGTACAAAATGTCATTTTGCCTAGTATCTAGAGAACACTACAATTTACAACCACTTTGTTCTTGTCTTGAAATCCATTCACCCTCATGCATTCAAGATACTGGTCAACATCATGCACAATCAGCACAAAGAACTCCAAAACCACAGAGCATACCGTATAAAACATCTTACTACTGTAGAAAGATGGTTCTTGACAAACATGTCTAAATGATGTTGAATTAATTTCATTAAGTCAATTGAACATCTATCCCTTTCACAAATCACTCCTCCACCAGTACACAAACACACAATGTCAGTCATTCAAAATCCACATCCATGCCCACTTCCAGGAAATCATTTTAACACAAATTCTCATCTCAACACTGCTCTACCACACAGTCATCATACCAACAGTTCCCACATTTCTGTGGCAGTCATACCATGCAATGCTATGTGGTACAGCTAGTTTAGCACCGGCTTTGGAAATTAAGATGTCCTCAGACAAGGTGGAGTAGGCTATGTTGCTTAATTTTGAGAGTATGATGTATTGCAACATGAAAAATGAATGTAAACAAAGTAGGCCTATGTGACATTGTAATAGCCATTTGCATTGTTTACAGTGAAAATCTTGAGCATGGGTCATTCCGTGTCAAATCGAACGATGGCCGACAGTCACCCTCTCCAAAAAATCTGAAAAAAATCACAGCTGTTTGTACATCCAACCTATGTATAAATCTTAAATATTACGTCTGTATCACTAATAGCTCCAAAACTACAGCCCTTTGAAATTTCAGGTCATTTTGGGAATTCTGGTGAACAAGCCTTTTGCTCAACTTCCGACATTGCTGGCTCTTTTAGTATTCCACACACATTAGTGTAACTATGTGAAAAGAAATGCATTTTCCTGTAGAATTCAAAAATCAAATCAGATCAGATGTACCTTGTGTAATTCTTCCTCTCCAAAGCTGTGAAAATGGCTATAGATTCAATATGTGAAATGACACCACCACTTTTGAGGGCTTCTCGTTCAAAAAATATGGCACACAAATTTCTCAGATTATTTTTCCCAGTCATATACGGATTATAATGTCATGCCTATGCATTAACCTTTGTTGATATTGTTTTCATATGGTCAGTGTATTTTCTTGAAGTTAGGCTTTCACTCAAGTTAGGATTTTCAAAAAGGCTGTTTTCATCTTGTCATTTCACCATGTGGACAGGATTTTTTAAACATTTTTCCACAATCATCCTGTAGGTGAGGATCATTTGTCCAAAATTTGGATTTGTTGCTGAGCGTCTTTATTGAGATATGATGTTTGAGAAAAAAATGTCAGTAATTCCATGGGGTTGGATTGATCAGCAGTACCTCTTTCCACCACATGTTGTGCTCTTTGAATACAATGGAAGTCAATGATAGGGTAGCATGTCATTTACAGGAAAAGCTGCCAAACAAACTTTGTGTTACAATTAAACCAATTGCACTGTCAAGGTCATTTTTGAGCAGGGTTTTGTTGTACAGCACACAAAAAGCAAGGCAAAACTGAAAAAATGGCATTATAATACAAACACAAAAGGACCATAAACAGGAATGCTATCAATTTAAAGATCATAAACAGTAACAATATGCTATGAAAAAATCAAGAATGTGAAAACTAAGATCTCATATTTTTCAATGTTTAAATTTAAGATGTGCATAATATTTTGTGATCATGACCGTGAATGTCTGTGTCTTGCGTTTCATTACTTTAAAAATATGAGATCTTAGTTTTCACATTTTTGATGTTTGCATAGCATATTGTTACTGTTTATGATCTTTAAATTGATAGCAGAATTACTGACATTTTTTTCTCAAACATCATCTCAATAAAGAGGCTCGGCAACAAATCCAAATTTTGGACAAATGATCCTCACCTACAGGATGATTGTGGAAAAATGTTTAAAAAATCCTGTCCACATGGTGAAATGACAAGATGAAAACAGCCTTTTTGAAAATCAAGCCTAACTTCAGGAAAATACACTGACCATATGAAAACAATATCAACAAAGGTTAATGCATAGGCATGACATTATAATCCGTATATGACTGGGAAAAATAATCTGAGAAATTTGTGTGCCATACTTTTTGAACGAGAAGCCCTCAAAAGTGGTGGTGTCATTTCACATATTGAATCTATAGCCATTTTCACAGCTTTGGAGAGGAAGAATTACACAAGGTACATCTGATCTGATTTGATTTTTGAATTCTACAGGAAAATGCATTTCTTTTCACATAGTTACACTAATGTGTGTGGAATACTAAAAGAGCCAGCAATGTCGGAAGTTGAGCAAAATGCTTGTTCACCAGAATTCCTAAAATGACCTGAAATTTCAAAGGGCTGTAGTTTTGGAGCTATTAGTGATACAGACTTAATATTTAAAATTTATACATAGATTGGATGTAGAAACAGCTGTGATTTTTTTTCAGATTTTTTGGAGAGGGTGACTGTCGGCCATCGTTCGATTTGACACGGAATGACCCACATTTAATTGGAAAATAGACAGTTTTAATTACTGCATTAATTATTACTGGAATAGTCTGCCTTCAGTTATCGCCAATGAGTGCAAGCTGGTCTGATGTTCACTCTAGTTCAACCTCTTTGTCTATCACGGTCCTGTTTTCTTTTCCTCCCCTCCTATGACATACCCTCCCTTTTCTTCGCAGGCCCCGTCATGATGACAGTTCAAAAGCTGGCTGTAGGTGTCTTCTATTTATATGTACCTGCTGAGTCTGCTGCTGAGTCCGCTCCATTGGTATAGGTTTTTGCAAGCCTGGTAAACCCCCCTCATCATTTCATTTTGTACAGAGGGTCCGGCCGTCTTGCCATTAGCCACGTTTGACTTGGTAAAACGTTTGCAGACGTTTGCAGTCAGCAATGCATTCTGGGTGTGTTTCTCTAAAAACTTCCTAAGTTAGCATTTTACTACCAATTTACTATGGAAATATCTACTATGGTAGTGGGGAAACCTGACTGTTTCTCGAACCACACGTCCCTCAGTACAACTATCACTTTAGGTACTTCCATAGCGGGCTCTACCGTCGTTCCTACTTCAGTGTGTGAAGCATGGAAGCAACTGAGGAAAAGCAGGGGAAAGTCGTTTTGATTGGATAGCTATCTTTTTTATTGACATGCCATGACAGACATGCAGGCTATCTATCCTTGTTGAAATTATACGATGGTGATAATAATTAAGGTATGATAAACTGGTATGGTAAGGTATGGTAAAACCACTAACGTATTAAAACGTAGCCATATGGCAAAGTCGAGGACATTATATTCTTATAAATCCATAACTTTTAACAGTGTTTTGACGTCATATGCTGTTGAAAAATAATATGTTATGATAATATGATAAACTCTGCCAACAAATTTTCCACTTGCAGGTAGCTCAGTGACAGTGTCATGTGCCTCCAACACTGTTCTTCCATTCAGTCACGGGTTCCAATCTATTTGCACACCTGGTAACATTTAGCCTACGTTCCTTATTACAATCACCATTTATGACAACATTTTAAGCTGAGTAACAGTAACCTGTTACACAATAGAATAAGTATTCCCCCCTACATGTAGTCTTTTAATATTCACCCAAACTACAGAGTAGGGCAATATAAATCCACATTAATGTGCTTTTGAGGCCACACACATTTTAGATTTATGACTCCAGTTAACCAGAGTGCAGTTAACCAGAGTCCAGTTAACTCTAATAAACTCGGGTTGATGTGACTAGCTTTCTTCAATGACTTGTAGAAAACTCATCGAAAACGCCACATTAACACTGAATACATGCACGTATAAATGTTACCAAATGACTCACTAGCCGTTTGTCACTACACATTTATTTCCACATGCATAAAAGTAGTGTTTTACCACTTTGTAAACTCCAGTATCGCTGCACGATTCTAAACGTGTCTCTCTCGTTGCTCCTTCTTTGTTCTCTCTCTACTTCCTGATTTCCGCTGACCTCTAACCCTGACGTTGACTGCATCATCATTACAGGTAAGAGATTTTTAACAACGTATTTCTTTTAACATGTACATATAACATAATATTGTTGCATTTACATCATTAAGAAAATAATATTTAAACAAACAAAATATATATCCAGCTTAACATTATGCACATGGCAATACAGGTTTTAAACATGAAATCCCCATACACTTCAATGGCATGAACTTCACAGTATTAACACACTTAACTGTTTTTAAAACTTTTTAACCTTTTAAATCCTATATATTCTAATTATGAGCTTGTTATATTCACACTATTTATTGTACCACTTATTTATTTTCCTAAGCATCACCTTATCCTCATAGGGCTACATTACAATTATTATTACATTATTACATTACATTTAGCTGACGCTCTTATCCAGAGCGACTTACAGATATTTACAGGGGTTCTGTTACAGTCCCTGGAGCAATGTGGGGTTAGATGCCTTGCTCAAGGGCATCTCAACCATGGATAGGGCGGGATTCGAACCAGCAACCTTCCGATTGCAAGTCCAACTCCCTAACCACTACACCACAAACTAACACGCAGGATAAGGAAAGATTATTAAACTAACTTAAGTTTCAATAACCTAATTTAATAATAATGCCCTTGTGGACAATAGTGATAGGCTGATCACTAGCCTTTCCTGGTTCATCATAAGTCAAATGAATTACAGGTTTCACATGCCTTTAAGGTCTAGAGCTAGATCTAAGATTGTGCTCTACCTTTGCTGAAGTACTAGGTTTAGCTTTAGGAGTACTTAAGGGTGTTCTAACTTCTCTCTGTTCTGGTTCAGAGTCAGAGTGACCAGAGTCAGTGGTGTGTTCGCTGACATCACCTTTTGCATGAGATGACTCCTCACATCTGTCATCAGGAGCACGTCTATGGGATTCTTCCTGGTCAGAGACCACCTCAGTTTCCTCATTCTCGCTCCTCCTCGCTTTCAAGTTTGTGTTTACCTTTTAGCCCCAGATTTCTGAGAAGCACTCCGTCACCGATGTCAATAGTCTGGAAACGCACTTTTTGGTCATACGCTCTTTTATTTCTTTGATGCGTTTTGTCTGCTGACTTGCTCGCAAGCTCGTAGGCTTTCTGCAGGTCTTCCTTCAGCCTCTCCACATACCTGGAATGATGTCTGTCTCCAGTTCCATCAGCTGAGGTGCCAAAACAAAGATCCACTGGCAGCCTAGCTTCTCTGCCGAACATCAGTAGATACGGTGAAAATCCAGTTGAGTCACATTTCGTACTGTTATAGGCATGGACAACGTATGGAATATGCTGACTCCATGATCGCTTCTTCTCATGCCCCATTGTTGCTAGCATGGACAGTAAAGTACGATTGAATCTTTCGGGTTGAGGGTCCCCTTGAGGATGATAGGGCGTGGTTCGGGATTTCCGTACCCCCAGCATCGTCAGGAGCTCTCTAATCAAGTGACTTTCAAAGTCTCTTCCTTGGTCAGAATGTATTCGGCTGGGCAGACCATAGTGCACAAAGTACTTTTCCACCAGGATTTTGGCTACTGTGAGGGCCTTCTGGTTTCTCGTCGGAAATGCCTGGGCGTACCGTGTGAAATGATCTGTCATGACCAATACATTACAAATTCCCTTCGAATCTGGTTCCATGGAGAGAAAATCTGATGCAGGGGTGCAACCTTCTTGCAAGGGGTCTTCCGCATGACACTCTCTCCACAGTCCTTGACATACTGTTCAGGATCCATTGCCATTTTGGGACAATAGAACCTACCACGTAGCAGGTCAATGGTCCGCTCCACTCCTAGATGACCCATGTCATCATGCAGGGATCGCAAGACGGCCTCTCGGAACTCAGCGGGTAGCACGAACTGTGGTACCAGTTCTCCCGAGGGTCTCTTGCTTGTTCTCTGAAGCAGGCCATCTTTCAGCGCAAGACGGTCTCTCTCTCTTTTAAACAACATAAGGTCAGGAGCTATCTCCTTGTCATTTGGCCACTTTCCTTCCTTCATGGCTTCCATCACAGTACGGATGATGTTGTCTCTCTGCTGAGCCGCCATCAATTCAGCTTTGGACATCTGCCTCAAGGAACACAGGTTAAGGTGAGTAGAAAGAGCAAACACCTCGGGGATACAGTCAGGGGAAGCTCCTAGCTGGTCCACGTATATGGGTGGTGTTCCAGACAACTCTGTAGTGCAGATAAGTATAAGTATAAGTAGCCCTTTATTGTCACTGTTTTTTTAGGCCAGCGAAATTTACCATCAACCCATCCACATAAAAAACAAAACATACATGAAATGACAGGGGGGTAGACAGGATGGGAAGACAGGGGTGTACAGATATACAGCATCACATGAGGAGAGGAGAGGAGAGAAAAACCCAACCCCCAGACCATGCTCTCAGGGAGCATGATGTGGGACAGGAAAAAACACCTCAGCAACAGAGCACATAATCAGACATTTAACAACATGCAAGACAAGGTAAGGAAGTCTTTGGGGTAATCCAGCGTAGGCAAGCAGCCATCCGGACCGTGCAGCTATAATAGCGCTAGTCTCTCAGACCCGCTTGCCAGGCCGGCGGAAGGAGGGGGGGGAGGAATGCAAGAGCGTCCCGCTGCCGTGATCTGCCGGGGGAGTTGTTATTCCAGCATTGGCCTTGGCCAAGGCCAGTGCCAGTTGAGGGAGTCGAAACAGATAAGATTGGGGGTTGTTTAGGCTTTGGGGCGAGCAGCCGCATTCCAATTTGCACGGCTACTCTCTTTGTCCATTCTGGTCCACGAAACGATCCATTTGCCTTTGCAAAGCCACAAGCTTCTCCTTGATGTCATCCATGTCGCGCTTTAAAGTCACAGTCTGAGTGCTGACAGCTCTGCCCACCGCATCAATCAAGCCGGGCAGCATTGTGGGGCTACGGACAGCTGTTCCCGTCTTCTTTGCTACTCGGTAAACCAGGCCAATGCCCAATCCCATCAGCAAAAAACCTGTAACCATGGTTCCGAATAAGTAGATGTCTTCAACGTCCTCCACGGAAAGAGCCGCCAGGCACATGACCCGCCACTCCTCCCACGCGTCCATCATATATCCAGCTGCATACGTTCCGGCAGGACATTCAGGTTCCCCCGAACCCGAGCTTCTCCGCGAGAAGATGGTGTCAATTGCGTTCAGATCCTCTGACAGATGGATTTCACCCCGCTCTGACACATCTCCTCCCACTCTCCTCTCTCTGACTCATCAGCCATGTTTCTGGAAAGCAGGTCGGCATCAATGACTGCGTGCACATGGAGGAGTTGAATCCGATTGGAAATGGTTTGGGATCGTATCGACTTCATGGGCACAGGCTAAGGATCGTATAGGGATTGGTTTCGCGAATCCGATTGCAACCCCTGGCTTAAGCCGGTTACAATCCGCTTGGTGCCGCCTTGTGCACGGTTATTGGTTTGGATTCGTGTACTGCGCATTAGGGCTGTCAACGAATATTCGAAATTCGAATATATATTAGAATAGTTTTTTTAAAAAGGAATGTGAAAGTTGGTGAACGAAGGTGAAAGTTAATATTCGAATGTGAAAAAAACGTGCACTTGCGCTTTGGAATGTCGAAGGCAAAAGAAATACTCCGTGTCTGCTTAGTGAGAGTAAAATCCGCCCACACGGTAAATTCCATGGCAAACCAATAAAAACGAGTACATTTACATCACTTTATAAAAAAAAACTTTGGGCTCTGGGAGATACCCTCACGTCGCCCAGATGGCGAAGAAATATCTTTCCATCCCCGGATCTTCAGTGCGCTCTGAACGCGTCTTTTCCTCCGCTGGGAATATAGTAAATAAAAAGAGATCGGCGCTGTCCCCTTCAAATGTGGACTATCTTGTGTTTTTGGCAAATAACCTGTAGGTCTTCAGGCCAATAAGACACGACGGTGACAGTTTTTCTTTTTTATACAAGTACCAAGAATGTAAGTAGCCTTTTCGTTTTTAATAGCGTTTTGTTTTTTATGAACCTCTAACCTTACAGTTTCGTGCACTTCAGGCTTGCACTGGTTTGTTTATTTATAGTTTCATGTCAGGGAAAAGTGTCATGTTTAGGCCTACCTCACTACAGCTAGCTCGGAGTATTCCAGGTTTAAAAAAAACGTGCGCAGAGAGCGTGAGGGTGCGGGCGAGAGAGAAAGAGCGTGTGCGAGTGAGAGTGAGCGTGCGGTCTTGGCAAATATTTTTTTGATTTACTTGTTTTGTGTAGGTAATGCATTCTTAAATATGTTTAAATAAACTACCTATACAAGTAGTTATGTCTCTTTGTACCACTCGATCCCAGAAGCTTCTGTCCCTTATTTTCATCCATACTGAACGTCGAGGCTTTCTATCGCCTGCTCTTAACAAGTCTCGTTTTTCTCAATTGCTTGTAATATCAAACGCCGACGGCACAGTTCATGTCATATCAAGGAAACCAAAAACGCTGTTTGTTCTTTTTATACGGACTTCCAAACAAAGGAGAATGCACAGCACGCATGCAAATGCTGCTCTGTCAACCTCCTCGAGCGCTATCTTTGTTTTGTATGCCGCCAGATAGTTTGTTTATTTTCTTTTTAGCAGCCGTCAACCTGAAGTAGTTCTAACACCACTTGTTGAAAGGAATATAGCGCCATCTAGCCTAGCGGAAACGGACAGATCTCTGACCATTATCCGCTAACACGAACTCTCATGTGCACAGGGAGTTGGGACAGACCACCCGTTGGGTAGCAACTCACAATCCAATCCCAATCCAATCCGATCCTACCATGTGCCCGTAGTGAATGTTGATTTTTCCAGGCCGATACTTGATGTCAAAGTCGTATGTGGCCAAGGCAGCCAGCCAGCGATGCCCTGTTGCATTTAGCTTAGCTGTCGTCAGCACATAGGTTAAGGGGTTATTGTCTGTACAGACAGTAAATTTAGCCCCAATTTATCCACAATCGCCCAATTTAACGCTAAAAATTCAAGTTGGTGCACAGGATAGCGCTGTTCAGTAGCACTCACTCTTCTGCTGGCGAAAGCCACTGGCCTGAGTCCTTCTGGATGTTCCTGGTACAACACAGCACCAAGCCCCTTCAAGCTGGCGTCTGTGTGCAAGATGTACGGCTTGTTGGCATCTGCAAACGCAAGGACGGACATTAGTGAGGACATTAGTGAGGCACTGAATGATGCGATGGAAAGCATTAGTGCAAGCCTGGTCCCATCGATCTCCAAATGGCTCTGACTCTTTCAGGTAGGTCTTAGTCTTCTCTTTAACATGCCTCTTGCCTTTTTGTGTTGGTGCATACCCTTTGGTGAGTTCTGTGAGTGGTCTGACAATCGCTGAATAGTTTGCCACGAACCGGCGATAATACCCGCAGAACCCCAGAAACGACCTCAGGGATTTCAGATCTGTGGGCCGAGGCCAGTTGGTAACTGCCTTCACTTTATCAGGATCCGTGGCAATGCCATCTGCAGAGATTATGTGCCCCACATATTTCACCTTCGGTTGGCAAAACTGGCACTTGTCTAGAGAAAGCTTAAGTCCGACCTCCTCGAGTCGGTCCAACACTTTGATTTTCCAATACGAACCGCCTGGCCGTACCCTCTCCCAAGACAAAGCGAGGTCACTCCAAACTTTTCTTGGTTGTTGTCCCTCAGTTGTGGAACAACCTACCAGTCCCTACAAGAGCAGCAACTTCCCTCTCGACCTTCAAAAAGCTTGTGAAGACCCTTCTTTTCCGAGACTGCTTAACAAAACCAAATTCTACTAACCATCTCTTTACATAGGTACCTTCAATGTTCTTTTCACATCTGTTTGCTATTATGTCTTCCTTTTGTAAGTCGCTTTGGATAAAAGCGTCTGCTAAGTGTAATGTAATGTAATGTAACTTTGAGAAGCCGCTCTTCGTGTTCCTCCAAGGACTTCCCAAACACAATAAGGTCATCCAGGTAAACTAATACCTGGAGCAGGTTCATATCACCTACAGCTCGCTCCATTAATCGTTGGAATGTTGCCGGGGCTCCTGTGATACCCTGTGGCATTCTTTCGAACTGATAGAACCCTAGTGGGCAGATAAACGCTGTCTTTTCTTTGTCAGGTTCTGCCATGGCAATTTGGTAATATCCTGACCTCAGATCTAACACTGAAAACCACCTACTCCCTGTCAAGCAATCGAGCACATCGTCAATGTGAGGAGTGGTGTATTGGTCAGGTACTGTTCTACTATTTAAAGTTCTGTAGTCGATGCACATTCTGACACTACCATTCTTCTTCCTTGCTACGACTATAGGAGAGGCGTATGGGCTACGAGACTCCTTGATAATGCCAGCTTTCAGAAGATCTTGTAAGTGTCTGCGTACATCTTCAATGTCTGCAGGCGCTAAACACCGTGACCTCTCTCGAAACGGTCTGGTGTCTGACAGCCTGATATGATGCTCTACTCCTCTCGCCAGTCCCACGTCCCACTCATTCAGAGAGAAAGCACTAGCTCTTTCTGACAGCTTTTGCCGGAGTCTGGACTTCCAGTGCTCTGGGATGGGTGAGTCGCCAAAATCAACGAGGCTGGGGTTAAAGCTTGTTGCTGTCACCTCAGTCCTTGACGTCATCTTGGGCTGCAGCGCAGGCATCACAGGATCAGCTGAACACAAATTTCCTATCACTGTTCCAACAGGGAGGACTGTATTTTGTACTGACTCGTTGCGTACCACCACACGAAAATGGTTCACAGCCACCTCTGAACTGGGTACCACCATTGGCTGCAGCAGCACACCAGCTGGAAGTGGGACTGTAGGCGAAGCATCCACCATCAGCACCTCTTTGTCCAATGGCTTCTCCATCTTCACCTGGCAAACAGCTCGACACTCACTGCCAGCAGGTAAGGTTAGGGGACCTGGACCCATCCACTGAATGCATCCCTTGTCCTCTTCTCCCTCACAGGTCACTGGAGTGATGCTCTGGACTACTTCATCAGTTCTGATTCCCAATGTCTGTGCTATGTCCACGCCCGCAGCCTCTTTGCAGATCTTAGCCAGACGCTTGAAGAGACTGGCATTGGTTCCCAGGATAACTGGAATCTGGTCTGGAGTTCTAGGGCCAGGACATATCAATGCTAGGACTGAGATAGATTCTTTGGAACCACTGACACTTTCAGGGAACTCCACATCTACAATGTAGCCCAGATAGGGATAGCTAGTCTTACTTAACCCCCATATGGCCAAGCCTGAGACAGGCTGGATCGGCACATCTGACAAATGCTGCTTGTACCATGTCTCAAAGATAATGGTTACTTGTGAGCCACTGTCTAGAACAGCTTCACACTTATGGCCATTTATTCGCAAGTGTACAACAGAGGGGGGACCTATCAGGCCTTTGGGAAGGTGTGTGCCTCCCACTGAAGTCACTTCACTCTTGTTACTAAGACAGACAGTCTCGGGGCTTTTGCCTTCTTGGCTAGTTGACTGTCCTGTTTTAGCTCTCTTAAGAGACTGAATAAGCTTCTGAATGACTTTGCTCTGATTTTCTGCATTCTGACATTTGTTGGCGAAATGCCCTTTTTCACCACACCGATAGCAGATGCCTTCATCCGAGGCTCTAATTGCCTTCTGTGGCTTTTGGCTGTTTTGAGTAGGTTTTGACGGTGCTACTCTTAATGCCTTAGCAGGTGAATCAGTGACTTTAGTGCCTTTGGTTGATATTTTATTCTGTAACTTACGCACTTGTTTCTTCAACGCTGCCACCTCTGCATTTCCACAGCTTTCAGCCACTGATACTGGCACTGGAACAGTCTCGTTATCATCATCCACTTCTTCAAACTGCTTAGTGTTCATAGTAGCAAACAATGATTTTAACTCCTTTATTTCTGCTTTCAAGGTCAGTATTTCCGTTTGACGACTGTCCACGTCCTTGTTGGTATGAACTCTGTGGACGGATGCACTAAGCTTGACTCTAGCAGCAGCGTATTCCTCTTCAGCTCGGATCTCAGCTAGCAGCTCTAAGAACTTTGGAGGATTTTGCTTTCTCTTCCTTATCTTAAGCTGAATCAACATCAAGTCTGAATGTACGGCCCCCCGTAGGAGTTGCTCGGGCGGTGTCCACACGACTGGCTGGAATACCACCTTTAGAAACTACTTTTGTAAGAGACTGCTCTAATCGCCTCAAGAAATCAGACAGCTTTTCATCTTTTTCTTGTAGCAACAACCTAAACTCAAAATAGAGGTCTTCACCTGACTCAGCTGCACCAAATGCACTCTCAATTGCATTCAAGCATTCAGAAGGAGTGACGTCAGCCTCTGCTGTCCGCACTGCTTTTACTACTGCAAGAGCAGGTCCTTGGAGACACTCCATAATATGTCTACGCTTTTCTTTTGTTGAGCAGTCGCTCTACCATTAAACGTGCCTGCTCAAGCCAGTGCTCTAATGCTTCTTCTCCTGCAGGTGTGGGTAAAGTGCCTGAAAACATCCTCAAGCGACGATAGCTGCTGTGGTCGCTAGAGGGCTCCTCAATTTTCGACAACACATCCCCAACAGCCCTGATGATGGACTCAGCAGAGGCATTAAAAGCTGAAGCATCAAGCAGAACCTTCAATGGGGTCTGAGCATCTTCATCTGGAACAGGACGCTCACCTACTATGATGACAGGCCAACCGTCTTCCATAGTTGGGCCTTTCACTTCAGAAGGAACCTTGGTGGGATCAACCTTCTCTCTTGTTTCACAAAGCACGCTCAATCTGTTCAATTTGGTGTTAAACGTCCTGCCTCTTACTCGTACACGTCCAAAAGCTTTAACTGTTTCGAGAGTCTCTTCTATCTCTGCAATTTCACAGCCTTTAGGCACCAGTGCAAGTAAAGCATTGCCTTCATTGAGAAACTCACCTTGACACCACTCTCTGAGCTCTGTCACCAGCTCTGACTGCACTAATTGAATGTCCATGGTGAATACTTGAGTAATAACAGTGTTTTCCCCAGAAATAAAAAGAAGGGTTTAAATTTTGATGTAAATACGATGACGCGGTGGCACGGTAGCTAGGAGGATTGGTGGGCATGCACCCTGGGAAAAACATTTTTTCTAGATGTAGAGGGCGAGGCTGTACTGTTTATTAGCTGGAGGAGTCTTAACTGTAAGACCTGTATTACCCGACTACGCCACCAGGGGCACCCCGTCCCCCTGGAACCCAAAATGGTTTGACTGTTCAAAACCCCACAAGACACACAGGTTCGTATGCAATCAAAACAGAGACAAGGTTCTATTTCACATATTACAAAAGTTTATTTCTATTTCTTTCTTTATTATATAATTCTTAAAATGGTTGTGTTGCACTAACACTGCCGTACTCACACCCACACCTACACACACACCTGGGAGGAAGAGATAGATGTCAAGAGGTCCTCAACAAGAGGAAGAGATGTCAAGAGGAATTTGTTACAACAAATTCATGAATAGAAACAAGACCATAAACAAAAGAAACTAAACATACACTAACGGGCAGTAGAGGGCTTACCAGAGGGAGGCCTGCTAAGGAGTGGGTCAGAATGACCACACGTAATACACTGCACTGCACACCCAGGTGAAGCTACACTGCAACCAAGTGAACTCAGGTACCCACCACCAAAGGCCTGGTCCCCCCTTCTGGACGTCCCTGATCCTGCCAAAGAAAGAAAACAAAATACAATTACACACTGTACGTGTACACAGTCAGTAGCACAAGTAGCATGAGGGGCTGGCTCACAGGTGATAATACATGCACAGCACACGTTCACAAAGCACACTGTTTTACATCCCCGTAGGGCACAGCACGGCACATTAAACAGCCCAAAAATGATAAACACCGGTGAGAGGCCCACACAGGCCTTGTACTGGACGGAGCACACGGGTGTGTCCCAAAACAATAAATAAATCAAAAAAGAATAAGACAAATAACCCAAAACACACACACACAAAACCCAAATAAACCACAATATACCCAGTGGTGGGCCCTCAATACCCACTACCCTCCCAACACACACACTCACTAATCAATGCAACCACACACGCACACACACACGCACACACACACACGGTCACTGGTATTGCACTACTGCTGCCGAGCGCGACCCCTCTCCCCGAGGAGGGTCGCAGTAAAGTTCAGTGCAGCAGTTGAGTAGCGTAAACCATAAAATTAGGAGCGAAACAACAGCCGGTTAGGGGGGGCCTGCCGGCGATGAAGGCGCACTGCTGGTAGCACAAACACAGCCCAATGGAGGCAGGGATAAGCAAGTCCCGACGGCGCAACACCCAGCAGCCAAATGCCCGATAAACGGCCGCACTAATGTGATGAATCGGAGCGTGTAATGCACCACTTAACGAAACCGCACGCCACAATGTTTGTCCTCTCTGATGTACTTTTAGGGCAGCCAAAGTGGCAATCCACTGCAACAGCAGAAAATGCTGGCGACGAATGGGCAGCAAAGCTTGCTCGCTTGGGCAGCAGTGGCTTAGCACTTTTAAAGATTTCTGTAGTGCTGGAGCTGGCGTCGCACGTGATGACGTCACTGTAACGCCACAGAGTGGTGATGGTGCTTAAAGGTGCAGTGCACCACTACATAGAGCTAAAATGGTGCATTCTAGGAAGATCTGAAGCTAAATTTTGGTCCCAGAAGGCTGGTGGAAACATAACACTTTTAATAAAATGTTGCATTTTTTGGCACAAATAGAACAAAAAACTCGTTGCACTTGGTGAGTTGAAAGAGCCAAAACTCCCAGGTGGGAAGGCTAATTTATTGTCACACAAGAAATACTGCAAGCACTATATATTCTTATTTCAGTGTTCCTGTAACAAGCTAACGAACTAGCTCATTGAAATGATTGGTAATGTGGTAATGCTAACAGTCATTGACTCACCTTGAATTTAACACGCTGCAATAACCTTACAACTTTATATTACTTTCTCCACTTCAGCTAATATCAGTATTAGTATCTAGGTGTGTGTTGGTGAGTAAAGTGGCAGCTTTCAGTTTAAAACATTATGTTAGCGTAGTTCGCTAGCGTTAGCGCGCTAACAACCCCATACAGGCTGCAGCCTGGTCTGAAATGAAGCTAATTTTCTGGAAATCCAAACAGTAACAACGTACACTATTAGGCTTGAAATAATCACAAATAATTGCGGATTGTGACACTTTGTTAAAAAGAACCATCAACAAATCCAGAAAGACGTAAGGACCAATTTATTAGTTAAATTCCACGAGTGTCCCATTCAATGAAACAGTCTTGACTCTGCTCTACATAAAGGAGGATTTGCCTTTCACGCTCTCTCTCACTCTCTTTCAGCAGCTAGATGATCCGATCGCATTCTGTACACTGTGGAGAAAGTTTTCTTGCTACATGAGCATGTCCCAAGGAGAGCGTTCTCCTTTCTTCTTGTGTAGCATTTACAGTCAAAGCGTCTCGGCAAAACTTGATGCGTATCAGCGAAAAAAGAAGCGTATCGGTGCCGATACGCTTAGACGCTTTGGGGAAAACACTGAATAATGAAAAATAAATGTTTTAAACTGTAAACAAATTTTTCTCTACTGTGCCTTTAATGTACTTAATTAACACTAAAATTTACTAAATGACACTTAGGTTTACCTATCCCAGCGGTGCCTCCATTTTTTATGTAGCGCCCCTTTGCTATCCCTTGCAATATGTTGGGGTGGCTACCCTAGGTTCTTTATACTAATATGTTAATAGGTATAACCCTTGTGTGTCTAATAGTAAGGCAATCCCAAACCAGTTTCAAAATCAATTAATATGTTTACTTAAAAATATAGTTTAGATATTTACATACAAATGTTATTAACTCAAAACACAAAATATTACTCAGTTTGTTCAACTCTTTCAGTTCTCAAAATATTCAGTTCGTTGTTCAATGAACACAGTGATTCACCAGTATTACCCTCTTCAATATCCTTACCAATGAAACTCAAGTAACCTACTTACTAAACCTAAAGCTGGCAGTTTTAAAACTAAACTTAAAATAAACCCCTAAATACCGTATCATGAACACAATCACGTCGAGTGTCAGTAGATGCAGGCCTGTAGCGATGCTTGGGAGTGTAGAGACCTAAAACACAATGGCCGCTTCACGCCAATGCCCATTAAACAAAAACTCGCTGCTGCAGAACTAGTGATGTGAAATCCGGCTCCTTGAAGGGATTCGGTTCATTTTGAGTCACTCAATGATATGAACCGGGTTGTCCGAGTCACTTGAGTCACTTGAGTCACATGAAAAATGACACGACATAAAAAGGCATATACACTTGTCGTTTTGGTTATTTTCTCCTACCATGTCTTCAGGTATATTTCACGAGTCAGCAAGTAGACTCATTAAGCAGAATGTTAATAGCCAGGTAATGAAAGTAGCCTGAGAGTTAGACCATTAGTCATTTTTATTGAATGTGGCAAATCAACACACAAATTACACATACATAGAACAATAATGTGCAACAAATGGAACAATTTCTGCAAATAACACAGTGATTTAGTAACACAAGAAATGGCAGAAGAGTGTGAAACAGTGCAAATTGCTTTTAAGCTATACTATATACAAAGTATGTGAAATACTAGTGCAATGTGTGGAAGTTAGCTATGTACAGTACAATAATGTACAGTACACTACACAGAACCATTTTAAATATAAAAGAATACCAAAGAGTAACTGCAATTGAAATTTGAGATGTGCAAAATACAATCTTATATTAACAATATGACAACAGAAATACCTACTATTGTGCAAAATAGAAAATATAAATATAATATAGACAATATATTGAATATAAATAGAAAATATAAAAAAGAAAAAAATGGAAATAAACACAAAAAATGTCAATATGGAGACAGGACACAAGTAGCCAATTGGCAATGGCAATGAGACTACTTATTTGTTTTTTTAAGGTTTGCATTTAAAAATGCAAGCTGACACACTTTGTCAGTGGTGAGGTGGCTTCTTCTATCAGAAACAATTTGCCCTGTTTTGGAAAAGATTCGCTCTGAGGGCACTGAGGTGGCGACAATGCAAAGCCTGGTCTTCATCACAGTACACAGGTTTTTGTAGACCTGTGCTCGTGCTTTCCACCACTGCAAAGGGTCAGCTGTGCAAGCAATAAGTTGTTCGGACAAATATCCCTTGACCTCAAGCAAGGCCACAGCTTGGGGGCTCTGCACATCAGGCCTTAGGTTTGTCACTCTCTCCTCAAAGTCAGCCCAAAACTCAGGCACAGTCTCACTTTGAGGCCTTGCAGCTGCTGCATCCTCACTCTCCTCTGAGACTGCAGGAGAAGATGGCTGAGTGCCTGCTCTCATGGTTTGGCTCTCTACTCTTGACATGGTCTGATTAGCATATATTTCAGTCACAAACCCATGCCTTTTGAACCTTGGGTCCAGAAAAGTTGCATCAGCCAGTACACTGACCTTCTCAAGGTTTCCAAATCTGTTATTGATTTGTGATGCAAGAGCGTTGATCAGTGCCGTCACAGCTTGGCTTTTGGGGGGGGGGTGTTCTTTGTTTTTTCACAACAAATCTTTGCAGCCCTCGTGAAATCAGAATTGCTTTGGAACCTGTCACAAAGCTGTGAGGAAATGATAAAAGATAAATGATAAAATAAATGATAAATGATACGTTGAATTTGTCATTTCATTGGACATCAGTGATTAGATGGTTTAACATTCATATTAGGTTGTTTACTATCTGTTTGTTGTTCTAATGACAGGCATATTATTTACAAGTCCTTTAACAATAATGTCTGTATCATACAAAAGATAATGTCAGCATGTGAAGCAAAGATATATAAAAAGAGAAATGCTTACCTCTCTGAGCTCATTTCTTTTGTGACCTCTTCAAAAGGTGCAAGGACTGCACAGGCTTCCTCCAAAGCCTCCCACTCTGCATGTGACAGTGTTGGCTCCTGTGGGTTTAAAAGTGCTAATGTTGAGACCAGGGGCTCCTTGATTTCAAGTATGCGCTGCAGCATATAAAATGTGGAATTCCACCGTGTAACAACGTCCATCTTTGGTCGCAACTGTGGCTGCCCCATACTCTGCTGCATTTGACGCAGCTTTTCTGTTGCCACTGTGCTTCTGCGGATGTACTCAGCCATGGCCTTCACCTTCTTTACAATTGTTTGTATGGCAGGGGCATCATCCAGAGCATGTCTGACAACAAGATTTAAAGAATGAGCAAAACAGCTCACATGGTTCCACTTCAGGATGTCTCCCACCGCTTTCTTAATGTTCGTTGCATTGTCAGTGACACACGTTACAACCTTATCTTTTATCTTCCATTCCTGCGCCACTTGATTTAATTTGAAGGCAAGCTGTTCAGCTGTGTGTCTCTCTGTTAAAATAAAACAATCCAGTAGGCTGCTCCTGAGTGTAAAGTCTTCAATGTAGTGACATGTCACCGACATGTAGCTGGTAGTGGTTCTGGATGTCCAGCAATCTGTTGTCAGGCACACAGCAGTGGCATTCTGGATACTTTCTTTAAGCTCTCCCCTAATCTTCTCATGTAGGTTTGGCAGCATCCTTTTTGAGAGTGTATACCTGCTTGGGAGTACATATGAAGGGTCCAGTGCAGCTGTATATTCTCTGAAGCCCTCATCCTCCACAATAGAAAATGGTTGGAAGTCCTTAGCTATCATATTAATAAGGGCCTCATCCACTTTACTCTTTTGCAGAGGTTGCATGGGTCTTCTTACAAAGGCCCCCATTGTCGTTTGCCTTGGGCGCCTTCTCACAACTTGTGGTGCTGTGGTCGTTGAAGTAGGATCTGTTGCCCCTGAACCAGATGATGCAACAGATGTTGTTGCAACAACAGACTCAGTCTCAGAGCCTCCTACTGCTGCTGCTCCCCTTTCTTCCTCTCCTTGAGTATCCTCCAGCAGTGCTGTGGGGTGTGTGTTTTTTAAATGCCTTAGCATATTTGATGTACTCCCTCCATGGGTAGAAATTAATTTCCTGCATAGTTTGCACTTAGCCTGCTTAGGATTTTCAGAATCAAAGTGATTCCAAACACTGCTCTTCTTTCTGGTGCTCATTTTCACTACTTTAAAATCCTGACACCACTCAATTCTCTTTTCAAATCCTTCTGAGGTCTTTTGCGAGAGAATCTAGGAGCTGCAGTGTGGGGGATGGTCAGATAGGTGTCTTATTGGGTGAAAAGGCCAAAGGGGCCGGTTAACAGTTAAATACCATGGCAACCTGTCCATTGCAGGGAGTGTTTTCACACTTTAAGGGCAAAGGTCACACAGAGAGTACATTATACCTACTCAGTACAAACACAAATGGTCTTGCTGGTGTTTTGCTACCAATCGAATATCCAGCTTGCTGCCCTGGCTACTAGTTCTACAGAGGGGCTTTTACTATTATTAGTATTATTGTTCTTGTTACTATTATTATTATTACATACACTACACTCTGCAGGACCCCCCACCCCCAAGAAAAAAGAAATGTAGAAATAAAACAGTATTATATTCCATTAAATCACATTATATTGTATTACATTATATTACAAGATTTGAAGTTTCAGAGGAATTTGACATTATCAGAGGCCCAGATGCAGAATGCAGTTGAGCAGTTAGTCAGATATACTACTTTAAAATACCATAAAGAAGAACTGAATTGTAAAGCCCAATAGCTGCCTTTTAAACAAACTACAGTACACAGAACACATTAGGGCCTACTTAAGAACGAATTGTGTGTTATTTTTCCTTCGCGCTGGAATACGTTCTCATTATTGTTTGTCAATATAAATGAATAGCGCAAACGAACACAAGACCGATGCTTATAGCCTGCCACTTTCAATTTGCCTCGAGTCCGCCTGTCTCCAGCTGTCACTTGCTGCAGTCGTCAAATATAATAATAATAATAATAATAATAATAATAATAATAATAATAATAATAATAATAATAATAAAAATAGCCCCTTAGGAAACTTTTGTGTGGTTGCATTAATAGCAGCCACAAATACAAATTGTAGCGTAATCTACTGTGTATAACGACGTAAGCATTCTATTCTATTCTATTTAATGAAAACCTATTTCATTTGATGCAAAATGTTCATAGTCGATATTCTTTTTTGTATAGCCTATGTGTAGGACTTCATCACGTCGTTGTTTCGTGCTTCCAGCAGTTTAACATTGTGTCGTTGCAGCGTTTATAGGCTTTTTAATGTCACATGTACTTTGGCAGAAGAGACGCTTCTTTAATGTAAACATCAAACTAGTACTCGGCCCCAGACAATTGGCCTTTCCTTCTTAAACTACGTTTAAATTGTTCATCTCATCAGCCGGAAAGAAATGTTCCAGAGAAGCCCTCAACCACCCCGCATAAAAATTATTAACTTTTGAGCTGCCCCGAAAGTTTTAAATAGCGAGGTCCCCGCTATTTACCACTACGAAAGATTTTTTTGTATTACTATTTTATTTTCTTATGGTCACAGGCTTTCTTTAATGTTTGCCTAAACATATAACTACATGCCCGTCATCATGAGGATTGGCCTTTATTTTCAATCTCAAACTACGTTAAAATTGCATGTTCATCTCATCAGACCGAATTAAAGAAATCATCGACAGAAAACACTCAACCACTCCGCATAATAATGACTGACTTTTGGGCTATACCCCCGAAAGTCCCCGGCCACTACGCAAAAATATATATTTTTATATATTTATTTATATATGTTGTATTATTGTATTTTATTGTGGTCAAAAATGAATATGGGATGGATCAACATATTAGACTATTAGATCACACAACATAGGCAACAAGCTAATATGGCTAATATGTCAACAACATGGACAACTCTTGCCCGTGTGCGAGACTGCGCACAGGGGATTCACCCAACTGCAGGGATCCGTGAGTGAAGCCACGGGTTTACCACAAGGAGGGAGCCTAAACTCAAGAAACGAGCCAACCGCAAGCAGGCATCCACGAGCGGGTATGAGTTGAGATCCACGGTTAGTCAGGCACTCACACAAGTGTTTATTAGGGTAGACTTTTTAATGTCATATTTGGCTGCTGATGTACTGGCAGAGACGCTACCTCGGGTCTTTAATGTAAACATCAAACTACTCGGCATGCCCCAGCCTTTCATTCTCAAACTACATTAAAATTGCATGTTCATCTCATCAGCCTGAATTAAAGAACTCCTCTAGAGAAACCCCTCAACCACCACGTATAAAAAGGACGGTAACTTTTGGAGAGCACCGAAAGTTGTTGCGACGTCCCCGGGGTAATCATATGAACAAATATTTTATTTTATTTTTTGCACTATTATTTTATTTTCTTATGGTCACAAGCTCACTTTAATGTAAACATCAAACTAAACCTCATGCCCGTCATGACGACTGTCCTTTCCTTTTATTCATTCAAATTACGTTAGAATTGCATGTTCATCTCATCATCCCAAATTAAAGAATCCTTCTCGAGAGGACTTTAACTTTTGCGCTATAACACCAAAAGTTTAACATGGCGATGTCCCGGGTTACACTACTAAAGAATATTTTATTCTGTATTATTGTTATTTTTTTGTCATGGTCACAGACTATCTTTAATGTAAACATCAAACTACTCCGCATGTCCGTCATTAAGTATTAAATCACACAACATAGGCAACAAAATGGCAGTCGGAGTCATCAACAGCATGGAGAACTCGTGCCTGTGTGCGACACCGCCATTGTATGCAAGGGATTCACCCAGCTAAAGTTTGTGCGAGGCCACGAGCAAGTAGGGATCCAGGAGTCAAGCCACAGCCTCAACTCAAGCCACAAGTCAAGCCATGAGCCAACCGCAAGCAGGGATCCACGAGCGGGTATGAGTTGGGATCCACGGGCACTCACTCACTCGGCAGAGAGAAACGAAACTCATGACGCGATTCGAGTAAGCAGGGATCCACGAGCGGAGTTGGGATCCACGGTTAGTCAGGCACTCACACACTCGGCAGAGAAACGCAACTCATGACGCGATCCGAGTAAGCAGGGATCCACGAGCAGTTGGATCCTTGCAGTCGGGTAAGTTAAGTTTCGTTTCTCTTCGAGTGAGTGAGTGAGTGCCTCTGCTTGCACTGCGTGCTTGGATCCACTAGTAGTGCTAAAGTGACAAGTCACGTACGTTTCATTTTTCTGCCAAATGAGATGTAAGATGTTTGAATTGTACCGTTTATTGATGGTATATCAATCAAATGTTGTAGGACTCAACTGAGCCGGGTAAATAGACGTCTAGATCCGTGGTTCTTGAGTGATATTAGAGATCCGGATAAATAACCCGATTCCCGAGTTTTTTCCCATCTCTATGCAGAACTTGGCCTCGTCGTCCTCACCGCGGCAACGCTGTGTTGGCGAAGTTGAGTGTGTTAAGACGCCGTCCTAGCCAAGCAGGGGTGTCTCTGGGCTTTAGAGTTCGTTGGTCTGAGCCTTGCACGACAGCCGAGTGGGCAACTCGCTAGCACCAGTCCAGTTAACTCTAATAAACTCGGGTTGATGTGACTAGCTTTCTTCAATGACTTGTAGAAAACTCTTAGCCAAAGTTCACATCGAAAACGCCACATTAACACTGAATACATGCAGGTATAAATGTTACCAAATGACTCACTAGCCGTTTGTCACTACACATTTATTTTCACATGCATAAAAGTAGTGTTTTACCACTTTGTAAACTCCAGTATCGCTGCGCGATTCTAAACGTGTCTCTCTCGTTGCTCCTTCTTTGTTCTCTCGCTACTTCCTGATTTCCGCTGACCTCTAACTCTGACGTTGACTGCATCATCATTACAGGTAAGAGATTTTTAACAACGTATTTCTTTTAACATGTACATATAACATAATATTGTTGCATTTACATCATTAAGAAAATAATATTTAAACAAACAAAATATATATCCAGCTTAACATTATGCACATAGCAATACAGGTTTTAAACATGAAATCCCCATACACTTCAATGGCATGAACTTCACAGTATTAACACACTTAACTGTTTTTAAAACTTTTTAACCTTTTAAATCCTATATATTCTAATTATGAGCTTCTTATATTTACACTATTTATTGTACCACTTATTTATTTTCCTAAGCATCACCTTATCCTCATAGGGCTACACAGAAAATACTGCTGAAAATGTTTTTCCCGACATGAACAGAAAAGTAAACAGGCATGACTATAACGTTATCCAAACAGTACGTAAATTTCCACCTGTGCGACAGAAAGTCACTAGCCTTTGCTTAATTTGTCAGGTATATTTCTACATTTCTACAAGTCAATAACATGACAGATTTCAGCACTTTTTGTGTAAAGTTATTTGATTTCAAAGTGACAAAAAATAAATGCTAATGGATACTGGGGCCTTTCCCAAGGGTGCCTCAATTTCCACATATATGTTCCTGCCCTGTTGCCTTGGTCTGAATGGGGCTTCAAGACAGAAACATGCAACCAAAACTCTCCGTTCAGAACAGCAGGTTTCGCCCCGTTCACACATCTCTTCTCGCTGACACGCCACTCACTCAAGGACTAGTTTGGCATGGTTTCCACTTGTTTACTTCGCACTGGAAAAGTCCCCTCTAGGTACCATCCTGTAGACGTTGACTGCCAAGCATCTGTATCCAGCATTCCCATTGGTAATCGCCTTACTTACATTTTCAGATTTGACATCTGTCATTTATACTTCACCCATGTACTGTATCTGTGGGTAAATCTTATCTGATCTCATTCCACATTAAGCCAGCCAGCGGGACGAGCCCAGAGGCACACAACTTTAACGATTTCAAGAGTAAGTGCTTGGTTGGTTAATCCACCTAGCATTTGCAATCATTATTTTGCCCAACCTGTTTTTTGTTGTCTTGAAAAAAAGTTTTTAAGTTTAAAAAAAATGAACTTTTGTATAATCAGCTTATTTTATTTTCATTATTAGAGAGTATAGACTGCTTAGAACAGACAGCATAGATAGACTACTTACAATAGACAGCATCTATTTAGAGAGGTGTTTAGGTTAGTTGTCATAGTCACATTTACCTCATATTTCACTATGACTTTCTCTAGATGGTTATGTTACCAATAGATTTGGCTGCATGACCATTTATATCAAAACTTTAACATTTGATTTGTGACATTTGGGAATGGTCCCCAAAATGTATCTTAGGGCTCATTCACACCAAACACTCTCCGTATTCAGCGCGTGGCCGTATTCTGTCCGTACAATATGTTTCTATGGTGATAGAATACGCTCAGAATACGCTCAGAACACGGTTGCGGTGGGAATGGTCTCATCTGCCAACGTGCATTCTAAATGAATATGGACAGAATACGGTCAGAATACAGCCACGCTCTGAATACGCAGAGAGTTTGGTGTGAATGAGCCCTTAGAATTACAATATACTGGAATATAGTTGAACATAGTACAGTAAAAAGGCAAGACACCACATAACATGGCAAACAAACCACATTATACCCCCACACTCATCGCATTCATAAATCAGTTCATTTATAAATTAAAATTTGGACAATTCTGAGTTGGACATCAAATCCTATCAATATGAATATACTGTGGTTTTCCAGACCCACTCTAGCCAGTCCTATCAAACAGGACTAGGCTGTAAATTCTTGCCAATTGCCTTTCCAGATGTTCTTTCTTGTATTTCATTTAATCCAACACCTCTTCAGGCCACTGTCCAGCCATAAATCAGCAGAGGAATCTAAGGGCATGTGGCTAGATGCATAAGTCATACAGAAAAGGTCCTGATCTCACTGTGTATATCTTCAACATGTTTCTCCTCTCTCTCTCTCTCTCTCTCTCTCTCTCTCTCTCTCTCTCTCTCTCAAAACAATTAGCTGCACCAATCCCAGGACCCTCCCATGCTGCCTAAAGAGTTTGAGATTCCCTTTATTGCTTCTGAGCCTCACCACAAAACCACAAGGAAAGCTGAGGTTTACAAGATGTCTTGTGTTTTACTTATTCTTGGAGAACGCAAGGTCCACAAGTCACTGAGTGACATGAAATAGAGGTTGCAACTTATTTTTCTTTAAAAAACAGTAACGTTTAGTCCATTAAAAACCCTGCAAGCTACCAGAGTCTAAATTTCTCCTGATTTTGTGAATGAATCCTAGCCTATGCACATCCTTGACTACCACATATAACATACCACGTGCTGATATGTGAAACTATAGGTTTTGTCCTCAGTTGCAAGTTTAAGTCTTGGCCAAAAATATCCTTTCTGTGTGTCAGGTACCCTTAACTATATACTATGTTTTTTTCTAAGGAGGTCATTGCCTCCATTATTTAAAAAAGAACTGAATTTAGACAGACAGGTACTTTATTAATCCTGGAGGAATTTCTAGTTACTGTAGATACATATACACATAACACTTCTTTACTCATCAGAGCACTGAAAGGTCTTTATATGGTAATGCCTCACATTTACCCTTTTACATACAAACACATACCATGAAAAGGCTGCCATGCAAGGAGCCAACCAACACGTTGAAAGCAGCATGGGATTCAGGATCTTGCTCAAGGATATTTCGACCCGCCCCTCGTACTTCAGTTCATTTTGTACAGAGGGTCTGGAGTCAAGGCTATTGAAATTCATGTATGAGGGCCGAGCAACTCCTAGCTCAGCGAACAGAAGGAGTATGGAGTACATTTGAATTGTACTGCTTAGGTAGGCTAATTGCATACATGACGACCAGACATTAGCGATTGGGTAAAGGCAGAGCAACCTGTTTTAAACTTCAGCAGAGTCCACACCTCCAGGAAGAAATCGTTTCTTACGGCCTCGACTCCAGACCCTCTGTACAAAATGAAATGAAGTACGAGGGGCTGGTTTACCAGGCTAATTTCAACCAGGTTAGGTGCTGGAATCAAAATAGTAACTCTCTAATAGCTAGTTGAGCTAGCCAGTCTCCTAAACAATCGTGCAAAAAACTGAGTACGTTTTTGGGACTTCATTGACTTGATTTTATTCAGCCGGTTCCACACAAATGGTCAGTGGACATTTCCCATGAAGTGCAGTGCCAAGGTACAAAATTCTCAGTCCTGTTATTTTACTTTGTAAGTTTTGCACACTGACAATCACCTCTAAATTTCCCGGCTTATTGGTTTCATCCCAATCCATCTGGACTCATGCAAGATGAGTAACACCATGATCCATATCCGTTCTGGCAAATTTATTTGACACCATGTGCAAAATGACGGCTTGGACATCAAGCAACAGTTTATTTCCAAGTGAAGTATTTTATTTGCTTTGGAATTCTCAGTGGAATGTGAGATTTGATTTTGAAATTCTGGAATAATACTGAAATCCACCTTTACACATTAAATCATTATGTCCTCAAACCCTTGGTCTTAACAAAAGCATCTTTCTCTGGAATATGAATAGCTCTAAAAAAACATTGTTATACACAGTCCAGATCAGATCTCAGTATACTTTAAAAGTCTGCAAATTCATGTGATGTACATTACTCCCACTAAATGGCTTTAATAAAGGACATAAATCACTATTCTCACACATTCAAACAATGTGCAAATACCACATCTGTTTAACTTGAGGGAAGTGAAGGACCACTCCCACGCAAAAGCCTTTAAAAAGCACAACACGTGTCACTATTTAGTCATCGGGAACCCTAAGCCTTGTATCATTGAGAGACTTGTGAAAGTGATATATATCTGTGTCCCTCTAGTGTGAGTGGTCTCTGAGTGATTGTTCAGGAACATGCCTTAGAAATCCCAACAGAGCTACACTCACCTCTTAAAGGAGTGATGAAGGACCGGTCACTCCTGGGCATTGTATCTTACAAAACATCTTTTACACCCACTCTATTTCTGACAGCAGAGGAATGTCACTCAAGTCAAACCAAAGGGAGGCCACTTCTCTTCAGCTTCAAAACAACGACACATTTCCACTGTGACTCTTGACAGCTGTGCAGACTGTTGGGAGATTGTCCTTTTATTTATTTGAAACAAATTGTTTCCACATGTTCTGTCTGCCCTCTAAGCTAAGGAACATCACACTCAGAGCTTTTCCTGAAGTTGGAAGGAGAGGGGACAGTTGTCAGGGTGACACATAAGCATTCAGCTGAGAAGAACACAACGATGGCTGTCTTTTCACATTGACACCTCCTGACAGTGGGGTCAGACATTGTGTGGATTAGTTCCAGAGACTTTTGATATATGTCAGCTCTTGTGATTTCTAGCCTGTTTGTCATCATACCTTTGAGGGTGAAATTAAAATCCAATCAGAAATAACATAAGGTAACGTTTTTGCGTGTATGCAATTACAATCAAAGTCATTAGCCTGAGATGCTGGCCCTTCCCATCTACTAGAGCAGAACCTCGGGGTTATGAGGCATTAGCGTCTTTCCCTTATCAAAGCTGAACTTTTGGAGCTCAGCCTTCGCGTTCTGCCAGCATGTGGTCAATGATGAATGATCCATTGATGATGAATGAAGTCAAGGTTGTAGTAGAAAACCGAACAAAGGCCTTGAGTCTGAGAATCACATGGTGCCCAGACATCAGATGATTGTTTCAGTGTGGCAGCGGTGCTGTCCCTGCATTGGTCAGTCTGGGCCTGTGAAACCATTTCAGGACTTTCCACACAGACAGTGCACACAGGACGACGGGAAGGTCTTAGTCCATGCATTTGTGATGAGGCCTGTTATAGCCATTGCTATTACCTCGGGTGTTATAAATGTCAGCAGAGAAAGCCTGCATGAAATGTGGTAGCAGACAAGTCTGTAATAAAGTTGTTAAATTTAAGCTCAAGTAAAAAAATGAGCAAAATGAACATGTAACTAGGGGCTGTTGGTGAAGGCTTATTGCACCAGTTGCAATGTTTGACAGGTTCCCAATGCACATTACAGTAGGATGCAAACATTTACAAAGCTGCACAGGTGTCCAAGAATATTCTAATTGCAGCAGGTGCACTAAAGCTGGCTATTATTTTTTTCCTATATGGCAGGGCAGTTGACATACCTGGTGCCCAGAATTCAGAAACAGGTGGCAGTTAAAATGAAGGTAGTGGAATATAAAATGAAGGTAGTGAAATATAGCATTTTCAAAACTACTCAGTAAATATGCTAAATATTCTATTTATATGTAGGGTAGTGAGTTAACTTGCTTGTGTACATGAAATTGATTGGATCCTGTATGGACAGTGAAATCTTTTTTAAATGTTAAGTCACTGAAAATTTATCAGGAATTTACACAGCTACACAGCTTATAAACAGTAGGGCCAGTGTGAGAGATTCCATGTGTTGCCTGCATTTAATTTTATATGGAACAAATTGCAAATTTAAACTGATTACCCGTGGCATATTTGTAAACCAACATTTAGATGCACTGAGAGAATTGTTTTACACGATGGAAAAAATGTGGACAGTCATGTTCACAAAATACTCGGTCTAGCACGAGTTACACTAACAAACATGCTTTATAGCACTTCCGAGTTGTGTTCCAGGAAAGGCTTTTCATAACACTTCTGACCATTGGCACTGTCTTGTGTAAAACTCATTTCATATTTAATGAAATGCATTGATAGCTGCAGCCACTCCAGAAAACTTGGCAGACGTAATCGCACACATTTGCCTCTTAAACTCTCAGCCGCTCATCTGGGAATGGTATATCCACACGTGTTCCTTTCCATGGCATTCCCTCTCGCTTCTTAACAAGCTCACTGAGACACATAAAAGCTTTCTTGTGGACTTTAACACAACGGCCCCTCTAATTCTTTCATCCTGATGGTCAGCAGTGAAACTAAGAAAGTTGGTCCGAGAATGATTGAGCTATCTGTCAGTGCGGAATAATTGATATCATTTGCAGGAGTTGAACTGGAGGGACTAGAACAGGACATTTTAGGGAGAATCAGGTGTATGTTCCAAAGATTCATGACTTGAGAAAAACGCCTGTGGAGAGAGGCTTTCTGATTTATGATGACAACCCACAGTAACAATAGTGCAGGGGAAGTTTCTAGCACTGTGGGAATCAGAATCTCACTAGTGATAGAACCAAATAAGTTCACGCAAAGTGTTATTTCAGTAGAGGGTGATTATGAAAAACCAGCTGATATTCTCTGGCTATTCTGGACTTCCCATTCCACTAGATTCATTTGTCCCCTCATGAGTTTGGCAATGGTCATTATTTGTCAATAAAACTGGATAGTTTTTAGCAAACGCAACCTCAGAGAATCAAATGGTAAAGAGAGATAGTCACCATTCAGTCATGCAGTTCTTAAAGAATGTGCTCTCTTTTCTAAGTGGATAAGGAATGGTGTATTGTATATGTATTCAGTGATATCAGCACGTCACTGTCCCCCAAATCAGTATAGCAGCACATCAGGGAGGATGCAAATAAAAAGGCTCTCTTGAGGAAAAAGAAGTCCAAGATTTGGCAAAGTCTTCTACTTAATTAAAATAGGACATATTATTCCACAGCCAGATACTGTAAAGCTGTGGATGTTTATATACAATGAAAACTATGTTTAACAGATATAAATATGACATCACATACAATATAACATGTACTACACATTACTGTGTCATTTAAAGTAGTGCAGTGTACGTCTGAATGGTGTTGTGGTATTTGAGATGAAGAAAACTGTTTACATATCAGCTTTGAGGAAGAGGACTAAGAAAAAATCCAAAGGGGAAAAATCTAACTTGATAAGCATCCTAGTCATTTTATTTGGGGCTGAATAATAAAACATTTAGTACGCCATAGCCTGTCTCATGCTAAAAAGTGTGTCCAAACACTGTCCAAACACTTTTAAAGTCTGAGTGCAATAAATTGACTTGAAGCACTTGAAACATGATATAAAAGGTTGCTGTAGAAAATATTGACACAAGAGTAATCTCATGTTCCCTGACAGAAATTTGTTTAAATCCAAACATGAATCTGCTGTCATGTTAGTCTGACCACGTCCATGGCTGTTACATCTGTGCATGCTGGGAATTGCTCTGACAAACAAGAGAATGCCTGGCTTTGCTTGAAGCTTGTCCTCAGAGGACCACATAAATAAACATTGTGAGCCCAAATAATGGAGAAAATTAGAAAATCCTGTCTGTTACTGGAACTTTGCCTAGCTTCTCATTTCAAAGTCCCATGAAGAAATATATCCCAGAATAATCGCAAATTGTTTGTGTATTGTTTGCAAATACGTATGTGCAACCTAATCCCCACTAAAATATCTGACTCCATAAACAAATAATGAAAGGGAGCAAACAGCACAAACTCACTACATTCAGATTCATTTTAGTATAGTAAAATGTATATTTTTATTACTGAAATAGCTCAATATTTCCTCTTAGAACTGCAACATGTGCTGCAAGGATCCTAAACCGTGCTTTTAAAGGTGGTTGCGTGCAATGTGCTGTCCAACCACAATGGGCGTGGGCTTGGGTCCAGTGATGTGAAAAATGTGCTTCCTTGTGTAGCAGTGGATGGTGCTGTGCTCTCTGAGATGGTGGAAGGAGCTGCTTCATTGGGACAAAGCAATCTCCCTGTGCCCAGGGATAAATATTTTATTTTACAGCAAAACGTCTATATGCCCACATATGCTAGAATATATGATTTTCAAGGACTATTTAATGTATGCTGTTATGACTTGATCAGAAGCATATGTCTGGAATATCTTGGATACATGTAAACGTATATGCACTGGCTACAAAAAAAAATACTGCATCGCTTTCTTACTTCAATTATGAAACGGATACAAGTAATTTGTTTGAAAAACTGTCACCTCTCCTAGAGCCACCCCCACAGAAAAACAGAGAGACAGTTGTGATGAAGAGTGGAGGACGGGCTCTGTGAAGTCTCAGCGAATAATTTGCCTGCATGTAGATCATAAATCATTACAATTGCAAATGAAACCCATGCTGGTATGAAGAGGGGATTGTTCATGTCTTTCAAGGCTGATCTAGTGTATTTTGCCTTAACTACATAATTTCAAGCAGGCCGAACTCCCCACCCCCACCTCACACAAGGCCTGTCTGCCTTAGTGTGAAGGAGATCAGCTGCTCTCTGTGTGCTTTTTTTCACAATGTATTGTTCCAGCGTCACAGACCAGGCCACACTGCCCTCATAAATACAACCAGAAGGTAGTGATTATTTTCCAAGATGTGGATAACAGGACCTTGCCAGTTCATGCCTCTTTAAGAGTGTTTTTGGCACAGTGGCCTGTTTCGTCTCAAAATGCTTTTTTATGTCATAGGAGAGTGTCTTGTCCCATTTTCTCCATTGTGGGAGTGTTCCTGTCTCTCAAAACCATTTGCGTTTTGATCATCTGACTGTAATGTAGAATCATCTTTTTATTTTGCCATAGCCCTCCTGAGACCACAGCATTTGAAAAAGCCACAGCTTTTTTCATGAAAATCGATTCAAACATAAAACAAGCTCAACTTTATTGTATGCAAATATGTAGGTATTTTGAAAAATATATAGGTATTTTTGCCAACTGGCTTCTTCTGCAAAAAAAATATTTGCATAGTGGCTATGTGATGACAATGGAAAAAAGTCTGTAAAAAATAGAGAATAGCAAGTTGCAAATGTTTCCAGTAAATGTTAGGGTGGGTATTAGTAATGTCATGCAACATTATGTGATGTATGAGCAAAAAGCTACCCTCCTTCTCGGTTGTGTACTTGAGAATCACTGTAACTTTGTGATTTGGGTTACTCAACAAACCCAGTGCCCTTTGTTAATGTAAATCACAATTAGAAATCCTATAAAATACAGTTTGTTCAACCTTGAAAGAGTCCCTTTTCATTAAAGAAGTCCTCACTAATTTTGTTTCCTCACAGAATTCCTTAAAAGTCATAGTTTTCCTGTTTCTAAAAAAATGTATGAGCTAGACAGTGCACAAGGCATACACAGTTGTGTTTTATATGTGTTTGGAACATACAAAATGGCATTTTTAAAGATTTTTATAAGGGTACACCATATTTGCATTCATGGAGGGATTTTTGCTGTCTTCAGTCTGACATAAAGTACACAGAAAACCAAGCTCGATGCCATTTGCAAGTACTCACCATGACCAAAACACACAACTAATCAGTTTTAAACAGAGATCCCATTACAGGACTGCATAGAAGCTATCATATAGCCACCCCCACCTTCTTTATTCTGAATTATAGATAAAAGCACATAATTGTGTGAACAGGAACTACAATTAGTTATCACTAATAACTTCAGTCCAGATACCTTTGCCTAAACAGCCTAGTCACAGGTACGCCCGCCCTTCACCTTGACGCTGCCTCTGGGCTGAAGTAGCCCCTCTTGGCCAGAGGTTTTTGTGTCGTTTTTGCTTCCTTTTTTTGTTCCATACTGAAGGAGGTCCAAACTGAGAAGGTCACAAAATACTTTACGTTTGCAAACGTACACATCTGGCTGTGTTTTTCTATAAGGTGCATGTTAGTAGATCTTTTAACTTGAACTGAATCCCATGTTGACGTTTATTAGTTTATTCTCTCTACTTTGTGTTAATAATTCAAATTCATTGTCAGTGGGGCTGCGTAATCCGCCATTTGCTAGGCAAGGGCCTATTGCTGTAGTCTGGTGGACCAGACTCTTTCACTTCGTTTAACTTTGTGACTGCTGAGTCTGGCTACCTTTTGTAGGCATACATTTACTTCCTTGTGGATGTGTATTTTGTGTGAATTTAAAAATCAGTAGGCCTCCCTTCCCTAGTCATGGCTGACTGGAAACCGAAAAAGCCAGAATTGCCTGATGGAGTACTGTAGCGAAACACAATATTGAGTGGACTTTTGTGCCACCTTGTCGTCCCTCTTGCAAACCATTTTTAGACTATAAATCAAACTGTTCTGAAGAAATCATGGGGTGATGAGGCTAACCTACAACAGACTCGTTGACACAACCTATGTAGCAAGAAGTCCAACATGAGGGTGTGATACAGGATTTGCTTAGACACAGTCAGATACCATGCCCGCTGTCAGTCTGGCAGAGTTGAGTGACCATAGAAGTCCACAGACAGTAAAGACAATAAGGATAAAATGGTTCCAGAAGCAAAGCTTAAAAATTTGGTAAAAGCATCCACCACCATGACAGGAAATCATGCAGCTGTTGGTGGTAACTAGGCACAGCCTCATTCCAAAACCATTGTAACCCCAGCAGACCAGGTATGAAGATGATACCTAACCTCAGGCAGTTGAGGGGTAGAAAAAAGGAGCTGAGATATTTTCAATTGTGTATGCCTTAAGAATTCATACCACTCTTGGTGGTTTCTCTAGGATCCCCCCTAGCCTTACATTCTGAAGCTTTAGAACTCTGATTTCACACAATGTACTTTGCAATCGATGTTCTCAGAGGAAATTATATTTGGTTTTCCCATATCCTCATGTACATTATTCATTTCTGTTATGAAGTTTATATATTGTAAAGGGGGCACCTGCTATTCTTTTTCATCCTTCTGCAGTACATAGATTTAAAAATGTACTTGGACATTTCTTTCAAAACACCCTTAGTTCATGAACCATAAACATCCATCATCTGTTGCATATATCACAAGAAGACTCGTCGAGGTATGTATCTGATGCATTGCTAGTCATTGGAGAGGTTTTGCATACTGCCCACTCATTCACTCGTCATCACTGTCTTATTAAGTGTTTATCACCTGCACCGTGTTATTACTCTCTGTCTTGATTGACTCAAACAAACATTATGCAACACTGTGTCTGATGAGCACATGCTAAATACCTGTCTTTTCAAATATGTTGCCAAAACACAACTGTCATTTCTCCCAGTCTCTGTATTCAGTCATACAAGATGAGACCTGGTCGACAACTGTTTATTGTCCTAAAGCCTAAATAGGGCCCCCTGAGGATATTATGGCTCACCCCCACGTTATCGCCGACATCAAAGCCGGTGTATTTAAATTGATCCAACTATTTCCACAGTCTCTGCTTTATAGTTTTGAATGTCAGAGCAACAACAAGCACTGTGTTGCAGCTGAGTGGCTGGGGCCTTGCCAGTAAGTCAAGCAATCAGGATGTCTAACCGCTGAACACCTCATAGCCTTTTATTGCTTATCTGCTGTGGCCCAGTCTCAGGCTCTGTGGCGGAAGCCAGTGATAAAGACAACAGATTCCACTGTTTTATGATGTGGTTTTCTCAGCGCTCACACAGCAACGCTCTGAGCTCACACACAGCACGTCAGAGTTGGTTCTCAGATTTGGATCCTAATGCTTTGCAAATTTAAATCACATCCAGCTACAGGTCCAATAAAAGGAAAACTAGTCTAGATCTTGATAGTGATAATTGCGTTGCCCTTTAAATGCCTACATGACTGTTTTATGGTAGCATTGAAAAAGCTGGCTATCACCCTGCAGACATCTGAGGATGTGGAGACAAATTATGCAGCATGGTAATGGTCAGAGTGTCAGAACTGTGAGCAGAATGTTTTACACCCATCTGCTTCAACTCAAACAAAGGGCAAACAAAACTGTACTGTTGTTCGACTTGCTGCTTGGTCTCCCAAACAAACCCATTTAATTAAATCTTAGTTGAGGTCATTTATTTCTTGTTCTTCTGCAAAATGAAAGAGAAGACAGTCGACATTTCAAGCATTCTGCCATTCAGTACACAACTTCCAAGCATTGATTTGACCCCTGTATTGCATTTCAGCGACACAAGTGGAAAATATTTATGCACATTAAGAAATCTCGGCTATTTTGGTGGTGCATAAATATAATCATTTTTGTGGGACATTTTATAGCAAAATTAAAGGTTCACTTCCATTTTCTCACTTGAAAATTCAAGGTTCAGATGAAAGACCTAAAAGATTTCTCAGTTTGCTGCCAAGAGCTCTACAATAGAGAGCAACACTCAATCAAAAACTTCTCATCTTGAAGAAGTTAGAGGTCCTCTATTTTATCCAACTCTGTGTCCTTGGGACATGATGTGCAAGTACATTCCCAGGCTATACAAGCAGGACTGAAAGAGGCTCTATACAGCTTGCTGCTGGTAGCTGCAGTCTCAGTGACAGACAAGCAAACACAAACCATTAAAGAAGGCAGTTTTTTCAACTTTGAACTCCTGTGGCAAGGGCTTTTAAACAGTGAACCATCTTTACAATACATTTGTTTCTCCTATTTGCCCCCAAAAGCTGCTTGGTTTGTGCGTGTGTCACTTTATATTGTGTACTCATTTGCCTCTCACTCACACTCAGCAAATATGTGTGTTTGGGCAAGTTCAAAGAAAGTTTGCTGGGTTACGCTTGTACCCTGCAAGTCTAAACAGATTGAAGTAAGCACTGTCAACAGTGCAGCTGACTGATTTTTGCTTGCATTGTTGCTTTATCTATGCAAGGAAATGCAACTGTGTTGACATAAGGTACGGAAAAATTAGTTGTGCACACACTTGGTTAACAAATGGAAAGTTTGTACCTGGGAGGACTAAACACACAGCATTAAACACCTCAAAGGGTCCATCTCAGACAGGCATTGATCAGCAGAGTAATGTGATCTTTTGCTGTTGGTGTTGTTGACCAAACTTCTTCTCATTTCTGTTGGGGCAGAGCAGCGTGGTGGGAGTGCAGCAGGAATGCAGTGGGGACACAGAGCCATGAGAACGTGAGTAATGAAAAGCAGACAGGGAAGTCAGATGCTGTTATTGTCCTCCACAGGTTTGCCTTGGCTTCCTCCGCTCCCCCCTGCAGGCCATGGAACACATGAATATTTAAATAGGAAAGGAACTTCCTTAAAACATCAATCAGCCACCATCTATTCAATTATAGGATTTAGATCTGAAATGGTCATCCGTCAACAGCTGCTGATGTAAAGAAATGGGGCCCTTGGCAAGCAAAATGAATATTCCAACCATGTGGACAATCGGGCAATAAAAAACAGACCATATGTTTGGCAGCATCTAAAGAGAACAAGTTGAACATTCAAACCTTAAATAAGGCCAGAGCTGGTAACAAGATTCAGTAACATATGCCGAAAATGCTTTTGAAAGATGTGGAACGTATCAAATAATATATAGGCTTTATTCTTCCATCATTTGCTTTATTTGTTAGGACCATCACTATTGCTTGCAAATGCTTAAGTGTCCAGTTCAAGGACTAATCTAGTGTTTTCGTTAATCTTCTAAAAAAGGCTGTTATAATTTAGAGTCTGTGTTGACACATCTGCACTAAATGCCTATACATTTTGGAAAAACTGTTTTTGCAGAATTTAATGAAATTGATATAGTAATTTATAGTATGCCCTACAATCCTTCAGCACATGGATAACATTCAGCTTAAGCCTGAATTGTTTTTGTTTTTTTTAGAATAGCCCTCATAAAACCTTTCTAAATGAGCTACAGCAGACCACTGCCCCTATGCTGGAATAGTAAAGACAAAAAAGAGATGTGATAACCCTCTGCCATATATATATATATCAATTTGATGTAAATTAGACCAAGTGTTGGAGTTATGTGAACGGACGCACACAAAGATGGGCTGATTACAGTACCCATGGCTCCCTGGTGGCAATGCAGGTATTGAAAACTAAGGGTGAGGGGTGGGAACAGAGTTAGGATGATTCTAAGGGCCAAGTGTGGACCTTTGAGGACCATATTACTATTATTAACAATAAGGGGCCTCAAAACTGTATTCCTTTATAGGGTCCAAAATGTCTATCAATGTGTCTGGATACACTACTTTGCACACATATATTTTGAGGTAGCATGAGAGAAAGAGAGGAGAGAGCCCACTTCCACTATATTTCAGGGTAGATGTATAGTTGTGAAAGTGAAAGCTTACTCTTTTAGGGATTCATGAATGGGGATGCGGTGCAGCTAGAGGAGATGGAGGATTATTTCCCATTTCCATCTGCCCCATCATCAACAAGTGGAATGTGGAGAAAAAGTGCCTGCACTCTCTATGATTATGCATTTAAAGGCACATATTCACAATCCCTACTCATGAGCAGAGCTGGAGATCCCAGAAAGGGAAAAACCCTGCATGATAATTAATCCAAACAGCTGATAAGCATAAGGCAGGTAGATCAGCTAATTAGTGAAATCACCTGTGTTAAGTGCACCAGTGGAGGGACCACTTGGCAGGGTTGTTATTACTTTTTGAAGCCTTTGTGCTCCACTTCTGCTCGAGGCATATCACAGGTTTCTTTACAAAGATGATACAACTCCACGAGCTGAAGTGGGCGTTGCTAGTTGAATAGTTTGGACATCTGGGCTTTATTTGGCCTCCTCCTGTGTCTCTTTAATAAAATAAAAGGTGGACTCAACCCTGGCACAGCATCAGATGATTGGAGGTGTGTCATTTACTCTGCCTGAAATATCAGTCCCTGGATTATCACACACAATGGGACACTGCCCCGCTCACTGCCATAACAACAGAAGAACAGAAGCCAACCAGATGAATCACTTCTCTAAAAAAGTTGATTCTGAGAGGAACCTATCCTTTGCTAACAAGAGCCAGACACACTGGAGAGAGTGCTATTCTTGGCAGTCAGCTTGGGTCTTCTATGAAAGACAGATCATAAGGCAAGACCAGACGTCTTCTACAGGGATTCTTGAGAGACCAATGCAGTGGTTTGTTAATAAAATGTTTGGGTTTCATATTATCTTTACATATTACTGCTTCCTGGTTCCTATTTGGCCGTACTAATTATGTTGATCACCAAAGTTTAGAGTAACTTTGGTTAATGTAGCCCATTGGAACAGTGTAAAACCACACAAGCCTGGCACTCCGACGAGGTCCAAACTGAGGAGAGTGCAACAGCCGGGCAAAACCACTGCTTTAATTACATGAAATGATTTGTTTGTGGGAGATCATTAGTCTTGCTACTTCAAGCTTTGGCATGAAAAGGCTGCAGTTCAGCTGCTGTTTATGGGCTGTTAAACCATAGTGTAGGATTAATTAATGCAGTTGGATCATTGCAAACTGCCTCAGCTTCTTGAAATTTAACAAATCTTCATACAAAACAAAACAGCATTGCTTTATGGTCATATTAGCCAGTCAAAGAGAATGAATGATCATATAGAGCCTAAATTAGTATAAGGTCTGGTGTAGTAGGTTTTGTGTCATAAAAGCCACTGGAAGATACAAAACCATTACAAAGTGTGGATGCTAAAAATTGGTCTGTACTGTACAGTATTCGGGTAAATCAGGCAGAGACATCATGAAAGACTGTTTCTTCACAATAAACAAGTTTCCTTATTACCAACGGATTTTTCTGCAAAAAATTCCAACTGTCTTTCTCTTGCTGCGATGACTAAGACTTCTAGATGTCAGTACATTTAAATTTAACAGAGCACACACTCCAGACAGATAGTTGAAACATGAAATGATACATGTCCAACAGACCTTAAGGTTCTCATAAAACAAAAAAAGACAAAAAATTCTTTCAGGCCACACAATATTTTACTTGTATTTGGCACTTTGCAGGCCTTACGTCTGAAGAGCCAAGCAGAGGATGAGACGATACATCTGTGTGGTAAGGGGGGAGCGAGGTTAAAGCCTGTATCATACTCCGTAACATAATACACTTTCACAAACCTTAGGGGATAGATACAGGCGCAAAACACAACAAAAGCTTCTCAACTCATATAAATATTCCAAATAAATATTTTGCAGCCTGAGGGCAACATGGAGTATTATTTGATCCAGGGTTTTTCCTTAGAAGCCAAAAGAACACGCTGAGTTATTATTGTTCCATTTAGTGCCCCTATGTCTCCATGGTTTTCATGAGCTCTCAGATAGCTCAGGGCAGTTCTTTGGGTATTTGAAAGCAAATAGAAGAGAATTCCTGATTCCTGTAAAGCTTTTTTTCATCAGGTACCTCATCTGACAGTGAGATTTCTGCTACTTCGGACTGTTTGATATGTGCTGGGATCTCAAACCCGGCCATGCGTTTTGGTCAAGGACCATCTGTTTAAGGTTAAGCATTTTTTATCATCTTTGAAAATATTCAGTGGAAAAGCAGCACTGCACTGGAGGAGGGCTTCATGGTGTCATATCATAGAATCGCACTATTCAGAACCACCATTTATGATTCATAAACTCAGGATGTGTTGTGGGACTTTATCCTGCTGTATGAGGAACCACCCAGTGTTTTTTAAATGACCTGCAACCAGCTGCTCTGGTTCTTATGGAAATGCTTGCTTAGGTTATTACAGAGTGGCCAAGTTTCCCGGGGTTTTGCGGTGTATGGAACACGGGATAACTGAGCATTAGACACCATTAGATTCAAGAGGTGTATACATTTAATGTTAAGTCAGTGGGTAGAATCGTCTTTAGAACTAGCATTGGCAGGGTCGTTTGTGTAATTGCATATGCGTTAGTGACTGCAAAGTGATAGTATCTGTGGTAAAATGGTGGTAAAGTGCAAATATTCGATAACAAGTCCTAATTAGTAAGTAAGCAGGTCATTTTGGAAGTAAATTGTGTTTGTAGTTAATTTTGTAGGTAAAACTGTGGAAGTCGTGCAAACAGTTGGTAATGAGCAGTAAGTAGTACATTTTGGAAGTAAACTGTGGTTGTAAGTGAATTGTGGAAGTACATTTTGGAAATTTGGGTAGCAGGTAGCTAAACTGTGGACACACGCTAAAGGATTGATCACCTTTAGTGGGGCCACCTCAGGGGAGGGTGTACAGTGAGTAAAGGCCCGAAACACCCGTTGATCCTGAGGTACACTGCTGAGGATGTGTCCCACATAGTGTATGGATAATTGTAATGGCTGTAGTTAGGAAAGCCTGACGTGTGGTACAATGGGTGCTCTCCCCACATGTGCAAGTGTCTTGTATTTTTTATTTATTTATTTATTTATTTATTTATTTATTTATTTATTTATTTATTTATTTATTTATTTATTTTAATTGTTAAGGAAATGTTGGAGGAAACTGCAAAGGCTTGCCAGTGGTCCTGGATGAGATGCATGTTGTTGGCATGGTGAAAGCCATGGGGGAAAGCGATAGGTAGGTGCTGCTGAGTGGATCATGTAAACGGCCCCAGCAGCCCCAGTCACTGTAACGGTAGCTGCCTGGTTCAGGTTAACCCTTGTTGAGCATCTGTCTGTACGGCTCCAGTTGGCCATCCCCTCAGCTGCTCTGTCCTGTACAGCTCACATGAGGTTGCGTGAATAGCTGTAGTCAGCGGCCAGTTGTGCGTGTTACACCTGGGAGTGGGGACTAACAGCCTGAACTATTTACTTGGTTATAGTTAGTGTAGGGGTAGGTGTAATAGCTATAGTTTCTCCCTAAGGTGCTCTTCCTACATGCACAAGTACTTTGTGTTCTTTGTAAAATTTCTTCTATTATTTATTTATCATATTTGTTGAATATATTAAAGTGTGAAAACCTCAGGTGATAAGTTAATAAATTCCACTGGGTTCTGAAGTCAGGCAACCGAATATGTACAAATGAGTGAAGCTGCCAATAATGGCATTAGTCTGACCACAAGAAACAGCACCCCCCCTGAGTAGGGCTGGAGACTTCCTTTCGTCCATGGCCATAGCGGAGAGAGGAGAAAGATAAAGAGGGGAAAACAGATCATTTTCAGACCAACTTGTGGAGTGAGAGACTCTCTAACACAGATCCCACATGTTCGCCTCTCCCTGGAGCCTCTTCAGGGCATCTCCAGCAGCGTGGCCACACTGGCCTGCCCTGACACCACCACGCAGGGGCTCCAAGACCACCATAAATCAGCAGCTGTCTCAGCACCTCCACCCCAGCCCAACTGCTGCTCTGGCAAGAGCCATTTCGTCCCACATGCGTTGGGCTTTCCCCACACAAAATAACTGCAGTGTCGACAACAGAGAATAAAACTCGAAGATGTGGATAACACTCGCATCTCTGATGGCCCCCATGTGAAGTGTCACTGCACAGTTTTTCCTCCAACAGATTTTTTACTGTGGGTCAGCAGAGCAGCTTTACTGTGTGTGGAGGCAGTGTTGTGTGTAGCCGTGGTAAACAGTAGTACAGCTGTTGTCAGTGATAAAAAGCTGGCTGGTGCTGGTTGTCCCTTATGAGCAGCTGTGCAGCAGATGCTGAGCTGATGCCGTCCTCACACACCTGAGCCCCATTCGGCACCAAAGAGTGAATTATTGCATCCTCCACACCTCCAATCACCCCTTCATATGTGACCTTGGCACTGGCTTTATGTCGGAGAAAAGCCTGTCAACCAGCCTTGTTGATATCAGTCATTTGCTGTGGATGAGGATGAACACTGATAGGCGATGTTATTTCAACCAGAAAGACTCTGAGTATATGGTAACATAATGATAATTTATTTGATGACATGTAATGATATGGCACAACAAAACTTTGGCATAGGTCCTGTCCTTTGTCCTGATCAATAAAACATGAAAACTGAATAGATGCTGACTGTAGTAGTGGCAGGGCATAATAGTAATACCCCCTGACAAAAGGACAAGGACCCACTGGTGGTGGTCAAAAGGTAGACAATGAACTTTCAGAAACATATGATGCACAACAAACATTGAATATGATACATAGTGCATCGAAAAGGGAAACAGAGGATTTCAAGAGCACAATCCTGGGTCCCCCCGGAGCACCGGGGCAAGGGAAAACTCCCTAAATATTCTCAATGAGGAAGACACCTTGGGCCGAACCACATCTCTAGGGGGAAAGTCTAACTGCCTGGGGCTAAACTGGTGCTCAATGAGCTGATAGAGTCCAGGTTGTCGCTCAGGTGACAGGAAATCCAACATCCGGGAACAAAGCAGTGTCACCCCGATGGATGTGGCAAAGAATTGAACTGTTCATGGAGGGGCTTTAGCTGGAATCCTGAGTGAGTATAATGGAGGGATCTGGAAGGATAAGGAGGAGACCATGGAAATCCGAGGTCGATCAGTGGAGATGCAGAGGTAGAGGAGACATCGGGAGGCCAGTGAAGAGGCAGATGTAGATGAGACATCAAAAGATCGATCAAGAGCCATTGGCGGATGAGACATCATCGTCACGACCCACTGGACACGGACAGGACCCTTGGAAGGATGCTGGGGAGGGCGAACGGCGGAATACACCTGTGAGCAGCAAAGCAGGTAGGTAAGATGACGTATTAAAAGACAGATGTTACGTGCTGTTTGGATGACAGCTAATTGATGACGCGCATTACGTCTTCCTGGTAGAACTTCTCGCTACGCTTACATTAATTAGGAGGCATTGATGTGGTTTGATGAAATCACTAACAGGGAGTCATGCAATTCATCTTCAAAACTCAGTGCCACAATGCATGTGACATAAACATGTGACATAATCCATAGACCCTTAGGGGCTGCATTGGAACTCATTGGTACAGAGGCCAAAACACAAGAAAAATATGGAAGCAAAACAAAACCACAAACAGGTGCTGACATGTGGGCATCTGCATAGATACCCAACCCAATAAACTCACAAGGAAATAGCTAAAGAAACACTGCACCCTTTTTCCACAATGATTAATATGAAGAAGCTGAACTGTGGCCAATATGCAATTTGTTTGACATGAGAGGCAGAGGCTGTAGCCTTGGAGAGAGACTGGCATCTGAGAGCTTACCTGTGGGATGGTCAGAAGGGTTCAATCACACCCCAGTGGAGCAGAAAGGGAGAGCTGCTAGCATCCGTCAGCCAGCCCCCTGTTTGACATAATGTTTGCTTAATGAAACCCAGCTGCCCTCAACATCAGAATTTAACTTCATACATGTCTAGCAAACATAAAAGTTAGTGCTTTAAACACGTCCAGATTCCTTGGTGTGCCACAGGGCAGAACAGGCTGTTCGCTGTGATTACAATCAATGGTGCCGGTGATCATGGGAGTGGAAACAAGCTCTGGGCCTGGCTGTGCAGACACACTCCCTCAAACAAACACACACACACACACATACAGACATCAGTATACACATACACACACTCACAGAGAGAAAAAGTGTGTGTGTGTGTGAGAGAGAGAGAGAGAGAGAGAGAGAGAGAGAGAGAGAGAGAGAGAGAACACATATAGCATCACACAACCCCTATCACACAGGCCGTGACTGCAGGCCGGCACCCCTTTTATAAACATAGCGGTTTGCCAAAGCCATGTGTTGGTTTCTCTCCCTATTATATTTAGACGCAACTTACTGGAATAATACAAATCACATTAGAACACCCCATTGATGTTTTCATGTAGGAGTCAATCAAATGAAACAGCTCCTTCCTGTGTTTGTGCAAAGAATAATGGACTGTCTGGACTTGTTATGCTTCACCTCAGAGGTCCTTGTGTGATCCTTGATAACATGAATTAGCAGAACTTTTGTAACATTATAACATGCCATCCATGTTGCCATTCGTCTCTTATTTATTAGACACAAATGAGTGAAGAATAAAGCGCATACACCACCATCATTGGAAACCCATGTGGAGTGATTTTAGACAGACTTTATATATAAAATACCACAATGACACCAGTAAGACAATACATTTAGATATTGGGCATCAAATTATGCCGAGACTTTACCAGTGTCTGGATATACTCTGACTTATTTTGGCTTGCTCTTTTCATATCATATAAGGATTATATGCAGTCATAGAGCAGCCATGTGGAGTGGCCATGTGGATCAACAGATGTATACATTTATTCAATCCATGTGTGAGACATCAAATATTTCACAAGCCATTTGTGTCATCTGTCAATCATTACACGAGGAATAGCATTTGATATTATTCCCAAAGAGCTGAAATCCGCAAACCATACAGGTTTATTCTTCCTGGCCTTTGTGAGGGGAGTGGGCAGTGCTGATAGTATTGGAAAATTGCAGCTCCTCTCTGTCCTCTGCCCCCCTTTGTTCTCTTGGGGTTGTTTATGAGCTCCCTCTCCACCCTAATATGCGGGAAGTAGTGATCAGATTCAACTATCGAGAATATTTTACAAAAGCGCACATCTGATCAAAATTCATTTGCGATACACTTACAATGCTCTATCCAGAAACCCCATGCTGACATCAAGCAGATTCTTGCCCTCTTCAACCCATGTTGTTTCTTCTGAGAGCTTAATGACAAGCTTCAGGTTTCTTTTGTTATTCCAATAGGCCAGTCTTCCTCAATGGAGCCCTTACCTCCTGTCAGGGGTGGCTCTGTGCGTAATGCCAGGAGAGGAGGGGATGAGGTTCTCTCGACAGACTCAATTACATCTCCTGTGCGTGGATTTGAGCTGAACCCGACCCCGTGACCGCATGCTTGTCCCAGAGCCAGGTTGCTGGCCTCTGATGCAGTCCTCCTCCTCGGAGGGGGGGTGACCTTTTGACCTGCCTTGGAGGTCCTGCTACTACCATCCACCCCAGTGACATCAGAGTGGCGGAACTTCAGAGCTGTTGTTTCCTGCTGACCCTTCACCTGCCCTGTCCCAACACCAGCAGTATCATCACAATAGACAAACACACACAAGAGCCTGTGGGCAGGACTGAGGAGGATTCAATTGAGTCTTCAATGGAGAATAAAAACATTATCCACCTCCCTCCATCTTTAATCATGTGATTTTTTTAAATCACATCCACATTTTCCACTAGTGCTCTATATTAGAGTGATGTATTCATAAGCTCACTGATGTACACTGGGTGTTTTGGCTTCATTATCAAGGTGAGTTAGGGGGTCAATAATTGTTTATTTCCTGGAGGAGCCAGCAGGTAAGTGGAAGTGTGCTTATAATAATAGATTCAGGAATACATCATACTCATAAAGGTCTTGTAGCATAGCATGAGAGGATGTTTTCATTTGGCAAATGAGATCTAAATAATTCCGTCCCAAGGGGTCTTCTCCAATGGCTAAGTTAGATTTGCACAACGCCCTTCTCTGTTCACTTTTCTGCTCAGTCCTGGAGCATTCCTGGGTCGTTCCATGCCTTATCTGTATTAATGTGACACACATGTCCCTAGGAGAGGTGATGAGCCTTCAGCTTGGGAACCTGTGGATCTTAATAAACATCACAGAGAACTCACGTCAGACGATGTACACAGTAGACAGCACCCTGCAGCCTTCACCCTCTGGCACACTGCGATGGACACAGTGGGACTTTGAGATATTAGGAGCATGACTTTTCTTCAGGCATGAACGACTTCTCTGCATAGATTTGTTATGATTTCCTCCAGCCATGGCGAGCCCACAAGGACTCAGACTTGGCTGTAATTGTCCCAATTCATTGTGGAAAGTCACCCCTGTCTTCAGACACCAGTGAAAGGCTATTTCTAGATTGCATAATTCCTCTTAATACTTTATTGCTCGTTGTGAAAGTTTAAAACCAAACAGTTTTTCTTCCGCTTTCAAATCGTATTCTCAGGACAACAGCTCTCTCCCTCTAGTGACAAAATGAGCAATGCTGTAAAAGTCATTAAAAGTGTTCTACGTTTGACTGCAGCACACAGAGCAGAGGGCTTAACTATATTTCATAGGAACTGAATAATGCTTAAGGGAACATAAGCACTCCTGGCCAGCCTTGCTGAGGCCCAAATACCCTGCGGTAGAAAAGGATTTTCTACTCAGTGTGTGTGGCTGTGATGGAAACGCCCCAGCCTCTGAGAGGAGCAGCGAGGTAGGCAGTGGTCTGGTGCCTCCTAAGTCTTAGTCAATATAAAGAGATTACACAAACCAAAAAGACCTATCACTAAGTGTGTTTTGCTTTGGGTTGGCTAAGGAGATATCCCTCCTGATTCTCACTAAGACTAATGGAATTAGGATCAACTTTTTTTATTAAAGTATCTTGGGGAAAGATCTGGTATTGGATCCATTTTGATCAATTTAGTCACTCTTTAGTCTTAGGTGAACTGACAGGAAAATAATGATGCAGTGCTAAGTCTTACTGAAAGCACAGTAATAGCACAATACAATTCAGTGAGGGGGAAGTGATGAAGTATGAAATGGGGCAGAATGGATTGAAGTTGATGTGTTTATGTGGCCGTATGTGTCTGTGTGTAGTGGTGCTCTTCATGATGTGGTGTGGTGCGCATAAGCACTCTGGAGTTCATTAGACTTCAAGTGAACATCCTCCCTGTTCGACAGAGGGGCTTTCATCTGAGGCCCGCCTGCTCCCACTCACCGGATTCTAACCAAAAACACACTGGACCCCTGGGCAAGGTCACAAAAGGCCTGGCCAGCACAAAACATCTAATGAAGGGGGGTGGGGTGGGGGCGGGAGGTTTTATCAATTGCACAGGATATTGTTGCCTTTTGTACCTCTTTTCTGAAGGACCAGGGCTCTAGAAGATTATTACATACTATACACGGTTCTAGTTCATGGTTGTTTAAAAAGCTAGAATGTGGAGAAAAATAAATGATTAAACTGATATTACACTGAGACTTTCTAACACATTTGAGCTTCATTGTGTATGCAGTTCTTTTTTGGTTATCTAAAAATGACACTGATTACTGGAGAATATTAACATTTGTTCCAGTATATATGGAATCGTCTCCCACTTTGAGATGTGTGTCACCATTGGACATTATGAGGTTTACTCTGGAAGGGCAGTGATGGCGTGAGAGCTTTGATGAACAGTAAATATGGCATTGCTAATCTGCAGAACGGGTGCTGCTGGGCTGGAACAAAATCTGTAAGAGACTGGGCTGGGCTTTGTTGGTCTACTGAAAAGGAAAAATGAGTTAGTGTTTCATCATTCACTTCTCAAATAAAAGACACAGGTCAACAGGCAAGAAGAGTAAATATTTGACTGAGTGCAGTTATCCATCCCCATGCACTGAACAATCCTGTTTACACGGCCTGTTTGCATTTTTCTTCCACAATTCCTCACGTTCTGATATGTGCATCTATTTCATTGTTGAGCTTTACTCCTTTTGTCCCTTCAGAAACTTTGCACCCACAGCTGCTTTCTGGGAGCTTCAAAGGAGGTTTGAAGCTTTTGTTTTGATGTCTTCACACTTGAGGGCAATGGTATTTGCTGTTTGCAGGGGCTGGGGCTGACAGAGAGGCTGTGGAGAGGGAGGGATGTACTTGGCTAGGAGGAAAGGCCTTGGCTCAGCCTCGACCAGGGTAGCAGCACAGACAAGAGGATTACTTTGCATGGACAGAGAGGAACTAATCTCTTGCGACATAATAGAACTGTACATAAACATGCTGAATAGCTGAAGTGTTCAAGGACTGACAAGATGGGTAGAGTGTGAAAACAAGTTCTCTGACCAATTTGCTGCAGGGGCTGTTGGCATGGAGGCCAGACCTTGACCAGTTGGTAATGTGGTTGTCTCAAATGCTCTACCCTGAATTGACTTGCCATTGAACAGTTTCTTAATACTAAGGAATGTAAAGGAACATTCTGAACAAACACACAAGTGAGCCTGAGAAACAGCATCCAGATAAAAAAGAAAGAAGGCAAGCAAGCTGGGCAAAACCTTGTGTTTCTGTGGGAGAGTGCTTATATCACTGCCTCGCTGCCAGAGAAGCCTTTGGCTAAGTCTGGATCCAGATTGAGTTCTTGGTGTAGGACTTTAAAGATGAAGGACTTCCATAATAACACAGTTCTCCTATAGGCACTCTCCCAGGCAACAGCCATGATAAAATATAAATATAGCAGTGATATGGGCAAACATTTGATTCAGTTGAAAGAGATTAAATAAAAACGATATAAGGGTTTTTGTTTGCAGCAACGGAAGACGTTAATACATGGCATGATTTAAACATGTTTTGCATGTACTGTTCTTTGCCTTTTACATATTGTAATACAGAATTTAGCAGAAGTCACAAATATATATGAAACCACCCCCAAAACACTGCTTGTAAATATAATCAAAATATGTACTCACCACTATTTTTATACATAAATTTGTGTAAATACACAATTAAGTTAGTATTCCGTTGTGATCAACTGTGGCAATCCTGTGATGTTATACTTACCTGGGGGTAATGCTTTCAACATTCAACCACTAAAGGTTTGAACAGTAAAATCAGTAGTAGCAGTGCTGAGTAAAATGCATTATATATTTGAATTGACCTTACTCATTCATTCCTTCAAGCATCTCATTGGCATTTGGCATGAGCACATGTAAACACTTATTGCTCAGTAGCTTATGTTTCACAGAAAGGAGAAAATATGACAGGGTCACTAATAAAAAGGCCAAAGGAAACAACACAAGTAGCTTCAGGGCTTACAGCATGTAAACATGTCAGCCTTGTCCAAAACAAAACTGGTTGATGGCCACAAAATAAAAATCAGACCTTGAGATGGTAGGGAGGCTATTCTTTGTGAGGAGCACCCTGGTTTAATGTCAATATGTGCAGCAAACAGCCAAGGGTGTACAGCAGAGCAGCCCTGTTGTGACATCTCAACCCACTTTCAAGTAGTACCGAACAAGTATTTCATGCAGTAACACATTGTCCATGCCTCATGATAAACACACGCTTTATATTTCAAATAACCTGTGTGAAGCAGTGTTTGATAGTTGGGGTTTTCAGTGCAAAGTGCTTGTATTTGGAGAGGGTTTCGTTTTAGCACCCCACCGTCAAGTGAAAACAAACAATGACATGACGATCATATTTAACGAGACAGCCTCTGGAACGTCAAACTCCTCTTGAACTGAATAACCTTTTTATTTTTGCCTCTCGAGTAGATCCTTCATGCTTAATAAAATACTAGAGAGATGTGCAAATATGCTGAGTTGCACTTGGTGTGTTAAATAAGCAGCAGTGTGTGCCAAAAAGTGAGATGTTTAGAGAAAACTTTAAATGCTGACATTATGGCCTTTCCGTGGCAGAACATGTAAACACAAGAGGCTCAGTGTTTGGCAATGGAGTTTAAGGATTATTTTATTACTTAACAGTATGTACAGTTTCTACCATGGAAAAATAACGTAAAATAAGACTATATTTACAATTTGATTTTTACAAAATGTCTTTACAGAGTTACTGGTTCTGGAAAGGTCTAGACAAGAGCACAAAAACACACACACGCACAAATCAAACTTTTCAATACACACACATAAATAAATATAAACATTCACTGACTGTTTAACAACAAATATTTCTACAGCCATAGAACATATACAGTTTCATCATGTCCACACAAAAAAGTTATAATTTCATTAATAATACAATACATAGTACTCCCCAAATAATTATCTGTTAATCTGTTAATGGAATATTGCTAACATATTCATAAGTGGTGACACAGATGTACCCTCATGCCTACTGAGCAACAGGGTCTCTCATGCAAATCTGATATGAACATTCAGTTTAAAGCTAGTTAAACATGTACAGCTTAAAATGAGATGGACTTCTACATGCAATATCAACCTAAATGTAATATCCTCAGGTCAAAAACACAGCTTTTTACTTACACGACCTAAATGCAATATTCTCAGGTCAACTACAGTTTTTTTATTTGTTTTAACTTACATGACTCATATATTCCATGCGGCATACTTGGCATTGTACCACAAAATAAATAGGTGGAGTCTTTCTCTCACTGCTGGAAAGATGGATGTCTGTTCAACACTCACATGGTATTCATTCCGTTGCTTTCAAATATCTTTAATGTGAAACTGATGTAAAGTTTACATGAAAAGTTATATATATTTCCCCTGATATATTTAGAGTTTTTTCGTGGCATAAGAAACAAAAATGTTCATAACCAGTTTTGCTAAGAACTATGATGAATGACCAAAGGGGTTGCTGACTGCATGTGTCTGTCTGTGCCTGCTATGATGATGACAAAATTATACAGCACATAAAAAACAAGGGAAAGGGTGACAGAAGAAGGAATGAAATACAGCCACCCACCCCCCACCCCCCTGTGTTTGTATTTCCTGAAAGCACTGAGCTACTCCACTGAATGAGAGCCCGGAGCCCAGGGGCAGGCAGGCAGCCAGGCCATGGAGGGCTGGGGAGGAGACTTTAGTCCTCTCCCCTGGTGTTTGGGTCGATCTGTGTGCTGCAATGGGCCTGTGAATGAGGCTGGTGCTGCAGCTGGTTTCACGGAGTCTGTCTGGGTCGGCCGGACCTCAGTGTTTCTCTGCCGTGGGCTTCTGGTGGTGCTGATGGTGCAGCCTGAGTCGAGGCCCTGTGAAATGCCAGCAGGGAGAGTGTGCGCTGTAACTCATTCAGCTTTCAACCTGCAAACCATATGGCTGTGCCCAACATGCACTACTGATATTCAGACTGTTGTCTCCAGATGCTTCATGCCCATTAGATATGTGGCCACTTCACAGCTATGTATCCACTGTCTAACATTTGTGCAGTTCTGTGGTAACAGCTGTATTCAGAAGCACATACTGAACAACTGTGTTTTTTTTCATACAACTTGTTTTGATAGCAGTTTCAGACATTGTGTGTAATTTTTTTGAATCTTCATTTTAATTGAGGTTTAATTATAACCTATGTAATGCAATTTCCAAATCTCAATTTATTCAAGAAAGCTATAAAATCTGTGTGCAATAAAGCAAAAGATAGTTTTTCCAACAGTTTTGAGGTCCTTTTTATCTTTCCGTTTTTTGTGTACGCAAACACTATACTATATAATATCATCAATTACATTTTTTTTATAACCCTTTATATTTCCACCACGCTTGAAAAAGTGCTATATAAGTTATAGAAAAAGTAAATGATAAAGGTCAAAGGTAAAGGTCAGGGTAAAAAAAAAAAAAGAGTGGAGCTTATGCTTACGGTGCTGAAGAGCTGGAGACAGGCTGGGTGTCTGGAAGGTCTTCATTGTAGCAGGGCCCTCCCCTCCTGTTGTTATCACCTGCACCTCCAACCTGTAGTATGTTGCCGGCCTCAGGTTGGCCACTACCAACAAATTATGGTCCTATCAGACAAAGACAAGAGAGAGAGAGAATGGGGGAGAAGGGTGTGGGTGTTTAAACCAAAGGCAGATTGGATGCACATTCATAACAAATGGGGTTGGAGTGAAGAGTGTTTAAATCAAAGGCAGACTGGATGCATGTTCATGACAAGTGGTAAATAAGGACTTATTAATGCCCTTTCCATCTGCTTTGTCTTTGGTGTGTGCAACGGTGTACGGTGCATGTATTTTTAGAAGGTCTCATCTTGCTGGGTGGTGGCAACAGGCAAAGTGTGTTGTTGATGGGGGACATTATGTAAACATGTGGGTTTTTCAGACACGCTCCTAGCAGATGAAAAAGATTGTCCCAGTCGGCAGATGAAAGGAAGAGGTGGGAAGCAGTGGCACACCTCCAGTCCTCACCCTCTGTGATCTCACACCACCTCTGTCTGCACAACTATTCATATCTACAGACAGGCCCTGTGACTGACAGCTCATATGAGCTCTCACAATCTCAGAAGATCTCCCCCTTTGTCACCTCAAAAGAGCCTTGCAGACATAATATCCGACACCACATGAAAACATGTCACCCTACAGGCTTGGAGACATCCATACCGGGGGAAGGATCTGCGACTGGGAAATGATACTGTTGGGAAGGCTGTTTTGCCGGCTTTCTGTTGTGACCTCGGCCCATGTGACCTGGAAGCCTGTGATACGCTGGTGTGGCTGAGGTCGGGACACCCTCCAAAAGAAGTTCCCAGTGATGTTCCCCTCATGTATAGAGAAAGCCGCAGTCAAGTTCTCAGGTTTGGCCAGAACTTTGGGATGACCTAAGACTGGGAATCATAATGAAAATGTCAAGTAAATCCCATACAAGTAGTGTTCTCTCATCTTAAAAATGACCTAGTCATTTTTACCTAGTTGTAACTGATTGTGAACTGCTGCACCGAGTTTGTCTGTGTGTCTTTGTCTTTCCCCAAAAGCACAAGTTAAAATTGAACTACTGTGAAATAGTATAATTTACTCATTCCAAGTTATTTTACTAAAGGGTAGTATTTAACGAGGCTTCATGTTTGATAGGATATGATGTCGCTTTATTAAAGACAAATTACCTGGTTCTCCAGGGCAGTGGATAGGCTTGAGGCTTTTGCCCCTGACTGTAGCACAAGATGGTGTGAGGAAGGTGACACTCTCATCCTTGGAGCGTCTCTTTGACTTCATCATGTGGACGGTAACTTTGTACTTGCAGGAGAACTGCAGGCTTGGGAGGTTGATGTAATTCTCCTGTGCCAAAAAAATATTTTTTAGCACTGATGGCTTTCATATTTCTCACGAGTAATGTCCCAAGAAATCCATGAAAAAAATAAAATGTGGATGTGGAAGTACTGTTTACCATGCCACATTTTGTAAAATCCCACCAATGTTAACTGCAGAACAGTTTTTAAGGGGTTAATGGCTTTCATATAAAAAGCTAAATGAAAATGTTTAGGATTCAAGTGTTCATTTTTAATTCAGCTGTGTTCAATTGTAGTTTTTCAATTGAGTTATATTACCAATATTGCAAAAATAATATGGCCTCATTTATAATTATAAGTCTATGAAAATGACACAAATAAAATTAAACAAACAAATGAGCATTTGCAACAAGCAATCTGGTTAGGAAGATTCAAAGTTGGGAGTTATTTATAGCAACAAAAGTTTTACACTAACACTTTGGGAGCCAGAACCAAGGGGGGCTTGGGCATGTACTACTGTGATATGGAGCACACCCGACTGAATTCAAGCAAGGCATGGCATTCATACAGAGTATAGGGGACGGGCCTGCATTTGGCTCTCCTTCCAGGCATCTATAGAGAAGGGATGTGCACTTCCTAGCAACCGGAGCAGAGGTCTCTAAAGAATGTGTTGATCACCAGGCCACTGCCATTCTCTATCAAACTGAAGCCCAACAGGCCCCCCAGCACAAGCCCCAGCACCAATGCAAGTGCTCGCAGGGGGGGTTGAGATGGGGGTTCAGGGAAGGTTTAATCCTGGTTCCCAGAAACATTATTTTAGAGAATGCATTTTATTAGCCAACACACCACATGTTTGACCACATGAACCGAGTCATTAGAAAAACAACATTTGCCTGATTCACCCTCATCAGGGATCTGTTTAAGTGAACATTTCGTTTTTCAGGGGAGGAAAAAAAAGAACACAGCAAGGTATCAGTTCCAGTCTGATTAAGTTATACAAGAAGATGTCTGACTGGGAACAGTACACTGCAGTGACATCAGTGACTCCAGTGCCATACAAATAAATAATGTACCTGGGTGACAGACTTTTCTGGTCCTCTGGTTTCATTATGGCTGCAGAACTCGGGTGCCCATTGGACATGGTAGCGACTCACAAGTGGGTCTATAGTCAGAAGAAAGACACAGTTATTGGGTAAGTGCCACACGGTGCCAAGGAAACAAACAAAATCCCATCACAAAACTTGCTGAGTAAAGTCATCCTGGCATAGAGCACCCACAATTCTTCTATAAAACCCAACCCATCTTCTACAGACGACGACGATGTTGCTGTGTGTGGCGGAGATTTGGTTCACTGCAGGTCCTTTTGAAGGACTCGACCCTTTAATCTCTCCTGCTATAAATTTGTCTGCCTCACATGGATAAGAGATTTCAACAGCAAGTTAACTGTTTCATCTTGAGGAAAAAATGCCAGTGAAAATGCAATTTCCCAAGGAAACTCCTTATAAACGGACCATATAATGAAAGGACCTTTTGTGGGTGCAGATCGACTTCGATATCTACTAGCATTTCTCCCCACGCTAAACATTCCGAATTAAATGTCGCAGCAGGACATGGCCTCAGTTGACTTGGTTTCTCCCTGTGTTGGTTATCATTAAACAGTAGAGCTTCTGTGGGGATAATCAGCGGTATTTATGCTTGCAATGCCCAGTGTTATTTGCAGAGTTTATTATTCATCAAGCTGTGCTGTTTGGATGTGAAATTATACTGCTCAAATCAATAATTGAGCTGTGCTGTGCTGGCCCTTGACAGGGGCCTAGATTGTGGTTGCTAGATAAAAGAGTTCCTTTGAAGGCTTGTGCACAGTGCACAGACTGGTGCACAGTGGCTCAGAGCAGTTTGGAACCAGAAAAGAGAAATTGCAGGCAAGGAGGAAGAGGGAAGAAGGTAAAGCTAAACAAGACATGCAAATCTGGGCTGACAGGGAGAGGAAATAGTATGTAAAGCAAGGGAGGAATCATGGAAATGGTGTGGAGAAGGGGCCACGAACCACCACTTCCTATCCAAAAGTGTCGTGCTGATGATGGCTGATGAATTTATGATGGAGTGTCTCTCCAACATGGCTTTGTCCTTGTGTAATTTCACTATCCTGCTGTAGACCCAGGAAGTATTTCTGGAAACAGCACAAGCAGCAGCAACAAGAGACAGACAGCCAGAGAGAGAGAGAAAGAAATAGAGCAAGAGAGAGAAAGATAGAGGGAGAGAGAGGGAGAAAGAAAGAGAGACGTGGGGAGGCAGAGAGCGAGCAAGTGTGTGGGTATGTGTGTGTGTGTGCATGTGTGAGTGTGTGTGTGTGTGAGAGAGAGACAGAAAGAGAGGGAGAAAGGAAGGGGAGAGAGGGATACAGAAACAGGAAGGAAGGCTGTGCAAAGCAGTGCCTCAGGGATGACTGAGTGCTGTAATCAGCACTAAATGAACCTGCTCCTCAGGCCCGAGCCGCAGGGGCTGATGAGAAACTCGATCCCATGCGTAGAGGGATTAGTTGGCTAGCACAGCACAGCTGTCTACCCCAGCTCCTCTACAAGCACGGTGCTGCCTGCCTGTTGACCTCCACTGGACTCGCACCATCTTCCAGCACCACCACCACCACCACCACCAGCAGCTGCAGTACCCACACCAGGAAACAGACCGTGGCGCGTAAACTCTTTTAGGGCTGACAATGTGCCCGTGCCGAGTCACAAGCACTCAGGGCTAAGTGCAGTGCCCAGCTCAACTAACAGTTCCAGACGAGGAAGAATTTCCCTCATTAGGATTCAGTAGAAGGCCACTCCATCACGAAAACCAGGCTCCCTGTGGCCTGTGCATTCTTGACTCCGTTATGTGGAGCTTGGCTTGGGTGATGACATATATTAGTAACATAACATAGACCACTGAATGGGACCTGACAAGCTACCCTTGGAGCGCGCCTTTCAAGGTTTCAGTATTTCCACCCTGCTACTAATAGAGGGCTGGGGTATATATGGTGCTATACAGAAAATCTCACTGCTTAACCCTTTTTTGTTCCCTTCTGGTGTTCCTTGGGCATGACGTCAAGTCTTGTAAAACAAAATGGACTGTTTCAACACTGGAGCAAGGAAAGGCTTTGGGGAGGACAAGCTATCAAACTGTGCTTTCAATAAACTCTAAAGGCCACGTCTATCCATGAGTGCTTATTGCTGGACTGCACATGTAAACTCTGTCTTGGCATGAAGACATTTACACTTCTAATTGACTTGCCTCAACCAGCCATTGTTTCCTCTGTGCCATTCAATTAATCCAAACTGCAGACACAGAGTATCACACTACTCTATAAAGCCACTAAACTGACTTGTGCTGGCACAGGAGCTGAGGAGCCAAAACTCTCAGTCCTCCATACCTCCTCTCTTCTTCCAGTAAATGCGCACTTGTAGCTGGCCATCCTGGTAGAAGGGCGTTCCCACCTCCAGAGCGCCTGCTGGTCGTTTGCCTGGTAGCGAGCTGACAACCATAGCATCTTCTTTCTTTGTTTTGGACAGTGACTCTGCTAAGGAAGATTTGCAAAATATACATATATTTGTACAAGTGTCTGAGGGTCTGGTCCTTTGGAAATTGACCAGCAAAGATCAATAAACGACGAAGATGTGGATCTAGCAGTGGTTTCTTAAAATATGCAGTATCTTCCACAGTATTTGAAATTTTCTGTGATGTTGTAACAATAGATAATTCTTAACATGAGACAGCATTGCTGTTTCACATGCTGAAAGTTAAAAGGCCCACCACTGACAAAATAAGCAGGTTGGCAGAGCTTACTTGACTCGTTGTAGAGGGCCGTGCTGAAGTGGAGAGAGGCTTTGGGGCTCTTGAGCCGCACCTGCCCCCAGTACGTCACGGCCTGAAGCTCCACTGTATAGCTGCTGTTGGCCTGCAGACCCTCCAGCTCCACGGAGGTTTTGGCCTAAGATGGTCAAAGCACAGACAGACAGAGCATTGACCACAGAGCCAGACTGTGGCTAGTCAATGTCACCCAGCCCAATTGACTCTGGAACCAAAGCCCGGCCTTTGGGAAACAGGATTATTAGAAGCATATGCTGGGTGTGTGGGACTGACATGGTGAGAATTACCACTCTGAGGTCTATTTCTTTAGAACTTGTGGGAAAGACTGTGTTATCACCCCCCTGAGTGCCTAGCTACCTAATGTTTTGGTTTCGGCATTCCTTAAACAGCATGCATTTGATTGTCTTTCATTACTGACAGCGCTTGTTTTGGCATTCCAGTATCAGCAGGTTGTCATACAAGCGCAGAGGTGTTGAAGTGAAAAGCAGCGGTACACATGTCACATGGGTATCTTATGTTGCTGTGCCCAAAGGCCAGTGTGACACATCTGAAGCTTGTTACAAATACTAATTTGAGCTGGAATGTGAGAGGACGTTTGTGACACCTATATCACTAAACACATTTTACAAACAATATTAGAGCTGAAAGTTTGATGAACACAGATTTTAGAAAAAAAAGAGCTGTAATTTAGCTTTCTCTCCATATGACTTGGATATTCCCAACACAAATTCAAGTAAAGAAAAAAAGGAGGGAGCAAATCCTGGCCTATCCAAAGTACACAATTTCATGCCCCATGCAGGATACCTTGTTGTAAATGAGGCATACATGTTATGATCCATTTCCCCTAAAAGATTAACCATCCATGTAAAAAGATTTTAATTTGTTGAAGACGGCAATAAAACAATAATGGGGCCTTGTGTTTATGCACAAACAATGGCCTTAAGGAGTTTATGTAATCACAGTGATTGCCATTTGCTGTGTATCGTTTCCATTGTGGGACTGGTTCTTATTTACAGCCTTGTGGGTTGAGGACTTGAGCCGGAGATGTTAGCACTAACAGGCGTCCCGCCCAGACACTGGGGTGTTAACCATCCACCAACACATTAGCGAATGAGAGGGGAAAGATTACCCCGTTGGTGGTCTTTCTCCTCTTCTTCTTGGACGGCACCATGGACTTGCCAGGAACAGTCCAGCTCCAGTAGACTTTGAAGTGGTGCACGGGGATGTCTGGCTCCTCGGAAAGAGTCCAGTTGAGACAAGCCGTCACCAGGCCGTCAGCGCCTATTGTCGTGTTGGTGACCTTCAGGCTGGACGGACTGGGTGGAGCGGAGGGGTCTGTGGAAAACATCACCACAGTGTGAGTGGAGCTTTCAGCGGCTAAGGAGGTCCATTCTTGGAAAAATCCAGAACAGTGACTTATTGCAACCTTTGACTCAATTACACTCAAAAGGTTTTTTTATTCTTTTTTTCCTCTTTCCTTAGGATGAGTTTTCTTTTTTTCCCCAAAATAGCACGAGTTTTCCACTTAGCTCATTTACTGGTCTAATCTGTAAACTCTTAAGGTGTCATCACAGTTTTAACTTCTTTCATAGATAGTAATACTTCTGGCTTCACTCTAGTCAGTGTAACAAAATGTGTGTTCTGTAAATTATGTGGGTCATGTTACTGAGTCAGTCTCATAACTAAATAATGGTAGTATAATGCCTTCTTCCATAGGCATTTCTGATGTAACATATCTGTCAATTGCTGTAGTGATAGTATGACTGTTACGAACACTCAAGCCCACATCTTTAAATGTTTGCTCTGCTTCTTAGCATTACTGTACCTGACTGCAGAGCACATGGCCTGTATAAACAGGCTGCTAGGACGCATATTTGGACAGGTTCTCTGACAGATGGACTGAGCTGTGAATTGCTGCCGGCTGCCGCGAGTAGCGTGTGTCTGACCAATGATGTCAGAGCAGTTGAGCCATTGAGGGGCTAAATCGCAGACTGGGGGAATTGGGTTTTAATGAGAAAATGACATGAACTTGGAGGCAGGCAACTCCTCTTAGCGTGCCTGCTCCCACCTGAAACACATTTGGGCTGCTGGTGGAAAGCAATTGGATGCATCATGGATAGCTGGCTAACACTATCCACACAAGATAAATAAGCAACCAATGTCACAGCAAATTGCCCCTTCAAATTATGCAAGTGAGAAATTGGAATCAGATGATGCACTTCGGTGAATTACATAAAAAACAACACCTTCACACGATCATCTATTCTGTCAACCTCATCAAGTCAAGAACACCAAACACAATCAATCAACATGGCTGACCCCCGACTCATTTAAGAAACTTTAACGTCCTCAGTGGAGTGGGTGCTACACACCCAGCTGTGTTCATAAAGAGCCAATCATCTCATACCAACCAAAAGTCACTAGGCAGAGTCAGTGCCTCCCAGTGTGGGTGCGTGCAGTAGGAGACGTCAACAACTGTTCTAACTACTCACAGTTCCATACCAGACATTGGGTGAGTCATTACACAACAGACAGCAAATACATTAGCAGCCTCTTATCTCCCTTAGGCCATGGATGTTTTATGTCTTTTGTCATTAAGAAAAACCATGTCGAAATAGGCCATAGAACAGACTAGTGTAATGCTGATTAAAATAAGTGATTAAAACTAAATCGCATTCCAACCAAACAAAAAATCCCTCAAGCACCCTAAATTTGTACTATATTGAATTTCACCAAATTCAATTCAGTTCTATGGCATATATTGAACTTCATGGATAGACAGGATTGCATTTCCTCACATTATCTTCCTCAACAAATTATACAAAAAAACTTCAAAATGTATCAGTGCCAAAAACAAAATAATTTGAAGTTTTCAAAAAACACATCTGGATTGCTGCTAAAAAGCTCTTCAGTGTCACTGGGTATTTGAAACTCTGTGTTAAGTCTGCCTCTGGCCTGGCCTGCCATCAGCACGCTGCTAATCTGAGCCCAGATCTGAAGCAGACTTCCTTACCTCATTCTTCTTGGCACACACACAGCCCTTACATGTATCTGAGACCTGAAATATCCCCACTAATTCAAACATATTACACTTTATCTGGTAGTAAAGAGGGAAACCCCCGACTCACCGCCCGTATTAGTGGAGGCAGATGAAGCGCTAGCCACTACAATGACTGGGAACACTCCACACTCCTCAGAACACAGCAGCACTTGTGCACTGACAGCTATCATAGTGAATTACAGTTCCTGCTCATAGCTCTGTTCTGTTCATTGTACAGCTCTGGAACAATACCATAAACGCTAGGAATTAGAGGAGGCTCAGGCGTGAAATGTGTACTATACCAGTGTGATTTGACGGACTGAGGACAGAAAAACTAGGCTCTGTCACTCTTAGCGCTAACATCAGTGTGTTACAACTGATTTACCACCTATGGACATGTGAACATAGACAGTTGACACAAACACAACTATGCGTTTGAGTGCACTCAACACTCATGCTAAACTTGGGCACTGGAGGGGGAGGACTTGCTGTAAAATCCCTTTGCAAAGGTTCCACCTGTTCTGGGGGTCTTAACACCAGAGCTGAGCAGGATTAGGTGTCAGGGCCAGTGCGACAGGAACTGACAATCAAAGCAAGGCCACCCAGGCACACAGACCTCTGGAGGAGCGGAAGTGCTTGCTGGGAGCAGTGAAGCCACGGGTCCCGTGGACGTTGACGGCAGCCACTCGGAACTGGTACCATCTGCTGGCCCTGATGTCGGACAACTGCACGCGCTCCTCTGTAGTCTGCGGGACAGATGGAGAGAGGGCAAAGGCCCAAGGAGGTCAGGGGTCATGGGCAGAGTCACAGGTCACATGTATACTGCTGAATCTGACTGTTTCCTCGAAACTGCACAGTCTACACCTGTCATTTCAATAAAGCCATGACATGCATGTGGGGAATTTAAATAATAATAGAAATATAAAGACTTGCCAAATACTCATCAAATACAAAATCACTGCTTTGCAAAACACATGCAGTTTAAAGAGTTTAAAGGAAATCGATTAAATATTAACATTTACTGCCTGCCAGTTTACCTGTGCAACAGTCTCCCATTCAGTGGAGTCATCTTCACTGGGGTGAATTCCATAGTTCCACCGCCTCTGGACCACGTAGAGAACGGGCTCCACGGAGATGTTAAATTTGGAGGACCAGCGGATCTCCAGTTGTCCGGCTGGGAGCTCCAGAAACACCAATTCCTTCCTGGGCTTGAGAGGTGCTCCTGACAGAGAGGTCATCAACATTCCACACATTTCAATACATTATTACATTACATTACACTTAGCAGACATTTTTGTCTAAAGCGACTGACAAAAGGATGATACAGCAAGCTAAGGGAACACAGAGTAAACAAAGGCATGGCAAAGACCTCCCCCAATCTACACACACACACAATTCAAGCACGGGGCACCGAGGTAAAGGGTTGGTTAGCAGAGGTTAGGTTTGTTAGGAAGGGAAGCAGTCTTGGAAAACAAGGGTCTTCACAAGCTTCTTAAAGGTCGAGAGGGATGTCGCTGCTCTTGTAGCGACTGGTAGGTTGTTCCACCATTGAGGAACAACTTATAGGTGCTCTGTTGTGCTTTTCTGGACTGAGGGCAAAAACAACACATAAAACACCATCCACTCTAGTCACTGGTATGGAGCTGAGTGCTTTTCAACCTCAGGAAAGAAACACATGTTTTGACAAATGCTTTCTACGAGGCATATGAGTACGTTAGAGAAGTGCTATCTGGGGTATTGTGGGTTGAGAGCTCCTTTTTGTCGAGGGAACACAAACACGCTCCATTTGCCTCATTGTCCTTCCCATTCAGCCTCACAAAACCATAATAAATGTGTCTGTGTGCTGTAAATTATAGATTTATTAAGCATAGGGATTTCATACAAACTCATCAACCATGACAGATTAACTCTCTTCACTCAATTTATTACTAGCCAGATATGCTGAGCCACTGACTGAAGAGTGGTCTGTAGGTTTAATGAAATGGAAATAGGAAAGGAAGCTCTTTAAGTGCAGAGGAATGCTGAACAAATTCCATGCTTGCCAATAAATCACGAAGGTTTTGATGGAATAATAGAGCACTTGATATTTAGCACTGTAAAGCTCCTCTACTGTTTAGTGTGGGAGGAAGTGCATGAACACATAAGTCAGTTAAGAAGGACTGAATGGACCATGAGGTGATCATTGTGCAGCTCCTGAGAGAACTTCCCACTTAATGTATTCCATAAGTTAAGGCATGGAAACAGTCATTGTATCTCTATCAGGCAGTGAACTTCTACACAAAAGCCTATTCTACAGGGATGGACATTTTATTTAAATGAGACTGAGGAGGACAGCGGCTTTGGACCGGCACATATGGGGTCGTTCCTCCGTCCGTCTCGCAGGGGCTGTCGGAGCGAACAGCTGCCTGTCATTGTGTTGTGGTTTTCACAGCCCGAGCGTGTGTCACACCTCCCAGCACAATGTGTAACGCAATAACAATACCGCAGCATTCCTCCTCCCACGGCTGCTGGCCAGCCCTTCGCCACCCCCGCCCCCACCTCCACCCCCGTCCTTCAGGAGACACACCGCAGAGTTACGTGCTCAAGCTCTCTCCTGCTCCAGCAGTCACCCACATGCAACGCAGTCTGCCAATCATAATCATGGCCCCAACTTGGCCATCTCCCACGCTGCACCTCTTCCAAGAATCATAGCCCCAGCATCCATGTTCCACACGCTTAGACTGCAGCTTCCAGCAGCCTCGCTCATGATGCACTCCCTCACATCACCTCCATCAGGAAAAAAAAATTATATTCATTGCTATCAAGTTTCAGTGGTACCACTCATAGATTACAGCCTTCTTTAACCGCATGTGAAGTCAAATACTAGAACCAATTAACACAAGAATAGCTTGCCAGTTACTTCAACTTGGTGGTGGTGCAATATTCCAAAAATCTATCTTTCAATAGTTAAATATCATCTACGAAATAGAACAAAACTTGAACTAACCTTTGAAATCAGTGATTGGACACACATTACATTAAACTGTCACCCTGAAGTACCCTGACATTTTTTCCTCTCTGAAAAACCAAAATCACAAAGAGTACAATGTATGGACCAGGACAGAATCTGGAGCTTCACATTCCTCTGTGCCCAAACATTCCATCTCTCCTTGAAGAGGTTTTTGAGTCTGGCAACCTACAACTTGCAGGAACCAATCTCCTCCCAGCATGCTTACCAACCCTTTGAGACAAATGCATGCCATAACGAAACTGCTTTAATGTGCTCTTCATCAGCTACAAGCCTCACTGAGGCTCGAAATATGTCAGACTAATAAGGACAGCTCCGCAACCCTACAGACTGCGAACTTGGGAAGAAGACTGGCTGGCTATCACAGCTAATTTTGCGTTCATTTTTGCATTGCTATAATTACGAGGTTCCATAATTAGAATCAAATCCTTGGCAAAATCTGAACACTTTTAAAAAAAAGAGAAGACAGAGAAGAACAAGATGAAAAGGAATATCTGCTCATTTCCTACACAATCTCTATTAATGAATTATGTTAAGCCTCTGGCTCTGAACAGGGTGAGATGGAACAACACTGGGTAGGGCTGCAGGGGGTGCAGATGAAATGGAAGACCCCCCATCGCACTGGGGAACAAAACCTCAGCATGGGGTTCTCTGTCTCCATGTTCAAAGATATCCTCTGCACAAAGAGGGTTAGGTTCTTTGAGCCGGTCCTCCTCTGTCAGGGACACGCTCTCCCAGGACCTTCACCTGCACGCAAACATCTGAGAACCATCTCACCCTGCGCAACGCTCAATTGCGCCCCACTCATGACGAAGTAATTGTTTCCAGCATTATGGATCATCCCCATGCTCCCTTTTGAGGCTTTTGCACACGTAGAAACAATTACAGCTTCAGAACTCTGGCCAAATAATTAGATGTTTGCTCAGTGTGGACTGAAGTGGCAATTTACACAAGAAACAAAGTCTACCTGGAAATGAGGAGAAAACATACAGGACTGGGTCTAGAAGATAAATCACCCATCCCTTCCTTGTTCTATTTTTATCCCCAGACATGTAACTGTAAGGACACACAGAAAAACTCATCTATTGGAAATACACACACACACAGACGCACACACACACACACATACATATTGATGTATTTATTCATCAACATGGGCACAAGATTGTCAAAGCAACATTCTGTTTCTCCTCAATTCTGTTCGGTTCTTTTAAAGTCTTGTTTTGGCCTTGGGCTACACTGTGTTCAGATTATAGAGCAAGAAGCTCCATTTCAGAACTCCCCGTCTCAGAGGACTTTAAAACAATGATTCGCCTCCCAAAGCTTTGCTTCAAAACACCTCCATCGTCCTTCCAATGGTTCATGCTTAAAAGGCTCTTTGAGCTTAGAGTTCATTGTCTCCCTTTGTAGTAGTGTAAGATGAACTGTCATATAAACAGCTAAGTAAACGTAGTATTGTTTCTGTGTTACAGTTATAGAACTCACTCCAAATTATTCATCATTAATTCCCTGAGGTAAATGCTCCATACTTTTTTGAAGGTGGTGTGTTTTAAACTAGAAACTATACCTGTGTGTGTGTGTGTGTGTGTGTGTGTGTGTGTGTGTGTGTGTGTGTGTGTGTGTGTGTGTGTGTGTGTGTGTGTGTGTGTGTGTGTGTGTGTGTGTGAGTTAGTGAATACCTTTGTAGAGGTTCTTGGGCAGCTGACATGTGTGCCCACAGCCATTGGAGCAGCACTTCTTGACAGTGGAGCACTCACTGTCCTCCTCACAGCTCTCCACACAGGCGGCTGCAAAGCCACTGGCCTTCTCCGGGGCGGGGCAGTCCCCCTGCTTCACCGACTCCACGGACTTCAGAAACTCACAACTCGTCAGACACTCATAGTGCTTCTTGGGGAAAAGCGGCTGGGGGGGGGGGGGGGGGGGGGGGGGGTTGGACAGAAAGAGTAAGAACAGGGAGGAAAGAAATATTACTTGAAGGAAAAAAGCATGTCAGATTGATTTGAGATGCCAAATGCAGCACTGCCTGTTAGGTCAGAGAGGTGCCCCATTACAGGAATAGCCCTGTTTACATTGCAGCTCATGACTCATGGTTTTGATGGGTGGGTGGGTAGCTGCTTTGATTCTGTAATGTACAGCATGCCATTAAGAACACAGGGCTTCCACTTCAGCCTGACTCCCTCATAATTTCCCTTATTGAATTTCCCAAGCCTACAGGGAACACTCAAACATGGCAGATGCTGTGACATACCTCACATAAGTCCTGGCACTGGTTCTCCTTCAGGTCCCAGGACTCTTTGCAGGGCTCAAGGCACTGTGAGGGGGGATGAGGAGAGGAAGAAGTGAGACATGGAGAGAAAGAGAGAAAAAAGAGAACAGACAGTGACAAAAGGACAGAGCTGGAGCTTCAAAGACAGTGCCACATCAAAGCACCAGCCTGCCTCATTGTCTGCCAAACACCTCCATGCATCCCCCTAGCCCTTTCCACTTCCCTGCTGCACACTACATTATCCACATCAAGCAGTGCACTCCTACAAGGCAAACATGTTCCCAAAAATACCTTCACAGGACACACAGTTCTCTAATATTTACCAGACAAGGGATGCTTTTGAGCGCAGGGGAAAGATAGGGACCGGCTGTTCAGCATAACAGATTCGGTTGCAGGCGGACTATGGCGTTTTGGCTGGCAGTGGCCATCAGAGATTCCTTTGGGAATGCATCAGCACTTGATCCCACTCATGTCTGGACCTGATAGTGTCTGGCATGAGCACCCCTTCTTCTCTCTGTACCACTTCCAGTTGTGCATGGAGAGCAGTCTAATGGATGATACACTACGTTTCAATGTTCCTGGGATTCCCTTTTTTACCACACATGGAACTTATTTGCCGGATATTTTGTGTGGGTTGCAGATAAAAGAGCAATGGTCTATGATGGAACAACAATGCCAGACACCCAGTCAAACAAAGCACATGAGAAGTGGACAGAAAATGTATCAATATGGTCATATTCTTTTAGTTGTAAGTGCAGCTATTCGCCCACAACAAATCAAATCCAATGTGTCCAAATGTAATAAAACATGAAAGTTCATGCATGTCTGATAGAATCATGCAGACTCTACCACAGCAAAAAGAGCGCATCTTCAGACCAGCCGGAGTGGAGAGCGGCTCATGTGTTCCTGGTGCCGGCTGCTTAGACAGAACCCTGGGAGTGCGCTCACAGGGAGGACTGTGGTTGTGCTGCTTCTGTGCAGCCACTGGGCCCGACCCAAACCACAGCAAGCAGACGAGCAGCCAAAGAGACGCAGCCCCTTCTCATTTGCAGCCTGTGCCTGCCCCAGCCTTGTATGAGCACCTTACTTGCTGCTGACAGGCTGGGAAGGGCTCCATGACAGGTTCACTTCTGTGCAGAGCAACAGACATAGGTAGCATTCAACGGGATACATTAAGATGTGAAAATGAAGAGAATGATGGGAAAAACCTTCTCTTAAATATTTGATTTCATCCGATGCATGGCTGCTGTTGTTTATGGCCCTTTAATTTGCTCATTAGGCGGGCCCGTCGTTATTATGCCATTCCCACAGAATAGGTTTATTTAGTTTTTACGGCAAGTGTGGGGGACATGCATATGCTTGAGCGTAAGCCTGGCTCATGCAAGACTGAAATCAGGGTTCTGCCACAGCAGCCTGCCAGTTCTTAATAGCACTCTGCGGTCTCCTAATTAAGGCTTGGCGTGTCTTGTCTCTGGGGAATGTGTGTGACATCTTCTGGCAATGCAAGTGTTAAGCTGCACAGGCATAGCGTGGAGAGACGGGGGCAGGGGACTGTGTTAAGTAGGCATTACATGTTAACGCATGACTTGGGCACAGGGAGTTCGGTCTGATTGTGGGTCTGAGCAACTCTGAGATTAAAACACAGGTGATGATGTGTTCAGAGGGCAGGCCAGCTTCCTGGAATCCAACGCAAGCGTTTGCTAATGATGATGAGCCAGGATCCAGGGAGAGCCCACATCACAGCAGACTTCAGGGAATAGAACTCGGGGTATAAGTAACACTGATTTAGAAATTCAGAGGTGAGTGAACGCCAATATCTGAGCAGATTGGTGGAAAATTTGATGACAACCAGATGAAGTTGAAATTGCATGGTGATGTGGATTCCTTAAAAAAGAACTCCTGAGCAGAGCTGAACAAGGCTGAGGGTGAAACTAAAGAGAGTGATTTATCCCTCTCCCCCAGTAACACAGCAGCGCCCTTATTTTGATTTTCAGCACATCTCAGAGGCCATACCTGGACAATGACTCGTAGTTCTCCAGCAGAGCCCATGGGGGAAACTGAGGAAACATGCACATGCACACGCCAAAGCTCCAAATCCCTTTTACAAATCTCTAAACGCACATAAACCCCAGGATCAGGCCCCACTCTCTCACTGAATGACCCCGTGTACACACAGGATATGAAGGTATTACCATAGTTAAAAGGAGGAATGAGGTAAAAGCAATTTGTGATGCTTATTTTTGCCTTATGAAGGTATTTTTTCAGCCACGAAAATGTACAATGTGCTGTCCACCTCTTGAACTGATAAAACACTTACATTGAAGTCAATGTCCTATTCAGAGGTCACAGCATATTTTGAATTTTTGAGCTTTTCAGAGCAGTAAGGTGTGTCCCAGAAGAAGAGGGTGGCAGCGGCTAAGTGAGCAGAGAGCCTTCTGAAGCCTCTGCACAGGTGTGCTGATAACTGACAATCTGTCAGCGTTTCCCAACAACCCCACCCACAAACTGACAGTTCAGCAGGAAAAGGGAAGGGTGACAACAGATGTCTTGCCAAAGCAAATATGAGTGCGCTTTGTAATTACAAAGGCGCATGCATCAATCAAAAATATGCCTTTTAAAACACATGTTTACAACTGGATCCATTCACAAGTGTAAGTCCTGATTGTTAATATCAGGTGTTCTGTGTCAGCTGTCCTCAGGGTCCAGATGAAAATGCTTTTGTTCAGACGTCTGAATGTACTTGGTAGGATAATAAAAAGCACCACCATTTTATTGTGTGGAAGCAGTAGAAATTGGGGAGGTATTGAGGACTGAGTCCACACTGGTTCCCCGTGCAGACCACGAGCTTTTTGACGGTTTTACCAGAAGCTTGCGAGCCCAGTCAACGGTGGCCACAGCCGCCTCCAAACAAAAGCATCTGTGCCTCACCCCTCCCTTTGTGCTGCTACCTTCTTCCCCAAAAGTGACACATTCTGCATGGATAATCAGGATCCGCCATTGGGCTCTTTTCTTTTCCCATTTCACGCTGTAATAAAGTGCAGCAGTTGTTGCACTGGGGAACCTTGAAAGGCTTTATGTGCAACCGATGTGAAAGTCAGGCTGAATGGTGGTTCCAACACAAATTCTTTTTCTCTGGGTAAAGGCAAGGAAGGGCATGAGGGATGGGGGGTTACTAAAAAGGACACACTAAGCATCCAAAGCCAGACTTCCCTGTGGCATGGCAAGATCATCTCTGTCTTGTCTGAAAACATGCATGTCCTAAAGGGGACGGCTGGAACAACATCAACTATTCAGAGATGAATGTACTAAAGGCGGCGAAGGTGCTTTGCTTTGTTTAATGAAGCATGAAGTGCTACCAGTGAAGATTGCCTCAGGCCTTGCCATACACACTGCAGTCATAATAATAGGCGCATATCTCCTGAAATTGAAGCACACAGGAGGAATATGCACGCAACACTCAACAAGCTTGCACAAGCTATGAGAGAACGCATATGTGTGGCCAGACTCGACAACAGACAGATACTCACACACTAAAACACACACATGCATGCACGCACACAGCCATGTGTATGTCGTTCTTGAAATGTCTGGCGAATACGAATGTTCTCTTGTTAAAAACAACCAGATGAGAGCGAGGAAGGCCATCTCTCCCTTTTCTTCACCAGTTAAAAAACTTCAGTTGAAAAACTTTCCCTCCGGCACACCTCTCCCAATCTTTTTTTCTCTGTCTCTTTCTCTCTTTCTGTGTCTCTCTCTCCCTCTGTCTCTCTCTCTCCCTCTCTCTCACTCCACAGACGCGACACGTTGATCTCCCTGAAACAAAGTGATGAGGCTATGTGTCAGCTCAGTGCAGAGCGACAGGAAATTTATGGAGTGTGACTGGAATCACGGAGGGGTGAGCTGCAGGATCACGCTCCGCTGAGGACCCAGCCAGGGAGGGGCCTGGGAGAACCTCCCTTTGTTGATCGGCTGCTGTAAATTCAACCACTCCGTACTATACACCACAGAGTTATGTGTCTATTCGCTCTCCTTTGCAATTTTCGCAGGAGTGGAGGAGACTGAATAACCTCCTCCTCCTATATGGACGTGCGTATCGACCCACCATGCCCTCCTAGGGTGATCTCCATCCTTGAGCTTCATATCACTTTGTGGACCTCTTTCTCACACACAAACTCTCTCTCTCACACACACACACACACACACACACACACAGGAAAAGCTGTAAGCACCATTACTCTTGATGGCTCCCCTGTCAGCCCATGGTCTACCCTTTACAACGGCTCATTCTTATTCATGACATGGACCCTGCTTCCAACAACATTATCATAACATAAAGTCAGTTTCATTCTTTTCCAAATCCATACTGCAGTCAGGCATTTTATTCTTTGCCCATGTTTAAACATACACGCACAGCTTTTCTGGCATATAAGGAATTAAAAATGAATCTCTCGCTGAGCATATGGGTGGTAAACACAGTCGGTTGTAACCACAGAGCCTTGAAGAATAAGCAGGCATGCTGGGGTATGCATCTCCACAGTTATTCTACATATTTGCACTGTGCTATAGATCTTGCCATCAAAGAAACACTCAACACTTTCACAGTTGTGTTATCTCCCTCCAAACAATTTTGCAACACCCTCACTGCGACAGGAATGCTTTCTGACTGTGGTCTGTGTAGGAATGAGCAGTGAAGATTGATAGCAACTTGTGAATGCCTTGATCTGAACTTGCGCAGAATTGTGCGGAATGCACTCTGTGAACTTACAGATATTCTATCATAAAGTTTAATGTTTAAAGAACATGGCTATGCACAGGATAGCACAAGCTATCAAACATGGCATCACGCGCCTTTCTGGTAAATCAACACAGGTGTGTGTCTGCAAAAGCAGTCTGAACATGCTGCCACACTAAAGTGTGTGAGTGGATTAGGCATGTCAAGGTTGGGGGGAGAGCACGACTGATTAGCCGTGGTGCTCTGACTCCACAACACAACTATCACCCCAACCCCCCCCCCCCCCACCCCTTTCCATCTTTCATCAAGATTCAAGCACTGGTTTGACTTAAGTTGCCTTGGACTTCAAAGGCGCACAGATCAGTTTGTGTTGGTCGTGGTGTTTACCAAGAATTCCATGAGTCATGTGGCCCTGGACCCTTTGGTGGGTTCACAGTACAACAGTGCTCACCATACTCAGTGTGGACTTCACTACTGTCGTATAAAAGCCTTTAGGGGAGCGTGAAGCAGAGGGTGTCTGCTTTTCATCGCTGCCCTTAGATGTGAATTGTCAATCTGCCTCAGATGTTTACAATCATTCAACTTTCAGAGATTTATTTGAGCAATTATCTATCCACGCATCCACCCACATATTTGGTTATGTCGAAGTGACCCAAATTAACTGTGTGAACACCATAGTTGTGAAGCTTGAGCTTTTCAGTAGCTTGTGCAGCCATCAATATGGCAAAAGGCCATGAAAGCCACAGGAAACTACAGTATAAAACATCCAGTGATCTGCAGCATAACCTATACCAACATGGAAAACGTATGCAATTCAAACACAATTCCTTTTACTTTTACTACTTTTTACATTACCATACCACCACTTGTCTACACGGAAGACCAAATGTGTTAAATCGCTAAACGTGCTCAGAGTTGAAAATTGCTTCAGTACTTTGATGGAAAAAAGTAGAACAGTGCTGAGTGGTCTAGCAGGTGGTATCAGACATTCTTGAAGTATCACCTCAATTATTAATTTAAATGCAGTTGGAGAAGCAGACAACAAAAGGACTGGGAGGGATATCTTGCCAGAATGGCTAGGGAGGCAGAAGAGGAGGCTGGGGTGGGGGTGGTGGTGTTGGGGGAATTCTATGAATTATACATGCACCTCACAATCAGAGGTGCCTGTCTTATTTATGAGCTGGTGAAAAAAAACAGCCTTAGCAGTGTGAGGATTTGTCTGCAGTGGAATGTAATAGCCAATTCACTTAATTGTTAATGATTCTGGTGTCTCACACAGATGACAACCTTCCAACCCCCCCACCCCGGCCCGCAATGGATCAACCTACAACTGTGTCCATTCAACAGTTGGTCTTGTTCTGTTGTTGTAGTTGCTGCTGGTATCATGAACCCACTTCTGCTGTGGCTCGGAGAGTGTGGGTTAATTAGTGTTGATAAACTCGAGGGGTGGTGGGGGGTGGGGGTCACTGCTAGCAGTGCCGTGGCACAAGCTGAACTTATCGCTTCTCTCAGGGCTCCGTTTACATTCTGTGACAATTAGACTCAACAGGATGCATCCATCATGAGGGCTCTGATAGCTGATAAAGGCCTGCCTAGTTGTTTTTCGGGGGCCACAAACCCTGGGAAAATCAGACCTCTCAGCGCAGAGGCTGGATCTTCCTGTCTAGCTTCTGGGTGAGATTCAAATGAGACAGAACACTCAAATGAGACCACCAAACACAAACTCATGTGAGAATCTGTTCTCCCTGCTCAAGTCCTCAATAAAAACTCTAGACCAGACCAGACCACATGTGCCTATGGCTAGACTTTAGTTGTGGGCTAACTTTAATAGCATGTCATGTTGTGAGCACACTGTCAGGCCAATCACTTTCAATCATCTGTTGGGGAATGTGGCTACAGTATGTTGTGATTGAGGGAGCTTTGAGGCTTGCAAAATAATTAACATGCTTCATTATTCCCATCTTAGATGAGATGAAAACCACGGGGCAGAGCAATGGCACATGGAATCGGCTTAAAGCACTGCATGTTCCAGGGGATCAAGGCAGGGATTAGGACAGAATGGATAACTTTTCGATTAGTGATAAATTGGGACTCCCCCGACATACTGACCAGACAGCTGGGAGGCTTCAGAAAATTATATAGTCCTCACTGAACCATTTGAAGTAAATCTTAACAAATGTCAGTGCCTCTGCTACACTGATAAATATAAGCAGTTTGTAAATTGTGCTGTTTAGTAAAGAATGCCATGCTACAATCTGTAAGCATTTTAATCATATTCTTACACCGGTCCAGACAAAAAGTAATAAAAAAAATGTATATTTCAAGTCATTAATAAAAAAATAATATTCATATTCTTCAAAGCCTACAAAGTCCTACAGTGGTTTACATCATAGTCATTTTGAATACTTTGCTATTACTATGGTAAATCTAGTGATTCAATAGACAACTAAATCAAATGAAAAAAAAAATCAGTCCATCCATCAATGTTGACCTGCACCCTATGTTATCGTTCCTGTCTGGAGGGCTTTTTCCTGCTCCTTCTGTATCATCTCTGAGTGTAGCATGCATTTCTAGAGCAGACACAACTATCAGAGGAGCTTGTGGATGCTGATAACCAAGATAGGCCATTGGGAGAAGCAGCACCGATTCTGACACAAGAGTAATTACAGACATTCAGTGTGTGACAAGTCTTTATTGCTTTAAAGGGAATTTTACAAGCTGTCCTGATCCAGATAATCCTCCTCCATTGCCAGCAAAATAAAAAACGAGATGTTTTTTGACATGCACACTTCAGTTCATGACAGCTATACAAAAAAAAAAACAGATTATTTTTTAATCAGGATATATTTGGAAAATGGCGATTAGATATGTTCCAGATTGCAATATTAAACAGGCCAGCCACTTGCAAATCTTTTTTCAATATAAATAAACAAGTGAGCTACACATTTTTGGACTGTTTGAATTCAACATAAAAGACATCATGCTCCTTTTCAGACATTACTGGTGTGAAAAATGAACAATGACCCTGGGAATCAGTGAGACTTGGGCAGGACTCCACCTCTCCATATGCCTCAGACCCGCTCTCCTTTTTTCTTTTTTTCACCCCCATCCTTGCCACCCAGCATGTGAATAATGAGCTCCACAGATAGCAGGCAACAGCGCGGGCCCCCTCCTTCACCCAATGAAACTTAACAGCCATGTCCAGAGCTGCTCCTCCCTGCAGAGGCTGACCGGCCCTCTGCGGCATTCCGCCACCACCCACACACACACCCAGCCAGACCCAAGTCTCTCTCACACACACACAGACACATAGACAGCCACACACACACACCAACACACACACACACACACAATCAGACCCCAGAGTCTCTCTTACAAACACACACACACAGACACGTACACAGCCACAGCCACACACCAACACACACAGCCAGACCCCAGAGTCTCTCTCACACACACACACACACACACACACACGCCCACACACAGACACAGCCAGACTCAGAGGCTCGCCCCCCCACCACCCAGACTGAACACCTTTACCACTGCCTGGGTAGAGGTTAATATTAATGGGTAAGGGATGCATTAATATATTTAGTGACGCCACTGTGGAGAACTGTGAATTAAATGGCCCATGTTAAGGCATCTCCTGGGGGGGGGGGGGTGTTACACAGACAGTTGTGTATGACATCCTACAACTGCAAAGATGGGCCAGAGCCAGATAAGTCTCAACACAATGGAACAGGGAAAAATTGATAGCTTCACGTTCACCTGCAACTGATTTTCAGCTGTAGTGAGGTTTGTCTATGAAGGTGGCACACCTCATACACGTAGAGGGAGGTGTGAGAGTCTGGCTGAGGAGAGAACCAAAAGGTGCTTTGATGCATTTCCTGCCAGACAAGGAAACCAGCTTTGCCACACAATAAAGCAACCACCTAGCACCTAGCTCTTTTTCAGAGGAACCTTTATGACTGCTGGCCGCCAAATAAAAGATGACCACACAAAGACCTCACAGTCAAATGCCAAGACTCCACTGGCCAAGTTTGTAGCAAATGAGGAATGTGATATTCCACCCCAAAACAGGTTATTTCTCAAATGAAGATTCATGAAGATGCTTAGTCTGGCAGTGCTACCAATTTAATTTAGCTGGACTGATTGACCTGGAAGCATTACCTCCGTCAGGGATGTCTGATGGTTTCTGAAGCACTAGAACACAGATGGAGAGAGACGACAGCATTCTAATTCTTAATTCTAAAAACACTCATCAATGGCTGCCTTAGCTGGGCCCTGATTACTATTTTGACCTTTTCACTGTTCCTTGTAATTCAAAGAAAACCTTGAGAGTAAAGCCACTGAATAAACATTCACGCAAACCATATCCTCGGGGCTTTCTGTTAGAATGTCCATGGTTGCTAAAAGCACAGTCTCAAAAGAGACACCTGGGCATTCCTGTTCCATTAAGAACAGGCACAACTCCTTGCAATTAAATAGCAGCCCTGTAGACAGCATCGTCCCAAAAAAAGATCTATTTCAGCTGATGAGGAAGACCTTGGAAGCAGAATAAAGGGGCGATAGAAGAGACTGAGGCAAAGTCTTACTGCTAAAGGAGAGCAAGTTCGAGATGAATGAATTAATCCTCTCCTGCTTTGCAACAGGGGCCTCTCTGTTCATGGACATATTCATTTCACCGGAAGAAAAAAGAGAAACACCTCTACTGCTTACATTTTTAGGTGTTCGATTTAACATTTTCAGGAAACTATGTAATTATATTTGGATAGGCTCCTATGGCTTCACTGGCCAACTGAATAATGCATGTCAACGTGGAAGTGAGTTTGAGTAATACACATTTGCAAATTAACTCCAGTGTTTGATTCTGTACTTGACTCTAAAGAGCTGTCCATTTTGTGTTCAGTATACTGCAAACTTTGGAATATTGCAGATTGTTTTGATTGTGTCAACACACCTCCTTTACACTTGCAGTAAACAAGAGAGTTCTCTCTTTCTCTTTTTTCCAAGTGGCTGTATGAAAGATAAAGAAGCAACATGACAAAAAAACCTTCACAAAAAAACTGGCATTCCGGCCTCCCAGCTCCAGCGGGAAACGGTGAAGTTATAGCATGCTAATGACTTCCCGGTGGTTCAGAATGTCCCTCTTTCTGCTCCAGTAAAGAGGGCAGTGGGGTTAATTACCATAACAATGGGTGCACAGGCAAGTTGGGCCAATGCTGCACACTGAATATGAGCTGGCCAAGATTGCACCCCCCCACTCAAATTAATGCTCAAGGCTTTGATTTCCAAAAGTGCTGACAGACCAGAGCGGGGGTAGGGTCAGAATCTTTGTTTAAATAATTAACCAATCTTTCCACACATTATCTGACTGGGGGACCCCAGTGGGAGCCTTTGACAAACCTTTCAGTGTAAGAGACTTGATCCCCACAGCAGTCTCAGGGGGGTTTTCTTGGGCCCGTGCTTTTGTCATCCTGTTTGACTTCCACTGAGGCTGTGCGCTGCTGATGAAGTGAGGAGGCTAATCGGGAGCTGTTGGCCCATTCACACACCCAGCACTGTAACACTCTAGCCTGGGCCAGGCAATTGTTCAGCATGGCCACAATGGCCAAAGCCTTTTTGTGACCCAGTCGCACTGAATACCTCAACCACACTGCTCTGTCAATTATGTAGATCAGTAGAGTATTTCTGAACTCTATAAACACAATTGTGAAAACAACTGCTCTAACTGTTTCTATTTAAATTCAGCTTTTGAGATGCGTTGAGTTTATGGGTCTCTACACATAATGCTGTCATAAAATGTTATTCACTTGGAAAGAAATACTACACTGGTATAACTGAATCAGCAATACACCCCTATGTTCTTGGATCTGTTGGGGGTTGATGATAGAATCCCAAAGTTATTTTGGCAGTGATAATGCCAGATAGCATTGCCTGTGTAGAAAATAATTACATCATCTACATCTGTATCTAATTCACGCCAAAATATATATTTTATTTATCATCACAAAGTGGATATGGCAAACTGATTTGCTTATTTTAGGAGGGGCTATATGGGCATGCAGAAAAAGAAAAAAAAAAAACTCAGACATTTTCTCAAGACTTTCTGTGACATAGATGGCTGATTATGAAAACAGTGTGCTGTGCTTGGACACGTATTCAGCTACATCCTTTTCAAACATAAAAAACTCCTGATGAATGACTTGGGATTGGCTTATGCCAGGAGCCAAGGTTAGCTGCTATCTCCACAGAAAGGAGAAGAACAAGTTTTGCTGCACTGAAAAAAGGAGCCTTTAGCCTTGTATGATGGCCCTCTATCTCCTTCTTCAAGCACCCAGACAAGCTCATTAGTCTTGACCTCGTGAAAACCCCATTTGCTTTTAGCTGGATGAAATTAATTTCCTCTTTGTGCCCAGGGCCTTTGGCAAGAGCTTTCAGCTGCTCCTTTCTGTCCCACTCTTATAAGCCATATTTTTCAGCCTAGGAGCGTGATTGTTCATCAGCAGACACAACTAACACATTTGCAGTTTAAAAACACCATGGCAGAACTAAATTGCTAGCGGCAAAAAGGTTTGCACAAGCAGGCAGCCAAAGCTGTCAAACTTGACAATTCAAAATAGCTGTTGCTTAATAAACTCTGGATGTCATAACCATGGCATTATGCAATGCGATGTGATGAGACCGGCTGTGCTAGAGTGTTGCAATCGGTATACTCTTTTTACCCATGTTTCAATGCCAGACACTTCCATTTGCATGTGACTGATTGAGTCCTTGAAGTGAGAAAGCGAAGAGGCATCCATGTGTCAGGGTAATGTGACACAACAACATGGCTCAAATAAATTCACCATTTGAAAGCAAGGCCTTCCTCATGATGTACATAAATGATATTGAAGACAGGGATGGCAAACACAATAAGTGATATTGTATGTATTTGAATGTATTGCATGACTTTACTTCAACAAATCCATTATTTTGGACTACATTTTTTTTATCCACTTGTATTTAATGGACATACTGACTTTACAACAATATTACCCCACATCTAGTTTGACTGTTATGGGGGAATAAAAAAAACATGAGTTAAAGTGCATGTTTCAGCACTTATGTTTACATCATAACTGTTTATGAAAGCTGTAATACTGACACGGTTGACAGAAATTGTGTCACCACCTCATCAAAAGTACAATTAACTATAAACTCCTTCAACATGGAAAAAAACAGAACAGAGCAATCAAAATATAGGCACTCATACAATCACACAGCAGACAGCATAAACATCTGGGCACCCGTAAAAGACAACATTCTATGCACAGTTTATTTTCAGTCCTTTCCACTCCTGCCGTCTACCTCTGACAAGCGTTGTAGAAAAAATATGCAGACTGGTGCCATGAGCAGAGACAAGAAAAACAGGCAACATTACGGCACTGACTTTGGCCTTGTCCCATGTGGCTGTGAGTGAGATTGCTCCTGTTAAGCAGGTTCCTCTCCCCTGAATGTGCAGCCCACAGTAGGCTCGTGAAAACTGCTAAAGGGATGTCGACAGCTCAGGGGAGAGCTGAGAGAACATGTCAACACTATTCCCGAGCCGGCCCGAAACACCATCCGCAGCCTGAGCCACGAGACACCCCCACGCCAGAACTGCATGAGCCCTTTGCTGAGCAAATGACAAGAATTCTAATTAGTGCCAATTCAGTCCAGGTGTCTGCGTGGCATGTTTATAAAATTTGACACATTGATTACAAATAGCCAACAGCTCTGGCCTCACCTATTGTGAGTTGAGAGGAGCGGAGAATTCGGCTACAAAAGATGTTGATGTGAATCTGCACTGTATCCATAAATGCAGTCTATAAACCTCTGTGAGTTGCACAGGATGTTTGTGTAAGCAGCAGGGGACAGCACAATGAGAGTTTCAGACAAGCCAAACACATGCACAGTGATTAGCCTCATCTGAGAGCGTGGCTGCTGGGATGTCTACACACAACCTTATCGGAGGGCCGTTGTATCTATATCTAAAACTCTATATTGCCACCATTGATATACCATATAATGAGCTGTAGCTGTAACAACCAACAATGTTGTGGTAAATTGCTAGACATAATTACTTTTTATAGCACCCTGTCGCATTACCCAAGCAACCCCACTTAGACGTCCTGTTACTTTACCTTTGAGCACTGCTTGTGATTTTGACACCACGCCAAAGATCCATTACTCTGTAAAGAAAGAAAGAGAGAGAGAGAGAGAGAGAGAGAGAGAGAGAGAGAGAGAGAGAGAGAGAGAGAGAGAGAGAGAGAGAGAGCATGGGTTAGAATTGCATCTCCAATACAAATTTTTGCATCAAATTTAAAACCAGTACACTGTATGAAAAAAAGAGTAAAACTAGCTTTATTACAGGAATTATTCTCTGCAGTTAAAATATATTTTATACACTCACAGTAATTTGCTAAATTACATTATTAGCAAGTATTACATTAGGAATTAGCTAAGATGACTGTGGTAATTAATTAGGAGAACACACTCTGTTCAGAGCCCTTTCCTTGGCTGCTAGATGTGTGAGAGCTGAGACTCCGGTCAGTTTCACGGATGCCAGAGGACATCATGACCCCAGCTCTCATCGCAGCCTGCTTTAGCTAACCTCCTGACATCCGAGAGGTTATTCAAACAGGAACCGGTGTCAGCACACTTACGTGGAGCACAAACACCTAACACCACTCTCTAATTTCTCAGAGAGGGGCCAAGTTACGGTTTCCATGAACTCAGACATGTTGTCCTAAGTGTGCTGGGTAACAATGCAGTTTTTCCTGTTCACTTTCAAATGTACCACAGAGGAGCAATTACAGGCAGCAATTTCCTGGGTTCCAGGGGGGAGACGTGAGTCTTAGCTTCCAGCTCTGGCAGAGCACCTCTGGTGCAGATATGAAATACAATGACACAACATAATACAAGACAGTTTGGCTGCCGGGGATGATAGAGTGCTTCATCATTCCAATTTCTGGATGTTCCCTGAATAGACCCAGTAATTACTTTATGCATTCTTATTCATTATTTATTTTTTTATTTCTATTCAGAGATATGACTTTAGTGAACATGGGGTCTGGTAATAAAATACTTTGGCAAAACTTAGTCATTTTAGACAAATGGAGGGCTAATAAAGGTCACTGCAGGCAATGAATCAGGGCTTTGTTCCTTACATTAAGGGGACACGGCCAAACTTCGCTAGACTGTGATGCAAAAAGTCTGCTTCAGTTCAATGTCAAGTTCAAAGCTTTCTCAAACAATGTAATCCGCTGGAAATTCCCTGTGAAACCTTGGGAGAGAACTTATCATTAAAGGACTTCATTTGCCGTCCAGCTCCAGTGTGTGCTGTGCAGTCGGTGTCAAGGATAATGGTCAACAGGCTTCAAAGCCATCCATGGCTAATACTAAAGCAGAGTCTATCCTTTTAAGTAGATACAGTCCCATTTTCAGACGAGAGGCGACAGCCCACTGAACAGCATTCAGGAGTATTTCCACAGGGCAAAACCAAAATTGAATGCATCACCTTCCCTCATTACACTTTACATAACTTAAAATGTTCCTTTTTGCTGAGGAAACTTCAGTAGAAACCATATTTTTCTGATCCCATTATGGCACCTGCATCCTGTGATGATAAACAGCATTGGAGAGAAAGAGAAGGACACAGAGAGAGACAGCGAGAGAGGCAGACAGCAAGAGAGCAAGAGAGAGAGAGTTTAAAATAATAATGAAAAAAATGTCCTCTTGGTTATCCGTCTAGCCATCACTCAGAGTAATTTATATGGCTTGTCATGGCCACTGACAAAGCCTTATATCATGGCCAGTGTTTCTGACACCTCTCGGAACACATCAGTCATCGGTGGCAGGGCTCTGTGGAGGGCTTCATTTTGATCTGTGACAGCATCTCTGTAGCAAGGGGGCTCAGCGGGATGTTGCCCCAGCTGTTACAGCCTGACCTCACCATGTCACGGGCCGACGAGGCATAATTATAGGTCAGCTCCTCAACCCTTAGAGTCCCGAAGACATTCCTGCTCGGCCTGAACATTATGCGGGGCTGCACGCTCCTTCCAGTTGTAGATCAATTGCTGGGGCGTTGCGTCAGTGCAGCTGCCGCTCAAGAAAAACGAACCAACCTGCACAAAGTTAAATGACAGTCCATCTGCGAGCGAGTGCCTGTTTAAGCTGTGTTGATACAGACATGTAAACATGGCATGCAGATTTGTTTTATGGTGCCTGGCAGCCACAAAGACCTAGCAGGTGACCTGAGTCCTTCCTGTTTGGATACTTCTGGGGGAAATATAGCCATAGCTTTCTTAGTGGTATTTCTGCCTGTTGCTGTAAATTCACATCCGACCAGAAAGAGCTGCACCCGCAGCTCACAGAATATCAGCACAGGCTGATTAGGCCTTGTTATCAACACTCTCCCCCACAGCACATCATTAAGCCATAGAAACTGCATTCGACTACAGTGACAGCCTGAAACTGACATGACTGTGAATAATAAAGCTGCATTCCAATGTTCTGTGCATGGAAAATGGAGCACTCTCGACTTCCATAGGTCTTCAGCATGTTTAGAGTGTCTTGATTACACAGCAGTTAAGATAAGCTTCCTACGTACACCCTTAATCCAAACAAACCAAACCCTAGGACAGGCCAAAGAGCAAAACCTCATCCCCTCCACGTCTGCTCAACATCTGTGGGCATGTACTTAACCTGCACGGTTTCCCCCTATTAGGGTCTTTAGGTGAAACATATGGTTTAAAGATGCACACTGGACATACTTTAGTCAATGGACATATGATATCAGTCACTTAAAATGTGAGTGTCTCTCAAGTTATGTGGAATTAGTAAAATGGAGCACCAGTGCAATACTAGGAGCACAGATTAAAGAAAATGGTCCTGGTCAACAAGTGTTACAGAGAGGTGAGCCTTGACAACAGAGTTCTCCATTCATCATCTGTCAAGGTTACTGAAAATCTCTGCACATCTGCTTTTTAAACAAAGCACATTATAAACATTTAGTCAGTGGAAATATAAAGTAAGTCACTTAAAAGCTCAAAGGTAGTCTGAAGTTGTGAGGTGCTGCTTAATACTAGGGGCACAGATTGGACAAGACAGTCTCGGTCAGAAAGGCCCACAGAGAGGTGAAACCAGGCAACACAGGAGCCCATTCATCCCCTGTCATCATGACTGAAAACATTCACATATGAGACAGACTGTAGCTGTGGTTTGATTCCTCCCTAAGCCGTTTAATATCAAAGATGAAACAAGGGGACACGGCGAAAGTACTTTCCAGTGATTTTCTTTCCAAGGGTCAATAACACAGGTCCCACTGTGCTACACATTACACTAAAAAAAGCCTTGACATGAATGTCGGGGAACGAAGGGTGGAATTTAACATGCAGCATTTTATGACTACACATGGAAAAACAAGACCTCATTGACACACCTTGTTTTTTTGGTTGGGTTTCGTAGACCAGCACATTAATAACCCATTAGAAGGGGGGATGCCTTATGAACATATTAGAAAACAAAACCCCTGTTTAACTTCACACTGTCATCCACAATATTTACGAGAGGGAGTTTACCTCCGTCTACTGTGGAAAAGACACAAATCTGTCATATAGGACCTAAAACTTCCAAAAAAAGTATTAAAGGTGGACTCAACTTGTTAATAACCCAGGCAAACAATACACAAAACATGCTTCAGCAAATCTGCTCATTATATACACTTCACTCTATATTAAATGAACTCATGTATACATACCAACACTGTACTTCTCGGTAAAAGCATTTAGTCCCCAGACCAAAAGGGGGAGGGGGGGGCACAAAAATCTGGTTATCACAGGGGCCATTGGGACAGTCTACACTAGACCACCACAGAACAATCACGTCTGTGTCACCAAAAGGGTAGGTGCAGGTGCAGTTCACAACACTGATCCATAATCATCTTTAACAACAAGTTTGCATTGAAAAGTAGGGCAGCACAAAAAACACTTTGCATTATATTTACCATACATGGCAACACCAGTGTCATCCACAGGCATGCAAGACACATCACATTTAGATTATGACATTTCCGTTTCAGTCCCTGCAAAGCTATAGGATAATTTTGTAGCTGCCTCATCAAAGTGTGCAGCCATAATGTGTGGAAGCATGTGCGTCCCAGCAACACTATATAGGAGTTGATCACATGAGGTTACAGCACTTTTGAGAGTAGGTGACCTCACTGAGGCAAAAGCAGAGAGACACAGTGTCCCCTATGAAGTGTGACGATGGCATTTGGTGGCAGGGGCACAAGGCTGGGGGTGGAGAGGGGGGATGTTTTTGCAGCTGACCAGACCCCCATTTCCACATGAAAGGCCTGCTGAGAACACAGTCCATTCGCTAGACCTCTCAGAGAATCAACAACAATTGCATTCTATTCTTAGTGCTGTTCAGTCCTGTCCAACCAGCCCCTTATCAAGAAAAAATACATCATCTTTCACATCCTTGTTTCCTGCTTTAGAGAAATGCCTACAGCCAAAAGCAACAGTAAATGCAACAATCACTTCAAGTGAGCAAATATTAACATCCTCACTAGAGAACATGTTTTATTCTTTTTAGATGGTCCTCCAGTCCAGTCCAACCATTTGCATATCTATCTGGCCAAGGCTTGTTTCGGGTTACATGGCTGAAAAAAAAAAAACTTAAGGTGAATGCTATCAGTTGTGTAGGCTATTCTTTTCATTCTTGCAAAAAGAAAAGTTTTCTCCTCTTAAAATTAACTGTGATTTTAATGGTAACTTGATGCATCTTTTTCATGTTACTTATATACATACAATTTTATGTTACCATGTAAAAAAGTGTCAGTGCGCTCTTGACTACTATCAGGAGGTTTAGTAAAACACCAACGAACAAGTGCATCAAGCAACAAATGCAGTCAACTACAAAGCTGATATGCAAATGTCACTGGGCTATGAAAGAAGATAGCAGCTCAGAGAGAAGTAAGAGAAGAAAAGATCTACTGCAGAGCCTTTTAGTGAGGTCCTGGTAGAGAACAGTGTGTCTAGCGAAGGGTGAAAAACAACTTCTGACACCAAGCAACCCAGAGGAGGACATAGATTCCTTCACTTATGAAATGGTCTAAACACACATTACAACAGGGACACCATAATGTGTTATTCTTTCAAACTGCACCAAGAATGACTGATGGAGGCTGGGAGATCAAGTGGCCTGTCTAATCCACCGCAGTATATGAAATTTGACAGCCTGCAATGCCAAGATGAAATTAGCACAGGCATTTTGTTCCCTCTGAGAAGAGTAAAATATTCTCCAAGACCTCTAACTAAAAACAGTCTTCTTTAACCTCAGTTTCTTAGTAGTGTATGTACAGAAATCAGAATAGTTACCAAACACCTCCCTGGCTGAAAATGAAAACTACACAGGGATATTAAACTGATTGATCCTGTAAACTCTCAAGTGTGTGTGAGGATCATGTTCCTATGGTCCAGCCATTTCTCAGTCGTAATGTATCATATTTTTTTAATTGGTGATGTTTTGCCATGACCCAACTGAACAGGTAGCTGTTCCATTCATTTCCCTTTTGAAATCAGCTCCTATCGGTTGTAAACAGCTCGCACAGCCAAGCCCAATGACACCCCAAATCTCACAAAGTACCCACTATATATTGTAATGATATTTTAGGCATAAGTGGGGAAAGGATACAACAAAAACATAAAGCATTTTCTCTTGGACTGCCTACGGCAGGTCTGAATATGCGCACGGGGTGACCAACAGAGGGTCGCTATAAGCCATCACTGCATTTACCAAACGGCTGACGCACTAACATAAGGAACATTTTCAAATGATTTATCATCACACAAACTGGTGTTTTAATATCTCCACGTGTCTAAAATTCTACCTGAAAGTGTTTGAAGAACGCCGATATGCGGGTGATGTGAAGGCTTAGACATCTCGACGCGCATCTTGCTCGGTAAATGCTACCAGTGAAGAAGGATTCGTCGTGTTTCCTCGGACAGACCTTTCCCAGGTCCGAAAGAACTATAATCCATAAACAAAGGGAAAAGAACATAACTTCACTCCTTTTGGACATTGCGCGACCCAATGTTAATCTGAATAGAGTTGGCGCTACTATGCGCTTTGACTTCGTTGGAGAAACTAAAGAAACTTCAGTTACCCACCAGGGAGGAGTCAGGAGCGCGTGTAGTTCGCTATTGGTGAGCTGAAGGTGATTGACGAAGCCGACCAGTCCCCTAAAGCAGGTAGGTCGGATATATTCAATGTTGGTGAAAACCATGAGGCTCCTTCCAGTCCCAGTAATGCGTTCAAAATCACCAAAGTCAAACAATGTATGCTATTAAAATGTGTTAACATAATAGACAGTAGGACAACAAATACCGATAATAATCTGAAGCTACGTGTTGTCACAAAACTTTTAGAACCGTTCCTTGAACATGCTCAATTAGTTTGTAGCCGAATCAGGTTTGACCTAACATTTGCAATTTTTTTCTGATAGAACTTTTGCCTTTCAACCAATTATTGTGGATACTCTCTCACCTTACCTGCACTTGTTGCTATAATAGCAAGCAGATTTCATTTGACTGTGAAATTATTGCACGATTTTCAACTCAATTTTCCCCCCAAGACTTTGGAATGTAAATAAAGGGAAAAGGGCGAGCACAACGTCTGGTGGGGGTTACAGGATTCCTCATTTAAGTTTGTGTTTAATAAGAAAGTTCCCCAAGAGGTTTTATGAGTTGTCTCATACTTCATTCCTTGCTGCTTACAGAGCACTTAACTCCACCCCAGTAGTGCTCTGGTAATGTAATGAGAATTTATAGGTGTGTCTTTCAAGCAACCCAGGACAGCAAAGAAGCAGAGGCTCCCATAGTCAGTCGATTTGGCCCAGGATACACTGACTGCTGTAGGCCAGCCATGGTGTGTGCCAAGCATTTCAGTCTTTCCCCCTCTAACGAGACTGCTACGTTAATAAAGCCTTGTGAATAGGTACATAGTGGAAAGCTAGGGGAAAAATGGGAACTATTTTGCCAGGACCTCTGTTGTTGAATATATCTTTTATGATCACTACATGTAAACCCTGGTTGAAACACTGCTGAAACTTCCAACCCTTGAGTGTACCAACATGTAAAATCAGCATCTGCATCAGTCACACATTTAATGTGATGAAGTTTTCTACCCCGAGTTTCCATAATGTCTAATTTTTGTACACCAAGTGCCTTTGACTGGTCAATTCCCTGGTGGTCTTCCAGCATACTGGAAATTGTTTGGGAAGAGTTCCCCTGCTACTCTTAAAATATTTTAAGCACGGATGTCTGTGTACCCTAAAAATTGTGTAATGGTTTAATTTGTTGGCTTATTATAGCCATGTGTGGCAGAGGTTTTATGGTGAGTGCTGAGGGAAACACACAGACTGTGTGCGGTCCTAATGTCTCCTGCAGCCTGAAGGACACGCATCTTTTAGACGGCGCGCTTTCATTGACTGGGAAAGGCTTCTGCCAACAGTGAACTCAGCCTGTAAACCGTGTGCAGGAGAGGTGTTTATCTGGGCAGTGGGGGGAACTTCATTTCAACAATCCACGTCACACAGTCAATTTTGAATCTTAATTGCCTCTGGTTACCATTGGCGACTGCTGTTTTCATGCATAAATAAACACCTATTCTCCTCAGTTATCCCTATAATTCCTGACATTCGTATCATATCTACAAAAAAACATTCATTATTCTTTTCATTTATCTGGGGTATTTGATGCACAGAACCAGTGAAGTGCATAGAATGTGGCTATTAGAGATATTTTATGTAGAAAATTGCTTGGTACCAACTAGGCACTTCTGTAATATTTGTTCTGTGTGATAGACCAATATGTCCCGAGACCAGGAGTATTGCAATAAAAAGGTGTACAAGAACATATTCCCTTCTAAATATTTTTTTCTTCAAAGGTAGTTGTATGTATTAATGTGCCATATGAAAGTTCAGTGCCATATTCCTGTGGCTGACACCGAAAAAGCCTTTAGTAAAATATTTCAGTGGTAATGATTCCTTAAAAAAATACATTGGATACATAAACATTCTTAACATATTAGTCATAAAAGTCAGAACTTGTACAGGCAACACATTTTATTAAACTATTTCACATTTGCACTCTTCAGTGCTACAAAGAAGTTCTTCATATCTGTCTACAGGAGTTAATGTTTAAAGCAGCACTATGCAACTTTTTCGAGTTAATTAATTATCGTCATAAGTTGGTATATGCTTAAAAGAGTCATTACTAGGCGAATGAAGACGTTCTCCCCGCTGTCTGTGGACAGAATACCACGCTTGCAATATCTGGGTGTCAGTCCCAGCACCCTCAGACTCAAGTCTTAAATATCACAAGAAACAGGATCACATTAAATTCTGAAGAAATATGACTTAACTTACCTCGGTGGACATGACTACTTTCATATCCGGCAGTTACTCTGATTAGCTGAGTTGAAAACATGCACAAGGTGAGAGGAAGGGAAAATAGTCATTTTTTTACAAAAGTGTCCATTTATTTGGAGACACTAGGGGGAGCTCCATTGAGAAAAAGTACTCAAAGTTATATTATCTCTTTAAGCCACATTAAATCAAAATAGAGAGGGTTGAAGCAGTCCGTAATCAAGGACCTTCAATATGATCATTATCCTTAAAAAATGTAATATAATCCAATCATGTGATCCTTCCTGAATCTTATGTTCATCTACATTTTTATGTTATGTACGGCTGCAGAAATTGTTCTCTGCATGCTGTGACAAGCACTCTGACAAGGTGCATACCTCAACTATGTTGGGTCAAACTGCATAATTAGTGACACCCTGGATTAGAAAAACATCACTAATCTACTCATTATTGTCATGAATCAACTGTTAAATACATGAGCTCCCTACAACTTAAGCGATACAAAGTGAACTACAACAAAGTGAAATATTACTAAGACAGTGACCAGTTAAAATGGGTGTAGTGATACCTATGCATGAGCTCAATCTGTAAGCCCACAATAGGTCTATTACACCCTTTTGTTTGTTATGCATAGGACTTGTTGATTAGTGTGATCCATCTTTAGCCATCAATAGCTGAAACATTATTACAGAAAACACAACAGGTTTGTCTCACACAGTTTTTTCATCTCTTCCCCATCCCTCACCTTCAACAAAATGTACTTCCAACAAGGTATGGGAGCAACAAGATACAAAATAAATGTTGTTTTTGTCAGATTGTGTTATGTAGGGATAAACATGTCTAATTATGTAAATTCCAGTTGCAATGAATGTGTGGTTGATTTAGAAATGGGCTACATCCAAATACTCTTTTCACTAAGAGCTGGAAAGCATATACATGCAGACTGTAACATTCATTCTGTTTTGTTAATTTGGACATGGAATCAGTTGAGATTGCAGTTGTCTGTCTATTTTTGTCTTGCCACAAAATCGTCCCTCAAGGATATGGGGATATGTGTGTATGAGAATCAGACTTGGGTGTCCCAGCACAAAATAAAATTAGTAAGCATGCATGCAGTGCACTCAGTATTGCATATCATGGGAATATAAGTAGCTGCATTTTCCGGAAAAGATGGCAGGATAATACACCACTTTGGATAATCAATGAAGTTTCTACCAGTAGTTCTTATTTCACTGTTCACTATACTTCTCTCCACTCTGCTTAAAGACAGAGAGAATGTTTTGGAAATGATGAAGGACTATTTTGCAACAGGACAGACCTTTTCACTCTGTTATTTTACTGTCAGCAGATGAGAGCTTTTCCTTCAGATAAGCGTGTCTGTGGCATCCATCTTTGATCCCCCAACTGCAGGTGCAGCTATTGTCAGGCACACCTGTGCGGTTTTATGGAGTAGACAATGATAAGAGAATTCCTTTGAGGCCATCAGCCCTTCCTTTTCTTCATGGCAGTTAGAAAAACAGTGTAGGACCACCCTAGTGTTATCCCATTAATCAGCTCTGTGACTTGTACGGGAGTGCCATTGCTTGTCTTAAAGGAGAACTTCAGTGTAAAATGAAAATTGGCATGTTAAAACATCATACCGAGTTGGTATGTGTACTGAGGAGCAAAATTTATTTAGCCTGTTGCATTCAGAGTTTAACTATTTTTTAGCGTTTGTCCCAGAAGGCTAACAATGGAAGTGGTAGGTGCCCTCAGACGAAGCATGACGACTACGCTATTTTTAAACTATTAAAACAGCTCGAAGAAACTCCACACTCCATCGGTAGTATAACACAGGTCCTGGCATTTAAAACGAGGCACTGAGAACTTTGTAAGTGTACACAACATTTATTAATAAAATAGTTTTGACAGGCAGTACCTTGCTGTAGTTTCTCGTCGCCGCCATGTTGAGAGTCCAAACAAGTCGATTGTACTACCTCTTCTCCTATTCTTCCTGCTGGTTCGTGTTCCTCAATCAACTTGTGCGGACTTTCATCATTTCATCAATGATTTTTATTATCAGTATATAGGTAAACCAAGAAAGGCTTTTGTAAGCAAACAAGATGCACTACCATGAAGTGCTCTGTAAACATTCCATAGCAATGTGGCTATCCTGACTGGCAGTAGTAATTGCAGTGTTTAAATCAAATGCCAGTGCTGCATGTCACATTATGTCACATTATGACTTGTTTGTGTTGAACAACTATGTTCCTCACCTCACAAATGCCACGTTTTTGGCTAGGCTTCTACCACATTGTTAATAAAGGCTTTCACTTGTACATTTTTGTTGAGCGTTTGACATGCATTGCACTGCAAGACATGCATGTCATGTTATTGAGTCTCTTCATTAACTCTATTAATGTCCACGCCCTGAAAAATTATATAAATTCTTATTCATCGTGCACCCACTAATATGATGTACAGTATTTAAGTATAATGCATTATAATCAATGGATAGATTAATTACCTACGTACTCTCTTTTTCAAACTATGTGTAAAGAAAAATAAACAAAAACACCGAGCAAATGTGCAACAAAAAATTTGCTGTCAGCAAATCTTGCCATCAGGAAAGCTAACTGACTTCCCAAATATGGGAAGTGTTTAGCAACATTCTTTAAGTATGGTTAATATCCAGTAGGTGGCACTATTGCCATTTGTAAACTCCTACGTAAGTCCTACAATCTTCTTGTTTGTTTAAGAGTAATGAGTTGAGACTTGACAAGGCTTCTGATCCCTACCTGTTTTGGCTTCCATGTGACTTTTCAATCACCTCATAGGCTTTCCTTCACATATGGATGTGTCCTCCAAACTCCTTTCCTGGTGCAAGTACAAAGTAGGGCCAAGCAGTGACAGCTAATGGCAACACTCAAATTTTTTCGACTCTGTTCTGTTATACTACAGTATCGCTGATACAGGGTCGTGGACTGATTGAGTTGTACTCGTGACTCTCACAGCAACTTCCTTCTCTTCCAAGAAGCTTAACACAACAGAATGTATATGAGTTGATATTGGCAACTCAGCTCAGGTACAATGGATGGAACTGACTCTTTTATTAAAATTACAACTCCTGTCTGTCTGGAAGGCCTTTGCATTACTATTTTGTCACAATTGGTCAGATATTTTTGGAAGTCCATTGCGTGAGAATATTGTTTAATGGGTACTCTTTATCAAGACAAACATACAGTTATAACCATTGTGTCAGTGACCATTATGACAGGTGGTATGATAGTGATGTACTAATTAATAAGGTACACTGTAGAAAGTGTTCATTACATTTCCTGCTACTGTCTCCTCAGTTTTAGATTAATTTTGTTTTTCTGCATGAGCAATATCTTAAAGGGTTGCATTCATTTATAAACCTACATTAAAAGCTGCGCTACCATTAGAATAGATTAACACTAAAATGTGTATGGATAGGATTTTTATTTTTGGGGTAAACAATTGTTTGGCTAGGCAAGCATAGAGAGACAACAGCAAGACAGATACAACCCCCCATGTATGTTCTCAATATAAAACTCAGTTCTTAAATACAAACAAAATTATTTACCTAACAGCATTTTTTATTCTGCCAGCATTTTTATTCTGCCTTAGTATTATGTAGGGGACAAAAGATTTGTAGGAAAAATCTTCATTAACAGTGACCAAACATGTATGCACACATGCATATTCACATTCAGTGTTTTGTAACTAAGCCATCTTCGGGAGGCCAAATAGTAACACGGACATACAAAAATACAAGAACACAATATAAAAGGTCATGAACACATGAACATAATATTTATACTTATATATAGGCTAATTCTTTAGCTTATTTGGCCCATGTTATATAGGAATGCGATATCTTTCTCTTTACCAAGCACTTTGGCCTCAAAACACCATCATTACAAATGGTTTTGGGAGCTGAAGCATCTGCTGAGCTGTTTCAGAGTGTCTATTAAAGAGCAGACTTGCATTTGGTGCTAGATCATGCTTTCCCATAAGTGAGTGTACATTTGTTCTGTACACAGTTCCCCGTATAGCAAAACAAGGTCGCATGACATAACATCATAAACCCTTTAATGCGTCTCCTCCCATCGGAGGCTGGCTGTGGGGGATGGGTGCAAGTGGGGGTTGGGCAGTATAGTGTTACTGTTTACACAAAGCCTGGCCTTGAACATACAATCTCTGAAGGGATGATTGTTCAGCACTGGATCCCAGATTCATTCTCCAGCCATGTTTTGTGTTTGCTGTCTGAATGAATGAACAAAGCTATGTGGATTAGGTCCAATATGTCGATGAAGGCTGCAGCACACACAGACACACACACATGCACAGACATCGAGTGAAGGAAGGGGGGTGGGGTAACTGGTGTGACACACAGCTCCCATCCCCCACAACCAGATATTTCCCTCCCTGCCCTGTGCTGTCTAGAAAGGTCATGTGACCCTCATCAGTCTCCAGGGGTGGGGGAGGGGGAGCAGATTGAACCTGTTCTTTGTTAGGAGGTCAGCACAAGCTTCATGTTAGGAAGAGCTACCACAGTCATGCTAATAGCTGAACACAGAGAAGTTGCTATGAAAGTCATGGCAATTATTTATTTGCATACACTGTACCCTAGTATATGCCAGATTAAATTCCATAGTCATGATTACATAAATACATTATGGGTTACACATTTTCTCCCTTTTGCACAGCTGGCAGTACACATACATGTACAGAGATAATAGTGGTATTTAGTTGCATACAGCATTTATTATTTCCCATTACTCGCATTATGTAATAATCCCTCAGACCATTACATGGATCGATATGCCATGAATCTGTACTCTTAATAAAAGACACATGATATGCACTGAGACTGTATTACGACCATAACACCTTACATTTTTAAGTTGCTGGGCTTTTACATCTAGTCAGATGAACTTCATCTGAACAATTCAGGAATAGGCTATGGTCTGCATTATTTATTTTAAACAGTGTTGTTGACCTTTATTGAAATTGCATATTGTAAGAAATTGGGTACAAATTTGCGCAGATATTACATTATTTACGGCATACAAAGGAATGTGTCACACTAATGCAGAGCTGTAATGATGTCAACTTGTTATTTACTTTCCAAATCTCAATGACTGAGCAAGGCGAAGAGAGAATTAATCAACCACTATGTGACCCGGCAGGCGGAAAAAAGGAGGCATGGGGGAGGGGAATCTACTCAAGCTAGATAGAAGGTAATGTTGTATCAGGCTGGGATGTTAAAGTGGATTTCCTTTTCTACACTTATTAAGGAGTAAATACTTTGCAGATATTATTTATTTATTAAATATACATATACTTTCTCTAATAATTTGTTGGATGAGAAATTCACTAGGTGACATGTAGGCCTAGGCTACTGTTGGCTAATTATGGGTAGGCCTATCACAGAGGTGCTATTTACAATTACTTTTAGCAAATAAAGTGTGTACAATGTGTACAGTAAAGTCATATTTGTCACACCGATGTAGTATCACGAAGACCTCATCGCAGTAGGCCAATTTGTATTTTATTTTATTTCATAGCAAGCTGCAGTTGCTAAGATTATTATGCATAACAGGTTAAATATGTAGCGTAAGTGTAACATAATTTACTACATGGTAAAGTACATTGTAATGTGTAGCCTAATATTTTTGTTTGCTTGCTGTCTATGTCTACATTATTAGGCCTATATAGCCTAAGGTATTGTGTGAATTGTAAACAATGCCTCATTAGAACAAAGAGGATGACATATGACCAAAGGGGGGTTATATAATTTGTTTCATGATTTGAGGTAATAGAAGATTATGTGTCACGTCTTTATATTGATTTGTTACAAAGCCTAGTATATGAGCCTGGTAATTGTACATAAACAGGTTTAAGGTCAGGTGCTGATTTTTTCCATTGTGGGTCACTGACGCCCCTCCACCATCTCACCCACCCCCGCCCCCTTCTCCCGCTCACTCTCAGAGTGTAAGCCGCTGTCTTGCAGCTCCATTCTCAGAAACACCGAAAACTCCAGTCATTTCATAGCTCATTCAGGCACACTTTGCTGCTACAATAACCTGACTTCCAAGTACCTACCTCTCGATTTTCGATCGTTGGCTTAATTTAACTACGAAAAGAAGCACAGGAGGAACCAGGTTGTCATAGTTTGAATAATAAGACGAAAATGGGTGGAAAGTCGCCGTTTGCGCACTGAAGTTAGGTCTTTCCTTGTGAAAGTGAAAGAGGTGGCGTGAGTACCACGAGCTCACTCGCTCTTTGAAAGGTAAGAAACTTAATTTGTCCATTTTGGTATTTAAAGAAGTTTCCAATCGTAGACGTTTAATCAAGTGTTTGTTGTACGCATAGTAGCCTGTTTTAGGCTCAAGTTCTTTTTAGAGTGTGAAGGGTACTTCACTGTTGCGGCGTATGAGCTTCGTGCACATTTTAAAATATCATCCACAGTTTTAACTATAGCCAGAATGTATGTGCCAGTTATTCAGACGTGAGACATACAGAATACAATCTTGTAAATTCTCTGCTTCCTCTGCAGCATCGTTGCCATTTTCTTGGTGTTTTTTTCCTCAATTGTATACATTGATTATCTACGTGGGGAGATTTGTTTTACGAAATTACGTGTACGTTTTACTAAATAACACTAGAAGGGCTAGTTTATAACAAAAATGTCCATGTATACAGTTCGGAAGTGCATGAGTGGGGGAGGGGAAGGTTCAGCAACGTTGAAATACAGCAGATACTGTTTCTAGCTTGCTTCCTTGGCGGTGCATGATGGTCTCTACACTTTTACTCGATAACTAAGTAAATACTGAATCGTTTCTCTGAGTTATCTAGTAGACCACATGTATTTCTTTTATTCACTTTTTTGCGTGTTTTGGTGATGTTTTTATCTTGTAGTCTAATCTGTATGCGCGTGTTGTGTAGCTCAAGTGTAAGAAACTCTTTTGTTAACCTACTTTACCCTAGCCTGTTTCACACACAACTCGTTAAGGTATGCATGTAGAGGATACCAAGCAATGAACTTAAGTGTAGGAGTCAGTGTTTCGTCAAGAGTACACCCATGCATTTCCAAGGTGCTCCTGAGGCCTAGGCTAGTGCTGAGCACATGGCCCACAAAGCCTGTACGGTCACATTTTCATCACCTGTTGATCAAGCCTCGTGGTTGCAAGTAACTTAATCATAGTGGATACAATTAATTATGCTATGTGTTGGTGTGATCTTCTAAACACGTTTTGCCAATATCGTTTTGGTTGCATATGGGTTTCTCCTCACCAAATGAATAGCCTGGGGCTGGTATTTTGTCATATGGGTTCTGTTTGAGGGGGTATGTTCCGTTTCTGCCTGGTCCCCCTGATTGTTTAAATACCACCCAATTCAGGTCAGTATTGCTGGACATAGTTTACTCTACAAACCCTTATGTAAATTAAAGTGGCTATAATTTACCTTATACAAATGTTTAACACAAAATGTTCCTCTTTAAATCTTAGCCTAATACTTTCCTAAAGTATACAGTGGTCTGATTGTAGAAGTGCAGGATAGGTCTATCTTGTGCTTGGTTTGCGCAAGATGCCTAATGCTCAGGCCGGCCTAGAGGTTCCCAGATCTGGAAGTTTTTGTTGGGGACAGAGTTATGCTCATTCTCTGCACTCACAGGTTCTCAAAGCATACAAAAGCCGAAGCAACCAAAACATGTTTTGATTTTCAAATATTTGTCTGGTCTTATGACTTTTCTCTCTCAAGGAACAGCTCGCAGTTCACATGAGCCACCAGCCAACTGGCAACCAGTCCCTTGTTCAGAAATAACACACATTTCACTATGAGCCATTCGGCTCCACATCCTGGTGCACGTATGTTTAAGGGTTTAGCGTGATATCCTATATTTTGATCTGCTTAGTGGTTTTAGATCAGGAAAGATGGACCAATTACAAGCCGTGAGAAACCGACTTGGTTATCTACTGCCTGCCAGCCAAAAAGTAATCCCTTGCTGAAAAGCACTGGTATGAGAAGGTTTATGCCACAATATAACCAAATCTCTCTAAATGACAGGAACCGGTTTGGGTAGAATTAGAATGGTATGAGACACTGCAGCAAGTGACAGTAATTTTGAGTCATAGGTGATCAAATATAGAAGCCATACTAAAGATAGACATGTACTGATCCACTAATTAGCCTAGTGCTTTATTGTCTGATGTTTCTTGTCCTAGTGTCTGGCTTTTGTAGAGAAAGCATTGTTGTGTAAACCAACACAGTTACCAATGCAGTTGCTCACCCAAATGTGCAGTTTGGAATAGCAGATATTTTGCGTTGATGCTTCTCGAGTGCCATGGTTCAAACAGGTTTATGGTTGTACTGTGCTTTGGTTGGGTAGGTATCATGTCTGTTGGCCTAGTAGTACTTGTGTTAGTTTGGCTTTTTGTAGTGTATTTGCCCCTGTTGGCCTCTGGATTTTATTTGAAATACGGCTATTGCCACATAGATGTTGTTAAGCTTGTATACATAAAAGGTGTAAGGGCCTTGAGGGGAACATAAATAGGCCTAGCACTTTTAACAGTTAGCCTTAACTCTGATATTTTTCTGGGATTTCTGTGGTGTAGTACGTGTGAAAGGTAACCTCTATAAAAGTTGTCAGTTTGTGAACACAGCTGTGAAATCTCTGGGAACATCATGCCTGGCTGATGGGCATGTTGTTGATGTACCTTAAAATGTGACTGGTGTGAAATCAGAAAAGTACACAAGTACAAGAGAGCTTGTAAAACAACAAATTGTCATGTTTTATAGTCTTCTCTAGCCCTGCCATCAAGAATAATATACCATTTGTCCATGTCTATATATATATATATATATATATATATATATATATATATATATATATATATATATATATCAAATGTCACATAAACCCTGCCTGTGTTTTCATGCCAAAAAGGTTTATGGAAAATACCATGAACTTCTTGAATAATCGTTGCCTTTAAACTCTGTAGGTGACGGAGAAATCCGAGATGCAAACGTCTTGCATCCTTTCTTGCTTGGTGTTTGTGATCCTCGTTGCCTGCTAAGAGGGGAACTTTGATTTTTGCTAACCTAAAGCTAACCCAGACTACTACTGCTTTGAAGCATAATCAAAGACCATTCTCCTCCTCGCCTCTTAGATTGTTGGTGTTGGTAACAAACTGTGAAACTTTAGCGTTGCTATGCAACATTGACCGAGAAACTGTGATGTGAAAAGCCAACGCAGAGGCTAGTAGCCTGGGTTAGCTCCGGTTTGATATGTAGCCTGTACACTGTGATGTGAAAATGTAACAGGTTTCCTTGAACTGTTGTTTTGGTGTTTACCTTGCCTTAATCGTAAGCTTTTATGGTCTAATCACGGTTTTAGGCCACGCCACAAACAAACAGGTCTCTTGTGCGTTCTATGGAATCCAATTGTTCAGGCAATGAGAAGGGCATCAAGAACCCTGATTACTGAGGAACACATATCAAACTTTCTTCAGGAGGTTGCAGTAGAAAATTCCAATGCACAGGTGTATTGTTGTTCTGTCAACATAACATAATTTTCCCTGGAATAATTTGTCATGCCCTGTAGACACCAGCGATTGGTCAAATCTTTTGCTTTACTAGCCTAGTGTAAAATCACCTCTTTCAGGAAAATCCAGACTCTCAAGTGTGAATAGGCAACTCTGGCAAGACACTGGAGTGAAATGCTTGCAGATTTCCCAAGATTCAAGTCAGAAAGTGACATTGGTAAATTGCATTAGCCATCAAGTGTGCTTAGTCCAGTATATACAGTGGTATGAGAAAGTTTGGGCACCCCCTCTGAGGTTGTATAATAATGGACTCTGACTTCACACAAAATTATCTTGGTGGCATGTCCTTCATTTGCCCATAAGAGCCAAGTGTTAGCTTGATTTCCAAACACATATTTTAAGTATTCATAGTATGCAATTGTATGAAATTAAATCAAATGTAAAAAATAGGCTGTGCAAAAATGTGGGAACCCATGTCATTTTGTTACTTTGATGGCCTGTAACTAATCATCACAAGATCATTGGACACACAAAGTTGGTTTGGTGAGCTCGTTAAGCCTTGAACTTAATTGATAGGTGCATCCAATAATGACAAAAGGTATTTAAGATGGCCAAATGCCAGTTCTCATTCTGTTTGACTCTCCTCTGAAGAGCAGCCTCAAACAACTTTCTAGTGCTCTCAAAACCAAGATTATCCAGCATTATGGTTTAGGGGAAGGTTACAAAAAGCTGTCCAAAAGATTTTAGCTGTCAGTTTCCACTGTCAGGAACATCGTGAGGAAATGGAAGGCCATGGGCACAGTTCTTGTTAAGCCCAGAAGTGGTAGGCCAAGTAAAATTTCAGAGAGGCAAAGACGAAGGATGGTCAGAATGGTTAAAAACAACCCACAGACCACCTCCAAAGACTTGCAAGGATATCTTGCTGCAGATGGTGTCGCTGTGCATCGGTCAACAATACAGCGCAATTTGCACAAGGAAAGGCTGTACGGAAGAGTGATGCGGAAGAAGCCTTTTCTTCACAGTCGCCACAAACAGTCGCTTGAGGTATGCGAAAGAACATTTGGACAAGCCAATATCATTTTGGAATAAGATACTCTGGACTGATGAAACAAAAATTGAATTGTTTGGTCACAACAATAGGCAATATGCATGGCGGCAAAAGAACACAGAATTCGAAGAAAAACATCTGCTTCCCACAGTAAAATTTGGTGGAGGTTCCATCACGCTGTGGGTCTGTGTGGCCAGTGCTGGTACTGGGAATCTTGTTAAAATTGAGGGTCGCATGGATTCCACTCAGTATCAGCAGATTCTTGAGAATAATGTTCAAGAGTCTGTCACAAAGTTGAAGTTGCGCCGGGGATGGGTGTTTCAACAAGTCAATGACCCCAAACATTGCTCAAAATCTACCCGAGCATTCATGCAGAGGAACAAGTATAATGTTTTGGAATGGCCATCCCAGTCCCCAGATTTGGATATCATCAAGAATCTGTGGGATGACTTGAAGCAGGCTGTCCATGCTCGGAATCCTTCAAACATCACTGAATTGCAGAGGTTTTGCCAGGAGGAATGGGCCAAAATACCATCATCCAGGTCCAGACACTCATTGGTGGCTACAGAAAGCGTCTACAGGCTGTCATTTTTGCAAAAGGAGGCTCTACTAAATACTAATATGATTTTTCTATTAAGGTGCCCAAATTTATGCACGAGCCTTTTTTTTTGTTTTGGGGCATATTGCACATTTTCTGTTAACCCAATAAACCTCATTTCACTGCTGAAATATGATTGTGTTCATCAGTTATTTGATATATCAAAATTAAGTTGTGAATTAAAACACCCAATGATTGGTGAATATAAATAATGCCAATTGTCAAGGGTGCCCAAACATTCTCATACCACTGTGTGTGTGTATATATATATATATATATATATATATATATATATATATATATATATATATATATATATATATATATATATATATATATATATATATAATGGAAATATAAGACTAGGCAAGGTAATAGAGAGACCAATAAAATGCAAACATAATGTTTGCATAATGCAAAGTAAACATGCTCTAAAAACCCAACATGCTTGATGGTCCTTAGAAAAAAATGATTGGATGTGTGGAATAAGTTTAGCTGTGCCTTCAAACTGTAAAATCAGTGGCTAAGAGAATCATCTTAAAAAGGTTCTACTCATCGCTTTAGGAAAAAGCGAGGTGGTTGAAAGATTATTAAAGGCTTTTACAATCAGACACCTGTCTGGTTTTATATCAACATTCACATTGATATATATTTATTCATTTCGGACAGCTGTTGAACAGTCATAATTGGTACAACAGTCAAATTATGGACATTACCATTAGGCTACTTTAAACTGTGGCGTATTATGCCACATAGCATCAGATATGTCTGTATAGTGTTTTTTTTGTTTTGAGTTGCAGTGTAAAATGTGTTTTTGTTTAGGCTATTTGTATCTGATTGTTAGAATTGTTATAGCTGTGCACAGCTCCTGATGTTTTCTCTCGATGCCCCTTGTGCTTCTCAAACACGTGCTGCATGGCTGCTAGTGCTGGGGTTGAACTAAGAATGCTTATTAACATTTCAATCGCCTCTTCCCATTTCTCCCTGCCTGACCTTCATGTCAGATGGAGCGGGGGGAGCAGAAGTGTGGGTGAATAGAGTGGATCGGGAGGTGCTTCTGGGTGGCACTCACAGCTGTTGACAAGAGATGCACAGTCTTTCACATCACTATGGTAACAGAGTAGTTACTTACTGGACTTTAAAGGACTTTAAAGGGGGGTGGTTATATTGTTATGTTGATGCATCTTTTAGTAATTAAAAAAATCTGTTGGCAGCTGTTGCATCATGTAGTTTATAAAGCTTTTTTAAGAGGTCTGTTACAGTTGTGAGACTTGATGGATGGTCACTGGGAAATGTCCATTATCTTTATTATGAGTTCTAATCAGTTTGACCTAGCATGGATATTGCGTAACATGACAAAAACACCACTGCTGATTGGATTACATCCATAAAACATAACTTTCCCCTTTGGAAGGTATCAGTTTTGTCCTTCTCCGTAGCTTTTTAGGACACCATATATGTTCAAACATCTGCAGTGAGACATAACTGGAGTTACGAAATGAACACCAGGTAAATTGAGAGAGGTTGACAGCAGCCAGTCTTAACAGGCCTTTTACAAACACCCCATTGAATCAATTCACACCTGTAAATGCAGTGGCAGGGTTTGGGTTTCTGAGGGAGACGTAATCAAAACTGCCTGAATGAATCTATAAAGGTCAGTTGAGCAATCAGTTGGAGTAGAGTAGGGCAGAACAGTCCCAAGACTACCCAAGACTGCCAAATAGCCCTCTCACCCACCTCAGCAACAACCCCTTTGACTCCAGAGTGGAGGCTTTCATCCCCCTAGCAGGGTCCAGACAGTGTTCAGTATGTTACAGTGTACTATACTGTACTACATTTTTCTTGGGGTTTCTGGGTTCTGTTCTTAATACAGGTTTATAGGTATAGCATATTGTCAGTTGTTTTTATTCTGTATCTTTGAAGACTTTATTGCAATATGCTTTACAAAGACATAGGTGATGTGGTTTGAAAGTGTTTTAGTGCTTTAAATTACAGTTTTTTTGCTAGCTGACTTTGTGTTTTCGGTCTCTGTTGTTTTGCACTATTGTATTCTTTTAAGAAAAATACACAGTCAACAAATCCTGTCGAGTAAGAGATGTAAATGTGAGATTCTTTTAACTTGGGTCAACCCCTCCCCCAATCTGTACAGAAAGAAACGATTCCCTGAGAGACTGGGAATCCCCTGTTCGGCAGCTATCACCCATCCCCCAGTGGCCCGGCTTCCTCGTGGCTGTCTGGGATTTTTGAGGTCGATTCAGACGTCCAGTGATGAGGAAGACGGCTAGTGACCATGGTGGTTACCTGCTTGTTGGTTCATTAGTCATCCTGGTCCCTCTGTCCCCTCCCCCAGCCACTGAGGCCGCTGTACATCAAGAGGCTTCAAAGGCAGGTTTTTAGTCAGCAGAGCAGTTCAACAGAAAATGGCTGCTGTCTCCAGGTCTTGTTTACATATCTGTCAGGAGGTGACTGTTCATGCAATATTGGGTTTTTAGGCATGTTGACGCAGAGAGTGCACCCCCAGTCTCTCTCTCTCTCCCTGTCCCATCTCTCTCTCTCTCTCTGACTGTATGCATTCTCACACACACACACACACACACACTTTCTCTCTTGCTCACTCTTACTGCCTAACTGATTTCTTCTGTTCCGTAGTGTCCTGCTTTCTTCCATCAGTCACATTGAAGCACACACACCCTCCCAGTTTTGGTTATGCCAATGCTGTCTTCTGATTAATGCACACAGCATCTGCGCATTTGCATATGATTAAGTTTCCTCTTCTTCTATCCCCCATAATAATGCAGTTACTATAATTACGCTGTGGGATTTTTATATCCTGTGGGAATATTTTACATTGTGAATATTCCTATGTTGGTGTATTATTTTTAGATCGATTATTTCTATAGAATCCATGTCTGATTGTAAACACATCTGGTTAATTGTGCAACTTTTACAGCGTAAGCTATGTTGAGGTCTTCACGCTGTGTTTAAACAATGGTGTTTTTTAAAATAGATTTAGTTAAAAGCAGTGCTGGAGTGTCCTTGAGTTGCACGGCTTGAACCAACCATCTGGGTCTATTTTTAGAGCAGATTAGCCAGCAGAATTGAGCGTGAGCCTTTGAGTGTGAGATTTCCTTTCTTTTTTCACATACTTCCGTGACCTTATCGCTGAAGCTGCTCCTGGATGCAGACTTCACTGTCCTCAGGGTGCACACTCATATTAATATCTGATTCCAAGCATCACAGTAGTAATGCCCATGTTGAGGTGATTGATTGCACTGGGAGGTAGCAGTGCAAGTGTTGATGTGAATTGCTGTATAGCCTAAAGATACTATGCAGTGCAGTAAATCTTAACACATCAGACATGATGAAAGGGTGATACAAGTAGGTAGTATTAAAAGAATGCCTTTGGGTTTGCCCATAGATATTCCTGTATGTGTATAGTTCAGCGATTGTAGGGGTATACAAAAACATCGATATCGCAGTGTATCGTGATGCTAATTTTCACAATATACAATATCAAATTCTCATTCCAAAAATCGATTTTCAATAAAATTAAAAACATTGTTTAAACTATTTTATGTTGTTATTATAGTGTTGTCCTCCAGTAGTCTATTTTTCTAAATCCTATGCACTTTGTTTTTGTCAGCAGTGTGGCCACTGCAGTGTGGAGTTAATGTTTGTTGTAATGACGGCTACCTCCAGATGTTTATTTTGCAATACAATATTAAAATGAATTGAGTTATAAATCGGGTTACTCTGAGTTACGTTGATTTATTTCAGTTTTGAGAGGATGTAAGACTACCCATATTGTAAACACCAACTGGTCATTCAGCTGTATTTTTACATTTTCACTGAACTATTTAGAATATTGCAATATATTGCAATATACCCAGTGTCGCAGTGTATTGTGATAGAATTGTAACATGACAAATATATCGTGATATGGAATGTATTGAGAACTCCTTGCTAATACCCACCCCTAAGTGATTGTGCATTTGGGTTCTCTGTGTCTGGTCTCAGGAATGCATTGTGTTTTAATTTTTGCTATCTTAAACCAATACAGGGGAACATACACATGTTATTAGATACGAGAAAAGGAATTATTTTTGTGTTAATATATATTTTTTTCCTCATTTTTTTTCTCTAAATGAGAGATATATTTCCTGTCTTGTCCTCAGTACCACCATACATTCAGATCAGACAATAGGTTAAATTTCATGACTAGAGATTACATTTACATGGATTACCTTTATGCAATTGGCAGTCAAGCGGTTGTGAGGAAATTTAGACCATTTCTGGAAAGCTGACAGAAGGTTTGCATCACTCCTTGAGCAATCAGCAGGAACCATCAGAGAATAAAGGGGGCTCATCTTCAAGTCATATTGTTGTTTTGCTTCTATAATAGACTTGATGTACATAAAGGTTTTATAATGTAGCTTCTTATCAAAATATAGACTAGGCTTCTCACATCTGTCAGACTCTCATCATGGCAACAGTTTATTGGAACAGATACTCTTGTATTTTTGAAAAGACTTGTGTCCACAGGACAGTGTTTTCATAGTCTACATGAAAACACAAAACTAACTGAACATGTTGTAATTTATGGTACTTCAGGCTATATATCACATAAGTAAGTGGAGTATGGCAAGCTGTTGGGGGCATGTAAGCATGCTGCTCTGTCATTAAAGGTGTGGAGTTATTCTACGTTTTACTACAAGAGTAATGGTAAATCAAGCAGATTGCGGCAAAAATACAACATTATTTAAGAATGTGATGAGAGACTGCCATTGTTTTTTGTGAAAACATAGTCTACCATGGGTAATTATTGTATGTTTTAGGTTGTATCTGAGTAACCATGTGCAAAGTGGGTCAGAGTGGGCGTCAAAGCTCAGTTCCTCATGGTGACACAGACTTTGTGGTTTTAAGTTTGCACTCTGGAACCCTTTTAAAAACTATTTTATCAACCAAGAACAAAAACATGAAATTTTACATTTTTATCTTCACGGTTTTCATGTGAACAGGGAAAATTTCAGTTGTCTATATATCTGAAAGATGTTCTGAAGTTTGCGGTTCAGTCAGGTCTATAAACAGTCTTTATTTGCAGGAATTGTCATGGTATTCTTGGCAGGCTCTCTTAATTGTCTTTAGAATGAACTTACTTCAAGTATTCTGGTTCTTTAATCTGTACATACTTTGTTTTGAACCAGAAGTACCCTGTCTCATTTGATTTTAGATTCAAATAGTTTTTTCATTGAGCTACATCTCAAAGGTCTTTACTGAGCCCACAAACCCCCTAAAACAGCTGCAATGTAATGTTGACAAAGCAAAACTGCTTTTAGAGTAAGACTCTATATCAGAAGGGGCAGACACCTGCTTAAATCCCTGCTCTACAGCTAATGAGAAAATCCTAGAAGTTCCTGAAAAGCATTTTACGACATGCATTGCTGATCCTAAGGATGACCTGTTATTAACTGCACATAAGGTCTGTGTATGTTGACTACCTGAACCTTCCCCTGCAATACCCTTAATTACCCTGGTTTGCAAAAGCATTTTAGAAGTTAAGTGTTAAGTTGTAGCTACATAGTAGCCGCATTTTGCATTGCGGAGCCAGGCCGGGCTGGGCCTTAAGGGGGCACCCTCGGTGCTGATAGCCCCAGGCCGCTAGCCCCATGCCCTGAGACCGGTTGTGTCCACACTGCCCAGCCACTACGCCCTCGTTTGCGAAAACGTCACTGATACAGCCCATTTTCAAACAGGATAGGCGGGGAGTCTTAGCATCATTTGTAGAAGAAAGAAGAAGATGATTATATGACCAGATGAGTATCAGACCAGCAACTACTGCCAATACCTTTTATCAGCCAAATATGACCTGGGACATCTATATTGCATCACTTTTGTTTACCGATGGGAACGGTTGCTGAAGGAAGAAAAGTCTTACCGAAAAACGGTACCACTAACTTCAGCCCAAACAATCGGAAATAGCAAATATATATATATGAATTTAATAGAAAACCAAGTGATTTTGACCTACTGGCTTGACACGTGTTTAGAACAGTTAAGAACAGTGTTACGACACACAAGGCAAGTTAAGGAGAGACACTGAAAAGTTTTGATTTTATGTCGGCAGCTGCACACTTCAGCACTGCGAAACTGCATAAAAAGTAGCCTAAAATGACACAAGGCAATGTTATAGGCCTACTCATTTGTTTGTTTCAATTCATTTGACAAGGAGCCATTTAATTCCACAGCATCACGGTGGGCAGTTGAAATGTTACAAGCCAAATGAGACATACAGAGAATGTAGAATTAAGCTTGCTTGAGTAAAAGCAATTCAGATTTATTTTATGTGGGGAAGGGGGATTGGTTTGTTAAACCATGACTTTTTTTTAGCTGTTTTTTTATGCTTCTCGCCAATTTGCCAGGTTGTTTGCTGAATGCCGAACTTGTTGTGTCGCTTCATGATTTTCTCGTTTCTGCAAAACTGTCTTTTATTTTTTATTTTTTTGCTTCATCTTCTGCCCAGACCATGGGGAGATCACGGATATCTTCAGCTGATCAGAACTGGCGATCCATCTTTTTCATATTCTTCAGTAACAGCGGCAATACAGGTGCAGATAATACTCTGCCACCCTCACTTTATTTTGCTTTCAAATTTTGACGCCGTCCCGACCTTCATACCGCCTCTAGCCCCGTAGTAACCCCTGTAGGACCATCGTTTAGGTTGGGCCAGAAATTGCGGGCCATCAGCCCCAGGACAGCCCCTGTTAGCACCTGGCCCTGAACATGTGAAGTCACTTAGCAACGGTACGCCCCTGTTGGCTCAGCTTTGGCCCCACAATGTAAACCCCGCTATTGTGAACTTTGCTACCAGCGGGACAGCCAAAAGCCATTTGTCAGTGCAGGTTGTTAAGTAAGCTGAGGCCTTGGGAACCATTTCATTTTTACACTGATGTTGGCTTTGTTTTAGTTGGCTAAATATTTTTTTCCTGACTGGTTTGTCTAGTTGAGAAGATAACAGAATGTCTCAGCAGATGTGTCTGGCCAGTGGCAAATGAGTATTTATTTCCACTCTAGAAGGATTGCACTAGAACCACAGCAGGGCTCCAGAATATCTCTTTCAATTGCTACCACCTTCTCAGCTTTCTGTGTATCACACCCTTGGCAGGGGTGTTCACATTTGCAGTTTTTTAATGACAGAAAACATTTGACCAGAGCATTTTTTTTTTAAGATAAAAAGCCGGCAGGGTTTCCCCCCCAAAAAAGCACCGAGCTTTTTTTTTATCCCCATGACAACAGTTTGTTCTCAGACACAAGTACGTTGCAGTATCAAAGAGGTTATGCTAACTTGTATCAGTGTTAACTAACAACTGTTACTGTTATTTACAATGTCGAGGATGAGAAAATTAGCCCTTGTTTTGGCGTTAGATGCCGACGAGGATGGCAACGAACATTCTCGTTTTGTCTCTACGAAGAACTTCAGTCAGAGTTTTCACTGTGACACAAACTCTCGTTCATTGGTCAGCTGCGGAAAAAAAGCACTTGACGCCGTACGCTTTTTCTTGGACAGTAGAAATTTTCTCAACTTGAATTATTTTCTCAACTTGAAAAGCGCCCAGGACTTTTTTTTTTTTTTTTTTTTTTTTTTAGAAACACCCTGTATCATAGGAATATAATGTAAAACATCCATCTGCATCTGAGAAAAAATCTGCCAATGTGAACACCCCCTTAGACTGTTATTCAGTATGAGTTACAGTCCAGATTTTTCATCAGAATAAACACAGATCCCCCTTTTCCTTGCTGCTGAAGAAAGACACTGCAAAAAGTAAACACACATTTCTGCAAAAAATTGGTGGAGCAGGGGTTTGGATTGCATTGGTTTCCATGTTTCTTTTTTATTAAGGTTACATATTTTACACAAAACAGCTTGAATGTCTACAAATGGCCAAATCTTTAGACCTCTAGTGATAGAGTTCTTACAAACCAATGTCACCTGATATTAAAACACAGTAATATGTTCATAGGAATTTTAACCTTTACTATTATGATGAGGTAAACATGCAAACAATGCCATTGGAGAGACGTTTGTACTGGAGACACAGCCATTGTGCATTATAGCTGTCTATGACTGATCGGGTCTTTCAGTGCTAGCCTAGCCCATGCTGATCAATTATTGTAGCACTGGTCTGTGTACTGTATCACACATCATAACCCAGGGGATCATCTTGGAATCAGAAACAGGCCCGATTTGTAATCTTAATTCAGTAAATCCTTCAGCACATGCCTCTGGTGTTTGTGTTGATTCCCCAATAAGAGGCGGTGTTTTGTTGAAGGCAGTCTACACGCTGGGGGATTTGAGTAATTGATGTTGCAGTCAGAGGCCCATCTGATACATGGATTAGTAGGGTAGCCACCTCCACTGGGATGCCTCTCCCTCCAGGCCACCGGCTAATTATGTTAGCAGTTGTTTTGTTCGGATCGGGAGGGTGGCAGGCATCATGACAGCAGCTTTAAGGTTTAGTGCAGAGATGCCCAGCCCCCTCACCCTTCTCCCAGACCCTCCTGTATTGTAATTAAGCAAGGGGGGCTGCAGCAACACAGGTGGTAAAATGAGACGGCGCCCCCTCAACACACCACTAAGGCAGTGTGAAGACAACCAGTGCATGCCAGGTCATCTAGTTTGTGAAGATGTCCTCTCATTAAAAAATATATGGTTAAACTCAAATGGAAAATGAGTGAAGTATACGAAAGCTTTGTACAGTTTAAAGGTTATTGACTTGAAAATTACTACACTACTCAAAACAATTAAGGGAGCAAACAGAATATATACTGAGCTGTTGTACACTGGTTTCGACTTTAGCTTGGTTGTCTGGAATATTCTCCAGTCTCCTGGTAACGTGTCCAGCACCCACTTATCATGCTACGTGACACAGCAAAGCGACGAGCGACCTACCTCTGAGTGTTCCCAGCTTGTAATAGTTGCACTGCTCTGGCCACGTCTGCTAGATGCAGCTAGCGCCTGGCAGCATTTGGTTACAACCAGGAAACACAAACTCAGCCAAGTAACGATCCAAACTGTACACATTTTTGTCATGAGGGTACAGAATGCAACTGTGAAACAAATGTGGGCACCTTGCCTTAATATAGGGCCTTGTTGCTACAAGGTTTGAGCACAAAAGGTTTCGCATGGTTTGGCTTAAACTCACCAAGTGACTCACTGAGATGCACACTTAGTCAAAACTACAGAAACAGTTCAGGTAAATTTGAATTTATATGAACATTTTGACAAAATGAGTTTGCTCCCTTAATTGTTTTGAGTAGTATAGAATTATTTTCAAATACATAAAAGGGGAGGTGACAAATCTCATAAAAATAGAAGGGTAAATCAGTAAACTTAAGTGCATTGAGGTTTTGTAACTGGAACTACTGCCCTTCGTTTTGAAAGCAATGACGCACAAGGCTGTGGTTGGGCCATCAGTGCTGTTGGGTGTCTGTGCTCTTAAGTGTTTGTGGTCCGTCCTGCACTGTTGGTACTGGTCAAACCCTGGTTATGACTGGGTCAAACAAACCCAGCTTTTTGGCGGATTGAGCTTGTTAAATCAGCACTCTGATTGACTAGAGGACCTACGTTTGAAGGCTGTACAGAAAGGAAATGTATTGACTTCTTGACAGCAGCTCGTTACATCTATTCATCTCCTGTTTGATACGGAGAGTTTTCCCTCCATCAAGCAGGCGCATAATGTGCAGTATGTTCTAATTGGCCTTGGGTTGTTGTCTTTGTGGTTAGTTCCAAGTTTTTTGGCCAAGATTTAGGCGACGTGATAGCCTCAGTGTTCGTCAGTGGTATTTATTTGATGTTGGCTTGATGCTGAGAATTTTTTTACCTTAAGTGTATGTGTTTATTTTTCTTGTGGTCCTAACAGCATCTGCTGCAATATGTGGCAAATGCATACTAAAGTTGTTTTTAAGGAGACATTGGGGTGCCAAAAGTCAAAATACATGCCAGAAGTACTGACTGGTATTGCATAGCAACCACTTTTCTCAGTTACCAAGACAGACCTGATTACAATTCGTGCCATATTTGGTTACTTAGGCCTGTTTGTCTGGTACAAGATGTCACTTTGTACAACTGTCTTTGTAGAGTATGGAAAATGTACCAGATTTAAGGAAATGTTACAGAGGTGTTACCTTGGTAAAGCGAAACCTAAGCCTTCGTTTTTATTCTTGTGAAAGTGCTTTTCAGATTGAGGTGAAAGAGATGTGTGCAATATGAGAGGTATGTGTTTTGAATCATTGAAGCATTGACTTTTTTTATGTAGGCTACACCTCAAAAATGAATGGACAGTGAAAAAAGCATCTAAGATTGGGGGAAAAACGGCATTTGTGCCAGATTTAAACATGGATTTATGTGATCCATGTTTTACATCTGTTTGACCACTCTGTGTGGAGTTATGGATTTTTCCCCATTTATTTGATTTATTTATTTAAGATGGCTGCAATGCTGAGTAAGGAGACTTGCCTGTGGAACTTTGGCTCTGTGACCCAATATTAACCTGATTAAATATTGAAATTCAAACAGATCGACATCTCTGCAACATGTCTGTCACACCAGGTCAATGTTTTTAATTGTAGCAATCTTTCCATGTGCTTAAATATGAGCATATTAGTGTTACCAACAATGTAACTTTCTCATGTTTAACATAGTAAAATGTTACATAGTTAGTAGTTACCATGACAACCAGCAACATTGCTACCAAAGAGAGCCAACAAATCGCTGCTAATATTGTTTCTCTAAATAGATTCTCTTGATTAGAATAATACTACCAAAGAGAGCCAACAAATCGCTGCTAATATTGTTTCTCTAAATAGATTCTCTTGATTAGAATAATACTACCAAGTTGTATTCATACAGCAGGTTCGAAGATTGAATTTATGGCATTGCCTGTAAATTATGGAACCTGCACAGTAGCTTGACAACAAGATCCAGCCCTGTCTGTCTATCAGGATCTGCTGGTCAACAATTAACATTTGATCTTAAATGTTCTTATCAGAAGATGTATCCAGAACATAACCTTATTTAAAGATCAATTTTGTTATTTAAATATCAATGCGTCACGAAGAAGCTTATACTTGAAATAATTAATTAGGCAGCATACACAAAAGGCATACTTTCATTTCACATAGTAATTAATTATTTACTAAAAGGTAAGCAGATGCCTTTGGGGCAACACAGTTCCTGTTAAAAAAAAGCTGAAAGTGAAAAGCCTCTGATCAACATCAGCATTTTTGGTTCAGGAGTCATCTTTACAGAAATGTAATGGCAGTGCCGGCCTGTGCTTAAGCTCTTAAGAATGTCCGGTATTCTGCAATAAAGTGTAAGTCTGTCTGAAAGAATATCCCAAGGTTTAAGGGTGAATTATTCGTATGGAAGGGCATGTTGAAGCATGTTGGCAGGATGCCCAGTAGTAATTGGGACAGCATAGCTTCTTGTCTGTTTTGTGGGTTTTCCTCGTTGCTACGCTACTGCATGGGAACTCTGGTGTGACTTGTGAAAGTATGTGGTATGAAACCTGAGGTGTGCCCACTTCTGCAGCTCTGAACTCTGGCTGCTGGTCTGGCAGGAAGTGCTGAGATGACTAGTGTGTGTATTGCACTGAAAGCTTCATGTCAGCTGTACAAAAAGGGCCTAGTCTTAAAATAGCATTTTAGGAGAGTTTAAAGAAATTAATCAGAAATTAGGTTAGGGCATTTTGCTTTGCAGAAGCCAAGCTCCAGCTTTTTTACCACAGTAACACGTATGCACATGGCAAAAAATCGTTTTTTTTTTCTTAGTAAACTGTTTTGTGAAGGCAGCTGTATTTTTTATGCCCTAGTTTCTGAATTCTTTCCCTACAATTAATCCGGAAAAATATGTGAAGTGTATTTTCACATATTAAAAATGTCAAGAATGTCTTTTATCTGACTGAGACCTGTAATGCCACAAAATTGCTGATAGTAGTGTGGTTTTAACTGCATTCCATAGTTTAGGCCCATACAATCTTTGGATGCTGTTTTGTCCAATGTGTTTCTTGCGTTTTTCATTTATTTAGATGGCACTTAGCCAGAAAGCATTGAAATCACACAGAAGCAGTAAATCTGATATCTGAATCTAAACTGGCACTGTCACATTGGTGGCATAATTATTTGCACATTGTTTTTTAGCCAGGTTTCAGCATTTAAGCTTTTTTCACAGTAATTCATTGCCCTTCGCAGTGAGTTTTTAGTTTAGCAACACCCATGCAGGAAATGTATCGATCTAATGTTTTCAACTCACCAGGTCACAATTGTTGACATTTATTATGGCTTGAGGTGACTTACCATAAATTATAAGCACATCACCAGCTGAAGAAGTGTCCTTGGCTTGGGGTTTGTTGTCATTCTTGTGCTAGTTACACAGATAATGTTGTCTAGGTTTATTACTGACCTTGGAGTTGCAGACACAACAGTGGAACAGTGTGTGAGAGTGTGTTTCAAAGTGTGTGGGGCCGGGGTCAGAACTAAAGGGGCTGGTCTTCAGGTCAAGCAGACCCTGTCTTCCACTTGTTACTGATCTTGCTCAGGGTTGTAGAGGACAAAGAAGAATCCTCAGATCTTCATGGTCGTGATCGAGCAGTCCAGTTATTACTCTTCCTAAGACTAAGTAGGCACATTGATGTTAATAAGTGACTTTGTTCGTTTTGTATTGAGTATTTAATGTCCTCCTTTGTTTTTTTTTCCAGAGTGGGCCCAGCCTTGAGTTGCTTAAGATGAGTATAACAAGTGATGAAGTCAACTTTTTGGTCTACAGATATTTACAGGAATCAGGTAAGTTGTTTGCAAAATATCTGTTTGAAATATTTCCATAGCAAGGAGGGTTACAATTATTATGTTAAAGGACAACTGCGGTGTAAAATGAAAATTTGCCTGTTAAAACATCATCCCGAGTTGGTATGTGTACCGAGGAGCAAAAATTATTCAGCCCGCTGCATTCAGAGTTAAACTATTTTTTATTGTTTGCCCCAGAAGGCTAACAATGGAAGTGGTAGGTGCCCTTAGACGAAGCACGACGACAAAGCTATTTTTAAACCATTAAAACAGCTCGAACAAACTCCACACTCTATCGGTAGTACAACAAAGGCCCTGACATTAAAAACGAGGCACTGAGAACTTTGTAAGTGTACACAACGTCTATTAATAAAACAGGTTTGATAGGCAGTACCTTGCTGTAGTTTCTCGTCGCCGCTATGTTGGACGTCCACATAGCCGATTGTCGAACAAGGACCAGCGGTCAGAATAGGAGGAGAAGTAGTGCAATTTAATTCCGTGAAACTGGAGGGATTTCATCTGTTCGTGACAATATCCAGTCATTGTGCCCATTTAACAGAGCCATGGTCCCAGCAACGGCACCTAATCCACCAAAAAGGCTACATCTGAAGAGAGGTGCCATTCGGAAACCTGTGCGACTTGGTGGAGATGTATGTCCAACAACAAAGTCAAGAGAGAACTGCAGCCATGGCGACAACAATCGGGAGATATTTCACAGGTTACCCATGCTTGATAAGGACACTTTGCAGCAGAAGCTGGTCTTCCAAATCATGTTATCCCTGTTCACGTGCACAGCACGACTTCCGTCAACAACAGCACGCGAGACTCAGTCCTAAGTGAAACGACACTTGAATGGGCCTCTTCAGTCTCTTGTACAAAATGGCAGGATATCGTCACCAACAAGTCGTTGCAAATGGACTTTTGCCATGGCTGCAGCTCTCTCTTGACTTTCTTGTTGGACATACATCTCCACCAGATCTCCGAATGACCCCTCTTCAGATGTAGCCTTTTTTGTGGGTTAGGTGCCGTTGCTGGGACAATGTAATCATCTTGGTTGAAATGCAGGCTACAGACACAATAATCTGTTTCAGCCTGTGGGCGCGTCTTCACGACGATTTCCAAGACCAGTTACTGCTGCAAAGTGTCCTTATCAAGCATGGGTAACCTGTTAAATATCTCCCGATTGTTGTCGCCATGGCTGCAGTTCTCTCTTGACTTTGTTGTTGGACATACATCTCCACCAAGTCGCACAGGTTTCCGAATGGCACCTCTCTTCAGATGTAGCCTTTTTGGTGGATTAGGTGCCGTTGCTGGGACCATGGCTCTGTTAAATGGGCACAATGACTGGATATTGTCACGAACAGATGAAATCCCTCCAGTTTCACGAAATTGAATTGCACTACTTCTCCTCCTATTCTGACCGCTGGTCCTTGTTCGACAATCGGCTATGTGGACGTCCAACATAGCGGCGACGAGAAACTACAGCAAGGTACTGCCTAGCAAACCTGTTTTATTAATAGACGTTGTGTACACTTACAAAGTTCTCAGTGCCTCGTTTTTAATGTCAGGGCCTTTGTTGTACTACCGATAGAGTGTGGAGTTTGTTCGAGCTGTTTTAATGGTTTAAAAATAGCTTTGTCGTCGTGCTTCGTCTAGGGGGACCTACCACTTCCATTGTTAGCCTTCTGGGGCAAACGATAAAAAATAGTTTAACTCTGAATGCAGCGGGCTGAATAATTTTTGCTCCTCGGTACACATACCAACTCGGGATGATGTTTTAACAGGCAAATTTTCATTTTACACCGAAGTTGTCCTTTAACTGTACTTATTGTTCCATTACATCTTTTGTAATGGCAACAGTTCTGTACTTTTCAACTGCAAGATTGAATACAACTAAAGGAAATGACAAGTTGTCTGTGCTTAAAATCTGACATGATGTGATCCCTTAGGAGTTTTCAAGAGTGTAGGAGTCAGGCTGCATAGTCAGGGTCAATGTGTGTTGCTGTTGCCTGTAAAGAAAAAAAAAGTCTCACTGAGGAATGATGTCAGTTGGGTTGATGTCTGTTCCAAACTATGTCACCAATATTTTGACCAGTCAAATTTTACACGTACACATTTGTCTTACACACTGTCATGTTTAAAAGCCTCTTAACCTGCAATATTTCTTAGTCATACCTTTTTAACATTAGGGCACTCACTCCACTCTTCCTATAAGCAAAAGATTCAGTTTACATTGATATTTATTTTATTTCTACTATACAGCACTTGTGAGAAGTATTAGTCACCTCTACTCGCCCAGAAAGGCCAAGAACGACAGAACTGCATATTGAATGGAAGTGCTTTATTAATGTTTAGCTATTTATAAGTATTGAATTTCATTGATGAGTGAAAACCTAAGGCAAATGTCCACTACGCTTGGAAGACTTTCTTAACTTGCTACACGGGTCAGTCATTCGTGTGTCTGCATATTGCGTTTCCTGATATGGACACGCTTTGACCTGCCATTCACGTTAACCTATTTTGTCAATGAGATGAGCGCATTAATTATTGAAGCTGTGCCGCCTGGCTTTTATTGGTGCTTTGTTATGACCCTCTTTGAGATCAGTCACCTGAGAGAGAGAAAGAGAGGGAGGGAGAAAGAGAGGGAGGGAGAAAGAAAGAGAAAGAGGGCGAAAGAGAGAAGAGTGCTCACTCAGCATTTAAAGCTTACCACTGCCTCCTCTGCCTCTCAAAAATAGCATGTGAGACCTTTGTGGTCATGTCTGAATATGCTGCGTGTTTGTTTATGTTTCGCAAGCTGCTGTTGTAGACGACAGAGCACAGCACGCTCGGTACTTTTCATGTCTCCTACTTAGCACACAGCCGTGTAACCCTAACTCCACATCCCTCTCAGCGTAGTAGAGTCCCCCTTGCATGTTTGTGTGTGGGCGTGTATGTGTTTATGCATGTGTATGTGATATGTTGTGGGCTGGTCCCCAGGTTTCTCTCACTCAGCATTCACCTTTGGCATCGAGAGCCACATCAGCCAGTCCAACATCAATGGAACACTAGTGCCTCCTGCTGCCCTCATCTCCATCCTGCAGAAGGGCCTCCAGTACGTCGAGGCCGAGATTAGCATCAACGAGGTGAGCACTGCAGGCTGCCCTTAGACTTTAGAGGGGTCTGTGGTTTTACTGACTGACCCAGATAAATTACCTCAAAGTAAATGGTAAATCTCCGAATAGAAGAGCACTTTGGCTTTGTTTTACTAAGTGAACACCTCTTTGAGGAGCTGTTGCTGCTTGCTCTGAATTACCATACACACGTACATGACTAAACCTGCTTTCTGGAATGCCCACCACAACTGGTTTTCCATTAATTCATTAATCATTAGTTGACTGACCTTATCGATCGATTAACGATTAATTGATAAGTGGCGATTTTTCCCTGAATTTCAGCATTTCAATAGAGTCTATAAGAATATAAGCAAAACATGGTTAAAATACTGCATTCAAAAAATGTTATATTCCTTAATGAAGGATTTATTGTACAATTAGGAACACAGTGTAGACAAACGCATTTTTATTGTATAACAAAATACATTCTTTATAGAGCTACTTTAACATGAAACTTAGCTGTGGACTGGCTCATTTGATGCATTTGAAACATTTATTTATTAGAAACATAAAAAGAAACAGAGGAAATTCTAGAGAGCCAAACAGAATATATTATTTAGCTTTATACCACGGCTTCCTTCAATTTCACATTGTGATGCATTCTTTAGAACAGTTATTAATTTTCTATATAGGCACACCTATGAAGTAGTCCCTGCTTTCCGGCCATATCACATTTATGTATCAATGTGGCAAGTTTGTGGTGAACTGTAAATAAACGGTGAAGATGTGACAGCTTTAGTAAATGACGAGCGGATGGAAGAACACAGAGTTGCAACATTATATGCCTCTGAGATCGTCTTTTAGTGTTGTCACGCTGCATTTGGACTCTCTACTAACGTGATTTTGCTAAGCAAGGCTTAACAGAACTTTGGAATAGCTAGCTTGACAACCCAAAGGCATGGAACTAACGACTGGGTCATGGCCATAGCAATCATGGGGCATATCCTATCAGTAATGCCCTCCTATCATCACATGCTCACCTTCCCAACAGTGCTGTGATTGTAGGTTGTTCTGATGCACTCGTTCCATGAAGCACACAGTAACTCAGTGAAGTAGTTGAACTGTTGTATTTAAACGTAGCACCACACAGAGTACATTTGGCTTCTTTTCGTCTTGTTTTTTGAGCTGGGTCTCTTTTTTGAGCGACACCCTCTATTAGCGATACCACTAGTGAAAAAGGCAATTAACTGACAGTTAATTTAATTTATTCAACCAAATTCTTATCAACAATTAATTGATAGCCGATTATTTGTTTGCATCCCTATTTGCTATACTGTAGTTGTTAAAAAGAAGTCTCATCTTGTGTTGACCTGTACACTAGCAGTGAATGACTGAATGGTGATCAATAATATGAAAAGTTTAGCTGTACATTTGACGTCAGTCGTATGGGATTGAATAGGTTGTTTAACATTTTACGTTCGAAGATGTGAGCAAATGTGGTAGCGGTAAGTTGTTTTGAACATAATTTTGACTCTGTGTGGGCAGGATGGTACGGTGTTTGACGGGCGGCCCATCGAGTCGCTGTCGCTCATCGATGCGGTGATGCCGGACGTGGTGCAGACGAGGCAGCAGGCCTTCAGGGAGAAGCTGGCAGCCCAGCAACAGGCATCGGGAGCCGCTCCTGCGACCAGCAGCAGCAGCGGCAGCACTAGCCAGCAGAAACCGCCGGAGAACGGAGAGGTGGTCAACGGAGACGAGAATGGCACCCACAACCTAAGTAAGAAGCAGTGTGTGTGTGTAGCAGGGTGGCCAAAAGGCACTGTGGGCATTGGGTATCATGATCGAGACGCCGTTACAGGGCTTATGGTTCTGTTTGGGAGATGGGAATGTGAGATGTCTTTTGTCCATCTCAGCTTTGGCTGGGCCATGAATAGTTTGGCAACCACCTAGGATCAGCGCAACCTGAGCACGCTGGGATGTGTGAATTACAGAGTCTAAAATGGCAGACGGATACCGGCTTAGTGTGTGAGAGTGAGACTTTGAGAGAGGGTGTTTGCGAGGGTGTTTGAAATTAAAAGTTGTTGTTTGCTGCTTCAAATCATTCTAAGCTTTAGTATAAGCGATCACAAATGTTTCATATTAATGAACTAATATTAAAGTATTAATTGAATCAATATTGAAGTAATATTCAAGTGCACCAACATTCTAATCAGATTAAATATTTTTGAGGACGTTTTTTTTTTTTCCTGGCCTTTTTTTTTTTTTTGGCCGACCTGCCAGTCGGGGCAGTAGTGTTGTGCGGGTTAGGTTTTTTTAACACCTGCCCTAACCCAAGAGATCCAAACTGCCCTGCCCAACCCAGAAACATATGTGCAAAAAATGACCCAGACCCGACCTGAGGGGAAAAAATGTGCAATGCACAAGATTTGCATGACAGATGATAATACAGTTTTATGAACGGTTAAGTGTGTCAAACAACAAAGAAACTGAAACATCCATTTTACACTGTTGTGAAGGATTGTGAAAAATGGTATGAAATATCTGTCTCTCCTACACATAGGCGCCCACACACACACATGTAACATCTGATGTAACATCAGATCTGAGAACTCGGAATGAACTTAATGTTGTCTGAAATGAAGTAGAGCAGAGCATATACTAATCGTGATGGCCTACGTCAAACTGGTAGCTCATTTTTGAAAAAAATGAAAAATATAGGCAGACTGCATTTATGAGAGCTGTTTGGAAGCATTGTGGAGAATGTGTGTTCGCTCAATGCGCAAAGCCTGGAGGAATGGCATTATATGATCATAGCATTTTGTAGGCCTATGCGATTTGGAAAGGCTATAATGCAAAATGTATTAATCTGTTGGCCCCACCCACACCCGTAATGTAAAAAAAAATTAAATAAAATACTACCCAAATCCACCTGACTCCGGATATCCGATGGTCATGGTTTGAAAGGCTTGAGAGTTCAGTTTGAGTAAGGAAAGCCTGGCTGTTTGTTTGGCAGACAACCACTCTGAGCCGATGGAGATCGACGGAGAGGTGGAGATCCCTGCCAGCAAGGCCACAGTGCTGAGGGGCCATGAGTCAGAGGTGTTCATCTGTGCCTGGAACCCTGTCAGCGACCTGCTGGCCTCAGGGTGAGTAGGCTGCACAGTCGCAGTCGCCACACCACAGCTGCATAAGGTTCCAGAAAGGGTGGGGAATGGTGGCTGTTCACTTCTTCACGACACACATCTTTTGCGCTCCTTCTCAAATGCACACATACCCTGGGGCTGCACAGTGTTGCAATATTGCAACATATAATATCACACTATACATATAGCAAAACTTGGTTGAAAATAAATTGTGAATTTAAAATGCTTCCACGCATCAAAATATTTGGCAAATCACATAAAACCCTACTGGCCTTGATGCCCTCCCCCATAGCATAGGCTGCTCTCTGTGTTGGGTCAAGCGGTGAAGACAAATCTTACATTAAAACTATATAGTTAGATATATATTTTTTTTATTTCATCAGAATTCAAAGCATCATTTTCATCTCATTTTGCACATTTTTCTAATATTGTGCAGCCCTAACACACACTTACACATACACACACATACATACTTCACATCTGCTTTTACCAGGGTGGTGTGGTTATGGGCTTTTTGTTGATGTAGGTCGGGAGACTCCACGGCGAGAATATGGAACCTGAATGAGAACAGCAACAGCAGCTCCACACAGCTGGTGCTCCGGCACTGCATACGAGAGGGAGGCCAAGATGTCCCCAGTAATAAGGACGTCACGTCTTTGGATTGGAATGTGAGTAATCTGGGACTGCTGTGAGGAATCTCATTGATCTGTCTCAGTCTGTGCTGCATCGTCAGCGTTTATAGATCATCACACCCCAAAATGTTTATCCTGCAATTACACCAGACTGTCTGCTAATTCTTTTTTTTTTCTTCATTGTATTCTTTGTTTAGAGTGAAGGAACTCTGCTAGCAACTGGATCCTATGATGGATTTGCAAGAATATGGAGAAAAGACGGTATGTTGACAACCTCAAACACCAGGACTGTCACTGAGAGAAAAACAATGTTAGCACGGGGCATTTTGAACAAGTGTAAATGTTGGAGGTTTACATGAAGTTATAATAATTCTCCACAGGAAACTTGGCAAGCACCTTGGGGCAACACAAAGGGCCTATATTTGCACTGAAATGGAACAAGAAGGGCAACTGCATCCTCAGTGCTGGAGTTGATAAGGTACCTCATCTCGTGTGGTATGAATTCCAGACATTTTATGTTAGAAGGATTAGAGAAGAAAGTTGATGAAAGTTGAGTTCAGTTTTGTTTCATTGTTGCACCTCAATTGCATGCAGAAGCATTAAGTATTTTAAATGAACCTGTCCTTTTCAGACGACAATCATCTGGGATGCGCACACAGGTGAAGCCAAGCAGCAGTTCCCCTTCCACTCAGGTGAGCAATAAAGTAGACGACTCACGGAGATGTTTCTCACCCCTCGATGTCTTACTGTCACTGGAGCAGTGATGTCTGGCAAAAGCACACTTTTTGAATGCGTCATTTTGGTATATGTCATTTAATGGGTGTTAATATTCTCATCCTTAAGCACCAGCGTTGGACGTGGACTGGCAGAACAACACAACCTTTGCATCCTGCAGCACCGATATGTGCATCCACGTGTGCCGGCTTGGCAGCGATCGACCGCTAAAGACCTTCCAGGGACACACTGTAAGCAAAACACTATTGTTGTTGTTCCCTAAGGGGAGGTACAGTTTGTCCTGTATCCTCGTGTCCTGTGCTCTGCGGTCCAGCAATGGGGGAGGAAATAAAACATCACTGTATTGCCTTTATCTAAATAAATGCTCTGTCTTTCAGAATGAAGTTAATGCCATTAAATGGGACCCATCGGGAATGTTACTGGCTTCCTGCTCGGATGACATGACTTTGAAGGTAAGACAGAGGTGAGCTGTCTGGGGTGTATATTACCTCAGTGGTGAACCTCCTTTTAGAGGGGTCTTTTAGTATCTTTCTCCAAGTACAGCAAAGCCATTGGGGCTCTTCTATGTAAAGCTAGGGATATACTCGCCGCATGCAGAAGTGCATGCGCAAATGTGACGTCACAGCGCCGCACGCCCATATATACTTCATTCGACACACACGGCAATCCTCTCCTCGTCAGATGTGTCAAATGCCACAGTAGTTCGGGAACCTTGCGTGTCAGAGGAGTGAAACATGACTGAATTGCAGGTTTACATCGTGATTTGGGAATTAAACTGGATAAATCCGAAAAGGTTTGAGTCAGTGTGTATATTTACAGTGTTTTCAGCTTTATAAGACCTTATGAGTGATGATAGGATAAGGCAAAAAGTTAGCTTAATTAACGAACTGCAGGTTTGCACCTAAGTTGGTTTGTGGATAAAACTGAACAAAATCCTAAAAGTTTTTAGTCAGTGTTTGTATTTCTTGTGAGTTTCCAGTAATATTAGCTGATTTGTAGCAATGGAAAATACATGTTTAGGCTGGTAGTTACTAGGCTAAAGTTAGCTGAAACCAGACTAGCCATTGCCTATTGTTTTCAATGGGGCTGCCGCGCGCAAGTTACAGACATGGTGCAGAGGTGCAGACATGGCAAATATGCGCTTGAGAACGCCGCGCCAGATGTGCACTGACGTCATTTTGACGTCACTTTTGCGCGCGCACCACTGCGCTGGAAATAATGGCGAGGTGGAAGAGAAGAACTCCGCCTCCGCCAAGTCATTATTTCCACGGAACTGGTCACCTCGAAGGCCGTTATCCTTTTTATCTCCTGTTTGTATTTATGATCTAATTTTGTATGCATAAACTAACGAAATAAATGGTTGCTTTGGCACTTTTTAGCATCCGTTAAGAAAAGTAGAGCATGGAAAAGTCATTTAACTGTTAATTTAGCTATGAGAGTTGTCATGGCTACTATTCATAAGCGCATTGATATGGGAATGGTGATTAACATTTTTGAGATCTACTTCAAAGGTAGCCAGTTATGCAAAGTTAATTCCCACCTCATCAGCCAATCAGAAAAGAGAAATCTGTTGTCAAGGGAGATAATAGAAGGATAATCACTTACTTTAAGTTGACCTATCTGGGTTAGTTACATGAAATGCCCCCCTGGAAAGTGAGAAGCAACACATTACATCTGTCTATTCTGGGCATCTCTCTGACTGGTGTGGGTTTTCATATCTTTCAGATCTGGAGTATGAAGCAGGACTCCTGTGTTCATGACCTCCAAGCGCACAGTAAGGAGATCTACACCATTAAATGGAGCCCCACAGGACCTGGCACCAACAACCCCAACTCCAACATCATGCTGGCGAGGTAACTTATTATTTTTCAAATGTGGAGATCCTAGCTCCAGAAAGTAAAATCCCCGCCACATATTTGATCCACCATTTTCTGAACCAGCTGATCCTAATGAACACACAAGTCATCACACAGTTAAATCGGCTAGGCAGGATTTTTATTTTCAGAAGATGGGACTAACATATTTACATATGTGTGTGTGTGTGCCCTTTATTGCCTAGAATAGTGTTGTGTATAGACCAGAGTTGTATTCTGAGTATGCCATTACTTAGTATATAACACTAAATTTTCAAATAGAAAAGCCCCAGACGAGACTTAATATTCACACACTAAACATTCAGTAGGGCTACTGGTCTCTCAAGGGTTCACTGTGGGCCACAAGAATAATTACTCCTGCTTTCCCTCTGTCTCTGCCCCTTTTACAGCTTGCTGGCTATCATCTATTCACTATCCTCTCAACATTATTCCAGTTAGTTCAGCCAACAACCTCCAGAGTATAAAAGAGCTCAGAATAAATTTGGCTCACACCGGTTCAGTGGAAAAAGCTGTGTGAAATCTCACATGAATTAGCACTTACGTTCCAATTAACACCAATGCTAAAAATGCCTTTTTCCATTGTCACTGATGTATAATGCCCTGTTGCCTCTTTTTTTTTTTTTTTTTTTTTTTTTACATGTGTGAACATGAATAAAATTACTTTATGCATGAGTTATGTGGAATAAATTTTGCAGTCTGATGAATTTTACATAATGTTTCTGCATAGCATAAGCTGTCGGCTCACATCTTGTGTCTCTCTGCAGTGCATCGTTTGACTCCACCGTGCGGCTCTGGGACGTGGAGAGGGGGGTCTGCATTCACACCCTGACCAGACACCAGGAGCCCGTCTACAGCGTGGCCTTCAGCCCAGATGGGAAGTTCTTGGCCAGCGGCTCCTTTGACAAATGTGTCCATATTTGGAACACCACGGTGAGTGGTGGAGTCCTGGGACACATCACTGGGACCTGAGTACGGATTAGCTGCAGCTTACTGTGAGCTGGACCATGTTGACCTGTGTGCTTTTGTCTCTGTCCAGAGTGGAGCACTGGTGCACAGCTACAGGGGAACGGGAGGCATTTTTGAAGTTTGTTGGAACAGCACTGGGGACAAAGTGGGAGCAAGTGCCTCTGATGGTTCAGTAAGTCATGTTGGTGTTGATGACGATGGTGATGATGATGATGATAATAATAATAATAATAATAATAATAATAATAATAACAAAATTCTGCTAACAATGAGTGCCGTTTCCTGTCATCTCCACCACTTGACGTTTTGTCTTTTTTTTTTTTTTTTTTGCACAGGTGTGTGTTCTTGATCTTCGAAAGTAGACGCATAAGCAGACAAGATGGACACTGAACATCTGTGGCACACAGCACCTCTGAGCTGGGGATGATTGGGGCATCAGCAACCATTTGCTCTCTCTACTTGAACGGCCGACTGAAGGGTGTGGCGGAGCAGGAAACTAAGACTAAGACGGGGGCTGTGCCAGAGGAGGGAAGACACTTTAAAGGACATGAGAAACTAACATCTGTAACCTTACATGAAAACCAAAAAATTGGGCTCGGCTGCCTCCGAAGACATAGCAGGTGGTGTCATCCCCCACAGCTCTCTCACCCTCAGACACGGCTGTGTCCACTGAGAAACACTTGTGACTCTGACTGGAGGGTGTGTGGGAGACCTGCACAGAGAGCGCTTGTCACTAGGTTGGATTTGATCCACTGTCTGGCTGTTTGTATGATGGAAAAAAAAAAGACAAAGGCTTCAAGAAAAAGATACAGCTCTGGACTGCGACACTGAGACTGCTGTCAGGTGGATCATCAGGGGGATTGGAGTAAAGAGACAGATGAGCTGGGGCTGACCAGGGCTGTAATGTGCTGGTGCTGGAGAGAAGTCGGCTAGGTGTAGTAGAGATCTCTGGCGTGCGGTACATTTCGGTGTGCACTATTCTGACCGTCTTCAAGAGGAGGAGGAGTACCGTCAGCACTGGCCTTCACACACACTGTTGTTTTTCTTTCTTTATCTTCGTGAGCTGGATTTTTGGAGGTCAGGGAAAACAATTTCAATGTTCAGAACGTGCTGTATTCAGTAGAACGGTGTCTTTTTGAATTTGAATTTAAACTGCTGAGGCTAAAGGTTTTATAAAGATGTTTTATTCGCTTGAATGAATAAGACTGCTATGGTCATCTGGACAGCTTAAAGAGGTTTGGGTGGGTGGGGGGTGTTCATACATGTACATTATGCCCACTGGATGTAAGGGTAATGAATGTAAACATATGTAAAGATAGATCAGTACACAGATTTATATACTGTGTATATATGCCTAATGTACAGTTCAATCAAATGATATGCTCCAGAAACTTCTTTTACTTTTCTTGGACTCTTGTTCTATTAATGTTCATCTAAAGCATGTTAAACATGCTATTCGTTTCTGTTTCATTCTCGACTCATTCTCGACACATTCTCATGACATCACCCATGCTGTCTAGGTGGGGATCGTAGACAGTCAGACCTGTGGTATGTGATAGTGGTGTGTTTATGACTAGCACAAGAGATCCACATGTGACTGACGCCCAGTCTCACTGAAAGACCCACAGAGGATGGGAACATCTATGTACTCCAGTGTCAGTTTTGGACTTCTCCCCCCTCCTCCTGACAGGCTGAGGTTTTGGCCTCCTTGAGTAGTTGCCAAGGGCAGGATTTTGCAGTCTGTTAAACAGTAGCCGATTTACAGAGAGCTCTGTCCATCTTTAAATCAGATAACCAGAAACTTCTTTTTTTTGGGGGGGGGGGGGGGGGGGTGTTGCTGCTGCTGCCTTGTCAGGGAGGTGGGGAGCAACAGCCAGGTGACAGACTGGTCACGCTGCTGAGGGCTGCCCTTTGTGCCCCTTCATCTGCTCGTGTCTCTTTTGCGCCACAAGCGCTGGATATTTTGGGTTTTGGGCTGAGGGCCTCTGATCAGTCAAGCAAAAGGGCCTGCTGTAGGTGTGCTGGGGCAGCCTCCCTAATGTGGCCATGGCTGCTGAACGATATGATGGCTCCCTCTTATCAGAAATCACAAATGATGGCAGAAGTACACCAGCCCTAGTCAGAATTGACCTTGCTGAAATGCATACACTGAGGAGTCTAGCTTTACTTTTGTCTACTGTACATTTGATTTTTTTGAATTGAATAACGAGATGTGGCTTAAGAAGCCACATTTTCCACAAACTAGTCTGTTGGGGGGGGGGGGGGGGTCCATCTTTTTATCTAGTGCATAAAGGTTATTTTGAAGAAGAAAAAAAGTGCACTTTTTTCGGACAGAAGGGTCAGCCTTTGTTTTCTGATTTCCACCAAAAAATGAAAACCACTGTCTGGCATTTTTAAGACAAAAAATACCAACATTGGTTGATGGTTCATGGTTTTCTGATCCCGTTCTTTACAAAGAGCTGTTATTGTCTGTGTCAGACTGAGAATGGAATTGTTGTTGGTTGCCAACTGGGCATGTGAAGAGACCAGGGGGGTATTCCAGAAAGTGGGTTTAGCCAGCCAGCTATCGAGTGTGTTAACTTGGAGCATGTGGTAAACCTTGGAATAGAAGAGTCCTTTAGCTTGCTTGGAAGCCATGGGACTTGTCTATTAGAAGGTTTACTTACTCTGAGTTAACCTAATGACTAAACTACATACTTAGAATATTGGAATACCCTTCAGTAGCTAAGTGCTGTGATGGCTATTCCTCACCCCAGTCTAGGAGAGGGGCAACTGTTTCTGAGATAATGAAGTCACATTCAGTGTCTCAAAATAAATCACTCTATTTTGATATTACAGTATACTGTGTCTGTGATTTATCTGTTGGATTGTTTTACCCATTCTTCTGTCTACAGAAAAAATCAGTTAATGTAAGACCCTTCACATTTTCACACTTGCCAAAACTGAAATAAAATCCAATTAACAAGTTGTAGGAAAATGTTTACAAACTTTGAAATGACTATCTTTAATAAAACATGTACAAAAGAACAAAGTCACAATATAAATGGTTTCTCAGGTAAGATCTGTCAAATTGGCTGCCCTAACAGGGTTTTTAGCAGTTATCGTACCACCTTTTATTTGACATTGACAAGCTACAATTGCTCACATACACACCACAGAAATTAATAGTTTTTTTTTTTTATATGAGCAGGCATGTAGCCTACTGGAACATTTTATGCTGTCCCAAGCATTGTGGTTACGTACAAGTAAGGTCACGTAATGTGTCAGATATTCTGCATTTTTGTTTGGGACTGTGACCATTGAATCCTTTGTCAGGAACACAGTGAAATGATGTGTACTTAAAACAGAGCATTAGTCCTAAAGTATTTAGGCAGAGTGTAAAGCAACTGCTAAAAACAGGAGGACAAAGTCATGGACATCAAAGACCATACAGACTGGTAGGTGATTCTTGCTTTGAGCCCCATCTAGTGCTTTGTGGAACTGTCCAGAGACTCCCCATCAGCGTCTACATCCTCATAGCCTTGCAGCTCACTGGAAATGTGGATTTCAATTGTACTAGACTCTGAACCTAGCAAAACAAAATAGGGGAAATAACCATGTTAATTATGGTATGTCCCCTTAGGTAAACATTGTGACAGCTGTAAAGACCACTGACTGTAGTGCACTGCATTTAGATGTTCGTCTGGTAGCTAGGTGGAGAAGAGTGACCCCTGCCAGCAATAACAATGGTTTCTAACTCCATAACAGTAAGCTTTACAAGGTAAACACTTTACAAATAATTAACTAAAGGAAAACACAATTTGTGTGGATGTGTTTATTGGACAAGCAACACAAAACATTTTGCTGATTTAGAAAGGCTTCTTAGAGCTTCACCACCAACACCAAAAATGTCCCTTAGATTTTTGTACATTTTTAAAATGAAATGGGATAATATTGCATATAAATCCCCTTTCAAACTAAATAATGAAAGATAGCCTATGCGATTCTTTAGGACAGAGGCATCTTTCAATAACCATTAAATACAATTATGGTATCTGGGGAGAGACTGTAACGATCTTAAAGGAGAAATTCAGTGTAAAGTTAAAATTGGCCTGTTAAAACATGTTAGCTGAGGAGCAAAATTGAGCTAGCCTGTTGCATTTAGAACTAGTTTTTACTGTTTGGCCCAGAAGGCTAACAATGGCAGCCTGCTAGTCAGACAGCCACTGACTAGCAGGCAACGTTTTCAAAATTAAGAGCCAATTGTGTTGTCACCCCGCAAAAATTCTGCCTTCTTCATCACTGAGGCATAAAAGTTATAATGCTGCCTACATCATTGCTGGACTCTACCACATTATCAAGGACTGTAAACATTTGAATTTCTCACAAGTCACACCATAGCTTTTGGTGCTGCCTTCAAAGCCAAAGCCAAAGACAAACTTACTACAAAACAGACCAGAACCAGACATTACAACCGGTTCAGCATATCAGTGCAACAAGAAACATTTTACAGCCATTGTGATTTTGTCAGCTATACCTGGCTTGGTGTTCTGTCACCAGCCTTTATACATGAGAGAACTCTGCCCGCCGTGCCATATCCCATTACCTTCTGAGAGGACACTGATGCCATCAGATGGCTGATGCTGCTGGCCATTGGCCGCCATGTTCTTCTTGGCCTCCTGCACGTGGCCCTGGTAGAAGAATGTGGAGCCCACTACGCCGTTGTAGCCCCCTGCCGTGGGCACAGACGTGGAGCCCGAGTCCCAGGCCAGCTCCCGCCGGCGCTGCAGGCTGAGGTCCACGTCAAAGCCTGTCCAGCCGTGGAAGGCCAGGGTGTTGAGAAAGCCTTGCATGGGGTTAAGAATCGCCTGGGTTGCACAAAAAGGACAGCAAGGTCATTCTGATCACAGCTTTTGGATTTTTTTTTTCATTTAAATTCCCATTATAACACTTTTGTTGTTTTGCTTTCACTAACCATAATGAACCATGTAATGAGCACAGCGTTTCGGATATTTTTCAGGTTACTTGCTTTGATGTCATCCTGCATCTCCAGATAAAAGAGCAAGCTCTCGTTGATGAGATTAGGCAACCAACTAGATGGCAGAAAACACAAATACTTTATTTTCTTTCTTTTAACCATTTTTTCAAGAAATTAACAGAGTTGTGAGGTGTTTCAGTTCACTTCTTATTAAAATTGATTCAGTGCACTGTAGAACATGCTAGGATTATTTCATTTTGCTTTGGGGGGGAGCTTAAAAAACACATTAAAAAATACACCAGCCGATCCTGCATTTTTCTTTAGAAAAATGGATGCAAACAAAATAGCATGTATTGAAAGATTAAAGGTAAAGATTACTTTCGAAATTTACATAGAAAATATCATACCAAATACAAAACACCAGCATAATCTTGAAGAATCGTATTTTAATCTCTGTTCCCAGGCGCCTCTCGTTCTCTGTATAGATTCCTTGTCGACCCTTCAATAGAGATGTAACTGCAAGGAAAGGTTGGAAGCAAGTCAGGAGAAGCTGTAGAAGGTTTGTGAGTGATGGCACAGATTCTGTCCCTGATTAAATAACGTCCATTCCATCTAGAAGTTTCAGTCAAAGTAGCTTAATCTAGTTTCTGATGAGATTGGCTGTGGCATTTAATAATTACTCTTTGCTCTGAGAGATTCAAACCAAACACAGCTGAGAGGGAAAGTATGATAGGAATTAATTGATCTCAGGAATAGCTTATGCTGTGCATGGCCATGAATTCTTTGTGAGTTGTCAAACAGAGAAAGGCCAGAAATCCTAATATATGTTGTAGAGTTAAGAATAAAGTGGGCTTATGCAATAGTACAAGAGATTAAACGTTTTTACTAGGGTACGGTAATCAGAACCTCCATAAGGTGTTCAAATTGTCAGTTACTCAACAGCTGTGCATACAATCTAGGCATCCAATGGATCTCTAAAAACTACAAATCCCTACTGATTGATAATAATTGAAAATAACTAAATCCTAAAGATCTTATTTGCCATGTCTGAAATGTTCGGTCATTCACTATACAGTGCACTACATAGGATCTGAGTTACATTGTTTTGTTCCCTACATAGCACACTATATATTAAATGAGTGAACATTTCAGATTGAGCAATAGATTTGCGCATATCTCAATAACTCATCATGGTATGCTTTACATTAGGTATGCATGTTCACTTAGACTCAACTGACTGATTCGATTTTGGAAGTGGAAGCTGAAAGTTCAAGGTCAGTGTAATAATATGTCCGTCTTATTCTGCTGAGTGAGTGTTAAACTGCTCTCAAAGATGAACTGTCTTGATGTTTGGACGTCAAAGGCCAAGGTCATAATATAAATCATTCTTGTGAGTGTGATATTCCAATTGTGAGCTACAGCACATGCATCTGTGTGGTTTAGATTTGGTACAAATGCACAGCTGGGTGGAGACATGGCCTAATAATATGCCTAAAACCAGTTTCTTACGAACACTTTTAAGAATGCCTTAAGCCTTAGGTACGTCTATCAGATTTAGTGTGAATATATACATAGAAAACCTGATCTGATGCTCCAGAAAGTAGAAAGCGCACCATATATTTGATCCAACCATTTTCTGAACCAGCTCATCTTAATGACAACACAAATTCTCAGACAGTTAAGCTAAGTAGTGAAATCAGCTGTGTTTGTATCTGCCTTTACCAAATCGCTAACGTCTGGTTGTGACACATGCAATTAGCCTGGCTATAAGCCTGCCTACGCACTACAATTCAAATGTAGCACACAAAGTCGACGTCAACGCTCACACTCCCTCTGTTTTCTGATTGGTCTGGTAAAGATACGACCGGAGTCAATCATGTCAATTTAAGCAAAGCCAGACTATCACTGTATGGAGAAATAATCGTGTGAGTGCGTAGGCAGGCTTATAGCCAGGCTAAATATGTCCAACTCTTAAGTGAAATACATGTCTAAATGTCTGTGTAGATTCTCATTCATCCAGGTCATTGTAGTCAAAGGGGCTAAGTTGTAAGCAACTGGACTTTTTGGAGCTTCAAGATGATATTGAATTAGTCATTGTTAAACCAGTCAGGAGACACTACAGACTTACCAGCAGACACAGTGCGGGAGAAGAGGACTGGGTTGACGATGAGCACCAGCAGCATAGGGGCGTATGTGGTGATGTAGTGTGGGATGGCGTGCTGAAGGCCATTCTCACAGCTGGAGGAAAGACAACATGAGAACACAAACACCTTGAGCCAATGGAGAATTTCCACCTCGTATATCTACAAGTGATGGCACACTTTGCTATGTGCTATCCCATTACATAGCACCCAAAGCCAGTCCACAACACAACTTCAAAGGAAGACCAAGTACACCTCCCTGGCTTAAAGGAAGCTTTGTTGTTGTTGCAGAAATCTCCTTTTAGATATCACTATGAAGTTTTAGATTTAGATTTAAAATGTAAACCTCCTGACAACATAATGTTTGAAAGACACAAAGCAAAGAAAAAGTAATAAAGCAAATTTAGATACTTGTGTATCGCACCTGGAGATAGACGGGTAATAGAGCATGGCCACTCCTTCCACACACAGCAGCACGGCCAAACCCCATGTGATCATGTGATACAACACAATAGTGCTGCCAAAGACAGGGAGACACCAGGGGTTAGATGGTGCAAAATGGCCTTAAATGACCACAACACAGACAGACAGACAGACACACAAACAGACAGACAGAAACAATGACAACAGTTTACCAGCTCTCTATTTAGCAACATACATTTAAGGTATTACATACAAGTACAGCACACAAAAAGGAGCGGCCAACCTATAAAAAAATAAAAATGTGTGTGTGTGTGTGTGTGTTTAAGACCTACTCAAAACATGAACAACATACCTGATACCTGCCGACCTTTTTACCACCAAGAAGACATCCACTGCATAGCAGAACGTCCACCAAAAGGATGCACTAAAAAACAACTGGATCCACATCTGTCAGGGCCACAGCACAACATTCACAATTATTCTCACAGTTCCCACTGAGAGGAATCATGATGACTAAGATGTCCATTCATTTCTAGTCAAACAACCGCTTTCTTCCACATGAGTAGATCTACTTGTAAACTTCTGTCTGTTGTTGCCCAAAATAACACTGAGGATGGCTACAACAAAAGCATAACATTCAACAAAATCCCAACACAGTGATTCACTTATGGACAGAATTTCTTGCTCTAAATGAAGTTGCTCGCTTTTCCCTTCCCACATTCCACTGGGGGCAGACTTTACTGCTGAGCTGCCACCACAATTGACAATTTAGGGTTAAGTAGCCATCGCCCGGGGGGTGGCCTCCTCATGCTTGAGGTTGGCTAAATGCTCTTCTAAGCCACATGATAACCCCAGAAAATATCCCTCTCGCACTACACTGTGTGAGACTGACATGGTTAAGTGAAGTGCATCCAGAAGTTGAAAATGTGAGGGTTCAAAATACACACCGCACTGCCCACACAGAAAACCTCAGGCCACACATTGTTGTTATTGACCAGAGAGATTTGGCTGATGAAGTCTGGCAGGCCCAGCCAGATAGATGATCTCAAAATGATACCTGGAAAGAATAAAAACAAACATTCCACTCTATTGTCCTTGTCTTAATTTACTGCCCAGAAATACAAAATTGCAACTGTTATGATAAGCTAAATCGATTAAATATTCCAAACATATCAGTCAAGATTTAACTTGTATTGCTGGGTGTAAAGAAAAGGATTCTTACATAAACATGGAGCAAGCCGAAAACTAGAATTTGTTAATTTCACCGAGCTTTCCTTAAAAGGAGAGAATTACTGCATGTCAACAGAATATGCCTATTTTTGATCATAAACTTTGATTGGAGCCTTGATGAGTAGGCCTCTGTTAGGTCAAATGCATGCGTGGTTATTGCTATTAAGCTAATCAAAATTACTGTCATCGATTCATTTCCTACTTCTTTGTCAAAGATTACCAGAGATCAAGTCACTTGAATTTCAGTTAACCTTTCTCTTAGTTGACAGGATACTTGATAAGCTACGTGCATCACAGTCATGTACATTCAGTTTTTTAATAAGCCACGCGGTACTTTGTTCTAATTTGGCCTAACCTCGCCAAACATTCTACGTGAAACAAAAAAAACTTTTTATGTAATTTAGCTTCTTGCTTCAGTATGCTATGCTGTGTCAGCAATAAGTGGGCGTGCTGTACCTTAAAGAAAGTGAGCTTTAGATGAGGAGGGAAGACGTGGCCTTACCTGCGCTCCCTAAAATGTCACATATGCTGATGATGAGTAATATCCTAGACGATGAAGCAGGTTTTGGAAGCGGATATTGTCCAAGGCGCCTGTATCCTCTTCGTTTTGGTAAAATTTGTATAATAGATAATATGACACCAAAAGCCGCACTACCTATGCAAATAGCACCGAAGAAGAGAGGCTGGAAAGAGATAACAAATTCCGTTGAAGCATCTCGATTCGGACAACAAAACGTCTCTAGTCGAGGAGATGCCATTCTGTGTAGAATGTGCCCGAGCAGTGTCAAGAGAAAAGGAAAAGGAAATCCATTCATGAAGCCTGGCCTGAGATCCCAGTCAAATCACGGGTTTGGCCATCATGTGCCTCTTCTTAATCCCTGCAGTAGGGGTTTAACCGCGACACACTTGAAGGAGTACAAAGAAAAATGTTCAGTGACACTTGGAAAGTCACAGGCCCATGGTAAATTACCAGATATTTAGAAAGATAACAGAAAACCATACATTTTAATAGCACAATATAGACCTAACGGTTGCTTTGTTAATCATGCATTCTGTTGGACATTATTGTTGGACATTATAAAAATGTTTAGGCTTTGCCAGGTCAATTTCGTATTGTTTCAGCTGTACACCTACTAATAAATATTTTGACATTCATTCGTGTTGTTAATTAAACAAACAAAGAAACAAACGTTTGTGTTGTACAGCAGAGGAAAAGCTTAATTAAACTACCACTTCCAGACTCCAGAGAAAGGTATTTAGATAAATAAAGAATAAATTCTTTCTGGAAAACACCCTTTTTGGTCTTCGTGGCCATTTTCTAAAGGTCAAGCTACCCTTTGATAAAATATTAAGAATTAGGCCTAGCCAGAGCCATAAAAGGCCAAGATCTTTCTATGGCTCTGGGCCTAGCGGGTGATTATACAGCCAAGAACTGTGATTTTATGTTTCCACTGCCACCTAGTGGTTTGAAATCCTTTCTTCAAAAGATCCAAAAGATCACCTTTACCCGCCCTTCGTACTTCATTACAGTTTGTACAAAATGAAAGGAAAATGAATGTTGCTTTCGTCAACGAAAATAATGACTAAATATTGGCGTCTAGAACCTTTATCATGTGATAAAAACGAGACGAGAGACGTAAATGCTGGTCTTGGGACGATAACTATAGTTAAATATACAATGCAATATAGATGACGAATAAAAACGAGACTAAATGTGGCTTACAAAATAAAAACTATGCTAAAATGTCTCTTCATTTTCGTTGACCAAAACTCGTTTAGGCGGGATATTATTAGGCCTATTATTTTTTTAAGTAAGCCTATACGTTCCTTGTATCTCAGTTCCGGACTGCAGAGACTGATCCCCTTCGCGGCATTATTTAAAAGTATTGCACAGAGATAAGGGCTATGACAGGTTCGTATGGTCAATAGGGAGTTATTAAATGTCAAATACGTGGTTGAAAGGATGTTAGTGAATGATTCAGAGCACGTCGCATTTGAATGCCATCACTTATCACATTATTATTTTTTTTCTAAAACAATTGTATGTTATACATTCAAACCAGAGCATCTTCTGTGTCTGGAATGAATGTAGTCTACAGTATTTTTGAGTCTATTTTAGGTAACAATAATGTAATAATAACAACCTTTTTTACATTGTTTCTTTGACTAAAAGAAAATGTTGGTTTTCTCTGTACTATTAGCTACTTGTATTATATTGTACTATATGTACTGGGTTAAATAGAATTGCATTATATACTGGGTTAAATAGAATTGCATTACTAAAAAGTGACAAAAAATAAAATTTCCATTGACTAAAACTAGATTAAAATGTAATCAGTTTTTGTCAACTAAAACTAGACGAAAATACTCATGGATAACTCTGACAAAAATAAGACTAAAATGCTCAGACTTTTAGTCAACTAAACTTGACTAGACTAAAAAGGGTATGGACGTGACTAAAACTAATAAAAACTAAAATGACAGCTTCATGCAAAGGCTAGACTAAAACAAAAATTAAAACAGGCCGCCAAAAACAACACTAGTACGAGGGACTGGCTACTTTGCCAAGGCATGTTTTCTGACATTTATTGTCGCAGTTTATTTATTGATAATGTATGTATCTATTCTTATGTGAATACATTATTTTAATAGTATGATAGGCCTACTGCAAATAAAAGCACTGACAATGGAATGTGTAGGCTATTGCAAAAAAAAAAGTGTGGCTAATCCTTGCAGTTACAGTGCAGTGCAGTGCTTAGCTAGTTGAGGTGCTGAAAAATATGCTGTATAGGGAGGGAAAGTAATCTCATCGCCCCCTGCTGGTTGCGTTCCCCACCTCTATCGAAATGAATGGGATTTTTTCTTTAAAAATTACATTTCGGCTCACACTCCAAAGTTAAGATAGTGGCTTTCATATGATATGCATGCTGGGCAGTTCTATCGATTCAGGTGGTCATACTTTCTTTTTTCACTAATCTGAATTGTTTTTAATGTTAATTAAAAAGCTGATAAAGGACTACACTGAACGATAGGCGCGTGTATGACGTCACCGCAAAATCTGGCGCCTGCCCAAATCTAACAGTTAGCTGCCGGCGAGAGAAGTAAGTGAAATCCAACGATTGTGTACATGAAACTCATCTGATTATAAGAATCCACAACCGTAGCTTTATGGAATCTTTATGAAATGTGAAAACTGGCATTCATTTGTTTCTCCGTGGTTGCAATCAGTTACGAATTACAGCATGGTGAACTTGTGTTTACTGACGTAACGGGAGCGACTCAAAGTTGTAGTCCGTTTATGACAAGTTAGGCACAATTTAGATTTTTTAAAATAGGACGAAATTTCACACAATACTTTCACAGTTAGTAGATAATCCCCATATATAGCCTGAAAAATATGTCTGGTGCACAAGTTCCGTGTCATAGCCTACCTTTGTGGGATTTAAAAAAAAAAAATCGGTCTATGGGATTTTTAATAGGATCGCTCTGGGGATAGGAACGCCACCGCTAGGATCGCTGTGTTCCACTTTCCCTCCCTATAAGTTATCGAAACGTGATAGATTAGCAGACTATTGAGAGTTGCCAGCATCTTTGGTCCGAGCCATGTATTTACAGTTGGATGACTAGGTACCTACACGCTGCATCTGAAATGTACTGGTAGTTGTTTGTGTGATAAAAAATACTTCTACCCCACACAGCTGTAAAATACAAACAGCTGAAATGCAGTTGCCTCTTTCACTGTTTTGAAGTCTTTAAAATATGCCTATAAACATTACCACTGGTCAGGAGAATTAATCACATTTTCTCTGGGTTGTCTGAGTGTTCAAACAATTGTAAGCATCTCAAATGTAAGTGAGTGGAATCAGGAATTATTGCAAGAAACAAAAAGCAAAAATCATTTGGATTAAACGACCAAATTGAACAGTTTAGCTATTAAAGCACTGATTTAGAAAAACAATGTTATATCAACACACGTTGCCTGGCCAAATAGTTGCCAACCAAAATATGCCAACTTTATCCAAAATGCAACTGAAAAGAAAATTGGTGTGATAATTTGCAGTATTACTACACATGCCCTGTACCGTCTGGGTTGTCATTCTGTTGTGTAACACTCCTGCAGTGTGTCCTGCTGTGATCCTAGTATTGCTCACAGTCACTCATCGCTCATTATCACAATCACTTTGTACATTTGACTTTTCCCTTTTTTTGTGCTATTTCCTCCCTTCCTACCCTATCCCTTTTGTCATGTTTCAGACAGGAGATGGTGTTTGTGAGTTGACAATGCCAGTGTCGGATTTCAAACTAGCAAACATTTTCCTGCTTTCCCACTGCATTTCTATTGGCCCTAATGAAGTCAGTGAGTCAATGTGAGTAACAAATACAGCCCTGCTCCATGAGTGACAGACAGAGGGTGAGAGAGTAACCTAACAGGACTGAAGTCAAGCACTCAGTAATTACTCTTGACAGCAGATGTGGAGTGCACAGTTTAGTTTCTAAGACTGCAAAACACTGGCATTGTCCTGTGAACAATGGCTGAGTCTGAAGGGAACAGGAACAGTCGAAGATACCAAACTGGGCAAATGTTGTTTATATCAAACTCACTGCTAGCAGGTACGTACTTGTATCCAAAAAAAGATACTGTTGCATAAGAATTGTGCAGGCTGTTTCACCCTTTTTACATCTATTGTTGCTGTGGTTAGACACAGAATCAGACTGGTCTCCTATTCACGATGCTGCATACAATGGAAGGCTGCTATCTTTGACACGTATTATTGAACAGGTTTGTGGTTGTGTGTGTGTGTGTGTTTTTTTTTAACCACTGGTAACCACACAGGCAGTTCCTGTTTTGCAGTTTTGCTTCCTGTTATTCCATTACACACAAATATTTATTGTGTTGTGTATATCGTACTAATACATTTTCAGGACACTGTCCCTATGGTAAAATGCTGCCATTTAGTTTTACATTTGTAATCTGTCTTTAGGGAACGAGTGTTAACTTGGTCACACTTGACCAGGTTTCTCCCCTGCTTGTGGCATGTCTGCAGGGACACACTGCATGTGCTAAAACTCTGCTGGAGCATGGAGCAAATGTGGGTAGCAATGTTTAATCTGCACTTATCCATTTTTTTCTGTGAAAGGTGGCTTGCCACTAGTAATGCATTCTGCAACTATACTCACCCTGTGTTCACTCTATAGAGTTCCACCTTTGCCAGTCACATGGTAGAATAAGGACAATCAGCTTATTTTCCCTAAGTTGAAACTGCACACTTGCATCAAAAGTAGACTTTAAATAATAACCCTCAAATGCTGCACCAGTTCTCTTCTGAAATGCAAAGAGCCCAGTTGACTACATGCCAGACGTGCGAAACAGGTTGTGTTTGTTCATGCAGGTGAACATTCCATCTGTAAATGGGAACACGCCCCTCTCAGAGGCATGTACCAACGGGAACATAGACTGTGTGAGGCTTCTCCTGCAGCACGGTGCCTCACCTCAGGGCTCGAGCACCTCAGCCTCCCCCATCCACCAGGCAGCTACCAAAGGTCAAAGGGCAACTTCTTTATTCCAACCCTTCTCACAGTTGTGTGTGTGAGTGAAGTCATTATTAATTGTGGGGTAATCAAAAACTGGGGCATGCAACGGGAAAAACTAAAACCAATGGCTGTGCCCCTGCTAAAACATGAGGCTTAACCTTGGTGTTCTGTGTTTAGGTCATACAGAGTGCATCGTGGGTTTGCTACAGCATGGGGTGGATATTGACCAGAGCACAGACCATTCTGGCTCTCCCCTGTACACGGCTTGTGTTAATCAGCACCTTGGCACTGTGAGGAGACTGCTACAACTAGGTATCCCAGTTTGCCTTTCATATCTTTCCTCTGAATAACTTTGTATGTAGAAACTGTAACATGTATGGCATGACATACACACACACACACACCAGAATAACGGTATCCCCACAGGTGCCAGTGTTAACTGCAGTAAGGATGGAGACTCTCCACTGCACATCGCGTCTCAGCTGTCTAACCCTGAGCTTGTCAAGACCCTGCTGGACCACGGAGCTGACCACAAGGCCAAGAACAAAGCAGGCAAACAGCCAGTGGACATGGCACCCCCTAACAGTGCTGTTGTGAAACTACTGACACGCCATTAATCCTGTTGCTACAACAGTATATCTCAGACTGAATGCTCCGTTCTCCGTGCTACGAGACTGTAACATCACTCATGACCTAAAATGATGCACCCACTCACTTGCCAAAGGTCTTTATAGGAGATGCAATTGGTCTGAGAAAATTTCAGGGCATTTCATCACTAATGCGTCTTAGGATCTACAGGTGTTTCAGGCCTTATTATACATTAAAAAAAATTCTGTAAACTGTTTTAAATAAAAATACTAGTACATCCCACATGTATGGCGTCCATTATAGCAGGGGAAAAGGGAGATTGGGAGATATCATTTTGTCACAGCTACCACTAGGGGGAGTAGTAATACCAAGATAATAGACAAGTACTTACCAAGCGTTTACAGTCTTGTTTCATTTGATTTTCGATCTAAACTTGATTTTAATTCAAGACACATTCAAGTAATGTATTTCATGAGTGGTGCTATATCACTCTATTACAAATTCAACTATCCACATTCAGATTGGGGTTACACTTACTGGCTAAAATGAAGGTCCCTAATTCGTTTGGGTAAAATTAATAGCCTATAACAAATAGCCTACAACTGGTTTGCACTATATTACTTCTTTAATACTTAACTTAAATACTTAACTTTTAGATTGCAATATAGTCTAGAATCAACAATATGAGAGAATATTTCACAGCAGCTTGTGCCAGAGGGGAATTATAATCAATGACATTACATGAACCTGCCATCATGAAAACAGTCTGATTGTTTATATTACATCTCTTATTCTTGTGTGTTGCTGACTACTATTCTTACAGCTCAGAAACAGCAATCTGCCTTCACACTGTATGGTCATCCTGCCTGGCACTGTACAAAATCCATAAGTTCTATACGACGTGAATTGTAATGTAGGTTCTCCAAAGCAACCCATCAGTGTTATTATCATGGCTGCAGTCAGTGTCAATGAATTGAGTGAAAGCAGTCGTTTGACTCCAGTGAGGGTGATGGTAATCACTATGGACACATCATGATATCCACTGGTTGAAGTCATTCTGACTTGGACATGTTACAGCCTTGTCATAGGACCTCAGTGTAATACAAAGACCAAGACAACAGTTACAGCACCTGCTGACAAGGTATTTGGGGGTGTGGCATATAAGGACCAGTTTAAATTAAAAAGTGCATTTAAATATAAGCCATGGATACAGCAAACATGGATTGGAAAAGATCTGACGGATGTCAATGTGTCTTGAACACCCCCCAGTCATAATCAGGTAAGACAACCTTTCTTCTAAATGAAACCACCAACAAACATGACCCCCAAACCCTCTCTCGATACAGAAATCTAATCTCAGCTTTATATCATTTGGGGTAACCATATGTCTATTTGGTAGCTGCAGACCATTGACCTTCGAGAACTGGGATGATCACACTATGGGTATTGATTGTGGCAAATAAAGTTATAGCTCCTCTATTACCTCATGTTGAACAAGCATTTCAAGCAATACAGTACCACTCACAGTTGCCAGTTTCATATGCAGCAATGTCAGCTTGAGTTGGGGTAGGCTCCTGCAGACCTCCATCCCATGGCATGGAAGCACTTTAGAGCTGACCTCACATCCTCCCTCCTAGAGCTTTTACATTACATCCCCCCGAGGCCCAACATTTCACTTCCACCCATTCACTTCCAAATACAGCAGCACTTAGCACTCCAGTGGCAGCGCTGCCTTTCAGTAAAAAGCCAACAGCAAACAACAAACAGCTTTTCACCTGGATGCACCTTCCTGCGAGGGAAAAAATATCCAAAGAAAAAAAATTCAAGCTGAACCCATTACTACAAGTAAGAAAACGTTTGACAACTATTTTTTAACTGAGGAAGCCTTACAGACTAGGACTGTTGAGAAAGCACAAAGAATATGGGGAAAGGTATGCCATAATCCATATGATCATAGAGGTAAATCCGATTTTATCTTGCATACTGTATAACATGGTATTAAATTCCATGTTTTATCACTGTTATTGCATGTTATTGCCTGGGTGTGATTCCGCCGTGGCCTGTGGCCCTCTACATGACCTCTCTGAGCTGGATCTGCTCGCAGACACTGCCTCCTGCTGAGATTTCTGATTGAATTCAGCTCACATATCTTCCAATGCAGTAATTGCTTTGATATTTATAGTTGCATGCCTTGGGTAATTAAAACAAATAGATGTGATGGTACAAAACACCCAATATCCTCCAGTCTTGTGGTGTGAGTGAGGAGAGTCAAAACAAGGGTCTTTTTTTCTCTTTTTTTCTAAACTTGGTTTCGAATTAATGACCTGGCCTGTGCTGAGGATTTCTAATTCTTATCAGCATCTTAAGGAGCCTCGGGAGAGAGGCCGGCCACTCTGAAGCAGAGGGCGACAGAGCTTCAAAGGGAGGGAAGGGAACAGGAGACAGTTATGTCAGGAAATGACCATGAGAAACTATCTGGTTTGACAAATAAGATGAAACAAGTCTTATTCCACTAATAAAACAATAGTGAAATGAAATGACTTGCATCATATCACAAAAATTAAACACAGATGTACCAAAACTGTTTCTTTTTATTAATGTTGCATATACATTGTATATTAACATTTAATACTGTACACATAATCAAAAGTAATTTCTAAATGATCTATATATCGTCTATTATAAATTATATGCATTTGATCATGATAAGTAATAAAAATACCTACACTTTTAAACCACATGGTCAGACTGTGTGACTCTTACACATTAGTTCATCTCAAAGCCTGTCCTCTGAGAGACCAGCTCCTGTACCACATGATTACCAAAGGATTCACTCACAATAGTCTCCATGCTCTCCATGGCAACAGGCTCCATAAATGGAGAGAGTATGACTTTTTTTGGTCCCTGTTTCATAAGAGGTTAACTTTGGTCAAAGAAGTGGCCAAATGAATTCTATGACTAGGCGAAAAAGGGGACTGGATAGGTTACGAATAGGAGGTCCACATTAGGTACATAGTAGAGAAGCTAAAAACCATCAGGAAAGACACCAGTGTCATCAGAAGCTTCTGGATCCACAGACACATGTCCAGTTTCTGCTCGAGCCTGGAGTTAATTGCCATGACCCGTACAAGCTGCAAAAGAGAGGACTTGTTGATTCAACTACACAAACACTCAAATTTTTACCTCTGGTTAAAAGACAACAATGATCTGTTCTGTGTAGGACCTCTAAAGAGACATAACATCGCTGAATGAGAAGTGAAGCTACAAATTCTGTACCTGTATAAAGAGCGTGACTGGGAGGGGACTTACAGTAGTGTGGAGGTCCTGATGACCGTTGGTGCCTGAGGCCAGTGTGCTTTCACTCCCTGAACTGAGGATTGAGTTTGGTTTAGGACTTTCCAGAACAAGACAGCGTAATCTAGGGGAGGAACAGATGAGACTGTAACTGATGTCAAGACACTTATCATAGCCTCATCACCATATCAGCGTGCATTACATTTTCTATTGAACAGAGTGTAGCCCAGTGATGGGCAACCTTGATTCAGCGGCTACGATCCCATACCACATAATAATAATCCTTACTTGTATAGCACATTTCGTACAAAGGATGTAGCTCAACGTGCTTTCACAATTTGGCAAAAAAAACACAAGGCAGCAAAAATACACAACAAGCTTTGCTATAATCCAGTAGAAGTCCCAGAAGAAATCCATCAGGGCACTGTCAAGAGCTTGAATATAGTCCTCATATTCAAAATCACCTGGCTCTAACTGTGTGCCTCATACAGGTAATTTCACTTATCAACTCCTCGGCCTGGCTGAAGAGTTGTGCTAATTAGAATCAGCTGATTTAGTGAATGGCTGTAACAAATACCTGGTACTGGATTATACCACCTGAATCCAGGCTGTTCGTCACTGATGTGTCCCATTTCTCCTTAATTTGTATTCTGGAGGGAATCACAGAGTTGTGTCTTTCCAGAGGAATTTTTTTCCCAGATGACTCACCTGTGCTCCATGACCTTGGCTTTGGGAACCTCCTTCCAGAACTGGGCGAGCTCTGTGAGAGCAGACCCAGAGTTCTGCTCCATCTCAGCAGCCATAACAAGGAAGCGGTCCTGTGGCGATGCCTGGAACCCTGCCAAATCACACATCACAGGGCAATCACGACAACAAAAGCACTGCCTGCTTCTTATCCACTTGCAGAGTAACTGCGGAAAATGGAGTCGATAGATTGCTCTGTTCCGTCTGCGAAGAAATGGAAATGAATCAATGGGGCTCCATAGCAGAGAAGACTAGATTTTGTAAAACTGCCATTTTTTAAAGCCTTTTTATAAACCTAGCGCCCTGGCACATCTTGAGCTCTGACTAACACTTTTAACGCATAGAGGCCTTTGAATATCTTATCGCTAAAAGTCTTTGCATCTGACGCTTACAGGCCTACAGGAAATTGGCAGAAGGAAAAAAAAAAACATTTCAGGGGGCTGCAGCCTCACAGGATGATAGCATGCAGTCTGACTGCCTCACCACAACCTCTTTATTTACCTCTTACAGAGATTTCCGAAGGCACATTTTTGGAAAGATAACGTATGATTATTTTATCACTGCTAAAATATGTATGTCAGGGGAAAAGAGAGAGAAAGCTCCACTTTGTCAGCACTTTTCCAGAGTTTACAGACAAGTCTTTTTTTCTGATCACCCAGGAATCTTTATGGTGGAAACATCTGGGAAGTGCACACGAGAGAGAGCAGAGATAAGTGCTGCGCTGCACAGTACCTCCATGCAGGGACACCACAATGTCCATGGAGGTCCCAGGTTCACAGCTACTGTTGCTGGGCTTCACTCTGTATTTCTCTGGAGCTGTGGTTCGAACCTGCAGAGATGCATCAGATAAACATCTCCACAATGCACAGACAAGACAGTCCAAACTATAACCCCCTTTCCAAACAAACAGATCTGGGTGTCACATACCTTGAAGGCCACCTGGTGTTTTGTAACATTGCTGAGGATAATGAGGCATTTCTTCTCTGTGTCTTTAGAGCCAAAGCTCAGTTCTTCTGCTGGACTAAGGTTAAACAAATACTCAATTTGAGTTGCATAATGGTTGTATATTTCATGTTAAATATTACATCACATTACATGACAATATTATATCACAGCCAGAAGTCTTGATTTTTACTTTAGCGTTAACTGACAAGAAAAAGTTCACAACAACAACAGCCATCAACAACAATTCTTCAGTGGCACCCACAGTCACTACAAATATATTAAATACAGTGCACAAACACGTAACCAACATTGAAATAATATTGAAAGCTAAATCAGCATGTCACACTAAAAATGCTAGCCTGAAGAGAAAGGTGTGTACATCATGTTTAAACTCAGCCATGCCATCACAAAGATGTGACTTTGACAGATTAGGGGCAACATAAGAAAACACTCTTCAGGTTCATGGCTGGTACTGCTGTTGAGGACAGCAGCGAGTCGTACAGTTTGTAAATCTCCAAGAGTTTGGTGAGGCAAAGAGGAGCAAGATTGTGCAGGAGGACCTTCAATGTCAGCAGGAGCAGAATTTTGAATTTAACCTGGTAAGCCAGGACATAGAGCCATTCCAAAATGTCAGTAAGATACTCTTGCTTATTTTGGTGTTTAATCAGAAAGTGTCATCTGCTCTGGCCTTTCCAATAGATCAACTCCAATTCACTTTTAAACAATCAGTGCCATTTGTTTTTTAAACTAATTATTACAGAAACATGAGCATCCATAACAAGTAAAATACGTACATACAGCATGAACGTCCACTACACAGACATCAAGACATCAAAAGACAGAGAGAAATGTGGTGCTGTCAGATTTTCTTTTCTTGGCATAATAAATCCTTACGTTACAAAATGCTTCTGTGTACTTTATTCCATACATAAACACAACAACAAATAATGCTGACGTTTAAGGACTAAAGGTGGGGTATGTGAAGCTCACTGCCTCAAAGCTCTTTAAAGTAATGTGGAGGAAAAAATCCCACAGCTAGAAAAACTAACCCAGGGCTACCTCACTCAAGTTATGACTGCCCCATCTAGTGCTAACTGAAAGCTCTTTTATTGAGTGTGTGTGGGTGTTTAGGGGGCAAGGAAGGGTGGTCCTGAACAACACTCATAACCCAAGTGTGACTGCTATTACTTCTAAAAAGTGCTAAACCCTCCCAAAGGATTAAAATTCCTGCGCAACCTTTCAGATTTGTTGTTCACCTTGCTCTGAATTCTCCAGGTCTACACTGTAATCGCCCATCACTCTAACACTTTCCTCCCAGTGCCCCTCTGCTTTCTACTATGTAGTGCAGGGGTGTCAAAACTTTTTGCCAGGGGGGGCTGGATTTGGCAAGGTGAACATGTGTGAGGGCCAACTATTGTAACAACACGATAATAACACAATAGGAATAACAATAATAATAATAATATTAATAGTACTAATAACAATAATAGCAATATGCAAATGAAGTACTTAATGACATTTTTATTTCAATGGCATAGTTTTTATGTATAGAACACAAATGAAAATGTGTGTTTACTAAAATTACTGTGCATTTTATATTTGAAGACCAGTAATAAAATGAAGAAAAAGTCTGAGTGAAAAAAAAAAAACACTATTCATAATTCACTGTTATACATAACATAGTATTATTCACTGTTACATGTAAACTGTAATTGTGAATTTATACCATGTGAACAAGAAAATAGCACTAATAGTTATCTTATTCAGAAGTACAAACCACTGAGAGTTTTGATCACAATTACACACACACACATTTTAGAATTTATTTAGCCTACCCCAGAAGACTAAACAAATAACTCTCCTGCACTAATGTGATGGGTGGTACTGAGATTTCAATTGCTGCAAAAATGCTAAGTCTGGCTCAAACGCAGTGATTTTGATGTGCAAGATGTCACGCAAGTGAGAGTCACTTAGTCTTCTCCTCACGCGGTTCTTGTCAAAGTTCAAAAGTGAGAATGTGTTCTCGCACAGGTATGTCGAGAGAAATAAGCTCAGCATTTTCTTGGCAAATGTCCGAATCTCTTGGAACCTGTCTTTATCCAGCTGGTGTCGACTCCGACAGTCTGTGTCACACTGCAGTTCAATGAGCATTGCAACCGGTTCTGTGCCTGACGTTGTAATTGCCTGTTGTGCTTTCCACAACATATGTGAGCTTCAGAAATGCCATTTTCTAAAATGTGTGAGTGGAACATCACAGAAAACCGCACCCATTCTCATCCTGGTTCGCTTGCTGTTGCGACTGTGGGGTCAGAAGCAACTTAAGATATCCGAGAGGTCATCAAGTCGTTTTGAAGTGTTCTTGTGAATGTTGTGATTACATATTATTTTCCCCATTTTTATAGTGTACATTGGTCAAATAAACGTCCGTGTTAAAGAACCTAACCCTGCTGTGTTGTTAAGAGAGCTAATAATAGAAACATCACGCGACATAATAGCAAGATGTATGATTTTTCTTTGCGAAATAGAACCGCGAATAATGCCTACCAAACGGCAAACTAGTAAGTGTGTTGTGGTCAAAAAACAAGAATACTGTTACAATGTCGATATACTTTGGGTTGGTACTGCCATAAGCTGCTGAATAATTGCCAAAAGAAATGGCAAGGTGGTGAAGACTATTAACACCTCCCCCGGACCTGTTCTCTGCGTGGCCAAGCAGTTATGGGCGCGATTTAGCGTAACAAAAGGATCACCGGCATTCCTCGTGGGTAGTTATGGCTCTGTAGCAAGAAAGGCTATTAACACCTGTTTTCTGAGAGGTGCCGCGGGCCGGACTTTGGACATGCCTGATGTAGTGTAACAGTGGTAGGGGTGGTAAACACTAGTCCAAGGTTATGCAGGAGTTATGCGGTCTCTTCGCAGGAAAGGAAAAGAACCCCCTTGAGAATAACTACGATCAAAGACTTTCTCTGCCAATTTCCTCATATTCATTCACTGCAAAACATCCTCACTAAGACTAAGGATAAGCACCCTAAAATTTGTTTATCACTTAATCATCGTGGCCTTGAGTCAGCTCTGAAAAACATCAAAATGAAAGTTTATACATCCAGAGGCAGACTTCTAAGTAGGGCTCATGAGAATGAATATGTCCCTTTGAATAATTAATATGTTTCAGATTTCATACAAGCTTGAAGTCAATGTTGTCTGGAAAATCATGTACAGTGCAGTGAAGAAGTCATCAAGACCAGACCTTTAGCCTAGTCTTTGTCTTTTAGCAAGAGCTGTGCAGAATCTAGCATTGCTGTTTGGACCGAAAGCTTGAACAGTCCCTTCCATTTTCTGATATTTCTAAGTGGTGGTTATGGCAGAACCACTGGGTGGAGCTCAATAAGCTATGGTCCATCCAAGTGAAGCCGTGGGTCCAGCAAGGCAGGGCGTCTACACTTATAGACAGCTTTATAAATAGTCAGCACAGTTATGGAAGAAAATAAAACTTCCTGTACCGCAGTGATGTGATCGCTACAGCGGTCATGTGATAACTTAAAGCACAGGTGTAGGCGTACCACCTTGCTGGACCTTGGCTGGATGAGCTCCACCCAGTGCTTCTGCAACAAGCACATTCTCAACATTCTCCATCCTCCAGACACCCACCTGATATGTAGTAATGTGCCTTTGAAGGTGGTTACAGGCCTCCGAACTCCTTTGAGTCTACCACACCCATCACCTTTGTCCAAGTCATCTGGTTTCAAGCTGTCCTCAGAGAAGTTGACCTATTAACCAGAAAGACGTAACAGATAAGACAGAGATAATTGAGAAAACTCCCCATTTATTGCACATTAATCAGCATCATTTCACAAAAAGTCAAAGGCCAGTCCAGGCAAGACTCCAACCATGTGAGCAAAGCTCAAGGAGTTCACTTCCTTTTTTTTACTAGAACTTAAAATAGATCATGTGACTGGAAGCTACCAGGAAGAGCTACAATTTTGCTGTACTTATGTTCAAATATCATTCATTTCCACACAGTAATTCCATTGTGTACTTTCTTATAGTTGGGTTAGTGCTGGGATGAAACGTTTACCACAATAGTAGCAAATTACTGCTGTCTGCCTATCTACTAAAACTATTTGTTTGTCACCATTTTGACCAGGACTATCTGGCAAGAGAGACGCTTTGTCTCAGTGAGACCTTTCCTGGGTAAATAAAGGTTAAACGAAAAATCTTTTGATGATATATTGCTCTTAATCAAGTCCAGTACCATCTATCAAACAAGCTAATTCAACAGCCTCTTTCCAATCTGCACCATTCTCCCCCTGTTCGCCCACCTTGCTCTGACTTCACAGCATTTAAATGCTGACCACCCCAGAAAGCCTCTATACACTTCCGCCTCATATCCACGTCACCCACATACACAGGCACATTAGGTGACCACAAAACTGCTGAGAACCCACATGCTTTGTGCAACGTCTGCAGAAGTGGAAGCGACTGCATAACCAACGGTCAGTGGGCACAGTGTGCTGGCCACCATTTGTTTATCAGTGAAACTAGACTTTTTGACACGAGCAGCCACATGCAGTTGAGGAAAGAATGGGGAAGCGGATGTGAAACCAAGAGGGGGGTCAAAGGTGTCTGCATATGATCATTATGCAAGCACTACAAGTCATAAGGTTTATAAATATAGCAACTGTGTCAAATGGCTTTTATAATAGTAATAAGGAAATAGAGTCCATTTTTTTCTTGAAATGTTTTTTTATTGATTAGTAAAATCAAATGAAATGCATCAGTATGCAAAACCAGTACAGTCCCTACATGTGTAAACACATACATTTTATTAGTTTATATAAGGCAATGAAATGATATTGTATCTCCTCACCTCTGTACATAATAACTGATTGACATTGCAAAGACAACAGGTGCACTGTTACGCTTTTTCCATTTGTCTAGTTGTGTTAGTGTGTCGGTTAAAGTCTACAGGGTACAGTACTTGATAAGAGAAAGCTGAACAATACTAGTGTAAACACAGTAATCAATAATTAAGAGATTTCCCTTATCAAAAACTAAGCTGGCCTGCTAAATTAGAACAGTTGAAACAGAAAACGGAACGCAAAATTGCTATGAATAAAATCAAAAATGGAAAGATATTCAAACTTAACACAATCAAAAAATATAGTCTCTTCTGAAATATGGACCATTTCAAACCGGATACAAGGTTATTCAAAAAAGGCAGTTTCTTCTGAAATGTGAACCATCCCAAACCTTGATATGTGACTCTTGGAACAGCCATCCCAGTTTGAATGTCAGGGTTAGGGAAAGGCACAGAAAGTGATTTAAATGGCACAGCATGTCATCACACAACACACTTCAGCCACTTTGTCCCAATGAAACTGAATACGTTGTGGTTTTGTGGTCATGGCCACTTTAAAATATTGCTGGCCCAGCAAAACACAAAAAACACTTAAAGATCCATTCACAAAATGCCTAAGCAGCATACATAAAACTGGTAAAATAGTATTGTCAAGATAAGTGCAAAATGTAATTTATCTTAAAAATCAAACAATCTCTTCTGTGAGTATTAATCTAATAAGGAGTGTCTTTAGTAATAGCTGGTCATGTGCTTCAAATTGTGCAGACCAGCCGCACAACAGTTGCAAACCAGCAGTTTTATTAAATGCCAGTTGAAATGCCGGTTAGATATATCGGTTAGATATTAGAACAAAGCAGCATAGGGTCGTCGTAAATGGTTTTAAGAATGATAACCATAAAACAATGGCCCTGAGGTGTAGGAATGCCCATCTTTTACATAATACTGTTTGTGACTTATTAGAAGCATTTAAAGATGCATGCATTAGATATTGAGAGGTTTAGTATTAAAACTTAGTAAGGCATGGAACTTCTTAGTTCAGTGTCTTTAGTATATGTCTTTGCTGAAAGGAAATAACTGTTCATTAATGCAGTGATACAAATTATTTAGTGTATGCAGAGGTACACTAACAAGCTAAAGTGAGGTAAACAATGGTTGATGACTTTATCCCAGCTGCTAGGTCAATTAGTCAGACTGGCTAAAGACCAGGTGATTCCTCGATGGGCTATTAATATCCCCAAGACAGGGAAACTGTGAGTGACAGGTCAAGTCTGCACTTGCTTGCAGCAAATCTAATGTATATTGTATTTAAAATGGATTTAAAAGCATATTAGATAATCACTAGAAAAATCAACAGTATAAAACGGCAATTGCTGGTGAAAGAAGACTATCTGACCGCCACGGCCAAAGTCTGAAGGCATATGGCTGCATTGAGGTGGAGAGTCGAGGGACAGTTTTGACCCATCCTCTGGGACGAGACAGAGCATCCGGACAAACGGCTCCTTGCGCGGCACCTCAACACCCATACAATGTCTTACCACCAGCCCTTGTTTTAAAAACAGAAAGAAAGGAAATTAGCTTTCCGGCGGGCTCAGACTGATTTGGGCTGCAAACCTGAAGAAATGAAGTGGACATTATGACTTTCTTGAACTGAATGGGGCAGGCTTGGACAAACAGGAAGATGGAGGTAAAGAAGAACAGAGCTGTGATGCCTGCTAAAATAATCCACTCACTCTGTTGCAGCAGAGAAGTAAGCACTGAACGGTCAAGTGCACTGCAGTCACACACATGCACAGACACACGCACACACACCAATAATTTATGACTCCTTTCTTTTAAACTATTAAATGAACTGCTATTGAATTAAATGTTAAATGAATAGCAAGGCCACTTGAGTCAATGATGTAAAAAAACAAATACTCATACAAGCACATCTCATTAAACGACAATTTCAATCTCATTTATTACCAAGTACACGTTTAAGACAATCAGCATTGTGGTCCTGTTAAAAAGGCCACTTGACTAGCCGTGTTTAACGCGAGAGTAAGAGTTTTTAGACACCCTCAACAACAAAGCTTGCTGTGTATATACAGCTTCAACACTCCATAAGTAGGGATGCTCCGATCAGGGTTTATCTGGCCGGTCACCGATTACCTAAATCAGTATCTTCCAATATCAATCAGTGAGGATGGGAGATGGGGATCCTCAATTTAAAATGCTGTACTTTGACCTTTTTGTCAACTAACAGCAATAAAAAGGATGCTAACAATTAACATATGAAGAAAACTATTGAAATGCAAGACACAACATACTGATATTTGTTTAAAACTGATTAAATTGAACATTAGGCCTAAGCCTAAAATATAAATAAAAAATAGAATAGACAGAAATACACAAAAATAATTTCTGTTATATTGGCAAACAGATTGCAATAGTTATATTGTTGCATTACAATTATTTTAGCACTATACACTATGCTCTATGATGTGCCTGACTGTGTTTGATGCCTTGGTATTTTTATTTGACACTGGCTCTTATACATCTGTGTTTGCTGTTGATTTCAGGTGTAGCCAAGTCTCCAGCAGCTCAGGAGTACACTGGAGATAGTAGCCTAATGTTTAAGTTTTAGGCCTAAATTTAAAGGCCCAGAATACTTCTTTCCATTTACATCATGGTTTAGTGATTTTAATATAGGCTACATATAGTCCCGCATAGTTGACTATAACAAGCTCCTGTTACTTTACTAACATTATTAAAGTAAAGCGGAATTGATGAACAGGGCAGACGCAAAAGACAGCAAATTAGCATTAATATCGCTGCATTTAAAACCATATATAACTAAACACAACAGTTCTTCGCAAATGTGGACAACAAGTTTAAGAAAGTCTAACTACCTGGACTGAAACGCTAGTGTAACAATGTTTTGACGTATATGCACAGAAGGGCAGGTGCGTTTTGAAAGAGGAAGAAAGAGGCACAAGCAGGCTACAAAACATTGCGTTTGAATCTGTAGGTTTTATGAGAAAACGAAGTTTGCTTTTTGGCACGCCAAATTTGTGTTCTAGGCTTTGCGTCATCTGATCCGCTTCATGGATCGGCTTTCATAGAGAGTCCCCATCAAATTTTTTTTTCTGAATATCGGCTGACAGCTTATCGGCGAGTGATCAATAGGAGTATCCCTATCCTGAAGTCATCGTTACCACTGCACAACACAAGAGTCTGTGTAATTATTCTTCCACATTCTGGCTGGTCAGAAATCCACCACACCTAATCTTTAACCGCTACAGTGACTGTGCCAGGGTTCTTGCACAACATCTAAACATATGCACACACCACAAGCAACAAGAGCGTTCAAACTCACTCAGACTGGCCCGCTGCCCGTTGTATGAAGCAAGAGGCTATTCCATATGCCAGTTAAAAGATTCAGTGCTACATGTTAAAGTTTTACAGATACTATTAAAACGTTGTAATCACAAATACCAAAGAATTATCAGAACATAATCTTGCAAAACCTTTTCAGACAGGAAATAATAATCATTAAAAAAAATCATGAACACAAATGCTGACCTATAACTCCCAACACTCACCTCATGTACTTAACTAGCTAACTACTCCAAGTAACGCACTGACCACGAACCACAGTTTCAGACAACTTAGGTATTTCATTGGTTCATATCACATACGCACGTAGGGAACAAGCCCTACTCTATCTAGACACTTGCCATATTATGGCACAGGAACAAAACAGCCAAAATGTTAGATGGGAACTAAAGTTTAGAATTGGTTGATGTCAAACTGTGGCACAGGTTGTTCCCCATTAAGCTTCCCAGGTTTTACTTTTATTTTGACATCTGCAAGACCAAAGGTGGAGATCTCAGCTTTAGAGAGGAAAAGCCCTGCCATGTGTTCCTTCTGCATGTGCACTTAACACATGTGATGTTCAGCAATTAGCTGTTCTTACTGTTTGGTGATTTGTGTGCTCATTAGGATCGGCTGGTTAAGGAAATGGTTGGATCAAATATGGGCTGGGTTTTTGCTTTCTGAAGACGGGATGTCCCCCTCTCCCTAAGACATACCACCAATAGTAGGGCTGCTGCTGATTGCCACTCCTAGAAAATGGCCTTTGAAACTCCTCATAGTGTGTGAACGTAAAATTACTGCAGCCACTTACATCATCAGAGACCCACCTTTGTTTATTCTAAGACAGCAGTGTGAAGTTCAAATAGCCACACTAAATCACGACAGAGTGGCTGAACGGGCAGACTGTGCTTTCACGCCCTAGCTGCTTACTGATAAGAGCCCACGCAGGCTAACAGCAGCATGACTGTGTGCAGTGTGGGGTCTGGACGTGTGTGACTCAGAGGCAGCAGGCTGCAATTACAGCATCCCCTCCTGTGGGACTGAGCAAACCTGATGAGACCACTCCCGAGTAGCGAACAACAGGCTCCGACACAGCCCAAGACTCTGGCTTCAAACAAGGTCAAAGACAGGCCACTAAATGGCCATAAAAAGGAAGTCTTGCAGGCAGGCCACACACTGTTTAAACTGATGTTGGATCAGCCTTGAACAAACCGCTTTCCCCTACAGCGAAGAATAAGCCTCTACTCTGGTCCTGAAGGCACTTCCGCTATCCTTTAAAGACCTGGAGTCATGAGAAAATGCATGACTGAAGGATATGGCTGGATAAGCGGCTACAGCCGTGTGGATTAAGCCAGACAGAGCAGACAATAAACCTGTGCTTCCCCACTGCCAATTCAGAGCATTACTGCCTGCTAATTCACAGCCTTTTTTCCAGAGCAGCTAACCTAGTGTAATCTTCAACAACAACAAATGGGAACAAAAAAAAGGGAAAAAAGAAAAGAAAAATAATCATCAAAGTAAATTCCAACAATCTCACAAAAAATATGCTGTGACTTCATTTGCAACTACTATTGTTGAGTTATTGTTAACAAGTACAGAAGCCTCTGACTGTACTTATTTGTTTGTTTTGTTTCCAAGTCAACAATAATGATGTAATTGTGCTTGCACATGTGAGTTCCAGGACTATAAATACCTTTCTCGGCTTGGTGGCCACTTCGGAGTTGAAGCTGGACTCCAAGCTTTCCTTGCAGTCCATCTCAGCATCCTTGCACTCGCTCTCATCCTCGCTGACGATCGGCCCGTTCTCACAAACAGGAGACTGAAAGTCGTCGTCAGGCAGGGGAGGGTAGGTGTACTTGAAGGAGTCCTGGAACACCAACACTGCTTTACTACGTCACTTACCAACTAACAGTAGCTAATGAGCATTTGCTAAAATTGTAAAATTGCCAGCATACGCACACTGCTGCATATTGACAATCTAAACATACAATTCGCTGCTTATTAGAAAACATGCTTAGATCAGAACAGGTCTCAGAACAGGTCAATCAGGGCAGTTTCCTCAAAATGAATATGCGAGCACTTACCGTTCCTCCCATGTGTGGTGGGAGATATTCTGGGTCAATAAAGCCCTGGATTTCACTTTTTGAAACAAACTTCAGTTTGCTGATGGCCTCAGGCCCCAACCATGTCTTCACAATCTTCCAAGCAGCTGGCACAGGGACAAAAACAAGTGGCAAATGCAGACAGCTAATTTGACTGCTGGCATGAAAAGCAAGAAATGTTCTGTTTGAAAAAATGCATGCATGAGTAACACCATAACATACTTACCATTCATGATCCAAGGCATCTCATACATAATCATTTTGGCTAAAGTGCAAGAAGTCACAAAGAACACAATAAACATCACAGCTCCTCAGGTTTTAAAACTGATTACAAATCCTTTTTTAATTTTTATCTACAATATCTTAAAGACTTCGGTGTAAAATGAAAATTGGCACGTTAAAACATCATACCGAGTTGGTATGTTTGCTGAGGAGAAAAATTGAGTTAGCCTGTTGCATTCAGAACTTAACAATTGTGGAGTTTATTCGAGCTGTTTTAATGGTTTAATAATAGCGTAATCTTCATGCTTCGTCTGAGGGCACCTACCACTTCCATTGTTAGCCTTCTGGGACAAACGGTAAAAAAACAGTTAAGTTCTGAATGCAACAGGCTAAATCAATTTTGCTCCTCAGCAAACATACCAACTCGGTATGATGTTTTAATATGCTAATTTTCATTAAGTTCTCCTTTAAGTAGATAATGATATCTTATATTTATTAGATGAGTGCCCTCAAAATAAAATTCTTTGTGTGTTTACTGAAACAAGACATACTTCACAATCTCATCCATTTCATTAGGCTTTTACTGCAAAACAAACTGAAAAGCTTCACTGCATTCTTGCATTTTTATACATACATTTTCAACACTGTAAATAAGAGAATATTCAGATCCAAATTAATCAGTGTGTACTTACAGAGGAATTTGGGGTAGTATACTTTGAAGCAACTAATGATGTATTTCACAAACTCCATATCCTGAAGAGAGAGAAGAGGAAGATGAGGGGCACATACACGGGCTCAAAACAGGCTTCAGCCACAAAGAGCACCATTTCAAGCCCTCACTGAAAAGACCGTTTGCACAGGCTGATATATTTTCTGCCCCGAAGCTGTGAAATGACCCAGTTCATAAACACTGAAACTCTGTCACAAGTTCTGTGGTGCACTCATGGTAATCCATTCCATATACTTATGTGCCTCTCAGTTCCAGGAATACCAGTTTGTCAGTAAAATAAAAATTGTCAACAATACACTCCATGCAAGACACAAGCAAAAGATACATGTTACAGTACTGAGTCATTCATTTACTAGAGGGATTGCACAATTTCAATGCTTACTTTAGAAACTGAGCAACTATCATCTCTGTCACAAATGTGTTCTCCATCTCACCAACAACCGAAATGGGATCAATACTTAAATACAACATGTTCTTGTACACATGTATATGTCAATAACCAAATCAATAATGATATAGTGGAGAGGAAAAGTATGTGAACCCTTCGGCATTTCTTGAATTTCTGCATAAATTGGCCATAAAATGTGTTCCAATTTTAATGTAAGTCACAACAATACAATCGTACATTCTCCTAAAGTAATACTTCACAAAACAAATATGTTTTGATTTTTGTTTATTGGGCACAAGATGTAAACATTCACATCACAGGGTAGAAAAAGTATGTGAACCCCTAGGTCAATGACTTCTACAAGAGCTAATTTGAGTCAGGTGTCATCCAACATGGAGTTCAATTAGTGTGACGAGTTTGCAGGAGTTGATTCAAGCTGTCCTGCCCTTTAAAAACTCACACTAGTTTTGAAATAGCTGTTCAGAAGATGCATTGTCTGATGGGAACCATGCCCCGCACCAAAGAGCTTTCTGAAGACCTGCGAGCAAGAATTGTTGAGCTACATAAGGCTGAAAGGGGGTACAAAAGTATCTCTAAAAGCCTTGATGTCCATGTCTCAACAGTTAGACAAATAATCTACAAATGGAGGGAGTTCAAGACCGTTGCCACTCTCCCCAGGCGTGGTCGTCCTGCAAAGATGACCGCAAGAGCACAGCGCAGAATGGTCAGTGAGGTGAGAAGGAATCCTCGAGCATCAGCCAAAGCCTTACAAACCTCTCTGGTGCATGCAAACATTTCTGTTCATACCTCCACAATACGTAAATGTCTGAACAAGGATGGATTTAATGGGAGGACACCAAGGAGGAAGCCTCTGCTGACAAAAAAAAAAAAAACATTGCTGCACGGCTGAAGTTTGCAAAAGACCACCTTGATGTTCCACAGCAGTTCTGGGACAACATTCTTTGGACCGATGAAACAAAACTCGAGATATTTGGCAAGAACACACAACGCTATGTGTGGAGAAAAAGTGGCACGGCACACCAGCATCAGAACATCATCCCAACTGTGAAATATGGTGGAGGGAGCATCATGGTTTGGGGCTGTTTTGCAGCCTCAGGGCCTGGACGGATTGCTGTCATCAATAGTAAAATGAATTCCAAAATTTACCAAGACATTTTGCAGGAAAACATAAGACCATCGGTCCACCAACTGAAGCTCAAACGAGGATGGGTGATGCAACAAGACAACGACCCCAAACATACAAGTAAATCAACAACAGAATGGTTCAAACAGAAGAAATTGCGTGTTCTCGAGTGGCCAAGTCAGAGTCCGGGCCTCAACCCCATTGAAATGCTGTGGCATGACCTCTAGAGAGCCATACATACCAGACAACCAAAAAATATTGCTGAACTGAAACAATTCTGTGAAGAGGAATGGTCCAAAATTCCTCCTGGTCGTTGTGCAGGTCTGATCTGCAACTACCGAAAACGTTTGGTTGAGGTTATTGCTGCAAAAGAAGGGTCAACCAGCTACTAAATGTTAAGGTTCACATACTTTTTCCACCCTGTGATGTGAATGTTTACATCTTGTGCCCAATAAACAAAAATCAAAACATTTTTTTTTGTGGAGTATTACTTTAGGAGAATGTACGATTGTATTGTTGTGACTTACATTAAAATCGGAACACATTTTATGGCCAATTCATGCAGATATTCAAGAAATGCCAAAGGGTTCACATACTTTTTCTCGCCACTGTAAATGGCAAACTTGCTGCTGTACAACCTACTTTTTCATGTTACCCTACAAACCAATTACTGTGTTTTTCCCCTCTGGTAACTTGTGAAGAACACACATTATCCATTTCTCCAAAAACAAAAAAAAAAACAAAAAAAAAACACACAAGGAATGGTAGACACCTCAACCAGAGAGAGAAAGGTGATCATGCAAACACAGAAATACATTTCTGTGTGCAAATTCCTAACAGTGACAAGATGCGTTTTAACTCAGGGTTTACCTTTACATTGTCCTTTACATGTTTTCAGTGAAAAAGAAGACAAATAAATCAATCATCACAACAAAAAGCTATTGAAGTTAATCACCCTGAGACAATACACAACACTTTTTTAACAACTTTTCTTCTTACTCAGAATAGGAGAAATAAAGAAATGGATGAAGGATCTGCGTTTATTATTCATCTTAAGAAGTTCACCGACTGATCGCTACTAATCCGTTCATTCCATAGTCTTTGTGCTGTGTGTATGATTAAAACTGTGCTTTTCTCCCAGCTGAGCCTGCTTCTTTTAAGTAGGCCATTTTAGAGACAGTGGAAGAAGAGACAGTGGAAACATGGCCAGAGTCTGACAGAGGAGCAATAGAAGTGGATGAAAGAGATGGCAGAGAATGTAAGGGGAAGGGGGAAAAAAGAGTGCGACTGGGGACTGACAAAGGAGGAGAAGAGGACAGTGGATCCTGCAAGGAGAGAACTGTGACAAACAAAGTCAGTTTATGGATTAGACAGGCAAGTTGGATTGACCAAACGGATTTAAAGGTCACTTTAATCTCCAACGCGTCAAACCATTGAGCACCATCAATCCGTTTAAGCTTGCATTCAAAACAGCTTGTGATATTAGGATGCGGCCTGGTGTAAAAGGGCACACAATGACTAATAAATAGCTGCATGGTAACAAGGCAAGTCTTCACAATGTCCTCGTTTGTTATTGAGCACTAATTTCCTGTGAGAAAGTGGCTGGAGAACGCTACGTGTGTGTGTGTGTGTGTGTGTGTGTGTGTGTGTGTGTGTGTGGGTGTGTAATGGAGAAATAAATAAAGAAAAGTAGAAAGATAAAATAAAGACGAGATTAGGTACTGGAGACCCCTATCGAAGTCCTAACACACAAAATAATGGGAATTGTCAATTTTGTGATACATACATCAAACATTTAACATGACCCATAACATTGTATGATGGTCAGCCATTTCACATGGCAGTGAGTAGCATGAGTTTAAAAAAAAATAAAAAAAAATAAAAAATAAAAACTTTACTACTGCTGTGTCCAGGTATGCCCACTCAGTGAAGTGAAGTTAAGACACAACTAAAAGCATTAGTGTAATTGCGGAAAGGGGGGCTTACGATATTGCTGATGCCTGACTCAGACATGTCGAACACCACGGTGAGAGGCATCCCTGGCTCCCGCTTGGCATAGCTCTCCAGCCAGAAGGCCACATACTTCTTCTTGTCCTGGAATGTCTTGGCATCTTTCAGATGGAGCTTCACCTTGAACCAGACTGGAGGACACAGAAAACACACAAACAGAAGTACTGGAACACAGCTGGAGCAACACTTATATCATTAAAAATTAGATATAGTTGGACGTTTTATTAGTGAGCGGTGCTTCTCTACAAAAACTGCTGTCTAACTGTGAAGAGCAAGCTTGTGGTCACTGTGGTAAGGAACCGTTTTTAAAAAGATGACACTGCAGTAGTGAGCAGTGGGGTGGCATACCACATGTTAAAGAAAGAGCCTAAGAAACATCTTTTCCAAAACAGCGCCATGGGAAACAACACAATTCTGTAGTGTATGAACATGTCTGCACATCTTTTGAAGGGATGGCACTTTACAAAGCCCTATCCTGACAATAATCCTAACGTCGACATTCCATTGTGAATTCAGGGATAGGAATGGTGTTTCCAAAAAAACCCTAAATGTTTTCATAAAACACAAAAGACCACCAATACATTTTACTAAGATGGTGCAGATGTGTCTGCCTTTTTCAGATCAAGCCTGAAGATCCCTTTCTCTGTTCATAAAAATGTGTGTACTGCTTGTGTTCTGAATATGACTGCATAATATCAACAAAATGCTGGAGGCATACATACACAGTTTGTTTCCCTCTTTGTCATAGCCATGAAGAAAGACGGCACCAGTCTCAAACATCCACTTTGGGATACAGCTTTCTGTGAGGTCTGAAGGCAGATAACAGCAAATTCTGGTTATACATTGAAGGAAAAGGGAACACACCCTGGTTAAACTTAATTACAGGAAGTTTAGCTTATTAATATAATGCCTTAATAATATAATATAATGCCTTAATATAATGCCTTCATATGTCATACATGGTTTAGTTGTTTCGTTTATTTCCTTACATAGTGCAAAAAGCTATGTGGTTTAGCAATCTACTGCTTTAAAAGCAAGCAAAGGCACTGGCGGATTTCAGGAACAGAGCAGCACAATGACACTCTTTTAGAAGGATATCTAAATAGAAAACAAAAAACACTAGTGCTGCTAATGTGGGCAGAGGCACAGGAGCTTCTCTGTTCTACTGCTGGTATTGCCGTTCTGTTTTCAGAAAGTCATGCCTTCTGTTTTTAAACAAAACACCAGACATACCAACACTAGGCCTAACAGCAACTACCGTGGAATATACATCAGCCTCTTTTCACAACCACAGTGCCTGTTGGGTAATTTTCATTGCTGATTTAGGTTAGATATGGAGTGGCCATTACAACTTACCGTTGACGGTGTACTCTTTTCGCCACAGCAAACTTTCGTCAATCATTTTCAGTGCGTCTTCCACCACATTCATTCGCCATGCCAGATAGCCTTCAACCAAACTGTCATCTTTCATCAGCCGGTCCACATCTCTAGAATCATACTTTTCTGATGAATCTGGGAAGAAGAACGTAAGGAAGTGTGACCCACATAAAACTAATGAGCGACATACGTTCTAGTTTACATCCAGAGTGACCAACATAACATCTTAAAATTCCATAGTAGTGATGGATCTATGAAGTTACGTTCACAGTACTTAAAACGCTTTCTGCCAGGCTCCATCTGTCATGTAAACTTAGCTGATATTCCGAACGTCGAACAGATATAGGTCCCATATCTAACAGCATAGTGTGAACGCAACCAGACATGCACATTGCAATTTAGTCACACAAGTGACGAAAAAAGTTTATGTTATGCATTCTACTGTAGGCTACCTGCCTTGCACGCTTGTTAAATTAGTGTTACACACTTGTCAAGACACCAATGACAGGCTAGGTAGTAGCGGGCTAGCTAACTAGCAAGGAAGTTCGACTAGCAAACATTCTTACCTTGGACATATTCGTTCTTAAACCTTTGTCGCGTTTCTTCGATCTTGTTTTCGATTTTCTGTTAACAAAAATAAGGATATTTGTCACATCATTTGGTAACAAAGGATGAGTTGAATGAGTTTGAGTTGACAGGCTAACGTTTGCTACCTGCTGTGATTCAGGCAGACCCACCTCCGCCATGTTTGTTGCTTAAACTGACTGTCACGAGTACTGTTTGCCAGAAGTAGTTACAGCGGTCTTAAACTACAGCAAGTTCCTTGTCATTTATCCATTTTCGCATCATTCATGGACACATAAGTATAGGTAAATGAGCGCGCTAAAGTTGAATTTGGAGTGTAGGAAACCTAAAGGTCCGATGAACAAAAACTGAATGAAAAACTTGTTGTAACGTTCAACAAAAATAAATAAGTGTTGTAATTATGTAACTGCCTCACTAACACCTCGAAGATACAACTTCTGCCAGAAAGATCTCTCTGTTCTTATCAGTCTATGGTTCTTATTTATGTTGGAAGAAATGTTCACCCACAAAGCACTTTTGGCTCAGCCCACAGCGAAAAAGCTCAGCCCACTGACAGATTGTGGCGGGCTGCTTTGAGTGGCAAACAGGCTTGTTGTCAACTTACTGCTACCAACTTGTAAGTTCTCAGTTTGTGTCAAACACTTTACCTTTAAGTAGCTATGGTGGGGTTTTGTTTTGAAAATGGCTGTTAAGTTTATGTGTAATATTATTCCGCGTTGGGCAATTCTAATGTGTTCTAATGTTATCGTTACATCAGCTAATCAGCTAGCATACTTAAATGCCCATCTACGCTGGCTGTAGAAAACACATTTTGTGACGTACCTCAAGTTTTCTTGTCTTTTTCCCACCTTCTCCACCCTCACATTCTGTGAGCGGTTTATGTCTTCTCCAACGACAGTCATTTGTTTTCTCGTCGTCTTGGTAGTGGGACACAAGTAAGCTAATCAATTATAGGCCAGAAATGCTAGCACCAAAGGGTAAGTGAAGATGTGGATAATTCTTATTTCAGGCAAAATTCATTGTCACATTGGCTTAGATGGGGAGAAAGTTTGTCTGGGGGTATTCCAGAAAGCAGGCTTACTTAACCGGACATGTTAACTTCAAGCAAGTTGTGAACCTCCTAAAGGAAAGTCTGTTTGTTTAGTGTACCCGATGAAAGCATTTAGTAATACACAGCCGGACAAACCGGCCTGAGAAACCTGCCATGTATTTTCTTATGCCTGTGCTCTTAACACATGTGATTTCACTAATATGTGATTTCACTCATCTACCTGGCTGAGGAGTACAAAGAGGGGTGTTCCAAAAAGCAGTCATACCGTAAAATACCAAATAGTAGCCGGGGCTATTATTTATTTCAATCACTTCATAGACCAGGCATTTATTTGAGACTAGGCGGCTATTTGGGACAGGCGATTCATTTCTTCCTCACAAAAATCTTGCTCAGCAAAACTGGGAAAATATGGTACTCAAATTATTTTAATCAATATGACTATAACTTTCAGTTTTTTTAATTCCAACTAAATATCAACATTGTGATCACAAAATGGTCATTAAAAGAAACAAATACAAAATACACAATAATTCAAAATCATTTTCATTAACCAAAAAGCCTTATGTGCATAATAAAAATACCCGTTTTCCATTCACCATTAAAGCATCCCTGTCTTAATAGTTCATCCCATGGAACACCTGCGAAACTCCCCCATATCCAACCTGTGGTACAGTCCCTCGGTTCTGCACGGAAATCAGGACATTCAGAGTTAGCATAACGGAACTACGTTTGCGCCTTTAAAAATGCTCAAAAAACAATAAACTGTGATGTTTTAAATGACCACTGTGTATAATGGTGTTTGATGATTACGACTATGAAATGTGCATTGTACACGTGAGTTTGACAAAAAATTGTTACTTCGGAATGCCGGTAGGCCTTTTCCTGCACGTCTCGTAACATTGCTATGTTAATGAAAGGTTATTGCAAATGATGGCTTACAACTGATCTCTTTTAATAACATGACCTGGATGAATGATCATCTTCAGACATATCTCCCCTGATTGTGTAGTGATCAAAGACTTACCGAAAGAAAGCACAATATGGCTACATGAAAACTAAACAAAACAGGCAAAGAAGAAAAACGTGTAGAGTCAGTGGTCATGTCTTTTTTTTTCTTCATTTTGTTTTGGGTTAGCCCCGGCATTTATTTGGAACCGGCCTTTATTTATCAAAATATACACCTGCACCCAGCGTTTAAAGGGAATCCGGCGGTTAATTGGAACTTGGCTATTATTTGGTATTTTACGGTAGTTACTTACATGGGAATGCTAACACAAAGCAAGTGGTAAACCTCAAAATATAAGAGTGTTCCAGTTTTACTCATCTGTGGGGGGACATTAGACTCCTCTCTTAGAAGGTTTATGACTCACTCTGAGTTAATTTACCTGGGTTAGTTACTAAACCACCTACTTGGAAACTCTTACTGTCTCAATGTAGACTCCATTCTCCCAAGCCACTTTGACCAATGCTGAACCTTTGCAGCTGTGAAAGTTGCAGGGCAGCTATTGAAGGGCAAAAGCAGTGTTTTTGTCATAGTAATACAGTTGCCTTGTTAGTAATAAAGCAGGAAATATGTTGATTAGGTCAGGGGTGCAAATCCCCCATTTCTGAAAAATGTGAACTGTCCCCCCCCAATAAAAATACAGACGAGTATGCCTCTGGCACCTTTGGTGGTGGGGGCATATAAAAAAAACCCACCCCCAACATGCAGCCATGGATTAGAGTGCACTTAGCTCAAGTTAATTGCATCAGCCTAACCTGAAAGGGCTGTTTTTTTTTTGACAAAGACAAAAAGGAAACGTTATTCATCAATGGTTCTCTGATCTTTGGAAACAAAACAAGACAATGACAGCCTAGTATCTGATTAGATGTTTCTGCAATCACATCTTATTAACATGAGTCTTACGTCTTTTTTTTAGATGGTGCATCAACGGCATGGTGACTCAACAGAACTGCTGTTTGCTCTGTTAAAGACCTGTGATGACTCACGGAAAAGGGCACACAAAGCTAATCACCCTAAATGGTGAAATCCTTTCATTTCAGTGCAGATACTCACATCAGGATGGGGACAGTCTAAAGAAATCAGAGCTCATATGTCAAAAGTTGTCATTCACAAGAGAAACAAACTGTTTTACATCACAAGATGGTGACATATCCATATACAAGGATAGCTCTGCAGATGTCGACGTAGTGTATTGCTCTACAGCTTTAGATATAAGAAAGAAAGTTGTGGTCCCTTGCATCTTGCTCAGACAATTAAAGCGGAAAACCTCCTGTTACAAATACAAACTCATCACATTGACAAGCTCTACCAAAGCAGAACTCCATGTAAAATTTAACTCCCTGTATGAACTTCAAGATGACATATCAATATTCCAAGGCCCCACTGTTATGTGGAGACATGAGGGCACTGTATACTATGCATCTGTGTGCACCAGTGAAGTCAGAAGTATCCCTGTCCAGATGTCAGTTGTGTTTTTGGGAGAGCTGTGTAATAAATTGTTTGTTTTTGGCTCACAAATAGATTTGACGGAAGAAGTGAGTGGTCCAACAAGCGCTGACAGAAGAAAAGACAACAAAATAGTTGGATACTCAGTTGAGGATGGGAAGGTGTTCAATGGAATGTGTGTTATGCCAAATGCGTACAGTTCTGTAGTGCAGTGTGCCCTTGTTGTTTCTGCTGTGGAGGTTAGTGGGCATATAAAAGTGACCATGGTGGGAGCCACAAATAAGAAACAGTTGGTCTGTTTTGAAGATGGGGATCTGAAAGAAGGCTGCCAGTTGCCATTTGAAGAACCGGAGTGTATCAAGATGGCCGACACTGGAAACTTTGGGCTGATATTCATGATTTCTTTTAAGCATGGAAATGTGTGTGCTGTATGGAAAGAAACATTTCAGGTAATAGAGCAGTATTTGATAGGCTGATCAGTGTTTCAGTATTTCATGTAATTTCAGCCATGTCATTAGTTAAGTTTTAAAGGTTCATTTACACCTTGTCATGGCTTTAGTTTCAGTAAAGGCCATTTTGAAGCCAGAATAACAAATGTTTGTTTGTTTTTCTTGTTGGCTGTTGGCCTTAGGTTGCAGCCTGTTGGTCTGGCATGAGTTCAGTGCTTGTCGATGATTTTGTTGGCTGTGGGACAGACCAGATCCTGTTGGTGTTGCATGACCAGAGTCCCCCTCAATCACTAACAAACTTCATCATGACAGACCTCTGTGGCACAGCGTATTCTGTGGGTAAAAGCCATTTTTGATTGATTAATCTGATTTTGGTTTACATATTTTGAATGGGTGTTATTTTCTTGTGTTGTGGCTGAATGTGAATGTGTGAATATCGTGTTTAGCATGGCCATAGTGAGATCTGTGAGGAATCTGAAACTTCAGATGCTGCTCAAGGAAATTTCCTCTGTACCGTGCAGGCATTAGAATCTAGACTACAGGTAAGCTCTGTCAGTTTCTTTCTGGTAGGTTTTGAAAGTAAGCTTTATTGTAATGTATAATTCACAGTCATGTGTAACAATCCCAATTTATTATGACACAGAAGAGCACAGTGATATCAACAAAATGTTATTTTTTATTGCCAATGTAAGCTGTTCTTTTCTTTCTTAGCAATTTAAGCTGTACACTCTAAGGTTATTCAAAATCCTCTCAGCAGCCCTGAAACTACCTACCGCATGGCTTTTCCCACTCTGATGCCCTCTGCTTTGCTTTGATCATTAGAGTGGCCTGACCTTGCTCCAAGACCTTCAGAGAGATGTTGATGTCAAAGACAGGGTTCTTCTGCAGTCCACCAGTGCCCTGTCAGATTTGGTGTCTGGAAGAGAGCACGTCATATCAAAGACAGAACAGGTCATGACTCCCCTGCTCTTTCATGTCACATGTTACACTGTCTCACAGCATCTTCTGTTGTTCCTTTGTATTTGTTTCACCCGGGGCAACATGACAATTCTGTTCAGCACAGCACTATTTTGTCTGACTGAGCCATACAGTTATTTGCTCCCCTGAAACACCCCTGAAAGACACTAAGGACTCATTCACACCAAACTCTCTGCGTATTCAGCGCGTGGCCGTATTCTGAGCGTATTCTGTGCGTATTCATTTAGAATGCACGTTGGCAGATGAGACCATTCAAACCGCAACCGTGTTCTGAGCGTATTCCGAGCGTATTCAATCACCATAGAAACATATTGTACGGACAGAATACGGACACACGCTGAATAGGGAGAGTGTTTGGTGTGAATGAGCCCTAAGGGGCCGATTCTCCCCTGCGCGTAAGGGTGCGTAAGTGAAAAAAAGCGTGCAACTGCGCCCACGCGGATTCTACTGTTGACTTAAGTCTGTCATTTACGCGGAAATCAGTCAGTTACGCGCTTCGGGAGGAGCAACCCAAAAATTAGGGAGTGTCGCATGTAAATGAACCCTACACGCGTTCTACCCTCCACTTAAGCGGTTTTCTCTTTACGCGCCTCAAAGGGCTGTAGTAAGGTCCAGCGCCACTATAAGGCGAAATGAAATACTGCATTTTATGTCGGCTAGGCCTATAATGTCAACATTTGTTTTGCCATATTTAACATACCAAAGTGCAGAGTCAGTAATGTTTGGTTGTTGATCCTTATTCTTTAAAGGACAACGTTTCTCATAGCCATGACATTATTTTTCTAAAATATCACGTGATATCACGAAAGAACCTGTTCTCCAATTAGATAAATTACAAACAAACGACAATGAATGAATGAATGGATTAATTATTTTTAAATTACGTAATTGGCGTGAATATAAATATGACCAACATCCTCTCATAATCAGAAACCAAAATGCCATTCTTGTACCTGCTCGCACTCCTGCATCAATGGCAGAGAGAACGCCGAGGTTGAAGACGAGGTTGAAGATTCACCTTATTCTGACACGCCTATTTTCAAAGGTGAAAATCTTCCGCGTTGGTTTACAACTTCCGGCCGGCTTGCCACAGCCATAGACATCCTATACATATGTATAGGATGTCTATAGCTACAGCAAGTCAGCTACGTCAGAAAACCCTGCAAATTTAGATGGATAAGCTAACTTAAAAAGACACAAAAACAAGATTATAAGGTCGGATGGAGAGATTGTACTTCGTCACCTGAGGTTAATGAATTCCACTGAGTGACTGGATGATGTAGCGGTGGGCTGAGGCAGGCGGCGATTTGTCAGAAAAAAAGACACATTCATGGAAATGGACATTGTATTTGTAACTTCCCTAGCTATGCAGACCGAAAGCTACTGCTTTCCAGCAACATTTTCCATTTAGCTTCTGCAAGCCATGAATACAATAATTTCACCTTTGGCAACGCTGATTGAGATGCTAAAAAACTAAAGAGTCTGCCGTGCTATTTCATACACATACACCACTTGCTACCCGTCTGTGCTGACAGCAAGCCATCATTGTGCCATCATTCTCACGTGTTAATATAATTGTTTTGTGTGCAGATCCTATGAAATAGGACAATATTCTGCTCTGAACGCATGTACATTCGGCTCGGTCCTGGTTTGCCTACCGCTCTGGCTCAAGCCGAGTTCCCACAGGAAAATGTTACAATGTTTAATATTGTGTTTGGCGACCTTCAGAAACATTACATGTAGAAGCGTGGAGCAGTAGTCTGATTTCATAGCTTACTTAAATACTAGATATATGTGCCGATGTTTTAGATCGCTAGATTTCAAGTAACATCAGTTGAGTTGCATGAGTGGAGATACACCCGCACCGGGGATAAAAATAACTTCCTCATCGCTGGATGGCGGACAACAGATTATAAACCGGCCAAACAACATTATGCCCTGTCCCCGTGGACAATAACAGGGTTGTTCCAAGTACAGCCATGTTTTTTATGTAGTTAATGGTAGCCCCCTCACTGAACAATTCAAGCTCGACATCTTTGTACTACTGTGCCAATGTTATCGACTGCAATAGACAGCGTTCAACCGGAAATACTGAACCAACCGGAAGAATGTTTTGACGCCCGTGGTCTCTTCCAGAATAAGGTGAATAGGTCGCGTTTGTAGGTCTAGATAAACATCCTGGGTTTCAATGACAGGGAGTGCATGCAGCAGTTTCGCCTGGACCGTTTTGCAACACCTTTGCACATTTGCAACACCTACAATACATCACACAACCTCAAGTGAATGTGACAGCCAAATTAAAGGAAAGAGGCCTCAGCGATGGATATTGTAATGATCCGAGGCTTGCTTGACACTTTTAGGAAGCTTAGAAACCGTTTCTAGAACAAAGTTGCTGTTTAGCCACAACTCACGCTTATTCCACACAAACACTACGGTGCAACGATGCAGCACAATTAACACAGGTTATCACAATATGTTTGTTGCAGTTGGGTTGGAAAGCCACCAGCGTTTGGGGTAACAATCACTTGTTTGTCATGACATTCAATTGGACACGAAACATCGGAGTGATTTCAGTTCTCAAATGTGAGCATTGTAACAGAGCTCTTGGTAGCCGTAATCCTTGCACTTGGCACTGACGTTGCTTTCATTTTACATATATCACACCCATGTTGAGTTACGCGCTGTATTTCAGAGTTAAGCGCTAGGGGAGTGGCAGAGGTTCAGAGGGGAGAATCCGCGCAAGACGAAAGTGCTTTAAAAGTGCGTGCGTAAAAAAGACTTACGCGCCTATGGGAGAATCGGCCCCTTAGTCTTTAAATATGTGCGAGCAGGGATTTGCTACACATTGCATTTTTTATGTTTTGTACTCAAGCTAAAATGTTTGTGTATTATTAGTCTTATTTTGTATTAGTTTTAAAGCATCTTTGAGTATTTAAACAAACACTGTATAAATAAAAGGTATTACTTTTATTATTATTTGTGTGTGTGGCATATAGGAAGGCCTGGTGTCGCTATGGGAGGAAGCTGCTGAGGGAAAGGAGGGCGAGCAGGAGGAGAGGATGCAGACGGAGTCGGAGCATCAGCCCTTTCTGGTGAACAAACTTTGGCAGAGGATCATTGAGGACCGACTAGTTGTAGGAGTGTCAATAACAAAACGGAATGACGTGTAGGTCCTCTAATGATCTCCTTCAATGTACTTTTTCCCTCTGTCTCTACCTCTGTTTCTCTCTCTCGCTCACTTTTGCTTGATCACACACACACACACACACACACACACACCACCCTCATCCTTTCACACATCATAAACACTGTTTTGTTTACACCCCAATCAGGCTAGGCACAGATCTTAGCAAACTGTTTTCCATCCTTTATGAGCATTGTGGGCAAAATAACAAATTAAGCCTGGTCTAGAAGCCTCGTAGAGTGTCTCATTACAAATCACTTGGTAGTAATTAACTTGACTCTTTCCATTTTCTTTCCGTTTAGTGAACAGTGTGAATCATTAGCTTGATCTGTACCAGAACACTGCCCCTGACTCCGATATAATGATATAGGCCCTGTTAATTGTGTCCAGTCATGCATGGCTCATATAAGTCACATCAGCCAGCTGTCAGTTTTCACTTCTGCTCTTGCCCTGTGCTGTCGACTTTTTGCTTCACCATCAATTTCTCTCTGGCAAGAAATGTTAAAAGGCTGATCCTGTGCTGTGCTAGGAGAGGTGCATCATTTTTTTTTTTCTAAACTGGGAAGTTTCTCTTTTTTTATTTAGAAAAATACCATAATATTTCTGCTTCCAGCAGCAGACTCTATGATGTGTTCACAGACTGCATCATGTGTTTTTGTGTTTTTTAGTAGTTTTTGTTTTCTTTTCTGCACTGATCCAATCCGTGCTCCTCACATTAATTGTTAACTTAAGAGTGAACTTGGTTTTTTTTAAAACAATTTAAACAATTAAGTGCACTATAATTTCAATCAATAATAGGTAGGCCTAAGCCCATTGCCCATACGAATGATGATATTACATGTGGAGAGACTTTGAACTGGCCATTCTAGAGAACACAATTGGTTGAAAAAGTGTCTGCAGAAAATCTTCTCTCAGCTTAACCCAATGTAACTGGTTGAAGATTGACAGTCAACAAAGACTCGCAGAAGCTCACTGGTGAACATTCATTTATTGCAAGATCACAAAAACTCAATCTTTGGATACAGTCAATCTTATATACAGTTGTATATAGTCTCTGTATTTACCAGTCTCTCTCCAGATACACCAGTCTACTGACATGCCAGTCTGACGATACGCCAGTCTCAAAACTACCTGAAATATACCCAAAATAAATGCAATGTACCAACAAATATTTAAATTATACCTGTGAAAGAGGGGATCGATTTCCCCACGTTAATGTATAATAAATAGGCACACCTCTCATGATAATTAGGAACACCTTTCATGTATATTAAGAGGTGGTTAGGTAACTCCCTGATTACAAATGGAGTTGGAGTCACCTTTTGTCTGTATCCCGGTAAACCCATTTTGTTATTAAAAGTAAATAAATTACTTTTTAGTTGAATTTGGAGACTGTCAGCCTAGTGGTTGAGAATCAGGAACAAGGTTTATTCTTAACAATAACGAGACAAAGACTAACAGACAGGACACTACATAATGACGAGACAAAATGACAAGACTAGACAAGACAAGACTAACTCAAACAGTGGTTATTCTGAACTTAAATATTGTAGACACTCAATGGGTGTTCCAGAAGGTACCTTTTGTTAAGTACTACAGCGTGTGTCTTCCTAATCAGATCATAGAATGTGTCAACCTTCTCAGTATGCTTATTCAACAGACAGATAGTTATTCAGAGGACCACCAAATGGTTAAGGAAGCCAGCTGTTCACACCTCCTAGCTCAGCCAGATACACATACACAGCTTTTGATCCTAATACAAGAGTTCCAAAACCAACCAAGGGATTTGAAATAATAATAAAATGTTTCAACATTAAAATGCTATTTACAAGATTATTATTATTATTACTCAAATACCATCAGTCCCCCTTTTCAAGTCTTAACTGACTTGACACAAAATCATAAAACAAAAGGTATTTAAAATAATAATAAAAATGTTGCAACATTAAAATGTTATTTAAGATTATTATTATTACTCAAATACCATCATTATCAATTAACATGCTGATACAATTACAGGGGCTATATATATATGTATATATAGGCCCATAACTTAATTTCTATACAAGACATAGGCCTGAAAATTGGTACACTTGTTACTCTGCACTTGCTTTTTCAGAATCCTCTGTCCGATTTTGGATAGCCAGTGTTAATTAAAGGTTGCGGGCATCTGAAAACTGGATTTTGGTTGGGCGGAATATATATTTTTCACTTTTTTCATTATTTATATATAATAATAATAACAACAACAACAACAACAACAACAACTTACAATTTCTTGTTTTTACCAGTTGATGGGCAAGGTATGTTGACAGGCAAGGGTTCTGAATATGCAGGCAAAGTCCTTTGGAAAAACAAATCCCAAAAAGGCTCTACTATGGCATGCCCTTCTCGTTGCCATGGCAACAGTGTCTCCAATACTCGTCTGAGCTCTTGTGTTTATTTCTTTATTTATGTATTCCTATGAGGCCTTGGCTGGGTTGTAATCAGTCCTACCTTGGCTTGCCTTAGCAATCACAAGAGTTGATCTGAGTGGTCAGGAGAGAGCTTGTGCCGTGATGAGGAGTAATAAGACTCACTGTAACCCGTAGTTTTGACTAATTATGGGGACAGTGTCAGTTTTACCTTAGCTCATATTTTTTTATAGCATGAGTCTGCATGAGACAGGAGAAAAGCTAAAGACCATCTTTCACTCCCCTGATACTGTGACTAAAGACTGTACTGTGTTTATTTGTCTAGATTCCTGAAGAGTGCAGCTATCTCCCTACTGACTGGTGCTGCTCAGGGCTATGTCCCCACAGTCATCCAGACCCAGAGTAGAGCTCAGTGGATCCACACCCACTCACCTTCTCCTCTGGAGCCTGTAGCAAAAAGGAAGAGACAAAACCAGGCAGGGTGCAGGGGCTGTAGTGGTGATGGTGACCTGCAAAAACTGGTACTGATCGCCATCTGTGAACTGGCCCCTCTTCTGACTTGTGATTCTGTCAAATACCCTGTTGTGCTCCATTATGTCTTGAGAGAACCAACAACAACTCCTGATGGTCCCCATAGTCCGAAGGCCCTCCAGTGTGGCTTGGTCTCTCTCAGCATCTCAGATATGGCTCAGGGGGGGCACCACCCCCACTTCTTACAAGGACCTACAGGAGGCTGCAAAGGTAACAGCGCAGCTTACATGAATATATTGTAATTTAGAAAGTATTGTGCAGCAAAGGGTGATTCTTATTAAGGTATGCGCCTTTTTGTGAAATCATTATTCATTAATTATTAAAACATCTGCTGCAGTTTAGTGAACTTTGAATTCTGTGCTGTTCTGATGTGCAAAAACATTTTCATGTGCAAACAGGAAACAGTACTACTACCACTGCTACTATTTAACACTACTGCTGTTTAAACAACAATAACGACAATAATACAAAATAATAATTGTTTTCAGATGAATTAAGAGAGGACCTTCTCAGCCTGTTGGCATTCTTGGACTCGTGGTCCTTCCAGATTTCCTCAGCAGATCACACCCTGTGTGATGTGGGCCAGTGGTTACGGGAGGCCTTGGGGTGTGAGACAGTTGAGGCCAGTCCCCAATACCTGCTGTGCAACCCAGCAGGGCCATCTGCTGCACTGGTCTTCCACTGGCTACAGAAGAGGCCCTTCTTAGGAGAACTGGTCATCTATTGCAGGTGCAGCCTTCTGAATGAGAAACCGTTAGAAACTGGGTAATGAGAATGTGGTGGTGTACTATGCCTTAGAATGTTTTAGTTTGTATATCTGTAAGATATCCCATAAAATTAAGAAAATCATCTTTGATTGTAGAGATTTTCTCGTAGTGCACATACAATAAAAACATTGCTAGTCCCAGGTTTCCAATCTCATGCCAAGGGTGTTATGCCTGTTGTCTTCTTTTTTTGTCTCTCCAGTGGCACGGTGGCTTTGCTTAGATTCCTGCTGTCTTTGTGTGGCTTCCTCCCAGCGTCCTGCCACATCCAGCCCGTCAGGAAGGGAGGTTTAGAGAATCGCGCTCAGGATGTGGCATGCTCCCTCGAGAAGGAGGTGCTGGCCCTGCGGAAGGGGCTGTGGTCCCTTTTTACTAATGCCGCAGATGGGCACCAGGGCAGGCAAGGGCGGAGCAGTGACAGGCCGGCAGGAGGAGGAGAAGCCCCAGGCCCGGTGGCTGTGGATGAGCTCCAGAGACTGCAAGAGGAGTGGCAGAGGGATATAGAGGGAAGCACGAGGAGGGTAGCCACCCTAGGGGCAATGGACCGCTATCAGTCATTGGTTCAGAGAGTTCTCCACGAGCAGTTGCAGGTGGATGTAGACGTTCTTCTGGATAGGGAGACCAGATCTGTGTTCATTCAATGATGTTTTCCTCTTACCAGGGAGATTAAGGGCTTTTACACAAACAGCGGTACAACCTGCCCTATGTTCTATGCAGCAATACTTTCATACAGCTTAACAAGGAGACAGTGGGGAGGAACCTCCTGTATTGTTTTTAAATCATTTGAGAGAAGTCTTTTTACCCCCATATTGTGTGTGATGACATTAGCCTGAACAAGCTCTCCTCAGTGGGGGTCCCCCAGGGGCCTGCATAGGGAGCCAGACTAATGCACCACTGTCTCTGCACCCTCTGGTGAACTTCTCAAGGGGTTCACACCTCTAACATTTCGGTGGCATTCGAGAGAAACACTCTACGCTCCTGCCCTCCGGCATCTGGAGATGGCTTTTGTCTGTTTGTGTGTGTGAAGCCCAGTGGGACTGTCTGTGTTCCTTTCATAATAAGTACTTGCTTTGGTTCTGTTTGTTTCTGTGTTTTAGAATAAAGTTTTGGCGGTATGTGCTTTGTATTATGCTCTTTCCTCTGGAAAACGTTCATGACTCACACTTTATTGATTTTTTTTTTTATCAGAAGAAGTGCTTCCGGCTTAACACCTGCAGAAGAATAGAGTACCTGTCTTTGATGGAGGTCTTACAGTGGTTAAAGCACATCTCTTCAATAATTATTTTTTTATTTGTATACTTCTGGTAGTGTGATGTATTGAAAAAAAGTGGGTGTGAGTGGGTGTTCTTTCTTGTGTTTTTTTCCCCTGCTCTGATGAGTTGACCAAGGGGGAATTTGGTGTATGAGCCTATGCTGTTACTGAGCCAGTAGATGCTGTGTTTCCATCAGATTCTATGGCACTCGGTCCTGTTGGAGATAAACTCCTTGCTGTGTCGCTACCACACTGCTGATGCTTCTCAAGGTAATAGGCTTCACTGAAAACACTGCATCTCTTAGGTATAAATGGGCCAGTTAAATCTCTTGATTTGAACTTGTACACCATTGTCACATAAAATGACTGTTTAATGACGGCTCACTGCTCTCATTAATCAGTAACTGAGACTTATTCGGACTTACCAAAGAACTGAGTATGTTTGCCTTTGATGTACATGCAAGCATAATCAGGTTGTCTGGAAAAAAAGAATTGGCTCATTCATTATTACCTCTGCCAGTGGAGGTTATATAATCATCGATATTTGTTTGTTAGTAACATAACTCAAAAAGTTATGCATGGATTTTGGGTCAAAAATGGGCTAACATAAAAGTAATTAGATTTTGGTGGTGATCTGAGCTGCCCTAGCAGAGGTCTGCGCTCTCCGAATGCTTTTCTAGTTTTATATGCTTTCCCATTTTTGTAGTCTTTAATTGTTGTTTTCTTGGAGATGTGAAATCTGTTGTTGATGGGTAAATGGCACAGATTTTTAGGTAAATCCCCAATGCTCTATGAAAGTCCGTGGTTTAAGAAATCAGTTTGTGGTGTGTCACTAATAGAAAATGTCTGGTAAGGTTGTACGCGCATATGTCTTGTGTGGTATTCTGTATGTGACAAGGGCGTAGAATTGGCGTGGACGGAGGTGACACGTACACGTCCCCACCAATATTCAGCAATCATTGATTTGTCCCCACCAATAATTTGAGCCCCTTCAAAAAAAAAAAAACCATCTGTCAACGTCTCATCACCTAGCGGCGCGGAAATGGTTAAATTACGTTCTCTACTGAAGTCCTAACACATTTGGCTATGCCCTGCTTTCACGTGAGACTCGGTTTGGTGTTAGCAGCGCCAAAACTAGAAGCAGAACTTGACCAAAGCGAGTGGCGAGTAAGAAAGCTTAAAGTGGCGAGCGATGGCAGCTAAAAAAGAAGGTGGACATAAGACGCTACTTTTCAAAGAAATGTGTAAGTCACAAAGTCACGATCACTACTGAAATGAGTCCACGTTAACAACGTTAATGAGAACTAGGCTTTGGCGCACAGTATGCCTACCGCAGGCTAAAATCGTCTGCAGCGGCTATTAATAACATGCACAACAAAAATGACAAGAAACTCTGTTTCCTACGGATTATTGTGGATTATTAGCCTACAGTGGCTGTTAAATTGACATGTTTAACGTTAGAACTTTGGTGACACAATAACTGTTTATTCTAATGGTAACTGACTTTGGCGTGCAGTCGGCACAAATATGTAAAATGCAATCACTGTACAAACGTTAATGATGATTTCAAGATCTGCATGGTGACACAGAAAGACTTAAGTAGCTATCCAATGTGTTTTTTTACTGGGGTGGGGGTGGGGCAGACAATAGGTCCCCACCAATGTCAAGAGCAATCTACGCCCCTGGTATGAGTCTGTGGGCCCTATCATGCCGCGGCGCACTGTGCATTCGTGACGTGCGCATGGTGTCATTACTATTCTGTGCCAGCGCACCGTTCATTTTTTTCAGGCAAAAACTCACGGTGTCTAGATAGCAGAGATGACACTGCGCCATCACGGGTGTGTCAGCGAAAAGGAGGCGTGGTCTGGCGCAAAGCCTGCCAGATGCTATTATAAGGACGCAAAAATTAAATCCGCCAGTGACCAACAAAACCCTGGTCTGTCGTCAGTTGCGCATTGCTGAAAAGCTATTTTATGGGCGCACAACGCTTTGGGATATAACGAGAGGATCCCCCGGGGGATCTCTGGCCTCTCCAGAGGCCTCTTGATGAGTCGCTGTTAGGGGAAGATGGCTATATCCACTAAAGGCATGGTTATTAACACATAGCTACATCATGCCAACAACAGGGCTTAAAACGTCTTCAAGCTCCAAAAAGATGTCCAATTGCATACGACTACGAATCTGACGAATCTATGAATTTACTCAGTGCAACGACATAAACACTGATACATATTTTGCAATAATAAACATACACACATTGTGCATAACCAAAGGGAAACAGTAAGTGTAAAAAAACAGACTTAAATATCCATCCCGGAAGATTCTGCTCATGCACGAGCAGATTGGTCTTCAAAGAAAAACGCTCCTAATGGGAAACACGCCATCGTAATAGCAACAAGCCATGGACAAAGCGCAGCTGGCTTTTAAAGGAAATGAGAGTATAAACTCTGATTGGTTTATTGCATGTTACGCCCCGAACACACCTATGATTAATTAGGTAACTTAGGACCAACCCTTTTGAACCATGCGCCAGGCGCAATGTTCACTTTTCCCGTCGTCAAAATAGCATATTGTCTCGAGAACGCCCCCAAAGCAACTTGCGCGACAGACTTTAGACAATGCGCATATGATCGTGAAAATAGAGCCCTGTGTGTTTGTGCTAGCTGTCAATGTCTATTTAGCAGCCCATATCTTTTGAACACAATGAATTTAAGATTTACGTCCCTCCAGTGGACACTTTAAGCTTACATTATATATATAGTATACATTGAAATCTATTCATAACACCGTTTTTGAGGGATTCAAATGAAAGCAAACAATGTGACAACCAACCCCGTTCTCCCCTACTTCATTTCATTTTGTACAGAGGGTCTGGACCGGAATCTCTTGAGGGTCATTTAGCAAGTTCCAAGCAAGACTTTCTGACTACACATATAAAAGCAGTGACAGTCCGTGGGAAACAGAAAAGAACTTTAAATTTGAATAAGCAAGCAAACAAGTGGTGCAAATGATCTTTCTAGCCCATTGCTTTAAGACGTCCGGTTTTACGAAATATATGCCGCGATAATGAAATAAACAATAGGCTAGCTATATTTGTTGTGAAGTGCAACACTGTTCATTGAAAAAATCTGAGAGTAAGGAGTAGTCTATCTAGGCACTCAAACGGTACAGCTTATTATCTGAGCTCTGTTACAATGCTCACATTTGAGAACTGAAATCACTCCGATGTCTCGTGTTGTGTCCAACTGAATGCCAAACTAGCGAGTGTTACCCCGAAGGCTGTGGCTTTCCAACCCAACCGCAACAAACATATTGTGATAACCTGTGTTAGTTGTGTTCTGTTCTGCGATATTCTTATGCGTATGAACTTTCAAGGGAATGGAGTTGTGTTGTGTGTGTGTGTGTGTGCGCGGGATGAGAGGAGAGAACCACAGACAAGTTGCAGCACTGTTGCCCCGTAGTGTTTGTGTGGAATAAGCGTGAGTTGTGGCTAAACAGCAACTCTGTTCTAGAAACGGTTTCTAAGCTTCCTGAAAGTGTCAAGCAAGCCTCGGATCATTACAATATCCATCGCCGAGGCCTCTTCATCCACTTTGATTTGGCTGTCACATTCACTTGAGGTTGTGTGATGTATTGTAGGTGTTGCAAATGTGCAAAGGTGTTGCAAAACAGTCCAGGCGAAACCGCTGCATGCACTCCATGTCAGTGAAGCCCAGCATGTTTATCTCTAGACCTATAAACGCGACCTATAGCGCGTCCTCGGCGTTCTCTCTCTCATTGATGCAGGAGTCCGAGCAGGTACAAGGATGGCATTTTGGTTTCTGATTATGAGAGGATGTTGGTCATATTTATTTTCACACAAATTACGTAATTAAAAAATAAGTAGGCCTAATCCATTCATTCATTGTCGTATGTTTGTAATTTACCTAATTGGAGAACCGGTGCTTCGTGATATTTTTGAAAAATAATGTCATGTCTATGAGAAACGTTGTCCTTTAAAGATTAAGGATCAACAACCAAACATTGCTGACTCTGCACTTTGGTATGTTACATATGGCAACACAAATGTTGACATTATAGGCCTAGCCGACATCAAATGCAGTATTTCATTTCGCCTTATAGTGGCGCTGGACCTTACCACAGCCCTTTAAGGCGCGTAAAGAGAAAACCGCTTAAGTGGAGGGTAGAATGCGCATAGGGTTAATTTACATGCGACACTCCCTAAGTTTGGGGTTGCTACTCCCGACGCGCAACTGACTGATTTCCGCATAAATGACAGACTTAAGCATAGACATCCTATACATAGGACCAAAAATGACTTGAATGGAATGAATACATAGTAAAAATATTACATTACACTACATTACACTTAGCAGATGCTTTTATCCAAAGCGACTTACAGAAGGAGGACATAGCAGATGTGTAGAGAACATGTAGCATATATAAATAAAATGACAAAACATGGACCAAAAATGTGCTTAGGAAAGCATTTGAAAAAATATATCACACAAAACTGGACATAAATCAGAAGTCATTTTGATTTCCTTCGGTATTTATTTACATTTACATTAATTCCATAATTTTCCATTTTCTCTTTCGATTTACATTTATTACATTTTTCCCTGTAATATTTTCTATATGCTGTTTTATATGCCATGTATTTATTTCCAACATATTTATTTGTCACTCTTTTTTACATTTATTTTCCCTACATTCACATTTATGCCTGCATTTCTGCCTCGGTATGCAAATGAGATGGGCTGTCTCTCTCTGCAACTCTCTCTGTATCTTTTTCTATGGAACTATCAGTTAAGTATCTACCCGTTTTAGCCTACTTAAAAAATCTTGATCAACCAGTGGGTGAGAGGGTGACGCCTTGCGAGATAGCCCACCTCATTTGCATACAGAGGCAGCAATGCAGGTGTAAATGTAGGAATAAATATAGGGGAAATAAATGTGAAAAGAAGTAAAATTTGGAGTGGAATTTTTCCAGAAAGTTTCCAGAAAATGTCCATGGAAACTTTGGCACAGGAATTTTGGTAATTTTCAAATGTGTAACTTGCGCAGGAATTTGGGGAATTTATGGGAATTTTTGTGAGTCATATAGCAACATAAATATAAACATTTTATTTTGTCATCAGCAGGTATTATTGCAAAAGGGAGACAAAACACATGACTGATTTATTTGTAAGAAGAACTTTATCAATGCTTATTTCCTTCATTGAACAACAAAACATGAACATTGGTTCAAAAATGTTTCTTACAGCTCCCACTTCAAAATGAAAGGAACTTTTCTGCTGTCCAAAAACTCCAGTTCAAAATGTAAAATGAAAGCAGCTTCCACCCCTGGTTTCCCAGTAAGCTAGCACTAGCACATTGTGTGGTAGCTAGCATCATAAGCTAACTTCTTCAGTGAAATGGTGCAAATCTAGTTTACCAGTTAGCTAGCACTAGATTATTTTTTTCTACTTGACTGTCATACATAGATAAAATATCATGTACCTTTTGATATCCTCAAAACTTACTTGACTGCATGGAGCCGCCTGGCTGAAATGTGTGGCCTCAGTAGTCTGTATTTGTTGTGTGCTCAGGAAAGTACCTTTAGCTCTTCAGAATTCTAGAAGTTATTGTGCATGTGATAGAGGAATGCAAAATGCATGTAAGGGGTGTGGCCTCAATGGCTCTTCAGAAAATAGTGTCCTATGTCCATGAGTGAGAAACAGCATGCTCTACACGTTATTCACATAAATGTGATTATTTTAGCCAAGTATATGCTGCAGTGTTTTTGTACCAACTATATTGATGCCCCCAACCTTCAACTTTGATAATTCCTACTTTATTCGCCTTAATTCCCAAACATTTCCATAAATTCCTGGAATTTTGCAACCCTGGTGACAATGTTGGAAGTATTTCTGAAAGAAATACAGGGCATATAAAATAGATAATAAAATAAAATATTATAGGGACAAATATGTGTAGATAAATAGAAGGAAAATAAAAGTAAATTATGGAATTAATGTAAATGTAAATAAATACAGCAGTAAATCAAAATGACTGTGTCCAGTTTTATGTGTGATACATATTTCAAACGCTTTCCTGAGCACATTTTTGGTGCATTTTTTAATCATTTTATTTATTTATGCTGCATATTTTTACATGCGTATTCATTCCTAATAAAGTCAAGCCAAAAAATGTTTACACTTTGGGCTGGGAGGCACTGTTCTGTTACAAAATGTGAAGCTTTATTCATTTTGTGCAGAATAACTTGTCAACCACTGCAACCTTGGGGCTCAACAAGGTGTATACACATTCATTTGGTGCGGTGGAAAATTGTTCCTGTAAAAATTGGTTTTGAATGGGTTGAGAAAGTCATTATTGCATTATTTGCTATAGGACGTGTAGTCCAACTTCTTCAGGCACATTATGTTTCATAACATTTGTTCCATTGGGGGTGTTGTAATTTAAAAAAATGACCCTTTTGCTTATAACTACAGGACGGATGTTCATTTCATAGGGGGAAAATAATAATAATAAGCACACTGCAGCGGCCGTACCATGTGCCGCTATGTGGTGCATCTAGTTAAAAAAAACCTAACCCCAAAGCATGAAGGACCTTCATGTTCTGAAGCTTATTATAGGCTAAATCTGAAAGATGTAGTAAAAAATGTTATGAATAATTTTTAATAAAAGTTACTTAATATAGTCTACATTTATAGCCTGACAAGCCAGCTCACATCAAATTGTGGTCTGGCCACAATGAATATGAAAAGGTGCAATTCAAGGGGTAGCATCAAATTGCCTCTAGTCTTTCAAATTGCCTCTACACACAGTAGGATAGCGTTACAACCAATCAGAGTCGTACTTGTTTACCATAGCACTGCACCAGTGCACCGTCACAGCGCTGTCGTCACTGTGTTAAGCCCGCCCAGTGACTCACTTCATAGATATGCCAATGTGATTGGGCCGTTCGGATTTGGATGAAAAACTACTGAGCTTTAAGGGTCGTAGCTAGACTGCACTCAGGACAAAATTTCAATTGCTACCTCTAGGGTGTATCGTTTATTTTTAGGCTACTACATTTATATAACATTCAACAAAATGCTTCAGTTTGGTTGTTTTTTGTGTTAAATTCTAAAAAAAAAAAAGAAAAAAAGAAAAGACACATCTGTAAAGGGCAAACATGTCTAATATATGCTCTGTCATAATGGATTTACTTTAAAGATACTGTGTGACTGCAGGTGAGAGGATGTACTCAGCCTTGTTCATATGATAATTTACCATTTAATCTTGTTGAAAAATGTATCTTCACGCCCTCTTGTTAGGCTTAAGAATTATAATTTTTTAGGCATATTTAACTTCACATAGATTAAATATGTCACCTTTTCCCTTTATTCCTTATTTAACCTTTTTTGTTTTCACAAACTGTTAAATTAGTCACTTTTGTCTAGAAAAATACTAGTGATAAACCCCCATGCTTTCACACATAAATAATAAACAGTATTGCTAAGTCTTAATATGTTCTTCACACTTACAGAATAAAAGCAAACATGGGGAAGGAAATCTCTCTTTGGTTAACTGCAATATTTTATTGAGCTCTATTGAACTATATGGCATAAGGGAAAAATACAACACATTTTGGCCTGCATCAGTATAGGTTGCTTGGTGAGGCTTTAAACAAGCAGTCGTGTGAGGTATTTGTAATAGGACCTTGAACACAAAAAATGGTATCCTACAAGAGGAGAGGACAAAAAAAGATCAGGCCAAACAACCTGCTGATGGGCAATTAGTGCCATGGTCCAATTGGGAGGGTTACCAGTTGTCTTGTTACATGTGTCAGACAGAATTGCTGTCTCGTCTCACTGAAGCCATTCTGGCATTTTCCATTCAGATGGTGTCCACGCAGGTAAATGCTCCCTGCTGCAGGATGGCGGTGGCCAGCTGTGAAGCCCATTATCCAGTATTAGCCAGCTCTTCATGTCACCTCACGTCCCTGTCACTAGGTCTGACCCCCGGCCCCTCTGTGTGCCGGCAGGCCCAGTGATTCATTGGCCAGGTAAGAGGATCAGACAGCAAGCACTTTCGCTATCTTTCACTTTCCTCACAGCCAGCCTGATTGTGTCCATGATGGCTGCATTTTGGACTTAAGGGTTACTAAACTATTCTTATGGAATACTGGCAGCAAAATTCAGTAACCTTACAATGACTTTATTTTTTTGTTCGTGTTTGTTCATAAACATACATTTAAATGTGGATTATATATGACATTAACTCAAAGTGTTCAGGTAACTCAGGTTATTATTAAAATATGTTCCACGTGTTGCCTTTTCTGAGACACTCAGTGTTTGCCCACAAACTCATCATTTTGTTTCTAATTGGAAACTGAAAATAATGCATCTTTGAAATTGTGCATATCCTCTGGGAATCATGCTGTGAAAATCACTACAACAATACAGTTTCTGCATAAAGGCTCTGCAGTTTTGGCCCATTGGAGTGGCCACAGTACTCTTACAGTATATTCCGATATTACGTAGTCTCTGGCAACATTTATTTCAGAACCATACTTCTCTTATCCAGCTATTTTGTGGTGAAGCTTCTACTCTGTCCCTGGCAGGTTTGTGAATATTTTGATTGAGTTAGTGTTTACATATGAAAGCATTAAAACACATACTACAGCAGACAAAACAACAGGTTTTGTGCATAGAAAATGGCCAGTGGATCAATAGATTTTTTTCTGTACTTTTATCATATCCACACAACATACTCTGATCAATAGCAACATTCATACCACCCAGAGAAACTTTTATTACTAGTACTTAAAGTAAGTCTAGTTGTGCTTATAACTTTGAAAAAAACAGGACAACACAAATAAATTATGTGTAAATAAATAAATAAACAAATAAATAAAAAACTTCATCTCACACATAACGTCTAAGGCTTTAGGTTTCTAATAGAACAGTATTTTACTTACATTGTGAAGTTAGGCCCTACTGATAAGTCTGTAAAAACAGATGTGTGGCTGTAGAAAACGGTGTTATTATCCAATGTAGGAAACCTATTAAAAAGTAATCCTTCCTGATCTATGTCTCTGGACATACAAACCCCATGGAATGTTGGTCATTACAATGCAGTATAATACAGTGGTTGTACTTATACATTTGGCCCATATTTGGCTTTAATAGCTCAGACCATGGCACCTGAAAGTTCTACAGCTCATCAGAAACTCTGCACTGCATGTGGTTCTGTTCATTACCTCAGAGAGCAAAACTCAAACGTGTTATCCTTAAGAGAAAACAAATTTCACATTCCTTCTCTTCTCCGATGTGGAGCATCATTGACCTGCCATCTCAGATACGTTTTCCCTCTTGAAAAAGCGGCAGCCGATAGCTGCACCCTCTTGTGCCAGATCCCGCTAGTTAGGGAAGCTACTTTTTGTGAACATCCTCATGTCTGATGATTTTGTATGTGATCCAGTAAAAGACGTTAAAAATCAGGAAGGCTAGGGGAAAGGCAGCTCGTGACACTGTGTCGATCCTCTTGGCCCTGTCCACAAACTTCTTCTTCATGTTTTCAGTATCCCGTTGCATGGGTGCCACCAGTGCTGCATTGGCTGTTGTGTTTTTCATCATGTTACCATCCTTCATCTGCAGACACGGGCCCATAGTGTACCCAGAGAAATTAAAACGGCCTTCTGGATCATCCTGGAAAGTTAAGACAAGACCACTGTTATTGATCTAATGCAAAAAACCATTGTGTGAGAACATCAGACGAGATTATTATTCTGTGAGGGAGAAGAGGTGATCTAGTTTATGAGTATTATGAAATATGAATCTATAGACCAGTTTGGAGTGGATGTCTGTCATCTGATCTGATCTTTTGACCCTCAGACAGCACTGCATCAAAACAGGCATGAGTCTGTAGTGGACACCGCCACATGGGTTGAGGAGAACATCCAGAAGCCAGCATGTATTATGTAGGCTAATGGGCAACAGTTTTGCTGTGCAACAGTTCTATAGCCATCATCCCATGAAAAAAGTGATTTAATCTGTTAGGGTACAGTGTTTTAGTGATACCTCCCAAGCAGGCAGATAGATGGACTGATTTACGATAGTAGGACAAAGGTTAGGGTTGCATAGGGACCTACAGTCAAGGACAGTTCTTATATCTCCCAAGTTGCTTGAAAGATCCTCACCAAACCTGGCACACTTACTTGCTGTAATTTGGTACTCAACCTGATACATCAAATTTAGGATCACCATGTGGACAGAGGGCAATGCCAAATTGTCCCCTGCCCTCTTAAGTAAAGTGACTGATGAAAGCATTATGTGGAAGTGGAATTTTGAAGTGGAAGTCTTATTGTGGAAGTCTTACTTTGCATCACTACGTGGGGCCTCTAATTTCCAATTTCTAAATTTCAACCTGTATCTCAGGTGTTGTAGCCTTCATGTAGAGGATGCAGAACTGTAAAGCTGCTTGATTAAAATGAGTTTTGAACACAGACCTGAATGACCCTCATTTGCTAAGGTAACTAGCTGTGTGCCTGGAGGTAACCGCATGTACTTTAGTAGTTGTGGCCTGTGTGCTCTGTGGTAATGTTTAGATTCACTTAAATAGTACTGTTGTCACATGCCATTGGGCCTGTGAAACCAAGGAGGTTACACTGCATTCAAGTAGATGTGGACGTGTGTCCAACAGCATGACAGTATGCACATTTGACAGTATACACATTTGCACAAATTCAGCAAATAATCATAACATATAGACTTGCTATTTTATAAATTGTCTGTGATGGTGAAACTATTGACTCTACATTTTTGAACAACAACCAAGTGAGCAAGTTGCCAAATCCACATTTGCCAGACAAGGAAACTGTTCTAACATATATGGACATGAAGAGACAATACTAAAATGAATGTCTATTTTTGCACTTAAGATTCAGAAAGTGACTGATGCTACCTTGTTTCTTCTCTGCCTTCGCTTCATGCGCAGGAATTCCTTCTGTTGCCGGGAGACAAAGTTTACTCCTGCATACTCTAGCAGGGCTGCAAATACGAATAAGAGGCACACAGCCATCCAGATATCTATGGCCTTCACATAAGAAACCTGTCCAGTGAATGAATAAATACATAAGTACACAAATAAATAAATAATAGAGAAACACACTGATTGACAGTGGACATAGACATTGTGTTTTTTATTTTATGACTGCTCTAATTATTTTTTGTCCATCTCTCAGATACATATGCAGCATTTTTATCTCCATGTAATTTATTATAGTATCTGATATCTTAGCAGGTAAAACCTAGTTATCCAAACAGATGGAAATTGTCAAGTGGTCAAATAAAAATCTGATTAAGTTCCAAATATAATCAGCTTTACTGATGTAAATGTGCATTAAATCATTTGAACAATATATGTTGCGTGAACAATAGTGTGCAGTACAAGACATGGAACAATATGGGAAAAAAATCAACAAACAGCACCCCCCACCATCCTTTTTGTTTTTGTGATTGTTACTATTACACATTATTATTCATAGTTAAATATTGTTAGGATAGTGTCTGCCTCCAGTGCAAGATGATGATGTCTATTAGATTTAATAAATACAGAGATATAAAACTTATACACTGAGCTAAAGAATAAAGCCATTAGGTTATCTTGATGGGAATTTGTAAGTAACTCTGGTGTTATGTGTCTTTAAGGGGGGAGCCAGAGCCTCTCGCTCAAGCTCCTGTGTCTGGCTAGGTGACAGATCATTTGCATTGTTATGAGTGAGGGAACAACAGTGAAGTCTGTTAAGCACACATCCTGCATATTGTGCTTTGTTGTTTGGGATTGTGTGCTACACAAGGCCTCTCTCTAAATATTTAACAGTGCACCTGCCTTTCATGAGGGCTCTGCATTGTGTTTGTGGGTCATATGAGGGTGAGGGTGGGCTTGATTGAGCACTGCTGGATGACTCACTCTACATGTGTTCCTGAGGTCTCAAATATGGGATTCACTATCCCCATGAAAATGAGCCAAATACATGTCACAGCACAAAATAATGCACCACAGTACATGCTGTGTTCATCAACACCAAGCTTTGCAAACAAAGTATATGATATAATTTTAAATATGATGGCTGACTTTAGATTTTTACCAACACATACACCCTTTTGGCTTGTTATCTGGCTGTGCTGAGTAGGACAGCGTGTTTCATTATAGAGGAATTAGGAGCTAGAACAGATGTTTTGGTACTTCCTAGGAAATATTCTGCAGAGCATGTCTGAATTAGAGAAGCTCTGGAAGTAATATTTGCAAAAAATGGTTAAATCCACATTTCCATCACAAACTGTTTACAAGAAAGCATTAGAAGTTGAAGAACAAAGTATAGTGTATAGAATACAATTAGAAATGAATTCACGGCTGTGTTATTTTCCAAAGAGAGAGCAAGGGAAAGACTGAATGTCAATTGCGGTCGTCTTACTTTTGGCAGGGATGCGCGTGAGCCTGAACTCTGTGTTGTCATGGTGAGCACAGTAGTGATGCCCAGTGCAACTCTGGCAGGTGCGGCATCCATGTTGATCCAGAAGGACACCCAGGACAGGATGACGATAAGCAGGCTGGGAATGTACATCTGGATCAGGTAGTAGCCCATCTGTCTCTCCAGATGGAACTTTACCTCGATACAGGTGAATTTACCTGTGGGAAGCCAGACAAATTAGGCCATGTGTGAACTGCTTGAAGTGGATATACATGCTGACAATTTTATGACAATGTAGTGTACACTCTCAGAAATAGGGGGACAGTAGGGGTACAAATCTGCATTTTAAGGTACAATAAGTGTTAATGTACCCCCAAAGGCTAATATTTGGGGCCTTAAGGTACTGATGTGAACCTATTCAGCTCTGGAGAAGGTACAAACTAACTAAAACAGTGGTTAAAAGGTACAATTACGTGCCTTTGGGGGAACTGCTGGTGTGACACTCCTTTGTACCCCTAGAAGTACAATTCTGTACCTTCTTTTCTGAGAGTGTAGCGAAGGGGAGGAGAAGTCACCCCACCCGGATTCGAACCCAGGTCTCCGGGGTACCAAACAGGGGCTCTGACTGCAACGCCAAAGAGCCAGGCTCATTAGGACGGCAGTCAGAGCACACCCACAACTCTAGTGATGGTCACTCCATCACACTACCTTCCCCTTCGGGAGGCGCAGCCATGCGCTTCACACACTCAGGTGTCCATCATGCATCTCCCACCATACTTCTCCCATCCAGGGTGCCCCACAGGGGTCAATCTAACCTGGGGGTCCCTTATATGGCTTACACAGTGGCTGGACCTCCAATGACCTCACGGCAAGCCATCCCACCGCAGCCACCAAATGTTACAAGGTACCGTGCAGGCAGTCAAGTGGAGGCAGAGGCTGGTACAGTTTTTTTTTTTTATACACACCCGTTGGCACCATGTGCAGAGATATTTACAGTGCCAATATTAAAAATTGAAAATAAACTGACATGAGGGTCAAAATGAACAAAAACACAAAGGACACTAAATCCAGAAAAAAACTAATGCAAAATCAAATTATGCTAGCTAAAAACAGCAATAGCAAAACAAATGAAAAACCTGCAAACTGAGAATTGAAAACAAAATCTCAAACACTAAGCATTTCAAGGAGCTTACCATACACAGGTGCTTACACATAACTGACTCCCCCAACACTGAAAACAGCACCTCTTTTACAGAGAGTAATTCCCGCGCATCCAGTTGACCATTAAAATATAAACAAATGCACCATACTATTCATATACAAGTATATCTCCCTGACACCGGAGATAATACTGCACATATTGAGCCTAAACTCCAACAACAATTGCACATAATGCAGGAAATAATACAATTACCATTGAGTGGGACGCGCACCGCTCTGTGAACGCGAACGCGAACGCGCCCGACCCAAGGCAGAGCAGCAAAAGAAGCAGGCAGTGAAGGTGCGCGCTCCCTTTCACTTCCTGAAATGCTGCCGGTGGAAAAGGTAAGTGTTTTAACTTTGTCGCTAAGCTGCTAGAGAATGTTTTGTGTGTTTCCGTACTGATTTTTCCAGGAACATCAGCGACAAACATTGTTAGTGGCGTGACGCCAAGTCGCGGCATCACATGTAGGTTGAATTACTTTCAGCTATCTATCTGAAAGTATATATATATATATATATATATATATATATATATATATATCCAAGGTATCACCTTGTCAACAGGGAAGGAAAAAAGTCAACAGGGGAGGAAAAAAGTATTTATTTAGTAATCTGCTCATGCAGTATATTCAGGTAGCCTGCTGGCCTTATTTTAATGCTTTGTTGCGTTGTTAAAACTTTGTTGAGTCACACAGTGTACAAGTTGGTCTACTACTGGAAACACATTATTTATTTATGAAGAATATCTGACTATTTTTTCCAAAGTGCTGTATTGTGAAATATTACTAGACACTGAACTAGAACAAAACACTCACCTGTATTGTAATGCTTGGTGCAGTATTCCAATTCTTTTTCATCTTTCAGGATGAACTGTGGGAGGGTAAGGCCTTCTGCAACCTGCACAGGCCCATTGTCCGTCCATTCAAATATTAAATCATTCATGGTGTACCCAACTGCAAACCATCACATTGAACAATCAAAAAAGGTTTTTGACATGATGGAAAAAATTACATGTAAGGTCAATTAGATAATGCTTACAGCTTTCCAGCTGCATTGTGCATGTCTGAACATCCATGGGAAAGTTTTTAAGATCCATTGGACAAGATAGGATCAAAGTCAGTCTGAAGAAAGAAAGGAATAATTAAGTTACAGCAGAAGAGCATAACCATTAATAGAAACAATGAGAATGAGCTACACATTTCTGGAAACAAACTGGAATTAGATAAATAAAAGCCAACACTTGCACATTAACCAAACAAAATACCACATTGACAGGGCAATAATAATAGCATTATGGTTAATATTTATCAAACACTGTTTGGCAATTGTTAACAGTTAAATTAAAATGCAAAGCTATGGTATAGTGTAATTAGATAATGTCACATATTGTTACACACCTTGTTGCACTGTACTTAATTGATGTAACCGGGACAGTAAAATAAAGTGTAACCTTAAAATGCAACCTGCTACAGAAGACTGCTAGGAGGGAGATCTGTGGTGTTTACACATAAGCATGTGTTTCTCAGCCCTAGTGGAGCACAGCCTGTTTCTAGAATCGTATTTTCACTCCTTCTGTTTCTGAAGGGTCCTCCCACACACCGTTTGGAGCTGCCCTCAGCCAGGCCTTATCACACTTTCATTAGCTGGGGTTATTGTCTTGAGATGTTGGACTTGGAGGCCCCACTGCTCACTCGCAGCTCCCTGATGAGCCAAGAGGGCAGCTCACCACGTCTCATCGCCTTTTTCACACAGTGCACCTGGGTACACTACACTACACAGCCGTTTCGCTCACTCATCCACACAGATAGAGCTTAGATAAAAATGCTACCCAATGCCTGAGCGGCCCTCCTTCATTTGTGCTTCTTAGATGCTACAGTAAAGAATGAGCGTGTGGGGGTGGAAATGCATTTGATGGATTTACAATGTGGCACTATGGCATTATTGAAAATGGGGAGAATGTACTAAAAAAACTAGGCCAATTCCAATTTCATAATGTCAACAATATACGCAGAATAGGATGGCAGTGAAGTGCATTCAGACATACAGTGTTGGTACAGCTTGGCAAAGCTTGAGGCTCTATTAGGGAGAGTGTTAGTGCCATGACAGGAGGTAATGCAGGAATGACTGATCGAAATCATGTAGCTTTATAAATGCTGTGCCAGGACCAATAGTATGGAACACAGACTTACAGTGTCCCCCATTCCTGGGTCTGATTGATTAGATCTAGGGTTTTGGGTTCTTCCAATGTGCCTTGCGGAATTTTGAGAGATTTTTTAAGTGGCACGTTACATTTTAAAAGCTATAAATTGTAATGACTCAGCAATGCACGACCACACACTCCAGACAAACAGCCATTAGGAGACTCATTCTCTGACTAAAATAATTACCTAGGATGCTCACAGAATCCATTCTGTCAAGCCATTCTGTTAGGCTTTACTTAAGGTTCTTATCATTGTCTAAAGACAGACAAAATAATGTACACTAATTGCAGATAAATGCCCCCTTCACAATACACTGTGTGTAACCTTTATCTTCAGTTTAAACATTCCAGGGAGAATGTCAAAATATCACAATATAAGTTAAGAATCACTTTGTCTTGCAAGGATCTCTTTCAGCTTTATGTGTCAGCCTTATACAAACCTGATACTATAGAGGACAGTTCCATCCTTGAAGATCCTAAGAAGTTTGTTGTCAGTTGTAACATCGTGGAAGTTTGCACCTTTTTCATTGGCAAAGAAGAGGTCAGGCTTCCATATGGAGTCCAGCATGGAAGGGTCCAAATCCAAGGAGGAGTCTGGATACTCACTGTAGGACAGGCGTGGATCATTCCATGTCTGACGCAGGAAGATGTTCACTCTGTAGTCCTGCAGATAAAGTGCCAGTGAGACCAACTCCTTTCCTTACGCGTTTGATGCCTATTGGCAATGATGGGCAAAATGTTTTCAGAAACTACCACATATTCCAAATCACCCATTCTACCTGTGGACTTATACAGGTGATTCCAATTCAAGGGGCAGTGGTGGCCTACCGGTTAAGGTATCCCAATGCACTGCTCCCCGGGCATCGTTGTCATGTCTGTCCCTGACGTATGTGATGGGTTAAATGCAGAGGTAAATTTCATTTTATGCACTGTGTGCTGTGATGTGCTGTGTGATTGCAATGACAAATGGGATTGGCTTTCTAATTTCTCTACATGGTTGGACAGTTGTACTAATTACAGTCAGCTGATTTGTGAATGGCTGGAACAAATAGTACGTAGTACTGGATGGTAGCTTCAGACGCTAGGTTGCCCATCACTGCATATAGGTTTATTGAGCATGGTTTGATGGCTCTTGAGATCATTCACTAGAAGGCATTAGTAGTATCAACATCAACACGAATTGGCAATTTTCTCTGTAATATGCAAAAGGAACAAGTAGGACAGTATAGCCAGGGCCAAATCCTTAAAAGAAAAAACATACCCTGCTTAAAGGTTGTCAGTTAATGGAATCCTTTAATAATAATAATATAATAATAATAATAATTAATACAAGTATTGAGTTGTGAACAATGCATAAAAGCAATATTATATATGTTCTTCTATATATGTATATTCTTTTAAAGGTAAATTCTTTGCTAAATGTGTCAGTTCACCAAGATTAACCATTATTACAATACATACTTAGTTCAATAATTATACATAATAATACATAACATCTACATACATACATTTACTATACGGCTCTTTAGAATGCTGAAGAACGTCCCATTGGCTTTGAAAGGGCCACTCCAATGTTCGCAGGTCAAATATTTTTGTATAATGACCACTGAAAAAGTATAATGGTGTACTAACATTATGAATTTCTACAGAAAATAACTTTGAAGTAAACAGGAATTCTCAACTCTTTTCTGGTAGTTTAATGGTAGTTTCATCTTGCACCATGCCAGTGCAGAACAGCTCTGGGTATGCTATTGCCTCAGTGTGTAACTAAATAAATTCCCATATTTGAGACCTATAAATCTCTAAAGCTTAATTTCTATTTGTTGAAGTATAGTTCATCACACACATTCAGTGATATCTCTTATAAAACAGCCAAGCTGAAAATAAAGTTCACAATTGTTTACCCCTTCAGCAGTTGGCTACATCTAGACATGGCTCCAATCAATCTGTTTGAATCACAGGCCTACAGCAATCATGCCCTCTGGCTCTGGATGCAATTTAAGTGAATCATTCACTGGCATTCTCTTTGAATTATTAAAACAAAGCTAATTTAACACATGCTCTTACAGAGTACGGGGAATTTCAATTTGATTTTGCCTTAAGTACTGTTGGAAAGTTATGCTTTCAAATAGTCCCAAATGGGTCGTGGTACTGTCACTTAGACATTCAGGATTGCACACACTTACTTCCATGGAGGAAAACAAAAATTAAACACTGAAAATATAAATATTTTTCAAAAAACAAATAGCTTAAAACAACATCCTTTAAGGGTGCTAAAATGTTTCCTGATGGCTGATGGATGAGCAAGGCTGAATATGATGGAGCCTATCGCATTACCCAACTCACCATTGTGGTTTCAGCTATTGAGCCAAAGCTGTTGATAAATATGTTGCAGGTAACATTTACTGGGGGACCTGCAGGTTGGATGATAAATCACAAATTGGCATTTTTTTATTAAGGCAGATAAGTCAGAGATATCTGTGGACTTACCATCGTGGTCTCTGTGACAGAGCTGAAACTGTTGATAAAAATATTGCATGTAACATTTACAGGAGGACCTGTGAAATGGAATGAAACTGTTATGAAAAATGGTAGAAAACAATTGATAAAGACATACAATGAAACTATATTTCTTTTTCAAATTAGATATTTGGGAGTAAGCAATCATTTTTGTTGTGATATCTTTCCACAAAGATAAGTCAATATGTACCATAATTACACAACACCTGGTTCCTCATGACTACCATAGTGATGTATTTTCTTTCATTTAGTTGGCATTATTGACAAATACATTGCCAAAGCATGGCTTGAGGCAGACAATCCATCACGTGTTTGGGTAATTAGTTCAATCAAAGGTGCATGACCAGGGATGAGTGGATAGACCCAGACAAGCAGACGACTTCACAGAGTCTCCACTTGGATGACCAGGGCACTATGTTTAGTGATGAAAATGTAATGGGCAACTACCACAAAATGCGTTACAAAAGATACACACCATTCGTCAAAAATCAGACAGAGATGTTATGTTTGTACTTCTGCTAAATTGCTATATAAAACAATATTTAACTCTTAATATATCATATTTAACTGTACTTGGTGTCTAATGACGTGTGATGTTCAAACTTAAACAGGCCATTTCTATTAGGTGTTACATTTCATGATTAGGCTGCTACAGTCTTAGCAACAATGGTTGTCTACTTCAGCCCACTAAATAAATATTGCATATGACTTGGCATTAATATTCACTTAGAAGCAATGGCACTCAACAGCAGTTGCGGCATGCACTATGGGATACTAAGGCCATCAATGTAGGCCAGTGGTGTGGTCTTATAGGTGAGTAAACAACAGAGTAAGCAACACAACAAATGAATAAATAAATGAGTTATGGCAGTTCTCTCTCTCTCTCTCTCTCTCTCTCTCTCTCTCTGAGTGTTAATTTCCAGTTTCGTATTCAGCTGTAGTATATTTCTCCACTGTAGAAAGCCATCTCTTTTACAGACACCTACACTCTCAAGTAGTTAATATAATCTATTCGTTCTTATCTCTTAACAGTGTTACCCCAACCTTATCAAGCCTGTTCTGTTGATAAAGCTACCATATGCATTTTATTTCTCACCTTTCCAGAATGCCAGACAGCAGTAAAAAAAAACCTTGAGGTCCTTACTACTGTCAGACAGCCTGTCTGCCTGTGTTTTCCCCTCTCTTGCATACAGACAGACAGTGTTGTGGTTCAGCACAGCCAGGCATAGCACTAGGCAACACAGTTGTTGGTCAGTTTGACCATGTGTTTACTGACCTGTATTTGTAGGGGCTTGCTCTGGAGGAGTTTCTTCTGCTTATTTCAACCATAGTCTCCATGGCGATATGACAGGAAAGTCGTGTCTGTTACTGCCTCACAATCAGCTCAAAACTTTCTCATGCTGACACTCTCAAGGTGAAGAGCAAAAGAATTTCTTTCTTTGTCTCTTCCTATCTCTCTCACTCTTCCTACCTCTGTCTCTGTCTCTGTTTCTGTCTTTCTCTCGCTCTCTCACTTGTTCTCCTCTCTCATCCGCATAGTAAAATGCACGGGGAGCTTGAACTCACAGAGGTCTGATACCTCACAGCCTGTAATCTGTGCACAAACAATCTGAGCCTTTACAGGGGTGTAACACACACATTCTGAGTAGTTAATTATTCAATATTAAGATTGATGTGCAAGCCATCTTACTTTGTGGAAATACAGTCTGTAGAAGTACACATAAAGAAAGGTCAGATCACAAGTAACAGTTAGTATTGTTATGGTTATTCACATAGTGTCTTGTGGTACTTAGTGGGCAGGTAATATTTTTCAGCTCCACGCACAATAAATGCATGAGTGATAACATTTATCCAAGTTCTCCTTTACGCCTTTGCAATTCAGCGCTACCTCCATACCTTTAAAATTGGGCCTGATCCTGGCATCATAACCTGATGTTTTACCCATCAGTTTGTCCAGAAAGTCAGACGGGGACAACTGCTTGGCTGAACCTCTTCCTGATGATCTGGAGTCATACTCTTTTGCATCTGTCATGCTGAGAAAGGGAAATAGAGGTAACATGCCTTGACATATTGTTTTTGCTTTAAAATGCACACCCTCAAATTAGTTCAGTGCAATAAATCAGTCAGAAGTTTGACTGCAGCTAATAATACTCCACACTTGTTTTTCTTTGTACCCCCGTCTCTCTCACACACAATTCCTTACATATGTAACTTCCTTGACAACGCCCACATTGATAACTGTGTCGCAATTACTCCGGCTACGAGTCATGCTTTAACCGACGTCTTGATCGTAGACTGCATTTAACCGACATGGACTTCTAACGGAAGAGAATTGAATGTCTGTGCACGTCATGATAACATTTCTAGAGCTTCAGTAGATGTCGTTTCTCATCAACAGCACAGTCTGTTTAAGGTTACTAGGTGCAGACAACATATGGAAAACATTTCGTGCTGCATTTTATTAAGACATTGCAGAGATGCCATTGCAGCAAAGATCACTGGTGAAAACAATGCAACAGTGTATGACACAGGAACACATCTACGCAGTTTGACTTAAAGATGATAAGTTTAGTTTTCAAATAACTTGTTGGGTGGCTATGAACACGATGCGTTGTTCTCATGGTGACGAGTTTCATATATTATCCTGCATGATCTAATGTGGGGCTCTGATGTCCGTTTTGGTGTTCTAGTAATTAGTCTTCAAACATGTGTGCAGTTTAATGTGACACAAGTATCTGAAAGAACACGACAGCTGATCTCCCCATACAAAATAGACCAAATTGCCCCCATAACTTTTCGATGACCAATTTTGTTTTTAGTACGGCTAAAAATCCTGACCCCAAATAATGAGCACCTCGAATACGTACCTGTAGTTGACCGTCCCAATTAAAGATGCAATTAAGGCCGTAACGATGTTTGTGAAAAGGCGACTCATTCCTCCCGATGTAGATATTTAGTCACTTATTTAATTCTTCCATATGGAAATGATGGTAAAACCTCCGATAGCTTTTTTCTGACCAAAGCGCAAGATGTTTTTATGGAATAGAGAAAAGAGATGAGAGGTATTCCAATACGAAACATGTTTTAAACTAGTGAAACACAGATTCCCCGGCACCGTTGAACTGTGTGCGATGATTGCCAAAACATCTGGTGACTTATTTTTTTTACCGAATATTGCCCAGAACGCGTAGTACAAGAAAACAAGTAACCTGTAAAATGCAAGTACACGTAAAAACGTCAGTGTTTTTCGCCAACTAGGAATGCATATGCATGACGACAGTGTGAAAAGGATTTCAAGTAACCGAAATTCTTTCCATGAACTGCACTCTTCTGAACCTCATAAGGTGCGCTCGTTTTGGATTCAGTACCGTGGCGGCGGTGGGCAATAGAATGGTCTGACTTGCCCACGGGCGTGGGAAACGTCATGCACGATGTAGGCGGGACCAGGTTGACGTATGTAAAGCTAACCACTGGTGTCAAATCTTACGCCAGCACCGGCAAGTCAAATCTTTCTAATACCCTTCTTTGGACAGCTCCAAAGAGCGCGCAAGCGCAACCGTTCCAAAGTGGAGAACGTGAGTAGATTTCCAATGTGTATGAAATTCCAAAGAGGCTGTAGTACATTTTGTAATGGTTTGTACCCACAATAAACCATAGTTTAGGTATTTTTGTTTTGTTTCACTATTTGACAGGTAAGTATGAGTTCCAAAAGTGCTAAAGGCCGGTGGTCAGTCAGTCTGTATGCATCACCCAAAAGTCCAAAATACTTTACAGAACGCGCAACTAGCATAGATAGATAGATAGATAGATAGATAGATAGATAGATAGATAGATAGATAGATAGATAGATAGATAGATAGATAGATAGATAGATAGATAGATAGATAGATAGATAGATAGATAGATAGATAGATAGATAGATAGTGGTGTAGACTAGGGTGATACCTGAAATATAACTTTAAAATGTTTAATGTAAATCAACGTGTGCTCATGTCTAGCTTTGTTAGTTACTTGTTTTGTGAGTTTTGCCCATCAGTTGTAATGTCTGTCAAAATATGTCGACATAAAATTGTCCACTTATCTGTCTGAATAGTGAAAACAAAACGCATCCACTCCGGTTGCCCTGGAAACGATCTCCCTGATGATTGAAATGTTGAAAGGTTGCAGCGCTGACTCGAGGATGGGGATGTTGACAGACATGGACTACCAGTCCGTACAATTTAACAACCGAACAGGCTTAAATCCACCTGCCATAGAGTGATTTACAGCCTGTACAAATACTTATGTAAATCAGATTTTTAAATGCAATCGTTTTTATCGGATTTCTATCGGTAAACATTTGCAATCAGGCTACAAAGAACCATAGTCTAATTTACACATTGTTCATATTAATCAGTCATTATTCAGCCATTACGTGGAATCACATAGTTGCGTGAACTTTTGGTTGAAGGCGCTCTCCCCTATTTAACAGGCAGCTGGGGTAGACTTAAAGCTGAACTAAGTTGTTTTTTTCAACCTTAAAATAATGTTTACAAATCGTGAGTGGTTCATCAACTTGTAACAGGGCTTGAATCGTAATTTAGAACTAGCACAGACTAGCATAGCCGAGAACCTGTCATTCTCCCAGCTCCATCTCCACCATTAAACTAAGAGCCTGTAACAGGAGGACTAAAGCATTTTTTTCACCAAAACCGGCTCACAGGGCATTCATTAATACTAGAGACCATTGAAAAATTTACGAAAAAACGATGCAATGACACCTTTAAGAAGACATGGAGACACTTACCATATAAGGGTTCATCCCACAGAAACATCAGGACATTCAAATTTCTTAAAACACATACAGTAATGATGTTACATCAGTTTAAATATATTCATTGTGATTGGTCAGTAGAATTAAAAGAGATGAGACATGCAATGCTTATCTGGCCCATTTTACATGATGGCCCAATTTACCTGAATTCACCCTATACCTTACATAGGCACAGACATATGGCATCCAGATATATTTATGTGGATACATAATATCTATATTCATTTTTAAATTATATGCTTTTAGAAATAGTTTTCATAATCTTTCAGATCATTATGAAATAACACAGCGAAATCTCCCTACTCATTAAACACATTACCCTTCTGTGATAAGGTTCTGCCTTGGGACAAGAAAAAAGGTAGCGGTCCTTCAGTCCTTAGACAGAAAGAACGGGCCCAGACACCTTAACATCCACACAACCTGGCTCAGGTGGTCATTAAATGGCATAATAATGGCATTTGAACCAGCAGAGTTCGGTAATTAAAGCTGAGAGTTGGCCTTCCATGTCATACTGGGTGTGATGTGTCCTCATTATTCCTTGTCATGAAAATAGACTTCTCTGTGGTAATTGCTTTCAAACTCACCTTTCTATTCATCCTGGAGCCTTTTTAAAAGGCAAACATTCAAAACCATCAGAATTCTTCTGAACGGAAGGTTATTTTCTGATCCATAGTGTAAAGCGTGGCTAACAAATGTACAAGAATCCCAGACTATAGCTGATTAAAGTGGTATGCATCCAGCTGTCTGAGTTCCATCTGATTCCTTGTCTTGCTTTTTGTTAATGAAGAGACAGTGAAGCATTCCTGCTTTTTCTTTGTGGGGCTTCTTTTAAAAAGCCTTTTGTCCAGTGAATCAAAGTCTGGCTGTATGTCATAGTCAACAGTTAACACTTGAAACTTCTTTTAAAATCTTCATCTGTTGTGGCCATCTTCAAGATGACTGCTATATGAAGCCTGCAAAGGAACCCTGGCTACTTCACATGAATCCTTTCGGTAAAGTAATTACTGTCAGAGGAGGCTTTAAATGTGTCAGCCTGCTAAATAAAATGATCTGCTGTGTACTGTTCAGGCAGGTGGGTGGTCATCGGACAACAGTCTGTCACAGTGGAAAATAGCTGCTTGATTGGTGTGGCTTTAAACCAGCAAGACATTATCTTGGAGTAAAACATACTTGAGGCAAACACCTGCTGAAAGCCTTAATTTATTACCCAGTCAAAGGAAACCTCTGTGTTATTGATTTCCCCTCAGTCCCTGGCCAGAGAGGAGTACAGGCGAGATAAACCCAGCTCGTATGAGCTCACCTGGAAACATGATGATCTCCACAAGGCTAAGCTCCACTGATGCTCCAGTGCAGTAGAGTGGTCAAATCAGATGTTGGGGTGTATCCATCGATCGCCTGTATTTTTATCCTGCTTAATGATTCTCCTCCCCCTCCTGTCTTCATTCCAGGGATTGTGATGCGAGGAGGAGGCGGAAGTATTTCCCTCTCGTGGTCATTTTCATTGTGTAATAGGACAAGCTCAGGCAACGCAGAGAGCACATTCCCCTCCAGATACCATGGCAGGAATTGCTACTGTAAATCGAAAATGGCAGTTGAACTTTTAAACAAGCCAAAAATGTCTTTCCGTTGTCTGTGTTGTGAATTTGAATTGCTGAATATGGGCATGTCAACTTTCTAGTGAATCTTTACATCCATACATGCATCATTTTTTTTCCTATTGCAGGTGCGCTTAGAGATTTGGCTCAAATTGTGTTTTATCTTATTGAGTGATGGTCCAAGAAGCATGTACGCCATCAGTGTACACTGGGTGAGAAACCCTACACAGTGCCAGAAGGAGGGCAGGTAGAGAAAGATGTGGGTCTCCTGTGAATCAAAGTGCCCCCCCCCCTCTTTTTCCCCTCACTCAAGTCACATCAGGCCTTGACACTTTCTCCATCTGTGTGGTTCAGTAGCTCAAGTCTAGACAGACATACTCAGCATTCATGAGATTCATGATTTGAAGAGAAAAGAGCATGACCTGGCCTTGCCAGAGGGACCAATGTGGACACAAATACTATGGGACATCGGAGGGGCCATTGACTCACAGAGCATCTATTGGTTCCTGGTGACATTTGCATCGTGAGGAGTTTATCTGAGGGTATCTGTCTCGACTGTGTGACCAGTGGACCTCCACATGTTGCTGGCCCCTCTCACCAAGTTGTCTTGGTTGTTTGCGAGTCAGGGCATGTCTACAGTGATTCAGACAAACACTAAACACCACTTTGGCTTGACAGCATGAACTTGGTAAGAAATGTCACCAAACTGTGAAGCAGCCTGTCAACATAATAAGAGAGAAAATCACAGATGGGACATAATTCTGATCATTTAGCCCCCATATGCTTTGTCTCTTTCTGGACAAGCCTGGAAGCATGTTGTGATTAATAACGGTGGTGGTCTTCAGGAATCAATTATTGTAATTCCTCCAAAGAGACCACACTGGTGAATGCAGCATCTGGGTGACACCGTGATTCAACAGACAATAAGCAGTTTCCAGTTGGAGATTCCAAAACCTGCCTGTCTCATTTTGTATGATTTCAGCGAGCGAATCCCAGCAGTGAGCCTCGCTGGCTGATGCAAGTGATTGTTACATCCGCCCCTGACTGTCAGTGGGAGCCAGGAAATTCCTCCCTTGATAGTTGCTGTCAGGCTATTTCAAGGAAAAGGGAGGGGGGCTCTCAAACAAATGATGCAGCTCAGGCCACAGGGTTTAGATATCTCCACTTAGTGTAATCTATGCGGAGGAAAACATTGTGTTAACTGTATAACCATGGAAAATTGTTTGGTTGTCTCAAAATGTCAGCAGGTATGCATCAGATCTACAAACATACTGTGTACAATCCAGTATTTTAATATTGGAACAATTCCGTATAGATGTGACAGAACATGAGTAGTTCATCAAATGTAATAATACTTAAATATTTTGTCCCATTTTGTAAGTAGAACAAATTTCATGTAATTATTCACATCAAACCATCCAATTTAATTAGCATTATGGATGTGACAAACAGTGTACTTTCTGTGGAATTGGCCATTGGTTCATTCAATGACTGGTGTGTTTATAACATCCTATTAAAATCTTTAAACTCTTTTTACAATTGTCACTATGTCATTATGTAAACTGCAAGGGCTCACAGACTTTCTCTAGGACTACTGATAACACATCCCTTAGAAAATCAGAGTCTAAGATATACCAGCATTCACACAACTGCAGCTTCTACACAGAAATGAAAATCATTAGTGCTCCCCGAACGGAACCAAAACAGTCAAAGCAAGCATAGCTAATTTGCTCCCGGCGCTGGAGTTGTGGGCTTGAACTGTTGCAGACTTAATTGACTAAATTATCACAGCATTGCAAGAATAAAACAAATTTAACTGCATGAAAAAAGGTAGATAAGGGTTGCCACGGCAACACACCCCAAAACTTCACTGAGCTGACTGTGATTCGTTGCTTCATACGTACAATGTTCTATTCACTCTCTTAGGGTGATGACTATGTTGTCCTGCAATTGATTTAGAAGTCATTTTTGCTCCCAACACCAGCAATATGACATGACCTGACCATTTAGCTCATACATGCTGGCCTGAGGATGTTGATCCCTACAGCGAAAGCACAGCAGATAGGGCATCCTTCACCAAGCCTATGTTCACTTGTGTCATATTGCCCAACTTCCCCACAGATGTCCGAGGTTTAAATCCATCCACAGCTTTCTCTCCTGCCTCCTCCTGTGCTCCTGCAGGTCCATCTGAACCTAGAAGATGTCAGAGATGTCACGGTTTCAAGCCTGTCTGGCACTCTGTATTGATCTCATCCAACTTATGAGACAAGTTACAAAATTCAGAGCATTTACTCTCCTGCCCTGATATATGCACATGCATATTATGTAACTCAGGTCTTTTATTCATTATTATTTAGAATTATTATTTAAAAATAGCCAAAACTGGAGTAACTTAAAGGTTCAAATAGAAAATACAATTTTAGTTGTATGCTTCAGAAAATGACAGCTGGCAAGAAAGTGTTGATCATTATATGACATAACATGCTTCACAATGTGGTGAAAGACTGAATTTAAACGAGCATTAATCAGCTCTATTTTCTCAGCATTTCTTGACAAAAGGCTAAAAGGCATGTTGGTGTTTTTATGGGTTTTGTTTTTTATAAATTATTACTGTGGCTTAAAAATCTGAACACATGTTCTTTGCACAGTCAGGAAAAAGGTTCTGAGCTTTCTGAGCACATGAAGCACTATGACTGAAAAATGACTGCAGTAAAGGCTGCTGCAAAGGCTGCCTTGGATGGAGGGAAGAGAGGCAGAGGGTGGTGAGATATGGAGAATGCAGAGGGAGACATAAAGAGAGCAGGAAGACAAAGAGAGAGAGAGACAGAGAGAGATAGAGAGAGGGAGCAACAGAGTGACAGAGAGAGACAGACTGATCCGACCAATATTTATTTAATTTCCTTTCTTCTCTGGCAGTATCCGCCTGAAGTGTTGCACAATGTAACATTATCATAATAGCTAGTTATAGCCTGCACTATGCACAATTTGAGGACCATTGCCATTGACATTTAAAGAGGACTATTTTCAGCAGATATTTATAATTTGTGGCTTTATTTATTGTTACTTCAATTCACAGTCTTTGGCTTGCAGTTTGTTGTTCTTTATGTCAGTCTCTGCTGACATCTTTTTAAGCATAACACTTTCTATCTCTAAATGAGACTATCCCATAAGGGCATCCATCTGTGGAGTGCTACTTTTGACAGCTAGTCTGAAAATCTAGCTGTTGGAAAGGTCAGATACCTTCTGTGAAATCTAGCAATTATGATAATAATGTTTATTTTTTCTCTTGCAGGTAATGTACTACTAGAGAGAGAGAGTGAGAGAGAGAGAGAGAGAGAGAGAGAGAGAGAGAAATGTGATTTGAATAATGGACCAGTGAAGTCCACATTGTCCACAGGAAAGAAGAAGGAAGTAATCACATTTCAAGTCCTTTTATTTTGACAATTAGTGCTCCACACTAATAGCCTTTTACCACAAGGTCAACTTTAATTTCTCATTTGCCTCTATCTAAATTGGCTGTCTCCCAGACAGTCCTTAACCCTTCCAATTGCCAATGTTTTTTACATTCCCTTAGTGCTAAAAGGGCAGTCGAGCTCTCATTTCCCACAATACACCCACTTCGATGAAGACATCAAAATGTGACAGTGTTAATTATTTGCCCATGTGGACAATTACATTTTTGTTAAATTGCATGTCACATATGCTGTGAGTAGGTTACAGCAGATTGATATTACCACATGCTGTGCTTGTATTTGCTGGTTGTGAATGCTCTTTGTCAATAGGCCTGGGTGGCACCAATATCATTTCACTACCGTTTATAGAACACTGCCTGGCTGTAAACAGCGTTGCCATGGCAACATTGCCAAGACACACATTGATAAGCGGATTGGTGCTCTGTGCTCTTCTGATGACAAATGGATCCTCAGAGCCAAGCGTGCTCCAGCTGGTGAACACAATTAACTCCAACCAATGGATGCAGCAAGTGGCAAAATGTCTTTCTTGTACATGAGGCACGGCTAATAAATATCTCATGACTTTGTCAGAGAAATCGGATTGTCTTCAACACACTGTTGGGATGCAAAAAGCTTCCTCAGAAAAAAGGAAAACAAAAAAATACTGTAAATTGGAGAAAATGGCTATTTAGAAAGTGACATTTTATATTAGTCTATTAATTGGTGACTTGCCAGTGATTCTTTAAAGTAATATTGTTTATTGTCTAGCAGATTCGCATAATGGCAGTGTACCTGATGGACCATATCTATCTCTAGCTTATGGACCAGACACAGCTGTCAGTTGACTCTACAGACGGAATCATTGCTTTTGGGGGGATCTGTTGTAAAATATTCTTCTTGCACATCATCAACTAATTTTCATGTACAGAAACCTTAACGAGTAAAAGTTATAACTCACACCTGCAGCTCACATTGGATGTGGGCCAGTCCCCTAAAAGCTTTGTAATGTTGTGATCAGTGATAAGTGGCAGACAGAGGCAGCTCTCTGGTTTTGGAAAGCAGCCTCTCATTGTCACTATGCAGCTTGACATTTGGTGGTTGCCATGCAACCATTTCTGCAGATATCCCTATAACCGTATTGCTGGGGTTTGGCATCAACATTTGGGTCTTGATTTAAGTATGCAAAGTCACAGACCTCGAAAAGGTAGACAAAATAACATTTTTAGGGAAAACATTTTTGTATCAATTACTAATAGTCACCTAGAAATCATATACGTGTTGCCTTGGCATCTGATGAAAAAACAATGCAGTCTCATTCAAAAAACATGTGTTCCCTAAAATGGCTGTGGTGTAATAAGACAGTGAACTTCTCAGGGTGATTATTAATGCTGGCAGTAATGTTACAGTAAAGGACAATCAATATTGTATTTGTTTGATACATTATGTCCGCATACATACAGGCTTTAGCCAAGACTTTGAGGAATAAAGTGTGTTCAGCTCAAAAGCATGGCTCGAACAGTGATTTTGGAGTCTCCCATGGGAAATGCACAGGAAGGAAAGAGCAGTGACCTAAAAAAGTCTCCACCAGCTTTTTATCCACTTCAAGGAAGCGGGAAAAGGTACAGGAACTGTGTATGGAATAGACGTTTTTGGCACCGATGTCAGACTACAATTTTTGCCCTCAGAAAAGTTTTTTTTTAACTTGTTGGTTTTGCTTTTTTTAATGTACTGTTTTTGTTCTTTTTTAACATAGTTTTTTACTCATTGTTGTTCCTTTAAAGTATAGTATAGTATGCAATAATATAGTACATAGCTTTAATAAAATACAACCCCAATTCCGATGAAGTTGGGATGTTCTGTTAAATGTAAATAAAAAAGAAATGCTATAATTCTTAAATCATACAAGCAATATATATTTTTGAGAATAGTCCAAGGATAACATATCAGTTATTGAAACCAGATTTTTTGTTGTTGTATGGGATATTTATGGACATTTAAAAATTTAGGCCAGCAACGTGCCTCAAAAAAGTTGGGACAAGTGTCAATAAAAAGAAAAGTTGAGTAGGACTAAAGAAAAAACAACAAAGGACACTTCACAGTTAATTATGTTGACTGACAAGATGATTTGGAATAAACACAGGCTTTCTTTCTTGTCCTTGACATGATTTCAGCAGCCCAACTGGTAGGTGTCTTCTTTATCATGTTTTCCTTGTTATTATGCTTAAAATGTGACAGATCTGGACAGCACGCCGACCATTTTAGCATCTGGTTGCCCATATGATGGAGCCACACGGTTGGAATTTTGTATAGAATGCAGTTTGACCTCATTATCTGGTAATATTTAAAGTCTACCCTCAAAATATAATGTGTGAGTGCCATCTTGTGCTGTTCAAAACTTATATATATATCATTCAGCATTAATTTTAACTCTACAGATGAATAAGCACACCATAACCAAAGCATTACTGCACCCCCATACCATCATAGATGCTGTCTTTTGAACTTACCACTAAAACAAGAAGGATGTTTTGCCTCCTCTGTAGCTTGAAAGATGCAAGAATTTTCAACTTTTGTAAGTTGAGATGGACCCAGAAGACATTTAAAACTGTCCTGTGTTACAAATTTGTTATTCATTTTGAAATAATGAACTCTTGCATCTTCCAAGATACAGAGGAGAAAAATTATCCTTCTTGTTCTAGTGGTCCATCTTAAGGGCAACCAGATGCTAAAATGGCCGGCGTGCTGTCCAGATCTGTCACATTTTAAGCACAATAACAAGGAAAACATGATGAAGAAGACACCTACCAGTTGGGCTGCTGAAATCATGTCAAGGACAAGAAAGAAAGCTTGTTTTTATACAAAATCATCTTGTCAGTCAGTAATTAACTGTGAAGTGTAATTCGTTGTTTTTTCTTTAGTCCTACTAAACTTTTCCTGCCTTTTATTGACACATTTATCCTCAACTTTTTTGACACACGTTGCTGGCCTAAATTTTTAAATGACCATAAATATCCCATACAACAAGAAAAAAATCCGGTTTCAATAACTGATATGTTATCCTTGGACTATTCTCAAAAACATATGATGCTTGTATGATTTGAGAATTATAGCATTTCTTTTTTATTTACATTTAACAGAACGTCCCACCTTCATCTGAATTGGGATTGTATGACTACATTAAACACAATAATCTGTTTGTTATTGCACAGTAACACACATTACTGTTCACACACACACCTCTCTGGGGGGCACACTGCATGCTGCCCTTGTGCCTCTGGAGAGTGGGAGCAGTGGTGCCCAGTGCTGTGATGAACACATTCATCATTCTCCACTGGCAGCCTGATGTTTCTGTTTTCTAATTAAGCTCAGCCCGCAGAGGAAACAGCGACATCCTGACACCTGGCAATGAGGGAACAAAGGGGTGGCATGTGGTGCAGAGAGCCAAGACAGTGTGGAAGGCTTTCACTCAAACCTATTGCCTCTTTAGCAGCTCTTCCTGTGCTAGCTAAACATAACCTTAAGGCCCATTCACACCAACTATAACATTAATGACAACTACAACTACAATGATATGGGTGTTTACACTAAAGAACGAGATTTTAACAGCAACATTCTAGTCGTGATTTAAACATCTAACAGAACATGATGTCCTGTGAATTCTTTTGAATTCTGATTGGTTGAAAGTGCTTTTATAGTTCATAAAAACACTCTGAAAGTGTTCCCAATGATATTGTTCAGCCTGTCATTGTCATTATAGTTGACATGTGAACAACACCACTAAAGTTAAAATGATTTTTGCAAAGTTATAGTTAAAATTCTCTTCATAGTTGGTGTAGGTGTGAATGTCACTTTAAGATTGACACAATCACAGTGGCCCAGAACAATATCATCCTCCTAAATAGTGTTGTCTCATGCAATGTCAAGCACTTGTATTTGCTGATTGAGGAGTCTTCTCTTCACACTGCGTGGTGCCATTTTCTCTTGTATGGTAGTTTGCGGCATGTCTTTCATGTGTGTGTGTGATGCAGGTATGAGATTTGTCATCTGCTGAGGCTGGAAGGAGAAATGGGATGGGAGAAAAAGTCAGGAGTGGATCTTCAGGGCTACAGATGAAGCGGATTGTCCTCAGACAGATAGAGTCCATGTCCCCCCACCAAAACAGGAACACAATGCAACAAGATAGGATTCATCTGAGCTGCACTGCACTCTCCCTTGCTCCAGATAACAGTCTCATTTTTCACTCAGAGTGTTTGCGGAGGAGAGCGAAGTGTGTGCTACTCTCAAATGAGATGTGATGATGAATCTTTCATAAAGCTTGAAAAGAATCAGGAGAGGTGGAGAATTATTTTTTCTCCCACTTCTATTTTGACTGCTGTGAGATGTAGGCCACACTAGGTAACTTGTGCCAATGGTTTAATATTCAGCTGAATAAGAATGTCTCTTTTGGCTATTTGTGAAAATGCCATAATTGAATTTCAGACCCTGCAGAATTTGGCAGTGCTAAAACAGGACATAAATGGAACATTTCTGATGTTGGCATATTTGAGCACATTGGGTACTGTGTTTTTATTTATCAAAAGAAATGCATAAAAAAATGGCACATTTCCCTTTTTACAATATTAGGCAATGTAAACAATATACATACACCATAACAGAAACATAAATATTATTATTTCTTTAAACAGTATTCCATGGTAGTTATGTTTCTCACTCAGTATAGACATAATAAAAGGTCATACAAGATTTTGGAATATATTTATTTTAATTAATTCATTATTCCTTTTTGCCAGGTGATACTGATTAGTTGAAACAATGGTCTGGCTTAACAAAGGAAGTTACACCTTTTTAAAAGGCTCCATTATATGACACTTAAAGGTAATATACCACGATTACACATATCTCAAATAGAATACATGCAATCTGGTTGTAACTAATTGTGAAATTAAATTGACTGTGCACAACAGTCAAGTTATGCCATTCATCAAATGAGGGATGCAATGTGACATCTGGGGTTTGTTATTATTACGCCCAAGTTACATCTTGGGCGGTGTGCAAAATCATGAATCCTGGTAGCAAAAGACACCAGCACAATAGTTTTATCAGGACCTTATTTATTTATGAATTTCATAAAAATGTTCCTAAACTCTATATGAACTCTACAGGCTGCACAAAAAATCTAGACCACTTTTTCTCTTCTCAATCACTGAGGCTACCACAATTAAAATTCATACCAATTAAAGCATATTCAGTTGTATTTCCAGTGATATCATGGTTTATGACCATGCAATCAAGGGACTACCATGTGGTAGTCATGCCTATCTTCATCAAGAACCAAAGGGAGGCTGACTAGTTGAAAAATCTTCCTGGCGCATGAGCCACATGCAACCCAGTTGTCTATGAAAGGTCAAGTTTGCTACCAAGATGCAGGTAAAGAACAGCCTGGTAAACCAGCCCCTCGTACTTCATTTCATTTTGTACAGAGGGTCTGGCCGTGCCGCCATTGACATTGCTGTATTAGGTACTAACCAATTCTAGCCAATCAGTGAACAGAGGAAGTATTCATGAGCAGTGGCGCTGACTTTGTGTGCTACATTTGAATTGTAGTGAGTAGGCAGGCTAATTGCATACATGACAACCAGATATTAGAGATTGAGTAAAGGCAGAGCCACTTGTTTTGAACTTCAGCAGAGTCCACACCTCCAGGAAGAAATAACCTCTCAATACAGCACAGCCAGACCCTCTGTACAAAATTAAATGAAGTACGAGGAGCTGGTTTACCAGGCTAGTTAAAGAATGCCGGCAAACTCAGCTGGCCATCTGTTCACTTCTTGTTTCCTTCTTCCCTCCTAAACATTGTTGGAGAAAATGAACCACTGTTGATACCACTGCAGAGAGAAGCAAAGTGCTTTATTTGCATTGTTTTTAATTGTGGTTGGCTCAGTGATTGAGGAGATATAATCATTCAAAAATTCATGCAGTTTTTTTGGTCCACCCTGTATATAGCAGTGGGTGAGTTTATGGTATGAATTCAGAGCCATATTGACATCTGCTGTAGGCTCACATTCATCTCCCAGATAAGCTGTGTGGGTGGAGGAGGGATTAGCCTTTGCTGAGGCAGCCACCATCGCAGAACTTGAGAAGGGTGGAGACAGCAGGGCCATACTGCAGCCAGGTGAAGGAGGAGCTGGAGGCGTTCCAGACAAGTATCTGTCAGACAGACAGTCTGGCCTGGATCTGAATGCACCATCAAAATGCTGGTCTTTTTGAACTCATTTCTAGTGACCATAGTAAACAGGATAGCAAACAGCAGGACTGACTTAATGACTGACTCAATCAGTCAATCAATCAATTAATCTCCTGATCACTCCATAGAAGATTTCAACCACCAATCAAACAATCCATAAAAAACACAGTCTTAAGAGCATCCCCAGTGTAAAAACGTAACTGGTTGTAATTGGTATAATGTAATTGGTCTGTTCAATTGAGAAAAATACACCTGAAGCAAACATATTTTGTAAGATGCCAAGCCTGTGCAATGTCAATTTCCTGTATACAACTGAGTCACATTTCTGTACTAATAGAAAAGATGGTAGATAGGCAGAGCAAGACACTTCATGTTAGTTGATCTCTAAGAAAAGTGGGGATCAGTGCTGGGCTGCATAAATAGGTGTGTTGTTGACGTGCTTGGCTGTAGTAGTAGCTAGTACCGCATGCTAAAAATAAACTCGGAGCACACCTGAATGAAAGTTCATTGCTGGAGAGTCATACTGTACTATCATGACATTTATAGGGTTTGGAGATCATTATATTGTGTCTAAAATGAACATCCATTGATAAGAAAAATCAGGCTTCTAAATATTCTGTAAAATCTAAGGGTACTGCTATAGACCTCAATGTTTCAGAGCATGCCGCTGCACTGCATAAAGGGGGATTTTTCTCCCACATCGCCGTGCAATCGTAGTTTCAGAAAGTGTCTCATCATGAAGGATCTTGCTCTGCCTATCTACCATCTTTGGTATAGTAGCAAGGGGGACTGGTCTCACACAGTCACTGTGTCACACTGTGTTGGGCTCCATCACCCCAATGCTGACCATAAACTTACTGAAGGCCAGCCCATCCTCCATGCTTGCCAGCAGCAGGAGCCGGGGGAGAGGGGATTGACACGCATGGAGGGCAACTGCACGGAGGTGATACCATTCACACGGCTAAAGTCCTCCACAAGCCAATATGTTCATGATTTCCCTGAGGTCTGGTGAAAGTGCATGTTTATTAATCTGTCTCTAGCTATTGCAGCCTAGCGCCAGATAAATGCCAGTCCTGAACAGCAACATTGAAGTGGAAAAAACACTTTCACTTGTCGGCAGTAAGTGCAAGCCCTTCACATTTCTTTAGGGTCACATGAAATTCTGAGTGTGTCTACACGGGAAGTGAAGGTTTATTAGAAACCTCAGTGCCGACCGACAATCTTGTTAGCTTCATTGAAAGAATTTGTCTTCTGTGATTGCTAAATGATCCAGGTGCATTCTTGCACTATGTTGGTTTCACCAGCATTATTTTAATACCAAAAGCTAAGTATTATTCCACAAGGGCTGCATTGTCACCACAAATCATCCTGTTTTAATAAACGTCCTAATCCTGAAATACTAAAATGATAACTAACAATTACTTCCCTATTCAACCACAGTCTACATATAGATTGTAGTGCAGTGCAAAGCACTGGTAAATAACACATTTGACATGCTCAGATTGCTTGTAAGAGCACTAGGTGGCAGTAAATCCTCACATCATATACAGGAAGCAACACCCAACTGTCACAAATAGGAAAACGAAGAAATTATTCAGATGATAATCTTTAGAATTATTAATATTTAAATAATTAGGGTAATTAGGAAGTAATTATCAAGGCTTTATTACTTTAAAACCTTTAGGATATTTCCAGACTTTCAAACCACCACACAACGTTACACTTAGATCACATATGTACGCAGTTAAATAACTAAAATGCTACGTTAATTTCTTGGTTTTCTTTAGTTTCAGTTCATTGCCTCACTTCTTTTTCACACAGTTGCTTTGATTAAAATTTGGTGTTGGTGAAAAAAAACTTTCACAATCATGCCACCACGTGAATATACAGCTCTGGAAAAAATTAAGAGACCTGTACAATTATACATTTGTCTGATTTAACTATTTGTAGGTATAGTATATGTATGACTAGAGTGAACATTTTTGTTTTATTCTGTGAACTACTGACAACATTTCTCTTAAATTCCAAATTCAACTGACACTGGAAAGGAATGGCTGTCATATATGTAGAGATACTGATTTTAGGAAAATTTGCAGTGGTCTCTTATTTTTTCCAGAGCTGTAATCAGTTTGAAGTTTCATTTCATATGAATGAATGCTGACTAATTTGAATTCTAAACAGTAATCACTGACTGTCTTATCAAATGAGCTGACACTCACTTTGGTTGTACTCAGATTGGAGACGTCTCTGTCTAGTGTCTACATAATTGTTTGTCATTTTCTGCAAAATAGCAGCACACAAATCTACTCGCCATTCTTAAAATAACTATAAAGTTACCAGCATTTTTCACTAAAAAAACAATTGATTTTGCAACCCTCATGCCCTCCCAATATGCATTTACCAGAAGTAAAATTAAACCCTGCCTCCTGCTCATTACCCACTATCTCCTCTGTGGTGTGGTATGGTACTGCGGTGTGGTGAGGCAGCTTTGTTACAGTCACATGCCTTTCTCTCATTGGCTTTCCATTCTTTGCGCTTCAAAATGTGTGTGTCAGAAACTTTTTGAGAAAAAAATCACTTGACACATCTTACATATTCCGAAAAAACTAGCGCAACAAAGATACAAGACATCAGATTTGAGGGGATGTGTGTTCTGCTGTCACACTGCTTATCTGTTGGCTCTGCTCTCACCCCGGTCTCTTTACAGGATCCCTTGTGCTCCGTTTCAATTTGTCACAGTTCGCCCTTAGAGATTTGGCCAGTGTGTAGCCCAGGTGGTCTGGCTACACTGTGTGCATAAAGACCTTCTAAAACAGCCTTTTCAGCAGGGCAGTGGCATGTAAAAGTGAAATGAGTAATGCCACTTCAACATGCATCCCCTTTAAAATGGCTTACCAAGCAATTGCTGCAGCTGTTGTTGTTAGCTTAGTAGTTGTTGATTTTCTGGATGTTATCATTTGTTCATGGTCCAGAGGAGTGTTTGCATTGGCCTTCTCTAATAACCAGCTGAACAACTAGCCCACACTACCATTTCATAAACTCTAAAATGATCTACACTCATCCTCAGAGATCATTAAAATCCTGCTTTAATATGTCCCTATATCTTGGAGCTTTGGGGGGATAGATGCAGATATTGCTCGCTCTCTCTTCTTCACCCCCTGGGCTCATGCCCTCTTTCCATGAGGCCATTTGGTGTGCACTCCCTCTCTGGGGGTTTTGCTGTTGTCATAAATTGGGCAAGTTTTACTCTACTTTACTGCGCTTTGCTCCAGTCTTGTGTCACTTCCCTTGACCTATGTGCGTAGGTAGCCATCTGTGTTGCCAGTTCTAGTGAGGACACTGTTCATGCAAAGTGAAAATTGTCACTTTTTTGTAGTGAATGTATTGAAATCTGTGTCCAAAAAAATGGAAGGGATTTATTTTTACCCTTTGTTCAGAACTTCAGAACTGCATCTTCAAGTCTGATATAATGGCAGGTATTAGAGAACATACCATCTTGTCATTGCAAAATAGGCATCAACAGTCCTCCATGCTTGGTCACATGTTTGTTGTTTTTGACTAGGGCCATTTTCCGCCTTCTTCAGATGTTGGATGGTTAAAAACATTTCTTCCCATTGCCTTTCATCTTTATATGCATTTTACTTTACACAGTATATTTTATTGATGGGTGGATGCAGCATACACTCTTTAGATTTTCACAGACCGGTAGTGTTAGTACTGTACATGTGGCGGAAACCCAGTCTCTCTTTTTTCATATAGGATCTCAAATGATATAACAGATGTTTATGCTCCAGAGTCTCCCTCATATAATGTTGACTTCAAAACTAGGTCAACTTTTTCTTCTCAGAGTGTCATGATAGAACTCATACTACTTGTACAACATTACACATTAAATGTAGAAGACAAAATAACCACATTTCTTTTTTCTGTTTTATGTACATAGTCTATTCAAATGACATTTGACCATAAAAAGGGGTGATTTTCAGGAAAATTAAGTTTTCCCACTGATGACAGCAGTTTAATTGAGTAAAAAAAAAACTCACAAGTTGAGTGTATTATTGGTGTAGGGGATGAAAAGGTTAGGGTGATAATGGAATCACCATGTCTCTTTAAAGGTCACATACATGTAAATCAACAACACTAAGGTCACACTGCCAGCAGAGGCATTATAGGAGGTCTGTAACCAAAGTCCACAGATACAACAAGGCATTGTGTGAGGCAGTTAAAGATGTTGGCTGTAAGCTAGTGTGCCTCCTCAGTGGTGCTCATAGAGCCTATTACAGTTTAGCACCTTTTAACGAAGAAGATCTGCCTCTGCTTCAGCAAGGGATCTTTCTGCATACAACTACATATAACATTAGAAGAAAAAAAAAGATGTGTGACCCAGCCAATCCCCCAACCCTATCAACTGATCAGTATTCCTCACTAATCCAGTATTGATCAGTGTCCATCAGCATGGAGCAAAATGCCCAAAAAGCAGGACAGTGGAAGGGTCAGCTGTCTTTTTTTGCACATCACACATGCTAAGAAATGCACAAGTAGGATGTGAGTCAAGGCATGCTGAAAACAGAATTTGAGAAACATAACACTCTGATCCAGCCACTGTTTGCACGCAGCCACTCCAAAGACCACCTACTTGTGGGGAGAAAAGTCCTGCCACAATGGAAACTTGGTTTTAGCTGGTTTCTTTGAGCTGGAGTAGTGATCAGCATGCCAATTAAACCGGCCTCCATTTGGGTTAAAGCAAGCCAGTACTGATTTTCATTTCAGTGCAGGCAGTTGTCCTGTTTGCAAATAGGTTTCTTTGTAATCCATTGCCTACATTTAGCTTTTTACACCTAATATAACTACTTTATTATTTTTCAGCACTTTGTCTGTTGCAGTGTCTATACTGTGTCACATTAGGAGGACCTGGACTAACAGCCACTGCAACCACCACCACAACAATAACAACAGAACAAATGCCTTTATGTGGATGATTACTGTACACCATAGTTCACTGTTGACACATACTACTACTTTATTCTGGTGTTATGTGTGAACATTACTGCCTTTTTTCTTTACTGTAACACAAAGCAACTTCACCTTCTTCAACATAGATGACAGTGGCATTAATCATTCAGAAGTCCACAAAAGTAACATATGTCTTATTTGCTGTAGGCTATGACTTGGCTACTTGTTTCTGTGTCTTAGTGGGTCTAATTAAAATGAGCTGTCCACATCTCCATGGATACGTCCTAGAACTGCTCAAGTATTCCCCTCACAGAAAGCAGGCTTCCCAGCACCTCACTCCAAACTGCTCCTGATTATAGCCTACCTACTTCTCTCTGGGACTCTGTGTAAAACCACAGCATACAATGCATTTCTTACAAAGTTCTGGAGCCTGAAGGAAGTAAAAATTGTTATATAAAAGCAGCTCAAGTGAATGAATAAAACGACAAAAGTCAACACAAGTTCTATCAGATATTCTGTATTAAAGTAGTGTCATTTTAACTGATGGAAACAATTATAAAAAGTGAGTTAAATATGATGTGTTTCTGTTCCAGTTGCAGTTCAAAGAACATACTTCAGGAACATAAAGTTTACTCATTTATATATTTATTCATTAAAAATCATAACACATTGTTCAGCCCAAGTAAAAGCATACAATACTCCATTCACAGTCTCTCCTGGGTTGTGTCTGAAAAGTGGTTTAATCAAAGCTGGTCAAGCTTCCCTGGGTGATCAATGTCTGATTTGTTGGTTTCAGATATTTGGCAGCCTATTGCAGTTCTATGTGCTTGGAGTTAATATCTGGGTTTTAGGTGCTAACTGTGACACACGGGGGAATTTCAAATCATTAGAATAGGACATTAGAAAATCAAATCTCATGGTGTTTTCACCATGCTCCTGCTCCTGTGGGATTTCTCAAATCAAATGGCAAGAAAAGCATCTCATAACACTGAGTAGCCTACTTCAGCATTTAGAATAGCCATACTGTGTCTAACATGATGCATGAGCTGATCAAGAATTATGACCTTTGGGGTTACGATTTAGACTACTGAACTTTTGGAAGTACACAGTGGTGTAACTGTTCCAAAACAGGGAAATTAGCCTAGCCTACTTCTCTTAACTTGCTATTCACAACTGTTCCGTTTTTGTCGTTATCTCCACCGGACAACTTGCTTTCTTGCAGGATAAACGTTTGCACTTAAAGTATCCTGTGCTGAATGTCTATCAAACTTTTAGTTTCCTCTGCAACAGAACGAATTGCCAAAGCGCCTCATCCTACCAGCATTAATGCCTGGTGGTGACGTCACCAACCCATCTCCAAACGGGACAAGGCGCAACAACTTCGTGGTGTAGTCTAGCGTTCGCTGTGCATCCCTGGACTCACCATCACCCTAAGCTGAACTTGTACACATTGTATACAACTTCGGGAAGTTCTGGAGAGACGAACAATGGGTAAGTGCAACGGGGAATAGTACTTTTCCGATTTGCTGTTATAAATTCTTTGTCAGTGCTGTTCGTCGCACAGTTGCTATAATAGTTGGAACATATTGACAACACTGACCGTTTCATCCTAAAGTCTTTAAAAGGGTGCACAACTTTTGTACAAAGTTTATTTTTATCTGACCCGGTTTTATTTCAAATCGTCATGACCAGTAAGACAACGCGATTAGAGCTAAGTCTAAAAGGATTTACCCACTGTCAGACGGTAACCCTGCTGGTTTGCTTACCCGTAGGCATTAAGTCAGTTCGTGGACTTCGTGTGTGTGTGTGTGTGTGTGTGTGTGTGTGTGTGTGTGTGTGTGCGCGCGCGCGGGCGTGCGTATGTGTGTTTCATTGGTTTGGACTATGGGTCAAACTAAGTTAAGTCTGTGCTATTTCTTGTTGATATATGTTACTTTGTCTGAACCACACTGTCCCCACATTTGAATATTTTTTTCCGTGGCGCACTGCTAAACATGATTGTCCTCATATAAAACCGTACGCTAAAGACATTTCACAGTCAGGTGTTTTGCACATCCTCATGAATCTGTCATTTGGAAAATGCACACATCATCTAAATACAAGCAAATGTCTTTGACAATTGTCTGTTTAAAACTGCCTGTCGTTTTGTGCTGAGTAGTGGATGTTGAAAATGCCAGTTGTGTTGGATGTGGTGGAAGTATGAGCAGTGAGCTCCAGCCCAAGTGCTGCCCATCTGTATTCCCAACCCTGGGATGCCTGTGAGGGAAAAGGGTCTGATGCCACGGATGTTCATCACGTCTTAAATGGTCCCAGCAGACTTATGAGCTTTGAGGAACTAGAGCCTGTTGGCCAGATGGGACAGGCCAGGGTTCACATGGAAGGAAACCTCTGTGCTGTTCCTTCGACCTGGCCTTCAGACATACTTTTTTTAAAACGATCACCAATATAGTAGATGCGCACTCCTGCCCCTTGAAGTATACCATTGTCTTAAGGTGTAATGCAAATCTGTCAGTGAATACAATTGCGTATAAACTCAGCTGTGTTTTCGTTTAATATTGGGTTATCATCTGTATTCCATCCAGGGGTTTTGCTTATTTGGGGACTGAACTGAACCATACATCTTGTCTTTGGTGTATAAACAAAGTGTACATGGGTGCTTGCAGCTGACACAGGGCTAGAATACTTTCAGTGTGAGCATTCATCGCTCCTCTGATGGCCCCCACAGGGGTGCCTTTGTGCTCTTAATATGGTCCTCAATTCTTTGGGCAACTTCAGTGGCTGTTAATGTAGAAGAGGGTTTGGGCAGTGGTGAGCTGCAAAGAGTCTGTGGTAAAAAATTACACTGTTGTCTGTGTGGACATGTATGTTTAAAGATGTACAGCTGCATTTCCATTGGCCTTTGTCTATTGTTCACACCATAAAAGAACCATACAGCAAAACATGCAAATAACACAATAACAAATTCCGACCATCTTAACATTTCCATTTTGACTTGAATTGAAATTCTCATTTGAACCTTTGCCAAATTGTGATCTCAGTTTCCAGTGCAGAAATTTTCAGCTGAGTCTGTTGTGTCATGATTCACAGTTTTAAGATATTGTTAAAAAGTTTTGGAATTAACCCAATAAGCAATCCAAGCATTTCTAAACAGCTGTGGTTTATGTCCTTCTTTCATGTTTAATGGAAAATAGCATCTCAGCATTCTGTTTTAAATTACTACAGGGTTGTTTTGTATGTGTCATGGGGTGGCAGATTCAAGTTTAGACAGGATGCCTTGCAGCAATTTGCGAATGCTGCATACAAACTGGTGCTGTTGTTTAACGATGTCCCATAAATAGCTAAAATGCTCTTTGGCATGAATTGATCTGTCTGTTTGGCCCAGATGAGAATGACCTATTTTCATCTAGCAACATCTCTAGCCTTCACAACTAAATGGGTTTGGCTGTTAATCCAGACCAAATCCAAATAAATGTTTCTGAAGTATTTAAGTGTGGCTTCAGGTTTGGATCTTTGCCCACTCAGCAAGCATCAAAGGTCCTGTAGGCATCAGGGGGCTCTGTCCTGTATGCTCCTCCTTCCCCAAGCTCCCATGGCATAAATTGTACTAGATGAAGATGTGGTTTGTGACAATAACCTACAGACCCCAGTAACCCAACATGAAGTTATTTCCAAAGTTGTGTTAAGCTAGTTAAATCTCTTAGCCAACAAATTTTGTTGACTGTAGAAAAGTCTGTGGATCATGAAGAGCCTAAAAGCTCACTCCTTCCAAAATTACTGTTGATGGTTTGTAGGCCAAGCTAAAACAATTACAAGCTTGTCAGTTTCTCTCTCAGAGACACAATTGAATCATATACCAGTTGGGGTTTTAGGGCTGTCTTGTGACTATAAGAGTTAGGATAATCAAGTTTAGAAAATTAAGGACAGAACTGTGAATAGTTCTGCTATGCTGTCTTAAACCCAGACCTTGATAACCAAAGAGAGGGAAATTGTTTTTCCTGATGGAAACCCTGGAACTCATCCTCTCAAAATACCTCTTCTCCATGTTTACAGTCAGTTTTCAGTGGGGTTTTCTCTACATTCAGCTGCTGCTGGAAAATTGTGTTCATCCCTGTCTCCTAACATCAAAAAAGTTTAGCATTGTTTATAGGACAGAAAGAGTCATGGAAATATTTTTTTTTATTTGGAGAAATTACAAATCATTTGGTACATGAAACCAAAAGGTCTGGGAGTCTTAAAGTTTAAACAACTAAGAATTGCTAAGAAAAAGTTTAGTATTTTACTTTTAAATAGCTAATCAATCACCAAGGACTAATCAATTGTGTATCAGTATGAATAAACAGTGTAAGTAGGCCAGCATTTGTTTTCTGTTTTGTATAGTGTCATTTCTGGCCTCCAGAAAGACCTTGAGAGAAAACAGTGTGGATGTGGTGAGGATATAAACCTTGATGAACACTTTGCAGTAGCAACTAATAAGATAATGGTTCCACAGCAACTATGTGCAGATTAGAGCCAAAGGTCACTTGCTCGAGAGCAGCTGTTGGGCAAGGAGCAATGGCCAGCTAAAATACTTAACAAACTATAGAGACATGACTGCTTCTGTACTTCATTTCATAGGGGTATAGATTAAAGGAGAAATTCATCATACCGAGTTGGTATGTTTGCTGAGGAACAAAATTGAATTAGCCTGTTGCATTCAGAACTTAACTGTTTTTTACCATTTGTCCCAGAAGGCTAACAGTGGAAGCAGTAGGCGCCTGTAGACGAAGCATGACGATTACGCTATTATTAAACCATTAAAACAGCTCGAAGAAACTCCACCCTCCATCGGTAGTACAACAAAGGCCCTGGCATTCAAAACGAGGCACTGAGAACTTTGTAAGTGTACACAACGTTTATTAATAAAACAGTTTTGACAGGTAGTACCTTGCTGTAGTTTCTCATCGCCGCCATGATGAAAGTCCACATGAGTCGATTGACGAACACGAACCAGTGGGAAGAATAGGCGGAGAGGTAGTACAATCGACTTGTTTGGTTTTTCATTATGGCGGAGACGAGAAACAACTGCAAACTACTGCATGTAAGAACTGTTTTTTAAATAAACATTTTGTACACTTACAAAGTTCTCAGTGCCTTGTTTTAAATGCCAAGGCCTTTTGTTGTACTACTGATGGAGTGTGGACTTCCTTGGAGCTGTTTTAATGGTTTAAAAATAGCGTAATCTTCATGCTTCGTCTATGGACGCCTACCACTTCCATTGTTAGCCTTCTGGGACAAACGCTAAAAAATACGTTAAAAAGTTCTGAATGCAGCAGGCCAACTCAATTTTGCTCCTCAGCAAACATACCAACTCGGTATGATGTTTTTATATGCCAATTTTCATTTTACACCGAATTTCTCCTTTAAGCTAGGAATAGAAGAGTCCAAGATGCCAACAGTACACAGTGATATCACTCATATTCTTTTACAGTTTAGTGAGATTGTTCTCTATGGTTTGTCTGTCAGGTGTCTCCCATTGCTTTGCCATTTTAAGCACTATTTGTATAAACTGTACATTCACTGACAACATTTGTCTATTTTCAGTAAACCCATGTTTGTGTTAATTAGGTACTTCTGTTCTGCCTCTGTTCTGTTCATGTCTGGCAGAAGTTTTGAATAGACAAGCCCTTTTGGGGACGTCAACTGAATATAGAAGACTTGGGTACCCTCTTCTACCTTTTCTTGTCCATTCTCTTTCTCTTTCTCTCTCTTTCTCTCTCTCTCTCTCTCTCTCTCTCTCTCTCTCTCTCTCTCTCTCTCTCGCTCTCTCCTCACACTTGTCTAGTCCACTTCACCTTCTTTACAGTCCAATTCTCTGTGTACGTGTGGTCCTCTCCTTTTTTCTTACTCTTCTTCACACCTATTCTGCTTTCCTACAGCCTCTGTCTCCCAGTTGCCTGCCACCTCTACTGGGGACTGTTGAAACAGTCATGTTAATTTGTCAAGCTTAAGTGCCCCACTGACAAAGAAGGACATTGTTAATTGTGATATGAAATTATAGGAAAAGGACTTCCTTTAGTGAGAATGTCTGCTCAAGCATGGCCAATTTCCCTCACTTTCATTAAAAGGGCCATTTGAGAGGCCCCAGGATAGTGAGGCCAGGGTGGGGGCTGGCAATCGGACAGCAAGGGGACGAGCGAGGGTTGGGAGGGGTGGGGGTGCTGCCTGCATTTTTAGAGGTCACCCTCATTAAAGAATTGTCACAGTGACTACGTGCACATGGTAGGATCAGATTGGATTGTATTTGAATTTGGTGTTGCTATCCAACAGGTGGTCTGTCCCAAAATCCAAGTGCACATGGGGTTCGTGTAATCGAATAATGGTCAGAGATCTGGCCGTTTCCGCTACGCTAGGTGGTGATGTATTCCTTTCAACAAGTGGTGTTAGAACTACTTCTGGTTGACAGCTGCTAAAAAGAAAATAAACAAACTATCTGGTGGAATACAAACAAAGATGACGTTCGAGGAGGTTGACAGAGCAGCATTTGCATACATGTTGTGCATTCTCCTTTGTTTGGAAGTCCATATGAACGAACAAACAGCGTTTTTGGTTTCCTTGATACCACAAGAACTGTGCCGTCAGCGTTTGATATTACAAGCAGTGCATTCCAGTGCATGCGCAGTACGCGAATCCGATATGATCCCGTGCACAAGGCGGCACCAAGCGGATTAACATCGGCTTAAGCCAGGGGTTTCAATTGGATTCGCGAAACCAATCCCTATACGATGAAGGCATGTACGTGGACGAGATTCAAAAGGTACAATGACACTCCAATTTTCAAATCAAAAGTTGAAATTTTCAAATAGGCAGTTGGTTGTCATGGAAGTAAATCAAAAGACTGCACGTCAAGTAACAGAAAGCTATGGATATTCAGTAATGAGTTGACATAAATAGGGATGCACTGATCCAGCTTTTTTTATTCCGTTTCCCATATCTGGGTTTCGCATATCAGTCAATACCTGATACCAATCCGATATCACCATTGAAATTATAAACATCTTCATAACTAAAACATAAAAGACCTATTAAAAATAATAGCATTAGGCTGCTCCTACAAGACTGACAAGCAGACAAGAACTGAGCTAGTTGGATCAGGGGGTCAGGATTTGGCAGATTAGCTTCAGCCTCGTCACCATTTTACAGAAATTGCATCATTTCCTACCATTTTCCCCATGATGATTGGTGCACTCTCCCAAGGTGGCAGGAACATACATGGAAGTTGAAGCACCCACTACAGTATGGGAAAAGGGCCCACCTGGAAAGGGCCCAGGTCTCTGAAGCATGACTTTGGCGTTGTTCTACACCGGACAAAACACAGCAAATATTTGCGCCATTCTGAAATCTATCATGTGATTGCCTTGTGAGAAACGTTTATCTTAAATTATGCTAAAAATAAAGTCACAAATTAAGCGACGGCTTGTGGCTTTCTTTTGCACAGGAGGAAATACTCCGTACTGTTTGGATAACAAGCCATAGTGCACATTTACTTTTTTGGTCCATCAGGGAAACATTTCCAGCTGTATTTCCCGCAAAGTAATTGCCATTTGTTTGTAAGAGGAATCGTTATCTTTATGGAGTTTACTATTTGATCCAAGAGAAGCCCAAAGAAAGATGACTAAGCTAAGCTACATGCTATAGCTTGGTGTGCACATGCTAACTAGCTAGCCCTCTTAGCATATCTAACTTGCAAGTCGAACCAAAGTTAGTAGAAGAAGAATCAAGTCCCCAAGTATTGGCCTTTCACTCCGATAAGCATGATTGCAGCTATACTCATTAAGAAAATTATTGTGATTTTTGATTGAGCATCTACTAGTCAATTTATCATATTTGGGTTTGTTGGTCAATGTCACCAGGCTGGCTCCCAAGCTTGGGCAGTAGACCACAGTAGACACAGAAATCTGGCTTCATCTGGTTCCAGTAAAAACCATGCTATCCCTCTGTCCAGATCTTTTACTGTCTCTGGGCTCTCCCGTTTCAGCTCATGCACAAGTTTAGTGTTGTGTTATGCCTATGAAACAGGCATGCAGGTCTACTAAACACAGTCTATGGGTGCCTTCCCTTTCACTATACCCGTTTAGCCAAAGTTATCAGTAGGCTAGATAAACTGCACACTCTTGCTGTCAGTCATCCGAATTATGGGTCGAAGTGTGTTTTAACTGTATAGGCAACATGCTTGAGTACATTTTGTTGTGTTTGTGTGTTTTAACGCTTTTAATTTACTTTCGGATCAATAAAGCTACTCTACTCTACTCTACTATTCACTGCAACCCCCAACAGGAAAAAACGGCATATAGGTGCCTGAAAAGAAAGTGAATGTTTAACATGAACATCAGTGAATGTAATGTCAGGAAGACAGATGGGATAACTATTTTTCCAACTCCACTCAATCTCAAATTGCAAAAGCAGTTTCTTGAGCATAGGCTGTGGAGGTTTTGACTTAAGTATTTTTTTGATTAAACTATATTGTGTAATATACACATAAGAGTGTGTAAGCACTACGTCTGGGTGTGTTGTTTTGTTTTTGCTTTGTTTTTGCTTGTGTGTAATAATGGGCCTTGTGTGCAAATGGAAGAGGGCGCTCCATACAGATGCATATATGCATTCTCACCAAGCACAAGCCCATGCTCAATCATATTATACGACAATGAGCACAATTTTCCACGACACTGAAACTCCATTTACTGCTTAACACTCATTCTGAGTGAAAGGTGGAGAGGCTTCATTGACGAGTAAAATCAATCTGGTTTTCCAGATTGACCTGATTATATATACCAAACAAGGCCATGGAACGTAGAGGGTCATATAGTACATCCATTATCATCCTAAAGTCATAAATGATGTAGGCTACTGTACTTAATGAGCTTGCCATTTTTTTAAAGGGTATATAGGCTGTGTGAGTGTTTGGGGCTCAGCTGGAAATGGCAAAGCTGTGGAACATGTCCATGGTAGGAGATGACAGCTCGCTGTGATGCGAGAGCCACAGCACGTGTGCCAGCAGTGTCCAAAGGATTACAGCTCATCAGCTGGGGGGGAATCATGGCCAGTGAGGATGAGGGAAACATGAACACGAACACGTCTGAGGCTTCACTTTTGTTTCTGTTCCTTTTTAAAGCATACCTATCAGTTCATGTGGTGTGTTCCAGACGAAAGACAACAATAGTAATAATAACAAGTAGTAGTATTTCAAGGTCAGTTGAGGCTGTCTGTAGAATTTTTTGTGTTGGTGGTCAAAGAAAGTTCATCTTACTTTCACATTAAATTTAGCCATGCAGAGATTGCTGTCACTTTTTGACACAGTGTGAAGCCTTTAGTTGTTTGTCTGGACCAGGTTAAACCTGTTCTTGGCTGATAATATGATTACTCTGACCCCGTGCTGACTATCACTCATTAGTTTGCATGCCCAATCTGCTTTGCTCTGAAGTCATTCCTACACTCTCATAAAGCTAAAATGCCTCTCTGAAACTGTGTTACTCAAGGCTTTGTTTTTGGAGCGGCAAGTGACTGAATAGTGATGCTGATTTAGTGGTCAAAGAGGGAGAGGAGATGTCTGTATGTGCATTATGTATCTCTCTGTAAATGTGTGCTATTGTGATTAGGCTGCCTCTGTACTGTAACAGTGTAGGCTTTAAGTTGCTTTAAAAGAATCAGTAGGAGGCAGCTCTTGGCAACTTGCCTGTGAAGCACATTCACCACTTCACAGATAGCTCTTTGTGCCCAGTTCATCTGTGGCCACTGCCGCTGCCCCTTCTGCTGAGAGAAAAGACAAAAGCACCCAAGCTTCCCCAGCGAGACACTGCGAGAATACTGACTGCATAAACACTCATACTCCATCACCCCATGGTTTTCTCTTCAAAGTTTGAGGGGTTGTTGGAGGTACATAAACTAGATTTTGGAACAAAACTACATGCTATGTGTTAATGACTCATTTGTTCATTTCTTGTTTTCAGATACTAATAAAGACTTTTTCAGATGTGCACAGTCATTTTCAGATGTATGTACATAAACACATGCAGTTATTATCTGAGACACCAAACCTCTCAAAACTTGTAAGGAATCCAAGATCTACCAGATGTGTCATTTAACACACATGGCCGCTTAAATGCCTTCACTAATCTTGCTCTGGCATGGACATCTTTCAGCAGTTTGTGCCTGTCTTGGGAATTCTGCATGGTGTGTTCATGATTCATCTTCACTCAGGTCATGGTGATTCAAATGCACGTGACTGTGGAATGTGTTTTCCAAGGGCATTGACCATGTTGGTCACAGTGCTTTCCTCTTGTGGGATACATTTTTGGCTTTTTGTTTGATGGTAATTCCCACTTACATTATCCTCATGTTATATTGTCAACCTCGGAGGCATAAATGCCAGCATAATAAGTATAAAAGTGAATGAGACCAACAGATGAGAATTTCTGGAATAGTTGAGCTTCTCCATGGATGAAGCGACAGCTGCAGGAAACCCAATAGTCAGGGGAGTGAATGTGCAACTTGGGCTTCTTGGGAATGGAGACATTGGACAAAAACAAAAAGACCAGATTTCCTATTACTCTCAAGAGTATGGTGTATGTAATTGCTTAATCCTTCTGTGCTGGCCATTTAAACAAGAGATTGTGGGAAAACTGCCTTCTTGCTATACTGCAAGGGACCATTACAGACCATGTGAGTCATCCATTTCCCAGCTCACAGCTCTGAACAATTGTTTAGTTCATCTGTTACCTTCTATACAGCTATGCTGTGTGTATACAGTATGGATAGTGCTGACCATGTGTTGTGGTTGAAGCCACAGTTGTTAGTTAGCTATGTGAAGCATGAAGCGTTCTCAACAGACCCATAGCACCTCAAGAACTGCTGGAATGTATAATGTGGAAAATCAGTCTAGCAACCTTACAGAACAATACAGAAGCCACATCAAGGCAAGCTAAGATCTCAGAAGCCCCATTTAGTCTATACATCTGTATTTACTCACACTTGAGTGTGCTACTCAGTGCTCTCCAGACTACTGTATGGTCTCATAAATCATCTTAACAACTGAGCTGCAGTCACTGATAATAAATAAATAGTAAATAAACAAAATAAAGAGCTACAGCAAACACAGATTTACATTTTGCTTAGAACAACATGGGTCTGATATATAAGGCTGGCCAGTTGAGAGCTAATTCTGTGCTCTGTAAAACCACCCCATGTGTGAATCATGGTTCTCCCTGCATAGACAAGCCAGAAAGTGATTCAGTCTTTCCCCCACTTCATTAACTGAATCAAGTTTTGCTGTCAGGCCCAAACCATTCACTCCACCCCTGAAACAGACTGCTCTTTGCTCTTTAAAAGAAGGTTGAGGTATTCTACCATGCATATGTATTATGTTCTGTTTTTTTGGAAAATCAGATTCACAACCCAAACGCTAAAAACCTGAACTGGAGTCCCTAATATAAAGTGAGATGAAGATTTATCAAATTGCAAGTAGCATGGCTGCAGGACAAATTACAATGATGAGGCCAAAAAATCAAGATAAATGCAGGGCTCAGAACTGACTGTCTGGTTCTTGCATGTTGGGAAGAAATATGACATGCACTTGGACAGAAGCATAGAAAGCCTAAAAAGCAGTTATGCTCTAGCTTGCAGGACCATCCTTATAATTACTTTACACACATGGGTTGCAGTGCCTTCAACACAACTGATGCTACATCAACTAATATATGGCAATTAAATGGTATTTATTTCATGTTTGCCTCTGCCTGAGTGTAAGTAGAAAGCCAAGTTCAGGCTAGACTTTTCCTCCAAATCACCATGCAGCATCTTTGGGATATAGATGTCACAGAATACTGGGGGACTGGCCTTAGTAGTTGGCCCCTCTGTTGTCATGGTGCTGAGGATGAATTGTCACTTCTCTTTTGTCTACACAGCCTGCAGAGAGCTCTCAGCATGCTAAAGAAGGTGCGACAGACTGCTGCGGGTTGTAGGGTTGGAGGTGGAAGACAGACGGACCGGGGCAGACTAAAACTTTTTGGGGTCAGGGGTGAGAGGTTGGCAGCACCGGAGTGGGAACAAAAGAGCTGCTGAAGCATCAGCTCAAAGAGAGGTCGCACTGCAGCTGGAGCCATGTGAACCTGTGGTCATGGGAAAGTTACAGGGCTACTGGATGCTGCCAGGATGCTTTTGTGTGTCTGCTCAGCCTAAGCTGCGGTCTCACTTACACTTGTGTGGGCAGAGGGCTAAGGGTTAGGGATCAGGAGATATGGACCTTATTGCATGTCGCCAGCAGCAGAACAAAGCATGCAGACAGATGTTCTTCTATTCTCCCACCTCAGAAGAGCTGGTCTCCAGCAGCGTCATACAGCACTTGGAGGTGATGATTTTTCATTTGTTTGAGATGAGTTCATTTATGTAAAATAGGAATTAAGTCAAAGTTTTCTTATTACCAATGAACAATTTCACCCCAAGCATTGGGGTGCCCTTTGAATAAAATTATATGCACATGTTAACCCCTAGGCAAATGCCACCATATAGCAAGTCCTGCTGTGAAACTCTCAGGGCTATGCTGAGGCAACACCACTCGTTCATGTTCACACATAGTCACACAATGCAGAAGTTAGTCATTCAATTCAACCTTGTTTATAATGAATTCAGTGGGGCAGCTGTTAATGGTCATGCATATTCATGGCCCAGACACAGTGGGTTTCTCAAGTTCTCAGTGCTATTCACATGCTTGAACAACGGTGTCAAGTTTGTGTATGAGTTTGCCAAGGGCAAATTTACATTAATTAAGATGTACAAATTAAGTCTGATGGAAGGGTAATAGGTACAAAAAAACACTGAACTTTAATAGCGTATCAGTGTTAATATGATGTCGTTTTCATCCCATTTAAAACTGTGAAAGTCAGAGAGTAGCAGTAAATGTTTTGAGGTAAAGGGGAAGATCTTTCCTACTAACTGACATGACCAATTAAAATAGCAACCCAAGAGTTTGTCCATGCATGCTCTCTGAAGGTGCTGTCTGAAGTTTATCATTTGTGTAGTGTGTTGATGGCAGAGTCTGCAGTGAATTAGTCTTCCCCGAGCTGCACATCCCAGCATGGCTGAAAGTCTGACAAGGGAGAAGCCTCTTCACTCAGGGGTTAGAACCATAAACCTTTTAAACTACTCAGCTTTCTATCGCCTTAATACAGTTGAAGGCCTTATACATGACCTTGACATGACATTTCGGCAGAAATTCACTCAAATTACAAGCTTTTAAGATGGCTTTCAGGAGTTTTGTGAATCATTTGGAGGATGATGTGTGTAATATCAAATTTTGGGTGAAGTGGAATGTTGTACTTTTATAATAATGTAAAGGCAAGTGTTACTAAACTAAAAGGCTCTGTTGGTTTGGCTCCTCCTCTAAGAATCTAATCACTGATTTAAAGCTACTGTCGGTGGTTGGCTGTTACTGAAGGCTGGAAAGAAAGAAATCCAGAGTGAAGTGTTTACATGAGTGTCTAGGCAGTGCAACATAAACTGACTGGATTGACAAATCTTTTTGCTCCTCTACCCTTTTATGGAAACTGTCCAGATTACAGGCTGAAGATAGAGGAAAAATATATTGGAGATTTTATTGAACAAGCAAGAATCTCATTGTTGTAGCCACCTGTGGAGTGGAAAATCTGTCTCCAGTGCTCATGTGAAGGGAGGTGTTCTTCCAGCTGGCAGCTAAGCCAAGATGTGTCAGGCCCGGATCTGGCGCCGATCCCACCTTCTCCCAGTTTGCATATTAATTCACTTCATACAAGATGTTCATGTGAGCAATATGTCTGTGGTTTTGTCAAGGGCTTTATGTAAGGCTGCTCGATTATGGAAAAAATCTGAATCACGATTATTTGGGCCAAAACTGAAATCACGATTATTCAAACGATTATTTTGTTTTCCTCAGTAACACACTTCATTTATTGAAAATGTATTCAAAAACATTTCGAAAAATCATTCTTGTACCTTCGGATTTTCCCTAATGCCTTTCTTCATAAACATTAGTAAGTCTCCTTTGATGTCTAATGTACAAACAGTAAAAATGTCTAATGTATACATCTAATGTACAGTACAAACAGTAGAAAATAATTAGGACAAAAACATTGTTGCCCTCGATTTTATTTGTTTTGAGATCATTTGGCCCTGAAATCGTTATCACGATTAGAATTTGATTAATTGAGCAGCCCTAGCTTTATGTGACTTTTGTATCAGCCCAGGTTTTATTGGCCAGGCTGAGTAACATAAAAATACTACAATTATCTGAATTCTTCTCATGCCTCAGTAAAGTTATAGTATAGACATGATCAACCGCGTTGGAAAACACCCGTGCCCTTTTGTGTGAGTGGTATTTGATAAATGTGGTTCACCACAAGGAGGCTAAAGGCCTCAGCGCCAAACCCACCCTGCCTCTTGTTTTAAAACCACATTCTAAATAGTGCAGTCAAGAATTTTAGTGAAGAATCCAGAATGTTCCATGAACCCGAAGAGGAAAACCAGCAACAGCCTAGATCATGAGGCTTAAAAACACAAATATGTGGCGATTAGCAATCAGCCTGTAGCTGAACAGTGAATAGTGTAGCCTGTGTCCTTAAATGATTTGGCCCTTGTTATTTGGGTCACAACACACGTCAACCTGCCTGTTTCATCCTCTATCACAACTAAGCTTCATCAGCTCTGCTACAGTCTTGTGGTAATTTCCATCGTAAAACAGGAAGCCATGTAATATGAAGCATCTGTGGTTTAGTCTTCACTCCTGTCTTCTCCTCCTCCTTCTTCTTTACAGTCCCATCTCAGCCAGGAACTCAGTCCCTGCAGAGGTGCCAAGCATTGGGAGTGTGAAATCACATGAGTGGTGAAGTGCCATGTGGCACAAACTTCTTGTGAGCCCCGAGCATGGAGTTTTCTTTCCAGGCCTGTAACGACTGCAATGCAAACATGCAATTACAGATGTGCTGAGTCAGAGGTGGTGGAGATTACGTGGTTAAAACACTAGTAATTACACTCTGCTGAGGGCTCATCTTAAATCTGAACAAAGCCCTCATGATGTGCCTCTGAAATCAAACCAAGAAACCAAAGGCATTATTTCCAGTGGAATCCAGTATAAATACTATTGACCTGTAAAAATGCAGAGGGTTTTCACTGCAGTGGATGTCAATTGTTCTGTTTACTTGCTCGCTAAGCATGATTGTATTATCCATAATATATCTAGCTTCTTATGTATAAATATCTGAGTTAGATGTTTAGATTTATATAAAAAAGTTAGATACAATCTACAAGGTTACAAAATGGAGAAAAAGGAATGATTCCTGAAGAGTTTTGCTGTTTAGGTATCAGGAGAATGCTTTGGGTCATTAATGTTCTCATTTATAATGATTACATAAAGAAAAATATGAATGCATTTTTTCTTGTCTTTTTTCAACAGAAAGATCTAGGCAAATTTCAGAGCTTTGTCCTTTCTGATAATACAAGTACAACATGTAGAAAGCCAGAAGGTGTGTTATGAAGTCAAGTAAATAACTCGGCTATCTTTGCCCAGTTGAGGACACTCAGCGTTTAGAGACATAACAAATCTCTCAAAGCCTAAATTGTCTGTTGTTTTGGTAAACAGAGGCATGTTAGCCTTGCTCCTGACCCCATTCTTCTCCATGTGACATGCTGAGGAACAGGAACTGTCTTATTACTGAACAATCCCTCTGGGTTTGCCCTCTCTCAGCATGGATGTCTGCTTAATGAACAAGGTTGGCCACTCAAATGGGTCAATCCACTCCTGCTTAATGGGCACCCAATCTGATTGTCAGCAATAAAAAGTCAGAGTTTCCTTGAGTAAATAAGTTACAGAATCCCACTGTGTTCTTTGTCAGAGGTCCCTTCTTCCTCTGACCACTTAAAAGAATGACAGGCTGAGTTATTGTTAGTAGAGTTTAAAGCACTTGCCTTGCATTTTGAGGTAGTGCTAACCAAGACTAATATGTTATCCACTCACAGTACAAAAATATTTTAAACATTCCCTGTTACATATGTAATTTTTGCATGATAATTGAATCTGCTTTATGGAATAGATGTATTACTTGTCATTAAGCCTGAGAACTCAGCCATTTCATCTTCTCCACATAATTCTGGAACATAATGATTTGGCACCTACATTTCCATCATCATCATGATGCAGAAATTTAATCCTTTGGTTTTTGTCAAGTAGGACAGCAGACACATAAAATTACTGGACTGCGCTTGTATTTGCAGATCAATAAAATGTCAGTCTCAGGAATGTAAAGTATGCATATTAAATTATAATCTGGGTCAACACGATGGACATATGCATTGTCCTATTTGGAATATTGATATCATGATGAAAGCTAAGGCCATGTCCCACATGATGGTGGAACAACACACTAGCAATATGCATTAGATGTCTGATGGTAATGGGGTTAGTGATATCACATAAGATTACAGAAATTATGACTTCATTAGGCCAATGTTCATATTAAGTTAATACTAATATTGAGCATGTTAAAAGTGCTCAAAACAAGAGTTGCATTTCTAACTCATAGTTTAACTCAACCTGCTTCAGTTAACATTTGCAGCAAACTCATTATGCAATCAGCTGGCTTTCTCCTCAAGGGAACATGAGGAACACACTGTCTCTCAGGTTCTCCTTCAGGACTCTAATGAGAGTTCCTTCCAAATGCATTCCCTAAACCTTGGATGAACTTCACATCCGCAGTAGAGGCCTTGTGCTGTCCATACCAGTTTTTCATTCCTCTCTTTTTGCTTTTTCCTGATGACATCTCCTTGTCCAAAAGCATGATGGGAATCTCTCCCTCTTTTTCTTTCGCTCTCTCTTTCTTTCTCTCTTCTCTCTTATTTCTTCAAGTAGCTGTAGGAGGTTTGCCTGCGGAGGGCAGTGCCCTTGCCTGTGTTTGGTGAGCAGGCCTCAGGGCATTAGGCTAAGGGATGCCCATGAGAACAGCCTTCTCTGTATAGGGCAGACAGACCACAGGTCTTCACGGGTGAGTGAGCACTTACTGGCTATTCAGGTCGAGGCTCCCGGCATAATGACCAACCCCCCTTAGTGCCACTCCCTGCATTTTACTGTGCTCCATCACCATGCAGACTGAAGGGCTGACAAGGAGGCTGGGTTCTCCTTTGCCTGTGGGAAGCACTTTGAATAGGCCCTGTGGAGCAGACTGGTGGCAACAACTTTGCTATGTGTGAGCTTGAGGCTTTCTACAGGACAATTTAAACAGAAAAGGTTCAGAGCCAGGAGAAAATGTGGTCCCCAAAGTGAGCAGAAATGTCCTGAAAGCAAGATTTGGTAAATAATGTAAAGAGATGCAAGAAAATCCCAACATGTGTGAATGACCCTTGATGTTGTCAGCATCAGTGTCATGGTCTAGTGAGGCTTTTTTCTGGACAGAAAAATATGACAAAGGGACTTGAGGAACTTCAAGATAATTCTAAAGAACATCAGAAATGTCAGCATAAGCATTTTCTTTCTTTCACCCATGATAAAGGAAAATAAAAACAAAAATATTATATCTTAAAAGATCCACTGACCTTGCGATCAGACACTCAAGAGAAAAAACAATTCAGTGTTTGCCCATGAAGGATGAGACAGTAACATTTATTCAAAAATACTTAAATTCTTATAAAGCACTTACCTGGACTCGAAGTTGGTTTAATGGTGTACCCAAAGCTCATATCAGGGACTCTTCAGTTAATGTCATCTTGTACAAGTTACACCTTAATTATTTCTTACTTTTTGGAATGCGGTATTACTTTCCATAGGAAACACAAAGCAGTAACATTACAACAGTGTGCACATGTAGCAATGTAACCCAAACACAAGCACACAAAGAAAAGACTGAAAAGAGACAAAGATGCCAGAAATTCAGTTTTGGGGTATTTGTCAGCTATGATTTTTAGCATGATTCTGCTGTAGTGTAGTGTGTGTGTGTGTGTGGGTGCAGGGAGGGGGTAGCTTAAGCCTCGGGCTCCCTCCCTGCTGCTTTAGTCCTGTCTGTGGTTTCATATCCGTGAGAAGTCCCCACTACCCCACCGCTTCCCACTGAAACCCCACACTCTCATTAGCATGGTTCCACAGCCCACTTCACCCTCTCTCTTTCCCTCTCGCTCTCTCTCTCCCTCGTTCTGTCTATCTCTTTTTCTTTCCCTCTCCCTCTTTCTCTCTATCTCACTCTCTCACACACACTTTCTATTGCCTGGCTTTCCTGTACTTATTTTTGCTTGTTTTTTCCCACTTCTCTGTCTTTTCTTTGTCCTTTGTTTTCCATCCTTCCTTATAAACAAGAAAACACACACACTAGCTCACACACAGATGCACACAAACCCTCCAAGACACTAACCTAATACACACACACAAACACACTTGTTTGTTTCAGTGGGACAGGATCTTTCCCCCATGTCTTGTGTCCTTTTCCTCTCTCTCTCTCTCTCATGGAGAAACAGATGGAAGAGAGGCAGCGGTCAGTGGATGTTAATGTATGCTGGAGCAAGGGGCATATGGTGCAAATCAGAATATGAAACAGCCGCAGCCACAGCCACCGCCACCCACCACACCCCCCACCCTCGCCTTTGTGTGGTGATGGGAATGAGAAGCCAGTGATTGTGTGGTGGTGGCATACAATCCCTCTCCCACCCCCAGGACCCTCACTACACATAGTGGGGGCTTTCATCCCCCCACTGGCCCAGCCAAAGGCGGGGGTCCCCTGTCTCCCACACACATCCCCTCCAGTGATGTAATGACTCCATTCTTAAGTTGCTACCGCTGATTGTCATTCATAGTGTGACTCCTCTCAAGATGGAGAGGACTTAGGGCTTCTCAGAACAGGGAGTGGCCAGAGGGGCAGGGGGGCTAAGGGAAGGCTGGAGGCTTGGTTGGGGGGTGGGGGGAGCGGATTAAGTGATTTTTTTTTTAATCCGGCAAGAGTCTTGGAAAATGTAAATAAAGGATAATGAAATTAAGTTGAACAAAAACACATTCGGTAAGAATATCTAACCTTAAAAATATTGATTGTAGTGATGGATGACCAAAGTAGAAGCACAGAGGTTGCAGCGAGAAGCTCAACATTGACTGAAACCCAATAAGACAAGATCAGTACCATGGAAAAGAGCTGTGATATGCAGTACAAAGGAGCACTGCTTAGGTTTATTGGGGCCACTGAAAGAGAGAGAGAGAGAGAGAGAGAGAGAGAGAGCAGTAGGGGAGGGTAAAAGAGAGTGAGGGAAGAGAGGTAGGGACACAGACAGACAGTAAAGAGTAAAGTGTTTGCAGTTGCACCAGGGGAAAGCATTTTTGTTGGATGGGATAAAGCCAGCCATGGAAACTACATCAGAGGACAACCAAGAGCAGAGCCAGGACAAAAAAGGTACTACTGAACCTCAACAAAGCATGGGTTTGGGGCTTTTCTCCTTCCTGTTTACTAAAGGTTTAGACTACTTGAAACTGCATTGGCTCATACAACACAATAGAGGGCTAGCCTCCAGTGAGATATTTTGTCATGTAGCATATAGATGAAGCAGAATGACTTAAGTATCACTCCTTTGTCTCTGAGCGTGTGAGAGGAGTCAGTGGAATGCACAGAGCAGTCAGAGGTGTGAGACTGTTATCCTTGCGAGGACTCATTTGCTCGGTGCACGAGAAGCATGAGAAAACTAAGGGGTGTTCCATGTGCCATGTGGGATTTGGGGCTGACCGGTGGTGTGTGCCGGTGTGCTGGATTCTCAATTTGTGTTGTCATAGATGTTCTTCTCCTTGTACACTCTCGGGCTCAGATGGAGCTGAGGCACCAGCTTTGGTTATTAAACATATGTACACCCCACTCCTGGCCATGCCGTTATTACTCCATAGTGCACAGTGGGGGCATGCAGTAAGAACCGTGGATGATGAATATAAGGATGTTGGTAGTGGTGAGAGGGATGATAATGATTATGAACAGTGGTAGGGAGAGGGGCAGAGAAGAAGTTGTTTGATAGAAAATCAGTTTGGAGAGATCAACACAAAGACAAGCGCATCATTAACACAGACATGCCACATGAGCTTAATCAGTCAGTAGTCAGACTCCTATCCCACCCCCACCTCTCAACACACACATCCAGACAGTACCATATACCAGCCAAGCAGTTTCCAGTGCTACAGGAGGTGATTGATTTCTTTGACTTTCTATTGTTTTCCTTGCCAGAGGAAGGGGGGATGTTTGTGTGTGTGTGTGTGTGTGTGTGTGTGTGTGTGTGTGTGTGTGTGTGTGTGTGTGTGTGTGTGTGTGTGTGTGTGTGTGTGTGTGTGTGTGTGTGTGTGTGTGTGTTTAGGTGACATTTAGACCATTTCCATGCCTGGTGCTGATTTGTTGTTGATGATATCATGTAAAAGAGCCTCAACGCTTGCATTTCAAACAGATGAGAGCGTGTCTCTTGGCTTGGGACACCTACTGTGTTTTTGTTAGTGGGAGGTTTTCTCTGATGCTACTGGACTGAGTACAACAGACAGCGTCCAGGGACGTATCTCATCTGTCTGTCTTTTGAATGAAGAAGGTCATGACTGCAGCCTACTTTTATTCACCTCACCAGTGCAAACAAGCAAACTGTAGCATAGGCAAGAGGAGTGTAAGCAAGACAGTTATAAAACAAAAACAATTCAATTTCTACTCTTGCTGTTCTTAGTAGGCTATGGTCCAGCTAAATGCTTACAATTGAGCAAGGTGGGTGAATAGGTCAGTGATGGTGTAATTACATTGTCTCTCAATGCTGGTTCCCTCTGCACTAGGAGAAGGAAAGCAGTGGAAAATGAGCAGTGGAAGAGCACACTCCCTGGGGCGAGTGAAACTGCCGAGTTTGGCACTGTGGACCAACAGAAAACAGCTGTTGTTGTTGTGGGCTGCTTGTGTGTAAGTGGACAGCGTGGCTGAGCAGCGGCAGTGGTCCAGTACAGAGTGATGGCAGGAAGGCCAGGGCCAAGGTGCAGGAGCACAGAGGTGTCATCCAGAGGTGGAGATCCTGGCTGCATAAAGTAGAAACCCTGCCACATATTTTATTCGACTGTTGTATAAAACCAGCTGATGCTGATCCTGGCTCAGCTGATGACAGGTATATTAGCTCTTTAGTGAAATCATGAGTGTCACAGGCAGAATACATGGCAGGGTATTTACTTTCTGAAACTGAGATCTGCACTTTTGGTGATATCATTCATATAGGTCATACCACATCTCCTCCAGGTTGTGTGTGTGTATGTGTGTGTGTGAGAGAGAGAGGGAAGGGAGGGAAGAGAATTCTTCAATTCTATGTGTAAACCACCCCATGACTTGTTTGACAGAGAGGAAGTGCACATTAGGCGCCTGTGACACGATGCTGATAGAGATAGTCCTCCATGATCGCCTGCCTCAGCAGCATGCCATAATTACCCAAGAGAAAATAATACACTCCACACAGACCATAATTACCTGGAATCAGTCATAAATGCGTTTGTGTGAAATACGTATCTCCTTTCATTTGTCTCTGTGTCTATTTGCAGACACTGTAGCACCCCCCCCCCCCCCCCCCCCCCCCAATCTCATCTCACCTCATCTCATCTCATCTCATCAGGGCTCCGTTCTCAGTGTCTGTTATTGTTCACAAGCTCCACCATAATTGGGAGACGCCCAGAGAGTCGAATGTGTACTTGTTTGAAGTGCATCGTCTCGTTTGAGGAACCCATCTGGCTGGAAGCTGTGCGCTGCTGACAGACTAGGGCCATATGGATGGAGGTGGTCTGGAGAGATGGAGGAGAGAGGTGGGAGGGAGGGAAGGAGCGAGGGGGGGAAGACGCTATGGCTGGCTTGTGATGGAGTGGTCTGGAGTGTGTGATGATGGAGATGTGAGGGGTCAATTTCTGGTGTGTGAGGGAGGGGATGTCGCTCTCACAGTCTCTTTCTTAGCACTGGCTCTTCTCTTCTCTTCTCACATTGGCTCTTCCACCGAATTCCTCTTATTTGTCTTTCTGCTTGTCTAGCTGCTGCTCACTGTTTATCTGTGTGTGTGTGTGTGTGTGTGTGTGTGTGTGTGTGTGTGTGTGTGTGTGTGTGTGTGTGTGTGTGTGTGTGTGTGTGTGTGTGTGTGTGCGTGCTTGTATGCATGTGTATGCTCAATTAAATTACTTATTGATCAGGTAAGGCAGACAAAGGTTGTCACTTATTAGTTACTTTGTGTGTGTATGTGTTTGTGTGTGTGAGAGAGAGAGAGAGAGAGGGAAAGAGAGAGTCATTTCTGAGATAAAAGACATGATCAGACAGGCCAAGAGGAAGCTGCTGGAGTGTGAAGCATATGGTAGTATGTGCTGGTGTGGGACAGTGGAACAGGATGTTGCTCGACGGTGGAGCTGCCCTCTGGCTCCGAATAGCAAGCGGAAGAGTGCTAGCTTGAGCCACAGTGCCTCTGAATAGCACTCCCTATGGAGGCCACAGCTTGACCAAGCGTCCAGTCATCACACTGGATGCTTTGTGTGCATGGAGAAGCATCCTTACTGTCTCCCCACTTTAGTTTAGTGCAGTTATGCCATGACTCTCAGTAATGAGGGAAGGGCAGTTTGGCACGGCGTCCATGCAGCTGGCTGCACCCATTATGCCTCTGCTTGTCCCTCTATCTCCCCGGCCCAGGAGGACAGGCCTGAGTGAAAGGGGGAGTGTGTTTGTGCTGCAGCCAGGGTATCAGTCAGGGGCCAAGAGCATGTGAAAGTCATCAAGGGGAAAAATGGCCAATGTGATTTTCATTTAGCACGCTTGCGGTTCGCCCCACGTCAATCCTTCCTCCGTTTACTGTGTCATTTCTGCTGTGTGTGCCTGTATTTGTGTGCTGATTGTACTGTCTGCACTGTACAGAAGTCACACAGGTTTCACAACAAGACGCTTTGAAAGTAGCCTTGGTTAAAAAAGGAAATCAATGAAGAACTGTGGTTTAAATCAATAGGAAGTAAAATCTTCAGGTGGGTATTGGTAGAATACAATCAAATGTGATGGTGGAATTCACTGAGGACTGAAGGTCAGTCTACCAGGTGCATCCATGATCTCAAGACACACCTTTGCTCCCAGACTTGATTATAGTCAGTCATCATCTAAATGGTTTATCAAGCAGTAAGACATTGTGTAGAATGGCTTATGTGTACACTGGTGATCTTTGGTGTTTGCTCTTGTTTTTGATAGATGTTACTGTCTATTTTAGTGGTTATTGCAGTTATGACAAGATGGAGGCTAGAAGACTTTGGTTGTCCTCCATTCAGTTATTTCATCCATATACATACAGAACTTACAACTCCCAAGAACTGTCATCACATTCCTCCTTGATAGTGACCCTGTCTCCCCCATTGATACTCATGATCCTATCTCTTATACCTTAATAGTCATGGCCCTGTCTTATATACGTTAAAGGTCTCATTCCGCATGAAACCATTTAGTACTTGCTCTTTTTGAAATACAAAAGGTCACTCCGAGTTGCATATGTATACTGCATGTGAAAATGTGAAATGTGAAAATGAAAAAGGCAAAGTGACATAACTTTGTTGATTAGAAAAAGCCAGAGGAGTCTCGTTGCAGCCCACACTGACTTAGCAAAATATAGGTAAGAATGTGTGTTTGTTTAGAACGTTTAAATGCTCTATTTGGTGTGCTATGACTGGATGGGCTTTGAATGATTGTAGCCTGTGACGAGCATAGCCTAGAACCTGTCATTCTCCCCGCTCAATCTCCTTCACCAAACTAGAACAGCCTGTAACAGGAGCACTAAAGCATTTTTTTCCCCAAAACCGTCTCACAGGGCATTCATTAATACTAAAGACTACTGGAAAATTAAAAATAAAAAAAATAAAAAAAATGATGCAGTGAGACCTTTAATAGTGATAACTCACTCGTTTCATATACCTTAAAACTTAATACTTAAGATGCCTCTGTCTCTTCTGACTGTCCCTGATCCACTCTGATGGTTTCTGCACCCCCTTGAATGAGGCCATGTGCCTTCCCCCATCTGCATATTGTGTCAGTCCTGCGATTGCAGATTGAATTCTCAGTGTATAGATTACACCACAATTCTTGCAAAGCAGTGCAAAGCCTCCTAACTCTATTGACTCCTTGTGCATTCTGAAGGAGTGGTTTTGTTTTGCGTGATGTACAGCTGAAATAGGTGATTGGGCCTAGTAGCTACACACACACACACACACTGGCGGAGCATTGATGGAGCACTAATTCGTCCAGTGGCTCCCATGTCTCCTCTCCAGCTGAGCAAACAGTGGTTTGGGTTTAAAGAGTTATTTAAGACAACACGTTAGCCGGGACTCCACGTCCCTTCGCCCCCTCACTGGAGAATAAAGATCTTTGTTCTCCACTCTAGTGTAACACTGTTGGATTGTAGCTGCACGTGCCACCTGTGTAATACCATCAGTGGGCTAAAACTAAAACAGGATGGGATCAGAAGTTCAGTCAGCACCCCCAGTTTAACTTGATTATCAGAGCACGGCAAGCTGTGGACGTGAGCTCACCGGCTCACCGGATGCCGAGCAGGCCATCGTTCAGGGGGCCACTGGGTGGAAAGAGCGGCACCTCAGAAAGATTAGTGGAGGTTTTTAAAGCTGGATTCAGCCTGAGGAACATAACAGGTGATGGCATCCACAGTTGACCCTCATCAGGGTCAGGAGGTTTTCCCCCCTTGTGAGGACAAAACTAAGGCCACATGTGCTAGGTCTGTCCTGGAGGGATGGAGGTATGTGGCCTACACAAGCAGGAGGATGTCCATAAATATCAAGCAGAGGGAGAGGTTGTGGAACGTGTGCAAGCACTGCTGAGAACCAAAATGTTTCTTCTTCACAGCTCGTCCGTGTGACCCAGTGAGAAAGCAGTGGCACAGATCAAACCTCTTGTGTGTACAATGGCTGGAGCACTCCCACTTCAAATTTAGCCATGAGGGTTTGTAATCACTTTGTGGGGGTTGCTCCTGGAGGACAGAGTGCCTGTGGAGCACCGAGTGACAGCAAGCCTATTTCCCCTGGGAGAGGCAGCTGCTTCAGACTGATGGAGGACTATGTAGAGCAGCAGTCTGCTTGGAGCTTTCCGCTTAGCGTGGCTGTGTTCAATTTCCTGACAAAAAGTGCTGCCCAACCTGTTTCTCTCCCGTCAGTACTCTCTCTCTCTCTTTCTCTCTCTCTCTCTCTCTCTCTCCTGTTTCTCTCCCGTCAGTACTCTCATTCTCTCTCCCTCTCTCTCTCTCGCTGAGTATGTTTCTGTGAAATGCAGATAGAGTAATGGACTCAGCTGTGGGCACACTCACTGGATTGTGGTTAACATGCTACCATGGCAACTGCTATTCACCAGCGCAGGGACAAAAATGTTTTTATCCCTCTGTGCCACACAAAAGGTTGGCATGAACGTTCTGACAGCAGCTCCATTCAGAGGCTTGTTCTTCTGTTAATATGTTTTAATTTCCTTTGTCCACTAAGACAAAGAGCTGAACAAAATCGAACTTTCAGGATTTCAGCTGCACTCAAGTGGCTTTAATTCACATAAGCTATTCAGTCATCTGTTGGTCTCCCAGTTCACACATAGGCATTTAAATCTGAGGTAGATTCACAACTGTTGATAACAGTTTGAGTGTCTTTGTGAAACATGCAGTTAACGTCTCCTGACACCTCATTTACAAGAAAAAATTATGAATTCTGTGGGTTTATAACCATACTGGATAACAGGTTTTATAAAGACAGATGATTTAGACCAGCTGATGTCTACATAAATTGCATACATTGTCATACACTCTGCTCAGGAGTTATATACATTGGAACAAGACAGAGTGTTTTGACCATCTGGGTCACTTAATTTGTCTATTATGAATTGCCATTGATTTCCATTAGAGGACTGGTGAGCTCTCATCAGTCTGACTTGCCTAACTGCCATTAGTGTGCTTTTATTAAGCTGACAAACAGCCAGACTCACAATACACTACAACAATACACTATGAATTGCTCTGGCTAAGGGTAAGGATTTCCTTATACTGAGCTGTGAACACAGTGGCATATATGCTGTGCTTTTCAGTATGCTTTTAATCTGGAGGCTACTTCTGTGTAATTAGTTTATCAGTCAAATTGGAAATGTGGACTTTTACACAAATTAAGCAATGTTGAGAAATTCATTTCAAAGGTCTGTTGGATCTTGGTTGAGTTCATTGAACTCTTAAAATCCTGGGATCTTTATAAAAATACACACCATACACTGTTTGCAGTTAGCTGAAACTTGCAAACCATAGATCAGCTGTGTTTAGCACTCTGTGCTGATCACTAAGCGACTTTTGTCACAAATTTTGACCTCTCTTAACAAAAAGAGCAATGGAAAAAAGTGGAATAGTGTCTGTCTTAAGCAGTGCATTCCAAGCATTCATCTGTATCCATGCATCCTTTTCTAAAAACAGTCAGTGTGGTGGTGACTGTTAAATGAATCAAACATCTTTTTGACTCTGTCAATAGGGCTTTTCTTTCCATCTGCTCAAAGAGGAACAGTCAGTCTATGTCGTACCAGGAAGAACACGCTATCATGTGTACTTAATGTTGTCCTGTATCATATTAACCAATGCTGAAGCAAGCTTAAGCTTAGATAGAAGATAAAATCTAAATATTATGTCTTAACATAGACACATACACAGTTTGTACACCAGTGAGTACTGCATCTTTGACTCCTGCTATAAGGATGTACAAATTAACACAGGAACACTTTATGGTAGCCGATATTCCTACAAGTTTATTTTACTTATTTATCTATTTAAGACTTGACTTATATTTATTGTAGGTGTATCACACTTTACCCCCCTAGACAAAGTGTTCTGAATTGAAAGGAATTCAGTTAAATTGAATTAAAATGGTCCTTGAGGGATAGAATTTTGCATTATCCATCTACTGTGTATGATATGTTGTCTTAATAGCTTTGATGCTCATGTGTGAAATGGGAAGAACACCATTCTAACTGCTCTGTTGTGTGTTTCTGTGTGCAGGTTGTTTTGAGTGCTGTATCAAGTGTCTGGGTGGTGTCCCCTACGCCTCTCTGGTGGCTACCATCCTCTGCTTCTCCGGGGTGGCTCTCTTCTGTGGCTGTGGCCATGTGGCCCTCACTGGCACCGTCACCATTCTGGAGAACCACTTCTCCAAGATCACTAGCGACCATGCCATGCTTACCGACGTGTGAGTATCACAGAGAGGATTGTGTGTTTGTGTTTGTGTGTGTGTCTGTGTGTGTGTGTGAGAGTGTGTGTGAGAGAGAGAGGCAATAATATGATTTATCTTCACTTATGTTATCAATTGCTTTTAAATGGTTCTTTGATATCTGAGTGGGTCAGATTTCATGTTTGCTATGATCGAAGGATCACTGCCTGATCACTGCCTATGATGGGTTCTCACTGCCTGTGTTGTCAGATTAAAAATGAAAAAGATTCCCTAACATTCAGGCCGCAAAGGAGTACTGGTTGTCTACTAGCAAGTGACATAATGTGTATTCTTCTGGGGCCTGAGGAGATTCCACACGAGACGAGAGCACTGTTTATTTTACAAGGCCGAGCTGTGTCATTTGCCATTAAACAGATCCTCCACAAGAAATACATCAGCCTGTATCTATTCTTGACTTGTTTGGGTTTTCACTTTTCAATGCCTTTGGGGTTTGGTCATGCATTTGTCAGTGCCTTTGACATCTGCTTGTAATTTACAGTCTCACTTATCTCTGACTTTTAGTCTAAGAGCAAATGAGTCATGGGATCCTCTCTTCTCCACTCACACAAATACAGACTTAATGGTCACACACTCTTGTAACATGAACCCCATGATAGTCTATCTCCAGCTTTCTTTTTATTTTGTTTTTATTTATTGAGAACAGGAGAAGTGAATCAGACATGTTTGCTTCTCCCTCTGCTACAGAGTCCAGCTCATGCAATACGTCATCTATGGCATCGCCTCCTTCTTTTTCCTGTATGGAATCATCTTGCTGGCCGAGGGCTTTTACACCACCAGCGCAGTCAAGGAGCTGCACAGCGAGTTCAAGACTACCATCTGTGGCCGCTGCATCAGTGGACTGGTGAGCTCTCCATGCTATATGGCTAGCTAACATTGCAATTGCTTACTGGTTGGTTGAACTCAGATCAATTAACAGTCTGTCATGATGACAGTCTGGTGACAGTTGTTTATTTTTATGCAAACAACAAGGCTAGGGCAAAGGCTCTCTCACACTCTTTCTTATAGTAACATTACTTTAATACATTTAAGTTTAGGTTGTGATTTGCTCCACTTTGGCATTCTGTCAATCTCAATGCTAATGCTAACAGGGCGTGTATGCTTTTTGTTGCAGTTTGTGTTCCTGACATACATCCTGGGAGTGGCCTGGCTGGGTGTGTTTGGCTTCTCCGCGGTCCCTGTGTTCCTCTTCTACAACATGTGGTCCACCTGCGCAGCCATGAAGTCACAGATGGCCAACCTCACCTCTGTGGACTCCATCTGCGTTGATGTCCGACAGTATGGTACGGCTAATGAACAGGAATGTGTTTGATTGTATGTGAAATGTAGAGAGGAGGTAGCTGATAAAGACTAGTTATTTCTTATCAAAGGAATAGGAAAGTGCAAAAGTTAATGTTGCATGTACTGTAAGTACATGACAGTCTTTCACTCATTATTGTGAAAGCTGTCAAGTATTTTGTGGTGCTACTGATACATAATTAGATTGTTTGTACTCCTTGAAGGAATTATTCCATGGAATGCAACTCCAGGAAAGGCTTGTGGGTCCACACTGAGCTACATCTGTGATAGCAATGAGGTATGGCATAAATATATCCTTACTAAAGTTTAGGCTTACAATTCTAAACATGTAGATTTGGTGAAATTCAGTGACAATGTAGGTGTTCATACATAGTGTGGTAAACCAGCCCCTTGTACTTCATTTCATTTTGTACAGGGGGCCTGGCAGTGCTGTATTGAGAATTTGATTGATTTCTTCCTGGAGGTGTGGGCTCTGCTGAAGTTTAAAGCAAGTGGCTCTGCCTTTACCCAATCGCTAACGTCAGGTCATGGCATATGCAATTAGCCTGCCTCTGTACTATATTTCAGTTGTAGCACACAAAGTTAACATCATCGCTCACGGACACTCCCTCTGTTCTGTGTTCTACCTAATACAGCAATGTCAATGAAAGCACTGCCAGACCCTCTGTACAAAATAGAATGAAGTACAAGGGGCGAGTTTACCAGGCTCCTGGTTTACCAGACTAGTTCATACATACCCCCGGCCTTGGAAATGGGAAGCAAACATTCCAGTAGTCACTGAGACCAAGCTATGAATAATCCCCAACAATCAGCACAGAGGGGAACTGGGGGTAGCGGCTGTAATGGCTGCTGAGTTCAAATATTAACAACGTGATGTGAAAATAAAACCAAATCGCAGACTGCATCTTTAACAGCAATGTTTATGACACCTATGATGTCAGAACCACAGTGATGTAATATCTGAGTTTCTCTTCTCACAGTTCTACCTGTCCTACCACCTGTACATTGTAGCCTGTGCCGGTGCAGGGGCCACCGTCATTGCTCTGGTAAGTTTCCAGCTGCCTTCGTCTTCATTAAGCAGGGAAGCCCTTTTGCTTGGTGTGTATGTAGCACGCAAAGTAGAGTGCTCCTCCCTCCCCATTCGAGTCCATTTTCCATACAGAGTACATATGACAGAGTACACACTCACCTCTCCTCATTAGCAGTGTCATTCGTGGCACGCCATCTGCTTCAAGGCCCCTGCTCCGCTCTTTATTAGAACAGCTCAGGGTTGAGATGATGTGTCTTCTTTCAGTGGCCATGGCCTTTGAACATCCCAGATGCTATCATTCTCATTTTGTCCTTGCCACAGGAAGACTTTGGATCTTAGTATTTTCCACAGGTTGCTCATGAATATGCTTTTTGTTACCTTATGAGGACACAGTATATCTTTTCTACTAATTCTTTACTTTGCATTATATTTTAGCATGGTGTTTTTTGCAATCATTGACTCACATGAAAATCTTTTTAATTCATGTCTTAAACCTCCACCTCTCAATCAATGTGCCATTTGCCTTATTGAGATGTCAGTATGGGTCTGTGTTTGCGGTGACTACAGGGCGGTCTGTCAGTCTTCGCGTTGTTGTCTCACTGCTTTTATTCTGTTCTCTTCCACCAGCTGATCTACATGATGGCTACCACTTATAACTTTGCTGTGTTGAAGTTTAAGAGTCGAGAAGACTGCTGCACTAAGTTTTAAAAGCACAGTACAGTTTATGCCACTGCACTGAGTAGAGAAAGCAGCCACTGACAATATGGACTAAAACCAGAAAATATAGAGAAAATTGTTCCATTTCTAGTGACATAATGTGTAAATAGCAGATTGTGTGCATTATCTAGTGCTTTAGACCCAAGGACAGGTTTGGCTGGACAGGACCCCCTTGTTAGAGTTGTCTTCAGGGTGGAGTTGGGCAAGATAATGTTTATTCCCATTCTGGAGCACAACCAGTTGGAAGATGAAAGTATTTTGTCCATTACTAGATTAAACAGAGAAAATCAAATGGTATCCTGTGGGAGGATAAGGGAGAATGATAATCAAGAGTGTTTTGAAAAGTTATTTTATAGGGTTTGGTGTGTATGTCAACACTCAATAGTAGAGTTTCCTGAGTTTTGGGAAAGAGTTTTTTTGTTCCTAGTGTAAAATTGTCCATTGAGGACCAGCCAACCTCGACGCAGTGCCTTCCCCACACGTTTACGTTCCTTGCATCTTGTTCTATTATTATTATTATTATTATTTTTAAGATGGATGAAGTATTACTGTTGTCAGTATTATAGTAAGATTACATTACAGCCAAGGGCAATATGATAGGTACAAGTAAAATTACAAGTCTCACAGATGTGAAAGTTTGGGCCAGTGCCTAGTCTATACTTTTGTTTGATACGTAGCTTCCTTCAATTCTGATGTATTTTTTTACAGGAGCTTTGGCTGCTTTTATTGCCTCAGCTGATAATAGGTTCATGTTTCAATCCATCCATTTTCTTTTTACTCATCCAGAAATTCCCACTCAAAAGTGCTCCAATGATTTTGTTTTAACACAGAGCCTGCATGCTTATTTTCCTCAATTCCTTAATGTTTATGAGTACTTATATTACATATTTCATGAATATTTAATTTTTTCCTAAGATTTTGAGACTGTAGTTATTATTTTCTCTATCCATACAAAATAAACATGCTTTGTGTACAAAATGTCAATGGTCTTTCCATTATTGTGTTTAGTCTTGAATTTGAGATTGAGATTAAACACTGACAGGACAGGAGCTGTACTGAATGCCACGCACTCCTCTATGTAACATTTACTAACATCCATCTCAGTGCTTGCATGTCCTGCAGAATGTCCCTTCAGCATCATCACAGCCTTCCCCTCTCTCCTCACTGCTTCTAACATGTCCCTTCCCTAGAGTTCTGTTCTGTAATAATAATGTTGATAAAGGAGGTCAGGGGTGTTCCAAGTGGTTTGGTGAATAACCCAGGTAAGTTAACTCAAAGTGGTAAGCCTTCTAATAGAAAAGTGTTATGGCTTCATTTCACTAAAAGAGTAACACCGTAAGACCCTTCTGTTGGGACGTTTACCACTTGTTTTAACATACCCAGCTAAGTGACTAAACCCGCTTTCTGGAATACCCGAGTTTTATGCCGAGGTGTTGTCTGTGGGTTTAACTGTGTGTATGTGTTGTTGTTACGTAGCCACACTCGTATAGCTTTGCTTTGCCTCTCTGACATGCTCACTGGCCATCCACCTCACCCTTCTTTTGCAGATCCACTTCCTCATGATTCTCGCAGCGAATTGGGCCTACCTTAAGGACGCAAGTCATATGCATGCGTACCAAGACATCAAACTGAAGGAAGAGCGGGAGCTGCACGACATCCAGTCGCGCTCAAAGGAATGCCTCAATTCCTACTCTTAAGGATTACACTACAGCACAGCACACGCCCCAGCCCTCTCCCCAAAAGCCCTCACCCCCCCCCCCCCCCCCCCCCCCACTGCCAAGATCAGCTCCTAGCGGTTGGACCTAGAGAAAACACAGCTCCAATAACATGCCAACTGTGCACACAGGAACGCACAGCACAGCACTAACCATGCTCCTAACAACACTAATCCATCTGCGCTGCTTCTGCACTAACCCATGGAACAGTTGGTCGGAACTCTTTGTGTTTGATTAACTGTGTCAAACTGTTTTCATTTTTGCTATTCATCATATTTAGATATATCTGTTGTGACTCTCACTTGCTGTAGCCCTCTGTTTTATTCTAGGCTGTCATTGTTGAAGATTTTTGGAACATTGCACTAGTTGTTACTTGCTCTATTGGGAGCAGTTAGGTTGCAGGGCAGACAGGAATTAGACCATTAACAAGGGAAGCGAGAATTGTTTGTTCCCTTTTCAAAGATGCCATTTTGATTTTGATACAAAGTACATCATCCTGTACGCCTTACTAACTCACAGATTAATAACAATAAAGAACAGTGAAATGTGGGAGTGTTTGAATGGGCACAAACACTTGGATATGTTACTATGCTATGTTTTGTTATCCTGGCTCTTAAGCTGCATACGTGGGCAGTGGTGGGCCAGGCAACATGCACAGCACTGCACTCCACTGTTGCACAGAGATACGAATGTGTTTGGCTTTCTACAACACTTCCCTGTTATCCTGCTGCACAAGAAAAAAAAATTGAGAAGGAGATAGAAGGTTTGGTTGTTCACACAATACCCTCAGTCACGGTGTCTTTCATAGCAGGCAACTCAAATTCAAATGTCCCAGTTCCCAGGTCCCAGGCCCTGAAGGAAATGATGTGAATGACTGATCCCCTAAAGGAATCCAAATCTACCTCAGGTGTATTGATGTGAGCTTCTATAGAGTCAAACATTTTAACAAAGCAGTCGTGCCATTAACAAAGCAGTAGTGTCATTAAAAAGGTGGTTGTGAGATCAGACCGAGCAGTTCCACAGAAATGGCTAGTTTATTTCCCATATATATATTAAAATAATAGTGATGAAAAAGCTAATGTGACATCATGTCTTCCTTTCAGAAAGTTTTATTCTAGGCCTAGACAAAATCACAAAAAGAGATTGCAAACTAAAGATGGTGGCAGTTTTATAGAGGCACAAAATGTGAGAATGTTAACACCCACACCCAGACTTGGATAAATCAAAAGTCAGGATGCGTACCATTTCACAAACACGACAATGTTGGGATATTTGACATTAGTGTTTGTTTTTGGTTTTTGTTTATGTAGCATTTTTATTGGGAAAAAAATCAATTGCATTTCAGTGTGCTTTTGATGTGCAATTGTTAACTGACAAATGAAGTACTATCTGATCTCTGCTAGCTAGAGAAGATTTACAGGGATGTTATGACTCTGATGTTTACTCATTGTTCCAGGGAGGAGAGAACTGTTTCACTGGTAACACAGGTGATGTGTAGGCATTTGTACTGACAAATCGTTAGTAGGAGTGTGTGACCAAGTCCTGTTCTTTTCCTTTTTTGATTTTTAACAATGACAAATAATCCAGCACATGTTGAAGGTATACTAGTTAGAGCTGATATGTAGTTATTTTTTATTGTCGATGTTATCAGTACAGTATATGATTCTTGTATAGTGTCGATTTTGTAACCCAATAGTGGACCCTTACTTTCTATAAATGTTGAGGATTTTTTGAGATTTTTACATTCAATTACATTTATTATTATATTGTTGTTTAACTGAACTTTGTTGTCAAATTAATTTTAATGATGGCATCCATTGGTAATTATAAGGTCTACCCCTAGTTTAATAGAGAAAAAATAGGCAATCTGGCCCAAAATGTTACATGGACATTACCATGTACAGTGATTGTTTAGTCCTTTGGACTTTGATTTAGTCTTTGACCAAATTGTGTTTTAATGTTTTATGAATATTGGGAAAGGGTAGTGTCAGATGTACAGTAGTGATAGCATTTCTTCATAATTTATGTGTTTTTGAGCTTTAAAGGACAAAAACATATACTGAACATGTAAATGAAACAACCTTATCAAGCTTGAGAAATATTAATAAAAATAATTTTAAAAGCTTCCCAACGCTCAATATGTCAGAAAGACATTTCCCACACTCACTCCCAAAAAAGACAACTTGTTTTGTTTTTGTAAATGATGACTTTTTGACACTTTGTCAACTGTACTTGATTTTATTACATGCAAATAAAGCCACTAAAATCAGAGATCTATGTGTTTGTTTTCTTTTTGTATACTAACTCTATGCCCACCTTTCCCCACACTCACACAGTCTCAAAGGCCAGGAGGAAATGTTCCATGGCAGTCGTAAAGATCACACCAACATAAAGCAGCAAGATAAAAAAAAAAATTTTTTTTAAGGATTTTCACCGTATGAACATAAAAAAGCACACTCCAGTAGATCTAGAAAATAAGCAAAAATAAATACACACAAAATATTAAAAAAATGTTCATTTGTAAACTCCACTATGCAGACAACAGTCATCTTTCACCAGAAGTCTTCATCAGCCTCTTCATGTGAAAAAGCAGTAACACTAGAAGAAATGAACATATGATCATCATACACACACACACACACATACACACACACACTTTTACTGTGTTTCTAATCAGATGCACGACATGATACTGGCAGACAATTTGTACCCATACACGTACACATATCATTTGACACATGCACTGTAGACTGTGTATTACCTGTTGTCTTTATCAGATGAAATATCCAGCTCTGCGCTCCTCTGCTCAGCCTCCTCCTTCTGTGGGCTCTGAAAAACCCATTTCACACAATAAGCCTAACTGAGCAGACAGCTGCACCACACTTACCCCACAACAAACCACTCACTTCCATCTGTTAAAGTGAAACAGCCAGCAACAAGAAGCAATGTGACATCAGCAGTGTGCGTGCATGTGTGAGAGCTTGACAGTGTGTATGTGTGTGTGTGTGTGAGAGATTATGTGACAGTGTCTGTTTGTGTGTGTGTGTGTGTGTGCTTATGTATGTACGACTACCTGTTGGTGCTGGCCCTCTCCTCCCTGCATGACCATCCTCATGTACTTCTGTAGTGGGTCGCTGGTGTCGGATACCGGGCCCCTCTCAGGCTCCAGCTGTTGGCTGCCCTCCGCCTGCCCTCTCCCTCCTCCCTGGAAAAAGCCCTCCACCTCCACCTCCTCCTGCCCCTGGCTACACCCCCCTGCACCTCCAACCTCCCTCTCCGCCTCTCGCTGCTCAAACTGCTCCTCCTGCAGGAGCTGACGACCGGAGTGAGTGGAGGGGAGGAGACAGACATGTCATTCAGTGCTGCTGTGTAAATACGTAAACGGGAAAAGCACCCCCCAAAACACACACACACACACACTTACCCGCTCCTGTTCCAGCCTCTCCAGCTCTCTCAGCTCCCTCTCCTGCGCCTCCCGTTGCTCCTTCTGTCTCCTCTCCTCTCGCCTCCTTCTCTCCAGCTCCCACTGCACCTCCTCATCCTCCTCCTCCAGTCTAGAAGCCTCCACGTCGCCCCGAGGTGCACCTACAGACCCCACAGCTAACCAATGTCATCTAAACACGTCAAAAGCTCACTGCCAGAAGGGGAGATCCCGGCTGCAGAAAGTAAAACCCCTGCCATGTATTCCTTCTGCCGGTGCACTTAACACAGGTGACTTTACTAATTAGGTGATCTACCTGACTGATGACTTGTGCTCTCATTCATGAGTTGGTTTTAGAAAATGGTTGGATCAAATATGTGGCAAGGTTTTTATTTTCTGAAGCTGGAATGTCCAGCTCTTCTCACTATAGCATACAGTCCAGTGGGTATGTCCACAGACCGCGGACAGGATGTGGACAGAACTCTGATGCATGGGTGTTGGGGGTGGTGGGTCAGGATGGGATGGGGGACACTCACTGTGCTGGCTGGGAGAGGGGGGGGCATCAAGCCCCTCGGGGGCCCCCTCACTGACACGGATGCCCTCCTCTTGGAGAAGCTCTGGAATGTGACTGGGCTCTGGAGAGAGAGGAGAGAGACAGAGAGAAAAAAGCAAGAGCGGGGAGAGAGTGTGTAAGAGGGGAGAGAGAAAGAGACAGAGGAGAAAGGAAGAAAGAAGGGGAAAAAACACACACAAAGAGGCTCTTTCAGTGTAGCCTAGAATGCAGCGCACCCGAACCGAATGCATAATCACCTCTGCCATTGTGGACTTCTCAGTGGTCGCTGAAAGGCCAGTTTTATTGATCAGTTGCATGTTAATTAAAAACAGACGTCTGACAGAGTGCTGGGAAGGAGCTCAAGGGCGTCTCATTTGAGAGCACTTTTGGCAAGTTATATATATGTCAATAACTTTTATTTCATCCTACATCTGATTAGTTTTCAAATGTATCAAACACACTGCGGGGCGCAGATCTCCAACTTATCCCTGTCAAAAAAAATTAAAAGTGAAGTGTGCTCAGACTAAACAGCAGTGCTTTGGCTCAGGGATTGACATTGTTTCTCTGGAGCTGGACAGAATTAAGCAGAACACTAAACACTATACAGAATGACAATGAATCTCTAGTCTCTAACAGTGATTCCAGAAACAGCCTGGGCAAACACTAACACCAGGATATGTGATATCTTTCTACAACCTACATCATCTATAATTTGAGTATGGTGGGGCAGGAAAAACATGGGTCAGCAGCAGGAATGACTCTGGTGAACACGCATCCGTCGTACACACTGGAGTCACCGCAGACCGAGGATAGCACACCGTCTCTGGTTTGTTTAAACCTCAGTCCAAATGCTTGTCACCATCATAGTCATAGTCAGTTTATTTATAACAACTTGAGGTTGACCAAAGGGCTTTACAATGGAAAAGATAAATCATCTGAAATAGTAGTAATAAACCACTGAAATGTAAAAACAAACACAAAAAAATAGAATTGAATTGTAGTTTGCCATTTTGATAAAACAGTCGACTAAAACACATCTCATTTGAAAGCCAGCGTGAAAGCAAAGTGACTTTTTAGCTTAAATTCAAAACAACCAATAGTTGGCGCTGATATGATGTATTGGTAGGCTGTTCCATAAGTGTTTGTGGAGTTCCTACCTGGTGAGTGTTCTGTCAGGTCATCAATGGCTATTTTCTCAGGTTGTGGGGAAGAGGACTTTGAACTTGAGATATCCTGAGACACTTTTGGGGGGCTGTGAGAAAGAGAGTGCAGTGACCATTAATAGGGTGTAGGGGGATCCAGTAAGTGATCTGTGGAGAGCTGCTGGGCTGGGCTGGGGGGTACCTGGGCTGCTGCCGGCCAGTGCTCCGTAGCTGGGGGCTACTGGGGTCACTGCACACAGGGCTGAAGTCTCCAGAGCGCCTGCCGGCTGCTGCTGCTGGTATGGGGGACAGCTGCCTCTCTGGGGAGCTGCTGCAAGCCAAAGGCACTGGCAAACCCTCTGTGTAATCAGCCCCCCCAGGACAGGCAGGTTACACACACATTCCAGCAAACACCTCAACAACAGGCTCATCATATTTCAACAGTCACAGTTTAGTATTGTCTTAGTAAAATTGGAAGCTGGAGATTCAAAAAAGTAGAAGAGGTGAGATGATACTATACGATTTGGTATGGGCCTAAGAGATCAAAGTCCTGCATAGGCATCTGAAGCCCTGATCTGTCTCTGGTCTGAGTCTGAATTTTATCTCAGGAATATCCTCTGTAATTTATTTGGAACAATAGTGATCACTTTAGTATAAGTAGCATGCTATAAGAGAACAATGCTGTAAGGCACTACCTTCTACCGCCTCCCGTCTGGTCTGTGTTTTGGAGATGGAGACTGGCGTGGAGGACAGGCGTCGTGCTGGGGGAGAGATGCTGCGCTGTGGTGGGGAGCTGACAGCCTGCAGGTCTGACTCCCTGACTGGGGCGCGTTTGTCAGGTCTCGGGGCTAGCGGGTCCGGAGCAAAGGTCACCCTCTGGGACGCCAGCGGCTGGGACTTTGCGGGGGGCAGTGCAGAGGGCTTGGCCCGCGTGGGCGACTGGGCACTCAGGGGAAGCATGTGGGAGACGGCCGAGTGCAGCGCCCTCTGCTGGTAGTTCCGATAGGCCTCCTCCAGCGTCTCCGCCTCCTTCTCCAGCTCGCGGATGCGGGCCTTGGCGCCGGCCACAAGCTCCAGGTCCGAGTCAGGGGAGGTGCTGCGGTTCCGCCAGCCCCCTCGCAAGCCCTCTGCTGCCTCGCATGCCTTCAGCACATCCCTGTCTATATAAATGTCAGGGGGCACCAGCCTGTCAGCGCTGAGATCAAGCACCGCACGGTTCACCAGGGATGGCTTGGGGTTATGGAGAACCTCATTTTCCAAGGCTGGACCCAGCATAGACACACACACACACACACACACACACACATACACACACATACACACACCATGCAAAGCCAAAGTGGAGGAGAGAGGGAAAAGAAGAGAGAGACATGGAAAAATAGAGGAGTTCAGATTGGAGGAAAAGTCAATGGCCCACCACCAAATAACAAATGTTTGCATAATCTCCTTGCAAACATCTCTGGAAGGAACACTATCAGACCACTAGGTGAAATTAAAGATGAAATCTGAGAACTAGAAGGGTATTTCCAATCTGCTTACTACAGAACAGCTACAAGTTGGAAGTTGGGTCACCTAGCTGTGTTTGTCGCAGCTGCGTCTTGATGTCTTCGGCGTGGGTGGCTAACCACTGGCTCCTCTCCTCGCTCTCCAGCAGCTGGCTCTTCAGCTGGGCCACACGCTCCACCTACAGGAAACCCCAGCTCTGCTTAGGCCCTCGCTACGCTCACCAGAGAGCAGCACAACAACAACAACAACGACACCAGCAACAACAAAGCCAACTCAGAACAGCCATCGTCACACAAGCGCTTCATTCACGAGGTCACATCCTGTGCTGGCTTGGCTCTGGGGAGGAGGGAGTTTGGAGTTCGGGGGCAGGGGACTGACCTCCCGCTGCAGCTGGGTGTGCAGCACCTGCCTCTGGGTCTCGTGCTCCTCCTCCAGCAGCCTCTTGGCAGTCTCCAGGCGCTTCAGGTCCGTCTGCAGGGCCAGCTGCTCGGCCGTTGGCTGACTGAGCGCTGTTCAACATGCAAACACACACCGATTACGACATCTACGACACAACCCAGAGTCCCAAAAGGACCCTTGTGACTGCGAGCCACAGCCATTCACACAAACACTCACACACACACACACACTCCAACACACTAGTTGTGGGACACAACACATAGTGGATTGTGATGGTATATATACATACACACACACACACATTGAGGACAACACTGTAAAGCCACAGGAAACTATGTACAGCACAGTAGGCTGACCACAAAAGTGAAAAATGCATTGGTGTACTGCAAGATATTAAATGTAAACAAGTGGAGGCCCCCTCCACTATTGTGAGTGATTCATAATTAGTGAGGTATGAGGAGCTGAGAGGGTACTGCCACCTCCGGTCCAGTGGGTCTCAGAGCACTGTGGAGAAAGGCAGAGGCTGATCACTGTGCTGGGCACTCTGTGTCTGCTGCTTAATGAAGCCCGCTGTGAGTGTTGATGTGCCTACTGATCCCCTCCGGCTCTCTGCGGACAGGAAGAGTATTGTGCCCCTCGGAGGGGAGGGTGGCCTTGGCCCGGGCCCCTCCTCAGAGAAGGGGCCCTCTGTGTTTCTCTCTCCGGCGCCACTTGGGCCCCCAGCTCCCCCCTCCCTCCTCCTGCTTTCACTCCCTTTCCCAGGACTAGTGTTGGGCTGCGAACACAGCCAAGAAGCAGCTCCAGCATTGACAGGCAATGTGCATCCAAAAAGATTTTTTTTCCTTTCGTTACGGTCTCTCTCACTCTCTCGCTCTTTTTTTGTTTTACAGGGGTGGGGGAGTAGGAGGAGTTGTGCCCTGTCCCAGTTTGCCCCTGGAGGGGCAATATCTGTGCAAACAACTGTGAAAAGCATCACACAGAGGCGTGGAAAAACAACAAACAAACTGAAAATACTCAGGGAGGCTCCAGCTGTGTCATTTTAGACTGAAAAGTTCTAGTAACAATGTAATGTACTTGAATAAGAAAAGAACTGATCTTCAAAACCCAGCTCTTATTTTACATTCCAACTTTCAAGTTAATCTTTAGCGCAGTAGTCCTGGGTGTATGCTCCATCATTAACCTTCCCAGATAACACTATGGCTGACAGATTTCTGTTACAGAGATGGCAGTGATGTTTTGCCAGTATGACTGCATCTGTGCCAAAGCCACCTCTGAGCCATGGATAGTCAGGTAAAGACCACATGGTGGTGTGGACATGTCTCACCTTGGCGCAGGTGTTGGTTGTCCTCATGTGCCTCCTCCGCCTGCTGCTTGAGCATCCGCACCTGAGCCTGCAGCTCCACCCTCTCCCTCCTCAGGGTGGCGTAGTCACTCACGCCCTCCAGCCTCTCCCTCAGCAGCGCGTTCTGTTGGCCCAGCAGGGAGTTCTGGGAGCGCGCCGTCTCCAACTCCATCTGTCAGAACCACAGTGGCACACACAGCCTCAGTTTACAGACTCAAGTAACATGGTAAAATGGGGAGCCATTAAAACCATAACTGGTTCAGATATTTGATAACAAACACACCCACCCATACTTTCAGTTTCATTCATTCAGTTTCATCAACATTATTAAAATAAACACAGAGAAAAAAAACTAACTACCAGACCAGACTAAAAATTGTCCACTGTCTACACTTTTGAAGTACTGAAAGTTTGAGGGTGATGATATCCCCGAAACACTACAACACACCTATTCATCTGGAGAGCACTGCCAAAGCACATATCTTTTCGAAGTCATGGGTGACCTCTGGGAGAGCATAACATTTATAACTGGATTAGATACTAGATATTTGAAGCAAACTTTCTGTTTCCCTCAAGCCGTCATCAGTGAGCCATATTTTCATTAACATTCTGAAACCCTAAACTTCTGTTGGCTTCCAGATGAAATACTTGGAAAACTGCCATAATTCATACATTTTGATAACTGTTTGTCTACATATGCACACATTGGAGGTATATTTTTAATGGCATTTCAGGAAACAAAACATAGTACTGTACTGCTACTGAAACAAATTTAATACATAGATGTCAAACTACCTGTAGTATTTTCACCTTGGTGAGAGCTTGGCTGTGCTCTTTTACTTTTGCATCAATCTCTGATGCCTCTTTCTGGATTCGAACAGTCTCCTCTGTAAGCACACACACACACAAACACCATCATTTGCAAATGTCAACAGGTGGGACTCATATGTTAACATATGGTCAACTACATGTGCTAACCTTTATTTCTCTTCTCATTTGTAGACAACTGTTCAGTTCTTTTAACATAGTCTGTCTTTAGTTCCTGTTGGTATCTGGAGAAAAATATGGAAAAAAGAACCTTATAAACAGGGCAGCAAGCTTTGAGACTGTAACACTGCTTTTCTAAACAATGTACGTAGTGATTCCATGAATGTCTCAGTTTCACGAGAAGTGAGCTGGGTACGTCAGCCTACTCAGGGTGATCACACACTCTGTAATAAAGTCAGGGTACAACGTGGGGACAAAAGCAACCAGCTGGCTGAAAAACACCCTGCATGTGTGTTTATGTAGGATGTGGCTCGCCTTTGCTGCATGCTGCCTGCACTTCTCTCTGTGACTAGGCCTCCAGTCACTTAACCTAATGCTTACTGACAGCTGCCCACACTTGGCAGATTTACGGCCTATAAATAAATACGGTGTGGCTGAAGAGGTGGGGAGGGGACAAACCTGTTACAATGGCATAATCAGTGCATTAATCACCACTGTGTACACCAGAGATGACAGCTGGGGCTTAAACCCCAATTTTAAAGGCGTTGAGGAGAGAACAATGATACCAAATGACTCATTAAACATGTAATACAGCAATATCACTACTGAATTTACAATAGCGACGCAAAGAAAGACTGGAGATACTGATGTCCAACAACACTTCTGCACTAGGTCTTCACATGGTCAACACCATCAGGAAGGCCACACGCAGAAAACCAGTCTAAAAGATGTCATCTACACAACAGTGACACCTACTGGTTAAGCACAGAGCATGCATTAATACCATGATGGGACTACAGACACCAGGTTAATGGTACAAGATTAGGTTATTTTCACACCTGTCAAGTTCATTCTTTAACTTTTGGTCATAGGTGTCCTCCATTGTCTTTACTGCCAGCTCTCTTCTCCTCAGAAGGTCCTCGGTTACTCTGGTTTTCTCCTCCTGTAGCTTACAAGTTCTAGTTGAGAGAGAAAACAACTTGCACTGAAAACCACAATGGTATTCCTTTGTATGCATTACAAGGAGCGAGAGCTCAGACCTACGTTTCGAATGCTTCAATTCTTTGCCTCAACTCAGCTTCTCTGTTCCGCACAGCTTCTATCTCCTTTAGCAAAGCCTGCCTTTGCATATAGATCTCCTTCTCTTCAATCTGGAATTGGAATCACACTTTCAAACAATGCCACAACTTCTGTGATACATGAAATAAGACATTATTTTGCAATAAGTGTTTGGATGCTGACTGGAGTCCTGATCACTAAAACAGTTAGAAAAACATATTATTATTAAGCAATAAGCACAGTGTTTGGTGGTCAGCAAGATTGTACCTGTTGTTGTTTCTGTAGTCGCTCTATGGCATTCTTCTCTCTGTGCATCAGTGCCTCAGATTTCATCTCATAAGTCCTTTCCATATCTCTCCTCAAATCCAAAATCTCTTTCTGTGCCCTTTCCTTCTCTTCCATCTTCACTTTTGCCATTTCCATATCTTTAAAGTGTTGAAGCTAGAGAAAAAAGGTTATGGGTGGGCTTTAAGCAATCAACAATTACTTTCCCAATATAACAGTTAAATGGCATGGCTCTCAACAATTAGTTCCCCAATATAACAGTTGAATGACATGGCTCTCTACATAGTTGTTGTGATTGTACCTTTGTGTTGATTTCAGCCTGTGCTTGTTCCCCAATCTCCTTTCTATATTCAGCTAGTCTAGCCTCCAGTTTGTGCCACCTGTTTCCTTGGGAACGAAGGATCTCATACTCTTCATCAATCATCTGCATCTTCTCCACTGCAAATAGGCAAGAGAGGCAGTCAACTACACTACTCTGCTCAAAAGGAAGCCAGCATTAAAACAAAAGTAGAACTTCAGCTAATCTGAACCAGAACTGTAGAAGCACACCAAGAGATTCCCTGAAAGGTTCAGAGTTGCTAGTTTGAGTGTTGGCATCACTGCAGTCCCTGTGCATGTGGTGGTCTATTAACTCCGTCAGAAGGTTCATCAAAAAGCCTGTGGGGAAAAAAGCAGTGCTTACCACTACAGAAAAAAGGTGCAAACTCTACATATATTTGTTTAGAAGGAAGGAGAACAAGGTAACACACAGAGGAGGTAATAAACTGCACCTTTGTGATGCTCTCTCTGAATGTTTGACATCTGCATGGAGAGCAAATACACAGAAAACCATTATTTTACAAATAAAAACATGACATTTGTGTAATGAAGTCTGGGTGCAATGTTATCATCATGTGTGGTTATGCAGTTTATACCAAGGACTTATACAAAGATGAACGTGGACTAATTTTCACAAGCTGAAGAATGTCTCTGGTTGAAAAACACTAAAAGAAAAAAAAACAATTACCAAAGGACATACAAAAGTTACTAAGAAATATGTGTGAATTGTGCTCATTTGCTGTCTAAAAGACAGCACTTCTCACCTTTTCTGTGGTCATGCCAGATTCAGGATAAAATACAGATAAGGTATATTCATAGCCTGAACTCCGTAGGTGCTCTATGACCAGGCTGTTAGAGGCTATCTCCAGCATGGAAGCTGTTCTCACAGGGACTGATTTGGACAGACTCTCTCCACTTACAAAGGGGTGTTTTAACTCCTGAATAAGCTGATTCCGAAGCTGAGTCTAAAGCAAAAATACACAACAAAAAAACACATGGTTGTCAATTCTGCAGACAGAAGTTCAAAAGACTTTTACAGTGAGAGTTACAGACATCATTGAGCAAGGTACAAATTAATACAAGTTGTGAATTTAAATAAACAACCCTGCTGAAAAGACAGGTTGGGACAAAAATACAGCACACATTTTAAATGCTTATATTTTGGATTATAAAACTGATGCAGAGTACCATAACAATGATACAGTATAAGGTATACAGTATGTATGGCTGGTGAAATATACTTCGATTACATATGCAATTTGTTTAAAGTCCACGCCATTATGAAGCAATCTTACAGGAACAGGGAGGACTGAGTTCTTAAAGGAGAACTTTGGTGTAAAATGAAAATTGGCATGCTAAAACATCATACCGAGTTGGTATGTTTGCTGAGGAGCAAAATTGAGTTAGCCTGTTACATTCAGAACTTAACTATTTTTTACCGTTTGTCCCAGAAGGCTAACAATGGAAGTGGTAGGTGCCCTTACACGAAGCATGAAGATTACGCTATTATTAAACCATTAAAACAGCTCAAAGAAACTCCACACTCCATCAGCAGCACAACAAAGGCATCAACATTCAAAACGAGGCACTGAGAACTTTGTAAGTGTACACAACATTTATTAATAAAACAGTTTTGACAGGCAGTACCTTGCTGTAGTTTCTCATCGCCGCCATGATAAAAGTCCACGAGTCGATTGACGAACACGAACCAACAGGAAGAATAGGAGGAGAGGTAGTACAATCGACTTGTTTGGACTTTCATCATGGCAGCAACGAGAAACAACTGCAAACTACTGCATGTAAGAACAGTTTTTTAAATAAACGTTGTGTACATTTACAACGTTCTCAGTGCCTTTTTTAAATACCAGGGCCTTTGTTGTACTACCGATGGAGTGTGGAGTTTCTTTGAGCTGTTTTAATGGTTTAATAATAGCTTAATCTTCATGCTTCGTCTAGGGGCACCTACCACTTCCATTGTTAGCCTGCTGGGACAAACGGTTAAGCTCTGAATGCAACTGGCTAACTCAATTTTTCTCCTCAGCAAACATACCAACTTGGTATAATGTTTTAACATGCCAATTTTCATTTTACACCGAAGTTCTTTAAGTGCAAGCACGAGCGTAACAAAAAACAGGGTTTCCAAATCTACCCTTACAAAAAAGATGTTTTTAAATCCCTTCCAAAGTGGTGTCTAGAGAAAAAACTATGTATCAAAACCTCCTGAATGTCAGCTTTACAACAAACATAAGCTACTTGATACTCTGTATCACTTTGATATAATTCAAGATATAAGCATTTAAAATGTGTCCCATATTTTTGCCCCGCCCTGTATATAGCCAAAAACATGAGACACCAGTGGGATTTCACTGGAATAACTTAAAACAACAAAAAAGGCTATTCCACTACCACAACATCATACCAGAAAAGAAGAATACAAGCCTTCATCAATGAGACTGTTACATATTGTAGAATGGTTCACTTACAGGCTAGATCACATTCTACACAACAACATTTACAACCTATTCTGGCATTTCAATGAGGGAACCACAGCTAGGTATGGAGGCATGCAGCATCCTGTTTTCAGATCCAGTCAGAACACGTGTGGCACCATTTTGGACCAGCTTGTTTCAGAACAACAGGGAATTCAGTTACAGTTATGTTTTTTTAGCAAATGCCTTTAAAACATATTAGTACAACCGAAGCCATGGTAGGCACAACCTAACAAAAAAGATATAAAAAGATGTAAATAAAATAAACAAATAAAGACATCATACTAGACATTTTCCATACAAATTTAGAACAGACATTCCTCTTTGCTGTAGAAATTAATCTGGTGGCTCAGCTCTGCCTATGCCCCGTAATGCAGGATCTAGGTATGCCAAAAAGCCAAATAGAACTGAGTCACAGGTAATATCTTGTTACACTGTTTTCATGTCTAAATATAGTTCTAATTCTGCCATTGACCTACCACAAAAGAATAAAGTCTCAGCTGAGACTTCTTCGAGGTAGAATGGAAACGACCCGTTTTAGAGCCCTGTATGCTAAAACAAGGAATCTGAATTAAATTTTGGCTGCAATAGGAAGCCAATACAGAGAAACAGTAGTGATATGCCAGTGACATATGACAGGTGGAGCAAATATGTGCAACTGCAGTCATCTGCAAAGACACACGCAGGGTGGCCAACCTAAATTGCTTTGCAATCATCCAGTTAAGCAAGAACCACAGCCCGTACTGAGTTGGTGACAGCAGTTTTAGGTGAAGCCAGACAGACGGAATCAAACTGGACATTGATGTAATTGGAAATAGTTGGGTGGCTGAGAAGACAGGCAGATTAGTTTTGCAAATATTGAGCTGCAAGTGGTCTTTCATCCAGACAGAAATGTATTCAAACCGGGTACAAATCCTACCAGATACTGTGGACTCAGTTGGTAAAAATGGCATACAGTTGAGTAGGCCCTATCTTCTGCATATCAGTTCTAGGAGAACTCGTGGAAGCAAATTATCTCACCTGAGGATTTGATGACAAGATGTTGTTTTTCACAAAACGAAAAACTTAATATTTGTCACAAAACAACTTTTAGTGCCTTTAAGTCAGTAAGTTAGGCTACTACAGTAATTTATTACAACACAATAGGTTCTATGGCATACATGTTGCATGTTTGTTCCACTTAAATGTTTCAGATCATCAAACAAATTTAAATATTAGTCAAGGATAACACAAACACAAAATTCGCTTTTTACATGAAGGTTTTTATTATTAAGGGAGAAAAAAATCCAAACCTGTGTGAAAAAGTGTTGCCCCTGGAGCTGAGTTCAATTTCTCTAGCCACACCCTGGCCTGATTACTGCCACACCTGTTCTCAATCAATTGAAGTAGACATCATGCTGTGGTCCAAAAAATTTCAGGAACAAATAAGAAAGAAAGTAACTCAGATCTATCAGTCTGGAAAAGGTTATAAAGCCATTTCTAAAGCTCCAGCAAACCACTGTGAGAGCCATTATCCACAAATGGCAAAAACATGGAATAGTGGTTAACCTTCCCAGGAGTAGCCGTCCGACCAAAATTAGCGCAGCGACGACTCATCCAAGAGGTTGCAAAAGACCCCACAACAACATCCAAAGAACTGCAGGCCTCGCTTGCCTCAATTAATGTCAGTGTTGAGGACTCCACTGTGAGAGATACTGGCAAAAAACAGCCTGCATGGCAGAGTTCCACTGCTGAGCAAAAAGAACATTAACATTTCTCTCAATTTTGCCAGAAAATATTCTATGGACTGACGAGACAAAAGTGGAACTTTTTGGCAGGCGTGTGTCCCATTACATCTGGCGTAAAAGTAACACTGCATTTCAGAACAAAAACATCATACCAACAGTAAAACGGTAGTGGTAGTGTGATGGTCTGGGGCTGTTTTGCTGCTTCAGGACCTGGAAGACTTGCTGTGATAAATGGAACCATGAATTCTGCTGTCTACCAACAAATCCTGAAGGAGAATGTCTGGCCATCTATTCGTGACCTCAAGCTGAAACAAACTTTAGTTCTTCAGCAGGACAACTATCCGAAACACACCACCTCTGAATGACTGAAGAAAAACAAAATTGGAGTTTTTTTTTGGAGTGGCCTAGTCAAAAGTCTTGACCTGAATTCTATTGTGATACAGTGGCATGACCTTAAAAAGGCAGTTCACGCTTGAAAACCCTCCAATGTGGCTGAATTACAACAATTCTGCAAAGATGAGTGGGCGAAAATTCCTCCACAGTGCTGTAAAAGACTCATTGAATGTTATCGCAAACACTTGATTGCAGTTATTGCTGCTAAGGGTGGCCCAACCAGTTATTGGGTTTAGGGGGCAATCACTTTTTCACAAAGGGCCAGGTCTGGATTTTCTTCTCCCTTAATAATCATTAAAAAGTACATTTTGTTTACTTGTTATCTCTGACTAATATTTTAATGTATTTGATAGATGAGTTTTATGGCGTCATTCAATAAAAAAGACATGGTCCCAAGGGGTATTCCAGTTCAGTTGCTTACCTGGGTATGATAACCATGAGAATGTGGTACACCTACAAATAAAGGACTCTTGTGCTCAACACGTCCAAATAAGTGACTTTCTGGAATACCCATCTAAAGTTGCTGGACTCAGGACTGTTAAAGGCAATAACTTGCCCTACTTCAGGTTGTCTTTAAACAGACTTGAGAGTAAAATGATCACAGACAGCTTATGAGAACACCAAAGATCACAGTGGCAGAATTTGCTTACTTAGGGGATAGGCCCTAGGCTACAGGTAGTATTCCTAACTTTTCAAACATCATAGGACTGAGATAATTGATCTTAAGCAGAAGTTTAAAAATAGTGCTTTGCTTCAGGGTACACAAAAATAAAGGGTAGCCTAATGTACTATCTAAATTGAAGTGGAGGTGACCTTATAAATGGAGCTGGTAATGTCAATTTAATAGATAAATAAAATAAATACAATAAAGACGTTGTTTCTGCAGCTATAAACAAATTATTTACATACCTTCAGAGTGTCAAGAACTCCTCGCTTTTTGAATGTCTGATAAAGCTTCTTTCTCATCTCATCTGGAGACAGAGACTCCTCTTTATCCCCTGACATCTTGCTAAAGCTTATTATTAGCAATTTAGAGTTAAGGTGGTCTGACAGGGGTCCGCAACAGTACGCGCGAGGAAAAAGCAGAAAAACATTGAAATTAACAGTTTTTACCCCGTAGAAACCAAAGTAGTCTCTGTTTGTTTACAAGCCCAAGAGATAAGTATTAAACGGGTAACGTAACGACGGGACTTGCCGTCCAAGCGTCCAATTTAAACTAGTGAATTTCCCTCACTTCCTGGTTCATCTTTATGACGTTTAAAAAATAATGTTTGCTATTCCTAACGTTTTACGATGCGAATTTCTTCAAAACAAACATATTATGTATATGCGCACATATATATATGTTAAAATAATGTTGTGATTTAATGGTTATTTCATTCTTTTAACAGTTTATCCATTTTGCTTCATCGCTGACACGTGATACGTCGTCATCTTCATGCGACAATTTAAATAGTGCCCACTGCCCAGAGAAGGGCTTATTTGTCAACGCTGACTAATTCCTGTTGTCTTTTACAGGTATACTATGATTGTGTAATTAATTTTATTTGATTGATTGTAAATTATTTTAGTTGAAACGTTAAAAACTTGTAAATGCTGTGATTCGGTGTCACTGGTAGATCTGAAACGTATTCGAAGGGTAGTTAACATTAGCACTTCTATGGGTAACGTTAGCTCGACCGTAAAACTGTCAGTGTTTAGCCTTGAAGATTAGTCAAAAACTACATCATGTAATGACAAATGCAGATGAACAAACTCATTACCAAGGAAACACCTTTTAATTTCGATTAATATTCAAAACCCAAGAACGCACAATAACGTTTTTATTAACTCAAGAAATGTGATCCCACAGCTCCGAAGGTAAAGATGTCGGGAAGTTTTTATTTTGTCATGGTTGGGCATCATGATAATCCTGTCTTTGAGATGGAGTTTCTACCTCCTGGTAAATCTGAGTCAAAGGTTTGTTGGATAAATGGCTAATTATTAGTTGTATTATAATTTCAAGTATTGTCTTATAAGCCAACGTAACCCCACATTCCTAAAATAGTGACATCTTTTGTAGGATGACCACCGCCATCTGAACCAGTTTATTGCTCATGCAGCGCTTGATTTGGTGGACGAAAACATGTGGCTTTCGAATAATATGTACCTCAAAACTGTGGATAAATTCAACGAATGGTTTGTTTCGGCGTTTGTCACTGCGGGACATATCCTTTCATCGCCTACGACATTGTTTAGAGTTTTAATAAAATGTAGCTGATAGGCTGTTTCATGAAGGCTGTCACAAGTACGGATCCGAAGGGCACCTTGATAAATGGGATCAGACAAACACCGAACAGGATGCCTGTATTGTCACTATACACAGGATACAGTGAGATTGCAGGTACTCTTAACACTAAGCAACATATTCACACAAAAGAACATGCATATGCACCTCTATATATTATAAAATATGGAGGAATAGCTAAATATAATAGCTAATATAATAACTGCAAAAGTGTTATGGCAGTTACTGTGGTACAGGTATGGTAATTCGAGGTATCTGCTTAGAATTTGTATGGCATGGAAGTAAAACCTCTTAAAGAGTCTGTTTGTAGGAGATTTAATTGACAGAGAAGCAGTGGCCAGGGTGAGTGGTGATGTATTTTGGTCTAGAGTGGTAGAGGCAGTCAGCAATGTCCTCCAATGAAGGGAGGGGGTCAGCTGATGATGCTTAACCCTCATATAGGGTGGGCTAAAACGTAAAACAAATAGTGCCCCCGCCCCAGTATATTATAATATTAATGTAATATTTGGCTGTAAGATCCACATGATGATGATTGTTTACTGATGGCAAACAACCATTATGCCTTAACTAAAATTGATTATGTCTAAAAGACTGTGTGTACAGAGCATGTTGTTTTATAAAGTGTGTCTGGCTTACCTTGTGTTAGTCTGTGTAGTTAAAGTTGTTAGGACAAGAAAAAAATCAGTTGAGTTTGGAAATAGTACTTTCTGTTTTTGATGCAGAAAGCTCCTTCAATATTTTCGCAACTGTTTTTTTCTTAAGTCTGACCTTTACTGTGCCACTTTTATGCCTTAACCCACTTTATCTACATATGAGATTTATCATGCTTCACGATGTGCGACAAGAAGATGGAATTAAAAACTTCTTCAATGATGTTTATGACTTGTACATCAAGGTAGGTTATGTTTTTATTTTAAGGTTGTAAAAGACTAGGCTTAAGCATAACCAACTGTTGATTAACCTCCATTTGTTTTCTTTCTAGTTTGCAATGAATCCATTTTATGAAGTAAATGCACCAATACGCTCAACGGCCTTTGATAGAAAAGTGCAGTTTCTTGGCAAGAAGCATCTTCTCAGCTGATTTAATGGACTGGAAATTCATATTAAGGTGGTTGTGAGAGGGCCACTTCCCTTCTGTACAAAGCTGGCTCATTTTTGTGTTCATATTCTTTTTTTGTATGTCTCACTGTTGTTTGTCTGCTGTAATGTAAAATTGTTTTATTTTCTGGAATTTACTTGATTTCTGTTTAATACTGCAGTCATAAGTAATACATTTACTATTAATCATGAAGTATGTCCCTTGTCAAGCCATTTTGTTAATGATGTCAGAGCATATATTGGGGCAAGTGGTTTTATCAGTAGTGTAATGGTCTGTAGAATAACAAGTGTCTATAACAAGTGTCCCTGTCTCCCGTCTTTTCTTTTTACTACTATTTTAACGTTCTGTATTGTACAGTGTCCTTGGGTACCACGAAAGACGTTTCAAATAAAATGTATTATTATTATAACCACCTTCACTTTCTTACTGTTGTTAAAATTAATATGTAGACTTGAGAATATCATTGTGACAACACAATTATTATTTTACTTCTGCTTGTTCACCATTTATTTTTGTTTGTAAAACTTTCCTCCCATCCATTGGTGTCTTCAACACGTTTCTTTAATTAGTTAAATGCTTAAAAATCACAAACATGGAAAATTAAGTCATATTAAGTCATACGTAGATACACATTGCTTCCCGGTGGGTACGGGAAGCAGTGTGTATCTGCTTAGTTCAGGTGTAATCACTAACAAATCACTTTCAAGGTAGATGGTGTAGTGACTTAGCCTGGTAAACCAGCCCCTCGTACTTCATTTCATTTTTTGTACAGAGGGTCTGGACCAGACACCGTCAGAAACGATTTCTTCCTGGAGGTGTGGACTCTGCTGAAGTTTAAAACAAGGCTCTGCCTTTACCCAATCGCTAACGCCTGGTCGTTAGCCTACGTAAGCACTACAATTCAAATGTAGCACACAAGGTCAACATCACTGGTAACGAACACACCCTCTGTTCGCTGATTGGATCGCTTTTGCTGGAGCCGACTAAATGACCTTCAAGAGATTCCGATCTAGACCCTCTGTACAAAATGAAATGAAGTACAAGGGGCGGGTTTACCAGGCTAGTAGTGACTAACCCAGAACTAAAGAGGTCAACCTCCAAACAGGCGAGTATTATGGCCTTACAAAACAAAACCAAAGGTCCCATTCACACCAAGGGCTGTCCTGTAGACCACAAGTGGCCGTTTTCTGTCCGTATTGGTTTAGAATGCACATTAACACATTAGACTATTCACACAGCATGCGTGATCCAAGCGTTTTTTGTCCGTGCTATATGCCCAGAATACGTATTCAGCCAAAATCCTATTGAAAGTAATGGCACAACTATACAATGCATGTCAACTGTGCTATGTATGTATTGACACTGGGATATATGGGGTGCTGTTTGTAAAGCGGTTTATGCTGAATATTTTGTCACATTTAGCTTGAAACAATGGTTAAAAAACTGGTGAATTTTTGACATTCACTTTTTCTGCACATTTACAACAATATTTGTCAACTTAGAGATATTTTAAATAGTTAAATCAAAATATTAAATGTTACACATAAATGTTACATTTTAAATCTAATGCTAAATCTAAATGTTAAATCTTAATGTTAAGAGTTCAGTCAAAGCATGCACACCCCTAATGAACACTGGGAGCAGGACCAAAGGGCAGTTGACCTAGGTAGAAAGGAAAAAGTCCACTCAACAAGATTTCTCAACCTTTGGGTGAGGAAGCCTGAAACGTCACACGGTATTTAATAAAACAAACTTAGGAGCATAAATCTGGTTGAGTGGACTTTTTCCTTTCTACTTAAATCTAAATGTTTAAACCTACATTTTAAATCTAAATGTTAGGCTACATGTAAATATAAATATAAATGTTAAGTCTGGGCACCCCCTCTGAGGTTGTATAATAATGACTCTGACTTCACACAAAATTATCTTGGTGGCATGTCCTTCATTTGCCCATAAGAACCAAGTGTTAGCTTGATTTCCACAGATTTAAGTATTCATAGTATGCAATTGTATGAAATTAAATCAAATGTAAAAAATAGGCTGTGCAAAAATGTGGGAACCCTTGTCATTTTGTTGCTTTGATGGCCTGTAACTAATCATCACAAGATCATTGGACACACAAAGTTGGTTTGGTGAGCTCGTTAAGCCTTGAACTTAATTGACAGGTCCATCCAATAATGACAAAAGGTATTAAAGGTGGCCTGCTGCAGACGGTGTTGCTGTGCATCGGTCAACAATACAGCGCAATTTGCACAAGGAAAGGCTGTACTGAAGAGTGATGCAGAAGAAGCCTTTTTTTCAGTCGCCACAAACTGAGTCGCTTGAGGTATGCGAAAGAACATTTGGACAAGCCAATATCATTTTGGAATAAGATACTCTGGACTGATGAAACAAAAATTGAATTGTTTGGTCACAACAATAGGCAATATGCATGGCGGCAAAAGAACACAGAATTCGAAGAAAAACACCTGCTTCCCACAGTAAAATTTGGTGGAGGTTCCATCACGCTGTGGGGCTGTGTGGCCAGTGCTGGTACTGGGAATCTTGTTAAAATTGAGGGTCGCATGGATTCCACTCAGTATCAGCAGATTCTTGAGAATAATGTTCAAGAGTCTGTCACAAAGTTGAAGTTGCGCCGGGGATGGGTGTTTCAACAAGTCAATGACCCCAAACATTGCTCAAAATCTACCCGAGCATTCATGCAGAGGAACAAGTACAATGTTTTGGAATGGCCATCCCAGTCCCCAGATTTGAATATCATCAAGAATCTGTGGGATGACTTGAAGCAGGCTGTCCATGCTCGGAATCCTTCAAACATCACTGAATTGCAGAGGTTTTGCCAGGAGGAATGGGCCAAAATACCATCATCCAGGTCCAGACACTCATTGGTGGCTACAGAAAGCGTCTACAGGCTGTCATTTTTGCAAAAGGAGGCTCTACTAAATACTAATATGATTTTTCTATTAAGGTGCCCAAATTTATGCACGGGCCTTTTTTTTTGTTTTGGGGCATATTGCACATTTTCTGTTAACCCAATAAACCTCATTTCACTGCTGAAATATGATTGTGTTCATCAGTTATTTGATATATCAAAATTAAGTTGTGAATTAAAACACCCAATGATTGGTGAATATAAATAATGCCAATTGTCAAGGGTGCCCAAACTTTCTCATACCACTGTAAAAACTGGGCTGGCAGCTGAATTCCCACTGAATGTCCAGTATGAATAGAAATACGCTCACAACACACTCATGGGCCGTACACGCCTATGACTCGTACATGTTTAAAGGAGAACTTTGGTGTAAAATGAAAATTGGCAAGTTAAAACATCATACCGAGTTGGTATGTGTACTGAGGGGCAAAATTGATTTAGCCTGTTACATTCTGAGTTTTACTATTGTACACTTACAAAGTTGTCAGCGCCTTGTTTTTAATGTCAGGGCCTTTGTTGTACTACCGATGGAGTGTGGAGTTTCTTCGAGCTATTTTAATGGTTTAAAAATAGCGTAGTTGTCATGCTTCGTCTAAGGGGACCTACACTTCCATTGTTAGCCTTCTGGGACAAACGATAAAAAATAGTTAAACTCTGAATGCAACAGGCTAAATCAATTTTGCTCCTCAGTACACATACCAACTCGGTATGATGTTTTAACATGCCAATTTTCATTTTACACCTAAGTTCTCCAATAAGGCTATGTGAATGGGGCCTAAGACTCACCTAGGTGTACGAGGTAGGCAACTAAACCTGCTTTCTGCTTACTATCTACTCACCTGTTCACCTGTTTGTGCCTTTACCTCCCTTTTTCATTTGTACTAAACCATTTTATACTTTGTATTACTTTTCTTTATAGCATTGTTTGAAACTGGCATTGTAAAGCAGTTCTTTTCCTTGTTGTTTTAATCATTCCTCACTAGAAATAAATTATTTTTTGGATGTCATGTCAAAAATCTCAGGTTTCCCACAGCTTATTTATTTGCAGTGGCTTATTTTATCATTGCATAAGATTTATGCATCATATAGTATGGATAAAGATGTGTAGTACCATTATCAAAGTGCCATTAGTTTTCCCCTTGAAATCACTTCCAGCTTTTAACACCTAATCCCACACTGAATAAGAACTGAGTTTGTAACCATAATTAGGCTACTGCTTTGGTTAAATACTGTTAATAATGTCGCAAGACTAGACTTTATTGCCCTATTAACCTAACTATTGTAACACTTGCAGACTTGTAAGTCTAATCTGCATATTTAAAAAAGCTACTTTTTGTTAATCTCTTTGAGAAATATGTACCTTCACCTTACAATACAGTATATCAGTGACCCACTCTCTCCTATTATGATATGCAGGAGAATTTTATTACCCACTATGCATTAATATCTCAGTCTATTACTGCAGTGTATTACCTCTGATGCCATTTTTATAAAAATAGGTTGCTATTAAAAGATCCACCATGGCTGCACCAGTTCCCCATGTGATTTTTTTTCTTTGCATTTTAGTTCATGTTCCTGTCAGATGGTTAAAACGTTTGAAACTGAAGTATCAGAATTCACCCTAGCATTTAAAATTCACAAACATCCCTAAATTAATGTTGATTGTATGTGATTATAAGAAGGTCTAAACACACATCTGTTGTTTTCACTAGGTTATATGACAAGACATCATATAACAAATAAGTTAGCATTTATCACTGCCAGATGTGGAGTTGTCACCATCTGTAGGCATTTCTGTTATCTGACACGTTCTACACTTTCAGTCAGGTTATAAACTGTTATGCCATTTTTACATTTCTGCTTTTAAGTCAAAATTTTCACAGAGAACCAATTTGTTTGCAAATTTGATATTACAGAATGTGATCTTAAACATTTTCACAGGTATTTCATGTGTATCTTATGTACAAGATTTAAAAAATGGCAGCAGTTTGGCAAAACTTGCATAAGTAGCTATTATAAAAAATATGTAGCCTGAAATGTTTTCAGCGTACAAGCGCAAGGGTGTGGTGCTGAAGAAGCACGCTCTTGTATCCTTGTGAATGAACAGCGCGAAGGCAGCTTTATTGCAGTCCCCCACCCCTTGTGACCCAACTCAACCCTCTGTTCATCACTGACACCATCCTAGTAGGCACTAGAACTATGGGATTTACTTCCCAAGACCACTGATAAATAATCGATGAGGACATTTTTGTCATAGTTATTTTAATCTCTCTGCACCTATAAGAACAGTAGTTTTATAGAAAGTAATCTAATACCTTCCAAATTGATCAATTCTTTACAAATTGACAATTCTTTCAGTTCTTCTATCACATTTTGACACTTTATCCTACACCACAAATGTACATTTCAGCTACAGTGTAAAAATGCCATCACCAAAACAGGATACATATATATTTTTTTAAGTTAGCGGAATTGAAATTAATTAAAATATATTTATTACAATTTCTCATTGTTACAATATTAGAATATAGTGCTTTATCATAACATCAAATGCTGATCAGTAATTTGTTTCAGGCTCTCAATTAAACATTTTACACTGATCTGTGGTCCACCCTTCATATCAGCATTTCCAACTTTATCAGGGGCTCCAGCTCAATACTTCTGAGTTAAGTTCAATGGAATGTCACCAAGTAAAACCATCCAGTGCTTATTAGTGTGTCTGTCCATGTGCAATAAGCATTGATATTATTTGTGTGAGAGGGGGGCAGCACTCCATGGGACTTCACTAGTTCTTTTGTCACATATCAGGTCTCACACAATTAACAACAGGCAGCACCAGAGCGGGGCTTCCTGTGCAGGTTGACTGTGTCTGTGGGCATGAGATGCTCTGACCGCTCCTCCATAGCCAGTACCCGCTTGACGGCCTCCTCGAAAGCCGCGGCCACGTTTATGGCATCTTTGGCACTGGTCTCGTAGTACGAGTAGTTGCCATTCTCCTGGCACCACTGCTGTGCCTCCTCAGAGGACACTTGCCTCTCCGTCACGTCCAGCTTGTTCCCCAGCACTACGAATGGGAACGTCTCTGGCTCCTTGACGTCTGCGTAGTAGATGAACTCTTTCTTCCAGTTGCCCAGGTTGTGGAAGCTCTGGCTGTCGTCCACACTGAAGGTGAGCAGGCAACAGTCTGAGCCTCGGTAGAATGGAGTCCTGAGGCTGCGGAAGCGCTCCTGCCCGGCTGTGTCCCAGATCTGCATGGTGACCATGTGTCCATCCACCTCTAGGTCCTTGTTGAGGAACTCCACACCAATGGTGTGAAAGAGGTGAGTGTCAAATTTGTTCGTCACATAACGGTTCATCAGAGAGGACTTCCCCACACCACCATCTCCCAGCAGAATGACCTTCAGCAGGGATGACTTGGTTGCCATGGCTCAAATCAGGAATCTTCTGTGGTAACAGTCTGAAAATGAAATGACCTCAGACAAACAGTACTGGTAACAACAACTCAAAGTGCTTTCATTTTTATTTTAAAAGACTATACACTGACTTCTGGCGTGATTATTAAATCTTAAAATTTCTAGCTGTGTCCAGTGATCTGTAGAAACTAAGTTTACTTTTGAATCTTTTTCAATCAATTAACTGCTAACCTTCGTCCAAATATATAGGTTTGAATGGTTCACAATCAGTTCACAATCTGCATGACATGTTCGAATAAAGCTCACCGATGCGTGGACAAGTTTCGCTACCTTCTCCACCTCTCAGCTGGGCTGGATCATGTGCTACGCTTGGTCCTTGGGGTCACATGCATAGACGGACAGCGTCGGTCATTTTAACAAGGGCCAGCATAGGCAAGCCAGTGTACACCACCTGTAACAAAACCACAAACCTCCAGTCTTTTGTGTACAACAAAATAGCTGTGGTTGATATTCGTCCGTTTAATACGTCGTTGTAAATGTATCACAATTTCCTCGACTTCTCTTCTTTAATGAATTATTGTAAGGCTTAATGGACGAAACACAAATCTTACTTAGCCAGCTTTGGCTATCTGCTGCCAAATGTTAATCTGGCTATCCGCAGTCTACTGTCTGTCTGTCTCGAATGCAGCTCAAATGTCCCATTTATGGGAATATCTTGGCTGGGAAAGCATACTAGGAGCCCAATCACATAGTCCCTTGATAGCTTTTTGCACTGACAGGATGAGTCGACATATAACCAAACTAACCAGAAACATCAACACAGGTTTCTCTTGTGAGGTTAGCTGATTTTACACCCATTTTCTGAATGAAAATATAGTCCTAACACCCATACAGTACAAATCCACATACCTTTACATTCGGACGTATACTCGTTTTAGCAGCTACGTGAATTCACAGTGGCTGTCAAAAACTCCGCTGACAATGCAACAAGGAAGTCATAGAGGCCAGTGTTTGTTGTTAGCTAGCCACTGCAATGAAGAGAAAGCCATGGCTAATGTAACGTGGAACTTTTCACATTTAAGAACAAGCCCCCTGCAATACACATGGTGATGTTCCAGTTTCCCTGTCGTAATATACAATAATTAAATAGATACACTACCAATCTGGTAACACACATAATGACGTTGTATTGCTAGCTCGCATTGTAATGTTTAGGTAGCTTGTCAGCTAAAAGTAGCTAACATTACACCGTAGCTGCATTACCATCAGTGCGAAATAAGAACTGTAGATCGCACATTCAAATCTATTTCCAAGAGTGCACTTACTGTTCAGAGAGACGTAACCACATTTGACTGATAGATGATGTTTCGTTTTCAGTGTTTTCTGACTAGGCTATTCGTCCAGCTGTGTAATGGAGTCCAGTGATATGGCTGGCTAGTAGGGCCACTTTGCCTCCGAATCGGACTAGTCTCATGTGACCCAGCATCCACTCCGGTCACACCTTGCAGTAATATGATGCATGCCACCCGTTTTGGATACAGAAAAAGAACGGGTGCGTGTTTTACCAATGCTCAGTGTCGAAAATATGCATAACCAAATTGTCTAATCTCAGTTTTTAATTAAGAAATAAAAGTATATTAAAATGCCATTATAATTAACATACAGACCGTGGGGGCAAAAGTTTGGGCCACGACTGTCTTCATCAGGCCTACGTGTTTTACACAACCCACAGAAGACCACAGAATTTCGGCTGCACGTGTTTCTTTGAAGGTAACCAACCATACTGTCAAAGAAAAACACTTCTGTCCTACATTCATTCGAATCTTCATAATGATTGTGATTTCAGGTTACTTATAGGCCCACTTAGCTCTTTCCCCAGGCATCATGATGGTTAGATTGATGTACTACTTAATGATCCCATGCTGGGAAATTACAGGGTTTTTTTTAGATAGATAGAACTTTTTCAGTATTTTTTTCCACTGAAATGATGTGAGAAAATTAATTGTGTAAGGGAAAGAATAAAAAGCAACTAACTTATGTATTTGTTTGTTTATGCTACTGAAGCTACTTACAACAAAATAATGTTCACATCACCTAATAACTATAGGCATAATCTAGAAACTATAATGCCATAGTCCACACAAAATGAAGCAGTTTGCGAAATACAGATCTTATGTCACTGCCACAACATTTGCCCTAACTGTAGGCTCAAAGTAGGAAAGGGTAAGGTTTTCTTTAGGCCAAGGATTTAAAATAGGCTGAGTTTTAAAACATGGCTTTATGTCAGATGCGTGCCTTAAGAAACAGCAATCGCTGGTGTTCACTGCTAATTGTAATTGTTGGTTAAAAACTGAACAGGGAAAAAAGGTAAAAAAGAAAACATTTTAATGGCATACATTATGGAAGCAAAATGTACAGCAATTAATGCAGTTAATCACACAAACAGTGAATAGAGACTGTTCATAAACCTTCAAAAATGCCATAATCTATGTGGTTCTATCTATCTTTTACATGTTACACACATACTACATCCTGCTGTGAGCTATAGTGCAGAACTGTAGCAACTCAGAAGTGTGTGTGTAAGAGCATGTGTGTGTCGAAAGTAAATACCTGACATTTTTTAACGTCACGCACCTGAGTTTTTTGATATAGTATGTGCATCTAAAAAAAGAAATTAATATATCTGTCAGTTCCACCATACTGAATAATTTCCTCAGTTTCACAACATTTAGCATTCCAAGAAGAACATGTCTTCTTGCTTGTTTCATACATGGTATTTTCATGTATCCGTTTCAGTCATCAGCAAGCATCATTTTGTAAGACAGGATGAAGTTGTGGTTACAGTTTGTCTGGTGAGGATTATTTGCTCTTAACCAAGAGCTTGTTGTTGTATTATGCAATGGGATCACTTCTTTTAACTAAATGCAGTACTTCAAAAGAGGGCAGCATCATCTTCCTGACAGGAACCAGACGTTAGTACAACATTGTCCAGCCCAATCTCTCCCTCAGCACCTCTGCCACGCTCTGCTTCAAAGACAATCTGCAAAGCACAAAGCATCTTCAGATGGGTGCACTTTTGGTGCTTTTCAGTGTCACTCTGTACTACAAATACTACTTTGTAAAATTGTCCCCACTTTATCCTAAAGACCAAATAATGTGACAAAACATCACTAAAATACTATGAGTTGCCTTTCAACACTTCAAAATCATCATCTTTCAACTTCATGCATACGTGGAGATACCATCCTCAGAAAGTAAAGATCCTGCCATATATTTCTTCTGCCTGTGCACTTAACACTTTTTAAAATTAGTTAGCATCATTAGCATCAGCTGGTTAAGATCATGGTCACATCAAATATGAGCCTGGGTTTTTACTTTCTGAAGCTGAGATCCCCACCTCTGTGTGATGGCAGATTCCATCTGGGACAAAGAGTGTGATTACTTTAGTAAGCGGTCGGTAAGAGTGTCTAATTAAGTAATAAAACCCATTAACACAAGGAAATATATTGTTGATCATATGAGAAACATGCCTGTGCCCTGAGGAGTCAAGTAAATATATTCATAACATTTATTTTGACTTTCCCTCTTTTTACTAGATCAGGTAATGTCAAATCGTTGAGCTAATTTTGCAATTAGAAAATAAATGTAGAGATTTCAAGTTGCAAATGGGGCACAGGTACTTTAACACTGTAATTCATCTTCTAGCATTTCCATAAGGGTATAGTCTGATGAATAATTTAAGTTTTTAAGTATAGGCTAGACTGTTTATATACAGCAGCTGCTATAGCTCATTGCTGACTGAGTTCTACAAATTGTCTCACCGCTTCTGGTGCTTCGTTGTCCCATGAGATGGTGAGGAGCTCTGTCTGCCACTTCTGGTTGCGGGTGCTTCTCCTCTGCCACAGCTGATTAGTGCCGTTGTCCAGCAACACCCTCAGTGTGCCCACCTGTTGCCCCACCAAGTGGTAGTTAAAGGTCAGACAGAAGCTGCCCCTTCTGGCACGGTCATTAAGTAGCAGCTTGAGTCGAGCCACATCATTCTTCTCTCCCACTGCGCCACTCACAGCCATGTAATATTCCAGACCTTTAGAAGAAGACATTTTACTGACAATTCACATGTTAACAAATTATGCACATTTCAGTATTTCAGTCTACTCTTAAGCTGGACACTGGAAATGACTTAAAGGAAATGTTTTTGTACTTAAGTGGAGAAAATAAATCCAAAATTTAGTTTGTTACCATTGTCATGGTAAGAAACTCCCCAGTCCATGTCATCTTCCTGGTCTTGCATCCACTCACATGCACCTTGATCGAAGTTGCAGTCTGTGATGAACTCTTTGGATAAAAAAAAATCAGAAACAGTTCGGTAATTCACTTCAAGGAGAGGCCTGAGGTATACTGTGCACATGAAAATCAGTGTTACCATCCTGTGTTGGATCTATTTGTATTTCCTTAACTTCTGTGGGGGGACCAAACACGGACTTCAGGTCCTCAGCAGCTGAAAAAGAGTCAGGGTTAAGCTTTAATATGCTTGTTGCATAAAGTCTTGTGTTTTTGTTTTGTGTTTTTACTTTTGTTTGTGCTCATTTAAATTGTATTTTGTAGACTCGCAAATAAAATAAATAGAAAATATTATACAGGGGTTCCAGAGCACCACATAACCGCATTACACAAAGTTACATTTTATTAAGCTCAAGATATTCCAGCCAAATCTATTTTTTTTTATTATGGCCACCTGTGTCTACTACATACCTATGTTATCATGTTACTTACACATATTCCTTTCAAAACAGAGAAGTGATGGATATATTATAATGTCATGACAGTAATATTACCTGGAATTTTGAAGCAGGAGGAATCCGTGTCCTCAGAGAGATACTTTTCAAAAGGTTTTTTCCCTCCATATAAAAAGCTATGTGCATCTGCATGTGCTCACCTGTCTGTCTGTCATGTCTGCTTTAAAGATACAGGGGCAGAGGATATTGCAGCTTTACCTACTCAGATATTACCTAGCAAACTCTATAAGCCCTTCTAGACAACCAGATGTAGCACAGCTTTGCTAATTGAATGTGGAGGAGAAGGCTGGCGTTTGAAGGGATTTTTTGGCTGCCTGATGACAGAGTATCCGTCAGAGCCAGGCATGTTTGCTCAACAGCTGTTTCACAGGATGATAATAAGAGGCCCATAGTCTTTGCCCCCCTCTTTGCCCCAAGGACAGGCCACTAAGAGACTATAATGTTTTGGGGTTCACACAGACACACACACACACACACACACACACACACACACACACACACACACACACACACACACACACACACACACACACACACACACAAATTCCTCCCTGGAGCTGTTGTATGTCTCAGGACTTGTCTTTTCTTGCTTCCTCAGACCAGACTGAGGTTTCAACTTGTCTCCATAAAGATCAAGATTAGCAGCAAAGACCCCAAATTGTTACTGTCAACTTACTTGTCATGCATGCCGATGCAGAGTGTACCCTAAACAACACCTGCAGGAAAGGAAAGCTACCCCGAGACGTAACCTGTGTTAATATTAGTTGTCTTCTTTGTCAGTTCATGTCTGCCCTGCTGCCTCGTATTTACTTTACAGTCAATATGTGCATACCAGATTGATTGGAAAGTTGAGACTGCAGCAGAGGCAAAAAAGTTCAGATCATGCTGTTGTCAATGATATTTTGGATTTTCCCAAGGCTCAGTGATGCCACCCATATTTACTCCGAGGACTCTTTTAATTTCCTTTATTGCTGTATTTTAGATTTGGACAAGACAGGAAGAAACTTTTTTTTTCTGAGCACTTTGCTAGTACATTAAAGTCACAATTGCAAATGCGTATGTCTGCCTTGCAAATATCTACTCCCTTATACTTAATTGCTAAAGCTTAAATAAATAGGTGCACAATGCAGAGATGTGTAGGATATAAAAGATCTGTCTACTGTGTATAGTATGTTAACGGAATTTGAGATCACATGCCAACATTTGTTTTTAAGACAAAACAATGTGTTTCAGATTGTTTTATCTGGCTTTTTAATTTACTTCATACAACATGCGAGAGACTGGGTTATGCTTGGCAGTTCCAGTGCTCTAGGATCTCTGAGCAGTTGCCATACCTCAGCCAGGGGTTGCCAAACCTCCAAGAGATTAGCCATCTCACAGGCACAGTTGTTTTTTGATTAGCCAATGAGTTTTTTTGACTTGGGTGAAATTTGACATAATCCAATATATTTCTTCAAATGATGTATCCTTTGTCTCAGAGAAGAATTTTGAGTCAGAGCATGAGCCGACATGTTTCCTAAACTTTTGTCCAGGAGTTTGAGTTCACAAAACCCATACTGTTCAGTGCTAATCCTCAAGATAATGCCATATGACAGCTCAATGCAACATTAGCCCAGTATTACCTTAAAAGTCTATTAAAGTATATGAGCAAAGAGCCAGTGTCAGTCTTCAACTGTTGGCCAGTTACCTGATCAATGTTTCATTTTACTGACCAAAACTGTCCAAACGTTCAACAAATCAAGCAAAACCCACAAGTTCATACAGATATACTTGCAATTTTGGTACCTCACATTCTACAGGAGGACCAAAAAGAAGTATGTGTACCTGTTATAGGACATGTGCCTCCAACATTTGCCTATAAGTTTAACTGCTATCAATGCATACAGTAGGTAGTGCTGGGATGGGAGGCGGTGCTGCCTGATTATTGAAATGAGTGAAGTGACCCTGCACAGCCTGGCAGGCACACAGATTTCAAAAAATGGCCAAGAAACATGAGGCTGCCAAGTGGTCCAGTTGTGTTGCCTGTAATTAGGGCAGACTTTAGATTCCATAAATCACCCCAGCTCTGGCCAACTAGACCACTAGGAATGTAAAAAGTACAGATATGTCAAAAGTGTGTGGGCTCTTAGCTCAGCAGTTTTCTATCCAGACAGGGTCACATGTGCCCTTAATGTTCTGTGTAGTAAACAGCAGTTTTACAGTTGTATTGAATAGATCTTGTGTGACCATTATAACCCATCAGTTTCTGCAAAATCACAAGCTAAAATACTAAAACTGGACCTCCCTTGCTTGAGTTATAACAGGAAACTCACTGAAAACATCTCCTCTTGGATGTTCCTCGTTGTCTACGTGATTCTCCTCCGTCCCGCCGTCTCCTCTCTCTGGCTCTTCTTCCTCAGTGTATTCCTCTTCAGGGAGGTTTGCGACGTTTTCCCCAGGGCTGCCGATGTAGACTTCTCCATCATAGTCAAACGGTTGGAGGCGGGGTGGTGCCTTGGTCACTTCAGGCTCAGGAATCGCGTTTCTCTGCTCAATATCGGGCTTGCGGGGCTTCACTGGGGAGTCTGGAATTGCTACAGAGACAGAAGGACCGCATCTGTCAAAGACATTTTCTATGAGTGTGTGTGTGTGTGTGTGTGTGAGAGTGTGAGTGAGTGAGTGAGTAAGTGAGTATTCTCATTCAGGGTGATTTTTCTTCCCTCAGTTGTAAAATTTGCCCTAGATGACAAAAACACACCTCACCTGCATAGCATCCAAATGCTTTTGGGGGGATGGTTAATGAAAAATTACTTTATGTTTGAGATTTCACCATTTCAGGCACCTCATAAATTAACAGACAAATTAGGTTTTTTCATCCATGCATTTTGACATGGCCATACTGACACACTAGGAAGCATGTACCCTGCACAGTTGTTACATCTGTAAGCCATAACATGGTTACAAGCCGCCCGCAAGGGGAAAAACAGCTGTGTGGAAGGGTACTGACAGTCAGCCTTGAGTTCTAGAGTAGAGAGTGCACAGCACACAAGCCCAAGACTTGAGAGAATGAGGAGGCGAGAGGAAGAGAGAGCGGAAGATGCATGTGCAGGTCAAAGCTGGCAGCCTTGCTTTGAATTCCATAGTCTCACCGTTGGGAAACAGATCTGCACTGCTCTTGTCTCCATCCCTCGAACTCTGATAAAAGGGTTTAACTATAAAACATAGAGGCATCTTCATTGGTTACAAATCCACCTTGGTCAGAATGCACCTGATGAGAAAAAAACAGCTTCCTCCTGGGTGTGGCATGTCACCTATGCTCTCAAGGATATCCTGTCTTGCTCAGGGATTTCACCATGGCTTCCCTCCCTGACAAACATTTCTTTCTGTCCTTCAGATCACTGGGCCTCGTGCAAAGACAGATATTTACACAGGTGTGATTTCAATCACAGCCTCTCCCTCACTGACATCTGTAGAGTTCAGTACAGGTCTGAAAACAGGAAACAGCTTTTGGCAGGACTCATATTTGTTGACTTTTTACGTGTCCTTTTTTTAGGAGTGCAGATGAATTATGGCGCTAAGGAGTAACTAAACGTGTGTCAGAGTGCTTTTACTATACATAAACACAGGCTGCAAATCCTATGTAATATGGGTGACTGCTGCATCAGAATGCCATATGTTTCAATTAAGAATTATTAAGAATAGCGACCCTACCTGTGCATTCAAAGCCACTGCCTCGGAACCCCTTCTTGCATTTGCATTTGTAGGATCCTTGTGTGTTGAAACATTCAGCATGGTGGCTGCACTTGTGGGTTCCAGAGACACACTCATCAATATCTGAAATTAGTATAGCATTCACTCATTAGCCTTTTCATAATAATTTAAAATTTATTTTATTTTATTGGTTCTCCTTACAGTATCTCCTTACCTACGCAGTCATATTTTCCATCTACGTATTTCAGGTCAAACCCATTCTGGCACTTGCAGTAGTAGCTACCGAAAGTGTTGACACATCGTCGGTTGAAAGGACAAAGATTTTGTCCTGTTACACACTCATCAATATCTAAGGGGAACAGATTAAGGCCAGAGTTACCACATCTTCTTAAATGTATTTATAAAAACCTACCATTCTAAACTTTTTTTCTTTAGAAATGTCAGATTTTAAAAAGGAGAAGGTATGGTATGGTGTGGTAAGTATGGTTAATTTATGTCTGTTTTCCATTTTTACGGCCATAAATGGAACAATGTGGTTTTAACTTTCATTTTGCTGCAACAGTACCAGTAGAGAAAGCACTACATTATTTTCTTCTATGGCTCCCAGATGGCGAGGGGTTTGGATTAAAGGCCTGGAGTCAGACCATTTGTGACAGCTGACCTTCTTTATTGTGGTGTGAACAGCAGTGGTCAGCATGTAACCTGTGTAATTAGCCTGGATAGACTAGATTGATTATGTGCTACAGGAAGAGATAATCTCCCTTCACTCACCCACACAGGACCTCTCGTCTGGCCCAAGCTGGAGGCCCGTGGAGGGGCAGAGGCAGCGGGTCTCCCCCTGGACCTCCTCACAGCCGTACTGACAGTTGGCTAGGCCACAGGTCCTTGAGTCTGCAGAGCCACCATGCAAACGGGGGGTCAGGGGGACAGCATCATCATGCATCATGATTTACAGCCCGTGTAGTTTCATAGGAGACCTTGTCCGAATCTGCAACATTCACTCGTTCACATATTGTGCACTATGTAGGAAACAAAACAATGTAACTTACACCCTATATAGTGCACTGTATAGTGAACGAGTGAACGTTTCAGACACGGCCTTGGACAAAAGGAGGTGCAGGTCTTAAAGTGTTGACTCACTAGCGCAGGAGCCGTCTGGCATCAGTGTGTAGCCGTTGAGGCAGTAACACATGTAGCTGCCATGGGTGTTCATACAGCGGTGCTCACAGGGCCGCGGCTTCAAGCCACACTCATTCAGATCTGAACAGAGTCAGAGACATAGACAGGGAGGGTATCCATGAACTAAACAGACATCACTGAGCCAAGAGTTCATAAACAGCCCTTAACATTAAACCTACTGACCTTGACTACAGCTCTTTCCCGTGTATCCTGGAAGGCATTTGCATTTGTTGGGGCCGACACATTCTCCATGCTCACAGCCATGTTCACACTGAGCTGGTAAAGTATTTAGCATGGGAGATACATAAGAACAGTATTGGTGGTTTAGAATGCTTTCCTGGAAGCAATTTATTTATCAATATATATTTTTCTGTACTACTTCTGCTGGATACCATTCTCACCACAGTTGATTTAAAGGAAAGCCAGTTTTGACATTACAGTTGTGAATGGGTAACTGACATTACCTTTATTTACACATGGGAACACAGCCAGTGCATAACTAAAAACATGTAGAAATAAATGCTTACCTTCACATTGACCTTTGCTGTTTTTCTTCCAGCCATAGCAGCATTCTAGTTTTCTTCCATAGCGACACACACCAGGATGGGCAGATGAGACTTGTCTGCTCTGCCTTTTTGGAGAAGAGAAGTTATATAACTTGATGATAGACATGCAAATCTAAGAAGTTAATCAAGTTCCCTTTCAACTAGTAGTCACAGGTATGGTCAGCTTTTATGTTCACGTTTGACATTAGCACACAGCATACAGACACGTGTATGCATATAAGAGGATGCCCCTTTTGGTCTTCAGGGATAGTTTCTATAACCGATTCCACTGTGAACAACAAACAGTTTAAAATAAACAAACTCCATCCCATCTGTGCAAGTGACCCTTAAGGAGAATTCATGCAGACAGGATATGGGTTGAGACAGAGAGAAGCACTCTTTCCCTCCCTCTCTCTCTCTGTCTCTCTTTATCTCTATCTCTCTCTCGCTCTCTCTATTCAGACAGGAGTGCTAACCAGACACCTCCAGCAGGAGCTGGTGCTTCCACATTTACCACATTTCCACTATAATTAAACCCGACTTAATGACCAAGTCGCAGGAACAGATGGCACGTGACTCCTTTTAAAAATGCTCCCAGTAAAAGCTCAGCGAGCCTTCATGCCGCCTAGGATATCTTTGTGTACGTCCACGATGGCGTTTAACACCCTCCTCATTTAGGAACTGTTCCTCTTGGCAGTGCAGATGTCACACAATACCTTGTCTCTCCATGTCAGCATTACTTAAAAATGGATTATGTACCCTCTTAACCTATATCCACTCTATAAGTGTATGCAATTCCCATTTCAATGCCCCAGATGTTTGACATTCTGATGGCTTCCTAAAAGCAGCTTGGGCTCCAGAGTGACTGGAGGAATCTGAGACCTGATGGATATCAACCAGAATAGCAGGAGAGGGGGCTACATTTGCAACAGGTGTCCTACCGTGTTATTGGAGGAACCATTCCAGTTATAGTGGACAGAATGTCATGCCATGCATAGTCAACAGTGTAGAAGACAGTGTGTGTGTGTGTGTGTGTGTGTGTGTGTGTGTGTGTGTGTGTGTGTGTGTGTGTGTGTGTGTGTGTGTGTGTGTGTGTGTGTGTGTGTGTCTGTCTGTCTGTCTGTGTGTCTGTACATACCACCAAAAGCAATTTGTTTCTTTAAACACATAACCACACATGTTTTTCCACAACAGCAAACAGTTCAAATATCCGAAACTGACTAAATCAATTTTATCAATCAAAAAGTACTCACAGCATTTAAGATAGCATACAGATCTGGTGATTTTTACTGTTATGAGTTATGTTCACAGTTATTTTGGCTGGTTTGAGATTATTGCACTTGGCATTTATCCCTCCGTATTGAAGAAATAGAAGAGCTGTATTGTAATTTGCATGGCACCTACAGACCACAGTAGTCCAGACCCCACATGTGCTAACTGCAACTACTGCAAAGCTAAATAATGCCGTGCAATGCAGTGGCTTGGAGTTCCAGGGTATGGCAACAGTTTTGTACAGTTTTTACACTCACCTGGAGACGTTGGCACTCCCTGATGAGAAATACAGCAGCAGCAGCAGCACACTGATCCAGGTGAAAACCTGCATGGCTGTGAGTGAATGCGGTCCCTTCTTTTACGGCTTTCCTTTACTTACGCTCTCTCACACTCGTCTGTCCCAGTGGCTTTTACGCTGTTCCTTTTGTTCTCCTTCCCCCTGAGGCTCTACACTCCATTCACCTAGGCAAGAGGTCCAGGCAGTAGTGTCAAGGAAGCAGCAATCTCTGGAGCCCACACTCTGCTTTACACTTGATGTGCTGCCCTCTCTTTTTTCCCCTTCTCTCTCTCTCTCTGCCTCTCTCTCTCTCTCTTTCTCATCTACACACATCCACTCTCCATAAACACTCTCTCCCTTGCTTGTTAACTCAGCCCCATATGCTGTCTCTCCCTCCTAGCAGAAATTCCAGAGGTGGGCTGTCATTATGATGAGTGACACAGGTTTAGAAGCACAGGGGTTGGGGGTGTGTCTAGGGCTGGGGGTGGGGGATGTTAGGTTGTAGTGGGTACTCTGAAACTTTATACTAGACTAGGTGATAGATTAAATAAGCCTAGAGTTCCTTTCTCCCAGCTGGCAAAAAGAAAAATAAAGCCCACCGGTGATAACCTTAGCTGCTCCCTAAATGAGTGTGCCAGGCAGAGGAAAAGACATATGTTGCTAATATCAAACGTCTGTGACTTTCAGTTAGTGGTCATTGTCAAGCACACTGTGTCCTCTGCTCTGTGTATTGCGTTTTCTGTGTCTGGAATTCTGCTTATATATTTAGCCTAAAAATATGCCTATGGAGCTAATTAGCTGCATGGCTTTAGCTATGTACTACAGCTGTGTTGGTCTTCAATGTAAACACCAATGTTTTGCTTGAAGACATGCTTACTCTAAGGTTAAGAGAAGATAATGTCTGCTCTGAAACAGTTTTATGAGTTGGTTAGGTTTTAATATCATGGCTAACATCTGGTCAAACAGGGTGATTCTAACACCTTCCAGCCCTCTGGGAACATGACATTGTTTTGGGTTAACGTCTCTGGTCATGTTGTGAATACACCCCTTGCTCTTTCTTTCTTCTTGTTTCTGTCCTTAGTTTTCCTCCCTCCATCCAGTGTGGCTGATTAACAGAAATGTTTGACGACAGTTGGCTGTGCATGAGACTTACTGTCTCTGAGAGAATGTCTGTTACATGAAGCAAACTTGTGCTCCAAGTTTTAATACAAGGACAGAGAGAAGAACAGAGGAAATTGGTCCAACATGATGGAAAGAAGTTACACGTTGCAGCTGATTCCACTCTCGGGAGCGGATATGCCCCTCTTGAGCTCGGAGGAGCGGGCGATGTGGTGGGAGAGTGGTCCTGGGTGAATTATGGGGAGCAGGAATGTAGACGGGGGGAGTTCCATGCAGCTCCTGCAGCACTGCTAGCAACATTAAAGCACAGCACAGAGGAGAGGGTGAAGCCCTGCGGCTGAACAAAAGCCTCTAACGTGCCCGCTAGATCAATCAAAGCTGCTGCTTGCAACGTATCACATATCCTCTCTCCTAACATTTTATCCCAAAAAATGTTTCTTGAAGTTTCTCTCTCTCTCTCACTCTCTCTCTCTCTGTCGTGTGTGTGCGTGCATGTGTACATGTGGCCTTGTGTGTGTAGCTGTGACTGCTCTTAACAGCATTACAAAGACTCAGCAGGTAGAGTCTGAGGCACACTCCAGTCCAGACCACATCATTTACTATAGTAAAAAAACATTAGTCAAGCCTATTGAATAAACAGTGTTTCAGTTGGACTGATTTGACAGTACATTTTCACAGAATTACACATAAAATGAAATGTTGAAAGAAAATACAGCATGAAATACTTCTGTCATTCAAAATGTTATTTAATGAGATGCTCAGGGGTGGTCATATTTCCCTGTTTGTGTGGATTTTTTTATTTTTGTATATGCCAAGGCAGTACCCACTCTTTTGATGTGACAAGGAAATACCCTCATTATATTTTTTGATCAACTTCAGATAATTTTGTCACATACCCCAGACTGCTGTGATGTGGCATGTAGTCGAGTGCCCATCTTGTGGTGTTTCACAGAGCTTGAGTGAATAACTACAGCCCCTGTGAGTTTGTTGCTGTGACACATCCTCTTGCGTGTTATCATCACTCTTACATTCCCTGGTGAAGAAGAAAATGCAGTGCTTTCTGCTTGGAGCAGAGTCGTGCTGCTGGGCCCAGGTGTTGAGTTTGGGGTTGCTCTTTGAAACCCCCTAATCTCTCACCAGACATCTTCAGTCAGGAATGTTTGGCTGTAGATGTTAGCTAAAATATGCCTTAATGATTATCTACCGCATAAACAAAAAACCTTTAGGTGGGATGGAGTTTGACATGTCAAAAAACACTGCTTTAACTAGCCTATTTTTGCTGATGTTGCTGTGGAAACCTTTGCTTTTCTTGAGGTGTTAACTGATGTTTTATTATTGTTTTTCTCCTCCCCCTCTTGAGGGCTTTTGGACTAGGTGTGTGAATATTATTTTGTGTTAGCATCTCCATCTGTTGTTTTTCTTCAATATAACATTACATCAACATCTCTGTTATGGTAAAAACAACAGTAATACTTTTGACAAGTACACATTATACATATCCATTAAAAAAAACAGCTGAATAAAATGCGAGTTACTAAACTTTTGTCTCACATTATTAAATAAATCATTATACCAATAGCCATAAGGTGTGTGTTTGAAGTTGGACTGAATGTGGCTTCCATTCATATTTAATAGTTATATATCATAGTTAATTATTGTGTTATTACTTAATATTGTGTGTCATATTATGGTACCTGTATGGCACTGGTATTATGTGTCCTGTCATTGGAAGCATGATGTACTGTAGAAGCAATAAGTACATAAATTAGTCAGTGTTTTTACACACTGTTACACTTTACTTTATGATGTGAACAGTACAGTACAGTACAGTGCAGATACACTGTAACAGGAGCTGCAAAATAAAGTGTATCTGTGTGTTCTCCCCACCTTGTCCCAAACATAAAATAATAGTTGTAATAATAATTATTATTGACTACCTCCTCTAATACCACTGCCCAGGAATGGGAAAATACTGAAACTGAGCATCAGATAGTGTGAAACCCTCACATGAAATGTGGGCTGGAATGATTACAACATCCACAGTGTTTGAAATTTCTAAGCCAACCCAAATGCTTCCTGAAAGTTGGGCTTGTAAAATAATTAAACATATCTGGTTAGAAGCTCACAGACATGTATAATTTAGGATGAGGTGGTAAACTTCACTGTATTAGCATTCAATTCCAAAACAGACCACCATTTTCACAAGTTGCTTCTAGACACTGAACTCTGACACAGGTCCTCAAGTCACAGCTGGCCCTGTCAGACTAGACCTGGGCAGGCAGTAAATCACTGGCCGTTAAACATCTGCACCACGGCAGTGCACCACTCTGGTCAAAGGGATACACCACAGAACATAATAGGTTTGCTGGGTCATAAGCTTCAGCCCATGGTGTAGATGACGCCCTATTAGAGCTATGCTCAAAATACTATTGTGATTCATGGTGTATTCCTGTTGGCTATCGATACAGTTTCTGCTGTATCAAAAAAACAAAAAACAAAAAAAAACAAAAAAAAGCATATGAGACAACTGAAAAGGTCTTTATAAAATGAACTTTTCTAGGATTTAAGATCTTTACTTTAGGGTGTCTAAATTGAAGTGTTGTGTAAGTGCAAGTTGTGCAATTCTCTAGGCTTTTAGACTTTGCAATTATGTACTGTAATTCTGTTTTGGACATGGACCTTACTCAGAATCACCATGTATTGCGAGGTCTATCGTAGCATGGCTTCTGTATGGTAATAGATATTATGAGATTGCAGGGAGAAGCTGTTGTCCCTATGAGTGCTGCATTTGCTTGCTGTACTGTCACAAGGCAAACGCATGCTGCCTGTGGAATACCTGCACAGGCAACCCTATTTGGCAGCAGCTGGGAAAGATGAACCTCCATGTTTCTATACCTGGAACTGTTCATAGAATATAATAGAATAGGGAGCTCACAGACCTATTAGCCTTATGTATTGAGCTTGCTTTACCAATTAAAGGTCATTTTATTTGACTGACTGTACTGGACGTGAGAAAGTAATTGAAATGGGAAAAGGTTGTTAAGCATGACGAAGAGTCTAATAACTACTCAACTCATTTCACCTCCTGTCCTGTCATTATCTTTGTCCATGAGGCAACGCAAAGAAACAAATGAGGCTATACTCCTTCTGACAAGTACGTGGTGAAAATGTATGACAACACTTTCTTAATGAGTTTCTGTTCTCTGGTCCTTGCAATTAAACTGCAATTAGATGACTGAGACTGATTAACTCATTAAGATTAGCTTTAGTGAAGGTCAGGAAGGAATTGAGTTACTTGGGGAAAAAAATAGGGATGTAAATAAAAATAGAGATGTGCAATACTGCTCTCAGGAAAGGCTGTGCTGTTTCTGACTCTGTAAGTGGGATAAATATATCCTTTCACCACATGAGGGAGCCTTTTTGCCATGAAGTCCTGAGTTTTGTTTCACCAAGACCAGATTAATAGTGTCTCAATGGATGTTAGCATGTGTATGTTTCATATAGCTGTGGCTTTGTTTTCGACACACTACCAACACTATACCTTAATTATTCAAAAAGGGTAATACTGTAATATGTATTTAGTGGTGGTACCACAAATTGCTGGATGAGTACACCAGATACCCTATACAGGAAGCATTCATTGACAGATAAATAATAAATAATAAATGGTTGTTATATATTATTGTTGAGTATTAAGTGTGTTGTAATCTTTAAATTTTGTGTGCATTTGTGCCAGTAGTCTATGGTACCTCTCATCTCTGTTCACTTCCTGGCAGACAGACTGAAATCTCAGCAGCAGTGGAATTTTACCAGAACAGGAGAATCGCTGTCACAAGAGGTCTCTCTTTGCTCAACAATCCTCCAGAAAAGAGGAAGTTGCATTTTCTTACATCCTGAAGGAGAGCACAGCTCAGCCCATGAGAAAGGGAGGGGACATTTGTTCTTCCATTTTGTGCTTTGTTCAAAAAAGAGAAAATGTGAAGGCATCTTTATCTAGTGATGAAACCAGGAATCTTTAATAGGCGTTTGTTTGGTCAAAATGATCCAGAACTGTTTTACTGTATGTTTTCCACCAAAAATTTCACCGAAAAATGATCTAAAAAAAATGGTCTTTTGTATTTCACACCCCAGCAGTTTTCTTACCAAATGTTTCCCATGATGTGTAATGAATGCACTTAGGTGCTGATTTGGCATTAAGCAAGCTCTCATTTTCCTGGGATGCCCTGCTGGGCTGCAACCACCCAACAGGAAACACTAATGAGAGCCTGTTTTTCATTTCAGTGCAGCTTAACTCAGCGTGGCAAATATCTGTGGCTGATCTGTGTGTGGCTAGCCAGACGCAAGCTAGAAGTCATATGATCCATTTCTCTAATGTATGGATGTCATACCCATTCAAGCAGGTATCTGCCTTCAGCTTTGACTATAAAAGGAGCGACAAGAGAGTTGAGAAGTCAAGCTCAGAGTGTCATAACCACATCCTGTCTTGAGTGGGAGGTGAGCCGTGTGCAAAGATCAGCAGCTCTTACTAGCATGATTGCCCCTACAGCATCAAAGCACAGTTCTGCAAATGTAAAAGGCATTGTCTTAACTGCAGAAGCAGATACCACATATCACTGAAAACAGTGCTGATAGGACTGTCAACCCCCCACCCCCCCCCCCCCCACCCCCACCCAAACACACACACACACCCACACCTCTCTCTCTATCTCTATCTCTCTTTCTCTTGCACACACACACACACACACGCACACACACACACACACGGCATGGACCCATCACCATGCATTATCATGTGAAGTACAAACCATGAAGTGAGATGAGAGCTGGCATTGTAAGCTAATCTGCTGCTATGATGCATCACTGTACAACCGTTATCCCTCTTCTGAGCTCTCTCAAACAAGGAGCCATTTGACACATCAGTGCCATGCAACGCCTGCACTGCAGGAAGTGGCTAGTTCAGATAAGGGTACAACCCTGACACACGCCTGGGCCTTCATGCCTGAATTTATGCTGTGGCCTTAGCTCAGGGTTAGCTGTAACCTTGAAGAGTGCCACAGTCTGAACAGTTAATTCGATTAATTCAATCAACCATGTAATTTGAAAATGTTTCCACATAGCCATACATTCTTTTGTGTTCTAATGGCTATTCTAACTTGCAGTGACTGACCATAAATGGTTTCTTGCTCTTGAGCCCATTTAAAAACATCAGTCTCACACATTGTGAAGTGAAGAGAAAAACACACAGCAGTTTCTAAAAATACTGTGGTGACATGCGTGTGGTCGCTCACAGATACAAGGCTATTTAAACAGTTCCACCACTGCCAGTAAGTATAAACTGCATGTGACATCATTAGTCAATCAGTAAACCTAGAGCTAGGCCAAAAAGACTTAAGAGACATGAATGAGCTAGATCAGTCAAACAGTAATTTATTGTTCCCAATCCCTATTAGCTCTGTGGTCTAGTTCATTTGCAGTTTTCCCAAACAGGCTGGTAATTCAGAGCCCTGAATGAAATAGCATCGGATCGCTCCTTCAGGGGGCAGGTCTATTGTTATTATTATGATTATCATTATGGTCTGGACAGAGACGCGGCACTTGTATCATAACCTCATGAGTCTGTTGCTGTCCCTCCTCCATGCAGCAGTTCATGTGTTGTCCTGTTGATGTGTCGGGAAGCAGCTTGCAAGGAGAGAGGGATAGATCGCTCATGAACTGGGCACCTGCCAAGCCCTGCTCATGCATTATGGATCAGACAGCGTTGTCTTGTCTGAGTGGGGCGCCTGTATGAAGATGTTGCCACACTCTCCCTGGAGGCCCATGCTATGGCGGGGTATTACTTATTCATCTGCCTGGCTGGACAGATAAGCTTATGGTGGCCCATTAGGCCTGCCTGTCACAGACAGACAGAACAGCTGACACCAGCAAAGCCCCCACGTCTGAGGGAGCTGTGCCCAAACAGACACAGCTTTTACCCAGCATATGGTAGTACATGCCCTGGCTTGGATAGTGAGTCCACACTGTTGCTCGCAGGCCAATGATGACGATGCAAGTCATTGTGTGAAGCATATGTAATGTGTGTCCTAATGGCAGGCCCTTCAGGGTTGGGGGGGGGGGGGTGAGTCTGCAGATCAATACAACAGTAGTGCACAGAGTGATTCAGCTTCCTCTAGACAGCATCCTGCTTGCAACGCAGCATTACACTTCCTCAATGGGCAGCCAATCCAGGAGAGACAGCTCAGGCATATGCAGTTAGCAAAAGGGCAGAGTGGTTTGGCTGTAGTCAGCTGTGTCTGTTACTTCCACATGTTTGCCAGCCCCTCTCTCTGACCTGCTGCAGGGAAATGTCATGAGAAATGGCATTGTTGTATGTGGGTAGTTGAGCAATTATCCTTGACCACGCCAGTGCATCTCTGCAGCGAAGCTTATAATTAATCTCACTAGAGATTCCCAGTGTTCTGTTCCCATGATCCCAGTGGGATCTCCTCCTTTAGTTGCACAGGAACATGCAACCAACAACATGTCACTCCCACCACCAGGAGCCTGGGGACTAAGCTGAACTCCATTATCTTATCAGTCTTTTCTTGTTTCTATCTCTATTCACTTAGACCATTTTATGCATGCAAATTGGTAGCTACTGTGGTCATCATAAGTGTTGTAGTGGGGTGTAGAAAGGAGGCGTGTTGGAAGAATGTGTATAACTGTTGCTGCGTTGCACTGCTGCCATTTACTGAATCTGCCATCCAGCACAGGGAGAGGCGCCTCCTTCAAGGTCAGAAAAAGGTTATCATTCCACTCACCGCTGCCAAGACCACAGGTTGACCCCATCACTTGACCGTGAGCAAAAGCGTGGCTCAGACTGTCATTCACACTGGGGCTTGTCTTCAAGTATTGAGACGATATGATCCCCCAGAGTAACCAAACAACAAAATATCATTACAGTAAATGCATAACGCAAACCCACACCGACCCAAAACAATGTTCTGACTGATTTGTTGTAATAAATATCTTAATCTCCCCTAAGCATCTCTCAGCTTTTGCCTCTGCCTCTGCCAGGATGCAGTATGTACATGTTGCCACTCTTTGATAAGGCATAAGTCAAACCTAAGAGGTAAGGGTTATCTTCACTCTGAATATCTGCTTTTACAAGGGCTATTCAGGAGTTATCAATGCCTTATACTTCAAAGAGAAATGGATGGCTGTGTTTTATTGAAGTTAGTCATGCAAGATGGTTGAAATATAATGCGACATGCCAAGGCTAACATAAATTTATGCCATGGCTAGCATTTCTAGGCCTTTCATGTCCATGGGCTTTAGGAGCTGCAGTAATGGCTGCCTGTCTGACCTGCTGGCTGGGCCTGACCCAAAAGGTTAAAGTCGAGCTGTCTTCGTACCCTCCTCCACAGGAGACTGCACAAGCTGTGAGCAAATGGCCCCTCACCCACCTAGTTCAAATAGCAATTTTAAAATTTGACAGGATGTGAAAGTCATGGTCCTGCACCCACTACTTAAAAATGTGCTGGCTGGGTGCTTCCGCTAAATTGGTAGACACTTCCTGTAATTAGCACTGTGTGGTAAGTACAGTGTACTGTTCTGTGTTTTCTCCACATATCAGTACCAAACCCCATCAGAATGAAAACATATGGTTCCCTTCTGATAGCTACTCAGCTTCTCATATCCTCTTTGAACTTCTTTAAAAATGTATGAAACAAAGACAAGTCTTACTGGTATCAACAATGCATCATTGCTGTTCAATCAATACATCTCAAATGAATATTTTATCTTATTAATGTTGCAACTGTGCAGAGTTTTTGTCTGTGGTCTTACAATGCACTGCTGATAATATTGGGTGTTGAAAGACCACTTCCCCATTTGACAGTGGGGAAATATGAGCACTTGTGTTTGCTCTGCTCTTAAACTCCTAAATGGCAGTTCTCAGAAATATTATGTGCAGCTTCTTAAGCTGCTGTTGGGTTCCAGCCTTATTGAATTAATGTAATCGATGGTGCGTAGTCAAAGCACTATGGGAACAACTTGTTCATTGCAGAAGGGGATAGCTTCCCCTTAGCCGGTCAACTTTGTGAATGAAGGAAGTGGCCACCTGCAACAGGAACAGAAAAACATACACACAAAGATCGGAAGACGGAAGCTACAGCACCAACTACAAAAAAAGATCCTTAAAAAACATGTCTCAGTAACCTCTACAGGTTAAACATACACATACTCTCTGTCTCTCCTCACTTATACGCTCACACAAATGCTCACACACACACACACACACACACACACACACACACACACACACACACACACACACACACACACACACACACACACACACACACACAAACATACACACACATTTTTATATACACAGTATGTTACACACATACAAGTGACTTGATACAAACACACAAAAAACATCAAAGTGAAACAGACTATTTTTGCTACTTCTGGTATCTAAGTGGTGAGGTTGGTAGGTACGCAAATTCAAAATGTTTTCACTGAGCAGTCTGGATCTGCTGGAGGCTTCCGTGTGTCTTGGCCTGTAAAGCCACATTGGAGACTCTGGGTTCTTGCCCTGAGAGGATAAACATCTCATTACTGCCCGGCTTTATTTCTCATGAATGCTGAATTACTGTTTGTTTTTACTATATAAGCCCAATACAGCTCGCAGTAGGCAGCACAAACAAAAGAATGTTTGTTGACTTGACCTGACCTACGGTGGCACCTGTGTGCTGCTTCAGCAGACGGCCTGTCCTGACTGCAGTTTCGCAGTGGTTATGTGTGCAGGTTAGGGCCCAAAATGCTACAGTGGCACACAGTGACGTGGATCAGGATCTGGGGATTAGTCAGAGTCTATGTGTGCACTCGACCTGTGCTTGGAGCACTGTGCCATCAGCCTGCACCCAGCTGCTGCTGTTAGTACGTGGTGACCACTTCCTCTCCACACGGCGCTCGCTTTGCAACCGTTAAAAGCTGAAGTTGTTGCCCCATCATACCTCAAGCCTACCACATGGTTAGTTTGAAATCTAGTAAATAGGCACATAAATCAATGTCTGTAATACAGCACCTCAAAATAAATGAGAATGGGAAGCATACGGCTTTAAGTGGTGAAAGCAGAAGTGAGAGAGATATGTGTGAGATAGGTGGGAAAGTATGTGATGCCATAGCCAAGTGATTTGAACACACTGTGTCAAAAGCATACATTTCCTGTTCTCTTAGTCAGAGAGTGGTCTCTGCAAGCCTTAATGTCAGCTTGTATATCTGAATCACAGAAATAGAACAAAGCAAACTAAAAACATCTGTTTTAGTGATTTACATATGTTTAGACTAGTTGATATTTTCACATTAGTTCTGTGATCTCTCATGAATGTATTAATATGGCTTCACATCTACCACTGTAGTTGTTTTTTGGTGGTAAATGTGGACAGGAAATGTATCTGTGAGGTAATGTGCTTTTGACATAAAGGTGAAATACTGGCTATACATATACACAATTCTAAAATCTCCATAGTGATGTTGGTGAAGGCCAACAAAACAAAAACACTTTGTTGACAGTTGTGCATTAAAAATAGAAAAACGTTTATCATTCAACAGCAGATTTCCTGCCTATATGCACTGTCTGCATTCTAGTTTGCCAAAACACAAAGATTACTCTTTGGTCAAAATTGCTGTGTAATTCAGTGACAAACCTATGCAGTTAACAAACCTATATGCTAGGCACATGCTCTTATTAAACAGGAAGACATCTTTCGCATTTCCTTAAAATGTTCTCTACCTCATTCCACTGTGGCCCTCTTAGTGTGACTAAGGTCACTGAATTTGAGAAGCATGCAAACGTTTTGGCAAGAGGAACTAAAAAGAGTGGCTACATTGTGCCTCCACTGCTACACGGCTGGCATGTCAGCATTCAAGCTGGTCCCTGAAGAGGTCATGTTATCTGATGCAGTCATTTAGGAGTCATGGGGCAGTAGTTTACACATTTCAGCCTGATGAGCTCATTTCTGACCAAAGTGGCAAAACAATGTCCCCCTCAGCACACACTGATGGACAAGCGTCGGGCGGATCATATTTGCCCTCCTCCAGACCTCACTTTAATTAAAGGCAGGTCAGCTGAAATGTACGCAAACATATGTGACACATTTTTTTTACAGCACAACACAAATAGGACTATGAAGTGTGCGTACATGAAGGGAAACCACAGTTTCCTGTGTGAGCTAGTCAGAGCAGAGCTACCTCACTGTGCTCTGGTGGGGTTGTGTTATCTCAAACTGTATTTGTGGGGGTCTGGTTGTGATGTTACACAGATTCCCAACCATCTGTCTGTACCTATTATCCTTAGGTGACCTATGAGCTGTCAGTATTCTTTCTTTCTTTCTTTCTTTCTTTCTTTCTTTCTTTCTTTCTTTCTTTCTTTCTTTCTTTCTTTCTTTCTTTCTTTCTTTCTTTCTTTCTTTCTCAGAGATCCAAACTGTATCCCCAGGTATAGTCTGTAGTGTAATTCTATTTTCAAATGTATCTGTGAATGTGCACTCATGCTCCTCAGCTTGGGGACTCTGTCTTCCAGATAAAAGGTCACTTGCATATGTCACATCATAACACCGGTGGCTCTTCCAACACACACCCAGGAAATGTCTAGCCTGCTATGCTGCTAAGCACACACCTAGCATTCACTTACTTCAGGGGAAGAATAAGAACACCTTCATACATCCACATGGAAAGTGTCCTAGTATTGACAACACACACACAGTGCATGTCTGATTAAGAAGAACCTCAACTGGCTTAGTTTATCTGACAGCCTTCAGAGCACTTCCTGAGGAAACTTGTACATGCATATGCAGCCTGGGTGGCATTCTCCCATTTGCTCAGGCTGATCTCTACAGCAGTAATGCACTTGAACACACTTATACTGCAGCAGAGGAGCTCAGAGGTTGTTCAGACATGAGACACCATGAACTTGGAAGTACAGGGAAATGTAGAAAGGAGGAAATGTAGCTCTGCTTTAAATCTTTTTTTACAGGGAGAGTACCAAAAACTACTAAAACTAGTACCATTTCAGCCTTGTTATTGTTTTGTCTGTAAAAATACAGAGGATTTGTATCTCTTGTCTTTGGAGCTCGACATTTTGAAACAGCCAGTGTGTGTGAATGTTATGCTGATGTGAGGAATGGCAAATTCCTTGCAAAATGCTTGTTTTTTTCCACTGCCAAATATGGTATCAAACTCCCTCAGCAGTGAGATAGCTATGTGGTCACATCACTGTGTGCGTTTTACAAAAGGGCATCCTTTAGGAAATTAGTGATTTCACACTGAACTCATACAAAAAACATTTTCAGAGGACATATTTTATTTACATGCCATTAAATAGTGAGAATTGAACTTCAGACTTCAAAATTACTTATAAGGTCTTTTAGTAATATTTCTATCCTGACTTAAAATAAGGCCTAGTGACACTCAAGAAACTATTGATATGAAGAAATAGCCTAATCCGTTGCCCTCACCACTAAATGGAGTACATTTGGAATGCTCTGACCCCTGTTGTGAGCATTCCTCTGGGAAATAGAGAGTGGGTTGGCCTTCCTGTGGGAGAAAACAGAGCACTCTGGTTTAGCTAAATGCCTCCAGTTTCACCAGGACATTTACTGTCTTGCCAGCAGCTTTGCAGAGACCTGTTGTGGTTATTGTTCAGTACATAACAGTGGGCTGTTACATGTCCCTGTCTCAGACTAATGGATTATGTTAGGAGATGGCTTTATTGTATTTATTTATTCTCTGTTTTTTACGCTTTGTCTCTGATTTGTATGTAGTCTACTTATTTTGTACATGTATTGCCACTCCTGGCCCCTTTAAATCTCTACAAGAAACCTGACAGAGACTTGTACAAGCATAGTGATTTTGTTATGCATATTAACTGCTGGGTGCTACCTCATTGGCCAGCCACTACGTTTAGCTTTTGTTCATATCTGAGGCACAATGAAGGGGCGCCTTTCCTTCACTATGGGTATGATAATGTGGCTGAGTAAGAATGGACCTGTGAATACAGCCCCAATGAACAGGCGTCAGACCCTTCTCGGGATCTTGAATACCTCATCACTGACTTCTAGCAACAACATCTGCTCCTCTCCCCACAGTCGCCATAGTTACCACTCTGCATGCGCAGAAGACAGCTATATATCTGTGTTGATTGAAAACAAAGCAAAATTTGATACTAAAGTGATAATATAATGAAGTGGTGTCGTGCAGTTTGAATACACCTATGTGTTTTATTCAGTACTTGAACAGGATTTTACGAAAAAAATATGAATGTCATTCTGGTCCCATCCAAAGCCTTAGTGACCCATTACTAATGAGCTGTATTGGCATTAGCCCTTTTAAGCCATGAGAAATGTAGCTCTTCATTGTCACAGTGTTTTCCGTCTGTCACGCCTCTCCTCTGGCCATAGGATCTTAACGCTGACATGTCAGTCCAGCTCGACTCATGGTCATCAGCTGCCACAGCATGAGTCAGACAGCTTTGAGTAAGATCTCTTATATTATTAACGGCCATAGACAGCTTTATAAAATGGGAAGAAATCAATAATTTATATAGACACTGTATTCTGGCTTGATCCAGAGTGTCATTTGTCTGATGCAAATGAGGGCAAACATTCTGTTTTATTCACTTAACAACTCCCGGTACTCAAGATAAATGGGATCGAAATAATGTCACCCAGCTATAAATCAAATAACATCATAATCGGGTATTGGTTGTTAAGTCCAAATGACAGTGGAGGTTTGTGTGTGCAGTTTTTAGTCCCACAAATGCAAACAGGTATTTATTGATGTAAAATGTATTCAAAACATTCAATTCATTTAATGAACACATTCTTTAAAATATTGGTAATATTACAAAATGAGGTGTGATGTATAAACTCCCTGAAAATTGTGAGATGTGTTACTGATACAAGGCAGTAATAGTATAGTTAATAATAAATAATCCTATGTGAGACAAAGTGATTGATCAAAAATGTTACAATTTCAAACTCTGTATTTATCACATCTCTGAAGGCCTAAAGCTCTTATTACTTCTTATTACTGTCTAAAATATATATATTCTGCAACTAGTTTTAACAGCCATCTAAAAATAGAATCACCCCAACAAACGGACTATGACTTCTCTGGACAGCAGTGAAGAGATTCTCCAGTCCAGATCTGATTTGCCTTAATGTAAGCAGAGCTGGCCTTTGACCTTTGGGTGTGGCAGCTCAGTGTAAACGTGTTTGGCATTCAGTGAGTCAGAGCAGAAAGTCCCTGAGGCCAGAGGAGGGAATATGAGGTCATCAGTGAAGGGAGCCTCTATCTGACCAGGGGCGATGTACAGTATCACTTAGAGCGAATGATCAGCCACAGCAGTGGCCCAGGAAGCATTTCCTGGAAGGACACTCACTCTGTCACATTAAAGTGCTGCACTGTGTAGTCCTAAAATACTTACAAATGTCTGTTTACCAAATGTGTTACCTCACAGTGTTTTTCAGCCTCAATTATCTGTCAAATATAAAATCTCTCTCTCTCTCTCTCTCTCTCTCTCTCTCTCTCTCTCTCTCTCTCTCTCTCTCTCTCTCACTCTCTCTGTATGTGTATTTCCCCCTCTTTATTCATTAATGCTTATATTAGTTATTCATCCCTAATAAGCCCCTCCTCTGCCCATGTACTGGTAGTAGTCCGTGGGCTGGGCTGCGCTGGGCTGGGCAGGGCTCTGCTGAGGGCCTAATGAATTAGTGATGTGTGCCCATTCTCCCCATGTTTGCTACCTGTGTTTGGCCAGCCTTACCCCTGGGGACAGCTCCACCACTTCAGCTTAATCAGTTGCTTGGACTATACAACCACACCCTTCCCTTGACAGTTAATCACAACGCTGGTGTGGTTTCCTGTGAACACAGTACTTCCCACATATCTACCTCGAAATTGTTTCTCTAAACACAACAATTAAATTTTTTGTGGTTTCATCATATTATTTCATTTTCCATGGATGTTCAAAAATATCATGAGACTGCTGCCAAGTGCTGTTTTCCCATGAGATCTCTACTTTCCCAAGAAAGTCAAGCTTGAGATACACAGTGTAATTCAAGCTAACAGTCACCTCTGTACAATTTCCATGAGGCAACTTGTTCACAGTATTTTAAAAGCCCTTATGACAACCATGTGAAAACTTACAACCGAAGATGACGGTAGCTGTATGACCAAGGTGCTCCAGTATTCACACTAAACGTGAGTGGGCCATATTAGAAAGATAAGTGTATATAAGATCATCATACTGTATATCATGCAAGAGTTTTAGACAGTAAAGATCATGGCCTTTTTATTGAGGAATTTCCTAAAAGGTTAGATTTCTACAAATGTAAATGTTGTCCCAACTATTTCACTGTGGTTATACATAAAGATCAGAAATCACATGTTTTGGATATTTATGGTCGCCCCAAACAAATATTTTGGATTTTTTGGCTGAAGAAAACACTAAAAAATATTTTGGATGCTTGTGTGCATTGTGAGTATGTTGTCCCAGCACTGGCCTTCAAGACTTCCTCATAGTTATCATTCCCTGATTAAACTGATGTTTAACTAATGCATATAGAAAACACTACCACAAACTGCTTACTCTAAAAAAGCTGCTTACTCTATGCCGCTGGAGCTGAACAAAAGGAAAGACACAACTCCATTTTATTGGTATGATGCTACTAGTGACACTCCTAAGTTGTGAAACGTGGACATCGACATGCAGCAGCAGATCTAGAGGAAGTGAGCTCCAGGGCAGTTCTCCCCGAGGCCCCTCATTCAGCTCAGCATTGCCAACACATCCCCCTCCCCACCACAAACCCCTCCTCCCCACATCCCACTTCTCCCCACATCCTACCGCCCAACCTCTCTCCTCACACTGACCCCACAGACACCAGCTCACACAGACAGGGAATGTGAGGGAAACACAGAGCAAACTTATCTATATACATGCATGCTCTATATATATTTTGAAGATTACTATGCTTAAGACTTAAGATTGAAGCCAGGCCTCATCTGTCTAACAACTGTGTCAATTTCAGTCTAGTAAGATCTGGGCAGCAAGTGGTGGGTCAGAATTTAAAGCAAACATGGCCTGGGGCAATACATTACTGCATGTACAAAAAGGATTATGGTAATGTAAATGTAAATGTAAAATGTGCACATTGGTGTATAAATCTAAACTTGTGCCGCACCATGCATCAGACACTAGACAGATTCTGTGGGCTTGTTCAATATTCATTGATTACCATTCTACTGGGAATGCCAAAGAACTTGCCCCCTGGGATAAGTCTGAGGTGATCCCTACCTTTGTATTCTGTGACAGACCTCCTCATGTTATGGCTTGTCCTTTGTGTGGTGAGGTGTCCATCCATCATCCATCCAAGTATGTGGGCTCTCTCTTGCCTGGACAAACACAAATATGCAGAGGTGGACAAACCAGCTTGAGAAAGTATAAGTCCTGCAATGTACTCCCTCTGCCTGTGCCCTAAACACAGGTGATTTTACTAAGCTCATCTACCTGGCTGAAGGGTTGAGAAAATTACAATCAGCTGGTTCAAAATATGTTGCAGGACTTTACTCTCTTAACCTTGGATGTCTAGCCCTGAAAATATGCCAGTGTAGTGGGCCTCTAGACAACATATGTTAGTGGGCCTCTTGCAACAACATTGTGTTCAATGTATTTTGGTATTTTTTTCTCTCATTTTAAACAATTTGCTTGTAACCCACTTCCAGCATTAGGGCTCAGTGGATTCAGAGCCATGTATGAGTCACTGGTGATGCCCCTGGCCATCAACACATTGACAGGGTGGATGAAATTTTCCTTCTCACAACTATTGTCTGTAAAAGCTCTACATGTGCATAAATCTATAGCTATGATACAATGATTGAGTAGCTGGGATTCTGTCCAACTCAGTTGCATATTAAGTGCGTTCATGAAATCTTTCAGTTTTTCCATTCAGGGAATCAAATTTTTAGTCCCACTACAGTAGAGGTTTTTATGTGAATTAAAAAAAACATTTCCAGATGGCATTTGTCAAAATGTGCATTAAACAATGGTACCAGTGGGATTTCTACAGAGCAAGCTACTTATAATAGATATCTCCAAAATTCAAGCTAAGTCAGTTTCACAAGCCCTGCTCAAATTAAGTTTAGTGGTCATTCTGTTTCTTTAATTATACTTTATTGTCTGTTGACTCTGTATCATACAAGTGTTCAACACTATGCCACTGGTATAAACTAAGAGAAACAAATGTTTTTACTTATTGTCTTGCAGTCTCTTAGATTACAAAAACAGGGATGATATGTTATATCCTCTGATGTGCACTTGTAACTCTATAGTATATGTAGTTATGAAAATGCATCTCTGAAAAAAGCCACTGCCAATAACTGGACAGAACAGTGATTGGCATAACCTGCATCTGACATGTGCTTCGGGGCTGGTTTTGATAGGAAGTGTGTTGTGATCATCTAGACTGGCTGTTAGTTCACTGAGTGTAGTAAAGAGGAAGCATACTCAGCCAGAGAGAACTCATTTCCTGCTCTTGAGTCACCGAGGAGGCTCTGTGCATCTCTGTCTCAGGGCTGCATTGTGTTTCAGCAGAAGGTGCACAGAGTTCCTGTCTCTCTGCAAGAACTCCGAGGTCTTGGCCCAGAGGGTCATTTCATAGCACCAAATATATGTGATGGTAGCCTTCAAAGCATGTCGTTTAAATTTATTGTAGGGTGTAACTAGATGTATTATGTGTGACCAGGCACATACAATCTGGACATATAGTGACAGGTGAAACTGAAAGGATTTCATTTGGTGCTGCAGTTGCCTCTCCTTAGAGCGTGTGTGGTTTGAGTGTGTCAGTATGTGTGTGTGTGTGTGTGTGTGTGTGTGTGTGTGTGTGTGTGTGTGTGTGTGTGTGTGTGTGTGTGTGTGTGTGTGTGTGTGTGTGTGTGTGTGTGTGCGTCTGTGTAAGGCTTTGAGATGCCTTAGACTAGAGAGAACACCTGTCTGCTGCCATGGCAACAGGGAGAATAAGGGGAGTTCTGGGCAGCTTCTAGCAAGCAAACACTGAGCCGTCTGACCGAGCAAATATTTCACCATACACACGCAAGCAAGCTGCAGCTATTACTGACTGCTGTAACTTCCTCTTTTTTGCTCCCAGTATAGGTGCATTTTCACCCTACTTCCTGCCCAATGAACTGTCACATAGGCTAGTTCTGAAGATAGACCCTTTATGTGTATCACTGAAATTTTATTACACTATCCATTTTTAGACTGTGAATTTTCCTCATATATCAATTTAATATTCCACAATTATATGTAGTAATGCCAGAATGATTTTACATTTGTCTTTTTTTCTATTTTTTGGTAACACCCTAGATGTCCTAAATGAACAGCTACAAAGGGGCAAGCCCCCTCTATATGTGCACTTCTCCCTCCTTCTCCTTAGCTGGGGACTAATACGGCATCTGTGTCCCTCCCCGGAGCTGCTGTCCACAGTCGGTCTAACGAGCAGCCGTCACAACACTGGCAGATGGCCTCTCAGCACTCACGGCCAAATTCATCACAATCACTTTTCAGTGTGCCTGGCATTTGCATGGCTTTAAGCACGGCTCTCAGCAGCCACAGCAGCCCCCTGCCTCCCCATGCAGACGCAAGCATGGATTTGTGCTCCAAAGAAAAGCTTCGACTAAAAAGAGGGAAAAGAGAGAAAGTATAATGAAACCCCAGTCAGAACAGTTCAAGAAAAGGAACAAAAAATACATGTTATCTTAAATCCCATCAGTGGGACTAATAGTGGTTCAGCCCTTTTGTTGAGGGCCTGCGACACAGATAAAGTTTAAACAGGGTGACACAAGAGAGACATTGAAAAGGCTGGGCCACACATGAAGCAACATCGCCTGAGAGCATCTGCTTGTGTGAATGACTATATTCATGCTGTGCCAAGCTGAACGTGACCATGTATGACTTAGCTGATATCGCAGTAGCTGAAGTCCCTTTTATACTGAAATTATCACACATAGATGGTCACAGCAGAGGTTAAAGTTATAACATGCTATTGGTGGTTTGGCCAAAAATTCCTTTCTACATTTGTTCATATTAGGTACTGTTGTATACTTATTTGCTAAGGCAGTGCTTTTGAAACTGTGGGATGGAGTGATTATCTATCAGCAGCCTGTTAGTGGGCAACATCATCAGTCTTTTAATTGAAGGCAGTAAGTGCCAGCACAGACAGGGCTGTCCTTGGTTGCGTGGCATGGCAGTGGCCCAAGAAATGGAATGAAGTACTTGTGGTGTGTGTCTATAATGTGGATTTTAGTTTGTGTGTGTGTGTGTGTGTGTGTGTGTGTGTGTGCGCTTCTGATGCAGGGCGGCAGTGTGGTGCAGCTGTGTCCGCTCTGTCCAGTCAAAGGAGAGTCCCACATTGGGCATGAAAGGCCCTGTGATTCTTTGAAGTTCTACCAGTCTCTTGCTGTATTATCCCTTCTTCTTTCTGTTCACTTCAATTCTCAGCACCTTTTTCTTGCCAAACATGCACTTCAAAGTCAGAATTCTGTTATTATTGTCCAACACTTTGTGCGATTATAGAGCATCATAGTCATGTTGTTGTCTTAGTCTGGACAGACCACAACAGATATGGCATATTTTATCCTTTAACAAATAATATGAACATCTGTGTTCTCTGAGTCCATATGTGTACTTGCAGCAGCGAACACAGACGATTAAAGAAAGTCTGTTTTTTCAAGCAAACCCATCTGAACTCTGCCCTTTTACTACTAAGTGTATTGTTACTGCCTTAGCCCAGCTGTTGTGTTGAGAGGCTGCGGTGTGAACGCTGGCTGCACAAGTAAGTTATGTAACACACACACACACACGCACATGCACAGGCAAACACAGGGAGGGAGAGAGCGTTAGAGAGAGCGTTAGAGAGAGAGAGAGAGAGAGAGAGAGAGAGAGAGAGAGAGAGAGAGAGAGAGACAGAGAGAGAGACAGAGAGGGAGACAGAGAGGGAGACAGAGAGGGAGACAGAGAGAGAGACAGAGAGAGAGGGACATTGCAGCTGCATCCTTATCTCAGGGGACAAAGGAAACAGTGTAGTAGTCAAACATATATTGGCTTTTGTCCTTTACTGTAAATGATCAAGCAGGTCTCAGTGCTAAGCATGCTTCTCAGATTTCACAGACTTTTCCATGTCTCCTTTTTATTCCCTAGACAACCACTTTTTATGCTCATGGAGCAGATCTCACCTCTGTTAATGTGTGATGTGTGTATTTCAAGTACAGTACTCTCTACCTCCTGGTGCTTCAGATGAATGGAAACAGGCCAAGTCCCTCAGTCATTCAGATACAGAAAGAGTTGGAGATTTGAGAGAAAGCTCTTTTTTCACATAAAGGGGAGAAAATCATCACAAGCAGTGTTATACCAGTCTCCTGTTCACACCCATAGACATACTATATATATAGTATGTCTATGTTCACACCTGCGACTGTGGCTTTTCAGTCTGCATGGTTGCTGTTACAAATGGTTTTAACTCACCCTGTTGCCCCACTCCTGTTGGACAAAGGATTTCTTACAGACACAGTCACTGTTACTGTCATTCTGTGGTGCATCTAGCCAAGTACTTGTTTACCTTGTGATGTCATCTATTTGCTGTAGTTCATCAGTGTCATGCCCATCATGGCTTTGTTTGTTGGCCCTCACGGTAGGACACATTCATTATGTGATCAGTTGACATAGTTTCAGCAGGGGCATGGACATGATGTGTGAGGAACAACAGTCACTACGTGCACATGGTAGGATCAGATTGGATTGGAAGTCTTATTGACTTATGAACTGTTTCTCCTAAAATGCTCTTAGGAAAAACAGAACAATATGCCCTGAACATGGTTTTTAAGAGTTTTATTTAGGAAGTACTACATGTTACAAATTTCTGAATGGTTTCTCCTAAACCCCGCCTTAGGAGAAGACACAAATCAGTTTAATATGTTATTTGTTTGTGAAAGGCAAAGTCAACATGATTCTGAGAAGCAATATTTTTCTTTAGGGCCTGTTTTGTGGCATAGTAACAGCTCAGTTGCAGAGCATAGCAGTGGGAAGATAGCATGGCACTGTGTCTGGATCAGCTGACTGTCTGAAATAGCACAGTTGGGGGCAGCGGCGTGAAGGGGAGGCTCCTGTGCCGAGTGCAATGAACAATGGCAGCGGCTGAGTGCAGCTGAGAGGAAGGAAGGCCTCAGGGGTTAGAGGGAAAAAGGGGGGGAAGACAGGAATTTCGTGATGATCCAGGGAGGTGTAGCCCTCCATGACCGATATTTAGTCCCACTGCTCAACAGTGATGTAATAAGATGGCAGGCAGCATTATGAAGAGCAAAGCATCTCAAACTCAAATACATCAATTCAAGTCAAACAAGTCTAATACAAATACATTTTCCAGGGTCTTTGAAAAGACAGGAGATATTACAACCTGTCCATGTTCAATTTCCTGGAATGCTGAACTGGCACCTCTTAATATTGATGTTTGAAGCTGAGGTCTGTTTATCAGACAGATAAATGTAAAACTTGACAAATTAATCAATTCAAATTATGTAGCCTATGTGTAAATTAATTAGGAAGTCGAGTAACTTCACCACAAAGTCGACTGACCTCATACTCCACCTGCATACATGATATCACAACAGGCTGGAAGAAGGACGTGTAGAAAATTTGGTTGAACTGATTAATGTCATTAAGAGTGACCAGTTTAATAATCCACTTAACCTAACAAGTACCCTACATTTCCTGAAAATCACATAGAAATGCAAGATGTAAGGTGGTGTCTGACAAATAAAAGGTACCATTTTCTTTACAACCAAATAGTTAAAGATCATGCATCCTACCTCATACCCTACTTTCAAACTAACTTAAATGTATATGTTGCTTTCAGTATTTGATGTAACTTGATATACATTATCCAATTCATTTGCATGCTTAAAAGTAATACTCTTGTGTAACTCATTACCTTCTGTAATACCAGGGCACTACTCACACTCATCCCACCAGCCAATGTTTTGTTCAAAATGTTAGTTTCTAGATCAGTTGGTAAAAGCATTGTGCCATCAGGCCTGGGGTGTATCCATTATAACACTCCACACACGCTGGTAGACTACTCTATTCCCTGATTGGTGGTGAGCACTCAATATAACAAAAAAAAAAAAAAAAAAAAGGCCAGGTTAACCTTACAGATGAAGCAGTACTCCAAGTTAGGCAAGGACCATCTACATTTTTAAGAGGTTAAATGTATAGACTGTTAAGGAAGCTTACGACTCAACTTTACAGGTTTACTCTTTTATTTTGCATATCAAAACAATTGTGCATTCCAAGATTTAAACTTGTACAAAAAAAAAACAAAACAAAAACAAACACTGCATGACTTGGATGGCATTTTTATCAGTCACAAACAGTCCCAACACTCCAGATGTTACAAGCATGGGTCCCTGGACATGTTAACCACACTTTTGCCCATCCCCTTTCTGCCTCTAGAGACCTGAGCCAAACAAAGGGACCCTGGTTGCACAACGCTGATGGGAAGTGGGACATCACGACTGGTGGCATCTCAGCTCTTCAGGAGCCAATCACAACCTTCTCCTTTGCAGTTTTTTAAAGGGGTTCAGAAGTCAGCATTGTGGAGCTGTATTTTCGTCTGCATTTGTCCAATCACAATGCAAACTCACGTTTCAAATACAAAATTAAAGAGCAAATAGTGGTGAAAAAGGCAATGTTTGTGGAATGTACAGTGCATAGTGGAGACCAGGAGTTCATGAACACTCCGCTTTCTTCTCCTGTTCGATGTCTGAAAACCAGATGTTGCATGTTAGATCAATTGTAATATACTTGTTTCTTTATGCACATAAAAACCTTAAAACGCTGTTAAGAGTTAATCGAAGCCTTCTACAGGCTATATATTTCACACGCCCTTACCGTCTTTTGTTGGCAAAACATTTTTCTCTTGGGTTTCGGTCTTCTTCAGCGTGGTCTTGTCAAAGCTGACGACCTCCTCGACGCTAGGTTTATCAGACATGTTTGCGGAGTTCCTGGTAGAAATACAAGTTTGGCAGTTTAGAGATTCAGTGAAGCTGGAAACTGGCCAAAAGGCACTGCATCCACATGCATTTCAACAAATCACCCAGTCTCTCAATTGCATGAATGCACAGACCGATACTTCAGTTTAACTTGGATGAGCCCATGTTTGTTTGTCCAATTAGTGAACAAAACCGCGCCCATCAAGAAGGGGACCTACCAAACCAAAATCGTGCGTGAATTCGTACTACGTAAAATTCTCATTTTGTCTACATAATTATTCCGGGAAAGGAAAACATGAAAATACAGCATACGGACCAGGTAAAGTGTACTTAGAGCATCCCTTATGACTTCATTCAGTGGTATGCAACCACCGCCCATCCCTGCATCACCCAGACGGATTTCTCCCAACAACCAAAATACGTATAAAAATACGATAACCAATTAAACGCAACACTCGATGGCCGACATTCTGCCCCACAATTGAACAGGCAGACATGACTTAACCCAACAGGATTTGTTCGGAGTCGTCGTTTGGCTACAAACGAACAAAGACCACAACTGTGTCTTCAGTACATTTTAATTGCATAGCTTAAATTCCTGGACTATTCACAAAGCGAAAACACTTGTACGCCTAACCCGAGGTTCATATCACAACCTTACTGAGTTGGTAAATCCTGTAACCTAATAAAAGTGTTAAATCACATTCATTGTTGCATACATTGAGTCGAGTCATGGCCTTATACAACACACCAAACATTTAGGCTACATTTCGAAGCTAATATTAAGACAGTTATCCTTGAATTTGGTCTCTTTTAGAAAGGAGCAATAAAGGCTTACCGGACTTTCAGCGATAACGACTAACTCGACTCAAGATGGTGTGGCGCTGTGAAGTACATGCAGCGCAATCAGAGTATTTATACTCCGTAATATGCAAATATACAGTGACGCAATAGAAGTCGTCTTAACATTTACTCAGGAATTTGAAGGGGTTGCATGCATTACTTTGCTCCGACTCTTATCAATACAATAACGGTTAATAGTTTAATTCACGCTGGTATGGTGAATAGGAACTGTTTATTTGTAACAGGACCACCGTGATGTTAAAACTAATTCAAGGGGGACGTCGTTGTTACATGAAGCCTGAAAGTGAAAAGTTGTGTGTATGCGACACCATGTGGACACACTTAGAACACAAACTAATGAACTTTGAATAGACATGCAGGGAGAGGACATCGGCCACGGAGGTTCCATGATCCCACATAGGAAACGTCTCCAGAAGGATGGAGTAAGATTTTTTTTTTTTAATAGACTGCATAATATTTTGATTACAGTAATTGTGTGGTAAAATTAGCTATAGTTGCAGCAATGACATAGTTGTAGTGAAAGGCAGCTATACGTTTGCTGCTTTTATGTGTAGCCTACAATCTGAATGCATGGCACATGCAGATCAAGAGAAGAGGTGCGCAAACCTGTATTCATTGAAATAAAGACTAGGCCTAATAATAAAGAAATGTTGTATAATTCAGTGTAATTAGAGAGAAACCAAACACAATGCTGATCAGTGTAGTAAACAATAAAAAGTGATATCCCAAAACCCCAATTACATCACACCTGTAAGACAATGGAGCAGAGAGAACAAGCAGACAGGCTCCATGGGCGTGGTTACCAATGTGGTAGGCCTACTCAAAGGGATCTGCTAGGGGCCTTCCAACTAGGCTAAATCAAGCTATATAAAGCAACACATATTTTCAACAACAGTTCAGGGGGCATTCCAGAAAGCAGGATTTATCACTTACCTGAGTATGTTACTGTAGCTCAGAAGAAGTGGTAAACCTGCTAATAAAAGACCCTTTGACTTTGCCTTTAGGAGGATGAAGCTTATAGGACATTTCTATCAGAAGATTTACTGCTTACTCTGAGTCAGCTTATTTAGGTTAGTCACTAAACCACCTTGGGAATACCCCCCAGAACGGCAGGCCTTCAGCCCTTCAGAATGTGCTTTGGTGTTTTAAGCAAACATACAAATATGACACTTGGATGATTTTACATTAATGATGCAGATGTCAAGAACAGACTAGGTCATCCTAACTGTACACTCTAAAAAATGCTGGGTTATTTTAGTAACCCAAATGCTGGGTTAAAGCAAAAAAACGATGTTCTGGGTAGTTTCAACCCAGTCCTTTGGAATAGCTAGCACTTAATCTTTTCCACTCTCCCTCTCCCATACAAAAATGATTCAGATATTTATTTAATCGGTATTTAATAATGAATCTTTATACAATCCAGAACATAATTGAGCATTCAACTAGTTCATTTCAGTTAAATGAACATATGAGAATGTTTACATATTTTTCCAGGATAACACAATATTTTCACAACTTCCAGTTTCTCTCATTTTCCATATGTTTTCCATGACTGCAAAATTGCCCAATGATTTTCTAGGACATGTACAACCATTTGCTATTTATACATTTACAATATATAATCTAATTTTCTTTTCTGTTTTAATTTTATTTATATCCCCATATCCAAAAAGAGGGGTTTTGGCTGAATGATTATCATTATTCAGAGTAGTCAAAACAGACAAGCAGAGAAGGTATGTTTGAACATTTCTACTCACTGCCCTTTTTATGCAGTGGATAAATTTAGCAGATTACAGTACTTTTTTCTACATAATTGTATTTTAAAGAAACACTAAGTATTTTTTTAAACCGTCTCAGTGGTTTGTCAACTTGTAACTGGGCGAATGTACATCTGAATTCGCTTTGCCATCCTCCATAGGCTATAGGTTTGGAGGAGCGGGCCGTCTCTCTGTTGTTTAAATGAGAGACAGTTCCACTTCCAACCTCTAGGGCAACTGTAGACAAAAACTTCTTAGCATTGCTTTAAGCACAAAGCCTAAATAGATACTCATTTTGATTTTATTTTTTATTCACTGTGGTCCATTTGTAAAAAAAATAAAAATCAAAACATTTTTTTATTTTTGATTTTCAGGACAAATAAGAATAAACCATATAGTTATAACAGTAGAATAATCAGAATAAAGCACAGTCAGTATTACTACGTGCAAAGCAGGAATATCTTTAAATGAATTAATCCCTCCATGATGATCAGTCTTAACCAGGGGAAAGAGTTTCTCATGGGGTACCCATACTTTAGTCATCACTTTCCTCCAATGGCCTTGTCACTAAAGTATCGTGCATAGACTTTGTTGTACATAATCTGGTTGTCCACGCGAATGGCATTTCGGAGACACTGCCAAAACCAAGGCTCGGCCGAGGGAGTTTTCGGCCATTCCAGAATGCTCTTCCTGCACAGTCTCCTCCTGAGGCGCAGGAAGTGGGACTGCTGCAGGACAGGCTCCAGGAGCAGAAGCACGATCACATCCACGTTATCGTCCAGCAGCCGCTGGTGTGCCAGGTACACAGCCATGCGGAAGTTTCCACTCCTCACATAAGATTCAGTCAGCACAAACACCGTCTTCCGGCTCTGGTAGATGCTGTGTGTTAGATTGTCCAAAACTGGAAGGCCTGGGGTCCAGTCTCGTTCCTCCAGACAGATAGGGGCGAGTTTGTCACCTGCCTCCTCTAGTTGCACCCGAAGGTGGTTCCAAACCCATTCTGAGACCAGTGGGTCCTTGGTGTCATATGAAACAAAGGCATCATAAATAGTATCAGATGATTTAAGTGTGCGATACCCCCGGAGTTTTGCATTAATGTAGTAAAAAACATAGGAGGCATCCCAGTAAAACAAATGCATAGTGGTAGTTGTGAATAAAGTCAACAGAATGAAGAGGGTGGACAGGGAGTAGAACAGGAATGCCTCTCTGTCACTGACACACTCTTTAATATCAAAGAGTATAACTGGTTGGTTTTTCTTTTCCCCTGGCATGTGGCAAGTTACACTGGTGGCAAGTCTGGGTATGTTGATTGTGCTACTTTCTATCCACAAAATAAATTCTAATAAATCACATGTGCAATAAAAGGGATTTTGTTGCAATAGCAACGTTTTCAAAGAGGTATCTGGACCCGATGGAAAAGTTTTTCCACTGAGTATACTAAGCTTGTTTTTAATTAGACTAAGTACTTTTAGACTTTTGGCACCATTTATAAAACCATCTGACAACTTTGATATTTTGTTGCAACTCAAGTCAAGCACTGACAAAGCTTTTGTGTATGCTGAAACATTTGAAGAGACAGTAGTCAGGTCATTATGGCTCAAGTCTAACTCTTCAAGTTGTTGCAGGTAACTTAGGTTACTCCACAGAAAATCGTTGAGTTTGTTATGGCTTATGTGAAGCCTTTTTATATTATGTGGCAAGTTTTTGAACACTTCATGGGGTATGCTCACGATTTCATTATATGATAAGTCAAGGTAAGTCAAATTCACAAGGTTTTTAAATAACTTAAAGTAGGACTCATCATGACGTTTCCACATACGATTCAGTTGATTGTGTTTGAATTGTAGCTCATTCAGAGAGGTGCTGTTCAGCTCTTTAGTTGTCAAAGTGAAGATGGAATTGCTACTAAGATTCAGAACCCTCAAAACAGAAAGCTTTTCTAAAAAAACTAAATTGTGTGTCACTCCGGCCACTATAAAATAATGGTTATTATAACTGAGGTCCAACACCTCCAAGTGCTTTAACTCAGAAAATGCAAACTCATATGCCAAGTCAACCTTGTTGTATGACATGTCTAGGTAAGTCAAGTTTGGGAGATGGGTGAATTCAGTACCATTTGGTGCTGCTGAAAAACCATTTCTTGAAAGATTAAGGCAGAGAACATCACCAAATCTCTCAAACTGTTTGGAAGAAAGGAAGAAAAGATTGTTTCTGCTAAGATCGAGTACCCGTCCTGTATTGAAACATTCAGTCTTAATAAGGCCATGTGACAGTTCAAAAATATAATTTTTTTCCTTAAAGTATTTTCTAGTTGCTAAAACATTTGATGACATGGCACCATTTGATGCAGAATGGTTGTATTCAGATACTGGATGGAGTCTATTCTCAGAAAGGTACAAAAGTTTTAACTTAGACAAGTTTCTAAATGCATAGGAATCTGATAACACAATGAAGTTCACTCCTAGATTCAGTACAGAAAAGTTCTTTAAATTTTGAAGTGGTTTAAAGGTGTCTTCCATAATTTCTTGAAAAACATATCCTTCAATATGTAATGTTTGGAGGGAAACCAACTTTGAGAAATGCTGTGATAGAGTCATTGTCTTTCGATAAGTATGTAAATCATAGTTGTATGACAAATCAAGTTTTTGCAGATGAGGTAAGTTCATCAAAAAGCTCCCATCAGCAATTGCTTGTGTCAAAAAATTGAATGAAAGGAAAAGATCAGTCAGATTATTCAGATTTTCAAACCAAGAGGTATTCACGGTGTGGAGAGAGTTCCCTGCTAGCTGCAACACCTGCAATTTAGAAAGACTCCTAAATGCTTGTGGGTGAATTTTAATAGATCCATGTTTGCATGGGACACATGGGTATGGTGCGTTGTGGCATCGTGGACAGTTTCCTTGAATCCTTAAAAATTCCAGGTTGACCAAGTTGCTGAAATCATCTTCAAAAATGGATTCAATTCTGTTCGAAGCCAGATCAAGCTCTGTAAGAGATACTGGTAGGCCATGTGGTACTTCAGTTATATTGTTGTAAGACAGGACTAGACTTTGCAGATTGGCCAAGTTTGAGAAGGTATTGTTTTCAGCTGTGAATGTTTTGTTACATGCATTTCCACTAAAACAGTTTTTGGAAAGCGATATTCTAGTCACTTTTGTCATGTCAGAGAAGGTCCTTTGGCTGATGCTTATGATTTTATTATTATCTAAAACAATATATTTCAGACCTGCTGGAAGATGGTTGGGCACCTCGTGGAGTCCAGCACCAGAGAGCCTCAAAACGTTTAACTTTGTCAGATTTGTGAAGACGTAATTTGCCAGATTTAAATGACCAACCTTATTCATCCAGTCAAGGTTCAGATAAGTCAGGTTGTGAAAATCTTTGAAACTGTCCACAGACACATTTGTTATTCTGTTCTCAATCAGGGTTAATGAAGTCACATTTTTAAAGATTCCATCCGGTATCTTCCTCAGGCCTCGTCTCATGCAGTTAAAATCTACAGTGTTGGCGGTAACATTTATGTCCACATCACAAGGGACTTTCCTCAGCTCCTTTGTGACAAAAACCCCCAATGTTGAAGTCATGACAAGAGAAAAAAATAACCAAGTTTCTGTGAGCCAATAAGTGCTGGGTGCCTGTTGAGGTGTAAAAGTATGGAATGATTAATGAATTGTTTATCTATGGAATGTCTTTTTAATGAAAAAAAAAACAAAAACTAACTAACAAACTAATAAGCACTATATGGTATGCAATTAGTAAACATTTTCACATCGAGTGATAAGAAGGTGAAAATAAGGTGCTTATCTCCATTGTTACAAAATATTCCAAATAAATAGCGCATACTTACCATCTCAGTGACTGTTCTATAGCATCTCTCAAAAAATTGGCCCGACAATATTTAGAGGGACAGACCAAGCTTTGCTCTGCCGTCCTGTCTGAGAACTCTGTCCTTTTAGCGTGACTCTAAAACTGTGAGCATGGATATAGACAGATGAAAATCTTTTGAGAGAATGTTTGTGCTTTAGTGGCGGGGGTGGACATTGGTGTAACCACTTTCACGGGTGGTAACAGCGCACCATTTCCTGCCTGACAAATGAGGAAGCGTTTAGACTTTCTGTTCCCTTTTCATAATACATATTGATTTTGCTTGTGAAGATAAGGTTGAGGAATTTTTTTTTTGCAAGAACAAAAAGGTAAATTTGCAGCTTAATAAAATAAACAGAACTGTCAATCATCACTGTCTTGTTTGGTTGATTCACAAAAAAACTCAAATAATTTCCTCTTGAACACATCTTTGGGTCTTGGCTACCAAATAGCCTTTAAACACTAGGTTGTTGTGTTGACATCCTCAATAAGTGAGTAAGGGTATTGTAATCCTGTCCATTCATCTCTCGGTGTGTGTGTGTGTGTGTGTGTGTGTGTGTGTGAGATGACACATGATCATGGGGACCTCAATCAGGATGCAGGTTATTTTTTTCACTTTAGCACTCCAGATTGTAGCAAGGGTCTGTCTGCAGTTGCCTAACAGCTCTTGCAGAAAAAAGGAATTGAAAGAACACCCCAAACACACAGTTTAGAGTGTGTGTCAAACAAGAAATTCCAGTCAGTGAAGCATGATTTCCTCTGCATGGTTCTTCCTTGTGTTCATTCTTCCCCCAGAGGCAGAGGAAATTCTACACCAAAACCGATAAAACTAGTTTAGTTTGTCAGGGTTAGGTTCACATATGGGTTCTACAGAAAGGGGACAGGGATGAGAACTATGTAGGGTCTACCAAAGTGTGAGGGACTGAAGAAGAGGGCATAAATTATTAAACAAAATGGCCTGTCCCATGATTGCAGGGAAGTGTTAAAAGAAGACCGAAAATACTTGTAATGCATTAAAGCAGCAATATTCTTCAGACTCCTGACTTTAAGACATGTACACATTTTCTTATTATCAGGTTAAGTGAAATCATATTGATTCTTTCAAAATTGTTGTGTGCATTACGTAAGAGTAGGAATTGGACATTCTGACCAAAAAAGCCATAAAGCATTATAATGCCTAATCTATCTGATCAGTTTGTGCACCTGCCTTTGTGTTTATCATTTCCCTTTTGAAGGTTGCCGATTAATACTGCATACTACAATAAAAATCTCACACACAACACCAGGAAAACTAAGGAGATTATCATGAACTTCCACAGGTGCAAAGCCAACTCAAAATTGGGATTTTGAGTTGCCAATTTCTTGGACCGAGAAGGTGGGAACTGCACAAAATATGTCATGCACAATCACAACAAAGACCTCTAACACCACAGAACATGCCATAAAATGTAGTCCATAGGGGGCGCTGTAATTGTAGAAAATGTAATTTTGCCTATTATCTAGAGAATGCTTATGTTTACAACAATTTTTTTTTTATCGTGAAATCTATTGACCCTCACGCATTGAAAACACTGGTCGACGCCCACTTCCAACGAAAACAATTTCCGTGAAATTTTTTATATTGCGAAAACGAATCTGAACGAACTTGTCATAGGCCGTTCATGTGAATCTCACCAAATATGGTATATGTCATCTGCAGACAATGCTGACAAAAAGTTATCAAAGGATTTATCTTGAGATAAACCGTTCCGAAGTTACACGTCAATGAACATTTAACACGTAGCTTAAAATTCTTCAAATGGCCGTATCTTGGCTTTTAATTGCTCAAAACATCAAGAATGTGAAAACTAAGATCTCATATTTTTCAATGTCTAAATTTAAGATGTGCATAATATTTTGTGATCATGAGTGTGAATGTCTGTCTTGCGTTTCATTACTTTAAAAATATGAGATCTTAGTTTTCACATTCTTGATGTTTGCATAGCATATTGTTACTGTTTATGATCTTTAAATTGATAGCATTCCTGTTTATGGTCCTTTTGTGTTTGTATTATAATGCCATTTTTTCAGTTTTGCCTTGCTTTTTGTGTGCTGTACAACAATACCCTGCTCAAAAATGACCTTGACAGTGCAATTGGTTTAATTGTAACACAAAGTTTGTTTGGCAGCTTTTCCTGTAAATGACATGCTACCCTATCATTGACTTCCATTGTATTAAAAGAGCACAACATGTGGTGGAAAGAGGTACTGCTGATCAATCCAACTCCATGGAATTACTGACATTTTTTTCTCAAACATCATATCTCAATAAAGAGGCTCAGCAACAAATCCAAATTTTGGACAAATGATCCTCACCTACAGGATGATTGTGGAAAAATGTTTAAAAAATCCTGTGAACTGTCCACATGGTGAAATGACAAGATGAAAACAGCCTTTTTGAAAATCAAACTTAAAAATACACTAACCATATGAAAACAATATCAACAAAGGTTAATGCATAGGCATGACATTATAATCCGTATATGACTGGGAAAAATAATCTGATAAATTTGTGTGCCATACTTTTTGAATGAGAAGCCCTCAAAAGTGGTGGTGTCATTTCACATATTGAATCTATAGCCATTTTCACAGCTTTGGAGAGGAAGAATTACACAAGGTACATCTGATCTGATTTGATTTTTGAATTCTACAGGAAAATGCATTTCTTTTCACATAGTTACACTAATGTGTGTGGAATACTAAAAGAGCCAGCAATGTCGGAAGTTGAGCAAAAGGCTTGTTCACCAGAATTCCCAAAATGACCTGAAATTTCAAAGGGCTGTAGTTTTGGAGCTATTAGTGATACAGACTTAATATTTAAGATTTATACATAGGTTGGATGTACAAACAGCTGTGATTTTTTTCAGATTTTTTGGAGAGGGTGACTGTCGGCCATCGTTCGATTTGACACGGAATGACCCATCTGCCCTAGTCAAAAAGGCACAACAGTGCCTTCATTTCCTGAGGATACTAAGATGGAACAGGTTGCAGACCGACCTCCTGGTCTCCTTCTGTCGGGCCACGAACAAGAGCATGCTAGTGCTTGCCATCCCTGTATGGTACACTGGCTGTACAGTGGCCATTAGGAAGAGTCTACAGAGGGTCACCAGAACTGCAGAGAAGGTAATCGGCTGTCCACTCCCCTCCCTGGACTTCACTGCCAGCTCTAGGTGTCTCACCAGAGCCAGGGCAATCATAAAAGACCACCTCCATCCTAACAACCATCTGTTCAGCATGCTGCCCTCTGGGAGAAGGTTCAGGTCCATCAGGAGCAAAACAAACAGACTAAAAAACAGCTTCTTGCCAGGAGCAGTAAGAACTCTAAATACATCGGGATAGTGACACTTTACACGGACACCTCACTCAATGTCACTCAACTGCTGTGTGTGTGGATGCGTGTGTCTGTGTGTGTGTGTTTGCAAGCACATGGGTGCGTTTGTGTGCAATCTTTGAATAAAACAGATGATGGCATAAAATGTATGTAATCAGTTATGATGCAAGGAATAATTTAAACATTCTTTTTTCTTTTTCTGCTCTTTTCTGGTTGACTGTATTCACAAGGCATGCTTGTAGCATGGTGGAATCAATATATTAAAATATATTACAAATGTTACAATTAAACAAAAATATTGAGGCTAGTTAGCCTCTGAGAGGTACTTCACTCTAGTAGATGACAATTAAGTTGTAGTGTTGAATTTTGTAATATTAATGCAAAAATCTCTTGCACGTCACATGCCAATGTATTGTGATGTTTATTTCCTTTAGAAACTTTAATGAGCACATTTTGGACAAACACATATAATTTGTTTCCATGAGGGTACTGCAACTGACACGTTTCAATAGCTCAACACACATTTAGGCCAAAACCATAAATACAGGAAGTTGTCCTAAGACCTAAGAGGTCAATGACCCATGGTTATTATGACCTATATGTAAAATAGCGCCACCTAATGAGTAAAAGGGTAGGTTGCATTACAGTGTTTGATCCCCCAAAATCACCACTTGCTGCCACTCTGTACACTCTGTAGCCTACTATGACTATAGTGTTTCCTGTAACAATCAGGGCTGTAGTAAATACTGTCTATGCACTTAAAAAAAAAAAAAGACAAAGTAGTGGTAACTTACCTTATACCTTTTTTGTAAGACATACACATTTATTTTTACTTCTGTAAGATTGTGTCTATGTCACGGTGTCACTCTGGGCTCAGGATTATTTCGTGGGTTTTTGTCTTCATTCCCTGTGTTGCACCGCTCCTCCCCCTCGCTGTCTTGTTCATTCATCTCACCTGCACTTCCTGGTTTAGTTAATGAGTAGTTTATCTCCTTCACTCTCCCCATTATCTCCCTCGCTTTGTTTCCCCACTCACCGTCATTATTATCATCCGTTCCACCTGCACTTCCTGGTTGTGATCGTCACGTTATTATTCAATCAGTCTCCTCACCTGTACTCCTCGTTTCTCGCTCGTTTACGCTCATTTAGTTTCCCAGGGGTTTTCGCTACTTATACTCACCTCTCTCACTCTCTCACTGTCAGTCCGTCTGCGAACCACGGTGTACTCCTCGGCAAGCTATTTTGACTCCTGACTTCTTCACGTCTGTTTGGCTGTTATCTCCCGGTGTTTGCTCATTTTTCCATCTGTGCCTGTGTTTTCCCCTGTCTGTCTGTCAGCCTCTTCAGTCCCCCGGTGCCGACTCCTGCCTGCCTGACTCCGCCTGACTCTCCAGCCCCTGGTTTCGACCCCGGTCCGTCCCTGACTCTCCCTGGCTCTCCAGTCCTCCGGTGCCGACTCCTGCCCGTCTGACTCACCTGCTCCTGGCTTCGACCCCGGTCGGTCCCCGACTCTCCCTGGTTCTCCAGCCCTCCGGTGCCGACTCCTGCCCGTCTGGCTCGCCTGCTCCTGGCTTCGACCCCGGTCCGTCCCCGGCTCTATTTGGTTCTCCAGCCCTCCGGTACCGACTACTGCCTGTCCCTGACTCCGCGCCTCTCATTGGGTCCTGGTCGCCGAGCACAGCCGCCTACCCTCCAGTGTGCTACCACTAGTGGCGGCAATCACCTGCTCACCCATTAGGGTGTCTGACTTTGTCCCTTTCCGCGAACCCTTCAATAAAACTCGTTTGTTTGAGGTTACGCACTTGGGTCCGTGTTTTGTCTGTCTGGGTCCCGTGACAGTCTACTAATATGTACACTTCACCAAACCTCTTATTTTTGTTAGATTTCACACAAATTTCACTGTACTATTTCACATGGAACTGAGATGCAACCTGTTATGGGGAATAATTTCAAGTTCCTCAAATGTATTTTGGACATGATGTCACTGAATTTAATTGCAAAGCTGAGATCTTTATATTAATCTGTCAAACATCTAAAATGAGCACTTAATTGCAAAATTCAAAAGCTTCTCAGGGTAGCACCAGTAACAAGGGGAAATCAGACTTGTAACTGGTGAACTGTACATGGTAGTAATATCTGGCCTTTGTTTTATAACACTGATGTTAAACCTGTAATGTTTTGTTATTGTTGTATATGTGTATCTTATATGACACCATTATACTGTTTGTTTTAGTTGAGGTGTAGGCTACAGTTTGTTCTGTAGTGTGTACTGTTGTATCTGAGTGTTTGATGTACAGTAACATACACCCTGGCCTCACAACTTTCTCTTTGCTCAAATAAAGATTGTGCAGCATCCGTTAACAGGACTGTGAGCTTTTTCCAAGATAGACCAGTGACTATGGTGTACACATTAGCTATCAATGCAATGGTGCAGCCTTTTACATAGAAAAAAACTGAAAGATGCATTGCACTTGAGTTGACTAGTGTCTTTCTAGTGGAATGTTGCAGTATGATGGCCATGTGTGTTTATGAGGTGACTATGTATATGTAAGGACAGGAGTTAATGCACATTCAAGGTGGCCACAACATGAAGCAGAGTGCATTACATCCTTAATAAATTACTTATGATTATGATGATGATTATTGTTATCATTACAGGTTTATCACTTAAATTACAATATATCATACAAAACATTACATCAGTGCTTTGGGCCTATATTTAAATGTTTAATGCCTCCTTTTATTGTCTGTACCTTAAAAGTAACCCCTGCAATTTTGATGGACATGTAGCATCCCTGTTCTTGTACAATGGCAGTAAAGGGTTTCCATTATTGCATCTATCCTAATGTTGGGTGTGTATGTGTGTTATAGAAAAGAGGACCATTTAAGAAATTATCAGAGAAGTTTATTGGCTGTATTTTTGCTTCCATCATCACAAATCAATATTTAAAAAAAAAAGAACAACAAAAAAAAACATTATACAGCGGTCAGTAGAAGCATACTGTAGAAGCATATTTTATTTTATTTGCATTTTTGTGTGAAAAATTCAAAATAGGCTATATAATTTTCTATTTAAATATAATGTTCTATCTTCACTCTATGTAACAGTAACTCTGTCTTATCTGTAAACTAATAACAAAGCCTACCTTCTTGGAATATTTGGAGGAAACACAAGAAAGGCATAAAAGTTGAATATAATTATGTTTACCTTAATAATTCTTATTTTATGTAACTGCAGTACATTAGTTCTCTGCAATCACTAATGCAAAGGCAAACTAATTAACTACAGAGTTTCCTGAAAAAGTTTGCTGTAATGTTTCTGACTGTCGGAGACCATAACACTTCTCAGACAATACCAGAAGTACTGTTGTGCTTGTGGATTTGATGGCCATTCCAACACGGACCTCTTGTACAGCCTCCTTCTAAGTCTAAGGTATTTGGAATTACAGGGAATCTTCTCTAGAAAAATTAAAACAATCACATCATTTTTCTCATCCATGAGCCTTTGGTGTGCTAGATAGAAAGCTGTTTTGAAGTCACCACTCTTCATGTACCTATTGTTCAAAATGAACACAGTTCTTTTGCTTTGCTGGATGCTCTGTGAGAGGTTGTCGATAAGAGGCCACCCAGGGAGCCAGTCCCGCTCCTCCAGGCACAGGTGTAAGGCTGGATCCTCGTCTTCTTCCAGATGAACCCGCAACTCCTGCATTACCCACTCAGACATTGCAGGGTCCTTCTTATCGTAGACGATAAAGGCATCATAGAAGGTGCTGTCTGAGGCCATGCGCTTGTAGCCTTTCAACTTGGCCAATATGAAATGGTAGATGTACCAAACATCCCAGAGGAAGAGGTGGCTGGACACTGAGAGGGCGGTGAAGCACAAGGTTATAGAGGTCAGCAGTATGTAAAGAATGATGGAAAGGTAGTTCTCCTGGCAGGCTGGAAGGTACAGGGAGATGACACTTTTACCTTCCTGCTCACCTGGAGCAGCACACTTGACGTCGGTGGCTAGCCTGGGAATGCGCACTGTAGTGCGGTTCAGCCACATGACAAACCAAATGGAACGACAGGTGCACAGGAATTTGTTGTTGTCAAGAAATAAAGTGTCAAGCTTCTTAATAACATCCTCTGGAAAGCTAGGCTGTTCAATGTGCTGAATTTCATTGTAACTTAAATCAAGGACTCTCAGGTTGGTTATATTTGTCAGAAACATTGGGGTAATTTGGGAAATGTGGTTCTTGCTCAGGATTAGCACTCTGAGAGAAATTGCATAATTGGAAAGTTTTTCTGGGACTTCTGTTAGAAGGTTTTCACTGAGGTCTAACACTTCCAATTGTTTAAGATGCACAAGTTTATCCCAGGGGAAAATTTTCAGTTTATTTTTGTTTACGTGCAGTTCCGTAAGTTCTTTCAGGCCTGGAAAAATATCTGGGATGAAGTTCAGATTATTTTCAGAAATGTAAAATTTCTTTAATCTCACCAGTTTACTAAAGTAATTTATGTATCTGGTATCCCCATCTCTCCAGAGCATATCAAGGCGATTCCCTTTAAACTCCAAGTGCTCAAGGGTTAGGCTTTCAATTTCAGTGTTGGTGGATGTTGAAATCTGATTGTAGTTCATAAACAACTTTCGCAGTTTTCGCAGGTTGTTTGTGAAGTTAAGCATGTGTGTTAAACCCTCAGCTTCGAAGTAATGATTGTTATAGCTAATGTCAAGAACAACCAGGTTGGTTAGCTCTTCAAAAGCTGATGAATACATTGTATCCAAGCGGTTGGAGGAAAAGTCTAGGTATTCAAGGTCTTTGAGATTCACAAACTCAGATCCATTTAAACTCTGACTCATGGCATTACCTGAGAGGTTGAGACACTTGAGCTCACCCAGATTTAAAAATTTTGAATGAAGAAAGAATATGTTGTTCCTGCTAATGTCCAAGGTCTTGCCACGTTGAGTGCACTCTGTATTAAGTTGGCTCACCACTCCGAGTTCCTTATCCTTGTATTTGCAGCTGCGTGCAAATTCATCATACCTGAAATAGTGAATCTCTCTCACTTCCCTATTGTAGTACTGGGCATTGTGCAACATAGGGTTGTCATACAAAGGGTGTCTCATTGAACCATCAGATGAAAGAGCATTTTCAGTGGGGGTTGAGATTTTGTTCTCAGACAAATTGATAATGCTAACCTGTTTAAGCATAGATAGAATGCTAAGATCTGTAATCTTTATGAAATTGAAGCCAAGATCTATCATCCTAAGGTGTTCAAGGGATACTAGTGGATCAATGTCTTCTTTTTTTAGCTGCTGAAACACTAATCCCCTGATTCTAAGGATCTGGAGAGATTTCAACTGAGAGAATGATTTATTGAGGTTCAGGGAAGCTGGATATTTCTGTAGCTCATAGTTGAAAGACAGGTCCAACTCCTCAAGGTTTGGTAATTTGGTTGGAAAGTGAGTGACTGCTATTTCCTGTGCCAAAAAGTTACTTGATAAGTCCAGTACTTTAAGGTTCCCGCAGCCCTGAAACCACTGAGGTTTAACTTTTTTGAGGGAATTACTGTGAAGACGCAGGATCTGTAGCTTCTTCAGGTTTTTAAAGGCTTTGTCATCAATGTGGAGAGGGTCATTGTTGGGGCATGGTACACAGGGGAAAGGGGCATTGTAACACCGGGGACAGTTCCCACTGAGGTCAAGGGTCTCCAAATTGGTCAAGTTCTGGAAGTCTCCCACAGTCACCTTGTGAATGTTGTTGTTGTAGAGATACAGGTACTTAAGACTAGAGGGCAGTCGTTGGGGTATGAAAGAGAGATTGTTTGCCTTTAGTGATAGCAAAGTTAACCGCTCAAGCAACAGAAAGGCATCCTCCTCAACATCATACGTGGTATTGCAGGGATTTCTGAAGTAGCAGTTTTGACCCAAATAGAGTGTCTCTATATGTGTAAGTTCCGTCAGGTTTTCTTTCAGGATTGAAAAGATATTATTTACCTCCAAACTAAGCAGAACAAGGTCTTTAGGGAGGCCCCTGGGTATACTTTTAAGCTGGTTTCCATCCAAATAGAGAGACTTTAAATTCTTAAGGTGTCGAAAACTTCCAGTTTCAATAGTCACACTCTGGTTGCACACATGGTCTTTTGGTCCTACTTTAACTGGCACACAGTTGCAACGCATGTCAATCTCTGTGAGATTTTTCAGTCCCTTAAAGGAGCTTGTGTTAATGTGAGGAATGTGATTAATGGTGAGAGTCAAGTTAGTGGTATTTTCCGGGATGCCATAGGGAATGTATCCAAGGCCCACCTCAGTACAGTTTACACTCACTTCACTCCCATTGCTCACCACAGTGACTTCACATGGCAGACTTTTAGGGTACCACAGAGAAGCCACTAACACAGGCAGGAGAAGCAGAGCGAAGCTGAGGGGGTGCACCCCTGGGTAAGCACACACCTCTCCCTGAGAGAAAAGAGAAACCTATATAAATGTCATCATACAAGAAAGTACTCAGAAAGAATACATGTATCCACTGATCAAAATATTGTGACACTGTATTGTAAAGCGGACTTCTCCAAAATCACAAAGACACTAGAACAACCCCATGCTTGATAGCACTTGGCATATTAACAATAGTATGAATCATTAGGTGTCAGATTCTGTAAATGAATAACTATAATAGTAAACAGAGACTTTTTCCAATGTAAGCTATTTTACATTAAATTTCACATACATTTTGCTCTTTAAAGTAAAAATGTGCAATTTTGTCACTGTGTGTGCCTTTCTCACTGTCAACGGCAGATGAGTCAAACCAACAACCACTATCTAAACAAATCAGAGTACTAATCCTCAAACATGTGGCACCATATTACTTCATGTTATAAATAATGGTACTTACAACCATCTCTGTTGGCAAGCAGTAAAATAATTTCTGCTACTTAGTAGATCTTAGTGATCTGTCTGGAGTCCGAGTTGGTCTGACAATGGTTCAGTAGCTGGTAGGAGCACAAAACATTGTTGTCAAGAGTTCTTTCTTGTTGCCTGTTATATGTACTCATGCAGGCAGAGACCTCAACCCCTTGCAAGTGAAAGTCGGTATATTTAGCTTTTGAGACTTCCCTATTATCAAACATGTGAGACCGCACTCAGGTTCAGGTGTTTGACCTCAGCGACTAAAGAAATCCCGTCTGAGTTGCTATGAGAGAGACCCAATACATCATATTCCAATTTACCATATCAAATTTTTTGTACGATCTAAATGCCTTTTTTGGCTATAGAGTATTATATTTTTAATTGGCAATGACAGGCAAGTACAAAGCTGTCAAATTAGAGGTAATTACAAATATGTCCATAATTAAAGATTTTATAAAGCATTTTTCAGGTGGAGATGGTAAAAACCTTCAGGAGGAATTGTTCACTCAAACACAACCCTATTGCAAAATCTTCCAATTGTTAACAGTGCATGATCCTACTAAAACTTGATTAGCGGCTTATCCCATGTTGGACTGTCTGCTGTATGATTATTATCTTACCTACAGTTATTATTTGGACAGATATATTGCTTTTAAATTTGAATCAAAATGTAATACCAAAGATTCAGTAGTACTTTAACAGAGTACAACCAGTCTTGTAATTTAAATGAAATTTCCTGCGTAACATGTTTTTAAAGAAGACACACCAACAGATGGAGTGGTTAAATTACTTGTTACTTTAATTTTACCAGTTAATCACAAAAAGAAATGTCATTATATTTAATTAATTCATAATAAATACAATGTAGACTCTGGAAATGCAAAAACTATGTTAGATGTGAACATAACGTGATGCTGACATGTTTAGTGTTAGGTTTGTTTGTGTACAAGCTGTTTACAGTTAGAAACTAATCCTTAAAACCACTTTAGCATGTGGGCTTTAAATTATGAATGACATTATCGGATTAAATGACTAGCTAAGTCAACCCTTAAGGATATTTAACCTAAAAGACATTGGGTGTACTTCAGATGATGTACTATAAAGAATCTGGATGGATCAAATTGGTTGATTTTTTTTATAGAAACTCTATAATAGAATTTATAATTTTACATATTAGACAAAATATACACAAGGCAAGGATAAATCATAGCAGTTCAACAATGGATGGGCTGGGCCAGCACATGTCTTATGTATGGCTTTTGCAATTGATCAATAAAAAGACAACAGTGTTTATTTCAAGTGAGCGGGTCAGTGAGCAGACAGTGGACATGGCAGTGGAATGATGTGTCAGTGCTCTGATGCTTTGGTTCTGGACACGGGGGGAAATGGGATGTTTGCTCCTTGACACATCACCGGCACATCTGGGCCAAGACCACCACTTCCAGTTCACCTCATGGTATTTCACTGGTTGCTTCAGAGACATGCCCCAGGCTCAAACCGCAACCTTACAGCTACTCTGAATTTGAGTCAAGCGTAGTAACCAGTTGAACGAAAAGCCCAGGTTGCTGGTCAACTGATTAGCACATGTTTTAAAGTGTTGGGAAAGAGGTTTGGTAGCACTCTACAAGCATAGCTAAGTTAGTTGCCATTCATTATCCATCCAGCTAAAAGTGTACTGCATACTTTGCACTGAAGGGACTGGACTTAAGGGACTGGTCAAGTTTAAGGTTTGAAAATGCATAGCACCGTCATCATCCAAATTGTACTTGAGGCATAATAATGTGTTTTTCTTTTTCTGATGTTCAGCCTGCTCTCGCCCAGCTGCGCTTAATGGTATCAGTTCCTCATTAGCAATGTTTTGTTTGTGTGCCTGGGGCCTTTCTGCACCACCACATAGCAAGGGGCCAGCTTGAGACTTCAGGTACCTTGGCTCATACTTCTACACTCTGTTTCTCTGTTGTCTCTGTCCTCGTCAGCGGTGAGCAGGACTGTAGCACATTTAGGTCGTCAGGTTATGGCACCTCCCTATTTAGCACTGAAAAAATGTGCATGCTTCCATTTGCAGTGGCATCCAATTGACATGGCTCTGACACTGGCACTGCCATGAATCAGCTGGCTCTGGATGGGGACCCACGCTTGCTTTTGGCTTCTCCCCTGAAGTGACACTCCCTGAGCTGATCGCTCTGTTTTTGTCCTGCATGCCCGACCTGAAAGGGCCCCGGTGGCACCTTGTGCCTGCGGGGTGGAGGAAGAGGGAAGAGGCTTGGTGAGGGAAACCGAATGGCACTCAGGACTCCATTTCAGGGCCTCCACACTCTCCTGCTTTGGCACTTTTTTGACAGTGTGCGGTTGTGAAACAGTGGTGGCATGGGGACTAGACTTGATTTCAGTGGAGCCAGGCGACTGCTTCCTCTTTTGGCTCCCCAGAGTTCCAGACATGCTACACTGGAGTGCCAGAGAAAAAAGAAGGGTTAAACATGTAGCATAAATTATCATTAAGGTTTATGTCGCGTGACATGCTAATAAATGCTATAATGTTGTTGTTGTACCCATTAATCATTGGTCCGACAACATACAGAAGCTGTAGTATATAACTGTGCTGCAAGATGTCATAGTACAGTCCTGGCAAAAAGTTTTGATAATTTCACTGTCAAAACATTTGGCCCCAACTGCAATTTGGTCTGTCTCTAATCAGAACAACAGTTTGAGTTCAGCTGACTTGTACTTGTTCACTCTACCCCTATGCTGATAATAAACTTACATTAAATTTATGGTGGGTAATCATTTGTGCCAGGCCAGAGTATACAGTAAAATAGTTTTTGTCATAAACTCCATAAAAACTAAAGCAGCATATGTAAAACACAACCTTTGTATCACTGCCAAAACAATTCACCATGCCTGTATATCTTACTGACAAATCAACTTTAAAACTATGCCTATGAGTATGCACTTTTTACATGAAAAAGGTCAGCACTTGATGTATGCTTTAGTGTACAAACAATACCAGAAAAAACTACACCTGCTTTTAAGACTACTTGTACTGCCACTTGGATTATGTCACTTTTTAAACAGTATTTTTTCCGTATGGTGAACTGTGTCCTGTGTCTGCTCCTGCATGTCAGGTATAAAGAGTGCTTGTCAGGTATACCTGTGGTTTCTCTGATCTTGGGAATACGATGACAACTGTCTCGAATAGTTCCAAATGATGGCTCAGCACCTGGTTGTGCATGGACTTTGCGAACCAAAGAAGGGTCCATATTCTGGTGCGAAGGCTTGGTGTAGGCCTTCTCCTCTTGACTCATGTAGCCCAGGCTCTTAAGTGAGGACTCAGAGAGCAGATGTGTGCTGTCTCCAGTGCAGAGAGGAGAGTCCATGGGCGTCACACAGCTGCTGCTTCCTGTGCTACAGCCTGCATCAATGGAGGAACACTGGGAACTCTGGAGAGAGTGAATGCCCTCGCTCTGAAGCGATGACATGCGCTTGGACAAGTGGTACTCGTACAAGCGTGTGGCGTCTGGCTCTGCAGAAGCTGCCTTGCCAATGTGCTGCTGTTGCTGCTGCTGCTCAGCAGGACGTATGAGGGGTGGCTCAGTGGCGTAGGTGTCCTTGGCTGGAGAGCATGTGTACTTGCAGAGTCCACCATTCTCACCTGTCTCAGGTCTCTCTCCCCTGGACATGGCTTTGTCAGCATGACCCGCCTGTAGAACACTGCATTCATGAGTGTGTTCTGAAGGTGTACACCCAGCTGGTTTATTCTCAGACATCTGTTGCCATCTTTGGGACTTCTCATGAAATGGAAGGGGCATTCTCTCCATTTCAAATGGGAGTGAATCACGTGCATTGAAGCTGTTGTATTTTCCAGCCAGGTGTGAGTCTGCTGGATCTCCGTTAGGATCCGGAATTGTCATCTGCCTCAAATCATCTGAACCCTCATCAGGTAACCTGTTGTCAACCTCATTGGTCTTTCTCTGTCTCTGGCAGGTGGTCATCACTGCGTCCATGTGCATTTTTCTGAAGTAGTCTGTGAGCGATTTGGTCTCCATGGTCTCTGGTTCCATCTCAATGACGTCTGAGTGAAGGACCTGTGAAGAAGGCACTGCCGTGGACTGATGGTCTTCCTCCTGAGGTTTGGAAGGGATGGCCTGTGCTAGCACGAATCCCTCACCCTCACACACACCCCGGCGGAAGTCTGTCTTTTCCTCAGCCAGTGTCTGGTAGCCTTCAGCAGTAGCTACAAACATTCGCAAGGAGCTCTCTGAGAGTTTTTGAGCTGCGGCCAGCTCTGAGTTTTCCGTCATTTCGGAAGAATTTGTTTCATTTCCAGAATCAGAAGAGGACTCGGGACTAAAGGCCCGAGATATTTCTACACCTGTGTGCCACAGAAAAACAAACATTTTATTAATAGCAACATATGAGGCTCTTCAGAGATATTTCAAAAGAGTTTATTTGTACAAAATGAATGAGGATAATGAGTCGAAATGCAATAAATGTCCTGATACATAAATAATAAAGCAAACAAAAAATAAATGAAAAAGAAACAACAACTCACATTGAAACACGAGTCACAATTATGTGAATAAACAAACAATGCTCACACAAAATAGAAATTAAGGAAAACATGGGATCATATTTAACAGAGAGAATGAGTAAAAGAGGCAGAAAAACAAAAAAGAATGGATGGCAGGAACGTGGATGTGCCGTCAATGAATGAATGTTACTATAGTATAAGAACCTGAACTACTGTCTGACTGAGGGTGCGATTGTTCCTCAGATGCTGCTAGAGCCTCCAGGGCCTGCAAGGTGGAGACCACAGCATCATCGAAGGCCTCCTCTGTCTCGCCCTCACTCTGTGAGGGTATGGCATCGATCAGGGACACGGGGATGTCATTGCGCCTGGCTTGACTCGCCTGTCCGTCCACTGCCACCAGCCCACCATGCTGCTCTTCCTCGTCCGAGCTATCTCTGAAACCTGGTGGGGGCGCGGCGATGGCTAGGTTCAGCGACTGGAGGAGAACGTCGCTGTCCTCCTCGTTGTTGCCCTCTGGTGGCGGTGGCAGCGAGGTGAGGTCTATGATGTCGTCGCTGGACTCGGAGAGCGAGAGGAAGGTGGGCTTGTCCGGCAAGTTTCCCATCACCATGTCCTCTTCGCAGCTTATCTCGTCCTCGTCCTCAGCGTCATCTGTCGTCTCTGCGTAGCAGATGTCATGGAGCAGGGGCTCCTCGATACCCTCAGCGTTGCCAAAGACCTTGGCGTCTCCGTAGACCGGGTGAGAGGAGTACTGGAAGTTGTCCCCATCCAGCACAGGGTCCAGGCTCTTGTAGTCGTCCACGTGGTGCACGTACATGGACCGGTGCTTGTCTATCACCTCCGGAGCGTCGTCCATTAGTCTCTGGTAGCCTAAGTTCTGTGGGTTCACCCTGTCCGGAGGAGGGTCTCCGAAGATGAAGGACACCTTGGCACTCCTTGGGGAGTCCTGGGGCTTCGCACGGGGCACACACAGGTAAGGCTGCGTGTGGGTGCCTCGGCTGGCATGCTCGGGCCTGTCTCCCATAGGCCCTGCATGTGGGGGCTGCTGCATCTCTGTTATGTAGAGGGGTCCGCCATCGCCATCCCTTCTTCCATAGTTGTGGTGGTCTGCCCGGTGATTGTGCTCCTCATAATCACCAAAGGGGGCGCTGTAGTTCCAATCAATGGCTTGGTAGGTATGCTTCCTGCTCAAATCATGCCCTGATAAGGAAACACATGAAGCAATTTTAAGGTTTGCCCTAAACCCTCACCCAATTTCAACCAGATTTGAGGCTGCCTGTTCCCATCTATTTTTAATTTAACAAGCCTCAAAAAATGTGATATTAAAATAGCCTTTGGCAGAGGTGGACATCCCGGGTTGAGAAAGTTAAAGTCCTGCAACATTTTCCCAGCATTATTCACTAAAGCAGCTGATTCTAATAAGCACTACTCTTCATCCAGGTAGATGCACCTGTTTTGGGAGTACAAGCAGAGGAAATAGATGGCATGACTTTTACTTTCTCAAACTGATTTGTCTACCTCTGGTCTTTGAGATGTCAATGAAATTAATGTGTATATATATTCCTTTTTTTACAATATATACATTTTTTTCTTGTGTACTGCTTGTTTCATTTTTCACTATACCTGAGCCCATACATACCTCCTGTATTGCTGTTGGCCATATTAAAGATGGACCTGCGAGAGTTTACTAATAACCTGTAATAGCCAGCAGTCATGCATGCCAGATTCATGGCATCTGTAGATTCCATAAGCAGAGTGATGGGCTGTAAGCAAACATCACAATGAAATAGTAATTACTTTAACGTCAGACACTGGGCAACATCAGAAGATCGCAAACAATTAACTATTGTTATTGTAAAAAGATGCTAAACACACAGCTTCATTTAGACCTGCAAATGTAGTGCTCACCTTAACATCTAAAACATGCAGCTCCACCCTGACGTTTTTCTCATCCTCTGTGTACATCTCAATGCGGTTGACATGGCTGAAGTCAGCCAGCAGTGCCACCAGGTTGGTCTTCGTGTTAATGACGTGGCTGATGCCATATCTAGGCCCCACAAGTAGAGTCACCTCTGTAAGTTTCTCTCCCTGCTGGGAAAATTGCAGACTATTATATCCTTCATTGGTTTAGTGATCTTATGCATGTGATGTTATATATGACAGATTCATAATAATAAGTAAAATGTTTACTTACCAGTAATACGGATTTGAAAACACGCCCACCATACAGTCTCAATTCACTGAGATATTTCAGGTAGTGCACCTTTGCCTGCAAGGCAGTCAGCTGAAAGACAATGTGCAAGTAATTTTACTAAAGGGGTAGAAAATGTTTGATTTGCTGGCACCCACTAGGGGGCAGCCTTTGCCCATGCTTTATCATGTTTGGCTGACAAACCACATTAGAAGGCCTCAACAGCCATCAACAGAAATACAGCATAAGTCTAAAACCAATGTGCCACCACGGGCTGGTAAATGTGCAGTTCTCTATGTTAATTATCCTTTCCTAAACATATTTGGTTACCTAAGCTTTCTGACTATTGCTCTTCTCTAGAAAGATAAATGGATGCACATTTTTCCTCCTGGCTTCTCTACTCTATGCAGACAATTTACAACAGGGATGTGTTAAACTAAGAGAGGGAAAAAAGAGTACCTTCTTGCCTGGAGGTGCCAGGTTCTGGTTTGTTTTGAGAATGTGTGTAAGCGCTTTTTTGATGTTCTTCTCTTTCATGCTGGACAGTACTGCCGGGGGGAGAAAGAGAGCCAAGCCCCATTCCTTCCTGTGAAGCAAATAATCATAATGTCTTACATACTTAAATGCTGCCTATTTATCACTGAAACCTTATCTGTAAAAGTGTGGTGTTATTATGTTTGAACACAGTGGCTATATTATCTTAGGCATTTGAAGTGTAGCACATAGATTAACACTTGGCAGTGGAGAGCTGCAGCAGATAGAATCGAGATAATCTATCACAGATAATCTGCACTGAGAGCTATCAGAGTCTTGTGAGTTTGAAGGGGAAGCAATAGGATGCATGGTAGGGCACATTTTCACCACACTCAGGGTTAAACTCACTCGATGTACTTGAGGGAGACCTTCTGGGTCTGCTTGGTGTTGACAGTCAGGATGTACATCTGCAGGGCGGCCAGCCGAAGGGCAGTGTCATATTTCAGTTCCGAGCCAAAGCGCTCCAGAATCACATCATTACAGCTCTGGAAGAGTGGGGGAGGGTGCAGGGGGATCAGGTACAGATGAAGTCACACAGGCACTGACATTCATGCCCCACCGCTCCTATGCATGGACGAGCCACCGAGTCTGGTTCGCAAGTGCAGTGAGCACCATCAGTTAACGATAACTGTGTGGTAGATGGCTTTGTTGCAAATAGAACCATAGTGGCCAGTCTGTGCAAGGCCCATGTGTTATTTGGTTGTCTGTGGTTGTGTCATTTCTGGTGATGAGAAAAGTTTTTTTTGCTGAGTAACAAAACTGACCTGGACGTAGAGGTATTCAAATGCCACCACGTCTCTCCTAAGCAGCTCCACTGGGTCCTTGGGGACAAACGTGAGGCGGAAAAAGCATTTCATCTTGTGTGCCCCTGGCCTCTGTGTCACCTGCGGGGGAGGATTAATCATGCTAGTGACATCCAGCATATGAATGGTTACTGCACTGCTAGTAAATACCTGCTTTTATGAAGACATATAATCTGCCATAAAGCACATTACCACCGAATATATATACCGACATATTTTACATATGAAGGATCTAAAATGATTGAAAATTCTAATTTCAACTATGGCTTTGTAACAGGGTGTACTTGCATTGTATGGGTCTCATTTAGGTGAAGTGCCTGCAGTGTGAGGAAATAAAACCAGGTGGGGTACAGGAGCACAGCGTGCCTATTCAGGTCTGGTTCTAATAGAGCTAGCCATCCTCACCTGAGTTAGCATCTCCTGCTCATGCAACAGAGTGAGCTTGCTGCAGGAGCCCTCTGCCCGTTGCTCCAGCACCAGGCAGAAGTGTTCAGTGGTCTTAATGGACAGCTTCTCTTGCAGGGTCAGGATGACATCCTGCCATACACAGGCATGCATTATTAACAGGGGTTCAGAGAGAAAGGCAACACAGAAAGAAAGACAGGAAGACAGAGAGTAACATAGAGCTTAGTAATGGTGTCTGCTGATGGAGGGTTGGGCCTGGACGGCTTTCTGCAGGTGGTGAGAAATATTATCCTGGTAAACCAGCCCCACGTACTTCATTTCATTTTGCGCAAAGGGTCAGTGCTTATATTGACATTGCTGTATTAGGTAGAACTTTGCCTCGCCAATCCACCAACAGAGGGAGTGTTTGTGAGCGATGGCGTTGACTTTGTGTGCTACATTTGAATTGTAGTGCATAGACAGGCTAATTGCATATGCCACAACCAGACGTTAGCAATTGGGTAAAGGCAGAGTCACTTTTTTTAAACTTCAGCAGAGCCCACACCTCCAGGAAGTAATCGTTTCTCAATACTGCATTGCCAGACCCTCTGTACAAAATAAAATTAAGTACGAGGGGCTGGTTTACTGGCTAGAGAAATATGTAATAGCACAATGAAATTCTAAATATACTTACATTAATGTCACGCCATTTAATGATATTTGTGAAATATTTCAATGTCACCAATACTAGGCATTGCTTTAAATCTTCATGTTAATTATTACATTGTGCATTGCTAGGATTTTAGTTTAAAAAAAAGAAGGTTTCTGCTAAGCTAGGAAAATGCTAGTGCTATAGGGAGGGAAAGTAATCTCATCGCCCCCTGCTGGTTGCGTTCCCCACCTCTATCGAAATGAATGGGATTTTTTCTTCAAAAAATTACATTTCGGCTCACACTCCAAAGTTAAGATAGTGGCTTTCATATGATATGCATGCTGGGCAGTTCTATCGATTCAGGTGGTCATACTTTCTTTTTTTCACTAATCTGAATTGTTTTTAATGTTAATTAAAAAGCTGATAAAGGACTACACTGAACGATAGGCGCGTGTATGACGTCACCGCAAAATCTGGCGCCTGCCCAAATCTAACAGTTAGCTGCCGGCGAGAGAAGTAAGTGAAATCCAACGATTGTGTACATGAAACTCATCTGATTATAAGAATCCACAACCGTAGCTTTATGGAATCTTTATGAAATGTGAAAACTGGCATTCATTTGTTTCTCCGTGGTTGCAATCAGTTACGAATTACAGCCAGCATGGTGAACTTGTGTTTACTGATGTAACGGGAGCGACTCAAAGTTGTAGTCCGTTTATGACAAGTTAGGCACAATTTAGATTTTTTAAAATAGGACGAAATTTCACACAATACTTTCACAGTTAGTAGATAATCGCTATATTTAGCCTGAAAAATATGTCTGGTGCACAAGTTCCGTGTCATACCTTTGTGGGATTTTTTTAAAAATCGGTCTATGGGATTTTTAATAGGATCGCTCTGGGGATAGGAACGCCACCGCTAGGATCGCTGTGTTCCACTTTCCCTCCCTATAGTTGCTAAGTATACTTGGAGGATTGATTGAATTTCTCTTGACATAGGTTACACTGAAAAATATCTTCTTGAATGATGTGATAGTACCTTAATAGAAGTGTTGCTGTCAAATTTGAACGATTTAGTCTGTCCATTTTCAAGGTACACTTTCAGAACATTTGGCATGAAGAGTAAGGAATTATCCTTCACCGATTCCTGAAATGACATGAATATGTAATAGCATAAGCCTAGCATGTCAGTCAAATAGTACAGGAGGTTGATCACCTAGCCCACTTGAGTGCTGAAAATATAACAAGGTTTCAAATTAAGGGCAGAGCGTCTGTTATTATTCTGCCACAACAAAAATCTTGAATCGTTATTATTTTAGCTGTGTAAGTTTTTCCAGACAAAATCAATAGTGATGCAAATAATTCTGAGCAGTCATTACTTACTGGGACCTGGCCATTTATGATGACCTCCTCAGCAAAGCGCACTTTCACTGGGTTGGACTTCAGTTTGGCCTTTTTGGCTGCACTAATGAATGCAGACTTGGGTGACTGAAAAAGAAGCAGAAAGAGTTATCCTCACTAATAACCACCCATTGCAGGAACCCTAACCTTTGCTTTGTATTATCCCTACATTAGCTAGAGCCAATACTATTTTAGCATTTATAAGAGCTGAATACTGTCTGTGGCTGTCTTTGTGGTTAATATTTGTCTGTCACAATGCTATGCAGAAAGAGGAGTTCACAGTTTATATTTAAAAAGTTCACATTCATTTGTTTTTTACATTCTACTCATGCTTATTGCTGATGTAAATGCATCTTTTTTTAGCATCTTTTTTTCTAAAACATCAAATAACAAATCACAGCAATAGAGTGAGAGTGAAACTACAGTATGCATTGTTATAATGTGAGCCAATCTCTGGATAAAAACACAATTTTAGATGGTGGTTTTAAAATAATGTGGATAATTACAAAATTCCAACCAAATGGCTAAGCACCATTTTAGATTTTAGTGGACATCACAACAGAAAGGTATTATTACATTAAATGACACGTGAGAAGAAATGGAATTTAAAGAGATGGAGGCACTTGCCGGGTATGGTTGGACCACAGTCAGCATGATAGACTCTTTGCAGCTTCTGCAAAAGAGGACTCATGTGAGAATTGAATAGACAGAATATCTAGAGGATGTAAGAATATATAACACACATATATAACTGTAACTCACACTTAAACACAAGATAGTGTTTTGGCAGAATTTGTAGTTAAGGCTGAGGTGGTTCTATCTTCATATAACAGATGCTATTTAAAACAGTCAACATGCATAAATGCTTCTAGTTTTCATTTCAGACTTGTTATGTCTGACTTACTGTCTAAGCCACAATGTATGATAGTATTTCTCTGTATGTTATAAAACTGTATCATATTTATCTAATAACATAATAAATATTAAAGAAATAATGAAATAGCTTTATCTCTTATGACAGGTATTACGGATTAATGGCTGTGTACGTCCATGTGATAGATAAGCTAATAAACAACACAGAGTAGCAGCACTGTAAATTTGGATTAAAAAATAAAAACTGAGGGGCCATCACTCCTGGGAAGCAGTAAAACTACTATCATGCCTGAATACACTCAGGGTTGAGACAGTCATGACTGACAGCTATGTTGACATAGTCAGTTGGTCAGTTGCAGGTTACTTAAGGCCTCACTCTACTTGGCACAGGTTTGTATCAGTCACTGCACTTTGACAAACTTTAACTGAACTGAAAGACATTCTCTCTTTGAAATGGAGGTGGAATGCCCACAGCCAACTGGCCCTAAATGTGATGATACACAGGGCAACATTTTAAGCAATATTGCTGGGCAACAACATGATTGACTCCTTATATTCAGAGAGAAAGATGGTAAAATGTTGCCTGCTGCTTACCTAGGTTGTCTTAGGTAAAATTGTGTAGCCCAATCGATGTTAACATTCCTTAAACACATATCTTAGTAAGGTTGTCCGGCAGCATTACTCAAAAAGTAGGTTGACTTACAGACTTTACAGTGCAACTTACAGTACAGGACACACTCTACAACCATGGCAACTGGGAGCGTAAGGGTGATTGCGTGTTACCTGACTAGGTCGATGACCCTCTCTCTGGGTGCCGCGCCAACTGCCTCATCATTTATCATGACAATCTCGTCCCCGGGGATGAGCTTGCCCTCTGAAGGACCCCCTGCACAGCAAGTACAGTTATGGACATATTGAGTATGACACAATCCTCACTCTTGAAACTCATTTATAATCATTGATGAATGTATTGTGAAATGCCCTCATTGAAAGAAGTGCATTATAGTAAAAAATCAATAGTATTACAGTTTGTACATGTTTGAGCATCAAGTACAATGCATGTGTATTCTGACAATACTTTCATTTAATTCAGTTGCATTGGCTTAGCCATTTGGATGTTATGCTCTAGATATACCACTGTAAATGTCTTAACATAAACTAAAACCGACAGTGTCCACATATACTGTAATTGTATTGTAAGGAAAAGCATATCACCATATAAAGTATAATAGCATAAAAGAAGAATGGACCTCATATCAGTACATCAAGCATTTCAGCATGTTGTCTTTGAGCTGTGTCACTCTTCTTACCTGGGGTGACGGAGCGGACCACTACAGGTTTCTCACTTCCAGCCACAAAGCCGAAGCCAAGCACAGGATCCCGTCTCATCTCCACCTTCCGAGGCACAGGCGGACTGACCTTCTCGGTGTCCAGCCGGACCTCCTCCAGTGAGCTGCTCTGGGAAATGTAACTAAGAAGGAGGAAGGGACAGCCTTGTCTGAGTGACATGCTAGGCAACAGTGCAACTGGCAAGTGCCAATTAACATTTCTGTCTCCTTTTCAATTATAGATTGAACTGTTCCTCTTACATTTTCACACTGTCACACACACGCACAGACACACACTGCCAGTCCTTTCAGAATGTCAACACAACTTCTGTGCAGCCTTTCATTCAAATATTATCATGTACTGTATACTTGTTGTGTCCTTCAGCTATTGCAGCTATCTTTTGTTAAAACATCAGCACTGTACGTCGTCAAGAACTACAGACGTCTTCATGAACCAACACCAGTTGAATATTTCCTGTTGTTTCCTAAAACAGCTTTTTTCAGCTTCGGCAGCCACATAAAGCTCCTTGCTGGAGTTTGAGATGCTAACAATGTGCCATTTTACTGCTACCTTCCTTCTCCTTCCAGTTGCCTCCATTGTTCCTTTTGCTCATCTCAGCCACAGCACATCTCCCCACGATGCCCACATTGTTGGCTAATTAAAGCCGTGGGCAGGGTAGGCAGTGTGCAATTCACCATCACTTCTGACACATGCTCTCCTCCATGGAAGAGAGCTACAATTAATCTTTCAAGGCATTCTGTGGGAGAACGCTGGTTACTGCAGATCATGGGGGAAGTTAAAGCTACCGTATAAACAGCTGCATCACATCACTGTGTCAGTAAAAGTGGTTCCGTTAAATGCCAGGGTGAGTGTTTTTTATTTTAGTTAGACACCTCAATGTGTTTGTATATGTTGTGTGCCTATACTGACACTTTATGTCACAACATTTTGGTAGGTTGAAACTGAAGTCTTTAAAAACACCTTTGGTTTTACATCCTGCCTGAAGTTACGTGTAATAGCTGCACTATAATGACCAGCGCACCAGATTGTGTGTGATGAAAAGCATATGGACCTCTGCATCCAGAAAGTGCGCTGTCTCATCCTCAGCCATGGCCACCTGCTAAACATGGCCAGCCTCCCAAAGTGATGACAGCCATGGAGCTAATGGCTCCTAATCATCACCATTAGCCTTTAATGAATCCCCCACTCAAACGGGGCTCTTTTCTTTAAGACTGCACTGGATCAACATAGGCATCTTTCATGTGCCACCTACACTGTAAAAAGTGAAGCAGCGAACCAACTACAAAGATGAAAACAACATGCAGCATTGATCTTTTTGCGTTCGTTTAAGTTGGACTGTTTTTCAAGTATCATGGATATACATGCCATAGTGCATGATAAACAAGTTAAACCAAAGTAAAAAAAAGATCTGTGCAGCATGTTGCCTTAATTTGTTGTAAAGTTGGTTCCATGTTTCACCTCTTACAATGTACCATCATTACATCCTGTAATGACTAACTTAAGGGCATTAACTGTTAGACATTGTCCAGATGAGTGAATTGCTGTTTTGTTCTTGAGCCTCAAACAAGCATAACAGCAGCTGCCTTTTTTCTCATTGATTTGAACTCACAGGAGTGCTGGCAGATCATATGATGTATTAACACATCAATCAATATGTCAGCCAACCACGACCAGCCTTTTACGTGAACATTGTATCACATCAAACAAACCAATGAACACCTGACTTCAGCCTGTCTGTGTAGGCATCCGTCTAGTTGCTAGCCACATGGTCAGACATCACTTAAGTGAGCGAGATGGTTCAACATGCACAACAGTTGCTGCAGGCTCAAGGTTGCCTGCTGGAGAGAGCGTAGCATAGCTCCAGGGGTTAGGTCATATCCTCTCATGCAAGTGGTCCTGAGCTGGTGAAAGATTAGATAACCATCATATATTTTCTGTTTGCCCAGCAGGGATGGCTGCCGCCATTAGAGCTGTTGATTATTGTTATTCCATCTAGTCACATGCATCTTTGCAAAACTAAAAAGAGCTCAAATGTCTTTCAAGGGTAACCCTCTCTGATGTCAAGGCAGAGACTTTTTGGACCTGGCTACTTCTTCTCTTACTACCATAAGGATCATGTTAGGTGGACAGAGGCCACTATTTTCCTGACGCTCTCTCAATATACAAATACTGATTAGTTACATAATCCTCACAGTGTTGTGTGTATGTGATAGCAGCATTAAGTATCCTCACAATATCATCTATCTTCTAGCTGCTTTTCAGCTGCCCCCATTTACTTAAGTCACTGATTGCTGACCGTGATTAAGTCTACTGCTTGATATGCCATGAATATCTCTGAGCACCTGCTCACACTCAAAACCATGACTTGAAGTGAGATGAGACAGAAATATATCTCTCTCCTCGGGTAGTTAAGCCTGGAGGTAAGGTGGCTGTATGTGTGCATAGGATCCCTTCTATCACACCCTCTATCTCAGAGAATATAAGGCACATTTAAAGCTTCTTCAACCGTGCTTAACCTTGTCTACACATCTAGTCCCACCAACTTCTTGCTTGAGAGTTCAGTCTGTCTGTCTGTCTGTCTGTCTGTCTGTCTGTCTGTCTGTCTGTCTGTCTGTCTGTCTATCTATCTATCTATCTATCTATCTATCTATCTATCTATCTATCTATCTATCTATCTATCTCACTCACACACACACACACACACACACACACACACACACACACACACACACACACACACACACACACACACACACACACACACACACACACCTCCTAAAATACTCTGTGTTATAGTAGACAATGTTCTGCATATATGCCTAACCATGCCAAGGCCTTTCTTATGGCACAGCATAATAAAATATTGACACAAGACTTTAAAGATTAAAATTCAAAGTGGCACCCACTGATGCATTCTAAAGAAAGAATATCAACACTAGAATGGAACTGCATCATGTAAAGCAGACGTGTGCTGAGCTCCTCAGTCCAAGAGGATCTCACGTGGTTCATTGTAAACCAGTCCATGTCTGTCTCTGCATCCTATGCATTTGGGAAATGCTGTGTTTAGGTCTTATGTAAGCTGCTGCTGTGGTTGTTGAGGCCACAACCCATGCGCACTAAGTCCCACTCTTCCACCCAGTGTCAGTAATTCAAATGTATCCCTCTCCTCCTGCAGGATACTGTATCTCCAAGGCAGACACTGAACTGCAGCAAGATTTGCCATAGCAACAAAACAAAGATTTGGAATCAGAGGAATGGAAAAAAATGCAGGAGAACACAGGCACAGAATATGCCTCTTTAGAGCCTGGCATATTTTTAGAATCATAGCAAAATGAACATAACTAACACATGACTGCTAGAGGGGGTAGAAACAAGGAGGCAGAAACAGTAAAAAAGTCTTATCCTCCTATGGCGGCAGAATCCCCACCACGAGCAGCCTGAAGGCGCACTTGTTACACTGGGATTCCTCATTAGCATCTGCTGAAAGTGCTGCGTGGAAGACGAGAAAACACTTCTCTTTACCTGCACCGATGGCCAGAGCAGACAGCCTCTCCTAGCGCTGGATCACAGCGACACAGTAGCACCGCATCTCATCACAGCTAAGCAGCAGCGTTTGCAAAGAAACTCTCTCTGTGAGATCAAAGCCCTCTTCTCACCATGCAGCTGGATTGTCTGAGTGTTTTTTTATAGCACCACTCTGGCTATACCTCCCGGCTCCTCCTAGGACGGTTTTGGCAGCGAGCGGGAGTGCTAGACGGAACACAGACTGCCTGCCTCTGAGCACAGTGAGGTGAAAAGCAGTAGCGGAGGGGTTAGGTGGAGAGAGAGAGGGAGAGAGAGAGAGAAAGATAGATATATAGATAGAGAGAGGGGTGAGAGATAGTAAGAGAGAGGGAGAGATAGATGGGGGGGGGAGTGGGGTAGGGTATGGTTACAGGAAGCAGGAGCTGGATGTATGTCTGGGATAATCACAGGTTGTGGGGGGGGGGGGGGGGGGGGGGGGGGGGGGGAGAGAAGAAGCCTCGCAAGCATCTGCATGTGAAGCGCCTACTCACTTGCTGAAGCAGTCTCTCCCCTCTCTACTGGATGCCATGTCCCAGCCATTGGGGGGTCCTTGGGAAGGACTCCAGCTGCCAGAGGGGGGTGGCCAGCCTGAAGCCTTGGTCCTGTGGCTGCTAGGGGGAATAAAATGTCAAATTATGATTAATTAAAATATAATCATAAATAATCATACCCATAAAGCTTTTATAGCAGCTGTTTGGTGTGTTTGATTCAATGCCATTTCAGTAGTGTGCAGAGACTTTTTATCACTCACTACAAAGTGAATTAATTTTACAATCTTGACATGGCAACATAATTACCATGCTTGACTTTTGTGTTCTCTGCCCCATGAAATTGGTTTTATTTCTAGTTATCTGCAGATTCCCCAGAAGGCTCTTTTCATTCTGAGATTCTCCAACCATGACAATGTCAAGTAAAGTTCAAAGATATACGAAAAACTTATCATGGGCCTTGACACACATTGTCTAACAGAAGAGCATTGTTTCCTTGACCATCCCACCATAGTCTATACCACATGGTGAAAATATAGGTGGTACGTTCTGTGCTCTGATATTGTAGTGATGTAATCTTAAACCACTGAGGCACCACCTAAAAAAGCAAAGCTATGATTCTGCTAAACATATTGTCATGTTGTAGGCAAGATGTGTTTTACTCTTAACCTACTTACACCAACTGAGAAAATCAATGAAAAGCCTAACTCCACAGTGCAAAACTGACTAGGGTTATTTTGAGGCACAGTTTTCATATGTTATTCCAGGCGCAGTTTTCATATGTTATCAAACCACACGCTTTTCATTTTATTGTGTCTATGTGCCCACTAAGAGCCATATGAGCCTGTACATGGTGCACACACATTGTGAATGAAGTGCCTGAGGTTCTCTGCACTTAGCCCACTGCTAACGTGACCCAGTTGCCTTCAGTAAGCATGAGTTACATTAGCCTGAATAAAACATTCAAAACAAAAACAACAATAAAACACATTTTGTATGGCAAACATGCATTAGTGGTGACTGACCATATAACCTAATTTCTCATCTGACTCTGGACACAAGGAAAGTAACTGAACATGTAAGAAAGTAGTAACATCTACATGTTGTATACAGATGTGAATGGATTAACCCATAAAATTATACACTTTATTTATGCATTATGAATATCAGTGTAACAACATGTGTGACAACATGTAACATTATGTTACATTGTGTAGACCTAACACTAATCCCTTATTTTAACCCTAAGGTAAATACATTGAAAACACATAATGTTAAATGTTGTTTGTGACTGTTAAAATAATATATATAATAATGTTATATTATAGGGCACCATCACTACTATAGGAATGAATCTATCACCCAGACATACAACATCACTTAGATCAGTGTAACAAAGTGTGTAACAACATGTAAGATTATATACACTGTATACACCTAACCCTTAGGTGGTACATGTTCTTACACACATTGTGACTGTTAAAATAAATTGATACCCTATATTGTTATATTTTAAGACACGATCACTACCTGTATTTCAGGGTCACCTGTTAAATTCCTATCTTATAGTTATTAGGTTTTCAATGTGCATTATATTGATGCGGCATATAGATGAGCCCAGATGAGTCCATTTTGTTTATGAATAGGGACTTTACAAAGACTTTACAAAGGTGTCATAAAACCCCCTCTTAACAGCACCCTACCAACAACTTTCATTTGAATGCATTAAGTTCTTACTCAGCAATTAGTCATGAAATATAATATATATAATATGCATTTTGGTGGAAACACCAAAACTTGTTTAGAAATGCAAAAAAGAGCTGTTGATTCTGGCAGACTTTAGATCTGGTCAGTAGACAAAAGTGCTCTACTCACAGTTGGAGTCGATGCGCCCTCAGAATAGCGTAAGAAAAAATAACCCAAACTCTGCTCCATAATTTCCACAGTGAGTACAGACTGAAGCGTGGCACCAGTAGTGTTTTGATCTCTGACGTGCTCTTATGTATTTCTTTTGGTTTCTATGGCCCTTGAATGGTGGGTGCATTCCTCTTGAATAAAACCCGCAGGAGAGGTTCAGGAGCTGTGGCCACCCAGTGAAACTGAGCCTACTCAGCAGCCATCAATAAATGATGCAGCCTCTGTCATGTTGGCCTGACTAATAGTGAGCCGAGAGTAATACACGCTGCACTATTCGTATACAGCTGAGCGTGGACTCAGGTGATAAACACTCTCATAGGACTCATCATTTATGATGGACGATACTGCCGTTAATTGAACGAAAAAATCATATTGGGGGATTTATCTCTATAAAGGTCGGTGTTTGTCTGTGCCTCTGCCTGTGAATGCCTGAGCATTAGCCTAGGTGCTGTAAACAGAATGAATAAATAAAGCACATCACCTTCTTGTAAATGCAAGATGTCCTTGCTGCTAATTTTGTGGGGCCAGTTTTGGATAATTGCTAATAAGGCATTTGTCTGGTGACGTGTAATAAATGCAGTGTACCATTCGTAAATTCGTAAAGGCTGTGATGCTGGATAAGTGATAGACCCCATCAGTCATGCAGTGATAAAACAAGCAGGAGTAAATTGGAGGGTCCTGCTTAATGTCCCACTGTTCCTTGTTGCCATGGCAATAAAGGTCAGATAAGTTGAAGTATCTAAGGAGGAATTACAGAGGGTCAACCTGTTTTGCTTCATTACATTATTGACCTTGCAAATACAATGATTATATATTTTACATGCGCACTGAAATGAAAAGCAGATATTTTGTTGTCTAAACTGCATAGCAAGTACCTATTGGTAACACTGGGAATCATATGACAGATATTCAAGAGGGCATGAAAACATTTCCTTTTCCCTCTTCACTCTCCTTCTAAATATGCTGACCTCATTGAAAACTGATCAATATTTCATTTCCCCAAATATTCCTTTATGTAATTACTTAAGCCTTCCTCATTGGCTACATGTACCAAAAAGCTCTCACAGTCACATTCTGACACATGAACACGATACCGTGCTCTGTGTAAATAATTCACCTCTACAATCTCAAGAAGAGGGGAAACCAAACCCAGACAGCCACATTACCTCAGCTACTGCCACCAGTCCACATGATCCCTCCTCCCGGATCCCTATTTGTTTTTGCTCCACACAGTTTACTTAGGAACATGGATATGTAAATCCTTACTCTTGTTTCTTTAAAACTGGCTTTATCCAGTTACATAAATAAAATAACTGATTTCAGGTCAGTCATATGCAGAAATGAGCACTGTGTTAAAAGCAAAGCTGTATCTACTACAGCATGAGAATGACAAGTCATTTTTACAGCGATATCACATTTTCATGTTTCTGTCACGGTATGGAAGCAGCATGCCTACTTTCCCAAGTTGAGCACCTCCTCCTCTTATCAATAGAACAAGTACTTCATGCTCACATCTTAAATGTAGTCGAGTAAAAAGTACAACATTTGTCTTGAAAATGTAGTGAAGTGAAAGTCAGAAGTTTAATACTCAAGTAAAGTACAGATACTTCGAAACTGTACTTAAGTACAGTACTTGAGAAAGACCTCTGCTGTGAAGCCAATTAGAATCTGTATAATTGTACTCGCAATAATATACTATGCGAATGAAGACAAAAGTACATGAGAGAAAGCATGACAGCACAGTGCACCAAAAGACCACAGAAATACCCCAGTGACCCCGCCCACTGACATGTGCCCATGTTTCAGGACTCAGAAGCCAGCACTGGTGAGAATACAGGTTGGTGGACAAGATTACATAAAAAAATCTTTATGAAAATTTAATGTACAGAAACATGTTTAATGACCGTCTCAGGAGAAGACCCCAGTTGCTTAGAAAAGTACAGAAAGTGCTCGAGCATTGATGTAAATCCACTTTGCATTTCATGCACCACAGAGCTTATTCAGCTCTGCCACACAAGACCCTCCTTCCCGTCCAGAGTGTAGGAGAAAACTTTTTATTATGGTTCTGGACTGGAAATTTTCTTATGCCACTGGCAGATGTAGGCACAAATACTGCTAGCATTCTAGTCATTTCATTTCATGCAAACAAAGACATGTACTGCAGTAACTCACAACTTTGTATGGTGTGCTTCATGAGACTTGAATAAAATGGCTGTCTTGACAACATTCTCACATCATCAAGATAATATGCAGTCATAAGCTATTCATCTGCCAACCATTTATTGCAAACAGTGTGTCATGTAACAGAGGGCTTCTGTGCCGTTTAGATTATTTTGTATAACAATAAACTTGCTGCTTACTTTGCGTACCTTTATGAAAACAGTACACGACCATTGGGGCTTTTTCAATCTTGTCTTTAATTTTTATAAATATTTTATTACGCATTTAGTGTTTGTCTTGGAGAGTACGAATGCACTGTTGAAATGTGTATTATGTCGCCACTATGCCGAGGGACATAGAGAGACCGGTTGCAGATCTCTGGCTCCTCTCTCTCCTGCCTTAGTCTCTGTGCTGCCTGCTGCTCCCTGTTCTATTCTGTCCATATGGCTGACAAAGCTCCCCGTACCTCTTTTATGCTACCTAGGGCTGTCGTAGCTGCTCCGCCTCCAGCAGGCTCTCTGTGCCGCACGGAGACTCAGAGCATCATCAGACCGTCATCTCCCTACTGGGAAGCCTGCTCCACCACGGCAGTTTTGGGATATGAGTGGCCACTGCACCAATTATAATGCAATAACACCCACCAGCATGTCTGTCAATGCACCTCACAGCCCGGGTCACAAACAAAGCTAATATAACCAGCCTACCGGTGATAGAGTGCTGTTTGTGTGGATGCAGTGTTCAGTTTGAATCGAAAAGACCACAAAGTACACATCTAATTACATCTGGCTCTGTCAAGAGTTACTTGGGTTTAAGACAGCACACACACACACACACACACACACACACACACACACACACACACACACACACACACACACACATGGATTTCTTCTTTTATTTTCTCTGTCATTTCCCTGTGAATCACACAGTCATAACTCAAGAAAATATGTCTTCCACCCACTTACAACTTTTGGTACGGCACCTGTTACCTGTACCTATTATGTCTTTCAGGCTTTCTCTCTTAAGCCCTGTGGTGTTAAGTAAAATATAAGTTATATAAAATAACTGTACTGTACTATTACTGTTGACACAGGCAGCAGAACACAAAATAATGGTGTCCCCTTCATTATGTGATGTCAACAGCTTCGGAGCCGTTATAGGTGTTGGTTATAGCTGTGTCTGTAACAGAGCCACTGTAGGGGTTTGTAGTGGCTACATCTGTAATTGAGTTGGAGAACGCACATTAGCATTAGCTATATGACTATGGTAGTAGCTGGCATGATTCTCAATGCACAGACAGGCGTAATGACCTACAGTAAGTACAGTATTTGCCCATTGACAAACCACTGAGTGCTCTGAACCCTATTCCTCCCCTCCTGTAACATTAATAGCAAACATAAAACACCCTCTATTGTGTTACGGCCCTGCAGGCAAGAGACCTGCTCCTCGGAACACTTCTGCACCTTATTATGCCCCAGATTTTTTCCCTCCTTGGCCTAGCTTTGAAAGATTGGGATGAATACTTGCCTGAAACCTTTTTTTGTTTTGCCCCAGCCTTTACTTCACACAATGTCTAACCCTGAGTGGCTCCTCCTTCAAAAGGAGCCATGCTTTTTATGTTGAAGTACTCTTGTACTCTAATGAACAATTAGGTTAACAAAATTGCTTCTACCACAAAGAATATGAATGACTGTGAGTATGAATTGAGCACACCTACTATACTGTACAGTATACAGTACAAATGTCAGAACTGTGTCACTGCCATGGGCAAATTAAGTTTATATAGACTTATACAAATTAAGTTAAATATAGAAGGAAAGTGTTTTACCCATATGAAGTATTAAAGTATAGATTTGCCCAAATTGCTGGCCATGTCAACACCACCTCTATGCATATGTTTCATGCAAAACTTGTATTCTTTTTTTAAAGAGGGCTCTAAAAAAGAGGAAAGAGTGAAGCCAGAGAGGTACAGATTCATGAATTAAATATCCCTTTTATATTTCCACAAGGTGCTTGTGGAAATATAAAAGGCATTTGTCCATTTTTCAGGAACAAAATGTTGCAGTCCCCGAAGTTGGGTACATGTTGCAGTGGGTAGTGCGGCAGTACTTCAGTTAGACAGTAATGAACATAGATAAATGTTATTCTCCTCAGAAAGCCAAGTTGAAATGCTTATAATTTAATATGTTAATGCATATATAGCCCTATAAAAGGGCAATACCTGAGTAATAACTTTACTTTTTTTGATGGGCACATTAAAACGATAGAACTTTAAAGACATCTGGAGGATCTTCACCTGAAGGGCTTTAGCCACACAGGGAAATATGATTCCAAAGGACAAAGAGGCTTACCCAATACATGCCCAACACATGACATCCAGCAAAACACAAGCATGATTAAATTTAGTGCTCACAAATGCTCAGTGTAGTCATCCATTTGGAAAATGAGGAAATGCATGTGGGCTTGTGCTCATTAGTATGTCCTTACTGCTGTTTCTGCGGGTTGGGCACTCTGAAAATACAGCAACTACATTACATTCCAAACACAGCTCACAACTGCCAATGTCATGCTAAAACATTAAAGGCTCAACGTGTTTCTTGGATTGTGTTTTTACATGGACCCATTTTGTTTTTACATGGACCCTTTACCATGATACAAGATAGATCCAGAAGACTACAGGGCAGTAGTTAGTTCAGGTCACATATATCACACAGCCTTTTAGTATGCCTTTTGGCATATTTAAATGTATGACTGTGGCATTTGTTGGGGAACAGCCAGAGACAAAAAGAGAACAGAGGCAAAACTGTTTCATATCCAGGAGATAGTGCTAGTCACTAATAGGCCACCTCCACTGAGAACACAGTTGTAGATGACTCATACCCCAAGCTGAGTATTAAAGTGATACCATAGGGAATAAATACACGTTTTAGTCTCGTCTTTTTACCAAGTGGTCCCCTGGATCCCACTGGATTCACCAGTGTAGCACAATAAGAAGTTCCCATGCCATTACCAGTAGAGATGTTAGGTGTGTGCTGTGGATTAAATAGACATGGTCCATAATCTGTCCAGATCTGGATCTGCCAATAAGAGGAAAATCTGTATTTGTTTTGGTGCATTGTGCCTTTCCAATGAAATTTCCAAGTTGATAGTTTGCCCCTCGGCCATTACTCATTTAAATGCACCAGATGTCCTCTCAGATTGATGTCATTCTAATCCAGTGTCATCGTGATTTGTGAATAAATTTTAACATATTTGGGTTAAGACCCACTCCACCCATATGGTGGTGGTGAGTGCTTGCCTCGGATAAACAGCCTCTGAAATTGACCATGAAAATACACCTCCGCTTTTTGGGTTGGCATGTAAAAATTACATTTTGGATGCACAAAGCAATGTTTTTTTTAAATGTTCAGAATATTTAAACAATATATGTATTCAATAATTTGTAATTCCCTTGCATACAAGAGCTGGCATCAGTCCAACATGCCTGAAACAGAATATCAGTTAAACAAATCTCCTGAGTAATACTCCAAAATTGGAGAAACATCTGATTCAGTGCTATTTCATCTTTTCTGCTAAGCTTGTGACATCAGAACCAACACTGATGGTGGGCAGCTAACACACTGAAAGTGATGGCCATGCCCCTACCTTTAAAAGGTTTGAAGTGAAAGTGTACACATACACAAACAGACATGAGCACACAAGCAAACCAAACACCAGCAGCAGCAACAACAGGGATGATCAGGGAATCAGTCTGGTAGGAAGACTGCCAGGATACATTTTTTAAAACTCAGCCAACCCAAAGTGATCAGCCCATTAACAGTGAACTCATATTATACATTCTCAACATCTTCTTTCAGAAGCTTACAGCAATAACAGTGACTGAATGAAAGACCATTACAGATCATTGTTGATAAATGCTATGATATTTTCTTTCTCTTTTGCCCTTACAGGCGTGTAATTATGTCTATTGTACCTAGGACTCCCTCAAAGTACTGAAAAAATATATATAGAAATAATTCAAGGTATGAATTTGGTGTTCATGTTTTTCATTCACAAAATAGCTCATCTCTCTTCTGGCATCATACTCAGTTTAGCAAGACTTGCTAAAATATTTTTTCTCTCTCTATACTACAAACCTTTATTTTTTTTATGATTTTTTAAAAAAACCTTGAACCTTGGATTTTTAAGGAATCAAATGCCTTAATATTGCGCAGGCAAAATATTGTCTATTAAATGCATTAAAAGACAAAAATAGTTTTTGACAAATTGCATTTCCTAACAGAACACCTTATTAAGTTATCTTGGTACTTCTTTCTTATTCCTTCCCCTTGCTCCACGTTTCTCTCCTATCCTCCTTTCCTCCCTCGCACTCCTTCTCTGCCTACATGATGACATGTGGAAGAACAAGGAATAAGTTATCATCCTCAATACTCTTAGCTTTTTAGCGCATTTCATGTAAACCCTCCCCGCTTTCCCAAGTCATGTCCCTGGATAATGGGTGCGCTGCCAGGAACACAAAAGGGCGCGTTAGCACACAAGGCGATTCGCGGCATCAAGCCAACTCACCCCGACAGCTTTGGCATCTTCACAAAGCTGAACACATCCATGCGTGCAGCAGGCTGTGGTCAGAGCTAAGGGTCTAGAAATGTGCCTCACTCTACCTTCATTGTTAGGTCTGCTTTCCACGCAGCAAGGATGAATAATTCAGAATTAAAAAAGGAAAACAGGAAGAGGAGGCAGATGAGCTTTTCTAGGAGTCAGGTGGAGAGATTAGTCCTGTTGCCGGAGCTTGTGCATGGCTGGGTGATTGCTGTGTCCCCTTCTCATCAGTGGCACAGCCTCACAGCCCCATGGACCTGAATCTGGCAGTGCATGTTCCCAGGCATCCTACATCCTTCAAAGCATGGCTCTGTCAGCGGCATTAAGCCAACTCTGTTTCATTTCCATCGCAGTGGAGTGACGTGCGGAGGCTGTGCAGTAACAACAGCTTTTCAAGCGAGAGTGAGAGAGAGGGAGAGGGAGAGAGGGAGAGAGAGGAAGGAACAAATGAGAGGGAGGGGTGGAAGGGGCACGCAAATCACTGCTGATGGAGGCAGCCGGCTTCCTTGATTTCTCCCCTCCTCCTTTGCAAGAGGCAGTGTCATCTGCTGCTATGAGTTTGGAGGATGACGGAGGGGAAATAAGAGGCAGAATTCGGGGGAGCATGGGGGTTGCTCTGGGAGAGGAGGCGGTGTGGTACAGTGACAGAAGGAGGAGAGAGAAAAAGTGGTGGAGGAGAGAGAAAGGAAGAGAGAGAGAGAGAGAGAGAAATTATGGTAAAACAGATGCAGATGGCAAAAAAGAGCAGAGGAAAGCTGGGAAGATGAGGTGTATGGGGTTGGGAATAAGAGCAAGTGGAGGTATGGAATAAACAGATTGAGTAGTGTGATAAAGTAGTGATATGGACTAGTGAGGTGCAGTAAAGGGATGGAGTAAAGAGATGCAGCATTGTGATGAAATAAAGAGATACAGGGAGACTAAAGGATGAGAGATGGAGTATTATAATGGTATAGGGTGACAGTGTAGCCAGAGCTGAAATCTGAGGCTGAGGGAACCCAGTCATTCTGTTTCTATGTGTTGATGTCAGCAAGCTGAGGAGTCCTGTACCTGCCCCCAGCATCAGTGGTAGTCTCAGCTTCAGCCTGACACAAACAACAACAAACCCACAAAACAGCAAACCACACCGCCAGCCTTGAAAACATTACCAATGGACACTGCTCACTAGCATTTCTGACCTGCGGTTATCAGGGCGACTGAAAGCCTGAACTCCGGCCCCATGGGGGAGCAGAGGAGAATAAAATAAGAAGAAGAGTGCCTGTGCAGATATGACCTGATAAGACCTGTGCATATATGATCTGATAAGGAGGTTACAGAGGAGTGCCTGTGCAGATATGACCTGATAAGGAGGCCCTCCTAACCCCCACTCACAGCATTTTACTGTATGCTATTTACTTAATCTGTTTTAATCTCTCTTTCTGAGAGCTAAATGTTGCCTTGTCTAATTTTAATCAGTTCAGTCCTCTCCTGTTGTGAGGTTGGGAGACGGAAGTGGTAACAGAAATCTGAGGTTGGCCTCCTTCAGAACAGTATTTCTCGAAACCAAACCCATACCAGTCAAGAGGTATCCATGCACATGCACTTTAAAGGTCTCATTCCGCGAGCAACTGTTAGTACTTGCTCTCTTGCTATGTGCTACTTGCTCTCGTGTCACATGATTCCCTCCATTACTCAATGAAAGAAAATAGGTGGGAAAATGAGCGAATAAGAAAAGGGCAAACAAAGTGGCGTAAGTTGGTTATTTAGAAAAAGTCATGCCATAGTTGTGATTACTGGAGGAGTCTGCAGCACACATTCACCTAGAAAAATATAGGTGTGTTTGTTTAGAATGTTTAAATCTTATATTTGGTGTGCTATGATCGAATGGGCTTTGAATGATTGTAGTCTGTGACTAGCATAGCCGAGAATCTGTCACTCTCCCTGCTCCATCTCCTCCACCAAATTAGAAAAGTGTGTAACAGGAGCACTAAAGCATTTTTTTTTTCGCCAAAACCAGCCCACAGGTCATTCATTAATAGAGACCACCACCAAATTAATGAAAACAACGAGACAATGACACCTTTAAGTGTAATGTTTACCTTCATCTGTTTTTGTTTTTGCAAATATGTCATTACAAAAGGCCTGGCAAATAAATGACCACAGGTACTGCCTCTCTGTCACCGGTCTGTCCCTCAGTGATATTCATGGACAGGCAGGATTCACAGGGAGGACACTCGCTGCCCACAGCTTTCTACATGATGGATGGCGGACCCTCCTGTGTCTAATTGAGAAAGAATCCCCTTTCATTAATCACAGGCGTCCAATGAAGTGCCTCTGTCATAAGAACACTGAGAGGCAGGTTTGATCCTGAAGCTCTCATCTGTGTGATGGAAGCGCACTGCCTTTGACCCCAAAGTCATTGCAGCAAAAATATACTGAGCATACCTAATCTGAATGTAGAGCTTTATAATCATATTCTCAAAAAACAATCTCAACACTGGTGTCTTATACACAATACAAAAGAAAAACAAAAGAAATGACTCTTTCGAGGCTTGTTTTGTTGCATTGTTCACACGACCAAACAACCCACTGACAACATGATTCAGCAAGCAATATGTCAGTTTTGACTCATCTACAAAAGGACTCTTAATTAGTCACAGTCTGGCATGCTTATCGTCTGACCTTATCCCAGAACATAGGTAGGATCTTCCCATTCCCCCAAGGTATAAATAAGTTTGTGTGTGTGTGTGTCTGTCTGTCTGTCTTTGTGTGTGTGTGTGTGTGTGTGTACGCCTATATGAGAAGACATGCTTGCTTGGCATTCTGACCTTTCAACACCGGTGCTGAATCCCCCGTCTCCCTCTAGGCTGACAGCTGACTGAATATGGTATGTGTGAGGCCGCAAGTGTTGGCAATGTACGTCTGTTAATGTCCAAGTCTCCAATGCATTTGCACAGATTTGGCAGAATATCAGGCAGCATCATCGGTATTCTAGCTGAGCCCATCCCTGCATGTTAAATAAGATCACAAAACTGGGAAGCGCTCTGAAATGAGGACAATGATTTATAACCACCTCTTCAGAAACAAAGGCACAATTCTATATTAAAATGTCAGTGCTTGTTAGCATTACATGAATGACTCAAAGTGCCTTTGCTGGAGGTGGAGCGCACACTGAGGAAACTTGTCATTTCCACTTCAGTCAGACTTGGGGACTCACAGCATATCTGACATGCGGCTGTGGCTGGGTCGGCCACGATCTTAACTCACAATCAACCTAAACACGGCTGATGTCACAAATAAGACATTGTGACGTCAAACCCTGGGTTCTCGTGTCTGTACCTCACATTATTTTGAGCATGCAGTAGATATGGAATACTTAGACGCCAGAAGGCTCTAGAGCATACATCGATGGAGCTGCCATATTGGAAAGGTTAATACAGGCTTATATAAGAAATAAACCATAATTTGGTTATTTCAAAACCACTTTTCCTTCTCTAACTATGGTTTTGGAAGATGAGCCTTAATCTGCCTGGAGACACATTGTAGAGCGTTTCATTGAAGAAAATACAGTATGTCAGGGCTCCATGAAGACAGTAGAGATTCCATAGTCCTCGTGATGATGGCATATTGCGCCCCCTTGCATTGACCCCTGCAACAGCCCCACGCTTCTCCCTCAAAGTCTATTATGTCTGCATATGAGAAGTGAAAGGGCGGTAGAGAACACTTATTTATTTTAAAGTACCGTAATACTATTACTATTACATTACACTTACAGCTCTCTTCTCCAGAGCGACTTACAGTTATTTAGGTACAGGGTTTCAGTTACAGTCCCTGGAGCAATGTGGGGTTAGATGCCTTGCTCAAGGGCACTTCAGCCATGGATAAGGGTGCAGGAGAGCACTAGCTGCCCCTACCCCAGTCTTCCTACTGGAATGGGATTCAAACCTGTGACCCTGCGATCCCAAGACCAAATCCATAACCACTAGTGCACAGCTGCAGTTGTACATGCCTACCTCTTCATATACATCTGTAGACAAAGACAGATATTCATGTGTGTGCACCGTGCATAGACATGAAAGAAGCGCATTGCTTCAGAATATCGTGAAAGCGTAAACTCGGCCGAGCAGCACACTGTGTGGGTTGTGTTTTTGGCGCTGTGAGAGAAAAAGTGAGTGGGGGCTGCAATGTGTAAAGACTGTATCCCCCACAGTATTCTTGGCAGAGAGAAAGACAAGCAGAGTGACAGAGACTTGGACAGTTCTTTGAGTATCCCCTGTGACCTCTCACATAGCCCTGTGTGACAGAGGCTCAGCTCAGTGGGGTCTCCTGGACAGTCATGGCCTTTATGCCCAAGGCCGGTAGCGAGTGACTGGTAGCAGATATTACTGTAAGGTCAACTTGCAGCCACATTGCAAGATGGCAGTGCCTTTGCCTTGTCCAATCGGAACTTTGGCCCTCATCCTGTGCAGAAAACAGCCGAATTCAGTCATTCATCCCTGCAGACTTTTAAACCCATTACAGCAACTCCTTGGCAGACTGAAGTCTGAAGTTACTCATAAAGTAAGCTAAAAGCAGACTGACACAGAAGTAGACACAGTAATTACTTTGGGGATTCAGGTTACTATGCAACGTGAGTGCTGCATAAGAAAACTAGATCTCTCATGGATGCATTGCTGCGTGTATTTATGTAAGAGTAACACTCACTTTTAATGGGCAGAGGTGTGCTTTCTAGCTCAATGAAGGGTTAAACATGATGTGGGCAAAGATGTCAGATGATTTTCCAGGAGAATTCCCTTTCATTCCCTTTCCCTTTTAATTGCACCTTGCAGTTCACACTATTCTAAGTAATTGGTGGTTCAGAAGATGGTGCTGCCTGGTTATTTTGGGATAGTTTAATAGCCCTTTAATATCAACCTGTGAAATGTGTAACTAAATAATAAAATAAAAAATAGATAAAGAACATGACTATAAAAGCACATTCAATTGTTAGACCCTATCCACTCACCATTTTAAATGGGCTAGAAATGCTTGCCAGTCATACTCTACACTAATAATGATGCAAGCTCCTGATTCATCCCACTGTTTCATCATCTTTACTGATCATCAGTGCTCCATCTGAGCGTGTATGCAGATTTGCAGCTTGGCCGACATGAGTAAGAGTGTGGCAATCTGAGAGTTTGAGATGGGGAGGAGGAGCAGCCGTCACATCTGATCCCCTGACCTCTTGTTCTCACACAGGTGGCCTACCCTCTGGCCCACACACCAGATGTGCTGTGCTGTGTGAGTGTGTGTGTGTGTGTGTGTGTGTGTGTGTGTGTGTGTGTGTGTGTGTGTGTGTGTGTGTGTGTGTGTGTTTGTGCGTGTGTGTATGTGTGATTGTGTGTTTGTGGTGTTTGTATGTTTATGTGTGTGCTTGTGCATGTGCATGTGTGCGCTGTGCATATGTGTGTGTGTGTGTGTGTGTGTGTGTGTGTGTGTGTGTGTGTGTGTGTGTGTATGTGCGTGTGCATATGCGTGTGTATGTGTGTGTTTGTGGTCGTGTGTGTGTGCATGTGTGTGTATTTGTATATGAGCTAAAGTAACAGCTGGTAGAGGTGCATTATGGTGTCCAACTTGTCTGTTTGTCACACAGCTCTGAGTCTCTGCTCTGTCACAACCTCGGTGCCCTCCGCACAAACATGCCGCGCATGTGCTCTGACACCCCGCCTGTCACGGGCCTCACAGGAAAGAGGCAGCGAGATGGCACACAGTCCCACCAATATGTCTACCCCACCAGACAGCTAATCATGAAGGGTGTTTGACAACAGTGCTTCATTCTGACGAGACAGGTGACATACAAAAACACATAAGCACTCTTTGCAAAGCATACATTTCATCATTAGTCATATTCAAATCCTTGTTTATGTATAATTTTAGAGCCTCTTTGCGCGGCACCGTATCGCCGGCGCTACGACTCACTGTGACTGAAAAAAATGTAACTACAACATTACTACAACATTACAGAGAGTCTTTAGTAACACATTACAACCTGGTCATTGCCATTCTGGTAACAACAAAGTTATAATAGGGGGTGCGTCTTAAAGGTTTAATATAAAGATGTAGCTGCTATATATACTTATTTTAATACAGTTAACCCAGGTACACTCAAGAACAAGGCAGCAGAAAGACAAATATCTAATTGGCCTGAAAATGTTGCATAGCCAAAAATGACCCTAATAAGCTGAGGTAAAAGGGCTTGCCAAACTAAAAATACCCTGTAACAAACATAAACAAGGTCACCTCCCAGTCTGGATATATCCAGGATGTTCTCTTTTGAACTACGAACTCTAAAATTAGCTCCCATTCTTCAGAATTACACAGCATTTTTGCACAGTTTAGATTCAATGATTTATATAATAACAAATATGAAGACATGGACATGGACATTAACATGAACATGAAAAATAAATTTGGCACATCACACACGGCCACACACTACATGTAAATAAAAAAGAAAATATGACAAAAACATGACAAACATTCTTAACCTGGATGGTAAACCAGGAGACAAGACAAAACAAAAGCAAGTGAACGAATGAGCTGTGATCAAAAAAAAACAAAAAAACATCTGCACTCTTATTCCTGTTGTTAAGGCTTACTCAGAGCAATAAGGTTCAAAAACAAATACGATATAAAAGATAAGTACTCACTGGATAACCGTAAAGACTCCTAGCTCACTGTCTGAACCATCCATAGCAGTTTGTGGGCCTTGAACAAGTTACACAGCCTCTATTGTCCCTTATAATGGTTGGCAGATACCTATTACTCTGGTCTTCTCGCCAAACCACACTACTACGCCAGTTCACCACCTCTCCTCCCACTAAAAGCACAGGCAGGGAAAAACTGTGTCCGGATGGGAACGGATGATCAACCCGAGTGGCGCCCAGTCTGCCGGGCCATGTGTGTGTGAGAGAAGGGGGGGGGAATGGCCTGAGGGAGAAAGAGAGGCACAGGGAGCGCGTCTCTTCTGCCTCAGTAATGAAATAACATCACATTCCAGGCCAGTGCATCAGCAGGCAGCAGGGATCAATGGAGAGCAGCTGGGCTCCAGCATGGGACAGATCTGGCACAGGGGAGCGGCCACCACAGACACAGATATAGCCACTGCCACAGCCACACCGAACCAACACTGAGGGAAAATGGAAAATCAAGTGGAAAGGAGCGCTGGCCTGTTGTCCTCATGCCCAGATAGACAGGCCAGCAAGGCCAGGAGACCAGTTACAGCTCTGCTAATGAACAACACATACCATAGGCTGTCTCATAAATACAGTATCTAATGTTGGATTTAAAACCGCATTTTCACAGTCCTTTGTGTTGTTAAACATGAGCTCTTTTCAGGTGTTTTGATATACAACACTACATCACTGACAACACATGAAGGCCACAAAGGCTTTGATAACCGGAGACAAAGTCCTGATTCAGGATTCTTTCTCACAGTCCTCATTACTATGTGCTGTTGAGACTGTATCTATATCAACAATGTTGCAGCCAGTCTATTGTGTATATTTATAATCTCTTTGTGGTCTGGCATCTACAAAATCAATGTAGTCTATGTGCTACATCATACAGAGCACACACATCATACTGGGCTTCTGTACTAAATCATATTTTTCAAGTTACTCCCCCTATTGGTAGTTGCATTGAAACCCTAGGTTTTTCAAAAGTAATCCTGTGAATAAACAAACATACCCAAGCTAGAACCATTTTAAAATAGCAATTATTTCTAAAATCAAATAAAAAATGAATTACATTGTCTTAGTTTCTGCATTTTGTGACCATATGCCCGTTTTTTCCGTGGACTCTTCATTTGTGCCCCATTTTTGTAAGTTAGCACATGACTTGTAAATTTAGTTTATATAGAGAAAAAATCATGACCAGATGAAGCAATATTTAAGCATTTAAGACACACTAGCATGAGCCCTAGGCATGCTGGAGTTAGGCATGCGTTTCATTACTTATGAGAACAATTAAGGACTGCACAGGGAGTCTCATGTAAAATGCAATGAACGTGATTATGTAAGACTGTTTGTCTTTCAGACATTTAGAGAATAAAAAATTTGGCTCCTTCTGGGCATCCTGAAGTCCTCGTGCCATATGTAATGTCTTCCTCGTGCGCTTGACAGTTAGGCACATGGAGACCCTTTCTGTGACATAAAAATCACCAGGAGGACAGAGTCCTTTTCTGAACGGACTGATACATACAGTAGCTGACTGACAGTCATTATGAATTATGTACAAGGTACAGCGTAAATAATATTTTTATTCCTGGAATCCCTATGCATACATGTATGCAGTACATCTTAAATCCTGTATGACCCAACATAAGTAATTAATGATAGCTAAACTAACCATAATCAAAATATAATATGGTTCCTTTGTGATCCAGTGTTACTTCATAAATAAGCATGAGATTAATGATTGGATTTGTTTCAACTTAATCTATTTTTAAGGTTAATGTTTCTTCAAATGTTTACGTGGGGAAAATATTTGGTAATACTCAGGCCAATAGCATTGACATATGTATTTCCCCCAGTGACACGGACATTTATCATGGGCCGATCCAGTCATGTGGCAAACACAGGCCCCTAGGCCACAGCATCACTGGCCTGTTTTTCCATAATACACACACACACACACACACACACACACACACACACACACACACACACACACACACACACACACACACACACACACACACACACACACACACACACACACACACACACACACACACAACTAAGGCTTTTTTCCTTAGCAGTGTTTCTTTGCTACTGCTGAAGAGCCATTCAGTTTTTCTGTAAATGTACAGAATGCATGGCACAAAAGCTGCTAGTTGTCCATACGGATCTTTTCTGAAGTAATATTCTCTCTTATTTTCTTGGTCTCTTGGTCAGATTGGTGTCCGCAAAGATTCTAGTTTATGGATTTGTTGAGTGCTCTGTATGTCTCCAACATTAATAAAGAGAAAGAGGTTTTGCATCATAGAACAGGAGAATTTATGGAGCAGAACAAACTCTGGATGCAGTGATTTGCATAAAGTGATGAGCACAACCCCACACACAATAGAAAAGGCAATAGTAAAATAATATAATAAATACAGCCAGGCAGTGTTTTCCAAGAAGAGTTTGACGCTGTTCAATCGATGGTATTGCAACCAGTGACAGCATTTACTTCACAGTGCACACATTCCCCATAAAGCATTTAAAATGTAATTACACTATTATCATGTGGTGATCTAGGCTCTTTGGCAGTATAAACATGGTTGGTGATGAGACACAGCATTATAAAAGGTTTGCAGCAAGATCTGTATACACTGTCTTATGGATTTTGGTAATGCTGTATGAAACTAGTATTTGTCTTTAAGTGTTGATGCATGAGTTAGGTTAGGTTAGGTTTCTTTATTAGTCTCCTCCAGGGAGAAGTTTATCTCGGAGATACACAGGGTTGCAGCAACATGAATAACACACAGCACAGCATACAGTATAAACACGACAGCCTGCAGTACAACATACAGTACAAACATAACATCAGATAAAAGACAGAAGTGAAGTAGCCACAGGCTAACATTACACATTCTCAGTCACTGCCCTAAACTATCCAACCCATACTCCTCCAGCATTCCCATACACATCACTTCACATCACATCATATCACCCTCAACCACATCCCCATGTCAACATACCAAAAACATTCACTCTGTCATAAATATACAAAAAAATCAGTTGTATGAGTACTGAACAGCTGTTCATGCAGCATTCATGAATGCATGCCATTTGAGTGCAGGGTAATCAGCTACAGTGTATAATAGTCATCCCCCTACTGGACCCATCTCATAGGTCTGCTGTTTCATACTTCAGGCTGTGCATGGCCCAATGGATGGAGCCAGATTACAGCATACTGTAGTCTGTGGATGGATCTGAATGAACAAGGCTTGATTTTCAGGGGTGCATTTAAGCTTTTGAGACTGGCGGACAGATATCAAAGTGCAGCACATGAAAGGATTCCTTTGAAAGCACTTGCAAGCACAGGATGTGTTTTAATAGTGTTGCCATGGTTTCAGATGGGACAAATCTACATGGCATCCATGAATCCTCCATAATGTTATAAAATGACAAAAATTAGCTGTTTCGCTATAGAGCTATAGAACTCCACGCTTCCACTACATGTTTTTGTATGTGGCTTCATAACATGCACACACTTTTGCATTTTGTGCAGCTCAGAGAGTGGGTGTGACTGAAAGCAAAATAAGCAAATCTCAAACCTCATCAGGCTGCCTTCACATCTACGCACACCCCTCTCCTAGCCTCTGTTTAGGAGGGATCGGGTTCCGGGCATTCAGCAATTATCTGAAATGTGGGACAAAAATCAATGTGCCCATGGAAAGCCTGTAAGGTCACAGAGGGTGTGTTGCTCAAAATGCAGCTCACTAGGACTCACAGGACTAACATTCTTCAGAAACCATGGACACATTCTGTCTCATTTTTCAGACAACTGCTGAACTATTTTTCTGGTATGTAGCTATAGTTTATTAGGTATTAAACCATGCCAGGGATTAACATACATTATGACTTCACTTACGACATCATAAATCCATCCGCAGCAATAATAAATGCTAGGCGGCAAATCAGAAAAATGACAAAAACAACAGCTGATGCTGCTGGTAATGACAGAGGTGGATAATGAATTGTTTTCATTACCAGCACAGCTGTGGTTATTCTTTAAGCTTTTACCATTTACCCTCACAGAGCAGTGAAAATTAGAAATGTACATTTACAGAAATCTATTGTAAAATGGTATTGTTTTCTGCCAAGGCACAATTCATTATAGTAAAAAAAGCTGTCAGCAATATCAATTATTCAGTCTTACAACTGCATAATTTAATTTGATCATTTTCTTTAAGAGAAAAAAATACTAATATATAATAACACATCAGTTAATCCTACCTCTGCTGTGGTAGTAGAATCACCTCTACATTTGAGCTTTTTGGAATATCACCCACTAGTCCGGTGTTACGATCAGGCTCCATGCTTGCATCAGTAGGCAGTGATCTATTTAAATAAAGGGAGAGAAGGTCTGTCGGCTCTCCTCCTAGTCTGATGGAGGTGGAGGTGAAGTCAAAATGAGGTCTCAACAGCTTCCTGCCTTTTTTATATTGACAGTCTGCAGAGGAGACAGAGAAGAAGCAAAAATCGATGTGTGGTGCAGCCTTCAGTTTCAAAGTTCAACTGAGTAGGAGCACTAAGCCTGGAGAATCCTAGCCCAGTTTTGTCTCAGCTTTTGTAAGTGGATTATTCAGATCATGTCTAACACAGAATTGGATTTCAATGTACTTCAATTTTCTTTCAACTTAAAGAAGATGTACATATTTACTTATTCACAGGACTCACTGCTTTAAAGGTATGAGATGACTTCTTGGGGACTATCAAGTGTTGTAAGCACCATGTATGTGAGTGCATAGGTGTAACAGAGAAGGTAATATAGACCATTCTAATTCTAGACCAGATCTAATTGGAGAAGCCCCTGTAGTGTAGGGTCATTTAAATAATGGTGGCCTTCACACTGAGAACTCTGGGCAAAAGAGGGATAATCATATTGCATACTAATGCCAGTGTACCTAAACCCAGCTCCCTCATTACAGAGGTTATGCAGAAGAGAATGGAACGCTTTTGGTGGCAGGCAAGTCCATACTCGCAAGCACTTACTCAGAAATATGCACTGATGGTTGCTTGATTTGTAGAGTAGATCTGAAAGTTTGGCAGTGAGAGGCGCGCTCAACTTCTCATACAAAACAAACAACTTTTGGGTGCGCGTAAAAGTCTGCAAACTTAAGATGAAAAAAAAAACACACTTGCATGCTAAGTGTGACACTACGCACTGATGAAGGCCTAAGGGCTGAAATGCGTCTGCTTGTGGACATGGTGGTTTAAAGAATAAATGATGACACTTAGCATGCGAGTGCGTTTTTTTTTTCATCTAGAGTAGATCTGAAGCATTTGTAGAGTAGATCTGAAATGGATTGTACCCAGTTAGACAGATTTCACAAACCCACTGCATGTGATAGAGATAGAAAGCCGATAATAATACAGTGTTAACACAGTGTTTTCCTGGCCTCATCTATGTCAGTTGTTGGCCCCTTGAATCTAGAGCTAGCGATGTTGCACGCACAGCATAGAAAAAAACAAAAATTCCTGTTCCATGCTGTGACAAGGTCTGTGTGTTGACTGCAGGGAACTGGTTTTAACCTGCTGTCTGCCCATTCACCACAGGAAAGAGGTATAATTGACCAACGCCGTCTGACACAGCCTGTGCTGAAGGAATTAAATCATTCACCAGTTCACCCTTTCAAATAAATATTGAAATATTCCTCCCATCATCACAGCGGTGGGAGTCACTACAACTTAGTTAACCACAGTTTCCCAGTGGGCCGTGGATGTCGTTATCTCGTAGGTGCTCTTGAGTTGAACCCATTCCGATCAGACATCTTTGCCAAACAATCCCTCTTGGCTTACGGTATGATGACATTGTCTTCTATCGTCACGGAGATGCTCTGCGCTAGGAAGGATGAAACAGAAAAAGGCCTGACCTGCTCATGCAGAAAACTGTAGACTCCCTTAATAGATGGCTTTTAAAATGTGTCTGGATATTCGGTCACACTGCTTATGTACATTCTGTTGTGGCATTTTACTTTTGAATGTAAAACTGGACCAGTTACAAGACATCCTGTGTAGGCAAGGCTTTGTGAGGACGTAGGTCTTGCACTTCAAAGCAAAAAAAATATCACATGTACCAAAATGACCACAGTAAAACTCTCATATGACACGAAAAAGCAACCTTGTTCAGAACCCTGACCCATTTCACAAGAAGAAACCTTGTTCAGAAACTTGACCTATCTGTTGGGTGTAGCTGGATAGGCAAATCAAAGGGTGGGGAGCAGAATGGTAGAGAAGAGGAAAACAGAAGAATATTTGATGAATGCATGAAAACAAAGACAGTTACAAGCTTCCAAGTTACATGCAAAGAGGATAGAATTGTGGACGGCCAATATACAAAGTAGTGGTTGCAGAGTGTACAGTAGACTTATGAGGTTACAATTGCAAGAATACGTGGAACAATGAAGCTGAAAACTATGTCAATTGCTGACCGTTGGAGGAAGAGGGACAGACATAATGATGTGATAAAAAGAATAAATTATGGTTGAAGTAAATAAAGAAATCTACAACCATTAGTCACACTGTCTGGAAAAATGGAAATAAACAGGAAGGAACAGGAATCTCAGGAAGTAAATAGAATGCTATCATTTAGAAGTACTTAACAGTATTTACAAGGACAAAATTTTCCGTCATTTGAAATCAGAAATAGAATAGAAATAATTTGCTGTTTCCTTCAGCATTAGGTTTCATGACTGTGATTCTGAGAGGGATTTTTATGCTTGGGAGATGTGAGAGGGCTCAGCAGAGCTCAGCATTCAGACTGCTGCTCTTGATTTCAAATTCTTCTCAGAATTCGGCCATGAATTGTTTATCTAGCAACAACAGTGACAGCATATTTCTGAACACTGAATACTAACTACTGAAGTAGCATTTGCATGCAAAATTTACACACACACACACACACATACACACGCGCGCACGCACACGCACACGCACACGCACACGCACACACACACACACACACACACACACACACACACATGCATGCCAGCACACACAAAAAAACAAACAAACATGTGTCTTTGAGAGGGGATTAACCTAAATCATTTAAATCAGTGCATACACTCATCTTCTGCTGAAGTCAGAGCTTGATAATAAAGTGCCCGTGTCTGTGCTCACAGCAGTGCTCAGCAGACTCAGCTTGTCCATCAGCACCCACAAATGTCCAATGTTGGTACTACTGTCTTGTTAGCACTGATGTGTGCTGCTGTGGAAAGTTGCAAAAGTGGACATCCTGGGTTCAGAAAGTTAATGTCCTGCTATGGTATTTCGCTGTTTCTGCTGATTATTTCATCCGCCTCTGGGAAGGTGGCATCTTCGGTGAGTGTTGACACATTATTAGCCTGCTGCTACAGTATGTGCTTGCAGTGTAGCAATGTGTCTTACCTTATAGATGACTGTCTTGTATTACAAACTATGGCATGCTAGGATGTGTGATTTATAGACACGTGTCACAGTAGCCAATTTTCCAGGAAGTGGCAAGGCACAGGGGTTACGTAATAATGACATCCATTAAGGTTCTGATTCTGATTGGCCAACTGTACAGAGGGTTTATTACTATCATTTCATTGCCTTGCTATTTCCTGCTCTTTGTATGCAACATCAGTCCATTCATCAGGTCTTTGCAACAAACTGGGGATACCTTTGCATGTAGCATGAATTCGACAGACATAGTCTGTGTGCAAAGGAATGACACTGGGATCTGAGATGATACCGTATTGTATTGTAAGCCTTTTTCAGTATTTGGGCTTTTTGTTGTTACAACAAAACCCAAGATCACATTGTGGGCTGTTGCACAGAGAACATCTCCCAACTTCAGAAAGATGCAAATACAATTATACAATGTAAAGGAAGAAAGAAAGAAAGAAAAAGAAAGAAAGAAAGAAAGAAAGAAAGAAAGAAAGAAAGAAAGAAAGAAAGAAAGAAAGAAAGAAAGAAAGAAAGAAAGAAAGAAAGCTGTGTGTTTGTGTGTGTGTGTGTGTACACCTGTGTGAGCAAGTAGTGAGTAAGAGACAGAGTGATTGAGAGTGTAGATGTTTTTTTTTCTCAGGTTGTAAGTACAGACAGGGAGAAGCAAGGATTGCATTCATGAGAATTCTACATGTTGGGAGAGTCAGCATCCTTTAGTTGTGAATCATCCAATTTGCATTGGACAGAGGCCAAATAGATGGAAATTGTTCAGATTCATATGCTGATTTTGTGTATTTCTGTGAAGTACATCTAGTTAACTATCATTATGTTTTTAAAAAAAATCATTGACACCTACCATTCCACCAACGTGTATTGCTGCTGAAATTTCTCACTCAATGTTTGTTTGAAATTAAGGTTGATATCATGCAAGACTGAATACTTTGTGGACCATTGAGCTATTATTTTCAGTACGTAGTGATGAAGACCATCCAACATGTGAAGGAAATGTTTACTGTTTATCTAATAACTGATCACCTTCATGTCTATTCTGCAGTGGGCTCTCACGTCCTACAGCACATGGAGCTGTGGATATATGCCAGTAGAATAGGTGTTCTTGTAATTGTAGTTATCGTTTTTCATTTTTTATTTCGTTGTTTGTTAGCAATTTTGTGTTCATTTTTGATTGTGTTCAATTAATTATTTTATTTAAGAAATAATATATTTCACTAAAGGTATTCATGGCTTTTGGTTCAAAGGCCACTAGAGGTCAGCAGACCTACATTCCCTATAGCCTAAAAGGGTTTACTTTGTAATGAACACATGAAAATGTCTAACGAAAATCTTTTTCTGTCTCAACAAAACTTTAACATTCGTTTAACATTCCCAGGTAAATAACGCTCGCACAACCACAAATTAAAATGAGTCTTGCCATGAAATCATAACAAGTCTAATCAAACTCATTAGTCTGACTATACGGAACATGCAACAGCCTACATAGAACATGGAACGGCAAATGTATTCAGTGTCACAACAAAACAAATTATTCTAAAAGCGTTACTTTTACTTAGATTTACATTACTAGGTTCTCTTTATTTAAGCTTTTGAGGTATGAATTTAGCCTTTATTTTGCGCTGGACATCTTTCGTGACACAAATGCAGCCGTCACAGGCTTAAAGCAGTTTCGAGGGCACCTGAATTCTTTCCAAGGTTTTCCCCCAATAATGTTGGCTAATTTCGAGGATCAAACAAACATGATCTTTCGCAATTTCCTCTGTCTCTTCAGAGCCCTTTGCTATCTGATCAACATTATCAGTGCTATATAGTCCTCAAGGATAGGCCCTGTTATCTGAGTTCTGCTTTCCTCTTCATTCCCATGGGATGGAGAGTTTGTTGTTCTCATATTATCTGACTCACTCTCTAGTTTATCCCGCTCTATGCTCGTGCTTTAACACTGTTCGAGTTAGGAATTCTGCAAGGTATGTTTTAATATCAATCCACGATTGGAGTAGGAAAAGGGACAGAATCCAGGGCTGTGAATGCATCGGGATACTGCGTATAACTAAGCTAAGTGATTTTACTTTTATCTGAGTAATAGGCTACTTTCAGAAGTAGTCTAGCTCTGACGCATCGGCACGACGGACACGAGCAAAGATCTGTGCGTCTTTAACTCATTACTCACAAGGCGCAGCCCAAACGGTGCGGATCACAGGTTGTGAAACCACTTTACTACGCAATTTGTTTTTACATACTACACGCAACTGGGATGTAGACGCAACTGTAACATATTTCCTTCATGTCTTAGGCAGTACAGGATGCACATACACTGTGCTGGGTAGTTTGTTGGAAAATGAAATCATGTCCGCCCAAGGACTGCTAAACGTTTTCTCTTGCTCTTCATCAGCATCCAAAAACACCTCTAAAAGGAAACTACGGAAGACTCGAAGTTTAGATCCAGCATTGATAAGAAGCTATGGAACTGATTCAGATGGGTCGTCGGAATATTCCGGTGAGGCGAAGTTACATTGTTTTGCCTCGCAAACAGGTGGTTTATCCCATCTCCAAGTGTCCTCCGAGAACCTCTCAGCAAGTCAAGTGGAGGCGCGCGCAAAGACAGCGCGAGTGAAACAGCATCACTCATCTTCAAGTTTGTTTCCATTCTCAGAGTCGTCACTGTCGGCCGAATTTAACTCTGATTATGAAGGGAAGAACTTAAAACGGAGTGCTGGAGACCTGACGCTTATTCGGTACACGACACCAACAGGGACAGGAGGCTCAAGTACCATTTTCTCACCTCGAAAGTGGCTACAGAAAAAGCTGCACCATCAGAACACACAGTCGTACACGGTGTACCAGCCTGAGGTATGGGTTTGACTTTATGAGGTATTGGTGTGATGATTAAGTTGGTCCCAGATATGGATTTGGATCAGTGGCTGTTTTATTGGACTATAGTGTTTTTCTCTTTGCTACATGTGACATACAGTAGAACATTTTAATTGCTGATTCCCAGCAACTTCCAACTGTCCTTACAACATTTTTGTTTAAAAGAAAACACAATATTCTTTCCCAGATAGAAGTTAAGATGACAGAAGATAATCTTATGTTGAGTCTTTTATGTGCAAATAGTCAATTATAGGTGGACAAACAGAACTAATCAGGCTGTGAGTTTCATTCAGTGGCTTTCAATTTACTTGCTGTGCTGTAAGTGCGAATTACTTAGCAACATTATCTTCCATTATCAAAACAGCACAGAAATTAATGTGTTTTAATTTTTAAAGGGATATATATCCCTTTATTTTAAGTCTGAGAAGTAGCCTGTACATTAGTAAGTGTCGCTCACAATCTGAAAGAAATATGGTTTAGTGCCCCAAAGATTATGTTTTCCTGAAAGCCCCTGCAGTTGAATGATTGGACTTTCATATCAGTGAGAGGGGAGGTGTTCGAGGAGGTCCTCTGCAGCTTAGCCTGAGGAGAATCCTCAGCTTGACTCCCTGTGTGGACCCTGATCACTCCTGAATGCTCAAGTTTAAAGCAGATGTAGCCCTCTTAGGTGTAATAAGGACACGCTGCAGTTGTGGAGAAGTTGTGCGATTCTCTGTTTGGTTGTGTGTGACTCCCATTTGACAATCCAAAATATCTCTGTTGGAACTATGATTTATGTTAGAGATTGTTTTGGGTAGCAGCCCAAGTTGGTTGTTTTGAATGAAATTTATCATGATATTTTGGTGAAGCACAGGCCTGGGTGGAGTGTGACCGGGTGGAGGTTTTAATATCTCCTCTTTTCTGATACAGTTGTGTAAGAAATAAAAAATATTAGTAATGTAATTACGTAACATCTTCAGTAAGTTTGTGGTATTCAGGAGTGCACATATAAACAAGTGTATTTGTTTATTTTATGACATACAAATGTATCTTCTCTTTGCAATGGGCACTTGAGATATGAGTTAGAATTTGGATGTTGAACGAGACTATCACTTGATGTGTCTGTAGGACTACAATCTGAACACTGCCTGGTTTGAATGACGTTTTATAGCTCATAAAAAAGGTAGGGTGTTTATCTTAAATGTGTAGGATTATGTATGTTGAAATACTGTATTCCAAGCAGAGTGGAGACTGACCCAGATATCTGTGAAGATATTCAGGAGTTTGACCATAAGGCTTTTTTTGGAGGGCAGTCTGGTCTGCTTCACAGTCTAATGGATTCTTGGTATTTCCCAAGTGTAGAGAAGAACTAAATCAGTTCAGTGGTTAAGGTATGTGAACATGAAACAATCACCCATGAGTCTGGAAAACATTGCACTCTTCTTCCATTGTTGGGAGCTGATTGGAGACATGGTGAGCAATGAAACCGGTAACCGGTAATCAAGGTGATCTGCAGTGGTTTTTGACTCATTTGAAGCCCCATGACACATTTGCTGTACAAGGGAAGCACATTGAATCACCTCAGAAGGGCTGTGCAGTTTGATACAGTAGTTGTGTGACTTCATATTCCATCTGGAATATAGCAGGTATAGCTTGTTGTGACAGGTTTTCATTCTCAGTGGCAGAGTAACACTGCCATGGCACCCCGTGGAATACTCACGTTTGGCATTTAGAGCCCCGGCATCACAGTCATTAGGAAACAGTCCAGTGATATAATAATGTAATCAATAATGTAAACACTATCAATCACATTAATACTGATTAATGTTGGAAAAAACTGCACAGTATTGAGCTATTAAAAACAAAAGAGATAATATTTTTTTGTGTCAGCACAAGGCCAACAGTATCTCCAATATTTCAACACAAGTTCTACTATCCATTTATCTGTCCAAAACCTTTCCAGACATGTATAATTTTGAGTATCAACAACTGGTTGATGGGAAAGCATTTTGGCAACTTCAGATGTGGTATTTATTCGTTTCCTGCAAGTTTTTCGAAACCAGCAAGGCCTCTGACAGTATGCAAAGTGATTAAACATCCATTGCCATAATTGATTGCTCCCTGACTGCAGTCATTTAAATCAGGTCACCATTTAATTTATGCTAAGTGCTTACAGCCACTCTTATAAGGGATGTACGTTTGTGTGGCTGGATTTTGGTGTCTGCTGTTCCCAAGAAACCATTTCAACAGCACAGAGGGACAGTCTGACAGTGTTCCCTGCTTTGGATAAAGCACTGCTTGGCACTGTTGCTACTCTTAAATCGGGTGTGCGCTCTGGAAACTTTGTAATCCTCGTTTGGTAAAAGCTTTTGGTTCTGTGTGTTTGTGTGTGTGAAGTTATTTATCTCGGATTCAGAAAAAAATGCCAATGACTACAGGCACATGGTAGGATCGGACTGGATTGGTATTGGATTGGGTGTTGCTACCCAACGGGTGGTCTGTCCCAAATCCCTGTGCACATGAGAGTTCGTGTAAGTGGATAATGGTCAGAGATCTGGCCGTTTCCGCTACGCTAGATGGCGCTGTATTCCTTTCAACAAGTGGTGTTAGAACTACTTCAGGTTGACGGCTGCTAAAAAGAAAATAAACAAACTATCTGGCGGCATAAAAAACAAAGATAGCGCTCGAGGAGGTTGACAGAGCAGCATTTGCATGCAAACAGCGTTTTTGGTTTCCTTGATACGACATGAACTGTGCCGTCGGTGTTTGATATTACAAGCAATTCAGGACAACAAGACTTGTTGAGAGCAGGCGCTAGAAAGTCTCGACGTTCAGTATGGATGAAAATCAGGGACCGAAGCTTCTAGGATCGAGTGGTCTTACATGCGCAGTACGCGAATCCAAACCAATACCGTGCACAAGGCGGCACCAAGCGGTTTAACATCGGCTTAAGCCAGGGGTTGCAATCGGATTCGCGAAACCAATCCCTATACGATCTTTAGCCTGTGCACATGAATTTGATACGATCCCAAACCATTTCCAATCGGATTCAACTCGTCCATGTGCACGCAGTGAATGTAAACAATGCCAAATGCAATTAATACCTGTGCATTTCGTAACGATGAATTCAGTTGTCATAAGTAGTCATTTACTGTATATTGTTTTCATTCTTTGTTCATTTTCAGTTTTTCAGTTTCAGTTCCGTTTCTTTTAACATATTGTACAGAAAAAATATGGCATGGTGTAAAATTGGATGCAATTTTTTTTAAATCTATCCATCTCAGTAAAGCCATAATTACTGATGAGCTTGTAACACAGTGTGAATAAAGCCAACCGGTCTTTGATTGCCGTTGTTACTCTGAATTAAAACATGCAAAGACTATGATAAATGGGTCTCTAAATAGACATTTGATACTCCTGCCTGTGCTGTATGATTCATAGTCCCCGCGGTGAAAGATCTTGTTGGGCTCTGAAATGGCTGATTTAAATTGTTAAGTAAGGAGACATCTGGTTTACATGAAGTAAGCCCCCACTCCTGTTTCTCACAACAGAGCAGCATGACCTGATCTCTGGCAGTGTTCCATGAGCAAATATTTCTTCCCGCAGGAGACTGTCAGCATAGGATATGTACCATGAAACACAACCTGCTCCTCACCCTCCTCACTCTTCTGGTGTTTGTCAGCCTAGGCTCCCACAGTCTGCAACGGAGAGAGAAGCACAAATATGCAATACTTGGGCCATTAGGACGGTCTCATAGGAATAGTTTTTTTACTTTTTCTGTTTCTCTAAAAAATCGTATCCTCTTTACTTCAGCACTTCTCACAAGAATGACTTCAACAACAAAGCGTTCGGTTAGCTCTTGTCAACATGTTTAGCCTCTCAGCATGAGAGAAGTGGGATATCTCCAGCTTAAAGACTGGATGGCTGCCACCTCATGTACATGGTCAACAGAGCACAGTCAGAATCCCTAAATGTTTTGGGTGCTATAAATACCTGTAGCACTGCTGGAAAGATGCTTATTTCCTTATAATGCTTTACATATGGGGTTGATATTGGCAAGGGCCTGCTTGTGTCGCTTTGCACGTGTTTACGTTTTGGGGCTCTCTATTTGTGTGATCTGGAGACCTTATTCCCTCTTCCTGCATCTTTGGGCTTTTGTTTTCTTTCTGTTTGTCTCGCATCACTAAACATTTAGAAGTCTTTCAGTGGAGGGTTATGGACTGTGAAAGGCCCAGCTGTAATATTGTGCCATGTCTTCTGCATCATGACCAGATGCAGTCACTGGACCATTGTGAAATTACTCTACCTCATAATTACTGGCTGATCTCAACAGGACTAAGAGTGATATTGTTTCTAATACATTAATATGAACTGGTTAAACCTTAGTGCGCTAGGCTGATAAACATTACAGGCGTCACATCTGTTTGTGCCTGTGTTGTACTGGAGGGCTGCAGGCCTTCAGCAGAGGCCATCATTCTGTTTACAGAAAGGTTTTCAGTTATTGGCTGCAGGCATTTCAGTTCTAAGTCAGTTTTTTTGCTTCATGTGGGTGTGGACATTCCCCTCTGACCACAAGTCCCATCTCACATCGGAGACTTTGTTACACTGGCTTTTTGGACTGATTTAGATCGATTTAGACTTTTGAACGATGTGGCTTTAAGCTCTATCTTCCTACCTCGCTCTCATTGTTCTGTGACATGCTTTTATCCCTTTATTCTTTTCCGCAGGCAAGACAATACCATTATAGGTTGCAGACTGTAAAAAGTGTTCCATGTGTTAAAAAAGGCCAACACTGAATTTATTATATTTACATGAGTACTAATGGAGAACAACATGGTCTTCGGTAGGAGAATTCTGCTGTTGATCATAAATGACAACTTGTTTCAATTAGATGCTGCCTTTGTAGCTTAAAGGAAATACTGGCTTTGGTCTGTTAGTCTAGAGGCATGTGGCTACAGTGTGAATATTGTAGGTCCTCACTGAACTAGTGAGGAATATGCTGTTTTAGCTGCTGGTCTGTCACACATATCTACCACTGGCCTAAAGAAGGCCATAAAGGTATTCCAATTAGGTGGCTCAGTGACTACCAGCGGCAAGTTCATTTAGAGTGAGTTGTAAACCTCCTGAACAAGGAGCCGTCTGGCTTCATTCTCCTAGCAAAGCAAAGCCACAGGGATCTTCTTTTAGGAGGTTTCCCACTTGCTCAGAGTTAACATACCTAGGTAAGTGACTAACCCTGCTTACTCAAACACCCTCTAGCTGTGGGGTAATGGTTATTTACTTAGTGGCCAAATGTTAGCCTGGCCATATAGCTCCCACTGCATCAAAGTGCTTTGTACTGTATGATCTTAACTCTGAGGGCAGCAGTGAAAACACTACCAGTGAACCTTTGACATGGTCTTAACATGTACAGTAGGGTGCATCATTTTAGCCTGGTAAACCCGCCCCTTGTACTTCATTTCATTTTGTGCACGAAATGAAATGAAGTACGAGGGGCGGGTTTACCAGGCTAGCATCATTTGCCCCAGTGTCAGAAATTCAACTTGTACCTAATTTTAAAATGTGACAATATCAATTAAAAGAAAATCTGTGGAATATTAGCTCTATTGAATAATATCTACTGGGTCCACCAAGCCTCTTACGTAAGTTACATCCTAGCAGTGTCCACAAGGCCCTGTCAGAAAAATCAGTTTTTCTCAAATAACTTTAAAAATAATGCATTTAGAGCTTTACTGTCAATGAAAGTTGAATATAAATGTCACTATTATGCATATTTTGGTACCAGTTTTATATCTCCATCTTTATAACTTTCCAAGATATGACAATTGTGTCGAGATGTTGAGTGTTTTTTTGGCTCTGCAAGAGGAGAAGAACATTATCAGAATGTTCTGCAGGTGGTTGAAGCAGACAGAAAGGAAACACCAAACCTGAGAGAGAAGAAGATTCTTGTTGCTTATTAAAGTCCTTGAAGTCCCAAAGAAATGCAACTTTAGCTATATTTCAGAAACTAATGATGATAGAGACATAAAACTTGTACCAGAAGATGCGCAATGTCCTGCATTCATTACTTTGTATGTGTTTATAGAAAAACTGATTTTTCAGCTCAGATTTAAGGCATCCACAGGCACCAAACCTGAGAGGCTTGGTGAACCCAGTAGAGAGCAATAGGATTTAATGAAATTTCTCATGGAAGTTTACTTTGGCAAGTGTAAAAAAAAATACTAGGTATGGATAGATTTTACAATTTTTTTTAAAAAAGTTGAGCAAATGATGCACCCTAATATACAATCATCTAGATGATAGGACCATATCCTGAAATGTTAGTTTTGGTTACTCTAACACAATCATAGTATTACGTCTAGTATTTACAAAACTGTGTACTTGCTGTTGTGATCATAGACTTTTATCAGAACATACATACTGTAGTTATCTCTAGGGGATATCTTTGTCCCCACATTTAGTAAATGCAGAAGCAGCATGTAAAAAGTGTGTCATTTAGATTTATGCTTAATCAGAATATATTCATGTAAAATAGCTACACTTCTGGAAGATGTACCTTTTTGAAGTTATTTTCATTTTTATTTTTTTTGAAAATTATTTTTCTTCTCTTTTGTTGGCAAAGGTTAATAAACTGATAGAGAAAGAACATCTTTAATTGCATGGCACAGACAGCTAATTTAATGTATTACTATTAATTGCTTGTCTTTCTTTTAGTTTAATTTGATGTGTACATGTATGTGGTTTTGGTAGTGCCCTTAAAACTGTAAGTTCCATCAGGTAGCCATAAGGGGGCGCCATTTACCTTTGATCCTCAGGCTGCCCAGAGCAAGTGAACAATAAAAACACTCCTGAATTTAGTTCAGTGTCACAAAGTCCTCAGGTCACCTCTTCTGTGAGTATTTGTTAAAGCCATATTTGCTCTGTAGTTGAAACATAGGATCAAGGCCGTCTTACGCTCTGTGTGGTGCACCAGGTGACAAAGGTCTTAAATTAGTCTCTTTACATCCATTTTATCATTACTTTCCTCTCTCTCTCTCACACACTCTCTCTCTCTCTCTCTCTCTCTCTATCTCTCTGTGGCTCTGAATTTCTTTCTCTCCTATCTCATTTTCTCAGGGCATCTGAAACAGATCAAGCCTTAATGACCTGTCTAGCTGACCTTTAGTCTGGTGCACTCTCCCTGGGGCAAGCTACGGTGAAACACTTAAAAGCACACTTAACTCAGAAGACCCAACTGAAACAGACATTATCCAACTCCGTATTCATTTCAATAATGTATACCACATCCAGAGTGGCAGTACGTTGTGCACATAGGGTGTGCAGTAGTTGTGTGGTAGCCCGCTTGCTAGCTTTTTTGGTAGAAACACCATAGCAACAGCTCTTTGATCTGAACATCTGCTTTGGAGAGTGTAGTGACTCTGGAAGGAGATCTGTTTGTGCTGGAGAGTAATGGTCTGGCAGAAGTGGAGGTAGGTCCCATCGTGAATCAGAGGAATGCCGTGTGCATTCCAGAGGCTCTGGAGAGAGGGGTATCCCATCTCAGGGGAAGAGAGATCTGAACACTGAGGATTATAACTCAAGATTTGTTCTTTTGTTGATCATGTATAGTTTTCTAAAAATGTAAACAAACAAAACAACAACAATAAAAAAACACTACAAAATTGAAAAACGATCAAACATCTCATACAGTCTTACAAGTTATTATTTATAACACCATTAATATGGTGAGTTCTGTTCTGTCTAGTTTGCACTGTGTATTCACTGATAATTTCCTTAACATTCTTTAAAGAAGCTGGCAAATGTATATTTAACTGTTGTTGTGCATACATGCATCTATAGGCTACATAAGTATACGTACATACATACATACATTCTAATACAGCTAGTGTAATTGCAGGATTTACAACTCCATGTTGTAAATAGGTAAATAGATAATAATTATCTTCACAGATTGCGTTAATCACAAAATGGCTTTGTTGTCGGGTTTCCTCCCAATTGAGGCTGTTTTGTGATGCCCCGCCTTTGTATCTGACAGCTTTACCAGCTTAGACGTTTGGAGCGTCCTGCGCAACATCGTGAAGTGTCCATGAGGACGCGGTCTGCCAAAGAGAAGTGAAGTTGAATTTAAGTTTCCCGACAGTTTACCAGAATGAATTTGACCTCACTGGTAACGTTATCAGGTCTATGCGTTTGTTGTGAATGACTACACGTTGCTTGGAATACTTTTCGCTTCACTGTAGCCGAGGACCACAACTTGAGGCATGGAGGAACTCGCGGTCTTCAGTAGGAGCGTTACTTATCTCGTAAGTCAGTCCTCGTGTATTTTTTTCAGTATCTGTGGATCTGTTCCTGTCGGTATTTCCCATCTCGATATATTCACAATTAATTTGCATTTCTTTACCCCTGGAGTAGTCTGCTGTAAATGTATGCTGCTGTTATGGATTTCTGTCAGCTGTCAAGTTCTCATCAGCTCCAACAGTACAGGGAATTAAATGGCAGGTTCCATCTTTGCCAGAGTCACGAAGGTAGCCTAATCATGCATCAGAGCACTGTAGCGGGTATGTGCGCCACTTGCACCATCACTTCCCCTACAGTAGCGTACTCTTTCTCCAAGACTGGAATGCATGGACACAGGTCTAGATAAGAGATTTTCTTGGTCCTTATCATATGTTTTCTTTATGGTAATGGAGAGGATTCTTTTGATCTTACTTGCACAGTATTTGTAATAGTGGAAAATCAATCAGAAACTCTGATCTACCGAGTGAGATTTGCTCCTAGTAATTTGCTCTAGATTCACAGATCCTTGTTCATATGCATGATCAGGGGCGTCGCCAGACATATTTTACTGGGGCACGTGCCCCAGTATTGGTCTGTAGTGCCCCAGTATAAATTTCACCAGTTAAAAAAAAAACACTTTCGAGTTTTAGGTCTACATAATCTACAGAATGCGCACATAGCTACTTAATATGGCAACTCATTGCTACTTTATTCACTCCATAAACCATGTGCACATGGCTACTTAATATCGTTATTTATTCACGCGACTTTGGCTGTGACATAACGTGTAACAACGGTGTCTGAGCGCTATGTCTTTCCACCTGTCTTACAGGTTAGTACCGGGTAAATTGCTCATCATTGTTGTTTGTTTTCACCTCTGTGTCGCCATTTCCATGTGGATTTACATATTACAACGTTACTTTTTACGTTTAATGTATGAGGCAGCTGTCATGCAAGCTGTTCTGGCTGTAAATTGAAGTAGCCTACTGGAGTCGTTAGCTGCTGTCTTTCAGCTAACTGGCATATGCCTATTATCGTTGTTGATTCATGTAACAGTTAACCTAGCACTGTGAGCTCCCACACTCGGTTTCTGGAGATTGCTATCTGACATCTATGATGTTTGATGAGCATATCAACATAATCTGATATGTCTATTTAGTTTAAAGCACTGTTTATGTTTTTTTTTTAATGATAAATAAGTGCTAAAAAAAATTATTCACGCGCTTTGCACGCTCGCATTAATTATGTGTGCCCCAGCTGTGCCCCAGTACAGTAATAGGTCAAGTGACGCCTCTGTGCATGATTCTCAAAAAAGCAGTGAAAGTACACAACTGTAGACAAATTCCTGTGCAACTTCCTGCTGTCAATCATGCATGAATAATAATCATGTGATCTCATTTACAGCATCATTACATTCTGTAAGCAACCACTACTGACTGCTCAACAGTGGAATCCAACATGAGAACATTAATAGTCTTCATGCCAGGTCTCACATACATGTATGCAGTTAGCATTCAGCATTTCTGCAGACTCGTCTAAATGTTTCATTCAGTCTCCTCAATGCAGTGCATTATCTGATTGTGGAAAAACAACCCTTAAAGGAGAACTTCGGTGTAAAATGAAAATTGGCATGTTAAAACATCATACCGAGTTGGTATGTGTACGGAGGAGTAAAATTGATTTAGCATTCAGAGTTTAACTATTTTTTATAGTTTGACCCAGAAGGCTAACAATGGAAGTGGTAGGTGCCCTTAGACGAAGCATGACGGCTACGCTATTTTTAAACCATTAAAACAGCTCGAAGAAACTCCACATTCCATTGGTAGTACAACAAAGGCTCTGGCATTCAAAACGAACCACTGAGAATATTGTAAATGTACACAACGTTTATTTAGAAAGCTGTTCTTACATGCAGTCGTTTGCAGTTGTTTCTCGTTGCCGCCATGATGAAAGTACAAACAAGTTGATTGTACTACCTCTCCTCCTATTCTTCCTGCTGGTTCGTGTTCGTCAATCGACCTGTGCAGACTTTCATCATGGCGGCGACGAGAAACTACAGCAAGGTACTGCTTGTCAAAACTATTTTATTAATAAATGTTGTGTACACTTACAAAGTTCTCAGTGCCTCGTTTTTAATGTCAGGGCCTTTGTTGTACTACCGATGGAGTGTGGAGTTTCTTCCAGCTGTTTTAAAGGTGTACTTCCATCGTGTTTTCATTAATTTTGCGGTGTTCTCAAGTATTAATAATTGCCCTTTGCGCTGGTTTTAATGAAAAAAATGTTCTAGTGCTTCTGTTTCAGGCTGTTTTAGTTTGGTGGAGGGGGTGGGGCCGGGAGAACGACACGATTTCACCAGAGGCACGCTCCCTGCAGCTTCCTTTGCCCCACAGTCAACTTGATAGCAGAGTAAGGTAAAGGGGAAAAGTCAACTTGACAACGCTAAAACTGCACACAGAATGTCTACGGAGATACAGCCTTATGTGTTCGATCCTGAATCCGAAGGAGAGATGGCACAAGCACAGTCGCTTCCTGACCGTTAGTCAATGAACGTTTCAGAATGGTAATATTTGCATGACAAAACAGTGCAAGTGCCCGGCTAAATGCAGTTTAGTCATTCAACTAGCCTGCTAATCTTAGGCGAGTCAGTCACAGGCTAACATTATTTATTTAAAGCCCATTCGGTCAGTTTCTCTTATATGTATTTCCACGTCTACGTCACGCCGAAGGCCCTTTTCGCATTGGGTCGTTTTTCCGCCTATTGTCTTCTTTTGACTGATATAGAAAACGGGGATAGAAAAAAAAATTGATATGCAACATGCATATGCAACTCGGGGTGACCTATCATATTTCAAAAGAGCAAGTACTAAACGGTTTCTCGTGGAAGTACACCTTTAATGGTTTAAAAATAGCGTAGCCGTCATGCTTCGTCTAAGGGCACCTACCACTTCCATTGTTAGCCTTCTGTGACAAACGATAGAAAAAAGTTAAACTCTGAATGCAACAGGCTAAATCAATTTTGCTCCTCCGTACACATACCAACTCGGTATGATGTTTTAACATGCCAATTTTCATTTTACACCGAAGTTCTCCTTTAAACGACCAATTAATAAAACTATAGTATACATTTCCATTATTTTAGTACAACCTGCCATGTAAGAGGTATAGTAGGTGCATCATGGCTTCTTCTGTGGTTAGTATGACGTAATGTAATTTAGCATTTCCTTGATTGCTCGTACCTAATGTCATCTAGTTGTTATTGTACTGGTAATCGCTTCCGAAAATGGCTTCAAAGAATACAGAGTATCCTCTGTTGTTTGTTGTTATCTTCGCATCTAGATTCATATTCGTAGAAGATCCTGAGACCCTTCACACTTTCAATGAAATCTGCGTGAGATCACAAGTCGTACATCAAAGACAGGATTAACTTGAATGGATTGTTTACAACCTAAACAATGTTATTTCCAGGGAGGGTGGAGGCCAGAAACTCAATTCCAATTTTAGCTTCTTTTGGTCTTTTAGATGGCTCTGCTTTAGGGGAAAAACATAGAACAGCAAACAAACATTAGTCATTCCGAACATGATTCAAATGCTGTTTTCTTTCTTTCTTTCTTTCTTTGTTTCTTTCTTTCATTCATTCATTCATTCATTCATTCATTCATTCATTCATTCTCTTTCTTTCTTTCTTTTTTTCTTTCTTTCTTTCTTTCTTTCTTTCTTTCTTTCTTTCTCTTTCTTTCTTTCTTTCTTTCTTTCTTTCTTTCTTTCTTTTCCCAAAACAACAGAAAGCTTTGAGTTCTCATTATAGAAGACTTAACATTATAAGAAGCATTGCACAACTATGTGTCTGCATCAAGCTGTTTTGTAAATTAAATGTCTGTACCGCATAATCTTCTCAAATGGGAATAGCTGACCAACCCAAATCGCTAGCTCCTTCTGGTCTCCTCTCACTTGCTGTTTGACATTAGTTTAAAAATAGCATTTTACAGATTATTTTGTCATCAATCCGGTTATTTATGGATTTGTCCATTCTTTAAAAGCCCTTGTGTGAGAGTGACCACTGTTTCCTTTTAGGTCCAAGTTACATTCCACTGTATATAAACACAGCTAACAGCATGTGGCTTGCAGTAAGACAGGTTTAACTGTCCAGGGTGGGATGAAATGTGATAAAGATCTGTCCACCGTTTGTGAATTCCTTCTCTCACGTACAAAACCCCCTCATGGTCTCTCATGATTGGGATTATGGTAAGACACCTCTATGCAGTATCCAATGGCCTACATAACAAGTCCAGTGAGCTATGGCCTTATGGTGTTTTACTGAATGCCAGGAAGTATGGAGTGTGGGCAAAGGCTTTTAAAAAACGTACTATGTTTATCATTTGCGTCAGACCTGCAGGGCACTTCCACCATTGTCTCGAGTATAGCAACTCTCCTTGCCTTTTGTGTCCTTGCTTAAGTTTAGTTCATATGCCTCTATCAAATCAGGATGCATGCATTGTTGATTCATTAATGGCAGTTTTTGTGTAGGAGACATTGACGTCCTGTAATTCTTATACCCAATTAATCAATTTAAGTGACGTTTACTTGATATATACCCTTGTTTTTTTTCAGTTATATTAGATAACCTTATTTTATAGATTTCTAATTACGTGGTAATATTCCTCTGTTTGGAATCTTTGTTGCATCTTTTACATTTGTATAACCGGTTTTCATCCTGGCAGGGAAACTGTTTTTTGTTTTGGCTGAGTTGTTTCTGTGGAGGCAACAAACGGGAGTAGGAATGGTGCCGTGCAGGCTTTTTACCCTGGCCAAGTCTGATACTAAAAGCTAATCTGGACAGCTCTCCCACACTCTCTCTGATTCACTCTCACATCTGCACACACGTTCCAGTCTCTCAGCATCATGGGAGGGAATCTCTGTTGCAGTCACTGAGAGACATGCAGATAAAAGCAGGTGTTCTGTGAACTTGGCAGGGGGGGTGGTGGATGGACTGCATTTACTATATACCTTTCTCCCACTCAGCAGAGTACCCAAAGCCCTGTTAAGGGTAATGCCTTACATTCACATTCACACTAATGGCAGAAGGCTAACATGCAAAGTACCAACCTTCAGAATCAGTAGCTACCAATTAATAAATCACTGAATTAGCTGAACTGTTACCATAAACTCACAGTATCCAATGTAACTGTTTATGTAAACCTGTAACAACAGGATCACTGCTTCATTTTCAACATTCTGCTGAAGGACACTTCGACCCAGTCAGGAGGAGCCGGAACTGAACCAGTGATCCTGTTGTTACAGGTTTACATTAACTCTTACAGTACACTATGAGTTTATGGTGTGCAATGCTTTCTAGGGTCCCTGTTGGTCCTTAAAGGAGAACTTCGGTGTAAAATGAAAATTGGCATGTTAAAACATCATACCGAGTTGGTATGTCTACTGAGGAGCAAGATTGATTTAGCCTGTTGCATTCAGAGTTTAACTATTTTTTATCGTTTGTCCCAGAAGGCTAACAATGGAAGTGGTAGGTGCCCTTAGACGAAGCATGACGGCTACGCTATTTTTAAACCATTAAAACAGCTCGAAGAAACTCCACACTCCATCGGTAGTACAACAAAGGCCCTGACATTAAAAACGAGGCACTGAGAACTTTGAAAGTGTACACAACATTCATTAATAAAGCAGTACCTTGCTGTAGTTTCTCGTCGCGGCCATGATGAAAGTCCAAACAAGTTGATTGTACTACCTCTCCTCCTATTCTTCCTGCTGGTTCGTGTTCGTCAATCGACTGGTGCGGACCTTCATCATGGCGGCGACGAGAAACTACAGCAAGGTACTGCTTGTCAAAACTGTTTTATTAATAAATGTTGTGAAAATGTTGTAAATCAATTTTGCTCCTCAGTACACATACTAACTCGGTATGATGTTTTAACATGCCAATTTTCATTTTACACCGAAGTTGTCCTTTAATGCCTCTGGGCCAGCATAAATTCACCATAGCTGCGATCTGAGGACCACATAGACAGAACTAAAGGTCTGGCAGACCTGGAAAAACTAAAAACCTGGGAAAACTGAGACTAGTTTTCATTCGTAGGGGATTTTAAGTGTGTTGATGTTGTGAAATTAAGCCTGGATTAAGATTTGTCAAGATATGGATCCAAATAAAAAAACGCATAAACTGTCCATAATCCACAATTGGAAGCTTTACATAATACACACCAGTTTTTCTTGGCCAGTTAATGGAGTACTGTGTGTATAGCAATGTTGTTTTATAATAACAGATAATAAGAAAAGGAACCTAAAAGATAATAGGGCTTAGGTTTGTAAGCAAAAATCCAAAATGTTTATTAAAACCACTTTCTTTATGACTTGGCCTGCTGTAAAATGTATTTGGGATAAGCGTAAAGCTATGTATAGTTTGTAAATGAATAGTATGACAGACAATATAAGCACAGAATGTTATTGTATACCATACTGAATTGCATACATGCTACCCATGTGTTATTACAACAAAATATGCTAACCCTGCACAATATGCTAACCATACAGAAAGTCTTTAGGTGTTCACTCCTACTCTTTGTATGTATGCTTTAAAGTTTAATGTATGCATTGTTGCTATTTACAATGCTACATACCATAGATAGTATCGTTATGAGTGCTCCGACATTTTCAGGCTCCAGAAATTCTGTGTTATTTCCAAACACTGTCTCTGTCTTTCTCGCTCTGTCTGTCTGTCTGTCTGTCTGTCTGTCTGTCTGCCTGTCAGTCTGTCTGTCTGTCTGTGTCTCTCTCCCTCACACAAACACACATGCACACACACACACACACACACACACACACCACACACACACACACACACACATACACAAACACTTTCCCTTTCTCTCTTCTCTGCTGTTTAATTGCATTGTGGATCTACACGTTCCCATTGTTTGGAGAATGTGTGGATGACTCACACAGGATTGGACCATACCAAAATAAGTGGGAAAAGGCCTCTTCACTGAAAGAAAACAAAATGCACATGAGGCAACACTTCCTGCAATTATGTGATGATGCTTGCTTGCTCTTTATTTTTCCACATTTGGTTGTAATTATACACTATTACGTAAGCAGATACTATTAGATTTTACATTGTTAAATAATGCTCAGACAAGTTATTTCCCACTGAAATGTGCAGTATTAAGTCAAAGGGAAAAAAAAGTCTCTTAAAGGAAAACTTTAGTGTAAAATGAAAATGGTATGTTTGCTGAGGATCAAAACTGTGCTAGCCTGTTTCATTTTGAACTTCTTTATTTTTTACCGCTTTGGTCGAGTAGACTAACAATGCTAGTGCTAAGGGCATAGAGAAAGCATGAACATAACCCTATTTTTAAACCAATAAAATGCTTGAGGAAACTCCATACTTCATTGGTGGTATAACAAAGTCCCTGGCATTCAAAACAAGGCACTGAGAACTTTGAAAGGGCTGCCGGGAAATAGTTTTTTTGGAATGAAGCTTCCAAAGATCTCTCTGTCTTCCTGTCTTGTATGAAAACATGCATTCCTGTGGATATCTCTGCATTTGACAAATGTGGTGTGCTTGTGAATTGTCTCAGATGTTATGTAACATCGTAATGAAGCGCAGCAGTCTTCATGGTGACTGCTCTGCATCTGTGTGTGTGTGTGTGGCTGCACTCATATGTTTGCCAGAAGAGTAGGATTTAGCACACATTTTTCAGGTCTCCCAAGCTTCGACTGTGGTGATGGAGGCCTATACATGTTTACGCTAATGAAAGACAGGATGCAGTAATCTGCTGTGTGTGTCTGTGTGTACGTGTGTGTGTGTCTGTGTACATGCACACATTTAAAGGCATTCACGTTCAAGGGCAGAATGGTGATGTATGTGTTCTTTTGTGTAATGAGGAACTCCTCTTAAGATGTTGGCATGCTTCATGTCATTGTGTCACCATCTGTCAACAATAAAGGTTCATTACACAGGCTTTTAGTAAAGTTCCACAAGCCGTTGTTTAAAACAATAGGAGGCTTGCCACTGTTTTCCAAATACATTTTGATAATCACCATGACAACTGACCTTGCACTAATGATTGTGGTGTGTTTAAAAAATTATGGTGAAAATGAATACAGGAAGTATTGCATTACATTACTGTACATTACATTACACTTATCAGACGCTTTTATCCAAAGCGATTTACAAAAGGAGGACATAATAAGCTAAGAGATGTGTAGAGAACATCGAAGGCACATATATAAAGAGATGGTTGGTAGAGATTAGTATTGTTAGGAAGGGAAGCAGTCTCAAAACAGAAGGGTCTTCACAAGCCTTTTGAAGGTCGAGAGGGATGTTGCTGCTCTTGTAGAGACTGGTAAGTTGACAAGGACAGAGAAAAGTTTGGAGTGACCTTGCTTTGTCTTAGGAGAGGGTATGGCCAGACAGTTCATATTAGAGGATCGGAGCACTCTGGACTGGATGTAAGCCTTTAGTATTACATTGAGATAGGCAGGGGCAGATCCGGAAGTGACTTTGTAGTACTCTGTTAACCTCTTACATAAAAACCAAGCTCAAATGAGTGTAAAGGATGGAATCTAACCTGCCCATCCAAACTGTAGAGAACACACTTCTCAAGTGGCTGTAGAGGTTCTATCTGGAGACAAGGGAGCTACCTCTCTACAGACTCTAATCTGTGTCCTAGTGTCTACAGTATGAGACAGAGAAAGAAAGCTCCTGAGAGAGAGAGAGAGAGAGAGAGAGAGAAAGAGAGAGAGAGAAAGATACTTTAGAAATACTTTATTGTAAGCCTCATAATGGGTCTGTAAGCCTCTTTGGAAAGGGGCTCATTTAAAAAAGGTTGGACTAATGATCAAAGAAAGTCTAATCTTGTCAGGCTAGATTTGCAGGGCAGTTGTTCAAAGGTCAACACATTCCACTTAATATTAATTCTGTGGATCTACAGCACCACTCCTCCACACTTTATGGGTGATATGTTTACCTTCTAACCAAGCTCGCCCTAGTTCAGTGTCACAGGTGTGAAGCTTGTCAGTATACTGTTTCTCTTGACAGATACACATGCAACTAGTCCACACAGGTCATTTGAGGATGAATATAGGCTAATTAGAGAAGGGCCTGGCAGGGTGATTTTCATGTAGAAATCTAGCAAAGTTGTGTTAGTAGGTACTTCGTCATGCCAGTAGGCCGGGCACAGGGCCAAATCACACTCACAGTGCCAGGGTCTGTTGGACTCAGATGCTGTTATCATTACGACACATTAGATGTTTCAGATGTACAGACATTTCATAACTGAGAGAGCATTTAGGATTGCAGTTGATGGCAGTCACATTTCTTTATTCCCATAGAATCAGGAAGCTGTTTCACAAGATTCTAATTATGGTGTGTAGGGTAGGCAGAGAGCAGGACTTCAGTGGAGAAAGTGAAGCAGGAGCAGGGATAAGTAAGGAATAACCAATGAGGTGACCATGGCGAGGTGGAGGTGAAGAACTCTGTGACGTGAAGCGGAGTGGAGTTGCCTCCGCCAAGTCATTATTTCCAATGAACTGGTCAGCTCGAAGGCCGTTATCTCTTTTATCTCCCGTTTGTATTTATGATCTGATTTTATATGCATAAAGCACTGAAATAAATTGTTGATTTGATAAAAAATTGAGCATGAAATAGTCATTTAACCGTTAATTTGGCTATGAGAGTTGTCATGGCTACCATTGCATTGATATCGAATGGTGATTCACATTTTTGAGATCTACTTCGAAGGTAGCCAGTTATGTAAGGGATAATGGACAACATGGTGTTCGTATCAGAAAGTTAAACACATGTTCGAGGTGGTAATGCGGCCATGACGCGAAGCAAGTGGCCGTTACACATCGAAGTGCATTAACTTTCTGATATACGAACACAGTGAAGTCCACTATTCCGCTTATACCATGGTTACCACACTTGTTTGATGCTAATTTCAGGTAATGATCTACACCTTTTCATCTCTAAAACAAACTTACTTGTAGAACTACTTTCATCCGCAACAAGATATGTCTTTTCATAATACAGTTTTTCTCAGTTGCTTTGGTGCTTTTCTCACATCAGTATTTACATTTGCACAGCAGTTAGTTTCTCAAAACAATTAGTGCAAACTGCAAAACCTAGTAGATAACCTGCAAAAGAACATCACTTGCTCAAAATGGATAGTTCATTCCTCAAAAGCAAGTATTCATGTCAATGAAACTGCCAGTGTCATCAAAATGAGAAGTCTTGACACCATGGTTTATGAACAAGATAGTCAAATGGCTTTGTCATGTTTTCATTATGACAGTTTATTCTCTCAGTGTTTTACAATGCAAAAAAAGGTCGAACTCTGTGACACGGCCTGAAAATGCTCAAGACAGCACTATACACTACGTATACAGCTATTTGAAAACTACAGTAAAGTTACACATTGCTGAAGTTACAGGAGTAGGTGAGTACAAGACACTGAATATGTATGTTTCACATTTTTACTGTATATGCTCTTTGCAATTCTACAGCATTGGGCAAAAGAAAAATACACTACACTCACTTATTTAGAACAAACATAAGTAACAGCCTTTTGGTACAGCTGTGCACAAATGTGAACAAGCACAATCAGTGATGGCAACCTGGTCCCACATGTGGATGGACAGGGTCATTGCATGCGGACAGACACACAGACATACACACACACACGGAGAGGGTCATTGCAATACCTGGTCAGTTCCCTCCAGGGTACCAGGTAACAATATAACAGTACATATTGTAACTGAACATAGGTAAATCATTCTGGCACATCCAGACATCCCTGTCTGTCTGGCCATATATTTTCATCTACATCACAACAGATACCCCTTGCAATGCAGCGAGAAAAATATCTTCTGGAGTGGCGAATCCACCTTCTGCATGACTTTGCTGTGATGTTGTCACATGCTGCATCCATGGCTGCTAGCAAGGCCATTTGCACATGTAGATGCCGGTCATAAACCTTCCACCTCCAGGCAGAGAAAATCTCCTCTATCGGATTAAGGAATGGGGAGTAGGTAG